>LR824551.2:10005000-12405000 GCA_902850265.1 Spodoptera littoralis
CTCTGTTCCTAAAACTACATTACCAAATGATCATATTTCAACATACGTATTATTCGTAGGTATATCAAATTGTCTCCGCTCATAGATATAAAACTAAAATGATTAAATCCAAGTTAAAACGATGGCTACGACACACGTATTGGTATTCAGTAAACATCGTGTGTGGGATATCGAAGTATTTTATGTTATAACTTTACTCATTTCAAGTTTCACTGCCTTCCGCCTGATTGGATGTGATCGAGGCTCATAATGGCAGACATTTCCATTATCAGTGTGTTATCTGTTGTGTTTAGTGGTTTTAGGATTTATACTAAAGTTTCTATGTGAATGGAATGATGGGACTCATAAGAAATAGTGGAAAGTGGGTGTTACATTGTATAGTAGCATTAAGATCCGTAATGTGCACCTCTGCCTATCCCTGTGGGGATAAAAACCGTATTGTTGTTATGTTAAATTACATTTCTCAAGTATCAGTATTTTCTAAGAAGTAAATTGTTTTTTTTAAGAGTCGAACTTTAAGACCCCCGTTTCTCATGCATGCATGAGGGGAGGGTGTGGATTCGAATCCTACTAACAGCAAGTACGAATGTGACTTTTTTTAAGTTACGTTTTCTGAGGTACGTTTTAAAATTATTTAGACACAACTGAAGGAAAACATCGCGAGGAAACCTAAGCTTATAATTTCTAAATATAAGTTTGTCCATCCCGCATGGAGCAAGCGTGGTGATTAATGCTCAAACCTCATCAAATTCAAAATGATCAAATAACAATGAAGCCTGGACTCATGATAAAACGAAGTTCATACCATTTGACGATTACGTGTCATATTTTGTCACACCTTAGCCTGATCATAAAAATATATATAGGTATGTTTTGTTTATTCACAATTTTATCGGAATTGGTCATGTATTTATTATGTTTGACACATCACAAAATATTGTAGGAAATGTTCGAGGTGTGTCATTGTATGTAAGTTCTTACTAAGCCTATGAGTGTATTTTAGGAGGTATGTACGTATTTAGTACAAGTTGATGTTTTTCTGTCTGTCCTTTATAGGAATTAAATGCATTAATGTATGTATGAGGCGATCCTATTGTGTTTTTTATAAGATAAGCCGGTAAACGAGCAGACGGATCACCTGATGGTAAACAATTGGCGCCGTCCATGGACACCTGAAATACCAGAGGCGTAACGAGTGCGTTACTGGCCTTTTGGAAATTAGGAATTTGAGGATTGTTAGGGATTCAGGAATTGCTGAGATTGGGGATGGGAGACTCCGGTAACTTACTCACACGACGAAACATAACGTAAGCATTGTTTCACGTAGGTTTTCTGTGAGGCGTGGTATCATTCCGGTCGAGCTGGGCCATTCGTGCCGAAGCATGGCTCTCCTACCCTTAAATATTGTGTCTATTTACATATAGTAAGTGCCTATAAGATTTTATGTAACTGACAATTAATAAACTTTACACGTATCAACCAGGCTTTGGAACTGGTATTTTATTTAAAAATTGAGTTCAATTGTAGTTGACCTAAGAAATTAGACTAATATAAATATCTTCATTCATAAATCTATTTACCCGACGAGCATGCATGAAAAGAATGAAAAGACTGATGACTGTTGTGAAGCGAAAGAGGTATGTAAGAATCGTAGCAATTGGCGTTCCATAGCCTCTACTCAACCCTATGGGAGACAGGCGTAAAGTTATTATTTTTTGTAAACGTTGCCCCACACTAGGATTTTCTCCTGTGTCGTGGGTGTGTTTACGAATATACAGGTTCACTTGACACCAAACCCGGAACAACAATCTATGGATCACACAAAGAGTTGTTCCGTGCGGGAATCGAACCCGCGACATGTTGCGCGGCAGTCAGTTACGTAAGTACATATGTATGTCATCCACTCAAATTTATCGAGCAAAGTCATAGGATAACAGTAGATTATATTCGATGCAACAAAATGACCTGATTCTAAGAGTTCTCACAGAAATCGCTATCAGATAGATATGCACTTTCGTAACACGCTATCATTTTACAAAATATTGTTATCATACGTTATCAGAGCGGTTTGAATCATGTGCGAATTTTTGGCCACAGCTTGCGAAATGCTTATCAATTGAATACGAGTGATAGTGGGGTTTTAGGGATATGTATTGTTTTTTTAACGGGAAAAGAGGACCGTGGTAATTATTTAGTAGCCTACTTAAGCAAATTGTCAATTACAATGTTTAGATATTATTACAAGGTCTCAGGTTAGATTCCCGGGCCGGGTTTTTGAAAATAATATTCTCAGTAGTAGCACGGAGTCTGGAATTGTGCCCGGTATATGGCAATAGGCTCACCCCCTATTACATGGGACTCATAAAATAAATAGTGAAAAGTGGTTGTTACATTGTACATGGCATTAAGTGCCGTAAGGTGCACAACCGCTGCTTACCCCTTCGGGGATAAAAGGCGAGATGTTATGTGTTATGTATATGGACATTGTTTGATACTCAAAAAGACAGAACGGCTGAACGAATTTGGATGCTATTAGGCTTTGTGGTAGATAGTCAATAGTATGTCAATAGTCTTTAGTAGTTGGGCCTCCGGTAACCTCACTCACACGACGAAACATTGCATGGCATTGTAGTACATAGTCATTTAGTGTCAATAGTCTTCAAAATCACGTGCTGAATCAGTTGATAGAAGTAAGTATAATATAGTTACATTTGTTTTTATTAGAAGAACAAGGAAGTGGAGTGGTGGTCCGGAGGCTTCAGACAGCCCGCTTCTCTTGCATGAGGGGCGGGTTCGAAATCATTAGCATATATCAATGTGACTTTTTCGGAGTTATATGTACTTTCTAAGATTATTAAGACACCACTGACAAACGGTGACGAAAAACATCGTGAGGAAACCTGGGCTTATAATTTCTAATTATAAGTTTGAAATCGCCAAACCGCATTGAGTAAGCGTGGCGATTAATGCTCAAACCTACTCTGTGTGGAAGACTTTTGGTCAGCAGTGGGCACTTATAGGCTGTTGATATTGATGATGATGAGGTTGATTGACTTTTTAGTCTTTGAACTTTGAAAATTTGACTTAATTTTGTTGCCTAAATGGTTTATTGACATTGGGGACACACTAGTTTTTTTTATCAGCAGTGGCCACTTATAGACTGTTGATGATGTTGATGAAGGAAGTGTACCTAATGTTTTAGGCGTATAGTCATGGTAACTAGAAACTAACTTGTAAGTAACTAATTCAATTCGGCGTGACATGTGAATTCTTTAATTATTGCTTATTGTTTACTCATAAATGTTTCCATTGAAGACTTTGAATACTGCGAATTCATTACTAGGTACAGGTTATGGGGTCGTCTAGGTGTAGACACCAAGTCATTGGGATTACCCAATTCGGAATTCTTACGAACTGACTTTGAATACGTGACACAAATGTGGATAATTACATTTTAAAATTTTGTGGGTTATCTTCTAAATTACATTTTTGCAATTGTTGACTACCTCATTGCCCGAGTGGTCGCAAGTGCGACTGCCGGGCAAGGGGTCTCGGGTTCGATTCCTAGTTCGGGCAAAGTATTACTAGGTTTTTAAAAAATCTCAGTAGTAGCACGGAGTCTGGAATTGTGCTCGGTATATGGTAATAGGCTCACCCCCTATTACATGGGACTCATAACATAAATAGTGAAAGTGGGTGTTACATTGTTCAGTGGTATAATGTGCACCTCTGCCTACCCCTTCGCGGATAAAAGGCGTGCTGTTATGTATGATTGTATGTGTTCTAAATTATACAGTGCACAGATATGCAACGTTTATTTTTGAATAAGAATATTTTAAGAAGACGAAAAGGTACTTAAGTAAAAATATGTTAGACATATACATTGTAACGATACGTGTATATAAAATATTTATACAAATCTTGTACAAAATTTAATTTGAGACATTAGACCGAATAATAACTTCACAAAGTATACAACTATTCGTTTATTGACTGGCCATCTCGTTTATGAAATAATCAAGATTTAATGAAATACATTCATGACTTAAAATACACGCTTCATCCTTTTTCCCTCCTACAACGATATTCTTAGTAATCTTAGTTACCATCCATATAAAGACTTATAACTACATTTATTAAGGAAAATCCCTACAGAACCACACAAGCGTATGACTGATACACTTGACACACCCATGACATGATGACGCGGCCCACGTTTCTATCTTGACACAGTCATCAATCGCGTGTGATTTATATACTGGGTCCCCCGCCAGCCGACGTCAGTATTACAACAAAGCTTCAGCTACATACCTACTCCATTCCAGTATTAAACATGTAAGTAACCATAGACAAAATAGCTGGTAACAAACCTTCTTCAAAATAAAACAATAACAGCGTCATAGACAAACCGTTCCATATTCAAAACCTTTTATTTTTTGCGCGGCAAATTGTGTCTGATTGTTATTTTTTTTTATTAGCGTGTAATAAATTGATTTTTTCGCTTCCTTCATTTTTTAAATTAATTTATTGTACAGCTTAGTTCTTTGTTTATAACTGATACGCGTTTGTATGATAATGTTATCCTCATTAAGCCCGCCATATTTATTCGTATTAAATTGATTAAGATACGGGTTATTAGAAAGATTTCGATTTTGCGATAGTTATTATAATTAATTTGTTTTGTTTTTATTTATTTTGGAACAAAGGTACAAGTATCAAAATGTGTTAGAAGCGTCGAAAAATATTATTTGAGCTGTAGATGATCTTCTGATCGCGTTAAATACGCGTACAGTTTAAACTGTTGTTTCTTTTACATTTTGCTGGTGTTGGGAATGTTCAATATTACACATTACATATTAATTATTTTAAAGTCAAAGTTAAAGTATTTATCACATTTAATTTAGGCACCTTTGAAACGTCAGAAATTGAATTGTCCGTCCGTATGTCTGTCAGTGAAGTTAGGCGCTCGTTCCAAAGTGTAGTTTCAAGAGAAACGAACGAGCAAGAAACTCCATAAAAAACGCATCACTACATAGTATAAAACAAAGTCGCTATCCGCCGTCTGTCTGTCCCTATGTATGCTTAGATCTTTAAAACTACGCAACGGATTTTGATGCAGTTTTTTTTTATAGATAGAGTGATTCTTAAGGAAGGTTTAAATATATAATATACGGATATTGCACCCGTGCGAAGTCGGGCCGGGTCGCTAGTACCTATATAAGTAATCTATGATCTTAAAAGTTGAACCGTAGTTAATCTGTGAAATGTACTAGAATGTAGTTGGATCATTAATCCATTCATGTCGCGGAGAACCTAACGGGTAACCGGGGCTCCGGCTCGACGTGCAGGAGAAGGAACGGGGTGGTTTTTAGTCAGTAAGAGTCTGACACTCCCTCCCGCCTCACCCAGGCGGGAGCAGCCATTCGATGATGTTCCCCCCCTTAAAAAAACGCATATTCATCCTAAAACGCACTTAATTATAAGATGAAGAACGCATAAAATCGTATGAAATCAAATGAGTTGTTGTCCATTTCATGTCTATCATAATTTTCATGTTCAAATCACAAAAATTGTTATGTAGACACGATGATGACGATATCTAAAGTAAATAAACACGTTTCACCGATAAACGTCCTTGTCTGATAACGAAATATTGAGGAAAGAATCATTAATGCCTGGCTAGATACAATAAATTAAAATTTCGTGTTGTGTTTTATCCATGTAATTGATCAATGTATCTTAGTCGAAAATTACAAAAACATATTTCAATAACCGACTGCCTCATTGGTCGAAATGTCGTAAGTGTGATTGTCGGGCAAGGGTACTCGGGTTCAATTCCCGGATTGAGCAAAGTATTACTGGTTTTTTTTTTAATCTCAGTAGTAGCACGGAGTCTGGAAATGTGCCCGGTATATTTATTTATTTATTTATTAGGTTAACCAACAGTTATTTACACTCATACATTCATTACATTATTACAAATAATACTTTGGTAAGTGTAACAACTACTTACTGGCTAACACAACATGCACATAAAACGGTTAGAATAAGTTACATTAAAAAAAAATTATAACATTCGAACACGATCAAGCAACATAACATAAAAGTTGCGATCGATTAATTCAATTAATTATGGGATTAAATTAAATTTGAAATTCATTAGAGTCGATATGTGTAGGATTACAACCAAGACAAGGGTACCTAACGTAATTAGGCACCTGAAACAATTGAATACTAATTGACTGAAACAATTGAATTGAACACTTAATTGAGAATAGTTGCGATTATTTTAGATATCATTAAATTATTGATATATGACAATAGGCTCACCCCCTATTACATGGGACTTATAACATAAATAGTGAAAAGTGGGTGTTACTTCTGTATGCACCTCTGCCTACCCCTTCGGGGATAAAAAGGCGTGATGTTATGTTATATAACATAAATAGTGAAAAGTAGGTGTTACATTGTGCAGTGGCATTAAGGGCCGTAATGTGCACCTCTGCCTATCCTTTCGGGGGTAAAAGGCATGATGTTATGTTTATAATCATACTGATAAATAATGTTCTTTAACAGACTCAAAACAAAATGTCCCTTCCTACGGTCACCATTCGTGAGCTCTCCGACGCAACCCAAGACAACACACTTGGACCCAGCACCAAGAAAGTAGTCGAAGGTCTCCTGAACGACTACATGGACCTGCAGTACGGCAAGGAGACCCCTTACACGACAGGAAAGCAGGTCATTCCCTCAGGAGCGACCCTCGAAGACGTCGAAAAGTCTGTAGAAGACGAGAGTGTCACCAAGAAGTTCCACGATGTCTTCTCCACCATCGAAAAGACTGCCAAGAGTGGGGATCTGACACCCGTGTCCTCCAATGATGGGACCTGGGACCCCAAACTGAAGCCTGTCCTAGTCCTCATCACCCCCAACCCCTAGATTAAGCTGAGAATCTGTATTATTTATTTATTTTTATTTATTTTATGGCCATATTCTCGAGTTTCCTAATTATTTATTAAAGTAATTTAATTGTATGTTTTGGTTGTATTATTACTGATAGTGTTTTAGTATACTTTTAGTAATGTATCCCCGATTATAACTTATCGAATTATAGTCACTAGTCATTTAGGAGATATCCAAGAAGTAAACATTAGAATCATCAAATTAATGAACCTCTTATAATTGGGATGATGACAGGGTATGAAAATTAAAAATCGAATTAGTCCGTTAGATAATGAAAAAATATTAGACACGTATTTTTTTATTTTGTCGTATAATAAAACAATACTTAGATAAAACGAATCAAAGTTTAGGAGTGGGGGCTACAACGTCATTTCTACGTATAAAATGTAGGTACATAGAAGTGGCGTCACGCGACATTTTAAATCAATATATCGTCGAAAGTATTTGTTTCTGTAAGAAAATAAAAAATACCTATCTGATGATTTAAAATAATCTACCAGACGGATATTAAAATAAAAATTACGCATCTACCCTATTAATTGTGAACTAAGAATATGTTTAGAAGCACTTGAATATTCGATATTCGAACATTTTATCCAGCCAATGGCCATTTATAGAATTCAGCGACATCTAAGTTGCAGTTTAGTTTAGATTCACAGCACGACATATTGTATTGACGGAGCCAAAACAAATGGATGCACGCACGGAACAGATTTATCTAAAACAACGTCTGCACGGGACCGTTTTGTTCAATTGCAAATAAAACTCAACAAGTTGGTTTACTTTGGTTGGAATGCTATTTATTGGTAAAGGCATCTCGAAGGCGGCTTCAAAATGGACGCATTTAACCCTTTGAGTATCGTCATTATAGACACAATTAAAGAACAATAGGTTGCGGTCACCGGTGTCCTCGCGGTGTTTGACAGTAATTAGGGTTGCCACCTTTTTTTTTGGTGGTTAAAGTACATTGGCGATTATAGGTAAGAAAAAAAGTACACAGTACAAAAATAAAGTACAATTTATTCTTATTTAGTATTATATTTAAATATATTTTTTATTGCTTTTTGCAGTTTGTATTAAATTAGTATCTTTACTAAACAATTGCATTGAAATCCTAAAAATTTGCATCATCATCATCATCATCAACAGCTTATAAATGCCCACTGCTGAGCAAAGCCTCTTCACACATGGAGAAGGTTAGAGCATTAATCACCACGCTTGCTCATTTTGCATCTTTGCATCTTTACTATAAATTGTCTAAATGGCGCTGGCGAGTGGCGAAATCGATTCAACATAAAACGATAAATATCGATATTGAATCGATAAGTTTACCAAAAAATATTTACCGACTTTAATAGAAATGAAATTTGCAAAAATAAAGTATTTTCGTGTACTTTATTATTCTTATAAAGTATAGAGTACAAGTATAGAGTATTTTTTTTTTTTTTTTTTTTTTTAGGGGGGAAAATCATCGAATGACTGCCCCCGCCTGGGTGAGGCGGGAGGGAGTGTCAGACTCTTACTGACTAAAAACCACCCCGTTCCTTCTCCTGCACGTCGAGCCGGAGCCCCGGTTACCCGTTAGGTTCTCCGCGACTTCGAATCGGCATCGGCCCTATTGGGCCCCATCTGTGGTGGTCTGATGGCTCTTTGAGGCGCGCGCGGAACGCGACGCGCCGTACGCTCGGGTCTGTTTCTGGTCGGACGGGGAGCCACCCATGCTCGCCGTCCGCAGGCCCGCGCTTACGGTGGCCGGAGATCGTCTCGCGATCCCCGACGCCCGGTGTGTCCTTCGCGATGGCTGGGTTGCGAGGAGGCAGCGCTTCGCTGCCTCACGCGTCCCGCCTCCTCCTTAGCTAGCATGACTGCTTCGCAAAAGGAGGAGACGGCATCCCAATCCCCCTCGCTCCGCATCATGGCCTGCACTAGGCCCGGACGCGAGAGGTCGCCATCGCCGATCACTTCCCTGAGGGCACGGCGGTGCTCAGCCCACGCAGGGCATTCTCCCACTGTGTGTTCCACCGTGTCCTCAGGGCGGTCCTCGCAGTGATGACACCCGGGCGTTTCCTCCCGCCCCATCAGACACAGGTACCTCCCGAAACTTCCATGTCCGGTGAGGACCTGCGTCAGGCGGTAGGTGAGGACGCCGTAGCGTCTCTCAAGCCACTCCTCAAAGAGGGGACTTACCGCTGCAATGGCAGCGAGCCCAGCCCCGGTTGCGACAGTCGTTGCTGCCATTCCGCCATGAGATCGCGCCGGAGCTCATCCCGCCACGCACTTATGGCGCGGCAGCGGAGTTTCGCCCCGGCGACGTGCCTCCGCGCGCATGTTACACGCGCGCGAGCACCTTCGCCTCCAGATCCCACGGCGGTAATCCGGCAAGGAGGTTCGCCGACTCCCCAGAGATCGTGCGGTATCCGCGGATCATTCGGATCGCCATGACCCTCTGTGACATGAGCAGCGTCCGAGCAGGACGCCGCAACAAGTTCGGCGCCCAAACAGGGGCGCCGTAGAGGGCCATGGACCGCACGACCCCGGCGTATAACCTCCGGCAGGAGGCGTTTGGCCCCCCGAGGTTGGGGAGGATGCGCTTAAACGCAGCCCCCGCCCTCGCCAACTTTGGAGCCAAACGTCGGAAGTGCTCCACGAAGTTCCACCGACTGTCGAGGACGAGTCCCAGGTACTTCATCGTCGTCTCGACGCCGATGGTAACCCCTCCCGCCATTATTTGGGACCCACCCGGAGGTGGCGCGTTCCCGCGGCCATGAAAACACATGGCCTCGGACTTGTGGAGCGCCACCTCGAGTCCCAACTGCCGGATTTTTTCAACGACTGTCGCAACCGCTGTCGCCATTAAATCGGCCGCCGCCTGGTGCGACCTCCCGTGCGCTAGCACCAGCGTGTCGTCGGCGTAGCATATTGTGCTAACGCCGTTCGGGAGGTCGGTGCGCAGCACCCAGTCATAGCCGATGTTCCACAGGAGCGGCCCCAGAACCGAACCCTGTGGAACACCGCGTGACATCTCTCGCCGGTTCCACTCGCCCCGGTGACCGGGGTAGCTGACGGACCTGTCCGTCAGGTAAGCCTCGATCACACGACGGAGGTAGGTAGGCACCCCATGATATCGGAGTGCCTCCAAGATGCAGCTCCAGGGCAGGGAGTTGAAGGCGTTGGCGATGTCTAAAGACACCGCCACCACGACTCTACCCCCGGACACTGCAGTCCCCGTCGTGAGGTCCCTAACGCGCATGATGGCGTCCACCGTGGAGCGCCCTCTGCGGAAGCCGAATTGGCCGTCCGACAGGTCCGGCCCAATGTTCGTCAGGTGCGCGACGAGGCGGTTCGAAATGATTCTTTCGAAGACTTTCCCCACCTCGTCGAGCAGCACTATGGGCCGGTATGCGGACGGAGAGTCCGCAGGGCGCCCCGTCTTCCGCACGAGGACCAGTTTGCCCGCTTTCCAGAGAAGCGGGAACTGGCCTCTCTCCAAGCATGCGCTGTAGAGACCGATTAATCGAGGCCCGAGAGCCTCTGAGGCCAGGACCCATGCTTTGCCATGCAAGCCGTCGGGTCCTGGGGCGGTGTTCTTGGCGCCCATCCGGCGCACCGCCGCTCTCAATTCTGCCTCGGTCACCTCTGGGACGAGGTCATCGTCGCCGTCGCTATAGCCCGCGTCGGGCACCGCAGGGGGCAGAGTCATATACGGAGGCCTGAAGCGCCTCCGCGGTCGGGGGAACAGGGCGCTTATCACCTCCTCCAAGACCTCTGGCCGGAGACTCTGAGTGAGCGGGGGAGCCCAGGCGCGGAGCTTATCGCGCACCATCCGGTACGGGCGTCCCCACGGGTCTCTATTCAGAGTCCCCAGCATCTCTCGGCGGGCCTCCTCCTTGGCCCGCAATATCTCCGCCTTGAGGAGGGCCTTCGCCGCCCTGTATCCCTCGTATAACTCCGCCTCTCTCGCCTCCGCATTAGGAGGACGGATACGGCGCCTGCGGTGCCTAGTGTACTGGCGTCGCGCAGTAGTGCACGCCTTGCGCAGAGCCGCCAGCTCTTGCGACCACCAGTACACCTGGCGCTTCTGTTGCCTCGACCGGATCCGGGGCATCGCCACGTCACAGATCCTGGACATGGCGTCCTGGAGCCACTTGGCCTCATCGTCTATGTCGGCAGGCCTGACCGGTGGTATCACCCAGGCCCGATGGCGGCTTCCAGGAGCAGCTCCCGGTCCAGCTGTTTCAGCGCCCAACGCGGGCCACATGGGGCCTGTCTGACCGGCGGGTCTGCGGACTCGGCGGAGACGTCGAACCGGATATACCGGTGGTCGGAGTACGTCTCCACCTCCTCCATGACTCGCCAGTCGACGATACGCGGTGACAGAGCAGGGCTGGCGAACGAAATGTCCACCACCGACTCGCCCTGCATCCGCACACACGTGGGGACAGAACCCCGGTTCAGGACGACTAGGCCTGTCTCAAGGGCCCAGTCTTCCACCATCCTACCCCGGACGTCGGTGAACCGGGAACCCCAAGCCAAGTTTTTGGCATTGAAGTCCCCGAGGACGAGTACGGGGAGGGAACGGAACCCGACGACGACGGTGACCAACTCCATCAAGGAGTTGTGGAACTCGGCGAGAGTTCGGTTCGGAGAGAAGTACACGCCCACCACAGCGAGCTCTCCGAACCGTGCTGCGACACAACCCCGGCCTCTTTGAGCAGCCTCAAGAGTCGGGGTACCGGCGGCGGCCGACGAGATGATGGTCACCGAGCCGTCCAGGTCCGCCACCCAGTGATCCCTGGGCAGGACAAAATACGGCTCGGAGACCACGGCGACATTGATCGACCACTGCGCCATGCTCTGGAGCAGGAGATCCTGAGCAGCGGCGCAGTGGTTGATGTTGGAGGAGGCGGAATGGAGCCACTATTGACAGTCCATTCCGACCTCCTCAGTGGCGGCAGCGGCGACTGCGGTGGCAGTGGCGGCGGCGGCGGCGGCGACTGCGGTGGCAGTGGCGGCGGCGGCGGCGGAAACGGCAGGGGCGGCGGAGGGCCTACCTTTGCCCTTTTTAGCAGGAGGGGAGCAGCCCTTGCTCCCGACCCGGTGATTGGCCGGCTTGCCAGCCGCCGCACATGCATTGCAGTGCAGCGGGGCGGTACACGAGCCGGCCTTGTGACCGGGCCGACCGCAGCGGAAGCAACAGTCGCTGCGGTCCACCTCCGAGGTGCATTTAACGCTCACGTGTTCGCCCACGTGGCAGCGATAGCACCTCAGAGGCCGGGTCTCGAGCAGCTTGACCTGCGCCGAGACCCATCCCACCAAGAGCCTTTTGCCCTCCTTCAGCTTCTTGGCCGCTGTGACGGGGCAGCTCACCACCACTGTGCGCAGCCCCGAGTTGTCCGGACGGATGGTGCCCGCCTTGACCTGGTCAGCAGGGCACCCTCCCGTCCTGGCCACAGCGGCCACCACCTCACTCTGCGTTACAGAGTCGTCCAGGCCCATAATCCTGACATCCAGGCATTTGGTGGGCCTGGACACGCGGGCCTCGTCTGCCCCGAGGCACGCCCTAAGCCTCTCAGCCAGGGCGTCGGCCGACGGGCCACTGGCCGCGCCGGGGACCTCCAGTAGACGGGCTCCGGTAGCGGTCACCTTGACCGCAAACCCGTCCGGGGCCCCGAACTCCGCAGGTGTTACCGCCCCCTTGAGCTTGGCGAGGACGTCGCCGTAGGTAACGCCCCTATTGACCGCCTCGGGCTGCAGTGTAATAACCACAGCCGCGGTCTTAGGGGCGAGGAGCAAGGCAGCAGCGCGTTTCTCCCTGCGCTGCTGCTGCCGTCGCTGCCGCTGCGCCTTCTTGCGGCGCTTCCGGCCCTCCCTGGCGACTCTCCTCTCTCGCCGGCGATTTGCCACCCGCCGCCGTCCTCCACTCGTGGGGCGGGTTCCGCCGCCGCTGCTGCAACTCCAGCTTGCCGGGCTGGAGTTCTCCTCCTTTTTTTGCGACCCGCGGGCGCAGGCGCCGTCGGCGCAGCCGGGGTCTGCACCGGCGGGGGCGCCGAGGGCCTCGCGGGAGGAGGCGCTCGCGCTTTTGCCGGCGATTGGGGACCGCGGCCAGCCTGACCAGTGGAGGTCGAGGGCTTGGCCGCAGCGGCCGCATACGAGCGCGGAGACGCAGGTGGGGCGACCTGACTCGACGCTAGCGGGGGGCGAAGGAGTCGGCCCTCCAGCACGTCGAAACGACGCTGGAAAGCCGCCATCTCCCTGCGCAGCAGACCGACCACGTCGGCATCCGCTGAGGGCTGGGGCTGGGGATGATTTTCCCGGGCAGCGGCGAGCCCGGCCCTAGCCGATCGCAGCTCGGCCTCCAGAGCCGCGTTGGAGGCCGCCAAGCGCGCCAACTCCCGCCGCATCTCCCCCAGCTCCTTTTGTACCCTGTCAGCGGTGGGCAGCGCACACCGCTCCAAGGCCGCCGCCATGATGGCGGACTCCGCCGCGTTCAAGATGGCGACTCGGCCCTGCACCGTCTTCTTCGAGGCCACCTTGCGGAGCTCCTCCTGCACGGCCAGGCGGAGGCTCTCGGAGCTGCGCTCACTCTCGGAGAGCTCGTTCTCAGGCATCTCTACGCCGGACATCTCAGCCGCAGAGGACTCAGCCGAACGGGCAGCGCTTGAGAGAGCCCTGCCCTCCGCGGCCAGCTGCTCGGCTGACTCCGCGCAGGCAGCTGGTGCCGGTTTCCGGCGACCGCTGCCCTTGCCGCCCCTACCCCGCGCTGCCGTGGGGACCTTGGGGGGAGGCGCCTCCTGAGCGCCGGAGGACGGGGACAAACTGTCCTCCTCCAGCCTGGGGCGCTTGAACGTCCCCGTCGCGCGGCGGCGTGAGCCTTTCGAGCTCACGCTCAGCCGCTCCGCCAATGTTGTGTCGGACTCTGAGTCCGACCCCCTCCGACTAGACTCCCGTGTGTGGGGCCTGCTGGACGAGTCCAGCGCCTCACCACGAGTCCCGGAGCCACCTGGGCTCCCCTCTCCCGCTACCGCAGGCGAGCCAAGCTCACCCGCACTCTCCTCCTCCGAATGTGGTTTGTGTGATAAATTCTCCATACAGTTCCCACGAGTATGGGGGAAATATTCGGTCCACCCAGGCAGTGCCCCCTGTACCTGGGTAAGTGTTAATTTGTTTCCCAACTAGAGGTTCCACTGGTCCCCTAGCTGGGGGTGCGCTCGCGACTGACACTACTCCTCAGCCATGCATACTCTCGCCGCGCACCAGAACTTAGTATTGGAGGAATTTTTTATAGAGGTTATCTTCCTCGCGGTCCGGGCGACCAAGCCAAGACCCTCGTCCCATTCAGAGTCACAAAACATGACCGTGATCTCCTTACGGATTACGATATCGACGGCTGCAATCGGGGACAGCTTGTGTCCCGATGCTGCTCGCTGGCAGGGTGAGTGCACAACGAGCACCGCCTTTGCCTCTCCGCCACGCTCTCTGCTATGTCCAGAGAGACGGGCGGAGAAACGCCCCTCGGAAGCGCGGGCTATGAGCCTCCGCACACAGCCCGCCGCCTCCAGAACCCTATCGGGTTCGCCCGCCCAGTCCAGAAGTCTGCTGCGGGCGACAGTCACTCCAACCCTATCACCCCCGCTAGGGAGACTGTCGCCCGCACCCAGGGTGCACCACGGGGAGGTCTTCTGGCACCGCACCCCAAGTATAGAGTATAGAGTACCTTAAATAACGTACAATACTTTATTATAAAGTACGGGTGGCAACCCTAACAGTAATAGTCACCACGTTAACTATGTTGTTGACGGCTTCTGACAAGAATGTTCATATTTACTTCGCCATTAGAAACAGTATTATTTAGTTTGTTTTTTTTTAAATCAACAGTATTGTTCATACTGCCTCGTTCGCCGAGTGGTCGCAAGTACGACTGTCGGACAAGGGGTCTCGAGTTCGATTCCCAGGTCGGGCAAAGTATTACTGGGTTTTTAAATAATTCTCAGTAGTAGCACGGAGTTTGGAAATGTGCCTGGTATTATGGCAATAGGTTCACCTCCTATTACATGGGAGTCATAACATAACTAGTGAAAAGTGGGTGTTACATTGTACATTATATTGTTACATTGTACAGTGTTACATTAAGTGCCGAAATCTGCACCTTTGTCTATCGTTTCGGGGATAAAAGGCGTGATTTTATGTTATGTCATTGGCCATAATGACCATAATTGGCAGACGTGTTGCAAAAAGTTCAGGCTTATTAAACAGTGTTGTTATGAATGTGTAGTCCCGTAGTCAGCTGTGTTGGCACACGCAGAGAGAGCCGGTTTTTTTTTTCAGGGGGGAAAATCATCGAATGACTGCTCCTGCCTGGGTGAGGCGGAAGGGAGTGTCAGACTCTTACTGACTAAAAACCACCCCGTGCCTTCTCCTGCACGTCGAGCCGGAGCCCCGGTTACCCGTTAGGTTCTCCGCGACTCCGATTCGGCATCGGCCCTCGCCCTATTGAGCGCCATCTGTGGTGGAACTGTAGACTACTACACTATCGTCACCGTACCTCTTGATGTATTTGTTTATCTATGTCAAACACACTTGACTATATTGCGTAGTATCAATGCTATCTGATACTTTACTATGTTGAAGGTTTGGTTATTCATCCATATATTTTGACAGTACCTATACACAAATGAATACAATATTCGTAAACATACATGTATGTACATTATAATTTATTTTTCATTTCTTTTATCCACGAAAGGGTAGGCAGAAGTGCACATTACGGCACTTAATGCCACTGTACAATGTAACACCTAATTTTCACTATTTATGTTATGAGTCCCGTTGCCATATACCGGGCACAATTCCAGACTGTACTACCTCTGGGAAAAACCCAGTCTTTGCTCGACTCGGGAATCGAACCGGAGACCCCTTGCGCGGCAGCCGCACATGCGACCACTCGGCCAATGAGGCAGTCAGATCTACAATATTGCACGTATAATTTGACTGCACGGTTGGCGCGGTGGCTGGGCAATTGGCTGCAGCGCAACGTGTCGCAGGTTCGATTCCCGCACGGAACGATTATTTTTGTGATCCACAGATTGTTGTTCCGGGTCTGGGTGCGATGTATATGTGATATTGTATGGTTGTAAACGCACCACGCAGGAGAAAATCCTAGTGTGGGGCAACGTTTTTTTACGTACTCTAAAGAGTGAGCTCTTTAATCCCCGAAAAAGTTGTCTTTTAGGAATTATAACAGCATGACGTTACCTAAGTTATTCTTACCCATTTCACGATATTATTGGACATACTACATTTTTATGTATTTCAGTCCACTACCTACATCCGTAGACCGGCACTCAATGTCAGATAAAGTGACAGAGGTATCATAAGAGTCTCGGAGATTCAATAAGTGATCTGATTTACTCATTTTGGAGGCAACAGATAGAATGGTGACTTGGTATTTTGAAGGGATTCGTTATTGGAATTTCAGTTTTTTGTGGATAGTTTTAGAAGTGGTTTTTGAAGATTACGTGCTGTTTAATGTACTTAAGTACCTGGGTATGGTACTGATTTTGGTTTAGTAGTTTTAAACAGTTTACAATATTGTTTCCATTACCATAAAATAAAAATAAAAGTTAATCGCTATCGCTTCTAGACTTCCTTAGTTAACATAGTTTCAAAAGTCTACTAGAAGATGGCGCTAGTAGTATCATAATTGAAATAATGAAGACATGAACATTTTTGTATTTTGAATGGAGTTATCTCTGAAAAAATATTTCGTTATTATTTTCTATCTGTCTGAATAGGTAATTAGCCCATTTGGGACCAAATGCAAACTACACATAATTTAATAAAAAAAACTTTATTAACTCAATGATATGACGCCCACAAACTAATATCAGCAAAAAAAATTGAAAAAATATTTTTAGAAGTATTAAAAAAAATGCCGTCCTTGATTGGGGACAACGGTCTCATGTGTAGTACTTTTCGAAGTAGTAACTGTTTTCGACACATAAGGTTCTAACGCATTATTTGCATTGATATCACAGTTTTTTTATGATGAACTGCGTATCGTAACAGATATTAACTAAATCTCTGCGGAAAATGTCTAAATCAATTTGATGTGACGCGCCTATATTTTTTTTGAGGGTAAAAATCATGCATTGCGTTTTCCGCCTGGGGGACTCTTACTGGCTAAAAACCAACACGTTCCTAATTCTGCTTCAAGCCGAAGCCCCGGTGACCCACTAGGTTATTCATAGTAGTCGGGCATCTGTCCCACTGGACCATCTCGATCTAAGGCGGTCTGATCTGCACTTTGAAGCACGCGCGTAACGCCACGCACCTTACAGGTACAGGTCTGGTTCTGGGCGGCGATCTGTTCTTGCTACTATGACTGCTTCGCAGAAAGAGATGTTTTCCAGTTCCCTTCGATCCGCACCACAGCCAGAACCTAAGCTGGATGTGGAAGATTATCGTCGTCGATCACTTCCCTGAAGACACGGCGGTGGTCAACGTATACAGGGCATAATGCTACTCTATCCTCTGGGTGGACTTCGCTGTGACGACACCAGAATACAGCTGGAGGAAATGCCCCCTACTGCTGAATTCTGATATCGGATGCGACGCCTGGTACTTTTGCATCTTCGGTCTTGATGCCCATCAGATTTTAGAATATGAACGCGTAAAGATATGGCAGAATTGGTGATGCTCTTCGTGAATTAGCGTCTGCTGTCACCAAGTATTAGCTATAACTAAGTTTAGCCTATAGGTGACCTTTATAAATTGGAAAACGAAATACAAATCAGGTATAAATGTTTTAAAAATATACTACAGATATGCCCATTGTCCCCATACGGGGACACCATCATTTTTTCTAACTTTCCCCTAAGCGGAATTGAAAGTATAAGGATATTCTTCAATATTGTTTTAATTGACACTATAAGCAAGCAATAATCACAAAAAAGTTTTATAAATCTTCATAATAACGTACTACAAAACGCCTCTGCTTTCAATAATAATTCCCATTTCACTTCCTCTTGATAAAATTGACAATATGACCCCTTTTTTGTAGCAATTTGCCAAAAGTTCTAATAATTTTAGGAAAGTACACTACTCCTCATTATAAATACCCATGAAATGTGAAGATAGCTAAAATAATTAATAACCAGCGGGTAAAAGAAAACCTGTCCCCATATGGGGACGGCGGGCCCAAATGGGTTAGGTTTCATCATCATATCAGCTTTAAGACTACCTCCACTGCTGAACATAGACTGTAATAAAAATACTGAATGCCGCGCTGAAAATGTTGGTACATTGATTAAGTCACAGATGGCGTGAGCAGTCAGTTTGCGTGGTGGTATTTGCGCATAAAATATGGAAACCCACGTGGTAAACAATTTGATTTCGTATACGTATTTGGCAAAAACTTATGGATATAGTTGCTTACTAGTTTTTCTAACATCTAATAGCAAAATCATAGGGTAGAGTGTTTAAGACCCTAATGTTACCTATGTTTACAATTAATAAATGAATTGGAATTTGAATTTGTCAGATTAAATACATCACTATCATCATCATCATCAACAACAGTCTAACAATGTACTCTTGGACTATTGGCTTCCTCTATATAAAAGGGTTTAACCGTTAACGTCACTCTTGGCATGCGGGTTGCAGTTTCAATAGTTCAGGTTTATCAGGTTGCCTAAAATAGATAAATACACACACATACTTAATTAAAAAAAATATGTCAAATGTAAAGTGTGGGAGAGCCACGCTTCGGCACGAAAGAGCTGACTGGACAGAAGTGATACCACGGCCTCACAGTAGACCGACGTAAAACCACTATTACGTAGTGTGAGTGAGGTTACCGGAGTCCCAATTACACCTTTCCCAAACCCGGAATCCCCAACAATCCCAAAAAAGGCCGGTAACGCATTTGTAACGCCTCTTGTGTTTCAGTTGTCCATGGGCGACGCCGATTGCTTATCATTAGGTGATTGCTTGCTCGTTTACTGGTTTATACCATACAAAATGCGGAATATCACAATTTTGGAAAGTACCTAGGAAGTAAATTGTTTACATTTTTTAATCGTATACACATGTTTTACAACATATTACTCACGTTGATTATAGTTGTAAAAGAGATTACAACAATTACTAAAAAGATACTTTATCAGCTGTGGGTATAGTTCAATAAACTAACACTAGTACACAGAAGTACCAAAATCATTTACAACTAGCAGATTGTAACAATATTATTTATGGCAGATTAATCTAACCTTTCGCGCGATTACCTTGTAACAATAGCTCTGTATTTTAACTTTTGGCAGAGAAATAGTTTTGGCATACGGTGTGAGACCTTCGTGCTGGACACAAGTAAGTTTCCAAACTTTTATATTACCTATTTGCTGTGACATACCTATTTGAAAGATGACAAAACATTTGGCACGACTCTCTGAATTACAGTGCAGTATTTTCGTAAACAAATCTTTAATAAAGGCTATGTTTGTTTTAGGTTGATAAAAATAAAAGTGTTGTATTTCGTTTTGTTCGTCGCGGCGGTGACTGCCTCCCCACTGCCCGAAGATGATGGGAGCGACGCTGTTGAAATGATTGTTAACGGTGTGCCTAATGGCGCGCCTTTGGAGATCAGTGATATCGTGGACATCAAGCTGAAGGAGCACGTTGATGGTGAAGTGGTTGCTGCCTCCAACCTTCTGCACCCTTACTCTGCTGTTGGTATCGCTGAAGCTCAAGCTGCTGCTGCTGAAGCCGCTGTAGCTGAAGCCAACAAGGAAGTAGAGTTCGTTGACAATGCTGATGTACTTGATGTCCAGCATGTGCCGATTGGTGGTCGTCCTGTGCCAGAGTCGGTCGCCCTACCCGCCCTTGTTGCTCCTGAAGTTGTAGCTGAACCTGCAGCCCCTGCTACACCTGAGATTATTGTGCCTGAGCCTGTAGTTATGCCCTCTCCTGTAGCTCCTGAAGTAGTTGTGCCCGAACCAGTAGTTATACCATCCCCTGTCGCTCCCGAACTTGTTGTTCCTGAACCAGTAGTTATGCCCAGTCCAGTAGCTCCCGAAGTTGTTGTTCCTGAACCAGTTGTCATGCCTAGTCCAGTAGCTCCCGAAGTTGTTATTCCCGAACCAGTTGTGATGCCCAGTCCAGTAGCTCCTGCATTCGAAGAGGCTCCAGTAGCTGCCGCGTACAACGGTGAGGTGTACAATGATGGACTCGTCCAGGTGCAGTACAATGGACCTGCAGAACCTGGTATGTTCTCTACTATCCAGTCCTGGTTCAACGTTGTCCTTAACTACTTCAGTTCCGAGGCCCCCGCTACCTCTCACTAATTTTTAAATGGAATTCCGCTCTCGCCGTAAGTTACAAGCCACTACAAGGAATCACCATTTTGTACAGTACACAGTGTATTCGTAAAGTGTTTTAAAAGTCTGTTAAGATGGTCTGTTATTGTAATGTACAATTATAGGAAGAAAAGTTAAAATAAACTTATTTTATATATGCTTTGTTTTAATCTTACAAAATAATTGTAACGAATCCTTACTTACATTATAAATCGGAAAGTGAGTTTGTTTGTTTGTTTGTTCCACCTTCACGTCGTAACTACTAAACCGATTGCTTTGAATTTTTGCAGACGAAAAGTTAGAAGTCCAGATTAAATAATAGGGTACTTTTTAACCCGGAAAAATTTGATATTCCCGAGGGAAAACAAAAGTATTGGTATAGATGGCGCTGTGTGTATTGGTATATGTCACATAGGCTAAGTGTTAACATGTGGGCATCATGTTTGAAACAATCATCCATAGCTTTTTATTTTATTTCAGAAATTGATTCCGGAGTCTCATTAAATATTGACGTTGTATTGTTGTTACATCGTTCTCACCTATATATACATTAGGTAAAGGATCAGAATGTATCAATGAGACTGTAAAAAACATTTTTTTAAAAGAGTAACGATGGAGTTTCTTGCTCGTTCTTCTCCATTCGAAACTACACTTTGGAACGAGCGCCTAGCTTCACTGACAGATAGACGGACGGACAATTCAACTTTTATTTTATTTTTATTTTTTTTTTATTTATTTACACTTTTTGTAGATATACAATGGCGGACTTAATGCCTAGTGGCATTCTCTAACAGTCAACCTTAGGGTGATGCAGAGAGACACAATAGTAGGTGTAAACGTTTAACACTTATTAGAACTTTTGACGTTTCAAAAGTACCTAATTAGGGATTAATTGAAATAAATGACTTTGCTACCTTTTATCCTACGAGAAAGTTACTAAATAAAATAACTGTGACTATAGAGGTATAAAGCAAGACTAACAATGTGTCGGTCTGTGCGCCACGTTCCCACAGTTGGGCAGAACTCTAACATAATTTCGCATAAGTCTGTAGTGTAAAGGCATGCGTTGTAATAAACTATTCAAGTATTTGGTGAACTGGCTTTAGGACTTGGCACGTTCTCCACCAAGTTGGCCAAACTTCACTTAGCTCGTTAAAATGAAGTTTCGCCAGTACCCCGCTATAAAATTATCGACACTATTATGTTTAACAGTTTAGCATGCAACACTCGAGAATTTTCGACTATGTTATAGTTAGTTAGATTTTGTTGCATTTACTGCACGTTCTTAACTGGTATATTTTAGTAAGTTTAAGAGTGAATGCTTTTTATATTGCATTTTTATACGTTACTTATTTAATGCGATGTGAAATGTCGCGGTTAAGGCGCCCGCTTCTCATGCATAAGAGTACGGGTCCAAAGCCTACCAACGGCAAGAATCAATGTGACTTCTTGAGAGTTATATGTATTGTAATTTGTAAGATTATCTAGACACCACTGACAAATGGTGAAGGAAAAAATCATGAAAAAACCTGGGCGTATAATTTCTAATTATAAGGTTGGAACTGCCAACCTGCATTAAGCAAGCGTGGCGATTAATGCTCAAACAGTGTGAGAAGAGGCCTTTGGTCAACTGTGGCTACTTATAGGCTGTTGATGATGATGATGATGATTTAATGTGATGTTAAATTCTCCAGCTCCAGTATTTGGACGTAATTTGAATCAATGTTCATTGGTGTAACATTGGTTTATTAACAAAGTATTTCAACAGATAACGCCACACGTCTGTTTGGCATACACTATGAAATCTATTTTGTTTTCGTCTCGCGGCCAAACAACTTGCCATAAGGAAAACTTTCGATGCATAAAGTAAAAACGAAAAAATATAGATGGGTAATTTTTATTTTAAAAATAAATTCATGAAAGTACGCACATGAACACTTTTTTTTTAAGTGAGGAAGATCATCGCATGGCTGTTCCCGCCTGGGTGAGGCGGGAGGGAGTGTCAGACTCTTACTGACTAAAAACCACCCCGTTCCTTCTCCTGCACGTCGAGCCGGAGCCCCGGTTACTCGTTAGGTTCTCCACGACACATGAAACACTAGATGTTAATTTTTAGGCACTATTCGCCTTGTGTCACCTGATGAGAAATACCTGTTCGAGAAATACACGGCGTGATGTTTTGATACTATGAGTTCGTATGCGTAAAACTATGAGTTCGTATGCGTATTACCAAGACAGAATCATTATACTTCGGGATGAAAACGAAATATATTTCATGGTGTCAAAGAACAATTTCAAGATTTAAAACTAAATATTTAGGGGCCTATTTACATATCTTGTATGTTTTTCGAAACTTGTTAACTTGTATAAAATCGAGAAAATATACAAAGAAGATTGAATTACCTCTTTATTAATTGTCTATCGTAGTTAGTAGACAAATTATAGTCAAAGAAGTGATCATAAGTATTTGTTTATAAATAAACTAGCGACCCGCCACGACTTCGCAGAGGTGCTATATGCATGTATTATATATATAAACCTTTTTTATGAAACACTCTATCTATTAAAAGAAACCGCATCAAAACCCGTTGCGCAGTTTTAAAGATCTAAGCATACATAGGGACAGACAGACGGCGGATAGTGACTTTGTTTTATACTATAGAGTGATTTTTTTGTTGGATTTATAGAATGCCAATACTGGCCATCTTTACTGTGTATTTTGCTTGTTTGGTTTTCTTTCTATTGGTAAATCTGGAGAGTGCTGCAGGCTATATTTTTCTTTAACCATGCTAACGTAATAAGACCTCGTGTAATAAGCTAGTAATATCATCATTGCATGTTTTTTAAGATTTTTTTTCTCTAGAAATCGATAATTGTTTACGGATTTTGAACATCCTGATCTAGTAGTTTTATGGTATGTTGTACGTTATCTGGGAACAATAAATAAGACTACCGTATCATAGATAAATAGTAATTATATTACGGTAAAATAAAACGCTATTAACAAATTACTAGAAATTGTTTTATCGTCATTGTGATAAGTAGTATAGGTACATTTTTCTTGCTTCTGAAATCGAATCCTGTTGAGACTTAATTAGATTTAGATATAAGTAAGTGTGTCCTCTATAATTCTTATTTGTCCTTTTTACATTACATTATGAATCCGTATTTTTTTTTCTTTTAACGGGGGAAAATCATCGAATGACTGCTCCCGCCTGGGTGAGGCGGGAGGGAGTGTCAGACTCTTACTGACTAAAAACCACCCCGTTCCTTCTCCTGCACGTCGAACCGGAGCCCCGGTAACCCGTAAGGTTCACCGCGGTCTTCTAAATAGTACATGCTGTTTAAAATGATCATGAGTGACGTAAATCTGATGTAAGGTGCTTTGTATCATTAATAAGGTGGTTTTCAAACAATTCGTTCATGTTAAGCGTTTCGTGCAATTCTTATAAAAGTTGAACCTATTGGCATATAGGACAAGTTCAGACTACTTCAGACTTGGCACCGGCATGGAGTCTGAACTTGTCCGAAACTACTCAGAGTTTTGAAAAATTACTATTCGGGGATTAGAAGTTACAATGAAGGTGTAAAAAGGCAAAGTAGCAGTTTTACAAGTCATCTATACAATAAATTTAAAGGGATTAATCAGATAACTGGTGATAAGACGTATTATATTGAACAATGAATACCTCTATCTGTCTACAGGTCTCTAAACAGAGAATTAAATAGTGTATAGTCCAAAGTTTTAACTAAAGCCAGTATAGAGAGTGTATCTCCGATGGTCGGCCAGTGGTGTGCGGGTTTTAATACGTTTTTTAAGAATCACAAATAAAGTAGAAAGTGGCACGCATCATGATCACGCGAGCTGGTGGCACGCTAGCGACGTGCGAAGTGGTCGATTACACCGCAGTGCTCGCCCCGAACCTGCACCTGTGCTCCTATGGCTGCGTAGTTATGATGGATGTATATGTATGTATAATTGTATGTAGATAGATATTTGTGGTTGGATTTAGTTGGTATTGCATGTGTGCATTACTGTCTACTTTTGGGTTCATCATAGTTAATATCACCTTAAGACTGTATCAGTTTATTGTTGGACATAGTTTTTTTTTTGAGGGGAAATATCATCAAATGGCTTCTCTCGCCTTGGGTGGGACGAGAGGGAGTGTTAGACACTTACTGACTAAAAACCACTCCGTTCCTACTCCTGCACTTCGAGCCGGAGCTCTGGCAACCAGTTAAGACTTCCGCGGCTACGGATTTGTATCAGCCCTATTGGGCCTCATCTGTAGTGGTCTGATGGCTCTTTGAGGCGCGCGTGGAACGCGACTCGCCGTACCCTCGGGTATAGTCCTGATCGTTGAACATAGCTAGGTATCTCCAATGGTACGCCACAGTAGTCGATCTTCAGCTGTTTTCATCCAACAACTGTCAACCTCTTTGTGGATAATAAGTGTCAATGTTATTATTACTGCATATGAGATATCGGTGTTCAGCAGTCGTTGTTGCGTTGCATTTTTACCCTTAGACAGTACAAATTTAAGTATTAAGATTAAAAAATTAGCTGAATAAGAGATAATGCATGTTATTAGTCATGTATTTTAAGGTGTTTACTATTTATTAATTGTACAGATCTATAGCAAGCAAAATGTCATACATCGTACACTAAATAATACTTCAGATGGTTAAAAAAAAAACATCTTGGTATTCTTCGCTTCTGGAATTTTACGCTGAGTAATCACACCTCCTACTATTAAAAAAAAAACTAATTTAAGTCAAGCTTTTCAACCAAATATGGTTTTAGTTTAACACTAAAAATGTAGGTTACACTTACTGCAACAGTCTATTTATATCAGCTCTTGTTTTATTCTTAGAGTGAATATATTCCGCAACGTTCCATAGCTCGGAGTCGCACGGATGCGAGACTACTTATTAAAACTACCTCTCACTATCTCGAGAGATCATGCCATCTCTCGTAGCGCGGCGTAGCGCTGACTACGTGGCCGCGTAGCGCCTCGTAGCGCCTCGTAGCACTCACCTACGGAGGCTTACGTAGAGAGACGGCGTGTACATTCATTTCAGTGCTATACATAAAATATAAATACTCGCCTGTAGGTATTTATAGAACCAAATTGCCCCATAAAACTCGATTTACAGAACAAAATCGAGTTATAAATTATTTATTTTTTTACAGGAAAACGTGTTTTTATTAACCATAATAAATCTACATCTACACGTTTGTTTAAAATAATTTTCCTGTCTTTACAGACGTTCAGGGCCATGATAATTTGTTAGCTTATTTTTTATTAAAGGTATCGTTGAACTTAACCGTTCCGATACTGTCGTTAGTTTGGATATTGTCCGAGTTAATTCATATAATAATAGACGTACGAGTCAAAGGATCAATAGTAACTTTTAAATCGACTTTGTGACCTAGAAAACGACTGGATCGCGTTTTCAGAAAACCGTTGACCGCATCGTATTCGATCGAGTTAACTTTTTACTTTCACGAAACGTACGCGCCATGAATCGATAGGGTGTGCGGCCGTCGCGGCTGCAGGCAGCGGCACGACAATTATTGTGCCGGCGGTAGCGCGAATTTAGGGCATCGGCGCGGCGGCGCGGCCCGCCCCGACTGTGCGCCCGGCCCCGGCCCGGCCAGTCCGCGTCGCGCCCCGCGCCGGCCGCTCGTGTGTCGCGCCGCGCTGCCGCCGCGCTCCGCCGCGCCGCCGCTGTGCCATGCGCTCGCCGCGCGCGCCGCGCGTGCCGCGTCCGCCGCGCCGAGCCGGCGTCGCACGCGCCCCCACGCCCGCCTAGCTCGTCCGCTCACTTAACATGTTGCCAGTGTTGTGATACCGGTCACAGGTGAGCATTTTTCAAGTGAAACTTTCAAGTTTTGATGTGAAATCGATTGAACTTTACTTCGACGAGATCGATATTTGTTGGTAAGTCGTCTTTCTGATATATTATTTATTATACCGCTTTTAATTTTGTGTTACCCCTAATTATAGATTTAGACCGGTGCGTGTTTTACTTTTTATTTTATGAATATATTTTCTTAGTGAAAGTTTAGTAGGGCGCGTGGGTAACGCATGGTGTAGTGCGGGATGTATCCCATGCTGTATCCTGACCTACTTCAATAGTGCAGATCGATGACGACATCATTTGACGTGGCGGAGCATTGTAGGCACAACACTAGCCCTAATAATAAAATAAGTACCGCGCGACCACGCGCTGCGTTAAAGGTAAAAGGTCAACAAGTCGAAACTAAGTTCATTACGTCCTTATTACTGCAGATGTTCAACTGGGTTACTACTGTTTTAAAAACTTCATCGACAGTGATTATTAAAAATATTTTTTTAATTAAATTAATAATTTAATTACAAATTACCTAATAAAAAAATTTTTAAAACATAATAGAAAATTAAACAATTAATCAGACCACGTTTAAAACAACGAATACACACCATCCTTTAAAATTGGCGAACTTTTATCAAAGCTAAAACATTTGACCACGACGCCGCGGCACTATATTTTAGTTCAGTCAAAGGAATTATTGCACATACGCTACAACACACGGACTGTACATACGAACATTTTACATATAACTTCTACTATGTAGGTAGTTGATAGCATTCTTTCAATTTCCTAGTTTTCGAGTAGCCGCCGTACTACGAAGAGAATGAAGTTTTCGTTCTAAAAATGTTATTTCCAATAGTTTGTGCGGAGATTGGGAACAGGAGCAAACAAAGACTGTGTTTTGAAATAGACGTTTCAAATTCACTGAGTCGAATAACAGAGAGAAAATATATTTAATCTGTTCCTACGGTAGTTACTAGATTTGTGGTACAATTCTTTTTTTGGTTCAAATGACTATTCTTTTTTAAACTTTAATTGGAAATTTTACACACGCTTTTACCCCGCAGATGTAGGCAGAGGTGTACATTACGGCAATTAATGCCACTGTACAATGTAACACTCACTTTTTATTATTTATTTTATGATTCCCATGCAATAGTGGGTGAGCCTATTGCCATATACCGGGCAAAATTTTAGGCTCGGTGCTACTACTGAGATTTTTTTTTAATCTCAGTAATACTTTGCCTGACCCAGGAATCGAGAACCCTTGCCTGGTAGTCGCGCTTGCGACCACTCGGCCCACAAGGCAGTCTTAGTATTGTACAATTAATTAGTATTAAATATACTGCCATTTTATGCCATCTTCATCAACAGCACGTGATAATACTATGAGCCTCCTCTGAATAAGAGCGGTTCTTATAATCTCCATACATAGGCCTATTGGAGAACGCGGTACAAAAGGTTCAGTTTTCACATAGAGCGCTGCTACATAGTCTTTGTTAATATGTCATAAATTAGTCGAGTCTTATGACACCGCAAGATTTACACTAAGTATTATGGTGGTATTCCAACCGACCTATCTGAAAGTCATTATTGGGGAGGCCGATATTCAGCAGTGAACGTCCTATTGCCGATATGATTATGATAATGATATGGTAGTGATGTGGTAGCAAAGAGGTTACGCCCGCTTCGAGTGCGGGATCGAAACCTACCAATGCAACGGTAGTACCAATATGACGTTTTCCGAGTTATATGTACTTTCTGCGATTATTCAGACACCACTGACAAAAGGTGAAAGAAAACATCGTGAGGAAACATGAGCATATAATTTCTAATTATAAGTTTGAAATCGCCAACCTGTATTGAAAAAGCGTGGTGATTATTGCTCAAACCTCCGTGTGAGAAGAGGCTTTGCTCAGCAGTGGGCATTATAGGTTATTGATGATGATATGGTGGTAAATTGATCTCTAATCAAATTAAGTTACAAGATAAATGTAATGTAATTCGTACAAGACTTAGGACTTCAAAAGAATCTTCAAGTAATTTGGTCCTTCATGTTGAAACGCTTGGAACAGTTTAAATTTAACATCTTCTGACTAATTTAGACCGTTATCAGTCTTCTATTTAAACAGACAGTCTCTTAATTAAGGTCTTACTTAGATAGGCTAATTAGGTGTGAATTCAATTTAGTGCTCATTCCAAAAAGATGGCAGGATAGATGCAAGTGTTACTGCATTACATATGGGTTAGAATGTCATTCAAAGATTTGTAAAAACAATAATTTTGATTCGTCTTGCCCAAACATAGTCCTGCGCAAACACCATTACGAAAGTACTTACTTTCGCCTGTGATACAGGACTTTCTTAGTAAAGAAAGATTATTTATGTTGTTTATTATTGGGTGGTATTTAATACTTTAACTGTAAATTCCCTTTTTTAATTAAAATATTCGAAATTACCACCAAAAATACTGAATTGCACACTAAATTTGCTCATCAAATAAATCAATTATACTGTTAGATCTTTAAAGCTTAACTGTTTCACTGAATGACTACCTTTTAACTAAAAGTAAATCTAATAATTCCTAACCTAACCCAACCTATTTTGGGAAATCCGTTGTAATATTGAACAATTTGTGTGCAAATCAGTATTTTTGTTTTACGGTGAGTAATACGTAGTTAATTTGTGGTACAGTCATATTTTTGATATGCAGTAGGTTATTAGTGGAGAAATTTGGTTTGCTTAAATTTCTAAATAGAGGTGCAGTAAAAATTTCCCTTTATTATTTATTTATTTTCCGAGAAAAATAATTATAATTTTATCAAACTATGTGAACAGCAGCCCCTAGCAACGGAGCTCGCCAATCTAAAACAAATACCCTAAACGGGGTAGTCAAAATTGTGTAATGATTCATGATTATTATAACCAGTAATAATGGCCAATATCTCCGCCGAAGTCTCGTTAAGTTTACGAAATTTCCCAAAGTATTTAATTAGAAGTTTTATGAAGAAAAACAAAACCGCCACGATCCGATTTATCTGGTAAAGTTTTGGGAGTTGGGAAAAGCCAAACGTTTATTGGTTCATACTTAAATTACTGCTCAAATATTGGGGTTCGAGACGTGGTTGGACATAGCTCATTTACAAATCAATCGATAAATTAATATGGTGTCTGATATACTATAATTAGCCAAGTCAGTATTAGCACGGAGTCTGGAACTGTTTATTTATTTAAGGGCAACCAACAAATCATACACCATTATACATACATGATAGGTTTTAACATAATTTAACATGTATAGTGTAGCCTTAATTAATGGCTGCCAATACATGCATTAAACAAAGAACAGGATATTACAGCAAAAAATTCACTTATACAAAAAAAGACGTCGCGGAGAACCTCACGGGTAACCGGGGCTCCGGCATGAAATGCAGGAGAAGGAACGGTGTGGTTTTTAGTCAGTAAGAGTCTGACACTCTCTTTCGCCTCACCCAGGCGGGAACAGTCATTTGATGATTTTCCCCCCTTAAAAAAATAAAAAAAAACATCTTAATAATAATTGTAACATCTTGATTACTCAATTTAAATTTTATTTTATACGTTGTCTCCGTTATACGTTGAAAATCACGCCCTATTTCATGGAATTCATAACAAAACTGGTGAAAGGGAACCTTTGCGAACTAAAAGTGTGATATAATATAATGTATCAATAAACAAACTTCAGAAAAATATAATGCAATAATCCAGTCAGGATAAAGTGAAAAACAAAATTTAAAAATCAAAGCTCATTACAAAAAAATGTCGTCACGAGCTGAAAATCGGTCAAGAAAACCTTTCACCCTCAATATGATTCAAATACCAGTTTATTAAACCAAAAATATGTCTCCATAATTCACCGGTTTTCCTTAAAAGGCAGCTACCTTCAACTTTCTATATTACCTTCATGTTACAATACTTTATGGGGAAATATGTCATAAATCATTTTCACGCGATAAATTGAAAAACGCGACCCCATCGTTTTACACTCTCTGGGTTTTCTCTCCTCAGCCGCTGCAGGGTTTCATTCATTTTACGGAGAAAATTTCGAAATACCGATATAATTTATTGATTGTTATTACCTACTAGAAAAGTGATCCATGATTAATAAACTACGAAAGGTATATCATAAAAAGTTGTTAACCCGAGGTCGTCAAGTATAAAATAACATACGCCTTTTATTCCCGAAGGTGTAGGTAGAGGTGTACATTACGGCACTCAATGCCACTATACAATGTAACACTCATTTTTCACCATTTATGTTATGAGTCTCATGTAATAGGGGATGAGCCTGTTGCCATATACCGGAAATTTCTATACTCCGTGCTAATACTGAGAATATGTTTTTAAAAACGACCACAAGGCCAACGAGGTAGTCATGATGTAACTAGACCTATAATTCTATGCAGCAACTATTATAAAATACTTTAGGCAATTATCTGCAATCTTATGCTTATTGCCTACTGGAATAATGAAACATGTTCATCTTACGAACGTATTACAAAAACACAGTAGGAACTTGTCATAGTCCACAAAAAAACGGTATGTTCAAAATGAAAAAATCCGCTAACACTAGCAAGATAATCTGATTGATCTCGGACGACTGGTTCAACGAGTCACCGCGTTCGTAGGCCGGTATTACGCCCCGGATACGTTAGGCTCATCCCTTTGGCAAATCCCTAAGTCTTGTGCAGATTTTCGTTATATTAGGACAGGTATTTGATGGGGAGCTCGGACCTAATGGTATTAATTAGTGATGAATGATTAGTTGTGAATATTGGTTGGAAATCTTTGAGAAATGCTCATTGGCCAGCGTTGTTTATTAATTGTTAATAGTTTAACGTGATTGGTTAACTGAATGTGCCACAAAAATTATGCTTGATTAATCATAATATGGCAAATTAAAACTAGAAGACATAAGCATAATAAATTCGCTCATGTTATGCAAATACTATGATTGGTATCCACGAAGAAATATGTATGTCATAATAAGGATTTGAGACATAGTCATTAGTTTACATAGGAACATATGATCGGAAACCACAAGTAAATTACATATTTTCAAATATAAATGTTGTTTTATGTCGGTCTTCTGCTCGGCCGTGGTATCACTCTGGTCGAGCCCGCCCATTCGTGGCGAAGCATGGCTCTCCCTCACTTATTAAATAATGTATCTATAACTATGTATTATCTAGCGTACAGCTAAAAGTAACATTATTTTATACGTTGTACTGATAAGCCGCCTAAGAATCTATTTAATACATTTAAACCTTCACCTAGAAAATGGAAAATTGTCAAAAAAAAAAACAATCTCATACAGTATAATCAAGTATGCCAGATGACTAACGGTAGTACATTGGCGTCGAATCCCGCAGCCTAATATAAGAGAACAGTAAATTTTGCACATCTCCCGGGATCCAAGGATTGATTGTAGGAAAATTGTTAGGCTGTGCTTTGAGGGTAGTGTAAAATATATTTATTGTTGTGTTGTGCTAGTAAAGTAATGTTGCGGTGTTTTTATTGTTATAGACTAGTTTTGTGAATGGATTCACTCATGAGGTTAAAGGTAAAAACTTGGCTTATATTAGGCTCTGGTATCCTAGCTATCTTCAGGTACCAAATACTGTCGGTATCTGAAAACTTAACATAAGTTGTAAAGCTGTGAAAAAAAATCAAATTGGTATTGGATTTGGTTCCCAGGACGGCTTACATATTTTGAGGATTTTGTAAATTCAAAATTATCAGTAGCATATAGTAGTCTTATTTTCTTTTTTACATAACATTACATTACTTCACGCCTTTTTTCCCCGAAGGAGTAGACAGAGGTGCACACTATAGCACTTAAAGCCACTGTATAATGTAACACTCACTTTTCACAATTTATGTTTTAAGTCCCTTGTTATAGGGGATTGCATTATTCTTAGTTATATCATTATTTTTATTCCAGTGTAAGAAGCGACAGAAACACAGACTGAAGTTTGAAACTTACAATTTCATAATGTTTAAGTTAATAACATTCTACTTAAAGAACAAGGCACTTTCAACTCTCTCCAAAAAGTAATAAAACACAAAATCAAGTTGAAAGCTTGCTGTAACTATAGACTATCAAAGTTTTGTTTATTGGCCAAGTAAGTTGACAGTTTATTAGCAATAAAATGTATAAAAATCAATAGATATGAGTAGTAAAGTATTTATATGATGTCTAAAGTCTAGACCACAGGATTTGACTTGTTACCTAGCCTAGAAATGGTTAGTCTATTTGGGGAATTGATTGAAATGCTGTTTAAAACTCGCCCTGGTGTCTGTCTTTTTAGTATAGTAATAACTATAGCTTCTGCCAGCGGCGTCGCCCGCGTTTTCGTGGGATAAAAAGTGGGCCTATGTGTTATTCCAGACTATAATCTACCCTTGTTCCAAATTTCATCCCAATCCTTTCAGCCGTTTTTACGTGACAGAGTAACAAACACACACACACACACACACAAACACGCACATATACATTCTCACAAACTTTCGCATCTTATACTCTTATATAAAGCGGAAGAGTTTGTTTTTTCGTTTGTTTGTTTCAACGCGCTAATCTCCGTAAATACAAGTCTGATTTGAATAATTCTTTTTGTGTTGGATAGTGCATTTATTGACGATGGCTATAGGCTATAAAACATCACGCTACGACCAATAGGAGCTGAGCAGAGTGTGTGTAACCATGCGGAAGTAGCTAGTTTATAATATTACTATAGTAATAATATGACGGTGGAAGAGACTCGCTGTTCACAGACAGTCTTGGCGCACTACTATCAATCAAAACATACGAGCGTACGAAAAGCAGCGACTTGATACGTTGACATAAAGCGCCAAATACGTAAAGACAGACCGATACCCTCCTATACTTACACGAACAACTCTGCCGGCCATCTTTACTGCTCTAGTTGTGATTGGATTTTCAAAATTAAATTCGGTCACACGATAGGAGATAGCTATTAAGGGTCACCGATACCGAAATCGGTAAGGAGGACTATAATATGATTTCATATACATTTATACAGTATATTATTATGTGGTATTAAAACACTATTTTAAATCTGTTAGGTAATTTCTGAGAGTGTGTTAGCTCGTTCAATCAATAAAAAAACTTCACAGAGTATTCTGGATCTGATTACTTCAGAATTCAATAATTCCTTTCAATAAAACTATAATTTATTAAGTCTTAGATACAGTACGAAACACAAACCTTTTTACGTACTGGAAGACAGTAATACCACAAATAAGAATTTAAGAAATTTTATCTATAACACAGAACCAAAAAGCGACCTACAATAACATACCTTTACCAACACCCTAGGGAAATAAGAAGCACGATGTTATATACCTCGAATAGACAAAGGCTTGTCGTGGGTGTGACGTCACAAAGAGCAGAGATACGCAAGCAGTGATCGCTCTAACGCATACGCCATGCAAATCCAATTTTCCAATAGAGTAGGCTTTTGCAACGGAATACAATTCTTATTTTCACTGGAGGAGATTCTATTTTTGTTCGAGAGGAGAAATAAAGGGCTGTATCGGGGATTGTAGACCATTTTAATGTGGGTTTATGTGTTTAAATGTTATATATAATGTACTGGTTCCTTTAGTTTTTCGTAGCAGAAGTATAGGCAATTGGGGGAGGTCGATGTGCAGCAGTGTAATCGCTAATTCATTCAATCAAAAAAGTATCGAGAATGGATGATTTGTTTATGGTTCCAAATTCAAATTTTTGTTTTTTTTTTGCAGTTTTTAGATTACGTTCTCTGGCTGTTATGATGATGATAGTGAAGCGTGGGTTTTATTGTACTGTCGTAAGAATCTGAAAGGGTACTAGAATTTCTTATATTCTTAAATTCTCATGGTAAACACGGGGTCACCTTACATGGTGAACATGGAGCCTAGAATATTGGGTCCAAGGACATGGTTTTTATAACATAATTGGCGAAGCGTGAATATTACATTAATTTTATCATTGCATAAATAGTGAAGGAAAACATCGTGAGAAAACCTGGGTTGATAATTTCTAATTGTAAGTTTGAAAAACCGCCAACCCGCATTGAGCAAACGTGTGATTAATAGCCAAACCTTCTTCATGTGAGAAGAGGCTTTGCTCAGCAGTGGGCATTTATAAACTGTTGATGAGATGAGATGAGATAAGTCGTGCAGCTCTAATTAGGTAAAATGATTATTATGAGCCCTTAGTGTGAATCGAAACTAGTCGAGTAGCCTCGTTGAAGAATTATATGGATAAGCCCTTTCCATAAATAACCGGACAAATCTCGTCTATCGTTGACGTAGATAGGAGTACTTGAGTAGGAAAATAATCTTATAAATAGATCTGTAGGTAGCTGAGTCGACATGTTACTTGTTTTTGTTTGTGCCCGGGACTCGAACGAGCGTTTATCGTAATGAAGGTCACTTCCCCAACGTAATAAGTTTGTTCATATGTTTGTGGTGAGGGATGACTGATTGTACGGTTTGATATAGTGGGTTTTATGCAGAAAAGTCTCGGCCTCGGGTTAGAGAAAAAAAATATTCAGTTGGTGTGTTTATTTTATATTTTAAATATAGTTTTAAAATTATGAGAAGTCAGAATTGTTATGCCATTATTTCTTGACTTTATATTTTTTTAAAGGGAAGGCGAGGACAGTCATCTAATGACTCTGAAAGCTCTACCAGTTTCGAATTCTAGAGGGGCTCTTCCTCATGAGCAGCGTGCATAGTCGCGGCGATGTCGCGCAGCCTAGACAATAGGTTGTGGTTCGAAACTAGTAGAGCTTTTCTCAGTATGTTCACGTGAGTAACCCGCGATTTTTAGTTAACACCCAGCTATATTTATATTGTATACCAAATCTTTTCTTTTACGCAGAAAGGTGTGTCAGATGTTTAAATATGCAGAGAGTGTACGAGGAAACAGGTTCAATCTAAGTTGGCGTCAGTCCGTATTGGAAGTTTTGTTCCTTATGTATAATTATGTTATTGTTATTATGTTTTCGGTTTACTCACTTAATTATTTGACGAGGAACTCGACTAGTTTCAAGCCATACTAGAGGCTCATATTCATGAGTATGGCTTTTTTACATACATATTCATGGGTAAGCCGAAAACATAATAGTATATTTAGTATGTCTCACGAAAGTTATAATACAATGTTATTGTTGTTAGGCACATTTATTTGTTAAGTTTAGAAGAAATCTTAGCTTTACTCTTTTATTTTGGTCTTCGATTGACCTGTTCATGGTTAACGTATGTCGTGATCGGTATTGTGTGATATCCTACTTCTATATTTATTAAATGCGCAAGTTTGTGAGCATGTATGTGAGTTTCTTACTCTTTCACAACACTCTGGTGTCGAAGTATCAATATGAGTTGCTCTCAGTGGCAGTTGTTACTGAGGGACTTCTCTCAGCCGCTGCTGAGTATAAGCGAACATTTATTATTATGTTTCCGTTCCGAATCCCCTGAAAATAACTGTTTATTACAAATTTTATTCAGGTGAGTGGTGTAACGGATTTGTTATTTACAGGAAAATATGGCTTACTTATCTTATCGTCCCATTGAATGAATATTGGATTAAAGGACTCTCGATTTTTTGTAATATTATTTCAGTGAAATAAAATGTGTTGTTTTGCCCTGTCAGTGTTATTTGGTCTTTTATTTGTTACTAGCTTCTGCCCGCGACTTCGTACGCGTAATCCCATTTTTTCCCGTCCCCGTTCGTGATTTTCGGTAAAAAAAAATGGTTAAATCCTATGTCGGTCTCCTGGCTCTAAGCTACCTCTCTACCAATTTTCAGCCAAATCTATTCTGCCATTCTTGAGTTATAAGTGGTGTAACTAACACGACTTTCTTTTATATATATAGATTTTATTTTGGTCTTCTTTAATATCTTAGACAAACGTTTTAGATATCAATACTCTAAATTGAAATACTATATGTTTTACAAATATATTACATAACATAACATCACGCCTTTTATCGCCGAAAGGGTAGGCAGAGGTGCACATTACGGGACTTAAAGCCACAGAACAATGTAACTAACACTCACATTTCACCATGTTATGAGTCCCATGTAATAGGGGTAATATAATCCTATAGCCATTATACCAGGCACAATTCCAAACTCCGTGCTACTATCCGGATTTAAAGTAAAAAAAAAACAATTTTTATTACTTATAATCCTAGTTAGTGAAGATGCATGTGTGTGTGTGTGTTTGTCACTCTTATACGCAAAAAGTTGAAAAAGAATTTATGAGAACACACAGGTTACTTTTTATGTAACAGGAGCGTCGGCAAAGACGCTATAGAGTTTTGTATGTGAGTGAGTGTGACATACAGTTTGTGGTCGCTCAATGACAATCACAACTTAGTATTATGGTTTCTTTAATGTCTCCTATGGAACGCTCCCTTGCCACGAAATTTTTATATTTTTAATTACATAGATGGCTAATCTTGAAATAGCAATATTTATTACGATTAATTACAGTAGATAGCCACATTAATTCCAAAAAAAAACAATGTTAAAACAAGGTTCAGAATTATTAAAAAATACAGTTTACTATTTCACTTTATAAAAGCTTAGAACAGAATATAATATTACTAGATGGACATGTCGACCTGTTGCAATCCAGACCGATGTTTCCACCACAACGCATTTGAAGCACCGCTGTGGATATCGAAATAAACTGAGCGGACTTAATAAATACTTTACCATTTTTTATAGAACAAAATTTACTTTATATCCGTGTTTTAGAGTATTTCTTTAAATCAACACCGATTTTATCCGTTATCATCTTTTTGATCATCCTCAGCCTTCAGGAACTTATGATATTTCCATTGTTTTAATCACTACAAGTCCTCAAGGCTGTTGACCACATGTGATTGATTAGGTAACGCGGCATAATTACGTAGGTAACTGTTTTACGAGGATACTCGATTAGTTTCAAGCCATGTTAGGGCCTATAATCCTGACTAGCATGCTTGTAACGCGGCATTGGCGTAATTATGCGATCTTAATTGATCTTAAAATAAAGTTTGTGTGTTTCTGTGTTTGTGTGTATGTTTGTTACCTAATCACGTCAAAATAGCTGAAGGGATTTGGATGAAATTTGGAATAGGGGTAGGTTATTATAGTCTGGAATAACACATAAGCTTTTTTCACGTAAACGCAAGCAAAGCAGAGGGCATAACCTAGCTTTTTAATATGTAGGCTTGTTTGGAGGTAGATATAAAAAGTGTGTGCCACAAGTTCCCCTCTATCTACATCTAAGAAGAAATAAGAAGCGTGATTGTCTATTATTAGAAATGAGGTACAATTTCAATAGCCAAGCGATTTTAATTACGATGACCTTTATTATACGACCTTTGATCTTTAATACAATTCAGCAGTCATATTACTGGATAGTAATTTCATTTGACAGTTCTTAATCAACCATTGCGCAGTGGAAATGATAATACGCTTTCTTTAATAGACTGCAGCGCGCAATGGATAACTAAATAGTTTAAAATGAAATGAATGACGCAAGATTTTCGTTATCTTCAGGTTTGGTTAAATATTCTGTCATCACGTCTTTAGTTTCTCGAAAGGTTCTTCCATAGCATCTTCTACGGAGAAGGTTTGAGCATTAATCACCACGCTTGCTCAATGCGGGTTGGCGATTTCAAACTTATAATTAGAAAGCCCAGGTTTATAATTTCTAATTATATACAACTCAATAACACTTGGACCAACCTGACATATCAATGGTATATTTTCGATAGCTTAACCAACAAGTCAAATCATACATGCTACACGTAAGCTTATTTTATCTCTATACTAGCTTCTGCCAGCGGCTTCGCTCGCGTTCTTGTGGCCTATGTGCTATTCCAGACCATCATCAACCTTTGTTTCAAATTTCATTTCGATCCCTTCAGCCATTTTGACGTGACAGAGTAAGAGACACACACACACACACACACACACACCCTCACACACACACACACACACACACACATACACATACATACGTCCTTACAAATTTTCACATTTATAATATTAGTAGGATTCTTTTTGTAACAAAGAAAGTAAATATAGATAGATACCTACGTTGATTAAAACCTATTTGCTCTTTGTAGATATTTTCCCTTTGAGAACACTACATTCTATCTGGCAACCCACGCTGTTGACGTCACACTCTGACGTACACTGCACAGCACATTACAGACTGACGTCATAGTTATGACGTAGTACGTTTCAAGAACTTAAGGATTCTACTGGAATGCTGTTTGTTTGTTTGAGATTTTGTTACATTATGTTGATTGTAAGAAAATTAATTAGTAGTTTGAATCGTTTAGTGATAATGGATGTTGTTTTTGTACTCACATTGTGTAACTTGTTTATAATATTACAAGCTACTTCCGCGCTCACACGCTATGCTCAGCTCCTATTGGTCGAAGCGTAATGTTTTATAGCCTTTCTCGATAAATGCACTATCCAACACAAATTAGCGCGTTCAAACCAACAACCAAGTAAACAAACTCTTCCGCTTTATATGATAGTATAAGATAATATATGTCACGGATGTCATGAAGTTATTATTTTTTAAAAAGTGCAGAACCGTTGACCACTCAGACCATCGGTTCTGCTTTATACTATAATATCTAGCACTTGTTTACTAAGGCAAGCTTAATTATACTGATTTCAACATAACATTTTAAAGTAATTTAAACCAAAGGAATTATAATTGATAAAACAAGCATAATGGCAATTCAATCATTTATTAAACCAACATAGATTGTACTTACAACCTTTCCGTACCAAAGTCAGGAACAAAAGTGAGTCCTCTGCTCAAGACACGCCTTTTTATAACCTCGTTTTGACGTGCGCCAACATGGCGGTAGGCACAAATGTCAAACTTCACTTAATAAAATAAATAATGATGACGTAATAACCGATAGTTACAATATTTTTCAAAAGATTAATATTCGTAAGACGCCATTTTGAAAATAACGATTATTTACTTAATTTAATTACATGAATTTGAACAAAATCCTTATGTTACATTTTTACTTAGAAAATGGTGAAATAGAAGATTGTTTACATCAATAGAATGTTTGATTTACGTAAATAGATTTCTACTGGAATAAGATCAACAATTTACCACTAATTATAGCTAATTAAAATTAACAACAAAAATAATCAATCAAATAATTAACCATCACTTCGATTCATTCGTGATTACATAAGATAAGCATCGCGGCGACATATAGTATCTTTTTATTTGAGGGGGGAAAATCATTCAATGAGAGAAGTCTCATCCGGGTGAGGCGGGAGGGAGTGTCGGACTCTTACTGACTAAAAACCCCCCGTTCCTACTCCTACACTTCGAGCCGGTCCGCCGGAGCTCGGGCAACCCGTTAAGTCCTCTGCGGCTTCGTATCGTCACCAGCCCTATTGGGCTTTATTTGCGGTGGTCTGGTGGCTCCTAGAGGCGCGCGCGGAACGCGACGTTACTTAGTACCTTGGTATTTTTTATTTACTTAGTATTTAGAACGAAATACTATAGTTTACATTAAATGAAAATACATAGGTACTTGGATTGTTACTTAAATTGATTCGCCAATTAAATACAATGTAGTTAATGCGATTAGCTACAATTTTCTTCTAGTAAATGCTAATGTTAATAGTAGAAGCGACGATCATCGTCATTTTTGGCATTATCAATAGAACATGATACTTTAGTTTACTGCTGGGGATGGGAATGTAATTACTAACGCTATAAAGCTTACCTAAAGACTACTGCCCAATAGGGCTGATACCAATACGGAGCCGCGGAGGACTTAACGCGTTGCCGGGGCTCTGGCTCGAAGTGCAGGATTAGGAACGGGATGGTTTATAGGTAGTAAGTCATTAGATGCCTTTCTGCCTCGAAAAAAAAAAATACCATACTATTCTGCTACCAATAATATTTCCACTTAAAACTGCAACTTTACATAATAACTCGTATTTAAAGTTGGTAAACTAATTCTTACCCTTGCAGTGCGCCCGAGGGAGCAGTCGCCCACGCTTCCTGTCCGATAACTTTCTATATAAGTTGAACCCGACCATTAAAATATTGAATCTTTGAATTGATTTATTTGTAGAGAATTTAGTTTGTTTGCAGTAAACTTTATTTTTTTTTATTTTATTTTAAAAAGCTTCATGCACACTCAATGTACAAGGTGGGCTTAATGCCATGGGCCCGCATTCTCATCCAGCCAGACCTTTGAGTGATGCAGAGACAAAAACAATGATCGACGCAAGAAGCAAGCGTATTCAACATCCATAAGACAAATATCATAATATCTCCAAGAGAAATACATTAAAAATAATAGTTTTTAGGGGGGAAAATCATTGAATGACTGCTCCCGCCTGGGTGAGGCGGCAGGGAGTGTCAGACTCTTACTGACTAAAAACCACCCCGTTCCTTCTCCTGCACGTCGAGCCCCGGTTACCCGTTAGGTTCTCTGCGACTCCGAATCGGCATCGGCCCTGTTGGGCCCCATCTGTAAAAATAAGAGTATAGAGTTACTTTTTAAAGGTGGATGAAAACATCGTGAGGAAACCTGGGCTTATAATTTCTAATTATAAGTTTGAAATCGCCAACCCGCATTGAGCACAGCCGTGTGGAAAGACGTCTTTAGTCAGCAGTGGCCACTTATGAGGCTGCTTGATGATAATGATGATGATTTGGTATCATCATGATGATTATTGATGATGATTTGGTAAGGACTGTATTTACCTATAAGTAATATATATTTTTCGAGGTATTTTTTTCTTAACTACCCCACAATAGATAAGTAAGTTAAATCAATATTGTTCCATCTTAGCTATGCTCGGGAACGCTTCCATGACTTTCGTGGAGAATTTGTTCATTTCAATTTTATTGTGTAAGTACATCCAGATAATAACGAAAACAATGAAAAATAAATTATCTAATTTGGTGCAGTCATTGTAAAGATGGACGCGTACATTTTAGAGATTTACTTCTCTATATATATATGAAGATATAGTTAAATAAAAAATGTTGTCGTTTAATCTATTTTCCATCGATTTCTCGTCTCCTACTCATAGTATTGAAAATGTCGGAACCCAATAAAATGTCCCCGAAAATATATTTTCATAAAACTCCATTCACGTATAAAATTGCGTAATACGATTGAAACAAGACGAATCCATCTTAACGGAACATCGAACAATAATATTGGTACAAGTAAATTATTAGAGTTCTACTAAACTGAACGTTATGCTTGACTGAATAAAGTTTACTTCACAAGTTTATTAATAGCGATCAATTTCAATGTTGTATTGAAAAGTTTCTGATTACTCGTCATTAGATGGCGTGAGGGTTTTACAAATACAGGGATAATACTTTATTAGTGTTTCTGTGTATAATTCCCATTAGCAAGTGATAGATGATTGTGTTGAATCATAATGCAGAAAAGGCGAATGGTAAAATATTTCATTCCGTATTAATTAATGTTAAAATTATAAATAACTACTGTATAATCCCATAAATAGGTGTGTGTCTGACTGACTGCCTCGTTGGCCGAGTGGTCGCAAGTCGGGCAAGGGGTCTCGGGTTCGATTCCCGGGTCGGGCAAAGTATTACTGGGTTTTTAAAAAATTCTCAATAGTAGCACGGAGTCTGGAATTGTGCCCGATGTACGACAATAGACTCACCCCCTATTACGTGTGACTCGTAACATATGTAAAATAGTGAAAAGTGGGTGTTACATTGTACAGTGGCATTAAGTGCCGTAATGTGCACCTCTGCCTACCCCTTCGGGGATAAAAGCCGTGATGTTATGTTGTAATTGTGTGTAAATTAGAATATTATAGAAAATGTCAAATAAGTATTAGTTGAGTTACTTACTCATAAATTTTGACTACTATATATAACTGAAGCTAAATATTTATCACACATTTTACACAATAAAAGACGTCATCTTCTCATAGTAGGACCACGTCATATTTAACACAAAGATACCGCAATTACCAGCCGCAATCCTGCTTGACTTTATACGCTGTCGCAAGACTGGCAGCATAATTTGGAAATATGTTCATTTGTTTTTCTGGCTTAAGGACTTATGAGCGAACCTCCTACGATACGAACGTATGACGCCCTGGTACTTTATGTCCCCTGTATGTAATGTGTTACATATGCCACATACTAGCTTTTGTCCTTGGCATTGCTCGTGTTCTTTCAAGACATTTTTTTTTCTTATGGCATAAACGGGCAGACGGATCACCTGATGGTAAGCAATCGGCGTCGCCCATGGACACCAGGAACACCAGAGGCGTTACAAGTGCGTTACCGGCTTTTTGGGGATTAGGAGTTTGAGGATCGTTGGGGATTCAGGGATTGGGGATATTGGGGAAGGGGAGGTAATTGGGCCTTCGGTAACCTCACTCATACGACGAAACACAACGCAAGCGTTGCTTCACGTCGGTTTTCTGTGAGGCCGTGGTACCACTCCGGTCGAGCCGGCCCATTTGCCGAAGCATGGCTTTCCCACATTTAGCAAAAAAAAAAAAAAAATTGGGGCAAATAAAAAAAATAATGCACTGTTTGTTTGTTACTCATTAATAGTTCGCATAACAATTTTTAGCATTCATTATCAATAGCTTTTACTGACGACGTTTACTACTGGACAAAGGCCTCCCCCTTAGTCCTCCACGTCGAACGACAACTCGCCACCTGCATCCACTGGCTCCCCGCAACTCTGGCGATGTCGTCGGTCCACCTAGCGGGAGGTCTGCCCACGCTTCGTCTTTCGTTTCGTGGTCTCCACTCAAGGACTTTCCTGGCCCATTTGCCGTCAGTCCGTCGAGCAACGTGGCCTGCCTATTGCCACTTCAGTCTGCAGATTTTGCGAGCTACGTTTAATTTTTAGCAATATAATATGCGAAATGCTCCTTAGTTGTTATGACTATGGTTCACCTCATATTTTCGCGAAATGTGGGGTTAGAAAAAGACGAAACATAGGCTATGTCACTCACCATATGTTTAACTATCTCCACTTAAAAACACTTAAATTCGTCGCTACGTTTTTCCGTGAAAGACGAATAGACAAACAGACACACACACTGTCACATTTAGAATATTACTATGGATAATAAAAATTGCAATAATGCAGGCGACACCTGGCTTGTCCATTATTGTATTATTACCTGTAAAAGTCAATGGGACTATATTCTACTTTTACAACTGCCAAAACGAGTGTTTGACGTTTATGGCGCTGTGAAGTGACTCCCTGTTCGACGCACGTATCTTTCTTTTATTTTGTTATGTTTCTAGAACCCTGGTAGATAGAGTAACAGTCGATAACATGTTATTGTTGTAAACATTTGGTCATCCATCGTGATGTCAGAATAAACTTTCGCATTTGCAATAAGTATTAAATATCAAGAAACTCCATTTAAAACACTCTCTTCCAACAAGATTCAGTGCAAACACATCGAAGTCTTCACAAACGAAGTTAGTCGGGAAATGCTAAAAAGTACAAACAAATCAAAAGTTTAACCTCAGTTAGTCTCGGTTTCATTTACCACTATTTGTCCCTAGACGGCTTTGGAAACTTCTTCACTAACCGATGTACAGATCCGTTCACAGTTTCCTTCCTCGAATAACAATGGTTAGCCAGGGACGGATTAAATCTACACAGCGCCTTAAGTAAGCACCTTATAGGCACCCTAAATTTTTTTTGGCGCCGCCGCTGCTCTTGGTCCTGCACGCTTGTCTCGCGGTGTAGCGGTGGCCCTCTCTAACCTGGCGCCTTGACACTTCTCTAATTTGCCTTAGGGATAATACGACTCTGGCTTAGCGATTAAAACGTCAAGGATGAAAGCACGATCAGTTGTGGAAATGAAAAGACAAGCGGTGCGCAATTAAGTATTAATGAGAAGATAAATGAAAGCTTGTTCCCTTTTTTCACCGACTGTACCCTTGTTTTGGAGAACATTCTCGAAATGGTTCATTAAAATGTCAGTGAAATGAAAAGATAATTTGAACTAGCGTACAACTAATTAGCTTTCGTTATTTTTTACGTCGTTCGCGCTTGTAAACTTTTTTTGTGAACGTTTTTTGAATTAACGTTGTTTTAAAGTTTGGAACCGGTGACTAAGCATGCATTCGTTTTTGTATTTTTTATTAAACTGTGTTTTACAAAACCAATTTTCTTATTCGTAAAAATAAAATCGTTGACTGACCTCATTTTTATAATAATAAGTCTGAGTTCGTGCTTTTATACGTAAATTTAATTCACATTCTTGATCAACGATCAACTTAACCTTGCAAGTATCCCAAACCTCAGATTGATCAAATCAATTATTTCTGAATCTGAACTCTATACAGGACAAAATAGGGTCAAGTGTCGGACTACATTAAAAAAGAATCTCTGTGACAAACAAACGTCACAGACTCTGTAATGAGATCGAAGGGGCGCTCCCTCGACTTTGGATTCGGTTGTCAAATCGGGTTTTCTTAAGCGCCGGATACATTCCGATCCTGTTAACACTTCAATACCTGTTCTTACCTTAAATAATTAAATAAAAAATAATGTGACAGGCAATAACAAGGCTACAGGTATAAAAGCAAAAGTATCAGTATAAATACAAGCTAATCGTTTTACCGATACCGCATAACGGTGAATAAGAATGTGCGAAAACCGTTTTTCCGTGATAATATTTAGACTGTGTGTACGATGTCGGCAAGTCCGGAAATGACACGAACCGAGCCGCCGGTGTAGCTTCGCCCTAACCATTTGTAATTAAGTTTTTGTCGGTGTAACCTACACTTTATGCTTTGTTTACTTTGTATGAATGGTTTTTTGATGTTTCTCTTCATAATGTACGTTTTTGTTTGCTCGCTTTTTTAAAGAATTAATCTAGTGTTTCATTAGGGGAGGTAAGAGCATCCAAAGCGATTGAAACACACTTCTATCCAGTAGAATACATATTTTAAGGCGGCTTAACATAATAAATATTAATAATGATTAATAATACTTGTGTCTACAGCATAATCAATGTAATAAAGTACAGGAAAGACTTCCTCGTTTCCAACAATCTGTGAAAGCTGTTACACCAACAATCCACCAATAGCAAGGCGTTTCAAACTTTCGTATGTCGAACTAGAAAAACGGCAGTTTGTAGGTAACAGCTGTTGATAGAAAAAAAAAAAAAAAAAGTCTAGTTTTAAAACTCTGATAGCTATGACGCTATTCCGCCCAGTTATAGCTGAGCGCTTCTACCAAATTACCCAGCCATTTTGTATTTTTATGTGTGTATAGAAATGTGTGTGTGTGTGTGTGTGATGATCATTCGGTGACGCTATATAGATTCTATGGCGATAGTAAACAGTTTTAATCGACTGTTTTAATTTCTAGTATCAATATGAATGTAGTATGTGCGATTAACGGTCGGCTTTAGCCGTTGACGGTTTTTTACTGCTTTGTTGTTCTATGGTTGCCAGCAAAGAGGGAGCAAAGGATCTCAAGTTCAATTCCAGAGGTGGACGTTATTGGCTTTTAAAAAAAATTCATTGACAGCAATTAGTCCGGAATTATGCCCGAATTAAAACAATAGGCTCACCTTCGAAGTGTGGGAGAACCATGCTTCGGACGTGTGAGTGAGGTTACCGGATCCCCGAATCCCCAACAATCAGTAAATTCCTAAAGCCCATAAGACCGGTAACGTACTTGTAACACCTCTAGTGTTTTGGGTAGGCGGCGCCATTACCATCAGGTGAACCGCCTGCTCGTTTACCGGTTTATCCCAAAAAAAACCTTATGATGCCGGGGCTGAGGACCACATTGAAAGTTATCCGTGATGCTTTGAGTCCGAGCTTGAAGCAGGATTAGGAACAAGGTGGTTTTAGTCAGTAAGAGTCTGACACTTCCTCTCGCCACTCCCAAGGCGAAAGAAGTCTTTGAAAGTCTTCCTATGAATAAAATAGGCTTAACTAATGGTCTTTTCTAATCTGAACTTACTGCTCAAAACCGTAGTCTTCCAAACTGTAGTCTTCTCGAGGTAAAAATAAATATATCTTTATGTTTCTTCATTCTCGATTCCCCAGTTCATTACGGCAATCCCAGTCAATATGATACATACTAAATAATGCAAGCTTTGTACCACCTATCACTTATAACTATTATTTATTCATGCCAACAATATTCTGTGTACACTGTAAAGTGATCCAAATATTGATGTAAATGTACGATTGTACATTTTGAATAATTGTTTTATGATAACTATCGTGAGACAAATTTAGTGCTGCGCAACATCGCCGCGACCACTCACGCTGCTCATGAGGAAGAACCCCTCTGTGGTTCGAAACTAGTAGAGCTTTTCTCGGTATATTCACGTCATTTTGAATTCATTCGAGGTTACACACAGTACAAGTTACGGATCCCCACACTAGGACTTCTCCTGTGTTGTGGGTACGTATACAAACATGCCAGTTCACATACACATGATACTCAGACCCGGAACAACAATTTGTGGGTCACTCTAATGGTTGCGCCGTGCGGGAAACGAACACATTCGTGGGAGCCGGTTGCCCAGGCACCGCGCCAACCATGCAGTCATATTAAGATTTAACAGACAAAATACAAATAAATACAATGTGGTACTATAAAAGGTCACAAGAAAAAATACAGTATCTACATACACGGTTGGCGCGGTAGTTAGGCAACTGCCTGCCGCAGAACCTGTCGCGATTTCGACTCCCGCACATCTCTTTGTATGATCCACAGATTGTTGTTCCGGGTGTGGGTGTGATGTGTATGTGAACTTGTATGTTTATAAACGCACCTACGACACAGGAGACAATCCGGGTTTAGAGCCACGTTTTTTTTTTCAGAAGAAACAAACGTAGAAGTATATAAAACCGGTAAATAGGTGAAGCTTAAAACATATTTTATTTTGTTATTAATGTTTCAATAGATCGCGAGGGCGCGTTCCGTGCGTCTTAGCAGTGATTACCTCTGGGAGGGCAGCTCATGCATTCCTAATCACGACAAACTACTGGAATGTGCTGCTATAAAACAAAACATTGTGTTATACCTTGTTTTTGTACAAGGAGTTTGTTACATATAGTCAAGAGAAAGAGTATAGGAGATTTTTTTTAAGGGGAGAACATCATCGAATGCCTGCTCCCGCCTGGGTGAGGCGGGAGGGAGTGTCAGACTCTTACTGACTAAAAACCACCCCGTTCCTACTCCTGCATTTCGAGCCGGAGCCCCGGTAACCCGTTAGGTTCTCCGCGGAGTTTAGGAGATAAAGCTGTTATTTAAGCTGATATAATATGTAAACTAAAATAATACTGCAATTCTTTAATTTCATTCTTTTCCGTTAAAATTACATTATCTAATTCTATATATTAGATATCTTCTATATCTAGGTAAAATAAAATGATACCTATAACCATCATCGACGCATGCGTCACAAAACTCATTCAAATCAACGCGTCAAGGTGAAAACATCGCCAACAAAGTCGTTTTCGAATTTTTAATAAAAGTTAGGTAATACTTTACAGTGACAATTTATTTCCTTAATTAATAGCCGGTTATGCAAAAAAGGCTATCAAAAAAGGTCCACTAGAGGTGATCTGCGAAAGAGTTATAGAGGGACTCGCTGTGCCAATTTCATATTTATATAGCCTGGGAGCCAGTAATCGGATTTTCAATACATCATGTAGCCGCCTGATCGGCCATTAATAGCCATTTATCCCCGATGTTATGCTATTTTACCGGCACAGGAATGAGGCAAAAAATACATATTTTATGATGCCTGAAAATTTTTTGAACGGCTTACTGAATCACTCTGCGTTGTAGGTTCGAAAGTTTAGGAATGAATGGGGCATAGCTTTTTTGTTATTTAGCGTTTATTTGTGTGAATATATTTTACAGTTACGGTTGTGTAGTTTGGAATTCACCTATTTTTTTTTGGTTTTGGTAGATTTTCGGTATTTTACTATTTTTTTTATGGGGTACGCCGTTTAACAAGCAGACGTATCACCTGATTGTAAGCAATCGATGTCACTCATGGACACCTGGAGGCGTTACAAGTACGTTACCGGAGTTTTTGGGATTAGAAATTTGAGGTTTGTTGGGGATTCATCATTTGGGGAGATTGGGGAAGAGGGGTTGGAAATGGGCCTCCCGCGGTATACGGTATGCCTTACTAGGATACTACGCGGTATACCTTTTTTTTTAAGGGGCCTGGGTAAGGCGGGAAGGAGTGTCAGACTCTTACTGACTAAAATCCACCCCGTTCCTTCTCCTGCGCTTCGAGCCGGAGCCCCGGTAACCCTGGGATACTTTTGGTGTGATTTACAAAAAGAAAATATTATTAACGGCAATCCTTTATAGGCAAGTGTACCTACGAATCTAATCAAGAAATGTCTTTTTCTACACACTCAACAGCCTTTCCACTTACCTCCGACTACAATGACGTCACAACACAAACTAAGACTATTACAATAATCATCTAGACAACAATACCTACACTCACATAGCCAAAACTATTCCTAGCCACACTAAAATCACGTAACAAAATCACTAGGGGTCGCGTGAGTGCTATAAATGACGCAACATCATTATACCCACATAACCTCGCTAAGTGGGTAAGCAGATTCAGTGATTTAGATTGTTTACCCTCGACGCTTCGCCGAGAAATTTCTATATTCTGCGTAAAAATGGCCGCGTTCTAAGAAATGTATGATGAGATGGAACACAGTTTTGTATTCATGTTTTTTTGTTTGTATCTCCTGCGAATTCTGGTCGCCTGGTAGTTGTAATTTGTTTTTTGTGTTTTCGTTTAAGTATTGTTGTTGTTAATTGTAGTTTTTTACATTGATGTGTCGGTAACATAACTCAGATTATGAAGTGGTTCTTAGTTTCAATTCTGGGTTGCGTATACTGCTAATTATCATTACTTAATTTTAATTTCATTAGTACCTACTCATCTATACATACATACATAGATATAAAAATGGAACCCGTTTCCCGTTGTCACGCCATAACTTGAGAATGGCTGGACCGATTTGGCGGTTTTTTTTTGTGTAGGTTCTTATGATAGAAAAAACATCCTGAACATCTTATGGGAACGGAAGAAAACGGATTTGCGCGTACTAAGTCGCGGACAGAAGCTAGTTAGTTATAGCACTGAAGCAATTATTAAATACGTATAAGGAATCAAAAGTCAATTTTGATAAAATTGAACGTAAGTAAATCAACAAAGGATTCGCTTACGTCTGCAAAACATATAATAAAGTAAAACAGAAACGTATCCTCCAATCGACTATAAACCCCATAACCGATGCACAAAAGTTAAAAATTCCAACAACAAACTGAATATCAATACGCGCACTTGAATATCGACGACAGGAGCAAAAAGATATAACTAGCCAACTAGACCAAGGGCACACTTGGAAATTGATAGCTTTTGGCACAAAACATACTGTTATGGACACACATACCTATATCTATACTTCTATACTAATATTATAAAGAGGAAAGATTTGTACCTATTTTTGTATGTTTCTAATGAATAGGCTCAAAAAGTACTGGGCCGATTTCAAAAATTCTTTCACCAATAGAATGCTACATTCTTCCAATTTGATATAGGCTATATTATTTCATTTTGAAAAAGATTAGGGATCCTTGGTAAAATTTGAATAATGTAACCGAAGGTGTAGAAAAATTAGTCTTATAATGTCTTTCGTCGAATGCGCTGCCGAAACTATTAGCGATAGAACAAAATAATTTATAACAATATTGAAGAACATCATAATGTCTACAAAAAACTCCGCGGTAGTATATGTCCAACTATTGTAGTTATGTCACTACAACAATCGAAATTTCCAAAAATAAATAATTGTCTACCCCGTGCGAAGCCGGGACGGGCTGCTAGTAGATTATTAACTAAAATGTTGCAGGATAGAGGTATCTGACTGGTAACTGGTAACAACCATTTTAGATATAGGCAACGGATTTTAACCTTTTTCTGATAACTGCATGGTCATAAAAAAAATATCTAAAAACCATGATGACAACGGCAGAATATTATTATACCGTAGTAAAAAAGTCGACATGCGCAGTGCCGGCCTAGCTCATTAACTCGACTCGTTAGGCACAACCCTATATTTTATAAGTAGTGAGGTTTATGAGCACGCTGTATGTATGTACTGGGTAAATATGAGAGCTGTTTTATAACTCCACGTTTTAAATGTAACCTTTTATGTAAAGTAATGTGTGTGGGTAACTTTATATCACTTTCTTTTTTTTAAGAGTTTGTAGAATAAAGAGCTGTACAGACTTATTCTTCGCTAGATCAGTTATAGCGCTAGTTAAGTCAGTGTAATTATAAAATTATATTATACTAGCGGACCCAACAGACGTTGTTCTGCATATCCACTTGAATGTATGTATAAACAAAAAATCATTCAAATTAATTCAGCCGTTTAAGATAAATAACCTAGACGTCGACTGCAGCGCCATCTGCCGGGCTGATTTGTGAATCTAAACCATCCAGGGCGCCACTCTAACGCGTACAAAAATATTCATTTAAATCGGTCAAGCCGTTTAGGAGGAGTTCAATGACATACACACGTACAGCAGAATTATATAAATAAAGATTTATATCAATTTTTTTTATTTATTAACTGCTATTCGACAACGTAAGGAATTTGTTATTGTGTTACACAACAATTAAGACATAAAATGAAGAAACAGGAAAATAAAAGCTTATTCCCAGTTACTTTAGGCGTATTCCAGTATAGTAAAATATATTTATAGTTATTTATGTACATAATATAAAAGACAATGCGAGAAAAGCCTCACCAATAGGTATATTTATTTGTGCGCTTAACTCATTCGTTGTAACAAATAACCGATAAACCAATTCCATTACCAATTTCATGTAGAAATGTCGCCAATAGGTGTGACGTCACAATAGCTATGACGTCATTCTTTGTTTTGTCTTCATACAGATATATTTGTTGTGGTAACTCCGCCGCGGCGTATGTACTTTCTAACACTTTGTGAAACTAATAAAGAACTACTTTATCTAATTGGGTGCCTTAGTTCTCTGAGATTTGGGAGGGATCTGATTTATAGGTATACAACGAAAGTGTTGTGTGTTTTATCTTATTTTCTTTGTTGTGAGTTAATATGAAATTGATTGAATGGAGTTAGAATCAATTTGTGTTAAAGATACAGTCAAAACCGTTTATAACGACATCGAAGGGACCGATTAATTATGATCGTTATAACCAATAGTCGCTATAACCAATATCTTTATGCTTTATAAGACAATAGACTGGACCTCAAAATTTCGTCGTTGTACCTGATTCGTCGTTATAACCGATGTCGTTGTAAGCGGTTTTGACTGTATTTAAAAAGTTTTATACGAAGAAAAATCATTATGATAATTATATTAGGCAAAGGACGACCACCGCTGTTTACAGGCCTTTCAGATCGGCAAGGGATGAAAGCTACAACAAAATTAAACAAGATAAACTAAATGTTTTTCGAGTTATATGTTCTTCTAAGATAATTTAGACACAAAACGGTGATGGAAAACATCGTGAGGAAACCTGGACTTATAGTTTCTAATTATATGTAAGTTTAAAATCGCACACCCGTATTGAGCAAGTGTAGTGGTTAATGATTGATAGGTTTGTGTGAGAAGAGGCTTTTGGTCAGCAGTGGCCACTTATATGCTTTGTTATTGGGAGAAACCCGCCACAACCTCCCAAAACCGCTGCAACTCCTATAAGCCAGGATTTACAGTAGATACAACTATGAAAACACCGGAACACTGAAGTCCAGCGCATCCCAGGGACATGAATAACTGTCTTGGTTCCCGCAACGAAGTGAATCAGAAGATATTATAAGAGGAGAAGAAAAAAAACGATAGTTTCCACTTATATGCTGTTGATGATGATGAAACCAAATTATTAATCACTACATAGCATAAAACAAAGTCGTTATCCGCCGTCTGTCTGTCCCTATGTATGCTTAGATCTTTAAAACTACGCAACGGATTTTGATGCGGTTTCTTTTTATAGATAGAGTGATTCTTAAGGACGGTTTATATGTACTATAATACGTGCATATTGCACCCATGCGAAGCCGGGGCGGGTCGCTAGTAAATTTTATAATTCTCTACAACTACGGATATCTGAACCGTTTGACATACCTACCTAATTATAAACTCAATATCAAAGTTAATGATAACATCATTTGTTATACAAACTTTGAAGTCTCGTGGAAATTGAACAAAGGATCAAGCAATCGGTTCAACCAGCTTATTTGACTAAGAAGTAACTTAGTCTGTGGTTAAGATATTAGAGGCCCGTTTAGATGAGTTTAGTGGTAATAAGTAGAATCACTGTTTGTTAGTGACAAAGTGATGTGAAAGTATGTAAGGGATGTGGAGCGCTTTTGAAGCATATTGATTGATGAAGTTTTGGAGTTTCTTGGTGGACTACCGAGATAAGTTTATTTTTTTTTATGGCATAAGCCGGTAAACGATCAAACGGATCACCTGATGGTAAGCAATCGGCGTCGCCCAAGGACACCTGGAACACCAGAGGCGTTACAAGTGCGTTACCGGCCTTTTGGGGATTTGGAGCTTGAGGATCGTTGGGGATTCAGGGATTAGGGAGATTGGGGAAAGGGAGGGTAATTGGGTCTCCGGTAACCTCACTCACACGACGAAACACAACGCAAGCGTTGCTTTACGTCGGTTTTCTGTGAGGCCGTGGTATCACTCCGGTCGAGCCGGCCCATTCGTGTCGAAGCATGGCCCTCCCACACTTATATAGTATGTGTTTTAGTTTGAGTCTTCTTCCTTTGGTAAAGTCACTAACTAATATGCATGTAACTGACTATGCTATAACTATACCTACTACTAACTGATTACTAAAATTTACTGTAATTTAGACTTTGTGGCCAAGATACTTAGGATTTCATGTTTAGAGTTATGCTTTAACCACATGACATAACTTCACGCCTTTTGTCCCCGAAGTGGTAGGAAATACGCATTACGACACTTAATGAAATGAATGTGTAACATTTCTTTAATAATATCTTAAAAAATGATTTTGATTAAACTGGAATCGATCTTGAAATGAAACACGTAATATATCAGCTTGGTTTTGCGTTTGATCCATAAAATTTGTAAATTTGTAAATTAAAGAAGTAACAGAAGTTTGTAAATTAAAAATAATTTGTTTTACTTAAATTATGAATTTTGGTCTACATATACCTACATCATCATAAGGTCTCGCCTTTTATCCAAGAAGGGGTAGGCAGGCACTGTACAATGTAACACCCACTTTTCACTATTTATGTTACATAATACACACATAGTTACTCTTTAAGATAGTTATCATTATTAAACCATAAGTAAGACCCACAATTACTTACCTCCAACACCATGGTTTATCCAATTAATACCCGAATGCTAATCTTCAATGACTACAATGATTAATGGCAGCGGCATTGTCATCAGGATTGAGTGATTCACTCCGTATCCGCGCTTTGTTTCACAAAGTTTCGCCGTATGTTGGGACACATTTATCATTTTGTTTATGATTTATTGTGGCCACAAAATCATTCCTGTTGGTTGCTTGTGTTTTTATATAATAATCTACCTACTACATATATGTTTAGTCTATTTTTGTCACTGGGGATATGAGATATAATTGAAATCTTATATAATAGGGTCGATGACTATTTTTATGTTAATGTCCGTCTGGTAGATTACTTATAAATATTAGACATGTATTTTTTTTGTTGTATAAAAAAATGATTAGATATAACGAATCAAAGTGGGGGCTAAAACGTCATTTCTACGTATAAAATGTACATAGAAGTGACGTCACGCGACATTTCAAATCAATATACCGTTGAAAGTATTCGTTATTGTAAAAAAATAAAAAATACGTGTGTACGGACATTAAAATAAAAATTAGTCATCTACCCTATTGTATTACCTACATTTGATACTGCCTTCATGGTTAAAACACGTTATAATATAAAGACTCATATTCTTTCTCAAAGTTTAATATCAAAGATACAGAAAGAAAATTCTATTTTTCAACTTCAGATGCGACAAGATGCGTCTCATAATATCAGTGTCCTGAAGTAGTTGATCTTCAGGTGAAAAGGAAACTTGAAAAATAACAAGTTATTATTCCGCACCGGTTATAACTGCTTTTCCAACGTAAAATAACGTTATTTTGAACGTCTTCGTTGAACGTCAACAACTATTACCTTGCAGTTGCCAATTTGTGATCTTTGTGTAATATTTTGCTTTAGTATTTATTCTAGTTTTTAAAATGGGATTTCTTCGGAGCAACATTTTTTTTAAATGTTATGAAATGTTATATACAAATATATTTTTTTTTATAAATAGGTACCTAGCATCAATCAAAATCATCTTTAAGAACAAGTTTTGGTATATATCTGGACAAAAATTTAAAATCTTCATCTATTGCATTACTTTTATACTGGTTATTTACTAATTAAATTAAACAGGTTATTGATTACATACACCACGCTCTTATTTCAGCAGCTACCAAAAGTACACAATACATATATTAAAGTCTATTTTTTTTTTCGACGGGGGAAAATTATCCAACGACTACTCCCGCCTGGGTGAGGCGAGAGGGAGTGTCAGACTCTTACTAACTAAAACCCACCCCGTTCCTACTCTTGCACTTCGAGCCGGAGCCCCGGCAACCCGTTAAGTCCTCCGCTACGTCCGGCGTCAGCCTTATTGGGCCCCATCTGTGGTGGTCTGATGGCTCTCTTGGAGGCGTGCGCGGAACGCGACCCGCACGTACGCTCGGGATACCTATACAAAAGTTAGTATCCCGAGCGTACGGCGCGTCGTGAAAATAAAAGTACTTACTTAACTTCTAATTTTGGCAAGACACAACGAATCTCTTATAATAAGATTCCAGCTTATATCCGTACAAGTACAATGAACGGAAAATCAATGGATTTTGAACAAGTAAAAGCTTCCCAAACCAACCAATTTACAAAAATATTAAGCCTCACATACACTGACCACATACAAACTCAACTCATGCGCACATAGAACATCATTTATCACTCTGTTGACCATAAAGCCGGGCTCGAGTCATTTCTCAACGGTCACGAAAGAAATGGTCCAGACTAAGTCACTTGGTAATGGAATTTACCCTCGGGTACGGAGCATAATCCGAGTTAGCCCTTACCCCTTACCCCGCGATGGTGAGGCCCTAGGATTAAGGTTACTGTAGATGTGTCACACGGTCTCTCGGCTATTTATTGATAGCCGGCTTAGTTGTCCAGGTTAATTAGCATGTGCTAGGCTGGGTTGGTTATGGAATGGGTACTACTAGGTATCTAGATATACATTTTGTCTAAAGAGGAGTTTTATCAAGTCTTGTTATAAAACGAAAGGGTGGTAGAGAGTTAATACTCATGTTGAAATTTAGAAAAAATCGCAGTTTAGCGTATATCCTACCTATTTTTTCATTATCTACAATAGTTTTACCCTAACCGGGGACTGTCCTAGGGTGCATTTCCATAGTGTAAAAGGAATAGTCGTCGGTTTGTGTGTCCATTACATTTAGATTAAAGTTGTCTAAAGGGCCTCTGCGCAGTTGGCTTCGGGCCCTCGTACGGCTCCCAAATTACCACAAGGTCCCCTTGTGGTCTCGTGAATGGTAAAAAAATCTAAGGTCAAAACTCGAAATGACGTAACAACAATTTCGAGATCCCACAGTCACTTATAACCCTGTTTAACTTACAACAGACTTATATTACAAAAAAAATAATTACTTAATATTATAAATGGAAAAGTATGTCAGTTTGTGTGTATGTTTGTTACTCAGTCACGTCAATACGGCTGTATTGATCGGGTTGAAATTTAGAACAGGGATACGCTATGGTCTGAATCTTTTATTCCACGAGAATGTGAGCAATGCCACAGGCAGAAACCTAAAAAAACCTGTAAATCTAAAACCTTGGAAATATACATTTTTACACAAAACAAACTTGTAACCCTACATCGCATACCTCATTCCACTTTGAGAAATTTCAAAGAGCTTAGTTTGAAAACGCCCACGCCCTGTATACAGCCGGCCATTGAAAGCAGCAATGATTACTTTCCGAAACACCCTGTATGAGCTTAATGACAACTGTTTGTTTTAGTTCTGATCCAACTTTAGCATTTAATAGATAAAGGAACGGCTTTTGTTTCATTATGAGTCCAACCTTTTTATAATGACAGGCTTGAAAGATCAACGGATTGTTTTGAAAAGAGATTCTAAGGGTTTCAAAATATTAGATGGGGCTGATGCCGATACGGAGCCGCGGATGACTTAACGGGTTACCGGGGCTCCGGCTCAAAGTGCAGGAGTAGGAACGGGGTGGTTTTTAGTCAGTAAGAGTCTGACACTCACTCCCGCCTCACTCGGGCGTGAGAAGTCAGTCGATGATATTCCACACTAAAAAAAAAGTGTTTCATATATAATGAGATCGATATGTTTTCTTTGATTACTCTGTGAAGAAAAATTACGTATTATCTGGAGTACGTATTGATATTTGGAGAATCTGGGTGACCAGTTGGGTAGTTTGAGTATATTATATTTACATAATTATGGAGCACACAATATGCAAATTTGAGATTGCTGTTTAAATGGTTCAGGTTTATCCGGTGCCCAGTTTCTGTCAATGTGAAATGAGTTCGTCAACTCTTATGATACCCACATGAAGAGAAGCATGGTTTTCGACTATGTCATCATAAATCGGCCAGAGTCCATTTTTTATGGGATAAGCCGGTAAACGAGCAGACGTTTCACCTGATGTTAGGCAATCGGCGTCGTCCATGGACACCCTGAACACTAGAGGTGTTACAAGTGCGTTACCGGCCTTTTAAGGATTAGGAATTTCAGGATTGTTGGACATTCAGAGATTGGGAGGAGGGTAATTGGCCTTTCGGTAACTTCATTCAAACAGTCATACAACGAAAAACAACACAAGCGATGTTTCACGTTGGTTTTCTATGAGGCTGTGGTATCACTCCGGTCGAGCCGGACCATTTGAACCGAAGCATGGCTCTCCCACACTTAAGCTTATTTTATCCTATTCTTATCCATGATAGATAAGTATAATATTAATTGTCTACTGAGGAAATGCTCCCATTATCACTACTCATTAAAACAATATAAAAGAGAAGAAAAGCAAAAGGAATTGTGAACACAACTGTCAACTTTAACAATACTGCATAAAGACCTTTTTGCTTTATTTCCTTTGTTTGAATAAAAAATTAGTTGGATCGTGGTCGGATTTTTGATCGCGTTTGTTCTTCTTCAATGAATTTAAATAAAGCTTTTTTGAGAATTTTTCTCAATGGAAAGTGTTTGTACTTGGTCAGCATAATTAATATGATTGGTTAGTTTAATGCTATTGCTTAGCTAAGCTATGCATTTACATAAACACCATGAAACGTCTTTAAGCCTTTGACAGCCAATACGAAACTGATTAAGGCAAATCCTCCACTAACATCGGTCACCGGTGACCCCCACGGCGTTTAATGTGTTAAATACTTTTGTCTTTTACTATGACAAAGATAGTATGATTGCTAACTATATTCCAAGGGTCTGTTAAATTTCAAAATGCCCTCTATTATAAATTATCTACAAAAGGCGGGTTATTTACTTAAATATACTGAGAAAAGCTCGACTAGTTTCGAGTCTCAGAGTAGGTATATTTACGTGAGTAACCTGACATTTTTAATTAATTCAGTATGTGGTACGATAGTTATTATAAAAACATGCTCTATAATAGTGTGAAGTCTAAAATACGCTTCATGTTACGTACTTATTTTTACAAGTTTTCCGCCCCTATGCTCGCATGATCAAAGCATTCCGCCTCTCGTCAACTATTTCTAAAAATAATCACAACAAAACCCATTTTCACATTTCCATAATATAAAAAAGTGGGAACTACAACAAATAAAAAGTATTTTCTTACTAACAAACGTGATAATGGTGTACAAGATACACATACGAAGCCAATAACAACATTTCAAATAAGCATACAACACGCTGAAATAAGGATCACCCCCAAACACGAGTACCGCGTACCTACAACAAATCCTAAAAAGGTCGGCCTATGACACGGGACGTTTCGGCTTATGACAGTTATTGTCAATATAGCTGCATATTTGGATCAGTGCCCAACACCCAACTTCGACCGAACTTGGGATATTTAGCTGTGGAACGTGTCACGAAGTCGTGCTCTCGAATATCTTATGGTGTGAAATAGGTGTCAAAATGTCTTTAAGATTTAATGTTATAGTTATCTCTTATACTACGTACTGTTTCGTGTTTAATGCTTGAAAACGTGGTTGAAATAAATTTTGTATATTTTGGAGTAAATCTGTGTGAAGTATCGTCTTTAGTTTTTATGTTATTGAGGTGAAATAGCAGTTTATTCATAGAGTTCGTTTGTGCGGTTCGTTCGACTGCCTCGTTGGCCGAGTGGTCGCAAGTGCGACTATCAGGCAAGGGGTCTTAGGTTCGATTCCCGGGTCGGGCAAAGTACTACTGTGATTTTTTTAATATTCTCAGTAGTAGCACGGAGTCTGGAATTGTTCCAGGTATATGGCAATAGGCTCACCCATTATTACATGGGACTCATAACATAAATAGTGAAAAGTGGGTGTTACATTGTACAGTGGCATTAAGCGCCGTAATGTGCACCTCTGCCTACCCCTTCTGGGTATGATATGGTATAAAAGGCGTGATGTTATGTTATGTTATATCTATTCGCAGAGATTCGTAGTACAGCTGTATAGCACAGCATGTAAGTTACATATATAAAAACATTAATTTGATTATGCAGAGTTTTGTATGAATCGGTTTACAACGACAAAACTGTAGTTGTTCATTATGCTATAGTGCATTTAAAGAGAAAGTCTACTAAATCTAAGAAACTCTTTATCGAATCACCTATTAGATAAGTTAAATAGAAAAACGTATGATTACACCACTTACACAGTACCTACACCACAAACACATCAAAATATACTCTTTACCTCTCTGGGGTTTTAAAATAGAATTCCTGCACATTAAATATTAAATTAATTCTTTTGATGCCATTTAACTCGTCGAGTACCGGTTTTATAGACACAATTAAAGAACAATAGGTCGCGGTCACCGGTGACCGCTTGGTGTTTGAAAGATTAAACAGTCAAAAGATATTTTATGACATATTTTTTAATCCTATCATCAAATGATTGTGAAATCTCTCTTTGTTTGAGAAGTACGTATTAGGGATTAATTTTTTATAATTCAATATGGCGGTTGGTAAAATGTTGTCAGTTTATCCTTACGTGGTACGAACGGTCGATGGGCAATTGGACAATGAGTCGATGATGAGGGTAAGGGTACGTCATTCATCATCCAGCAAAGCGTTATTGGTCTAAATACTGAAAAAAATGACTCAATAATACTCAGCTCAGTCCGGGTATGGTATTGAATACGTCATTATAGACACAATTAAAGAACAATAGGTTGCGGTCACCGGTGTCCTCGCGGTGTTTGACAGTTTAAATCTGACAACTCATGGTCGGCAGTCGTATTTGCGCTCACGCGATCATCAAAACAGTTGATAATAAGACATATTATGATTTCGAGCTAATATATTAATTTAGCATAACATAACATGATGCCTTTTTATCCCCGAAGGAGTAGGCAGAGGTGCGCACATTACGGCACTTAATGCCACTGTACAATGTAACACCCACATTTCACTATTAATGTTATGAGTCCCATGTAATAGGGTGAGCCTATTGCCATATACCGGGCACAATTCCAGACTCCGTGCTACTACATCAAACCCGAGACCCCTTGTCCGGCAATCACACTTGCGACCACTCGGCCAACGAGACAGTTAATTTATCAATAGCTAATAATAAGCGAAACAAATTCAATTAATCAAATTGCAATGTGTTAACAGTGAAATGGCGAAATATAAACCTTAAATGTCAATACATGAGTTGCAAATTGCAATTTACCCTTAAAAGTAATGAAAGGGGTAATATATAATTATTTATGTGAAACTATGTGGTACCAGGAACACATGAATAGAGGCTAATGAAAGAAAATGACGGATTTACAGTATACGGGGTAATTTGAACTTTGAATGCTTTGACTAGACTTCATTGTTGAATAAAGTTTGCTAAATACATATTTTTATATGTAAAAAAATATTTAGTACAAATGGTTTTATAAAACGATTTTTACAAGAGCTTATTTAAGTTGTTTTTACGCGTAGCATTATTGTAACAATGGAAAAAAATGAATTATTAAGTCTCAAATCGAATCAAATATCAATAAGACTCACAAGATAGACATTGACGAATAGGCAGTGCACACACACGCGGCTTATTTATCTATTGAAAAAAATACTTAACTAAAAAAAACTTAAAACTAGATATAGCTAGTCGTAAATATCCGAAAGTTTCTCGTGATTCCCGACAGATCACGAGCCTCCCCGACCTTGTAAACTCATGTCAATACGAGTGGCCGATCGTAATCCGGTTCCAACCGGTAAAATCTGGATACAAGCAGTTTTCACATTACACACCTCGAACGTTCCCTCTTTTGACAACATGGCGGCTTAAAATATTTTCATAAAGCATTTTTCGTTGTACCTTACATAGAAATTTTTATTTCATTTAATATTTAAACAATGTTGTCGGCATGTCTGCCAGTTCGGCCTTGAATAGGGCTGGCAAACGCAACGTTTTTACTTATAAGTTAACAACTATCGCAGGTGATGTTTTGTTAAGTTTTTGTTTTGAGATCGTTAGTATGTATGATGAAGATTGGCTTTTGCTAAAAACATCGTGCGTTAATGAAGTAAGAATTTGAAACCCTTGGATCAAGTTAGGGCCTATTCGTATCGGTCATAGAATTAAATGAGATTGTATTAAGAGAATAAAACTATCGAAACATTTCTTGTATATGGTCGATTTAAAATATGTAGAATTTATCCAAAGACCTAGAACCATGTAAAACTATTCACTTTTAATCTAATAAGAAAACTAAAGTAAATAAAAGGTCTTTCGGATGATCATAACAATGCATCAGTTTGTGTCAATCTCACGGCAGCAAAATTTAAAGAATCCTAAGAACAAGACAGCCCTGTTTAAAATTCTCGTTCAGTTTGAAAGCATCACTTGAATACCATCTTAACAGTAGCAGAACAAAACCAAGTGTTCATCCATCTCGCTCGTCTTACGTGAGTCCTCTATGGGGTCCCAAATTCAATTGTCCCTTCAGGAGCACTTGATGGGCATTTCCTTTCCTTTCTACAGGCTTGTATTGAAATATCTCAATAAGTACGAGTACGGTACATCCGTTTGTAAAAAAGGAATGAAAGAACTGCTGATTTTGTTTTTTGTTTCATTTTTTTTTTGGTTTTTATTTAGATGATCCTTTTGGCCTTCGATGGGGTGTTTTTGGAGTGTGAGATGAGGTGAGGTGTGTTAAGGTGGGGTCATTACATAGCGTGTCATTTGTTTCACCATTGTGGTTCAGATTTTTCTGCTTTTGAGGATTTATAGTTAAAAGATGCATATTCAGAACTAGTACTTTTTATGAAATAAGCCGGTAATCGAACTGACGGATCACCTGATGGTAAGCACTTAGCGCCGCTCATGGACACTATAAGGAATTTGAGGATTTTTGGGGATTCGGGGATTGGGATGATTGGGGAGGGGGTAATTGGGCATCCGGCAACCTCATTCACGCAACGCAAGCATTTTACACGTCAGTTTTCTGTGAGGCCGTGGTTTCACTCCAGTCGAGCTCCCACACTGGAACTTGGAATTCAAACAAACCAATAAGCAGTTTTCGCTACATTATTACAATCGCAAAGAACACATTGAACTGTAATATAATATGTTTAATCTCTCTTTATGTTTTAAAGAGTTTTTCCTATCAGCCTAAACCCTGCAATTTAAAACAGTTAATTACGAATTCCCAACGTAATTTAATTAAGTAGATTAAGTGGGGACGATTTAATCCGGCACAAACAGAAAACGACGTCATCTCAAAGGTCCATATAATCAGCAAGTAGGCTTTTTTCACTGGCTTAGCGGAAGACAACCGCGTACCTAATTATGCAAATCGTTTCTGTCATAAGCTTATTCTATTACAAAAATTGTACCAAACAATTCCTGAAGTTTCGTTATAGGATTTACAACCTAATTCCATGGTGTAAAATGTTAATTTTCCGTGGTTGGTTAAACACATTTGGTTGAGGTCATTCGGAGGTCGTTGGCTACTATTTAAATAATGGTTCCTTTATTGTTAGCTGTTGAGGTAAGAATATTAGTTGCTTTTATATGTGTGTGGGAGTGGGAGGTAACTGAATTGATTATATTGTTATTTTGTTGAAATGTAGAGCTTTGTTGTTGGATTTCCTTGTGGGTTTTTTATTATGACATATTTCAGCTGTGATTCCTAGGTTTGGTGAAGTATTTAAACGATATTATTAGTTACAGCAAATTTAGTATACACATTGCATTAGGTAATGTTCATATAAGTAGTTTAAATTCTTTTATTAAGCAATTCAATCATTTAAGCTTACTGCTGAATGCAGCAGCACAAATTATTACGTATTTACGATGACGAACAAAATTGATTGCTCGCAATATTTAGACCGCACTGTAATAAGACAGTGTAGACACATAAGTAATAGATCAAATTACCCAAATATCAAATGGTCAACTTTATTACAAAAAGAGTAAAGTTGAAAATCAATTTGACAGAAACTCCATGTGCTTTTGTGTTCCAAACAGGATTACAAATTCATTTTCATAGCTCAGACACCGTTATAATCCGTGTTGCTATTGTTCATAAATTATAACTCCTAATTGGTTCGTTTGATGTTAAGCTTCGTTCTTATTGGATGCTCAGGCCTTTTGGAAACAGAATAACTTATACATCAATACACGGCCTCACAGAAAACCAACGTGAAACAACACTTGCTTTGTGCTTCGTCGTGTGAGTGAGGTTACCGGAGGCCCAGTTACTCCTCTACCTAATCCCCTAATGGTCAACAATCGTCCGTCAAATTCTTAATACCCAAAAGGCTGGTAAAACAGTTGTAACACCTATGGTGTTTCAGGTGTCCACGGGCAGCTGCGATTGCTTACCATCAGGTGATCAGTCTGCTCATTTACCGGCTTATACCGTAAAAAAAACCACGAGTGTTTTTCTTCAACAGATGATAGAAGCAGTGAAATGTGGTATTCACCAGAGGATGATTAGTAGTCAAGATAATGTATATACATATGTATAATGTTTGTAATAGACTGGGCAACTGCCTTCTGAGTCCTAAGCAGCACATCGTAGGTCAGTCCTTGCACGGAATAAATATTTTTTATAATAGCATAACATAACATCACGCCTTTTATCCCCGAAGGGGTAGGCAGAGGTGCACATTATGCCACTGTACAATGTAACACCCACTTTTCACTATTTACGTTATGAGTCCCATGTAATATAATAGTTAATTTAGTAATTTGTATTTAGTATTTTCCACAAATTCTTGTTCCAGATTTAAACGCACTCTCGACACAGAAGTCTGTATCTTGTATTTATAAAAAATACTTTAGTGTCACTCACTACTTAAAGGTTGATCGTCACCCAATCACACGGAAATTCTATAAAAATCATGACAGTAACAATCAAAACCGTTTATTTCACAAAATCACTTCACAGAAACATCTATCATTACATCGTCCTTCAACCAGGTAGCACCAGTTGCATTTCCAAGAAAAACTATTAGTTTCCACAGCCATATGCTAATATCAAGGCAGAATCCAATATTGTGGAGTTATGGCAGCTTTCCAATATATTGACCACACAAATTGTGCCTTCACTTCGGTATAAAAGGCGGTTGGAATAACTGAATTGGTTTAACTTTGCTGGTTTTTTAACTGAATTGAGCTGAAGTACAGGTATATGTGTTTGATTTTTGGTTTCAAACCAACTTGGTTCTTATAATTAATAGCCAATTGTATTTGATAGTTTTACTACACCCAAATTTATCTTTAGAGAACCTCTCTGAATGTCCCTTTCTCCTATGTTTTTAAACGATGACCAGCCACCGCATCCTTCAATCCCTTTACTTCTTTCTTTATACTTTCTAACATTATTCAGACACATACGATGAAGGAAACCATCGTGAGGAAACCTGGGCTTATAATGTCTAATTAAATTGTCAACCCACAATGAGCAAGCATATGGTGAGTAATGCTCAAACCGTCTCCGGGCGGGAAGAGGCTTTGCTCAGTAGTGGCCACTTATAGGCTGATAGGCTGTTGATGAATGATGAATGAATCAAATAAATAACCAGCATTTCTATTACATTTCCAAATGCAACTATTACTATGTCGAAAATCTATTTGTCTCATCCATGATTATATATTTAGTCAAACACAAAATATTGGTTAATTTCTATCAGCAAATCTGTGGAATGATCTGTCGTCGGCGGTTTTTCTGAACCGATAATCGACCTTCAAACCTTTAAGAAAAGAGCGAATTCTTTTTTAAATCGCTCCTGTTTCTCCTCTGGTGTTGCAGGTGTCCATGGGCGGCAATGATGACTTACCATCAGGTTATCCATCTGCTCGTTTGCCTTCTATTCCTTAAGAGAAAACTACTAGTACCAAACAATAGTCGAACACAGCGTACGTCTAATTTAATATATCGACCTTACAGCAACTTTTAGAAGTTCAATGCGAGTATTTATAACACTATCGATTGTAATAAACGGTGTATGTTTAAATCAATAAATTATTTCGTGACTAAGTCTACGTATGTACATATGGTCGAATTTTTATTGTTTTATGAGATATATTTACCTATTATTGGCGAGGTAATGGAAAATAGTGATTATCTGTAACAAATATGATTTCATGGTTGAGTTTGGTTGAGATGTTGGTTCAGCAAATGATTACGTAACATTTTGTATATTAGATTCTCGCACGGAAGTAATTATGTTTTAAAGTCAGAGTCAAAGCATTTATTTCAATTAAACCATAATTTGGTATTGAAACGTCAACAAATACAAAATAAATAATAGTTTGTCAGTCAGTCCGTCAGTGAAGCTAGGTGAAGCTAGGTGCTCATTCCAAAATTTAGATTCGAATGGAGAGGAACGAGCAAGAAACTACATTGCTTACTCTTTTTAAACAAGTATGTTCTACAATGTCTCTGATCTTGGTAGGACGTGTAGGTATGTGTTTGATTTAGGAAAAAAACTATAAAAAAAATTTTTCTACTCGCCCCTCTAAGCCACATGAATGACTTAACAAAAATACTGATCTACAATAAGTCCGCAAATGATATTAGGAACATTGCTAGCGCTGTAAGGTTGAAAGTCATCGTTCTTGGGAACCATTTATTACATCTATAAATAATTTAATAGTTCACGTTCAACATAAACCATACGTTACTAAGTGGATAGTAACTGGCTACCATATGTTTATTGATACCTATTGTATAGTCATAAAACGAAAAAGGTTAGGTTAAGGGATGTTATACGCGGCTGCTGTTTGGATGGGTGACCAGCGTTTATATAGTTACTGTTTGACTACGAGTCAGTGTCAGTGCGAATACCCACTTGATATGGCGTAAGCTATAGTATTATATACATATGTATACATACATACACAATTTCACGCCTGTCTCCCATGAGGGTAGGCAGAGACTAGGGAACGCTAATTACTACGATTCCTACATACCTCTTTCGCTTCATCAACAGTCATCAATCTTTTCATGCATGCTCGTCGGTTAAGGGTACTTTTAATTTGGCCCTTCTTTAATATATCGCCAATCTGGTCACTATATGTCCGTCTAGGGCGCCCTCTACGGACGGCTCCATTCATATCCGCTCTGTATAATATATATGTAACATAACATAACATAACATCACGCCCCCCGAAGGGGTAGGCAGAGGTGCACATTAAACCACTGTACAATGTAACACCCACTTTTCACTATTTATGTTATGAGTCCCATGTAATAGGGGGTGAGCCTATTGCCATATACCGGGCCCACACTTCTAAGACTCGGTGCTACTACTAAGATTTCTTTTAAAAACCCAGTAATACTTTGCCCGACCCGGGAAGCGAACCCGAGACCTCTTGCCCGACAGTCGCAGATGCGACCACTCGGCCAATGAGGCAGTCGTTAACCCGTATCATGTAAAAAGCGTAATACCACTGTTTATCCCATAGGAAAAAAACCTGGATATAGGTATACATAGAAAAAATCAGTTGGACAGTTATTATGATAGTTCCGAGGTCGTCGCATGTCATTTAACGGCACATTGGCTAACCGGGGCGCAACCCTATTTCATCACTGTTCACTTATATTCCGCCATATTTTTCACTCAAGTTTCTCATCTAGTGAACAGTGGCAATTTGTATTTTAGCATATTTATTTATTCGGTTTACTTCGGTTCAGAACGTTCAGAAATATATCAGAGAGGTCGCAAGTGCGACTGCCGGACAGGAGGTCTCGAGGGTTCGATTACCAAGTCGGGCAAAGTATTACTGGGTTTAAAAAATTTCTCAGTAGTGGCACGGAATCTGGAATTGTGCCCGGTATATGGCAATAGGCTCACCCCCTATTACATGGAACTCAAAACATAAATAGTGAAAAGTGGGTGTTTCATTGTATAGTGGCATTAAGTGCCGAAATGTGCACCTCTGCCTAACCCCTTCGAGGAAAAAAAAGGGGTCGCCCAGGAGTCAAAGGGAGTGTTTTAATACATTAGCTTATTACAACTTCTAGTCGTCAAGGTCACGTCAAGGACACGCTGGTCACGATTGCGTGTCAATGCATTGCATTACCACGCAGGAACCACGTAAGTACATGACTATGCAAAATAGAATCGCTTACTGAACCCTAAGAAAATGAGAAAGAAGCATGGATTCGTATGATCCTGTTAGAAATATGAATAAGCAAAAAATGGTAAACTATTATTAAGTAAGACGATAATGTATGTAGTTAAAATAAAACAGTGCCTGCTACTTTTATGATTTCAGTCCTGTTTTACAATAATATGTAAAAACTAGCTGTTGTATACGACTGCGTCATGAATTCTTTTTGTTTAAATTTTCCAAAATAAAAGTAGCCTATTTTAATCCTTAGTACATCAGCAACCTAAAAGTAAAAGTCCTGTCAAAATCGGTCCACCCATTTCAGAGATTAGCTATTACAAACAGACAGTCAGACAGACATAGACAGACAGACAGACAGGCTAAAATTAATTATAGAAAATTATGTGTATCGTATGTATATTCATATTCATGTAGTGACAAGCGGTTATTTTAATATTAGGTACTTACAAACAGATCCTCTGATTTTTTTATTTATCTGTAGCATCTGTAGGTTATGTTATCTGTAGGTACGGATGTTAGCAAAAAGTTAGGTAGGTTTGCCATAGATAAATACTTAGTAGCCTGTAATAATGTTTAAAGCACAAACTACATTCTATTTCATTTATTTTAAAACAACTGAGCAATGTTTAAAATGTTTCAAGAATATATTTTTGCACCTGTGTGCTAAGTTCTCGCTTAATGTTATTAAACGTAAACTGTTAGTTTAAACGAAAATAAACTTTAATACAACGCAATAAGCACGAAATGCAGAGATGCTACAGCTTGCGTTTATTGCAATACATTTCGTTTACGGAAATTATTATAAGCTAGTTATAAACATATGTATCGTTGGCCGAGTGGTCGCAAGTGCGACTGCCGGACAATGGATCTCGGGTCGGGCACAGTAGTCTGGAATTGTGTCCGATATATGGCAACAGGCTCACCCTCTGTTACAAGGGACTCATAACATAGTGAAAAGTGGGTGTTACATTGTAATTAAGTGCCGTATTGTGAACCTCTGCCCCTTCGGGGATAAAAGGCGTAATGTTGTGTAGTTATAAACAGTGGTTTTTGTCACTAATAGAAAATCTAAATTAGTAGTGTGGGAATGGTTTTGTGGCGCAACTTTAAACACTTAAAAATGCATTTCACATAATGTGTGTGAAAATGTATCCGTCATTGAGGTTTTGTGTGTTGCTTTTGATTTATCTCGTAAATGACATTATTGTGTTTATAATGCTTCATTTTTAACACAAGGATAGATGCACTAATCTGATTCTATCGTATAACTACTGCCAAATCTCAATCAAGTCGCGGAGAACCTAACGGGTTACCGGGGCTCCGGCTCGACGTGCAGGAGAAGGAACGGGGTGGTTTTTAGTCAGTAAGAGTCTGACACTCCCTCCCGTCTCACCGATTTTCCCCCTTAAAAAAATCTCATTCAAAACGCGGTGAAGTAGACACTCAAGCCAAATACGAAACATCGAGCATTGAATTCCAGAATCCAAAAATTACAAATAGAATACCAAACCGTCAGCTATCATCAGCTGCAACGCTACTAAAATTAAAAGCAAAGCTCAAATACTACGTTACCCAACTTAATCCCAACTTCTACATATTTTTCACCGAAATTACACCACGTCTGTCCCCGAAAAGCCTGCTCATTGTGTAATCGTATATAATTTTTCCGCATGGCCGCGTTTTGTAGCCACACGATCGATAGTTTCCACGACATCCGCTCGCTATAATGAGTTGATGACGTCATTATTATAATTACCTGTACCTGTGTGTGTTGACACGAATGTCGCAGACACCCCTTTTTTGAGGGGTAAGCATGCCGCTTATCTAGTTGAGTGATAGCTACAACGGTATTTGGCAAATCTGGGGTAATCGAACGAGATTGCAGATGCCTATCGATTCGAAAAGGTATTTGCTAGTTATATCTTCTTCATAGGTGCAGTATGTTACCATGTAATAATATAAAGCGCCAAACACGTAAAGACAAACTTAAAGTTTCCTATACTTACACATACTACTCTGCCGGCCAGCTTAACTCATAACATAAATAGTGTAAAGTGGGTGTTACATTGTATAGTGGTATAATGTGCACCTCTGCCTACCCCTTCGAGGATGAAAGGCGTGATGTTATGTTTTGTTATGATGAGCGTAATGTACTTTTCAGTGAAGACGAGCGTGATCTATTTACAAAATTTTCTTAGTCAAGTCTTATTAAATACAAATCTGACTGAAATCTCAAAGTTTGAAAATACAGACTTCAAAATTGTCCCAATACATCAAGAATTTAGACTCTATATGCCTTTGTTTAGGGATATCTTGGACGAACCCAGTAGCATTTTGGCGTTAAATTATAAACAGAGCTGGTGTATTCGTTTAAATTCTTAATGAAATTGGTTTTGTTGCCAAAGAGGCAAGTTTTGTTCGTATTTCTTTGTAAATAGGTTTTATTATTTAGCACTGCGTACAGTCTGTGTTGTTAATGCTGGTTGCGGTCACTGTGTTACAATGAGTTTTTATTAATTCAATGAGTACGTGGACTCGTAGCTTGGCTTGTACGACGTACGTTAGCTTGCAGCTCGACGGACGAGTTGCGGAGTTAGAAAAGTAATGATTTAGAGATTGTGTTTTAAGACATTTTTTTGTATAATGCGATATAATAGAAAATAGTAGTTTTTATTTTATTACTTAGGTAGGTACCATTACAATAAATCGCTGCATAGTCCATATTTTGCATCGCTTTCAATTTCAAGAAGAACATAATAATAGCTAGCTTATTAACTACTTAACTAATGGTTTAGCACGTACTGACACCTATTTTGTCATGTTTGCAAAGTAAGCCGGTAAACGAATAGACGGATTACCTCATGGTAAGCAATCGGCGCCGCCCATGGACACATGAAACACCAGAGGCGTTACAAGTGCGGTACCGGCCTTTTGGGGATTAGGAATTTGAGGATTGTTGGGGATTCAGGGATTGGGGAAAGGCAGGGAGGGTAATTGGGCATCCGGTAACCTCACTCACACGACGAAACTCAACACAACGTTGTTTCACGTCGGTGTTCTGTAAGGCCGTGGTATCACTCCGGTATCATGGCTCTCCATGTTATAATTAACACGTTAAACGCCATGGGGGTCATCGGTGACCGGCGCTAGCGGAGGATTTACCTTCAGCAGTTTTTTATTGGCAGTCAAAGTCTTAATAGGAACCAATTCCAAAAATGCTTACAACTAGGATGACATATATATTTCTCTTAACAATTCAACAACTTACCTGTAAATATCACTCAATATAACACATTGACCCTACCAGCTGCAGAGTACAGAAATAAATACAACAAACTGTATAAAACTTGGAAACAAAGTAAACCAACACCTTCTGTTACATATAGTGATCGATGGACTGTCAGTCTGTTATTCTCCTCTACTCTAACATATGGTACTCGCTAAAGTTAGAACGAGATGGAATATAAAGTCACTGTGAGGAGTAACTGGTTGGTATTTATTGTGTATAGCAGTTTTCTGAACTAGTCACTATATGGAGTTTAGTTAGCTATAGACATTACTACCGGCTTCGCCCATTTTTGTGGGATAAAAAATAGCCTATGTGTTATTACAGTTTATAATCTACCTCTGTTCTAAATTTGGGTGGGTGTCCGTCATAATTGTCGGTCTTTCGGGGCACACATCAGTGTGGGAGAGCCATGCTTCGGCACGAATGGGCCGGCTCTACCGGAGTGATACCACGGCCTCACAGAAAACCGACGTGAAGCAACGCTTGCGTTGTGTTTCGTCGTGTGAGTGAGGTTACCGGAGGCCCAATTACTCTCCCCTTCCCCAATCTCCCCTATCCCTGAATCCCCAACGATCTTCAAACTCCTAATCTCCAAAAGGCTGGTAACGCACTTGTAACGCCTCTGGTGTTCCGGGTGTCCATGGGCGACACCGATTGCTTACCATCAGGTGATCCGTTTGCTCGTTTACCGGCTTATGCCATAAAAAAAACCCTGAAGATGGCGGCCCTGGGCACGGTTAAGACGGTGGCCGCCTGTAAGAGGTATTTACCATAATGTCCACAGCAGGGGGTTTGTAGAGACCGCTGTTTAAAGGGCTCCACCTCTTTCCAAAGTTCAGTTCTCTATTTGGCTCTTGCAACCCCAGCAGGATGAGTCAGGGTGGTGACCAATATTATATCGTATTCTACGAGACACATAATATAACATAACATAACGCCTTTTATCCACGAAATGGTAGGTAGAGGTGCACATTACGGCACTTAATACCAATGTACAATGTAACACTCACTTTTTACTATTTAAAGTGAGCCTAATGCCATATACCGGGCACAGTTCCAGACTCCGTGCTACCACTGAGAAAAACCCAGTAATACTTTGCCCGACTCGGGAATCGAACCCGAGACCCCTTGCCTGGCAGTCGCACTTGCGACTACTCGGCTAATGAGGCAGTCAAGCTCTACGAGACACTACGGTTAAATAGCAATTATGCATATTCATATAAGTGGCCACTCTTGACCAAAACACTTCTTCTTATACGGAGAAGGTTTTGAGCATTAATCACTACGCTTGCTTAATACGGGTTGGTGATTAGAAACTTATAATTAGAAATTATAAGGCCAGGGTTCCTCACGATGTTTTTCTTCACTGTTTGTCAGTGGTATCTAATAATCTTACGATTATAATGCATACTTACTCTTTATTATACTTCCTTATTAATAGTTTCCTCATATTTTATCTGTTTTGCAGTAGGTACTAGATAGAACTTCTCTGCTATTCAGTTAAAGCTGGTCGGCACTCAGATCTTAGCTCTCGGCAAGGTATTGTTACTTGTTTGTGCGATATTGAACTCTAAAGCTATAACAATGCAATATTGAACAGTGCTCAGATTGCTTTAGATCTATTGTGAACGAGTGTCTTGCGTTTAAGGTCCTGTTTTGTTTGGCATTTTACTTAAGTAGTTTTTTTTATAGAGAACTACTTATTGGTGGGTTTTCATGTATTCAAGTTTTTTTTTTCATATTTAGACTAGCTGAGCCGGCAAATTTCGTAACGCCTAAAATATTTTCCTCACCTTTTAAACCTTCTCTGGACTTCCACGAACATTTCAATACCAAAATTAACTAAATCGGTTCAGCCGTTCTTAAGTTTTAGCGAGACTAACCAATGGAAATTCATTTTTATTTATATACTAGCTTCTGCCCGCGACTTCGTACGCGCAATCCCATTTTCCCCCCGTTCCCGTTCGTGATTTTCTGTAAAAGTAAAAAAAAAACAAATTTAGATAAAAAGTATCCTATGTCCGTCTCCTGGTTCTAAGCTACCACCCCGCCAATTTTCATCCAAATCGATTTAGTCGTTCTTGAGTTATAAATAGTGTAACTAACACGACTTTCTTTTATATATATAGATATAGAAGATGTAATCTAAATGTACAATGTACACACTAAATAAAATAACTATTTGTCCTAAGAATGTCTGTTAGGTACAACTAATTTAAAGTCAGATAAGCAACAAGGCAGTTATATAAAATTCAAAGTATCAACAATTTCTTTTACACTAAAACACGAAATAAAACGATGTAGCTTATTCCCAAAATAGCAAAACAGTATCTACATCCCTTGAACTTTCATAATAAGCCGAGTTTAACTTAATCCAAGCTAAATACATTTACTCAACGACTTGATAACCTCTTATACATACAGAGTAAAAACAGGGAAGTCACGTACAGATTATCTCGGAATTAAATAAAATAAACCGTGTATTTTACCGCCATCTTGGTCCCAAGAGTGGCGACCGTTCGGTGTGGTATGTAGAAAAAAAGAAAATGCAAATTTTACTTCTTGTGGCTGTATGTGGCCAGTTATGCATCGATCGAACGTCCCACAAGCACACAGGTGTTGCCATACGAAGCTGGCGTCTTACCAAACCTCCTTTTTAAATGTTCTATTTCGATTTTTGAATGCAGATTTTTTTTTTTGTAATGGAGTTCGAGGTCGTTGTATTTGAAAATAATATTTAAGTATTATCTGTGTGTGTAAAAACACAATAATTATTCATTTTTACCTTTAAGAACTTTCACTCGCATGCCCCAAAAATATGACTATGATGTCCACGAAATCTAGTTTTATTAAACTTACTGTCATACATTCTACAATGTTTTTAAGAATGTACTTTACAGATCTTTCGTTTATCTTCGATAAAAATACTTTAGAACTGAAAGAAGAAGCTGATAAGTTTCTGGTCTTAAGTTCCCAGCCTTATGTTAAGCAACATACTGCAGTGGCAAACTAAAGCCAAGAGGTTAAAGTTTTGCAAACCTAATTAGAAAAGTAAATATGGTCACATTACTGTCAACTTTATGTGTAATATAATTAAGACTTATAATAACATTCAAAGCACAACACTATGAACAAAAGCCACCTATACCAAGGACACAAAAAACAGCAAAATGGTACCAATGTTAAACCTTTTTAGGCCTTTATTTCATCAACAGACTATAAATGCCCACTGCTGAGTAAAGCCTCTTCTCACACGGAGAAGGTTTGAGCATTAATCACCACGCTTGCTCAATGCGGGTTGGCGATTACAGACTTATAATTAGAAATTATAAGTCCAGGTCTCCTCACCATGTTTTCCTTCACTATATGTCAGTGGCGTCTAGATAATCTTAGAAAGTACATATAACTCGGAAACAGTCACATTGGTACTTGCCATTGGTAGGTTTCGAACCCGTACCCTCATGCACGAGAAGCAGGCCTCTTAAGCCTCCTAGCCACCACGACACATTGCTTTTATTTATTATCTGTAATATCGATAACCCGATCTCTGCTCGACACCGTACACATCATCAAAAATGCATCAATGCCGATCTATAGAAAAGGCACCTATTTTATGGTATTGCGTGCAAACATTGTCAATAAATGGTGACAAAATATCATACACATATTACAGTAGAATAGTTATTTATCATAGGTAGTTCAGTTAAACTGCCTCATTGGCCGAGTGGTCGGGCAAAGTATTACTGGGTTTTTCAAAAAATTCACAGTAGTAGCACGAAGTCTGGAACTGTGCCCGGTATATGGCAATAGGCTCAACCCTATTACATGGGACTCATAACATAAATAGTGAAAAGTGGGTGTTACATTGTACAATGACATAATGTACACAGCTGCCTACCCCTTCGGGGATAAAAGGCGGGATGTTATGTTATATTTAGTTCAGTTAAACGTAGTTTTTGTGTGGTGTAGCTACTAAAGACAACATATTATCTTAATAAGGTCAGTTTCATAATGTCTAATAAAGTTTCCATTAGCTTTAACTGATACATATATGTGCCAGTTAAGCTACTTACCTAAGTACGTTAAGTAAGTAAGTACGCTACTTACCTAAGGTAATAAGTTAAAAATATTTGAATTTTCTTTTTGTAACCTTAAAACAAATTCTTAAAAATAGTTATATAAGATTTGAAATAATGAAATTATTGCATTAATTAAAAAATATTATTTTGTAAGTAGAGTAAGTACTTTTGCGGTGCCCAAATGGGCCTATAGTTGGAACATATTATGTCAAAAATTGTAAACAACCCTGTACACACTATAGATGCATTAAAGTGATTTGAATTTGAATTTGAATTACGTTTAATAAATGACCAAATAAGTGTTTTATGGTAAAATTTTAAACATGAATGCAATGCAACCATTTCCTTGTTTGACGTCCATTTTGACAAAAACCGATTGCTATCCACTAACGAGCATCGATAAAATCTAGTTGACAATAAGAGGATTTGCATTGCAGCATGTTTCATTGCTTGTTCAGCTCCAATCGTAATTCTTGTCAGCCACACAAAGCGATCAATGACACCGTATTTTTGTTCCTGCAACGCCTCGTAAAAATGCGCCGAAGTATTTTGAATTTTCTTTTTTTCATTTAAAAAATGATATGAACATGGTTTTTGTTCCATGTTTTTTTTATTTTATGCTGTTAGGTAGGTATATGGCAAAATATTCAGTCGATGATCCGATAAAAAATATTTTTCTTTTTCGACACCGTTGCATCGCATATATCTTAAACATAACATAACATAACATCACGCCTTTTATCCCCGAAAGGGTAGGCAGAGGTGCATATTATGCCACTGTATAATGTAACACCCACTGTTCACTATTTATGTTATGAGTCCCATGTAATAGGGGGTGAGCCTATTGCCATATACCGGGCACAATTCCAGACTCTACTGGTACTACAGAGTTTTTTTTAAAACCCTATAATACTTTGCCCTTTCCGGGAATCGAACTAGAGACCCCTTGCCCGGCAGTCGTATTTGCTACCACTCGGCCAACGAGGCAGATCTTTACAGATCAGATATTTCGATGGAGTTGTATAAAATTTTTGAAATAATTTTCTTCTGGTCGGTAATCAACGTAGTGGTGTTTCATCTCATTGTGAAACACAAAACCTTTATACACAAAGGCGTTTAGTTTCTCTCACCAAAAATAATATTAGTGGCCTGGAAAATTAATCCTTACTTGAGTAATTAAGCTCCAAATGTTACCTTTGTCCCTGGGGACACCCTCCTGCGCCAGCGGCAGCGGGCCCGGCTAATCAGTCTTACAGTTTTCAACAAACAGATAATCCAACGAGACGCTGCTGCCCTCTAGAGACTCCTTTCAACAAAATTTAATTCAATTTCTAGTAATTTATTATGCAAAATGGAACAATATATCTTTTTTTTCGGTCGTCTAATGTTCAGAACTGTCAAAGCTTGGGATTCTGAAGTTAATTGATGTGTAGATATAAACGGTGTAATTTTGTCGCCGAACGAGCGCTGCTGTCGCTTTGCGTCCTCCGAGACTTTAAAATATAACTTGTTGAACAAATCTTGTGGCGCTTTGGGCGTATATATTTAACTTAATATTACGCTTGCTTTCCACTGAAAAGTTTGCGGTGGTTTATACTGCAGAATATAATATAAAACTAGTAGTAACCTGTTTTTATAATAACTATCGTGAGACATACTAAATTAACTAAAATCGCGGGTTACTCACGTGAATATAGGCAGTAGGCAGGTAGGCTGCGCGACATCGCCGCGACCGCGCACGCTGCTCGTGAGGAAGAACCCCTCTGTGGTTCGAAACTAGTAGAGCTTTAGTTAATTTACTGGTAACCTTTCGGTTTTCTTCTTATTATCAATCGAGTTTGGAATCACCATAAATTACGAACATTATTCTATTCATGATTGCCTTATTGGCCGAGTGGTCGAAAGTGTAACTGCCGGGCAAAACCCGATACCCCGGGTTCAATCCCCAGGTCGGGCAAAGTATTACTGGGTTTGGAAAAACCTCAGCAGTAGCACGGAGTCTGGAAATGTGCCCGGTATAAGGCAATAGGCTCACCCCGTATTACATGGGACTCATAACATACATAAATAGTGCAAAGTGAATGTTACATTGTACATTGTAACTCAGTGGTATTAAAGTCCGTAATGTGCACCTCTGCCTATTCTTCCATTTTTATTATATATATCTTCCATAATTCTATCCCTTCGGGGATAAAAGGCGTGACGTTATGTTATTATATTCATGTAATCTAAGATATGTATGTATCTGACCATTTCATAGATTGAACAACAAGCTAAATAAGTTTGGTAAATACACTCGGATTTCATCGGTATTTATAGATAGTAAAACGAATCGAGTAACAAGTAGAACAACCTGTCCGTTTGTACACTTAACAGAATGCCAGTCTATCGTGCTGCGTCATTTGATTCGGGCCAAGAACAACATCGTATTAGACATCTGCTAGATTCCAGTTGCATTTGTTAATTGTTTATTTTTATTGAACTATTTGAAGGAAAACACATAAATCTAGTAGCACATATTGGCGATTAAATGTACGAGTACATTGGCACTATCAAAAACTACGATGAACTGAACCACTACCTCAAATTATTGTTTTAGATGGAATAGTGTAATTTGTTTTAAGTTGAATTATGTATTAAATGGATAATTCTGTGCTTAACTACTTAAAAAATATTATAGGTGTTACGACGGTACTCATATTCCATAATTACACATATTTTGTTTTTCGTATTTAATCACAAAAAGTATTGAAATGCGATGTAGGTAAATGTAACACTAATCAATAAACAAATGACTTTTGGAAAAAAATATTTGTTTCTTTTTTAAATAAAATTAATTTGAAATAAGATTTCTTATCCAAACAAATATTATACGTAACTTCACGCCTGTCTCCCATGGCGGTAGGCAGAGACTATGGAACGCCAATTACTACGATTGCTACACACCTCTTTCGCTTTAGCAACAGTCATTATTATAACAATAATTATTTTGATTTGAAATAAACTGCAGAACGGCAATTTAATAGGTACTAATTATCACCATACACCATATTATAAAATATCTTTATCAGAGAATGCTAATCACACTGAAGCACACATTACGGTCGCTATATTCCACGCCAAATAAAGCACCAATTCTTTCTCCAACTCACACGATCATCCCACAAAATATAACCGCAATTCACATTCATGACTTACGGCAAAAATCTTTCATACGTATACGTACGAAGACTATCAGAACCTCTTTCGATAAAATGTGAAGGCAAAATGATTTGCCATCATTTCCCATAAGGGGTCATGGCCGGTCACGTTGCAAACGATGCCAAGAAATGTATGAGGAAGAAGAGGAAACGAGGTTCGCATCAGCAAGGCTAATTTCCGTAAAGCATTTATTTGTTCGCTCTCCGACTAATGGTCGCAGGAGATGGCCTGTGCTTCAGAATAAAATGACTATTTTGATAAAGGGAAATGTTCTTTAAAATGTTATCATTATGTTACTGTTGGTTAGGTGAAATTCGGTATTATTGTCAATGATCTCGTTTACGGTTAAAGCTGAGTGCTAAAACTTGCTGTAGAGCTTGTGATTATAAGTGTAGATTTTTATGAAACAATCGTAGAGTTAGGAAAAAATCCTGCCTGTCTTTTAACTCGTAATATTCTAACAGTGTCCTTTTCATTGATTTTTAAATGTAATGAATGGCGAATCAATGACATAAAACTAAATATAGAAGCGTACCAGAATTTGACGACGCAGTGGTTGCTTCTTTCAGGTATTTTATTTTTCTATTTACCTATTTATTTACTCTATAATGCATACAAAAATGAGGTACATAAGTCGGACCGTACCGTATGTCATTTGCCCTCAGTCAACAGTATTTTCGTATTAAAACCATAATTGAAACTTCACTTCCAAGAAATTTGCCAACACTTTTAGAACACTTACTTCGAAAAAATTCAGCCAAGCAAACTAGGAACTCATTTTCGTTCTAGTAAAGTTAATGTTCCGTAAAATATGAGTTATCTTGCGATGACAGGCAAGTAATCTGTCATACTTGCGAATAAGAGAAAGCTTGAAATAGATACTAGGATAAAATGTTCAGAATCCCTGACTCTTTTCATTCAACTAGAAGTTTAATGCCGGATTAGAGTCCGTCGCCTTTGATAAACTAAGTTAAGTACAGACTCGGTTTAAAGTAGTGATGTCTGAGAATGAGGGACGAAGCTTAATCTTTGGTCTAGTTGAAGTAGTGACTGTTTAGAAGTGTACGAACTGGCTTGGCGACTGGGCTTCTCCCAGTCATGCAGTCTCTTTTGTTTCTATCCAGTATTCCAGTGTTTTCATGGTTGTATCTACTGTAGAACCTGGCTTACAGGAGTTGCAGCGGAGAGGAGGAGTTGGGAGGTAGTGGTGGGCTTGTCCTATTAAATAAATAAATAAAAAAATAACGTTATGGGTCCATAGTACACACACAATATGGCTTTATATTAATAAACCTATATTTTTACTTAAAGTAGACTCACTCTACTTATTGCCAAAATAGTTTTATATTCTGTTTTACTACAATTCAAAGTACCAAATCCTCCTCGTGTTCAGCAGCCTTATTTGCAATCAGTTTAATACTACATAGAATTGGCGATCAATCCTATAATCAATGTATTTTCAAATCCTCTTAAACCAACTCATTACTCACCGAACTATTTTAACAGAAAAAAAAATCACAACGAAAACATTTGCAACAAACAAAGAAAAAAAAAAATACGCAAACACATACAGCATGTTTCAAAAACGAAAATTTTTAGGCTACGATTTTTCCCGAAAAAAGTATGCCGATCAATTCCATGGGTCGCCTTCTTCGCGCCATCATATAACTTGAGACGTTACACTTGTTACGTTTCCATTCATGTGGAATCACTGTAAATATTTGCTGTGTGAATGGAAAACTATTTTCTATCTCACACAGCTAGGGGATAAGTTATTTTCTGTGTCGCTAGTAAATTATGTTGGGTTTATTTGTTTGATTAGAAGTGTGGAAATTATATAGTTTCAAATATTTTTTCTTTTGGTCTTGCTTGCGTGCTATTTGTATGCTCTTCTCAGATTTAATTCTGACTGCACGGTTGGTGCGGTGACTGGGTAACCGTCTGCCGTGCAATGTGTCGCGGGTTCGTTACCGCACAGAACAACACAAATGTGATCCACAAATTGTTGTATCGGGTCTGGGTGTCATTGTGAATGTGAACTTGTATGTTTGTAAACGCACCCAATACACAGGAGAAAATAATAATGTGGGGCAACGTTTTTTTTAAATAAAAAAAATATTCTTGAATTTGGTTTACCTCTTTATAAAATAAAATACACAACGAAGAATAAAGACATTACAGCAAAATTCAAATTCAAAGAATTGAAGTATCCAAAAATGGAATGCACATGAATAAATGTGATTGGCTAACTGAAATAGAACGAACCAATAATAGCGCTTTAGCCTTCGATTTCACTGGAAGCCGCTTTTGCGACCAAAAAATACGAACAGAAATCTTTTCTCAAACTTTGCTACCGGATTCCTCATAACTTTGCTATATTATCATATTATATCATAAAGACCACAGTACAACATTATTCACATAAAATTATGTCAAAAATTTGTTAAAATTCTTCGAACATTGTCTGCGAGCGTCATCGTGTGCTATTTTTGTTTTTGATGTAGCCTGAATTTTAAATTTGAATTTTTGGAAAGTATTTTGTTTAGTTTTTACTCAGTTCGTTATTATGTTTTCCAATTTCGTAGTCTAAATCATCTAGTTTTTGTGAAAATTAGTTCTTTTTATGTTTCTGTTTCAGCATTTTTATTAACGTAGTGTCAAGTAATTATTGTTATTTTCGTCCAGTACGTGATGATGCACAAAACAAGAATAAAGTTTATTAGGTTAATACCACGCTCATACGATTCTTATGTTTAAATGTTAAATTCTCTGGCAGAGAAATTAGATCTTATGTTGGTAGTACTTCCGAGCCGGAGTTTCTTAACAAAGAGTTTTACTTATTAAAACAATTTCAGTAAAAGAATCTTAAGTGAAGCTGAGGATAGAAAATAAATTCATATTTTACGTAGAAATAGCTACGTGTTATGAGAACCAAGCAAAATATTCTCTCTAGAGGAAAATGTAATACTAATTAATACTATTTGTACGGTACTCTTTACTTTTCTCCTTCATTAATTACCAAGATACTGTGTTAAAACATTAATTACTCGAGTATTTTTTCAATTTACTTAGTTTTAAGCTGCTCTTTTATTATTTTATGTGAATTATTAATGTAGACTAGTTGTTTTATTAACATCCTGTAGGTACTACACAATAATAAGGACTTTTACGTAAACGGTATTGTACTTACTTATGTGAAGTGTAGGTAAGTAAAAGAGCGTTTTCCTATAGATATAGGACAGAATGTAATAAGTTTTCTTTATATCTAATAGTCCATGCGTTTCAATTTCGATATGCTTATAAGTTTTACGGATTCCCAAGTGAGTGTAATTTTATTAGAGAAAATACTTATTTGCAACAGTTTACAAACATTAATTCATTAAGTTAAGAAAATTATACAAAACAATAAAATTGTATTTAATACTGCCTCTCTCATAAAAATATTCAAAAAATCACATAATCAAAATGGCCGCCACAACCGCATGACATTTAAAATGACAGGTTCAATTTACCGTGACAGAATTAGACAAAGGCAATGCGGAGTTATGCCTGCTACTTATCTATCCATTGTTTATTTTGGAACTCGGCGGATCGTTAGTGCGTGCGTGAAACGGAGCGGCCATCGATCGGTACTGGCCTTCAGGCGCCATGAATGGTACTGTTTATCCATAGGAGCAGGCCTTTCACACTATGGGACATGTGACCAAACGTCGCAATGGGTGTGTTACGGAGATAGGGGCCTGTAATTTGGAGTTTCGTAATGCCGCAGTTTTTGGTGATAGAGTGCTGGCTTATGGGATTTAGTCATACCAATTTTTTGTAGTAATAGAAATTCTAACACTGGAACATACATTCTTATGTTGAATAAATTTTTCACTAGTTATGTTTCTGAGGTAAGTCTCGATTTGTACATTTTACAACCACTTTTTTATTGGCTAATCCGGTAAACGAGCAGACGGATCACCTGATGGTAAGCAATTGGCGTCGCCCATGGACACCCGAAATACCAGACAGAGGCGTTTCAACTTCGTTACCAGCCTTTTGGGGATTAGAATTTGAATATATAGTTGGGGATTCAGGGATTGGGGAGATTGGGGAAGGGGGAGAGCTAATTTGGCCTCCGGTAAACTCACTCATACTACAAAACACAACGCAACGTTGTTTCACGTCGGTTTTCTGTGAGGCCGTGGTATCACTCCGGTCGAGCTGGCCCATTCGTGTCGAAACATGGCTCTTCCATACTTGAAACGCAACCATGAATCACTAGGAGCTGCTAGATGCGAGATACGTACTAAATTTCAGTCACACAAATTCAACCCACTTGATTAGATAACATACCATAGTCACATAATCACTTCAAAATTATATCTAAGTAAGTACAGATAATTGAGTTTCCAAATCATCTTTAAATTAACTATCTATACGGAGCCTCGAAATAGTTGGTGACAATAGTACAGCTGTCCCAAAGACGTTGGGTGTCGTGTTCAATTAGGTAGCACCCTTTGATCCGGCATAATAGTGATTCGACATTAGATAGTAGCTCGCAACGATCAACTACGACCCATTTCTATTGTCTCCGTCTGAATAGAGTTAGATATAGACTGACATCCAGTCAAGAAAGATCTCTGTAGGTATACCCAGTTAATGATCTTTTGGAATATGCCAATAGGAGAGGTGCCTTTGGACTGCTCTCTTGATTTTATGGCCACGAAGATGGCTGTAGAACATGAGGGCTCAAAAGTAAGGGTAATACTGTATATGTCTTCATCACTTGATCTCTTTTTTGATGATAGAAAGAAAAATAAACCCATTAGTATGTGATATAAAAGGTCATGACAGTTGTCAAAATACCTTTTAAAATTCAAACCCAGTGATCTGAGTTCGCCACTAGCATTCAGAAACGAGTCGGGTACATTCTATTTTTAGTCAAGAACCCCGGCTTAAATTAACAACCCAACTAAGAAATTAGCTCTGGACTCGAAAATCTCAAAATTGCCAGTCTTATTTTTACATTGGAACCGTTCCCCCAATTTTTATGGAGCCGCAGAGTTGATTAAAATTCAAGTAATTAAGTAAGTTGTTAAAAACAGGTTGTTTTTCGACGCGAGGGGACGATGACGGGGCGTACTATCCGTTGCTTTGTATCTGTAATCGTTCTTTTGTTTTCCAACCACCATTTTCGTGCCCGCCGGCCCATGACGTACGGAACGAACTTCACAATTAGCTCTTGACAAGCTTTGAAAAATGAAACACCCTATCTATGAGTAGAGTGAATTTTCGGTTGCTTGCAATGGTGAAAGTGGAGTAGACTTGTCTTTGAAGTCGCCAGGGTTTGACGAGTATTACTTTGATAGAAAGGTTCAAGAAATATTTGTACTTTTGAAAATAATCGACATAATTTTCGTATTGTTATGAATCTTAGTGTCACCGTTCTTTATACATTTATGTACTGCTAAATATTTCTAGCTAGTTCGAGTAAGCCTATTTTTAAAAGAAAATTGTATCTAAATGAATTTTTATTGTTTGTTTCAGATGAGAATCATCTCCGACGTCTAAGCAACGGGTATGTAATAAAAAAAATAAGAAAAAAGGTTCTTTTTCTCTTTTTTAAAGTTGGTAATCGTTAAAAGCTATTTATGGTTGATTTTTTATGAACCACACATTTATAATTATTTTTACTGCAAATATTTGTTTTCAATAAATTTTAATATTTTGTTATTGTTGTTTCACCTCTGACCGGTAGTATGCGACCGCTAAATTTAATTATCGGTAGGAACGCTGAACGATTCAATTATTTCAGCAAAATGACCAAGCTTTTGTATTGGATCACCTTTTGAATAAATTTTTAATTAAACTTGGAAATTATTTTAAAATGTCGTGTCCTAGTTTGGGCTCTTCATTAGGGTGAAGTTTGTTTTTCGGTTTTTGAGTTGCACAATTCTTATTCTTATTTCTCTTTTTTTTCATTTAAAAAAAACGTTTCCCCACACTAGGATTTTCTTCTGTGTCGTGGGTGCGTTTACAACCATACAAGTTCACATACACATCACACCCAGACCTAGAACATCAATTTCTGGATCACACAAAGAGTTGCTCCGTACAGGAATCGAACCCGCGACACGTTGCACGGCAGCCGGTTGCCCAGCTGCCGTACCAACCGTGTCATCAATTTGCAAAAAGGAATGTGTTGGCGGTGAGAGAACCATGTTTATCCTCTTCAACGATTGATAGATGTAATGTTATATTGTGTATTTTGGATATATAAGGAATTTAAAAATATGTGTATCAAAGTTCATTGACATAAAATATAAAACAAGGGTTGTCGCAAAAATGGCTATCATCATTCCTGTGGGAATAAGCCCATTTGCCTACGTAATTTTTTTGCGGTAATTTCTTGGTACTTTGAAGAAATAGCGTGATGACTAAAATCTGTATTAATCAGTGCAGTATAAAACAGCTATCAGCCATCTATCTGTCCCTATGTATGCTTAGATCTTTAAAACTATGTAACGGATTTTGATGCGGTTTTTTTAATATACATAGAGTGATTTTTAAGGAAGGTTTATGTGTATAATACATGCATATTGCACCCGGGTCGCTAGTTTTATTATAAGTGTGACTGCTGAGTTAGTGGTCTCGGATGCGAGTTCCAGGTCAAGCGAAGTATTAAGGATATTTCACGGTTTTGGATTTTTTTTTTTGTAATATCAAAAGGATAGGAAATTGTGACTAGTAAATATCAGTAAACTCACCACCTATTTAATAGGACTTATAATACAATTGATAAGTCTACGTACTCACGGTAGGCATAAACAGCCGTAACTTTATGTTATGAATTTCATAATAAAACACCACAATTTTCCCCCAGTACTTCAATGAAAAACAAACCAAATAAACTCAATTTTAAAGTATAATTTGTAACGTTGTATAAAATTAGTAGCGGGTGACATTAGAGGTGTATTCCGAGTCACGTCCGTATTCTGTGCACGTTTGCCCCACCTTGGTGTTGTTGTGACAGATAAAATAACTTTACTGACATAACTGGCTTGAATATGGTTTCTATAATATAGTTTAGCGTCTGATTTTGACGACAAGCTGGATAAAAATGCATATAAGGGTGCGTCCACATCTGAAAAATGCGCCGCGAATATGCCGCTCGCGACTAAATGAGTCGGGTAATAAAACCTACGGGCCACCAAATCATTGACGTAATTGTATTCACGGCAATAATTTGGTACTCAACTCATGCAAATTTCGGATAAATAATATTTTTAAATGCAGGGCAGCTCGTAAGCCGCCCTCGAGCTGCGCATTCGCCAAGTATGTATCCTTAAACATGCGTTTATTCTTAAATCTTATAGTCTATACGCGGTACCCGAACCGCACGACTTCGCAACTTCGGCGTAGAACCGTAATGGCTAGAATAAAGAAAAAAATATGAAAAAGAGATCTATGAACGAACTATTTCATCAGCTGTATAGATAATCTGTCAAAACTCACCAAACAATACCGTATTTTAAACTAGATACACTTAAACACAACTCGTCGGTTTGGATACTACAGTATCCGTGGGCGTATGACGCTACTTTTTTTTGATACTATCCATGGACGTCAGAGTGGTTATAAAGTATTTGACTGTGAGGCACGGGTTTGAGTGTAGTTGGTATTGTGGTTATGCATAATCTGGTTACAAAAGGTCATAGAGCATTTTTGTAATCATGTTTTCTACCGATGAAGACGTATGAAAATTAATAAATTTCCACATAATGATCAAAATTATTTAATTGCTTATGCTAATCTTTATATATAAAAGAAAGTCGTGTTAGTTACACTATTTATAACTCAAGAAAGCCTCAATCGATTTAGATGAAAATTGGCAGGGAGGTAGCTTCTAAGCTAAACTAAGTATCCTATATACTTTTAGGATATAGGATACTTTTTATACAATACTTTTTTAGACTTTTTACCGAAAATCACGAACGGGATCGGGGGGAAAATGGGATTGCGCGTACGAAGTCGCGGGCGAAAGCTAGTATTAAATAAGTGCAAAGATACTATATATTAACATCAGATTAATTCTGCAAGATATTCTCTCGTATACCAGATATACCAGCCCAGACACTACAAGTCCGAAAACCGTGCCAGATTCCCCCAAATAGTGATGAGAGCTATCTAAATAATGGGATTTCGTGACAAAAAGCTGAAATAACTATAAGGAAACTAAATAAAGTTATTCCTCGGCTATAACATTCGATGTCTTTGATAGCCGACAAATCGTCAGGGTGTGGACTATGAGGCTATTATTGTCTGCTCAAGGGCTGACTGATGTGGCGATGTCCGTTTTTTTCGGGACATTGTCCCAAGTGGATGATTTAGCATAGTATCGGGTGTAGGGCTCACCTTACGTTTCATTATTTTATCATTTCATTATTCTGTATCTTCCTCATATTCATACTTTTTACTATTAATTAGCTGACCTCTTTTCTTTAGAACTTTCTTCTTCCAATAAAATCTGTCAGTATAGTAGTTTTTCTCAATGTAAAAATGTCTGTAGATTATATTTTATTAAACCTTATTAATATTATTTACTTTCCGCCGCAGTGGTGGACCTCTAAAGTGGTGACCCCGATGTGATATAGCTTAGTGTTGGGTATTACCTCTAGATATGTTATTATGAACATCTCGTTCGTCCAGTTTTTGTATGAATGTTTGTTTCTTTTAGTAATAATAACAGTGTTGTTACGAATTAATCCAATTTTAATAAATTATTATGTTTTCGGCTTACTCACGTAATAATTTGACGAGGAACTCGACTAGTTTCAAGCCATGCTAGAGGCTCATATTCATGAGCAGCATTTCGCGATCTGCGAAACGGCGACTGTCGCGCTGCTACTGGCTACTCGAGTCTTAATTCAATTTACATTAAAATGTTTCCTTTCGAATGAGAACAAATTGAGACGACCAGGTTTGAGTACTTATTTGCTTTTCGGAATAACGATTATCGAAGTCTTCTCTTCTCCAGGATAGTGAGTGATTCAAAACTCCAAAAAGTATTTATTCTCTTAACCTGAAGATTCATCTCAGGACTCCTTTTTTAAGTAATTTAATCCTGCAGTAATAAAGTCAACTGAGACTTAAATCTTAAACAATTTTTTCATGATGCAAAACCATTAAATACTTAAGTTAATGTCAATATTCTACCTACCAAAATACGGTATACAGTATGTTCAGGAAGCGACATCCAATTTCGTAACCCGTAATGCGTATTCAGCCTATACAGGGTGAACTAATCAAAACGATCGCGTCGTGGCATGTCCGCCCTCTGTTTAGCATTTACAAGCCATTGACAAGATGTCTGAACTTAGGGGGACGCCTAACCTCGGTCATACATAGATAGTAGTATGTATACAAGGGGATTTAGATCGGAAAGGTGATATTAGGCAGGTAGTATATTTATGTATTTGGTTTTTGGAAGCCATGATGCTTAAAATTATATATATTACCTATTCATAATTTTAGGCTTTCTTAATTTAATCCTACTCTTACAAATATTATAAATACAAAAGTTTGTGAGGATGTATGTGTGTGTATGTGTGTGTGTGTGTGTGTGTTTGTTACTCTTTCACGTCAAAACAGCTGAAGAGATCGAGATGAAATTTGGAACAAGGTTAGATTATGGGTTGGAATAACACATAGGCTATTATTTATCCCGTAGGGAAGCGGACGTAGACGCATTCAGAAGCTAGTAGATTTATAAAAACTGTTAATTAGTCGTAAGGTTCTGTGTTATCTATCCTGCTTTCGGTCTCGTCCCTATTAATACATAATATATTTCAGATATATTCTTATCGATATATTATTACTTTAATATAGTAATTAAAAAAAAAAACATACCTATTGTAAGTGGAGTACATTCAAATAAATTATTCTTATTCTTATTGTATTCCAGATATTTTAAAGGCAACTGTAAAATATAACGGCTGACCAGTGAAGCAGTGACTGACCGCTTTTTAAAAACATAAATAAAATTCCATCTCGTATTTTCGTCGATCCGATAATAATCTAGGTCTTTGATCGTGCAATTTCACAGCGCAATGTTTTCGTAATAAACGTGCTCTCATTTCATTAAATTAATTCACATTTCTCATTTTCTCGTCGATATTTCATCGTTGAATTATTAATTTATTATTTTCAATGGCTTCACGTTAATTTGGAGTGCGAAAATTATTTCTGTTTTCATCGAATTAAAAATGGCGGTCTCAGTTTGACCTCTGTGTAAATGTACATGTTTGTGCATGACTATCTCGGGATTAGCTGAACCGATTTTACTGCGATTTTCATAAAAGTATTTGTTACACTTAGGAGAAGACTTAAGTGTATTAAATAAGCGACTTATAATAGGGAATTGAAGTCGGATTGTTTAAACGTAGTTTATAAAAGAATTCTGTTTGTGAGAATGTAAAGGGTGTATTTGCTATTCATGGTAAAAGAACATAAAATACTATTGTTCTTGAAACAATGCTGTTGTAGGGGGAAGGGTGATTCCTAACTGTAGGCTGGAATGCGGGGAGGCGTGTGGGAGGCGTGCAATTTGCGGTCTAACTATCTATCGGGATCCGGTATGCGTATATTTGCATTGTTTACCATAACTATAAGATGATTAAGTACGGAATTAAACTGCGCTTCTAATATCCCAGGTACTTGAAATTATTGTTAGTATTATTTGCAGAAGTCTCTGTATTAAACAATTCACTAGAAATTCACGATTAAATCTGTAGAAGATATAAGGAATATTTCATTGACCATTTTTTGGGATTAACGAAAAACCTTTTTATAAAAATGTTGGACTTATTCTTTAACGGACAATGGACAGCCAAACTGTTGGGTTCAGTATGAAGTTTTGTCATAAAATTCCTTGTTTAAAAAAAGTACCTCTAGGTATGTATTAAATAAAGAGTTTATGAATTATTTAGGAAAAAGAAAGAAAACGGTAAAGAAAAGACAAGCTTATACTATTGTAACAAGATGATATAATAGTAGTTTCGTAAAAGATATACCTTTAGTCAAATAGCTACTGAGATGATTCAGCCAGATTAGTTGGGGTAAAGCCAGGAGCAACACAAATCTATTCACAACGCCCAATTAATCTCCAATCCCGCTAAATTCCACAGGTCGCATGCAATACCGATTTATCTCCAATTAATTCCAGTGCGTTATAATTACAAATAGATTCATGTAATGTTTGATGTAATTAGAATTGATATCTGCAATTCATTTTCTTTAGTAAAACGTGGTTTGTTTTATATTGACATATTTAGATTCATCTTGTCCATCAGACATTTGTGTGTGATTCATCAACTGACTTTTCTATTTCAATCTCTAGTTTGTGTTTGTTTATGGTTTGTTTTGAAATTCGAATGTTTCTTGATTTTCTTTACGGTTCTTTTTCTTTTTCATTTAAATGGCGTTGAGTCATTCGTTTGTGTTTTTTGAATGCATTTTTACTTTATATGTCTGTATTATGTTTTAAAATAGATTATAGGTCACCCAATGACTGTATTTTTAATTTTGTAATCCTTGATTAAACGAGATAAAAAGTTTTTGTTTCACTCCACCTATTTGTGAAGATGATTTGACTGAGTTATTTTCCTGTAAAAATGTACGATGCCGTCCAATCTTTCTTAAAATGTTAGGTGCAAATAATGTTGAAACTTAAGTGTTATATACTTTTTCCGCAAAAAGAGTATTTTCAAAACCCAATGAATAACAATAAACAATATTCATTCTACATCTAAAGTATGCGCAAGCTATGAAATTAATTCTGTTTACAGACTAACAGCTGAATGCTATGTGCAAACAATAATATGATGGCGTCGGCAAACGTAGCGGGTCTGGCTTTGTGGCTTAAGCAACAGGGATTGTGGCTTCGCAAGCGTTTAATGCAACTAAACTTTGTTGCTAAACAGGCTTAGATATTGTTGGTATATAGACGGAATGTGGAGGAGTTGCTGACAGATTCAATATAGGTGTTGTTTATACGTGAATATTATGTGTATCTTTTTATGCAGTGGAGGGTCATAGACTAGTCGGACTATCTCCTTATGTAAAGCGGTATCATAGTTCAGTAATAGACTGTGACGAGGTAATGGTGATGGCGTGTGGTATTGATTTATATTATAACTTTCGTGCGACATACTAAATTACATAATTATTAAGTTTTCAGCTTTCTCACGTAATTATTTGACAAAGAACTCGACTAGTTTCAAGCCATGCTAGAGGCTCATATTTATGAGCAGCATTCCGCGACCCGCGACGCGGCGACTGTCGCGCTGCTACTGACTACTGGCCACTCGAGTAAACTAGTCGAGTTCCACGTCAAATAATTACGTGAGTAAGCCGAAAATATAATGATTGATTTGTTTCTGTGGCTAGCTGTTAGCTGTGACCGTGAATCTATGAAAAAGATGGAGAGTTTTCTTAATTTTGTAATATTTCTTGTGGATTCGAGAGGTTAATATTTCATAGTTTTGGCCGTTCATTAGGAGCGGTTTATGTTCAGTAGTGGATCCCTTGTGTGCAAACATAAACCTAACAAAAAACTGACTTTATGAAACCGTGAAATTTAACCCCAATTACCAACTTTATTAAGTAATAATATTGACAGTGCATGGCCCTATATTTGGATTTAATTTAATGACAAATCTGACTATTGAAATTGGGGTATAATTAATAAATTGTAAATTAAATTATTATGTTTTCGGCTTACTCACGTAATAATTTGACGAGGAACTCGACTAGTTTCAAGCCATGCTAGAGGCTCATATTCAAATTATTACGTGAGTAAGCCGAAAACATAATAATTTATTTAGTATGTCTCACGAAAGTTACAATACAAATTGTAAATTAATTTGATATATTTGTACGCCGTTGGTGGCAAGACATAGCTGGTCAATGTAAAGCTTATAATATCTTTTGTAACCTGTGTTCTACAAATAAAGTAGGTAATTTGAATTTGAATCATTTGTTATTAGACCAAGAGTTTAGTAAACAAGTACGTCGTTTAGTATAATCATTCCACGATGGACGAAGTCTAATTTATCGTATAACTTCTTCAGCCATTCATATTGTAGAAGTGAGATAGTGAACCAATTAATTCCATTAGCGTCACTTTAGCTAGTCCGGGAGCTAACGTTAACGCGTACGTAAACGTTATCCGAGGTGATAATGTTTCATGCGGTGTTCAGCGTAATTGTGAACATTCTACTGTACGAGATTACAGTAAACACACATTATTTCAGGCTTTATTACAGGATTTTGGAGTTAATGAGACATTTGATAGATATTTTGTTTTGATTCAAGATTTAAGGACCGTTTTTGTTAATGGAGCAAATATTTTTCTATTGTTGTAACCACATTTTTTCAAATTACTGCAGTTTTTAGTACAGATTCTTCTTCTTACTTTTTCTTATATAGTTGGGCTTGTATCAGATACATATCCTGCAGAATCTCTCAATCATAGTGCATGAATTTGCTGGGCCCTATTGAATTAAGAACCACTCTTCTGATACGAAAATGAAATCAACTGAGAAGTTAACAAAGATACCCCCAATGTCATATGTTGTACAAATACATAGTTACAGTATTTTATTACCTTTTTAGGCATACTAAATTGTAAAGCCAACTCTAATATAAAACAAATGTGTACTCCTACTGACACAAAAAGGTACATAAAACGTACAAATTACTCTAGCTCCTGTCTACGCATACAGTCGTAAAAGCGACGGGCTACTAAACTCCTATCCGTGTCTGCATGCCTGGTACCTCGGCGTTATATGTCAACTTGAATCCACCATCAGCTCCCTGTAGTGACAATACTCTGTGTAACATGTCTCTCATGAAAATGGAAATAGTATTACAGTTATTTATGACTTGTTCCGACTTGTTTGTACCTATGACCTAGATGTCCATTTACTTACGTTATTCAGCATAAATAGTAAATCATTTAGAGTTTGTGGGAGATTTAAAACTTGAAACTGACATTTGTAAGAATATTACCGCTTTACTGTATACTTTACAATTAGAATTAGTATTAGACGATATACTTACCATCAGGTGGGCCGTTGGTTCTTCAGCCACGGTCGTGGTATATATAAAACCTACATATTTCTGATAAATCTGCATTTCTAAACTCGGAGATAAAGCTTGTAATGGGTTTCCTACACATTATAGACTAGTTTTAGATATTCCTTAACTTTCTTCATGAGAAATCAAGAAATTAAATATGTTACTATTTTGGCATTATGTGGTAATTTATTGAAGTCATAGTCAGCTAAAATTCCTTAACAAACAATACATGTCTTACCTACACAACTAACGAATACTGAAAGGCTACTACATTTTTAAATCTCACTTAAATATAGTTCTGTTACAGACGGATCACCTGATGATAAGCAATTGGCGTCGCCTATAGCGACTGAAACAACAAGTGCTTTACTGGCCTTTTGGTTTGGGGATTAGGAATTTTAATAATGTTATGGATTCAGGGATTAGAGAGAAAGGGGAAGAGGGGGGGGGGTTGGCCTCCAAATGAATCCTCCATTTTTATTTTAAACATATTATATTAGTAGATATAATATATTAAAGTTTTAAAAGGTTTAGGTTTAAAGTTTAATAACGAAGGTGATATACTACATAATTCATATTTTATACTCAATACTCAGATATAAAACCACAAACTGGCAGCTAGCCACGAAAACTGCAGTTCGATCAACTTTTTACCCTCAATCAAATTGCGTTTTGGCATTGTGAACAATTCTGCCGGGTCTGTTAAGGTCATATTATTTATGTGAACAAGCCCACTGAAGGACGATTCAAGGCTGAAACAATCTTCCTAGCTAGTTTGTGAAATATTTTCAAAGTTCACTGTTTTGGCTTCCGTATTTGATTTTTATTTCGATGGTGTTAGTACTATGTCCAAATACATTTTGCAAAATTTGAATACATTTTACTTACTTACAATACTTAACTAGATGTTATCCGCTACTTTATCCGCGTAGAATATGAATTTTAGAACATATCTTTTGATACATGCTGAACACAGAAATATTTAACAATTACTCAAAAAAATTCTTAGTCTAAACTTACATATATTGTCACAGAGAACCTAACGGGTTTCCGGGGCTCCGGCTCGAAGTGCAGGAGTAGGAACGGGGTGGATTTTAGTCAGTAGGAGTCTGACACTCCCTCTCGTCTCATTCAGGCGAAGGGCATTCGATGATTTTCGTCCCTTAAAAAAAACTTACATCTATTAGGTATATGCGTATCAATATAAAAAAAAAAACTTTTTAAACTACCTTTTATAATAGTTATTCTATCTCATATTTTGGGCATAAAGCCCACATTCTCCCAAACGCCCATTAAACCAATGAGGTCGTAAAATATTTTGATTTAGTACATTTTAACTTGTTTTAGCATTTTTCTACAAACTTTAAAGGACAGTTAAAATCACTTTCATTATGCGGAAGCCTTCCTTAATAGGTCGTTAAAAAGTTTTTAATGTTGTCACAATCAAAGACAGAATGGGCGACCATTATTCAACCTACGTACTAATGTTGCAAATGGAAAAGTTTCTCTGTCTCTTTGTCACGCATTTATGCCAAAACTGTTGAATCGATTGTGATGAAATTTGACATAATTATAGCCTCAAGTCTCAGAAAGAAGATAGGTAAGTTAGTTTGATATAAAATAGCTTGTATAAATCGTTTCAGAAAGCGATCGAAACCACAATCAGAAACTAGTTTTCATATAAAAAAATAAGTCTCGCTACAACGAATTAATAATGACGTTTTGATTAGTTTACCCATTTCTAATTTCAGGGTTATTCAGCATAAACATGACAACATTTAAACAGTGAACCCGTTAGAAAAAGGACTCTAAAACCGTGTTGTTAAAGTCGAATTTTATACTGGGACAAGTGGCAATAAAATCACTTTTGAGGAATGGTTGGAGTCACGCACTGCTATAAATCAGATAAATACCTACGTTGGTCGTGATGATAGCCGGTGTGGTTGCCAGAGATATTTAGAGTGGGTAAATTATAAAATAATTGTATATTGAACTGTTCTACATTAACAAAATAAAATCGAAAAGGATACACGTGTGGTTTTTGTAAGTCAAGGTCTTTCGGACTTTGGTGTCTTCGTGGTAACGAATATTCTGCTTAGTTTTACATGGAATAAGGCTTTAATTATACTACATATAATTAATGTTTACTGATTTTTATCTATTACTAAAGTGAATTAACAATCCAAAGTCTAATTATCAAATTCTTCTTCTTCTGAGTGAGGCGCCGCCTGGGTGAGGCGGAAAGGAGTGTCAGACTCTTACTGACTAAAAACCAAACCGTTCCTACTCCTGCCCTTCGAGCTGGAGCCCCGTTAACCCGTTAAGTTCTCTGCGGCTCCGTATCGGCATCAGTCTTACTGGGCCCCATCCGTGGTGGACTGATGGCTCTTTGAGGGAACGCGACGCGCCGTACGCTCGTAGATTATCTAATATTGGAAATTTATTTTGTAAACCAGGGTATTTTACGGTTACGGATATTTTCTTGACACTTTTTTGCCGTATAATAACACCAACTATAATACGTTTGTCATCATCCCTATTTTCCCCAAAGGTGTCATAGAAGCCGACCATAATACACAAAAATGGCTCTAAAATAAAAATAAAACAACATGAGTACCTACTTAACCCATATCAATAAAATGTTAGACATGTTTTTCAACCGCCATGGCGACATGGGCCACAGAATTAACCCTCACCCGATCGCGATGGGGCAGATAAGACCCTTTACGTGTACAATACACACTGAACCTTGATTGGAATCACTTTCCACAAGAGGCCACTCGATACCAACTCGATAAAGGCTCAATCGATTCTCGGATCGAGACAAGAGGCTTTGAAAATAATCCAACGAGGGTCCACAGAACGTTAATTGGCAACAATTAGCCAAAAATTGAAAGGAGTAAGTTAAGCCGGATTTAGACCTTGCAAGATAAATTTGCCCTTTGCCACGGCCAAAACCTTCCGCTGGCAGTTTGTCAACACCTTAATTACGATTTTAATAAATTATTAGTTGAAGGAAGGAAGGAATTTGGTGATTTAAAATGTAGACAAGTATTTGTTTTGTTGAATACAATTGAGATAGGCGGCTGATTAACATTTCTTTATTGTTTTATTTTTGTTTTAACGGAATCAGGGTATTATAAGGGTTAACGTGTTATACTTCTTACTGCGTATGTGTGTAGTTGTGTACATCATCATGTCGGTACCTATGTAAGTATGTAGAGTAGGTAATAAAAATAAAGGTTGACAGGTTAATATTGTTTTATGCCCATAATTTAAATAATAGTAGCACCTTGTATGTTGTTCGATGCTCTAGTAAGTCACGTAATGAAAGTTCTGAAACCATGTTTGAGATTTATTTTAAACAGTATTAAATCGAAAATTCACTGAAATCACATCTTCTTCGTAGTCTGGTTACGGAGATGACATATAAAAAGTAGATCAACCAGTTTTAATAAACTCGTAAAATAATACCGAACGTGCAAAAAAAGAAACATCAATCGCATTGAAAACCTTTTTTGAATTCGTTTTTGAAGAATACGATTCTTTATTTGGGGTTTTTGTTCATTCAGAGAACGTTTTCATCGATCATTGGTTGGATTGAAACCAAATCCATTAGACCCCTATTTTCTTAGAGTTGAAAATCAAATGGGAGGATGGAATAATACTAGTTATAGGCGATGTGCAGGCTCCTTTTTCGTGAATAATGTTTATGTAATTAAAAGCGAGTTATATTTATAATATGTGAACTGTGCACGTAATATAGGAGATTCAAAGCTTGAGTGGCATATTAAGTCATTGAGAAAACTGTTGAAGGTATCCTCTGCTACCATTAATTACCGGTGACCATGGCGGTTAACGTGCTTAAACTAAGATCTCTAATTATTATTATTATACCCTACGTATGAGATAATGTGTATTTTAAATAACCTAGACCTCATTGAACAAAATCACTGAATGAACAAGGACGTTTAAAAAAAGGTGGATGTTATGTCACTTAGAAATGACTGAAGCACCAAAATGTCTGTGGTGTGTTATGTGTGCGTGTACTTGCAACGCCGTAATGTATGAATTGTAATGATAGGTGATGATGATCAAAAGAGACAGAGCTCTGAGTTTGTTTTGGCATTTTTTCTCAGAGTAGTCAGTTAGGAAATGTCATCGTTCGCTTGATAAAATTGACGTGTAAAAGTGCTGCCATAAGTAGCCTATTTGCAGAAATAAATTCACTTGTTTCATTTGTCACTTGTTTCACTAGGCCATGTCACTTTGTGTCAATGTGTGTATTCTGCATGTAAATCTATCGTAGCCAGGTTCCACTGCCGATACGGAGCCGCGGAGGATTTTATGGGTTGCCAGGGCTCCGGCTCGAAGTGCAGGAGTAGGAACGGGGTGGTTTTTAGTCAGTATGAGTCTGACACTGCCTCTCGCCTCACCCAGGGGAGAGAAGTCATTGGATGATTTCCGCCCTTAAAAAAAGCCAGATGCCACAGTCGTTGTTTCAAGAGACAGTCTCCCTTCTTTTTCTACATGCTTGTGAATGAAATGGAGGAGTGAATGTTCTAACAAATATAAACTATTTAAATACACATATTTATCAAAGTTTCAAGTTTTTTAAAAAGTACAGTGGTGTGGAAAAGTTGTCGGCTTCTTACTGGATAAATAGACAAAGCGAGTGCAGCCGTGAGTCACATAAATAACGAGTTGATAACAACGTTCTGATGACGACTGCTCGCAAGTTTGTTGGTAACTGTACTCTTTTATATTGTGGCGAGTAAAGTAGGGGGGAAGATGGTGTATTTTTTGTTATTGTTGAAGAAAATATAGAAGTACAGTTACCAGTTATTTAAAGAACCAATTTTTTTTGGCTGCCTCGATGAGACTGCCTCGTTGGACGAGTGGTCGCAAGTGCGACTGGTACTGCAAGGTGGACAAGGCGGACTGCAAGGTGTCTCGGGTTTGATTCCCGAGTCGGGCAAAGTATAACGGGGTTTTAGTAGCACAGAGTCTGGAATTGTGCCCGGTATATGGCAATCAATAGGCTCACCCTCTATTACATGGGACTCATAACACAAATAGTGATAACGTAGGTGTTACATTGTACAGTGGCATTACGTGCCGTAATGTGCACCTCTTCTGCCTACCCCTTCGGGGATAAAAGGCGGAATGTTATGATGATGAATTATTTCTTCTTCATTTTTTAGACTCTATAGAATAGTATGCCTAGAGAAATAGGAACGTGTACACCTATTTCAAATCATCCAAGGAGTTCAATTCTTCATTATTATCATCATCATCAACAGCATCGGGAAGACTGTACCGTTCATTCCTGGTTTAAAGCCCTATGAAAACCCTCTTCTAGAAAAAAAAGGGATACTTACACTCCGACTTACCAAAATATCCCCAGTAATTACATTAGGTACAGAGCCACGACATTCTAGAACTTACCGCAGCACACTAAACTTAACAAAGACAATCTAAAAGAGCCTTCAGCTGAAAGTGACGGAAGTAATTTACCGACAGTTCCTAGCTCGACAAGTTAGGCACTAAGGTCTAGCTCAAATATGTGACAATGCACTGACAATTGCCACTGGCATTTCGGAGACGAGTTACCAACTATTTGATAGGAACTGCTGTGTGGCTGACACTTTACGCTAAATCTTGTCTTCTCATTTCTTTATTTATTTATGTACACATATACAACATAAAGGACAACACATACATAAAATTAAAGTACAAAGGTACCATCTATTCCTATTGGAATTTCTTCCTGTGGACCTGGAGCAGGAAAAGTAATAATAATATAATGACACAGTGTGTAGTAACAAATAGAAAATTGGGATAGGAAACAAACTTAAAACTAACAGATAAATAACCAAACAACTACATACAATATACAGGGTGTCCCAAAACACAACGATAATCTGAGACCGGATGAAAAACCAAGTTATACCAGTTCGAGAAACGGTCCCGAAGGTAAGCAGGATAGGCAGGGTTGAAGAGGATGTTATATAGGAAGTATAAAATGCGAGTGTTCACCTGAGTACCAAGCACGAACTGAATATACTGAGAAAAGCTTTACTAGTTTCGAACCACAGAGAGGTTCTTTCTTATGAGCAGCGTGCGCGGTAGCGGTGATGTCGCGCAGCTCACTGATCTTGGTTTTCGTTTAAATAGGGTAATTAGATTAAAAGTAATAATTATTGATCATACTGTAGCAAGTTAGAAAAGGTAAGATAACTCCAAGCCAAATAGCAACTTTCAAACTCTATCTGGATCTTGTAAAAGAACTTGATATTATCTGTACATAATCAATACAAAATTATTATTTATACACTAAGTTTAAATAAAACCGTCTTCAGCCTCCTCTTTTACTAAAGTCCGTTAATTAATAAACTGAAATCTTCTCCTAAGTGTAACAAATATGCGCGCGCCTCAAAGAGCCATCAGACCACCACAGATGGGGCCCAATAGGGCCGATGCCGATTTGGAGTCGCGGAGAACCTACGGGTAACCGGGGCTTGCCGGTTTCGATTCCCGGGTCGGGCAAAGTACTACTGGTTTTTTAAAACAAAATCTCAGTAGTAGCACGGAGTCTGGAATTGTGCCCGGTATATGGCAATAGACTCACCCCCTATTACATGGGACTCATAACATAAATAGTGAAAAGTGGGTGTTACTTTGTACAGTGGTATAATGTGCACCTCTGCTTACCCCTTCGAGGTATGTTATGTCATATCGCTCCACCGTATTCTCAAATAAGTTTAAAATACGAAAACTTTGTAGCTCCATTCAAGTAGAAGATGAAATAAATAAAATTCATGACGTTATTTTAAGCTACCTTTAACCCTGTCAAAGAGGTTTCGACATCGTGGCTGCGGCCAAAAACTGTTAGCTAGTGACGTACCTACGTATACCTAGGTCCCGGGATCCCTGAGTCCCGAGCGACTAATCCCGGGATCGTATGAGTGCACCTCAAACACTACTCCGATCGGCTTCAGCTTGGCTTGCGGCTTTTACTTGTGGCATTACTTGACTCACATTTTTATACCTCTACATATTATTGGCAGTTTTGATTTTTTGTGATGATGTGATATTAATTCTTCTAATATATAAAATTCTCGTGTCACAGTTTTCGTTGCCATACTCCTCCGAAACGGCTTGACCAATTTTGATGAATTTTTTTTGTGATTATCTGGTATCTATTTTTCAACATCTATTTTTCATCCCCCTAAATGTTAGGGGTAGTCCACCCCTAATTTTTTTTTAATTTTTAGACAAAATGTTTAATTTCTATTTTTTTATGATACAACATACAAAAATACACACAATCCTCAATTTTCACCCTTCTACGAAATTATTTATATGGCAAAACAATGTTTGCCGGGTCAGCTAGTTTTTTTTGTTAAATTCTAGTGTCAAAAATAATGTAATTTATACCTTGTAATATAATGTTAAGTTGGTTAAGTTAGACAATTTAGATCTTGTAAAATGTAATGTGCAATACTAATAGTCTAAATTAAAAAAAGGACATCAGCCATACATATTATGAACTTTTCGTAAACGCATCCAAATCCTGGTGTGTAGCAACTTAGAAAAAGAAAATAAAAAAAATTGTAACGAGGACGTTCACAAGTACAAAATCTGTGTCTAGTAAAGTATCCTTACTATACTAATACTAATATTATAAATCGGAAAGTGAGTTTGTTTGTTTGTTCCGACTTCACGCCGTAACTACTAAACCGATTGCATTGAATTTTTGCAGTAGTCTGGATTAAATAATAGGGTACTTTTTATCCCGAAAAAATTTGATATTCCCGAGGGAAAAGAAAAGTATTGGTATAGATGGCGCTGTATGTATTGGTATATGTCACATAGGTTACTTTTTATCCTTTTGTGACGCGAGCGAAGCCGTGGGTAAAAACTAGTTAAAAATAAAAAATCTAGTTTATTACCTAACCTCTGTACTAATATAACACAATACAAGCTCTATGAAGCAGAAAATATACAAATCATAAATCACACTCACTTTTATTTTTCGTTCGTTTGTATTGAAAGCAAAACTCGATTCACGGTGTGACAACATTTGGCTGTATCATGACTCCCATTCAATGGTCACACATCACGTTACACAAAACCAGTATATCTTGATCTAACTTCGTATGATCTTTGTGCAGATTTGACGGCCAGTTTATACTGGTTTGTATAACTTGATGTGCAAACATAATCAGAGTGTCGAATGTCATGAATGGCGCGATATATTTCTATTGTGACATTTTGTGACATAACAGATGGGGATGGGTCATCTTTTGTAGCAGAAAAATGTTTGGTGGAGTCAATGAACTTTGGATGGAGAGCATGAGGATTTTTGTAGCTGACTGTATTACATTTTAACTGTATTATTGCTGTTTTGAAGACTAAGGGTACTTATGGAATCATATAAGTATCAGTTAGCCAATAAATCTATTGGCTCTCATGAGATTCAGTATTAGAATTTTTCTCAAGAAGTATGTTTAAAGAAAAAAACATATCAATCGCACACTTTTGAACCTAACGGGTTACCGGGGCTCCGGCTCGACGTGCAGGAGAAGGAACAGGGTGGTTTTTAGTCAGTAAGAGTCTGGCACTCCCTCCCGCCTCACCCAGGCGGGTACAGGCATTCGATGATTTTCCCCCTTTAAAAAAAGGGAGGTAGGTACCTTGAAAAATTCTTTCTCAATTGCAGTAAAAAAGCTAATCACACTAAAATTATAAATGTTAAAGTTTCTTTGTTTGGATGTTTGTCCGTCAATCACGCTGAAACTACAAAACAGATTGTGATGAAATTTGGTACACAGGCAGAATATAGGCTGACTTAGGTAGTATGATACTTTTATATTTTATTCGTACTAAACGCTCACATGGGATGAAACAAGAATTCTATTCTACGCGGATGAAGTCGTGGGTAACAGCTAGTAGATAATAACAATTAAATTAATACAGAAAGCAAATAATGGAATAAACAAGATATATATTTAAAATCCAATGCATTTAGATCAAACTGTTCTACATAAAATTTATTAGTTGGACGAGAATCAAGGAAAATTTCTCAAAGGTCAAGCAAATTGTCGATCTATTAAAATTCATATCACGTTTCAATACTTTAAGATCTGTCTCGTAAAATTCAAATATTATGAGAGAATATTAATTCTCGCTCTTATCAAAATCATAGTCAAAATAATGATGTATAAAATCATATTTATTTTTTATTCAATAATAATAACTTTCATGAGACATACATTAAGAATGTAATGAAACTAAACTTATCTATACCTCAGATATAACCTAAATAATTAATAACTAGCGCTGTATTAAATAATAACTGAAGTATTTACAACTATAATTAACATAAAAAATATAAAAAAGGATAGGTAAATTATGTATCGAATTTTGTTTTTTAATTTTAAAAATATTTGATGCTAAATGAGGGCACTACGTCATTTTCTTTAACATGAAACGTATTTTGAAAGTCCTTACATCCATAGTCATACACTGAAATTAATAATAATTCTTTATTGACAAAAAATTTACACAGATAAGTAGAATTCCCTGACCCCTAGTGTACACTGTATTACAAGGACCAGTGTCTTCACCCATGAGTTGAACAATAGCATGTCAATAAGAACACAGTAAATAATAAAAAAAATCATTGATTGGTTCGTGTTAAAGAATACTTTAAACAAAATTCAGCAATATTTTTATTTGCAATTACAATAATATAAACACACAATATAAAAAGACAAATTTCCCAAAGAAAATTATCTGTTCAAATAATATTTCATCTCCTACTTAACAGAAAAAGAATGGCTGCCTAAACAATAGGGCCTAATCCTAATTCTCATTAGCACGTCCTGCAATTGGGGTCACATAACATAATCCACACGAGCCTGTCTCCGTGGCACGTAGGCCGCTGCCCCTTGACACCGTGGCACTCTGTAGGGCTCTCGTGACGCCTCGAGAGTCAACACTCGGGCTCCGGCAAATACCCCTGAATTTTCCTTTGTTTGAAGTCAGATGAAGTAAAATGTAGCTGTGTTTGAAGCATCGATTTTTTTGTTCGTTTTTTGTTTACTGGTAGTGACATGGTATGGAATGATTTTATTTTTGTGGTTTATTTTTTTGTTGAAAGTTATTTGGATTATTTGTGTTGATTAAGGAAACTGTAATGACCTTGGATTATCTCTTTGACCTTCCAAGATGATGTTAATGTTTCAGACTTTTCGTATACTGTGATGCGTGAGTCAGCAAAGCTAAGTCATTAATTTTTGACATGCCAATTATATATAATTTTATTTCTTTTGCAAAGAAAGAATAATAGGTACAGCGTTGTATTATATTATTCCCAAAGCTTTAATACCTCCTTTATCTTTAGTAAAGTACAAATAATAGCTTGAATGTTGCATAAAGCACTACCTCATTTTATTCAGAGCCAATCAGGCCGTTAGTAAATGATCATTTATCGTAACCAGCTGAGCGTGGATCGGCGAATTAGGGTTAATGTCGTTAGTATTAATTGACTTAAAATTAATTAAGCACAGAGAAATTTAGATAGTCTCTCTGTTAAACTAAATTAGAGAATATTAATTAGTAGCTCGTCTGTTGATTCACGAGTCTTTTGTAGATAACTAGATTAGTAGATAAATGCACGTCTGTTGAAGATGAATTTTTAGGTTCGAATACCAAGTCACTTAGAATCAAATGTCTTTTAAAATATCTGTTATCTATTGGAGTGGTTGAAAAGATGTAGAACAATTACTATTCGACAGTATTTATAACAACGGTCAGCAGAAAAAAAATATTGACCTAAATAAAATAAACAAAAACATGAGTTACTTTATCACCCTTACCTGCCAACCCCTATGGGAGAAATAAGTATGATGTAAAACTGTATTAAAGCTACATAAAACACGTACATTGTAAAACCAACATAACTCTCACATCTTCATACAAAATGGACACAAACAAACATTTATAATCAACAAAAAATGTACAACAGAACTCTTTAAGCGCTAACATAGCGGGGGAATGGAGGAACATAGAGAGGGGACAAAGGGGGACTACCACGGAGGGGAACACGGGTTTTAATTCGGCCACATTTGGATGCAGACTCGAGTAATGAAACCGCATTCAAGTCAGAAACAACTGACAACTCAAATAATACACGCTATAAAAAATAATTATTGTGTACCGGCTTAAACTGGTTTAAACCAGATGATTTTTGACATAAAATTGTTTCAGGAAAATGAAACGTTTGTTGTTGTAAAATACAATCAGAGAGACGGGCAGAAATATTGCAAAAACAATGTGGCGTTTTAATGTAATAATTTCGTAGACCCTGTTGCTACGGCGTAGCAGATAGAGCTACGCAGCTCGCAGGCTACGTTGGCCTACGAAGTTCGTAGTAAGTTATTGTAAGTTTTGTGATGATCTAAACTTTCTATATATTTTTTGTGTAGTATTATTTCTAGTTGTAAATGTTAATAAAAAAATACGCACAAAATATATATAAAACACCATATTTATCTGCTTCATCAAAAAAATAAATCTACAAGAAAATCTCAAACAAATCAAAAAAGGAAAATCCCTCCGTAACATTCGACATACAAGACCCTTTAGCGAATGAATAACGCATTCACCTTACAAATCCGGCAAGAAATCACTGAGATATACCCATTCTCCAGAATCAATGATGCCCGAGGGTGCTCATTAATCAAAGCTTCGCCATTACGGGCTAAATAGCCAGTTTAATACATAAATAGCCGGTTTTGTATATAAATAGACGATAGTAACTAACTGATAGGTTATGATGAATGGCCTGGGACCTCAGCTCAACAAACGGGCAGTTCTAACCGACTGAATATTGAGATTTACTGTTCAATGTTTCAAGTACTTTTGTAATTTACTAAAGATGGGTTTTATGGGGTACTACAGACTTGAGCAGACGGATCACTTGATAGTCTTGATAGGCAATGAACACGGTCCATGGACACCTGAAACACCAGAAGCGTTACAAGTGCGTTATCGGCCTTTTGGGAATTGGGAATATGAGGATTTTGGGGATTGGGAAGGCTGGGGGGTGGACAATTGGGCCTCCGGTAACCTCACTCACACGACAAAACACAACGCAGGCGTTGTTTCACGTCGGTTTTCTGCTCGACCGTGGTATCACTTTGGTAGTGCCGGCACATTCGTGCAAGCATGGCTCTCCAACACTTTATGATTTAGAGAAAGATGATCTTTCTATTTGCATGTAAACAGATTCTGACGTACAGATTCAATAGTGTGTTACACGAGTCATTAGACTTTTTTTAATTCTTTTATTTTTAGGACCTTTTGAACACAGTTCACCCCAGTTCCATCATAACTTAAATATATGCCAAAGAACAAAATAAATTAAGGACTAGAACTACTATATATCAATGAAACAAACAAAAATATTCTCTATATGTAAGAAGCTAATACATAAACCATTGCAGCTTTTTTAAAGGTTGCTCGAGCCGAGAAAAATGCCTACATTTAAAAATTTAAGCTTAAAAGATTACAGGCTTTTTTGCACCTGTAATTCCTCTGGTGTTATGGGTGTATTTGAGTGGTGTTGATTGCTCAGCATCAGGTAATCTCTCTACTCAAACGAGCACGAGCAACGAGGTGAGGGGTGTCCACCCCTCACCCACGTCATCACCTCAAACGTCGGCCCATCAAATATATATAAAAGAAAATCCCTCCATCTCATTAAAAAGTTAATTAATTTATAAGTAATGTTTTCGGCTTACTCACGTAACTGTTTGATGAAGAACTCGAGTAGTTTCAAGCCATGCTAGAGGCTCATATTCATATTACGTGAGTAAGCCGAAAACATAATAATTAATTAGTATGCCTCAAGAAATATTTAATATAATTTATAAGTGATGTATGTTGACAGTATCGTCGAAAAAACTATACACCAGGCCCTTTAATATTATAGTATTGTCTCTGCATCCCAAGAACCATAAAAACAATTTGGTCCTTAAAATCACCACCAAAATAACGACTCAAGAAAGAAAATCTTCCGAAAAATATTTTGAGCGTCGATCATTTTTGCGCCAATGAAACGATAAAATGGCGGTCGATTTCCCAGGAGGCGTTTTGATTCCAGTGTCGGAGATTGTTGTTTGAACTTTATTCATCTTGATTAATCTGTTGTACTCCCGTTTACAAGGTACTGATTAACTTTGAGATAGAAACGAAGGTCTAAAGTGATGAAAGGGATTTATGAATTGTCGAAAAAATGCAAATACATATTTTTCTTACTGATTCAATGAATTGAAAAAAAATTGAGTTTCTGGTGATCTATAAATGGATTAATTTACACAATGAATAACAATAAAACTTGAGTTGATTTTTATCCAGCTTTGTGCAACAGTATGTCGGTGACTATTGACAGTATTTTTTGTCTAATTTAGGTATTTTTGATCTTGAAAAAAGGGCAGTACTATAACATAATACTTTTTTAACTAAACGACTTTTTAAAGCCTATAATGGACCGAAATAAACAAAACATAACAAATTGACTTCAAAAATAGTTTTTCTATTCAAACTATTCACTTTTGTTGTACACTCTAAAAATAAAAAGAAAATGCTACGCCGCCATATTGACAAACTCGAAATATAGTCACGTATGAATCGAAAAGGTTCGTTATCGGTAAATTGATCGGACGCACAGACAGACAGAACTGTCACCCACTATAACGCCTACATTTATGATATTTAGTTCTAGATTTTAGGCTTAAAATAACTTAATAACGACAGTAACATAATTAGGTATATATGTACTTATTCTTGTTGAATTAATCTTGTGAGTATAGTTTACTAGTAATGATTTTTGTGGAACTCATTCATTTTAGTGAGATTATTTTCCCACTGTATTATTTATAGTAGTATATATAGTTTCAAAATCAACTCGTTTATTATAGCATTGATGTTTAAAAAATGACTAAACAATTATAAATATCACCAGGTGATCAAATTTCTCGAATGACCACTATTTCATAGAATAAAATACAATAAACAAAATGACCTTAACATATTTATAACAGCACAGAAAATATAACACAAAAACCGAATAACGCAAGTCATGGACCCATCCTAATCATAGTAAAGATTACATTTTCTTAACCCATGCAAGTTGTGTTACCTTCTAATTAATACAAATTACCCATCAAACATATGCTTACTAATCCAATTAGGGTTAAGCAGACCACGATTGTGAGGAACGGGGGCTGTGGGCAAACTGGGCAAAGTGGGCAAGTTGGGCAAGCTTATCGCAATCCCTTCCGGAGCTCCGTAAACATTGCCCGGGCATTATATGGCAAATTGATTACCCGATACAATAGAGCAGGGATCGCGAACCTTTATACATTGACGTGCCAATTACGTTTCAAGAAATGTGTACTAAAGTCGTTGATATGCCATCAAATAATTTTTATATTAATCGACTTCAAAAAATGAATTTCTCTGTTTGACCTGTATGTTTGTCAGCAATTACCTCAAGATTAGTTAAACCGATTTAGATATAGTTTCCGGAAAATGTTTGGTTACATTTAGTAACATGTTTTGATATATTATTAACCGACTTCAAATCAAAAAAGAAGCAAGCTATAGTCGGTTTTTTAAACGTAGTTTATTTTTAATATGGCTATACTTTTTTCTATTAATTATTCTAAGTAGAGACATCACAAATGTGTTGCCGGTTTGTTATAATAGTTTTACGTTTGAATAAAGATTACGTACTAATATAAGAAGCCATATATGTATGGTACGCGTGCCAAAGGTTTACCATCAGTGCAATAGAGATACTTTCAATGGTTCCTATATAGAAAAGCGATCATTTCTGCTTCGTATACAGTTTATCGGGTTATTCCATTGTTATTGGGTTTATTAGCTTTTTATTATTGGACCAAGTGGTGGCAGTAATTTTTCTATTGTTTCTGTTTATTTTAGTGTTGTAGTTTATGAAGCTTGTCGCTTTTACTCGAATCTAATTTTAAGGAAATTTGTCAGCATGTTTATTATTCTTTAACGCCAAAACTACTGAATGGACAAGAGTGAAATTTAGTATAGAGGTAGATTATAATATAGAATAGCACTTAAAATACTGTTTATCCTGGGAACGCGAAACCTCTGGCATAGGCTGTTGTATGTTCATTACTGTAAGTCATGTTTGTGTAATAGGCGTGTCACAGCATGACTAGTAAAATTTTGAGGCCTATAAATATACATTCTAACATATAAATCTTGTCTCGGCAACCTGTAATTTAGCCAATTTTTTCCTTTTTTTGTGATACTTAAGTACATATCGTTGTTTATATTAAACACTCTTTTAATTCAACATATAATTAACGTACAAATGAAATCTTCAATTTTCACTCAAATCATTTATATCCATCATTAAACCCCCATCATAAATAATCACCATCCAACCAGAATCCACTACAGAAGCCTTTCACACATAAAGCGAAAAGGCCTAGAATATAAAGGCCTCATTACTTTTTATTGGAGCAGGCCAATAGGCCTTTTACCTGACGTCAATGATCACGTAAATTTCACGTATTTACGGAGATTTACGGACATAAAAAAGGCGACGTTAATTTGGTGATTCATGGTCATATGTCCAATGGAGGCCCGGAATGGATTGTATTTAGACACCTCGATACGTTTCACCGACCTCTCGGGGAAGGATTTCGTTGAAAAGAAAAATTGCTACCGATTTACCCGTGGATTTTACCCATATGTTTGGTTGTGTTAATTGAAATTAGTTGTGGTGATGAAATTGGGGATGGTTGATGAATGTTTCGATGTATTTTTCTCCTGGTGTTTCTTATGTCATTATGATAATTATACTTGGTTCAGTGAGTTTGGCTGTTGGCTGTTGAGGTTTCGATTATGTGGGTGTACAGGGTACTGCCAAGAAAAGGCAAAGCTGCAATAGTACACCATCTCTTTATTTATTATTATTATAGTGACAGGCTAGTGCTGAAAATCAGCGACGCAACTCCAGTTATCGCTCTGGGGTCACTGCATATTAGCTGAACACTTGGCCGTTTAAAATAAATAAAAGACCGTGTTTTTATAATACCTGTCGTGAGACATACTAAATTAACTAAAAATCGCCGGTTACTCACGTGACTATACTGAGAAAAGCTTTACTAGTTTCAAACCACAGAGGGGTTCTTTCGTATGAGCAGCGCGCGCGGTCGCGACGATGTCGCGCAGCCTACTCGCTAGCATTGGCTGGCGCTCGCATCAGTGGAGCTTTTCTCATTATACCCCCCTGAGAAACCCGGGATTTTAAGTTAAAATAAAATTCTGTAGGTACTACATAGGGCACCATGCCTACACTATATTTTTTAACGATATTTCTTGTTTTTATTATTTGTTACTATGCAAATGAACTGTGTTGCTTTCTTCTCTTTGGAGGATTTACGGATTTGTTATTATTGTTACGTTCTGTAAAATATTTTAGACTTAATTTATATTTTTTATAATCTTTAATAGATTCTTATGTTGTTAGGAATATCAGTTTGCAAATTTGGCCTTGAGATCGTTTTAATGAGTCCGGAAACATATCTGTAGGTAATAATTTTATATCATTCAAATTACTATTGGAGCTAAAATAATATTACAGTATCCAATATCTGTCCATCATTAAGATTATTTTTTATCTTATTATTATTAATTTTATTGCAATTTATGACGGAACTAATATTCTTATTACTGTTGTTATAAAAACATAACGTTAGCTGATACATCACTTTTAATGTAATTGAAGGCTCCTGGCATCTTGCCTGATACCATGTCTTCAATGGTTTTACTATGGAGTTTTCATGATTGAGTTTTATAGTATAGTAGGTATACCATCACCATCCCAACTTATAATATATTTGAAAGTAATTTGTTTGTTTATACGCATTTATTTTGCATAGAAATTGTTATGTTTAGAAAAAAACAGACAAATATATATTTTTTTTAATTTAAAAGGAGAAGGACATAAACTAATTCACCCAGACAAAGCCGAGGATAAAGCTAGCGTAGTAATAAAAGTTTTAAACATTACGATGTGTTTGTTTTTGTGTCGGAATCAGTATCTGTGATCACATTGTGGCTATAATATTAACTGTTCTTTTAATTTCGACTCCTAAAAAGTCTTGTAGATTTAAAAAGTCTTACTACTATCTAAAATGATAAAAACGAGAAGAACATAACAAAGAATCAACGTAATCTACATCTCCACAAATGTTTAACAATCTACATTTAGGAGATTAACAGCAATTAATCACAAATCTCGTCCATTCACTTTAGAACCATGAAATCTTAGTAAATTAAAAACATTATTTTCATAAAGGAATGCTTAGAAAAAAGAGACGAACTTTTTTCCCCACTGAAAATACTTGGCGCGGTGAAAGTATGACAATAGGACAATGATTCACCGAGCCATCTGAATGGCTGCCTTTGTGTAGATATGCCACGTCATAGTACCAACGTATGATTTGTGCTAGATACCCCACTGTGGGAGCTCTAAGGAGGTAGTTTTATATACGTTGTGAGCTGTTTTCATGTAAGCTTGGCTTGGTTTTAGAATATGATACGGTTTTTTTACAATTGAAGGTGAGTAAGCAAACGTGTAATAGGTTCGGCTGTTGAAGTAGTGAAATATTATAACGACAGAAGCGAGATAGTTTAACCAGTTGTAAATGTGCTTTTAACATTATATATTATAGTAATATTTCGTTTTGTTGTAGCGAATGAATACGTAAGTAATACAGTATTGTAGGAATTACGCTGCAGAAGCTATCTATAAACATTTGTATGTAATTTACGTTAGCAACTCCTTCAACAATTAGTGTGTGAAAAATATAATAAGAGGTACTCAGGTGAGAAGGTGGCACTAATGGAATTGAGACGAGTACCTATATACAAGATTTCATAGCAAAACAGCCAGGAGCTCGTACAATATTCATCCGGCTTAAGCCGCGGGGAGAAGATAAAGGAACTCTTAAAAACACTTTCATAACTTCAATTCATCCGGCACGCGGTGTAGTTCCCGGCTCCGTTCAACATGTACTTTTGTTTGACTAAGGAAGTATCAGCGCAATGCTCAGTGAACTCTGTGCGAACTGTGTGTCAGTAGGTTATTGTAAATGTTGTAGTCCAGCTGCTCACTCATTGCGGACTTTCTAAAATAAATACTAAACATTTACTTAGTATGCGATTACACTACAGAATCAACTGTTGCTTGTGTTAATAGCATGCACTAAAATGTTTCTCACCCACACGCATTTTAAATGTCTTTATTAAACGGAAATATTCCATTTATTAGCGCTGTCTAGAAAATGTTTATGTAAAATACTCCTCGCAAATAAAGTGATTTATTAAGCGGCTGGCGTTTGTACGCCACGTGCAAGTAATAACTAGTGAGTGGCTCATACTGATACACTAACTAAACTGTTTGTTTTTGTTTCAGGTGGCAGTAACATTAGAGAATGACGTCATCGGTGCGCAAATAGTGTTTGTGAGTGCAAGTGGGTGCGGGGCGATGTGGCGGGCGCGCGCGTAGCCTCGCGCGGCATGGAGGAGGACGAGAGGAGGCTCTCGTTCCCGCCGCCGGCGCCGCTCAACTCGCCGGGCGAGGAGATCGACGGCTCGCGGCTGCTGGGCGAGATCGTGCGCACGCTAGAGGCCACTAATCCAGAGGCGGCCGCGCCGCTCGTGGCCTCGCAGTCAAGAGATGCGCTGCACGTGGAGAGTGAGAAGCCGCGCCGGGAGGAGCTGCGGATCCCGCTGGAGGGCGTCACGTTCGCGAGCGAAACCGTCGCGGGCGGCGGAGACCGCGATGGGCCCCGCGCCGCAGTCACGCCATTCACGCGCGAGTCGGCGCGACGTGCTGGCTCGCGCGGGGCGCAGCTGGTGCGCGAGTTCGGGTTCATGCCGCGCCGCCGCCTCAGCGTGGAGGACGGCGCGCGCCTGCCGCGCAAGTACGAGCCCTTCCCTCCCAAGCTCTACGGAAGACCGCTCGAAGAAATCGACAACTTTATTTACGATGAGGTGAGTCATTTTATTCAAAAACTTACTGTTTCACAACTTATACCAGTGTGCAACCACAAAGCAACAATTTAAATATAAAGAAGTGCCTCGCTGCAGTTGTTCCATTTTGCTGTCAATTCTCTTGACGCATAATAACTCAAAAGTTGTTCGTAATCATAAAAGTCTTTGTACGTTTCCTTTTTATGGAAATGGGTTGGAAATAGCAGCGGAGCTCCAGCCTCGATTTCGTTTAAAGTTCGCGTATATTTTGTAGGCTCTGCGTTTTTGATACCGGGTTAAGGAAGAAGTCAGGTTGGCTTCCATCTCATAAGATTTTATGTGTCTTCGTGCACACACGTTGTGCTTCCCTCGCGTCACGTTTTCACTTACGTCTCGGGAATAAAGAGAATATTTGGAATATATCTGTAGATGCCATCGCTGTGTAGTAATGTGAACATTATATTTAACTTCTTCCAGAAACTTTAGTAAAACGCCAACGTTCAAGCTTTTGAAATTGAATGATGCCAACAAATGCTCGGTAACGGGAGGTTATTTAATATTTTAAATTATGTAGCTACTAAAATTACGAAGCATTTTAAGCAATTTTCAAAATAAAAATCCCTCGTCATAATTAAATCTGTAATAATGTTTGTATTACAACAATATAGAAATATTGTTGTAACGTTGGGGTGGTTTTATTATTAAATTTTGTAAAATATAACATTGTTTAATGGCAATCATTTACCTACAACAGTAACACCTGTTAATTCTCATTTCTATGACAGATGACAATCATTAGCTGTAAAGGCTTAAATTAAACTTAGCGTCACGACTGTATTCAGTGGAACGAGACCTAGTTAGGCAGAAGAATATTATATATACATGTGTTCTAGCCGACAATGCACCTGGCTGTCAAACCCTATTACAAAATACGAATTTCCCATAGAATAAAATATAGCTGCAACAAATCGTTGGGATAGTGCAAATACATGGCATATCCAACTGGCATTGGATAATTCCGCGTATCTGACAAATGTAAATAATACAAGTTTACGCGGAAAATGCTCGCTAGAGGTAAATGGTTTTAATTGGCTGCCACCAATTTGACACAAGTCCATTTCGACTAATTTTTAATTTGTAAAAGTGAGCTTCCAAATTCAACGACAACAACAACCACAATACAACATCACGCCTATTATCCCCAAAGGGGTAGGCAGAAGTGCACATTACGGCACTTAAATGCTACTGTACAATATAACACCCACTTTTCACTATTTATGTTATGAGTCTCTTGTAATAGGTGGTGAGCCTATTTCTATAAGCCGGGCACAATTCCAGACTCCGTGCTACTACTGAATTTAAAAAAAAATACTTCTTTCGAACCAGGCATCGAAGCTGAGATCCTTTGCCCTGCCAGCGAAGCATTCCAAATTCATTGAATTAATAAAGTTATTAAGTTCTAAGTGAATCTTCCCCTGTAAATAAATTGCAGATACGCGAATTGCGTTTACTGCCATCGGAGGATCGAAAAAAACCGAAATGATTTTAAATTAATTTAACTATTAACCCTATGAATGATGATTCTAATTTGAAGTAGGATAATAGAATGATCATTCTTACAATTTATTTAACCAGCAACTTGCGACGTACGTACGAACGACGACGACAATCGTTTGACGTCAAAGGTGCATCAGCAGTTAATTAAAATAATAAGAACCTATTGGTGTGGATGCAACATCAGCGATCTTCATATACCTATTGGCTGTATTTAATAGTGTAGTTTCCTAAATTTTATTTTAATGTCCGTCTGGTACATTAATTTAAAACTTTAGATACGTATTTTTTCTTTTCTCACAAAATTAAATACTTTCGACGATATATTAATTTGAATTATCGTGTGACGTCACAGCGTGTCCAATTTTGTAGCACGTTATGACGTAACGACCTGCCGTTTCTAAACTTAGCGCCATTTTATCTAAGTATTGCAACTTAATACGAGAAAATAAAAAATACGTATCTAATATTTTTTCATTATAACTGACGGACTAATTAGATTTTTAATTTTGATACCATGGTAACTGCCCAATTCGCGGCTTTTACGTATGGTAACAAACAAAACAAAATCTCTACCAGAAAGCAAAATTAAAAAAAAAAACATCATAACATGAATACTTTAAATCCAGTTACTTCAACTTTACTGGTCATCACCCAACACGTCGAGCTTCCACTCATTATTTTTTACGACCACTCATTCCTTGAACACGGGCAAAACCTATCAAATGGTCAACAACCAGCGTAAATTGACACCTGCTTTAACCAACGTTAATACCTCCACAAGGACCTTGGATAGAAATGTTAGGTGTCTGTGTAACCTGGTTGGATTCATTCAGATGTTAGTACGCCCTAGTGGATATTACGACGGTATTAAAAGACATTATTGTAGGTCAATTGTCCTTAATACATGGTAACAGGTTCATTTTGTTGCTTGGAAGCGGTTGATAAGTTTAAATTTGATGTTAATGGCTCCTTAGCTTTGTGAATGGAAGCTGTGTGGGGTCTTTGGACTTTGGTTTCGATTTATTGGATGTTTTTCTTTTAAATGAGTTAGTTTCCAGTACTTTTTACACATTTCCTTACGCGTTTTTCCTTTACTTAGGTTCTTAATTCATGGCTTATTGTATGTAGCATGTTTACCTTTTATGCTCGTAGAAGTAGGTAGAGGTCACTTAGGTACATAATGCAATCTTTTTTTAGTTTTTTGTTATATGTTCCATGTTATAGCGATTAGAGAGAGTCTATTGGAATACACGATTTTTGTATATTTGTAGACTCTCGTGGTATGACTAAAGTTTTTAGAATTCCCAACTAATGATGTTTATAAAATACTAGCTTTTACCCGCGGCTTCGCTCGCGTCACAAAAGGATAAAAGTAGCCTATTTGACATATACCAATACACACAGCGCCATCTATACCAATTCTTTTGTTTTCCCTCGGGAATATCAAAATTTTCCGGGATAAAAAATACCCTATTATTTATTCCGGAATTCTAACTTTACGTCTGCAAAAATTCAATGCAATCGGTTTAGAAGTTACGGCGGGAAAGTGGAACAAACAAACAAACAAACAAATTCACTTTCCCATTTATAATAGTAAGGATAATTAAAAACTATATTATACCAACACCGTTGTTCTAAAGTATCTACCTACACAACTAATATTAAGTCACTAACTTACTGGGCTTCCAGTAAAGTGTTTTCTTATACCTAAGTGACCACTTAGAACCGAGTATATAAACTAAGACGTTCTCTGTTAAACGTTTACTCAAGACTTATCGTGCTAAGTTATCGGATCACACCGCCTACTCACTTGTTGCACTCGTATAGTAAAACTTAGAATACTTTCGAGCTCTTATAAATACTGACAAATGGCTCGAACAAGTTTTCTGTGTTTAGGAACGTTACATGAAAATTGTGTTCATATTTTTTGAAATAAACAAGATCATTATTAGGTATAAAGTATCCAGAAAAGTATCGATAAACATGCTCTAAAATGGCATGCTAATTTAAATACGTTCTAATCCAGAGTATACCAGAATGCTAAGCACGAATAACTATCGCTGGGTAACGTAATAGTATCGAGCGCGTTCAGCACTCTGATTGGTCGTCTTCAGTGAAACAAACACCGATATTCGTGTTTGGTACTCTGTACCAGTGATCTGTGATGCTTTGTCTATATAATATCACCCATTTTGTCATTTTGTGCCATCACAACAAACAACACTAGTTTATTGTCTTTAATATGAACGTGTAGGTACAGTTATGTGTAATTATACAAATGTCGTTATTTCACAGTTGTGACCCTTGAAGTCATAAAAATTCCCGATCCTTTCTATTTTCAAAATAAAATATAATGTTTTACCTTAACCAGTTAGTATTTACTGTCTTAAAATGAGTATGTTTGTAACAAATTGCAAATAGCATGAGATACTCTATGGCTATTCATTTTTAATCTGTGAGTTTAAAAAGCCTTCCACAGTTTGGCAAGCCCGCCGAGTTTTCACTTTCTTTCCCCCATTCACTTCAGTAGTGCACTTGGATCGAGTGCCCAGTCCAGGGTTGAGAGTCTTCCGGAGACTCCTAAGTGCTCGCTTTAGCCATTCTGCTTGTATTGACTAAACACCGCGATTTGTTCATTGACTTGTGAATAGCCTTCGTTGATTTTAGTTATATGCCTCTGTCTCGACGTGTGCAATAGAATAAGTTGCTTAAAATTTAAGCGCCTGGGGCTTTTTAAAACCATCTTCTACATTTTTATGCAGGCCTTAAATATGGTAATTTATTAACTATCTTTCGGGATGTATTCATGCATTCGTAATTTGCTGCTAATTGGATTTCTAAAACGAAGAATTTTCAAGATTAACAACATTCTTCGTATGATTAACTGCGATGGGTATATAGGACATACGAAATGATACATAGTCCCGACAGGCTCTGTATAATTCTTCGTTTACTATTCCAAGTGCCGTGTCCTCGAGTCGTAAATAAAAAAAAAACTCTAGTAAATCGGCCAACTGTCGTAAAAGTAAAATCGCCGGCTTCTCGACGGGAAAGTCGCAATTGGCAGCGTTTAATTTATTCCGGGAAGTCGGGTGTTACTCAAAAGCCTGTTGTCCCGTGTCGAGTGACTTAAGACCGCTAGAGTTGCCACTAAACAAATTGAAATCAGAAATGTTGCCAGTAAATAAAATTTTATGTTCTTTTTTTAGATTTTTTAGATACTTTTTGTTGTTTTTTAGGTGTTTTGTTATCTGTTTTTATTATGTACTTGGTATTGTTTTTGTAATAGTATAGCAGAAATAGCGATGTTGTAAAACTAGTGTGTGTTCGTAATGTTTTTATCGCTTTGGCGTCCCCTGGGAAATTTTGTGCGCGTTCGACAGTGTTGGAGGATGGAAATAGAAAATGATGACTTTTATTATTTATTTCTAGCATTTGTATCACAATTGCATACTGTTTTGAAAACAGGGAAGAACTTGAGACAAGTTCGATGATGAATCATTTATTTACCCTACAAAAACACATCTTCTAGTAAATAAATCTGTATTTATAAGAATCGAATCACGAACTAAATAAAACTGGCATGTCATTATGAAAAACCACTTCTTAAAACTGTACAATTACAAACAGCAATCAGTTTTACACCGTTATAACACTAAAATCTGACCCAATTTCGTAGTATACTCTTCATCGGGGACGTTACTGGAAAAATATGACCCAAGTATTGGGTGCAGATGGACTTTCACTGGCCAAATGAAGCGAATAACACTTTGGGTGGGTGCCAAAGTTGGAAACAAACCCATTTCAGTATTTATTACATGACCTATGATGGCCGGTTTTAATTGCGTTAAGAGATGTTGTTGACAATTCAGTGTCACTGTAGTGATGTGATTGTATCTGCGGATATTGTTTTCAATGTTGTGTTGTCAACAATTAATTGAATGCGCATAAAATTTGTCAATGCCTACACATGGACTCGATTGCACCACATAGCGTACTTACTTAGGTACTTATAAGGGATGATGACAGGATATAAAAATTAAAAATCGAATTAATCTGTCAGTTAGATAATTAAAATAATATTAGACATGTTTTTTTTTATTTTGTCGGATAAGAAAACGATACTTAGATAAAACGAATCAAAATTTAGGAGTGGGAGGTAGATACGTCATTTTAGAGTATAAACCGTACTCAAAAGTGACGTCATGCGATATTTCAAATCAAACTTATATGATATATCTTTAAAACTATTCGTTTCCGTAAGAAAATAAATAATACATTACATTACACACAAACATTAGACACTGTTTTTAAATAATCTACCAGACGGACATTAAAATAAAAATTATTCATCTACCCTAATATGTAATTTACACGTTGGTTATACATATTATCATTATTTTTAATCTTACATCATATTTTCTCTGTAAAAAATTTAAAGAGATTTCAGGAGTCCAAGATATTTTAGGGACAACTTCGAGCGCTTCTTAAAAAATAAATAATAGTGACTGGAAAAACAAATAATGTTTAAGATCACTTTAAAATTTTATCTTCCTCTGTATTTCGTAATTTTCTACATCAAATACGCAAGCGTTTCACGAAAAGCATAAGTTGCAAATAATTTCTTCTTGCAACCCCAGTGTTTAGTGTTGTACCCAACGATCTGATTGCGGATATGAGTCAGCAATGAGGATAGAGAAGTACCGGGATACGGATATTTGAATCCTCCGGTTGAATCGTAATGTAGCATTTTAAGAGACTATAAAAGTGCCATTGTGACGTGTAATGTGTTTCCTCTGAATAACTACGTACACTCGGATTTTGTCTTTGTTTTTTTCATTGTTATAAAAAGTTTATATGCACTCAAATTCCATCAGGAAATAATAGCGAAGTGACCATAACACATTCCCCCATTTTGACAGCCATTTACTTGCTATTAAACCAAAGTTATTAGTACAATCCCGCATTTGATTACCCTCGATACAAACTCTGGAAACAGACTACAATTCACTTGATTTTATGAGTTTAGATTAGCATAGTCAAAGGCTGGCTACTAGTAAATACACTCACATAAACGTAGCCAGTTTTACGATAAGGTTTAGTGGAGCCAATATCGGTATGCCATATAATCCGCTTTGGCCTCGGATGCATTTTATTCCAATATTTTTCGTGCCTCCATTTCAACTGCCAACAAACACCGCTCGTGTCGGCAAAAATATTTTTAAATTACCTCTTTATTCATCGCTCGTACGCTTTGAAGTACTTTAAAAAGCGATTAGTGCTGGAAAGTTACAAATTAAAATGCTGAAAGTAAAGAGAGCCTTCTCCGTGTAATGTATAAGGGATCCACTTTATATCAAGTGTTGCCTGAAGTTTGCTGGCTTTTACTGAGAAATGGAGGGGAATCTATTAGGTACGTACTCCGAGCACTCCTCGTTAGATTTATGTTCAGATGTGCTGGAATTTCTCCGTTCTCTCCTACATGTTTCAAAGCTGAAATTATTTTGGGATGCTTGAGCTGTTTTCTTGTGTTACATGCTAAGTTTATTCAAGATATTTTCATTTGTATACTTTCATACTCTTTAACGAATTCTACAATGTTCATTTGATTTATTAGACACGATAAAAAGTAAAATGCACATTTCTCTCATCTACACAATAATATATTTCCTCCACATTTATATACCTAATCATACTCCGAATTCTCATTACCCAACCATAATCACAGACCCAATATTTCCACAATTACAAACACGAAACTTTGTGCCAATAAATTGGCATAATTCGGTAAGTTACAAAACAAATGTAACACGACAGCCGAGGCAATAGAACCGAGATATTTCTGTATAAAACAGATCATTAACTCCCACATAGAAACATATTCGAGTATCGGTGTTGCCAGTTGAAATATAAGCGGACATTCGACGCAATTTGTTGGAAGTGTCACAAGCAGAGACCCGCTTATGTGTCGCCTCCTGTTGGCAATGAATAAGTAAATGCAGAAGCTTTGTCATGCACACACATAGTTAGGGGTAATGTAAGTGGAATGGGTGTTTTCTGACGGTAGACTGGATATTTGTCATCACTGCTACTCTTCCTGAGGGTGTCTTGATGGCTAGTTAAGGGACAGTACATTTGATCTGTCAAATTGATTTGATCTCCAACCCCTTTGCCATGTTTAAAGATTAAATGTGGGAGAGCTATGTTTCGGCACGAATAGGCTGGCTCGACCGGAGTGAAACCACGGCCTCACAGAAGACCGACGTGAAACAACGCTTGCGTTGTGCTTCGTTGTGTGAGTCAGGTTACAGGAGGCCCAAAGACCCCCCCCCCCCCCTCCTTTCCTAAATCCCTGAATCCACAACAATCCACAAATTCCTAATCTGAAAAGACCGGTAACGCACTTGTAACGCCTCTGGTGTTCCAGGAGTCCATGGGCGGCGTCGATTGCTTACCATCAGGTGATCCGTCGGCTCGTTTACCAACTTATCCCATAAAAAAATACGTTCTAATCAAGAGTAGACCAGAATGCCAAGCACGAATAACTATAGCTGCGTAACGTAATAGTATTTATCGAGCGCGTTCGGCACTCTGATTGGGCGTCTCCAGTGAACCAATCACCGATATTCGTGTTTGGTACTCTGTACCAGTGATCTGTGATGCTCTGTCGAAATTAAAATGAGAATTTCAGGATTTTTGTATGTGATTGCGGAATATAAAATTCTTATTAATTACCTTATCAAATTAAAGCCAATAAAATCTGTATACGAGCCTCATATACCTAAGTACACGTGTAGTCTTCGTTACGATCATCAGACATATGTACTTCAACACAGGTGCAATAAACAATTCCCAATTCAAAGACGTCGGGAGTTGGTTTTCTGTTCCCTCTTTCCTCACTCCCTCTCTGAGATTTGTTTAGTTTTATTTCCTCTCACTGGGGATACAAGCTGCGACACGTTTTACAGGAATCCGGGATTTGTACTGAAAATCTCTGTGGACGGATGACTTTATATTTCATTATTACCCAGCTGCTTTAGCCAAGTTGACTGTTTCTTATCGTTAGCGCTATAGATATGACAAAAATGTAGGTATATAGATAATAGATAGAGAATAAATGCAGTGATTGCTGTTTTGGTCCAGTAAAGGCCTTGAGTTAAGTAAAACCTTATTGGATTATCTTTTTGGAAATTTTGAATTAATATCTTAGCGCTGCTCATTTCATTTATTGGACTTATCACTGGCGAATAAAGGATGTTACATTTATTATCTCACTACATTTATGATTAGCTCTTTGTGAAATAATACCAACCAAAAACAAGTGTATATATTTTTAATAATAATTGATCCCTTATTGGTTTTATACAAAATAATACAACACATATACCCACCAAACTGCTATGACAGTTTAACGGCGGGAATAGCGCTCGATATTCATAAGTATCTTACACTAACTATACTTACTACTATACCTATATACTAAACAAACAAAACCTCTGATCAAACTTGTCCTTAACAACTTGTCCTTAACTTAAAAAGCTCTGTGTTATAGAAACACCCCTACAATACCGTATTGCAGATATCTACATAGTAGATACGTACGTACAGTCAATCATTTATTCATCATTTACCGTCAGCTGTGGGGCCCGTTAGTTTGACACCAAACAAATAAAGTAACACAAAAAATAAACCGTGTTCCCGATATTCAGCTAAGTAAAAAACAAATACTGTAAAATTGAAAAACCGTATTCAATTAGATTTATTATTTATATTGCAATCACAGTGTCGTGTTTTGCTTCTGAATATTTTAGTTTAGTAGTTACGTACTATGCAGATTGCTGTTTTTTTTTTAGTTTTTTCAGTGTGTCGATTTTACTGAGTCGTTTTTTGGGGATTGCAAATGGCTAGTACGAGTGGGAATCGAACCATTCGACTGAATAAAGTAATTCTGGATTTATTAGAATGGACATAGTGCATAGGAGTATAGCCTCTATTACACAAGCCAAAAAGATATCAATTTAAAGACAAATATTACAACTTCGGGGCATAAACAATAATAAAATGTAACATAACATCAGGCCTTCTATCCCCGAAGGATTAGGCAGGCAGAGGTGTACATTACGACACTTAATGCCACTGTACAATGTAACACCTACTTTTCACTATTTATGTTATAAGTCCCATGTAATAGGAGGTGAGCCTCATTGCCACATACCGGGCACGATTCTAGACTCCGTGCTACTAATGAGATTTTTTTTTAATAACCTAGTATATATATGTTATATAAATATAATTACTTTGCCCGACCCGGGAATCGAACCCGAGACTTGCGAACACTCGGCCAACGAGTCAGTAATAAAATATAATAATATCGTTTTAATAAAAGTATAATTATTCTTTGTTTTGATATAATTTGTAGGACTTAATATAATAAAATATAATTTGTAACTCATAGGACGTACAAAGAGTGACAAAACGTGTAAAAATGATTAAAGAAAATCATGGTGTGATACTACCTATGCCATTTAATTTAATACTGTACTTGGTTAAGCGACGACATTACGAGCAAGAGAAGTATGGAAACTAGTATTCTCATCAGATAATTCAAAGTTAAGTCTTAAGACACCTTTCGTCGTATAAATCTTATGTAAACTCGTACAGCTGTGGGAGTCTCTCGGTTTAAATCCAATAGTAACTTGCATAACTTCACTTAATATTAATTTTTCATTGTCTTCGTCTCTTTATATTATTTTCAGCGCCATTTTAGTACTTTCTTTAGATTTATATGTATAATGGTTTATATTGGGCGGTATATCTGTATTGATGCCTTTGATTGTTTATTTGTATTGATTTTATTAACTGTTTTGGTGACGTCAGAGTAGCATGCTTTAGTCACCAGCCCTAATCTTCCAGGGGGTCTGGAAAAGATTGAGTATTAAAAAAAAAACATTTTAATGTAGTTACTAATATAATACTGACTGCTTCATTGGCTGAGTGGTCGTAAGTGCGACTGCCGGGCAAGAGGTCTCGGGTTCGATTCCCGAGTCGGGCAAAGTATTACTGGGTTTTTTTTAAATCCCAGTGGTAGCACGGAGTCTCGAATAGTGCCCGGTATATGGCAATAGGCTTACCCCCTAGTACATGGGACTCATAACATAAAATAGTGAAAAATGGGTGTTACATGGTACAGTGGCATTAAGTGCCGTAATGTGTACCTCTGCCTACCCCTTCGGGGAAGAAAGGCGTGATGTTATGTTGTGTTGTTGAATAAGTTTTATAACGCCACCATTGTTCAAAAGCGGTGGCAGTAGAAAGTGCTATAAAAACAAAAGAGGTTGCGATGCTCGTTGCCGGAAGGTTGGCGGTTCTTGTCCCGGGTTTTAATTCATTCCGTGGCAAGGAAAACAGTGTGGAATATTAAACAGATACTCTATTCATCTGGGCTGTGCGACCCAGATCCCGAACTCTCTATAACAAGCCAGTAAATGTGGTATGTTACTTGGAAAAGTAAGTAGCTGGGCTTCGATGCTTTGTTGTTTTGTATTGGTGATGGGAAGTATTTTTTATCAATATTGGATTGATGTGGTGAGAAAGCGTATTTGTGAAATTTGTTTGTTTTTGATAATGTAAAAATATTTTAGTCTAGTCTGGTGGTTGCTATTGAAAATGCGATTGCCATGTGTTCATTTTACGCATCAATTTGGTATTTCGAAGTTTATTTGAGGACAATTTTTTTTATGGGGGAAAATCATCGAATGACTGCTCCCGCCTGGGTGAGGCGGAAGGGAGTGTCAGACTCTTACTGACTAAAAACCACCCCGTTCCTTCTCCTGCACGTCGAGCCGGAGCCCCGGTTACCCGTTAGGTTCTCCGCGACATTTGACGACAATAAGAGCAAACCAACGATTATGCAACATAATCAAAATGTCTCATGAGTACACTATCACAACATTGTTTCTTAACAAAAAGTTTCTTGTCACAGCATGTAATTGATATTAAGGCTGACCAGGATCCATTTGATGAATGCATGCATTCGTTGAAAACGATAGGCCGGTTTAACGTTGGCGCTTCGTAGACAATTCTCGTTGTGGCTAAGCGAAATGCAAGCATTTGTAGACAAATCATCGATGATGATGATGATACAAGTATCATCATCATCATCGACAGCCTATAAATGCCCACAGCTGAGCAAAGCCTCTTCTCACACGGAGAAGGTTAGAGCATTAATCACCACGCTTGCTCAATGCGGGTTGGCGATTTCAAACTTATAATTAGAAATTATGAGCCGAGGTTTCCTCACGATGTTTTTTTCCTTCACCGTTTGTCAGTGGTGTCTAAATAATCTTAGAAAGTACACATAACTCGGAAAAAGTCACATTGGTACTTGCCGTTGGTAGGTTTCGAACCCGTACCCTCATGCATGAGAAGCAGGCGTCTTAAACCTCCGAGCCACCACGACAGACACAGACAGACACGACAGTCACTTGTATGGAGCCTATTGTTTGTGAAGGATGCATGCATTTGTCAAGTGACCCAACATGGACAGTTAACCTAATCGTGTCCTGTTGAAACAACAAATAGAATTTTCTACCCACCAATCAATGAACGAATAGAATTGTCCGTCACTCACTCAATTAGCAAAGAGTCTCTACAAGTACAAACAAACTATTTAGCGAGACGGACAGACAAATACTTGTACTCTAACTAAATTAACATTTAACTAGAAACGGGTTTATTTCGAGTTGGATTTGTGTTGAACGAGATCGAAACGAGACCGTATTCGACGCTCTGATTGGTTGATTCATTGAAGCCGGCCAATCAGAGCGCCGAACGCGGTCTCGTCTGACTTTTACATAGCCCTCAGTACGTACTGATAAGTGATAAGAAGACTTTCAATTTCCCTAGCTATCGTTTAAACACGCTTGTTAAACAAAGGTGCGGGTACTGTAAGCTACTGATTAAGTTTAAAAGATAAGCCTGCCCGGATACCGCCTGACTGGTAGATGGTATCGTTAACACCAGCGCTTCACTGTTAGTTCATTTAATAGTGTTTCAGTGTTCAAATACAAGTCTAGGCATTAGAATTGTCGGCTTTGGTTAGGAAATGAATTTGTTGCTGGAAATTTTTATGTGTTTATGTGTTCTATTTGTGATAGTTTAGGTAATTTTGTCCTGATTTTTCTTGTTAATTAATCAAACGTATCGTTCGTTTTTTTTGGCAAGAATTGACATTGGTATACTCGTTTTCTTGTCAGTGATATTCTATTTTATTGTTGTGAAATTGGAAATGTGTAATGTTGTGCATCGTCCGTATACGTCGCTCAACCCGAATTAACCAAATCAAATAGACCATTAATTTAGTTACACAAATAATTAAACGTACCCAATAAAATACGTCTGATGGAAATATTCATAGATACGTACTTACATTATTTTAAAAGGTTTGGTATTTACATTGCAAAGCTTTTAGGATTGAGATAAAATGTATTTATCAGAATTCAAACGCACACATTGTTATTTGATACAAAGTTTTATTCAAATAAAACATTGCATTAAGTGATAGATAAATGTAAGTGTTTAACAAATAGCGTCCTTCATTGAAATAAATAAAATGGCCGACTAACTAAAACGAATAAAAACTAGATTTAAATTAAACGAATCTTCTTCTAACAGACGATACATAAAAGAGGAAATAAAACCTTTTTTAAATAAAAGAGGTACGGCAACCTCAATTAAATGTTGCCAGTTTAAATAATTTGTGTCGGCGCGCGGCGACAGCGCGTGTCCGCGGTGTCCACGGTGTCGCGAGTGTCGCTTGTGTCACGAGTGTCTCCGACACGCCACGCTGTTACCGGCGGAATGTTGCAAGCAAATTATTGCTGGTTTTCATTTTAACATTGGTTTATTGTGGCTGTTATTGAATGAGAGCCATTGAATTTTTGCAAATCCATAAGTAGGTTGTTTTAGCATATATATATTCTTAGAAACGAGAAGTGAGGACAGTTTTTTTAAAAAAATAACGCACGTTTACCTCCTAAATTATTTAATCAACAATTAATCTTAAATACAAACAAAATTATTCAATCAACAAGAAATCATAAAACCAAACTCTAATTACTGCAAGGATAGCAAAAATAGCAATATACCAACAAAATAAAATAATACGACCGAGGGTAACGAAGTTCAACCGCTGCCAACCGAAGACTGAGTGAGCCCGCTTCCAAGCGTGCGCTGTCTTTTATAGCCTACCGCTCGGACCAGGCTCTGGAGTAGGAGGTTTCGCTAAGAATATATAAAAATGAAACCCGTTTTCCGTTGTCACGGCATAACTTGAGAACGGCTAGACCGAATTTACTGATTTTGTTTTTGTTGTGTTTGTTATTGTCAGGAGAAGGTTCTTATGATAGAAAAAAATCCTGGAAATCCTTCGGGAACGGGAGAAAACGAGATTGCGCGTACGAAGTCGCGGGCAGAAGCTAGTATTAAATAGTTAAAAAACCGCTCTATCATCATCATCATCAGCCTACAAGTGGCCACTGCTGACCAAATGCCTCTTCTCAAACGGAGAAGGTTTGAGCATTAATCACCACGTCTGCTCAATACGGTTTGGCGATTTCAAACTTATAACTTAAAAATTATAAGCCCAGGTTTCCTCACGATATTTTCCTTCACTGTTTGTCAGTGGTGTCTGAATAATCTTTGAAAGTATATATGACTTGGAAAAGGTCACATTAGTACGTGCCATTGGTAGGTTTCGAACCGGCACTCTCATGCACGAGAAGCGGGCGTCATAAAATACTCTAAAATACAAGACAATTTAAATATATATCAAATCTTTGTATAAATTTATTATTATTATTAAATATCAAAACATTCCAAATCAGCATTAACCTGCCCACCCTCTTATCCTACACAATAACTTATTGTCACCTTTAACGCCTCCCACAGACAAAATGACAATACCGTACCAAAATAAATCAGACGAGAAAAAAGAAAAATACCTCCCTAATTATTCGAACAGATTCCATGAAGCATAAAGTTGAATCAGAGATTATTAATGCTTCAAAAGATTCGGGGATGGATAAGAAACAGATTTTTTCTTTTCTCCCCCGTCCGTCCGGCCGAAACGGCTTTATTCGGTACGATTCAGATTATAATCTGAGGTTAAGTACACCGGCTTTTTATTGGTAGGGAGGGTAAGAGTAGGTTAAGTATTTATCGGTTTTACAGGAAAATATTATTTATCAAGATCTGTAACAAATACATAGTTACAGTGATAATCAATATACATAATTTTACATCCAATAACCACTTATTAAAATAAGGTTTAACAAAAGCATACAATGCAGTATTTAAAATAATAATAATGCAGTAACAAATAAATAAAAATATAGCGCAACTTTATAAAACAATATCAATACATTCAACAGCATCGCGACAATAAATTTCGCTGTCCAGCACGTCCGCATCGCGTGACCGCCACGAATAAAGTGAACGACGCGCGACGCGAGATTTTAAACTACCCTCAAAATGTTCGAATTGTAATTGGCTTTCCATGAAACCGCGATTTTGCAAACAAAAGTATTATGTAAAGCCTGCTATCGAGACGGGTGGGCATTACTCCGTTTATTTTCATTGTGGCTTTGTTGCTTGTTAGTCGCTACCTAATGGACTGTCTGATAAAAAGGAAAATATAAGGGAACATAATGGCTCGGTTATCATGGAATATGCTAAATAGGTTATTGGAATAAAGCTGACTCATTGTTAAGCAATAATATTTTTACATGTTTTTCATTGTTGGTTTGACGCGATATTTTACCTTGGGGACAAAAATGAAATGAATGCATTTGTGTTGGAATTAAGTCCTAAACTTATGCAAATTAATTAAGTAATAGGTATACAGTAATTTTCGAACGTCATTAATGTAAAATTTTCTCTCTAGCATACTATTAACAACCCAAAATAAAATAAACGAGTATTTTTGTTAAAACTATGAGTTCAGTAATATTTTATTAGAACGCCTAGCAGTCCCACGTTGGGCGCCAATTTGTCAGTGCACTCGAGATGAATTAAAATTAGTTTTTATTTTCAGCAAAGTACGTTTTTATAACTATCTAGACTAGTTAAGTTTAATTAGTAGACTAAAGTGTGACTGTGGTATAATCAGACTTAAGTATAGGTAGAGCAGAATACTTTGTCACGACGCCATTTCTTACAGTGGGTGTATTAGAAAGGTAACAGCCGATTATGAGACTATACATTTGGCGAATCCCGGGCACCAGAACTCTTTGACTATTGATGATTGTGATGAAATCATCGTTTCTAATACATTTTTGCACTTACTAGATGGCGTTGCTGTCGAAAAAGGCGACCACCCAAAAACCAAACAGCACTCGCATTATTTACAATTAGTTTCTGTAAACAAAAACTCCGATTCAGGTCGTCCATTGTGAATTTCAGCATTGTTCCTCTATTGTCCAATGTTTTGTGTATATTTGTGTGTTTACAAGACAAAAGTATCGCGTTCGTTGTCAAAAGTTATGATTATAAAATGTGCTTTTAGTAACATAACATCATAACAGCATGCCTTTTATTCCCGAAGGGGTAGGCAGAGGTGTGTGTGTACGGCACTTAATGCCACCCGACCCGGGAATAACCCGAGACCCCTTGCCCGTCAGTCGCACTTGGGACCACTCTGCCAACGAGGCAGTCTTTCTTTTAGTCTTGTTATGTAAATCTGTATAAAAGTGTGTGTCTCAATTTCTAATATTAGTAAGACATTTGTAGTAAATAGAAGATGTCTGAGGCCTTTGTACGAGTTTATTTTACGTTTAAAGTAATCGTAACGAGTACGCGTTTGGCGCTGTGATTGGTTGGTTCATTGGCGCCGGCTAATCAGAGCGCCGAACGCGTATTCGTTTCGAATACTTTAAACGTAAATTAAACTCGTACTAAGGCCTCTGATGCCTAGTATAAACGTTTGTTGGTTCCTTCGTAATACTTCGCGTTTTCGTGAAATGTGAATATGGCACACCCGTTATAACATTCAAATAATAGAACGTGTTTAGTCATAGATACAATGTATGTGATTAAATAATATCAAATAGTGAAAATTGTCTAAGTGGTATGTTTTTAAAAAGAAAATAAACGAGAATGCAAATATTTGGTTTATTAATTTATGTATAATTAATGTACCATGCATTATATATGTAGTATTGTACTATAGTTATTCACACTGCTTATATAAAAAAAACAACAAACATACAAATAACAGTACCTAAAAACCGCTTCGAAACTCAAGAACTAAAACAACAGTGATATCTTTCGAAATTAATTATCCACTTAGACGCAGCCGGCCATTTTCAGAGAATCGCTTTAACTTGTTAGCACAGGTGGGTGGGCAGAGCTAGTGCTAGTTTATAGCATTGCATAATACTGTAATACTTTATATTAAGTTCTATTAACAAGTTAGTGGAATAGAAATTATGTGACTGTAGAACATTAAATAAGAGAATACATATATTTTTTTTATTCATTATATCTTGTGAATAGTTTACCAGTAGATATAGGGAGTGAATCAAATTAAAATAGGTGCAAATGTAAATTAAAGTTATATTATTTAGAAATGTCTTAAGTTCTGTTTAATTGTAGAGGAAAGTCACGTAACGCCAGACGGCACCTAACGCCGGACATTTGTATTATCTCGATAACTGATAACACGAGCGATTCAATTTTGACTAAAGTCAAAGTCAAAGTCAAAAATCATTTATTTCAATTAGACCAGGAAGGCACTTTTGAACGTCAGCAATAGAAATTTAAAAATGAAGCTATTTGCTCATTCCAAGGTGTAGATTTCTATGGAGAAGAACGAGCAAGAAACTCCATAGGTTACTCTTTTCCAATCAGTTTCACAATACAATTCTTCAGTTACACAGTTTTATTGGTTTGATTGTGCGAGAACAATGTAACACCAAATCTAGCCAAAGAGATCGAAAAAGAAAATAACCCTTAAAGACAATAAATAATACAGTCTGGAGCTGACCAGTCACAGTTGACGGCGCCCGTTCACGAACATGACACGTACACCAGCACCGCCCAACTCAACCATATTGCAGGGAATCTAGCGACCCAATGCACGTGCCACCGCCAATTGGATCTTTGAGTGAACATGACAACTCCAAGCTGACATAAATGCATTCTACTAGTCCAATTTAATATTTAGTTAATTACAGGGCTCTCACATTAACAATGATTATGCAAGTTAAACAATATACATTTAAGCAACTACGTTGTAATATTTAGGTTGAATTTCATTGACACATCAATGTATTTCGTTATACCGTGGAGCCGGACCAGCGTGCATCCAAGCATTTTTATCTTCTATATAATCATTAATTTTGTAATATGCTTGTCTACATAAAGTTTTTTTTATACATAATTTAAACTTCATTTCATTTAGGTGCTGTATATCGCTTGGTATCTTGTTATAACATTTAACACAGAATCCCATGAACGATTTACCCACTTTCGCCAATCTCAAAATTGGCTGACTTAATCTATATCCTTATGTCTAGTTTGATAGTGGTGTCTGTCCGACACTTTACCACTACTAAAAATCTTAGGCGTCTGCTACTACAAGATTTCCCTCTAAAAATTGAAACGTTATTAGTTATCGAAATATACAAGTGTCCGGCGTTAGGTGCCGTCCGGCATTATGCGACTTTCCCCTATGTTACAACACCTATATAATATTTATTTATAAGTATATTTAATTGTAATGTCTACAGACTCGTTGACCTCAGAGTCAAACCATTGCAACGGTGTTGTTATGGCTTAAATTATAAAATACTTACCTTTGTGACATAAAGATATATTAATAATAAAAAGCGTTGAAAGTTTTACAATATGGCGTTGTTCAAATATTGTTGTTCGGTAATTTAGTATGACCTTTATCAGAAAGTGATGCTGCCTATGGCCTGGTCTCTTTGAAATATGTGATCCTTTTGTCCGCTCTTCAGATTCTCACGGGAAAGCAGTGATGGTACAAAATGTGTTCTACTTTGCTGTCAGCACATATTTAAATACTAGGTTGTACATACGGCTACACATCGAGCTTTACATAACCAGTATAAACTGAACGTTAAATGTGCGGAAAGATGATGCGACGCGACACCAGGATAAACTGGTTTCGTATAGATTGATGTGTGGCCGTGTGTACTTGTGGTTCCATCTGCATTACGAACGTAAGTACGTTAAATCTTCAGATTTCCATGCAGCAAAACCGCTGGTGCAAAGTTAATTAACGAATATATACACTTACTTGGAACTTCTTCTTTAATAAACATTTTTTTAAAACACAGCTATTTTGTATATTTGATGGGCCGACGTTTGACCACTATCTCGTATGGTGGTAAGCGATGACGCGGTCTACGATGGAGCGCCCTTCATATTGTTGCTCAAATCCTTTCAATTATTTTCGTCTTATCTTCACCTTCTTATATAAATATAGGTAGGCAGATCGCAGCACACTTGCTCGCTACCAAAGGCATGCATGTTTCATGCTGCAGTTGAGATGTAGGCGGGACGTAGAACTAGGCCCAATGGAAGTGGTATTAACCTGAAGAGATTTTGGTTAAAATAATTTTCGGAAGTCTGATCCGAAGATTATTAGTTCTTTCGACTCCGATTTCTTTTGTAATGGAACTAAAATTATAATAACAAATTTTTTTTTCAAAATTTAACTATTATATTAATATCGTCCAACAAGTGAATGAGTTTGTAATTTTTATAAAGGCTTTATAAACCATTAAGACTTATCTAACGATAAAAAGCATCATACTCTCTTGGTAATTTGAACTTTTATAAAATAAATGTCAATATTGTTTTGACGATACTGTGAATAATAACAATAAGATATCGATTACAAAAAGTGGGTATCTTGCGTAGGTGTTTAAAGAATAGGTCGCCCACCCCGTCTAGTACTGTGGGTTGGCCATTGTTATTGTTTTCATTCATGGTAACTGCAAAGATAAGCTTTTGTTTATTCGTTGAAAATTGCAAAAAGAACAATCTTTAAAGAATGATATTTATTTTCTTTCGCAGAATTTCTTATTTTCCTCAGTATTTAGTATTAAACTGTCAAACACCGAGCGGTCACCGCAACCTATTGTTCTTTAATTGTCGCGGAGAACCTAACGGGTAACCGAGGCTCCGGCTCGACGTGCAGGAGAAGGAACGGGGTGGTTTTTAGTCAGTAAGAGTCTGACACTCCCTTCCGCCTCACCCAGGCGGGAGCAATCATTCGATGATTTTCCCCCCTTAAAAAAAAATTGTTCTTTAATTGTGTCTATAATGACGGTACTCAAAGAGTTAATACATAATTATTATAATTACCGCGGAGCAATGAGTAATAAGCTGCATTATAACGATTGTTTATTAATTAGATACTGCTACTAAGGAGTAGTTAGTAGAGTAATTAGTACGGCTAAGGAGTGGAATTCTTTGCCTGAGTCTGTATTTCCTGAAGGGCCTGGGTGCCTTCAAGGCCCGAGTGAATATGTTGCTTATGGGACGACGTGCTCCATCGTAGGCTGCATCATCGCTTACCACCGGACGAGATAGTGGTCAAACGTCGGCCCATCAAATTTAAAAAACATACAGTTCCTAGGCAAAGAGGTTGTCAAAAAAATAATAACATAAGAGACTGCCAGTGCGTTTAAAACAATAAACATTTATCAATTCAAGATACGCTATTATCTCCATCTATTGTGTTGTAAATAAAACTTATGAATTATTTTGAAACTGTATTTATTTTAATAACTTGTACAAACAATGCTTAGATGAGAAGTAAGAGAAAAACCATAGAGAGAGTAGGGATGCTCGATGCCAGAGACGAGATCAATGACAATGGTGAAGCCAACTTAAAGGCAATGCATTTACATTGTACCAATATAACAACATATTGGCAAGGGGTGAAGTCACAAATATCCTCTGCAATACTACTAAATATACAAAAATATGTGTCGGTAATACTCCATTGAGGTTGCCAGTGTCACTTCCAGTCGCCACTTTATATCGGTGCCCCATCTTCCAGTCTCGTGGGAGCGGCCCAATTCTTATGTTCAATTTATTTGTACATTTTCATCGGTAAGTAATGTTTATTTTGCACAGAAACTCATGTTTTTGAGTTCGGAGGGAACTCGTTAGATGTATTTGCTTTCCTTTGAGTTCATTTTGTATTTGATGGCAAAATTTTATGTAGATTTATGTTTGTTAAACGGTACAAGTAATCTTATTTGGATTTGTACCTGAAATATTATTTTGATTGGTATCTAAAAATGTTGGAGTTTGTAAAGATCATGGATTTAATCCATGATTAAATGCGAAATAAATATAAATAACGCGGTAATATCTTTATTGCCGTACCTACATATGGAAGATAACAGAATTGTTCGTATAGTTTCTGTTTCAACAAGAGTCCTATTATACTACTACTACTATGTATATATTATTAATCGTTTACACATATCGTAGTACTCATATTTCTTTTAATAAATAAATATAATCCCAATGTTCCTTAAACATCAAATGACGTATAAATTTAAATAAATAGATTTCGGTAATTCTTGTTTTTGTTATGTTTATTGTCGCCAAGGAAAAACATATCAAAGAAAATACGGGATATGCTACTAGTTATGGATTATATCACACTAAATTTAAATACTTTTTAAATCTCCACTAAGTAAACATAATAATATCAAAACGCAACACAATATAAGCAATAATAATAATAACAAACTCACTAAAACGGTTCAAACCTAAACAGAATTACACTTTATACAAATATATATTGCGAACTGTACCCGTATAATCTGCGGACTACCGTCCGGGGAGTTGTGGGACCTAAATCTAGAATCTAGGCACTCAAATTAGTATTTATCACGTTCCACCATTAGAAGTTTCTCTAATACTATTATGGGTGGAATTTAAATATGTTACAGTAGTAATTCGAGCTTGTTTGCTATGTATGAATGGATTTATTTGAGTGTGTCGAGGGCCTTAGAGTGAATTATACATATTAGTTCGCTGTTAAATGTGTTGTTGAGGTATTTCTAGGGTTTATTTATTTGTCTTTAATCATGTACTATGTGCTTAAATGAGTACCTATTTAGAATGTTTTATAGTCCCTACACTTTGTTCGATAGAGAAGATTCATTAGATTATATTATGTATTATTTACCAAACTTATTTATCTTATTATTTTTTAAGGTGTAAATATTTTAGTTTTCATTATTTATATTAAACGTTCTAACTAATTAAATAATAAATAACGCCAAAAAAAAAAATATCTGCTTAACTAAATTTATCTTGTTGTTCAATCTATGAAATGGTCAAATACATACATATCTTAGATAACATGAATAGAATAACATAACATCACGCCTTTTATCCCCAATGGGGTAGGCAGAGGTGCACATTACGGCCCTTATTGCCACTGAACAATGTAACACCCATATTTCATTATTTATGTTACGAGTCCCATATAATAGGGAGTGAGCCGGGCAAAATTCCAAACACCGTGCTACTACTGAGAATATTTAAAAACCCGAGTAATACTTTGCCCAATCCGGACTTCCAATCCGAGACTCCTTGCCCGGCAGTCGCACTTGTGATTACTCGGCCAACGAGGCAGTTCTTCTTTTATCGATTCAAAATTATAATTTATGTAACTTGTATTACTGTAAGTCTACTTGTATTACTAATTGAATTGAGTGAGTCGCAGTTCTATAGATTTTTTTAAGGGGGTATATAGATATATAGATAGTTATCATCCTATAGACCATCATCATATAGATATATACATAGTAGGGTATATAGATAGTTATCAGTTATCTCAAAATTCAAAAACTAGAAAGATTATTTTATTCATTGTTTTTCCGCATTTTTATGTAGATAAACACAGTTGTCTTTCTTTACTTAACTATGTTTAAAATAATGATAAAGATACATTAAATACAATCATCAATTTCGTAACTGAAGTCTACTAAATAATGTAAAATTCCATCAGGAAATTCGATGAGTGGGCAATACTCGTAAATTGCAATCGAAATTCGAGTTTTACTACGAAATGTGCACTTGCAATGTGCTGTGCAAACATGTATTTTATGTGCTACGTGTTATAGTCTTTATTTTAATGTATTTTTATTTAACAGTAGGTGTTACTTAAAGAGCAAATGTATGAAAAGTGATGATTGTCGACTAGCTTCTACCAGCGAGCATTCATGACGCGTTTGATGATAAACCAAACAAATAAACAAAAAAAAAAAAATCAAATCTTTCCTCTTTGTACTATTAGTGTAGACTAGCTGTTTCCCACAACTTCTGCCGCGTATAATAAAGACACACTTATTATACTCTTTCTGATGAACATAGTTAAAGTGTGTCATAACACATGATAAATCGTAAGTGCGACTGCCAGGCAAGAGGTCTCGGGTTCGAATCCCGGGTCAGGCAAAGTATTACCGGCTTTAAAGAAAAAGTCATTAGAAGCACAGAGTCTGGAAATGGCCCGGTGTATGGCAATAGGCTCGCTCCCTATTAGATGGGACTCATAACATAAATAGTGAAAAGTGGATGTTACATTGTACAGTGGCATTAAGTGCTGTAATGTACACCTCTGCCTACCTCTTCGGGGATAAAAAGTCGTGATATTATGTTAAATCTGCTAGAATCGTATTATATAGTATTTATTCATCCTAAAGAGAGACAAATTGTGCCTGGTGCTGAATAAATGTTTTTTCTTTCTTTACAAACGTGTCGATAATTATGTACATATTTAAATATCAGATACTGCTAATAGCTATGCTGCTATGTACATATAATTGTCGATACTAAACGCCGAATATACAAACTCCAACGTACCTTACATAGTGCACGTAGCAACCAATATTTGTCCAACTGTAGTGTACATTCCAGTTCCCCAGTAAATGTCCATATTGGTCATCTGAGCGCTGTCGAGACCAACTCCAGAGAAAGCGGCTTGCATATCGCCTAAGCACGTTTAGCTTCGATAGCTACTTCAATACTTGGAAGTTTGTGGTGTTTAGGATATAGTGTGATAGCTAGGTATTTTTGTATGCATCTAATAGTGTCTATGTATACGTTTGATCTGGTGATGGAAAATATTGTGGGGACATCTGGACTTATAATTTCTTATTATAAGTATGGAATCGTCAATCCGCTATTGAGCGCGAATCAATTGGCCACCGTATTTTTCTCATCTGTTGGTGTTAGCGTAAACCTCTCGTTCTATATCCAATAGGAAATTAGCTAGTATTACACCATTGGATGTTCAATATTCGACAGCTGCTGTCATTGGACGAAAAAGCCCCGTCCTATATTAGTGCCATCCGGTGAGCAAAGAAACGTTCGCCCCCATTAGTTGAATATCAACAATCACAACACACGTAATAATATAAATATTTTTTAATAAGCAATGAAAGTAAGCAATCCGCGTCATCCATAGATAACACCTAGAACACCGGAGGCCTTACAAGTGCGTTAGCGGCCTTTTGGGGATTAGGAATTTGAAGATTATTGGGGATTCAGAGATTGGTGAGATCGGTGATGGGGGGGGGGGTGTTATCCCCCTTTCACTAGTTATATTACTCGTTTGAGTCCCCTATAGTAGGGTGAGCGTATTGCTACATGTACACTACATTCGACATTCTACCGACACAACAAAAGACCAAAAAAAAAATTGTAAAACTTAGTTCCATTTTAAACATTATCCTCTAGTCATAATTAATCTTACCGTTAGCACAAAAGCTGTAATCTAAGTGTGCAAAACCATATGACAGCGGCAGGCGGTCCAGATGGCTACGACCTAGGCCAGGTCTGCCAAGTCTAGGAAACTTGGCAAATGCCAAACTTAACCTTATCTCAGGGTCATTAGAACCATTCTTGTTAAAGAATAAAATATATCACTGATCTTATGGATTGGGGAGATTGGGGAAGAGAGTGAAGGGTATTTATTGGACCTACGGTAACCTCACTCAAACGACGTAATACAACGCAAGCGTTGTTTCACGTCGGTTTTCTGTGAGGCCGTGGTATCAGCATTCGTGACGAAGCATGGCTCTTCCACACTTGAATGGAGGTAATGAAGATAGTACATACCAAACTAAAACAACAGATTCAGAGCTCTAATACTTATATTTTACAGTACAAATTGCTATAACAATTAAGTTAAAACATACAAGTAATAAAGCGATAACAATGCACTATAAACAATAACATAATTTGCTAGCAGGTACAACTAAACTCGTCCATTAAGCTAAAAGTTAAGTGCTAACGGCAAACTTGTTAATTCGATTGTTTTCTACTAAAACTGAAGAGAATTACGTTCACTGCGTCAGTACTAAATAGTGACTGGATATTGGATAATTTGAATGTATCCTTCTCCTTTGGAGGTCTTTATAAGGCGTAGGGGTGAAGTCCCTTACTGCCGGACGGGACCTAACGCAGAAGTTAGGGGGAAGTCTCCCAGTGGCAGACACCTAAGATTTTTAGTAAAAATTGAATCGCTTGTGTTATCAGTTATCGAGATAATACAGACGTCCGTACGTTAGGTGCCGTCCGGCGTTACGGGACTTCCCCTATAGACAGTTAGGTAACATGCTCCTTGTGAGTAACATATCTATGTGTTATCCCAAATCTACCCCTGTTCCAAAGTTCATTCCGATCCCTTCAGTCATTTTGAAGTGATTGAGTGACACACATACACACACAAACTTTTATTTTAATAGTAAGTGGTAATTATTTCGCGGAGAACCTAACGGGTAACCGGGGCTCCGGCTCGACGTGCAGGAGAAGGAACGGGGTGGTTTTTAGTCAGTAAGAGTATGACACTCCCTTCCGCCTCACCCAGGCGGGAGCAGTCATTCGATGATTTTCCCCCTTAAAAAAAAAAGTGGTAAATATTGACAAAGTGTTTGGTCGATAAGTAACCCGCAACGATGCCCAAGAATTGCAACAAAGATACCTGTAGGAATTTAATCTTATAATTTAATCCTTCTCCGAACAAATATCTTCTAAATTGTATGTCAATTTAAGCGTACAAAATTGTAGATCACACAAAGAATTGTACCTAAGTAGAGGTAGAGCCTAGCTTCACAGACAGAGACACACACTTGCGACATATTGTTGTTTAACTGTAGGCGTATATTGGCTGCACTGCACTACTCCGAGAACTCGAATTGTATCATCATCAACAGCCTATAAATACCCACTGCTGAGTAAAGCTTCTTCTCACACGGAGAAGGTTTGAGCATTAATCACCACGGTTGCTCAATGCGGGTTGGCGATTTCAAACTTATAATTAGAAATTATAAGCCCAAGTTTCCTCACGATGTTTTCCTTCACCGTTTGTCAGTGGTGTCTAGATAATCTTAGAAAGTACATATAACTCGGAAAAAGTCACATTGGTACTTGCCGTTGGTAGGTTTCAAACCCGCATCCTTCGCATCGCTTCGCATGCATGAGAAGCGGGCGTCTTAAGTCAAGTCACGTCAAGTCAAAATCATTTATTTCAATTAGTCCAGAATGGCACTTTTGAACGTCAACAAAAACAAAAATTTAAAGTGAAGCTATTTGCTCATTCCAAGGCGTAGATTCCTATGGAGAAGAACGAGCAAGAAACTCCATAGGTTACTCTTTTTTTCAATCAGGTTCACAATACAATTTACTAGTTACGTAGTTTTGCTGTTTGGATTGTGCGAGAACAATGTAACACTAAAATCCAGTCAAAGTGATCAAAAAAGAAAATAACCTTAAGGACAGTAATACAGTCTGGAGCTGACCAGTCCCAGTTGACGGCGCCCGTTCACGAACTTTAAACATCAATCCTCATTAAACATCCGGGCCTCCACGACCATTGTATTAGTATAACAGAATTGTATAGTAGATACAAATAACAGTGTGTGCTTATTTAAATATTTTAACCGACTTAAAAAAGGAGGTTATATCATAGACTTTAACAAAAGGTATGTATGTATATTTGTGCGTGATTATCTCGCGATTGGCTGAACTGATTTTAGTGCAGTTTTCAGAAAAGTGTTTGTTACACTTAGGAGAAGGTTTTAGTATACTATTTTACTGACATTAAATAAAGAGGGCGAAGACATCGGTTTTTTTAATTGTAGTGTTTTTTTTTAAAGAATTATTAACAAATAACAGTCTTTAGTAGTTGAATCGTTCACCTTAGTGTATATTTTTTATTATTTTTCGTGTAAGTTAACAATTAATTATTCTAGTAGGCCAATTGTATAGGCCAGTTTTGGTAGATTGCCAACAACTTTTGGCAGTTTCGTTAAGCTACTTCACGGAAATAAAACCACTCGTGTATATAGAGGATACGGTTGAAAATCGCATGTTAAAATTCGACTAGTCTTTTTTGTATAGTTGATAATTAAGTACATTCTTGCCTTAAAGGTTGGAAGTGCAATAATTGAGCTTCAGCTAATTGTTTAGTTGGTTATCGGATTACTCACTAATATAACTAAATTTACTTTTGTAGTTTTATCATACCTCTACAATACAAAATAGAACTGTAACCCCTGTGCGATTGAAACTACTCAATTCCGTAAGTAAAAGAAATTTATTTCATCAACAATACGATGTCAATAATCGACTAACAAATTTCAAACTCAGTACTCAATTTTGCACCCACTCAAATAAGACAGAAAATATCAACAAACACATTAAACTAAGACAAAACCAAATAATATGTCCACAAAAAATATATTTTTGAAACTCATTTACATAGCTTTATCGTTAAAACAGAGCTTCGATGTATAATAAGAAAATATTGGAATGCAAATACATAGACCCTTTTTCAATTTACCTTCACCGAAGAGCTTTTTGTGTGCTTGCCCTATAAAGCTATTGTTTTTAGGGACCTCCCTAATAGCAGCCGGTTCGAAGGTCTACGTAGTAAATTATTTACGTCGTGTCGGTAAATAAGTGGACGTCCGTTGGTGTATGAAAATGTGAGGGAAATGGGAAATATTTGTTACAACTTGAGAGTTCAATGTTATGTGGTTATGTTATGGGAGTTTGTCGAACTATTCTCGTATTTCTCGTAAAGGATTAATTCTCTGTAAAGGCTGAGGTTTGGGAATAGTGTGGTTTAACCAGTTAAACAAAGATAATAAGAGAAATTGAGTAGGTAGGTGCAGACTGAGGGAGAGCAGCAACGGCGTTCTGAGGGTGTTTGCAGAAAGGCTAGAAGGGCCTACAATAGATAGATTTATCAAGCTGCATGTCAGACGTGGGGCTTGATAATGCTTCTAATAATAATCTGTTCTGTATTTGTATTTGTGTATGTATTATTTTGTTATTGTATTTTTGTACTCGTGTGTTTACTACTAACATAGTTTTTAAGTTTGTACTGTTTACTAACACTCTATGGGCCGTCGACGCCTGAAAATAAAAGATTTTTATTTTTATTTTATTATATAGGTAATACTGCTTAAGAAGAGACTAGAGGAGCACACACAAAGATATGAATACAACTAATAGAATTTCGTCAATCACTGTCTCAACCTTAGCTACTGTGCGAACGAGAGCCTAGCTTCACTCACGGACAGACGGACGGATAATCCAATTTTTGACGTTTCAAAAGTGCTTAATTAACTTTATAGAAATTGACTAGATGTATTATAATAAAAACAAATGTATGACAAGGGCACGGACTTAGAGTCCGTGGAGAATTAATCTATAATATTATAAAAAAAGAGTGCTTAATTAAGGATTAATTGAAATAAATGTTCAAAGCTTTAACTTTGTCTTTATATGCAGTGCGAACGCTGGCAAGAATGATAACAGCTCACAGTTCTTCTTCACGATAGCTGCAACACTGGAAATCGCTACTACAGTGCACACAGCACACAACAAGCCATACTCAGCTTCAGCCAGCATACATCTCCAGTTCAGTGGAGGCTCCCGAACTTTAAAATATCACCTCTTGTCTCCACACATCCCCACTTTGATATTCTGACCTAAGATGTTAAGAAAACAAACCTGAAAATACTGAGAAAAGCTCTACTAGTTTCGAGCCACAGAGGGGCTCTTCCTCATGAACAGCGCGCGCGGTCGCGGCGCAGCGGCAATTAGTTAATTTAGTATGTCTCGCAATAGTTATTACAAAAACATATCTCAGTTACTGCACCTGTAAAAAACGATCACAAAGTTAACTATTTCCAATTTACCCGGTAAAAGTTGTAGCGGGAATCGAGAAGAGTGCAAATAAAACATTTTTGGAGCGCAGTTAAACGTTAACTGGCGAGTTTAACCCCGTCTCTGTTTGACGATCGATCGTATATTCGATGCCAGTTAAACCAGGAACACACATAACGGTAAATTTTGATTCGAAAACTAAAACTGAAATGTACTTCGGTACAATTCTTTTTGATATGTTTGTTGAGTACGCAGCATTATATAAAACCTAACCTAATATAATAGGGCCACTAAAGGGCGGCCAAAAATGCATATATGAAATTTTTATTTGACTGTCTCATTGGCCGAGTGTTCGCAAGTGCGACTGCCGGGCAAGGGGTCTCAGGTTCGATACCCGGGTCGGGCAAAGTATTACTGGTTTTTTTTAAAAAAAAGTCAGTCTCAGTGATCATCTGAAAATGTGCCTGGTATGGCAATAGGTTCACCCCCTATTACATGGGACTCATAACATAATTAGTGAAAAGTGGGTGTTACATGGTACAGTGGCATTAAGTGCCGTAATGTGCACCTCTGCCTACCCTTCGGGGATAAAAGGCCTGATGTTATGATATGTTATGAAACTTTATTCGTGAAGTCCCTATAATTGTTCAGTTTCCATGAACATAATAAAAAACAGCAGTAGTCGATTCAACCCTGGAATCGAAACCTACACCCTCGCCAGTGTGCATGAAAATGTGTCAATTGAAAATTAACAAGAGGTAACTCAATATTTTTCCTTCCCTGATTTTGGTCGAGTGGGTGTAATTTCATATTTGGGGTGTGAACGTGTAATTTTAAAAAAACCTTAATAGAATTTTACATGAATTTATAATACAAAGTCTACCTTTACACTGAAATTTGTTAACGTAATATTAACTTGTGTATAAATAAAAAAATTAATGCCTAAAATTTGGTCATATATTTGTAACTTGATAAGTATTTTGTGTTGCTATTCGAGAGAATTTTCCAAAATTTCTACTAAAGCGGATAAAATAAAAAAAAGAATCACGTGCAGAAAAATTACGGATAAAATGAAAGCCAATATTCACAAGAAATATTAATAATACTTCTAAAGATGTTCCCACGCCACATGTTATGTCATTTCGTGCAATACATACACACAGCATATAACACTTCTATACACCTCAGCGTAATGAACATTGGCTCGAATACAAAGCAATTTCAATACATCACCTACAATTTCAATACAACACCTACAGTTTCAATACAATACCTACGCCTGCGGGCAACAATGCAATTACCAGGCAAATGCCGATTGGTCACTGGGGCATCACGGGGCATTTCGTTACCAAACAAAACATCTACTGGCAACTCGCTATGGATTTCTATAGAGCTGTCTATCGGTTAGAGGAAAATTGGTTTATTTTTCGTTTCCTTGTTGATGTTGAAGTGGTTTCAGTCAGTTTAGGGATGGGATGAAAGTATAACACAGTAAAATGCTTTGGAATTGCTTTAACTTAACGACCCAATAATCCGTCAATAAAAATATAATGCGACAAAATTTCACTGGTTTGACTGCACGGTTGGCGCGGTGGCTGGGCAACTGGCTGCCGTGCAACGTGTCGTGGGTTCGATTCCCGCACGGAACAACTCTTTGTGTGATCCACAAATTGTTGTTTCGGGTCTGGGTGTCATGTGTATGTGAACTTGTATGTTTGTAAACGCACCCACGACACAGGAGAAAATCCTAGTGTGGTTGTTTTTTTTTTAAAATTGAGTACCTACAGCTAATACCGTCCAAAAATAGCTTGCAACATACACTTCTCAAATTAGCCATATTAACTCATGAACAATCGACATAATTTTGTGTTACCCCTTAAGGGTACTCCGTGTCCCTTGTTTGGGGTCAAATGTAAGGTGACTGGGTCACTGGATAAACATCTCAGTTTCCTAATTTTACCCCCTGAAGAAAACATGGGTTGACATGGGGTAGAAGCTTTTGTTTTCTGATTGTTTGATTATGTTATTTCTGTATACTACAACTTTCACTTCCAAGTTCGGTGGATATTCATCTTATCTTATACTCTTATACTATTATATAAAGCGGAAGAGTTTGTCTTTTTTCTCCGTCCATCCATCCGACCGACCATCTCCGTAACTACAAGTCTGATTTGAATAATTCTTTTTGTGTTAGATAGCGCATTTATTGAGAATGGTTATAGGCTATAAAACATCACGCTACGACCAATAGTTGCTGAGCAGAGCGCGTGAAACCGCGCGGAAGTAGCTAGTGTAAAATTTTCTTATATCTATTTGAAAAGGACAAGAATACAAGTTTTCTTTTTATTTTATGGAAGGTTTTCTTCTGTCAATTATCTCTTTTCTGTGAATTTGACACACCGAAATAATCGATGTCAGCCTGTAGCTGTCCCTCAGTCAAGCAAAGTCCTCTTCTTAACTGAATAATGATAAACGTTGATCATGACGCTTGTCAAAACCAATTAGCAATTTCAAACTCATAAATAAATTGTAAGTTTATTTTTTTCATGTTTACTCAAGATTTCTTCACACACACACACACACATAAAATCACGCCATTTATCCCCGAAGGGGTAGGCAGAGGTGCACACAGAAGTAACCCACTTTTCACTATGTATGTTATTGTTAGATTTTTTCATTCACGGTATAATACTTCTTGTGAAATGATATTCTTGTACCTGCAATAACTCCTAGCATTCTCAATTCCCGTTTCAATAGCCTAAGTTAAAACTACTTAAGCAGCTTACATCTCACACATAAAGCACTCAGCACGTAAGTCGCCAAGTCTTTTAGAAATATACACTCTTGTGAGCGCATGCTGCCCTGGTACTTATTCAATACAGCCGATGCACTCAAACCTGTCGCTTGGTGAAAAGAGCCGTCCTAATCCTCCACAAAATAGAAGCCCATATTGAAAACACTTTTGATGCAACACTGGGAAGTTTTCTTCTAGTTATTTGGATATTTTTCTTTTAAAATGAAAATATTTTAGTAAAATGTATCACCTGGTAAATAAAGTACCAGGTTTTAAGAAGCTTGTGTTGGTTATTGTGAGATTTTGCAAACGTGAAGAAACCGCTTATATGATACAGACTTTTACCACAGCATTTCTCGTGTCCATAGGAGATAGTAGAAAAAATAATTCCTAGATATATAAGAAAATCGTGTCATTATTTTTCCCTTACAAAGGTTTATTGTATTGTAAGACAGAAACAATAAAATGTATTCTTCTGCCGTGGAAATAATGTGTAATTTGGCTGCGTGTCAATAAATTAAGTCCTTGTACAGGGCAATATATGCCGTTATGTACCAGGGCAGCATAGCATAGCAACAGTACGTTGTAGTAATAAAATTTATCTTTGTCATAAATCGCGCAGACTCCGCAGTGTGCGGAACGGAGCGTTCGTAGAAAGACGTAAATAAATAAAAACAATTTTGCGGGCAACTTGATGGATTGGCTTTACACCCTTTTAGGCGAACTCGTTTAACTTCTGACTTGTATCATATTTTTGTACGAACTCATAAATAGATGTTGTTTGTTGTTAACTACTTCTGTACATAGTATCGTCAACACTTTACTGCAAGTACACATGTAGTAAGTGTTTACAACTTAAAATTAACTACAACTAAACTATTAAATAAAACGAAAGTAAGTGTTAGTTCTTTGAATAATTCCAGTACAACATTTTCCATAATATTATATTTATTCTCACTAAATTTTGTCGTCTTTTGAATCGTAAAATTGTCGAAAGGAAATTGAATTAGCTGCATAATTCATACCACAAACATTTTCGTCACAATAAACTATTCGTTTCAATTAACTTTATTCCCATCATAAACGTTTAGGATAATTCAATAGCATTATAATATAATTTATAGCTGTTAAACGACCATAATTCAAAATATTACCAAGCTATTATATTGAAAAATAGCACTCTTGTTTGTGTGAACTTCCGCCAAAACGGTATTTTATGGCCACCCATTAAAAAGTTTCCATTAATAAAGTTGATGGACAAAATAACCTCTATAAATATTCAGGAGCAATATTTACGTGAGGTTGGCACCCCTGGCAGCTGATTCTTATGCAATTTCGGTTGGCCCCCCCGGCGCCCGCGGACGCCTTGACACGGAAACGTTTCATTTTCCTTACGCGATCATGTTGGCAATAATCTCATTGTGATGGCCATTCTGCGTCGTTTCTAATATCATAACCAACAGAGAGGACACTGTTTACTATTTCCTCTTTACAGAAAAGCAATTTACGCGGGTTTATGGTAATGTTCCCGATTATGCTAATAAGACCGCAACTTTTTTCTCAGTTGTAACGGTGTCCGTACTTCGAAGCTCTCAATTTGTATTCAGGAGGACCGTCAAAGCAGTTAGTAATTTGTGAATAAAATATTGTTGAAGTGTGCGAAGCGTGGCGTTAGCTAAAAATGTCCCTTTTATACATAATCTTAACATAATAACCGCCAAAGTCGTTTCTTGACCGTATCTGTCGAAATCTAATTACAATCTGCGTGAAGTTCGAAATTTGAAATAATATGCAAAAAGAAAAAAATAATTTAAATACGTGCGACCTTATTTCGACGAAAAAAGTTTATGTAGGTAATTTATGGTTTTCATTTTTATCGTAACTTCTAATTGCTAAGTGGTTTCCTATTATTACAGTTGTTTAAAAACCATACATAGTGCATTAAGCTGTGCAAATAAGTTATTTTTTACGATTGCAAATAATATAATGACTCTTAACCACCTGTTAGATGGACATAACTATTGTGTCCATATTAGTTTAAAACAGTAATAAAAATATGAGTCATAAAACAACACTTCCAAGCAGAAACTTCTGAAAAAAAACTTAACTAAGTAGTTATAAAAATACATACTATTGAATGGTAGCCATTCATCACCATCACACGGCAAACACAGCTATCACAGCAGCTCTTCGGTACGGTAACGGTACCACGGCAATGCGACATGGCGCATGACGTCACGCCCTAACACCCCCTCCCTCCCCCTCTCCAGGCTCGCGGTAATGAGCTGCCTAGCCACCTGCTCGGCCGCTTTGACCACACACTTGGAAATTATATCGCCACATTCTATGAAATATTTTGTTTAAAGACCCACCCGTAGTAGTTACAGCGGGTTAGGTTTTACGGGTCGCGGTGACAGTTATTTTGGTATAGTTTTTTTTAGGAATGTTTGGTTTAAAAAGGTAAAGATAATTCATTAACTTTGATTTTGAAAAATTTATCAGTTTGTTGTTCTACCCCAATTTTACTGTCGCGGAGAACGTAACGGGGAACCGGGGCTCCGGCTCGACGTGCAGGAGAAGAAACGGGGTGGTTTTTAGTCAGTAAGAGTCTGACACTCCCTTTCATCTCATCCAGGCGGGAGCAGTCATTCGATGATTTTCCCCCTTAAAAAAAAAAAAAAACAATTTTACTGTTGGAAGCCAAGTTTATGATAATAAACAGACAAAAGTTCAAATAAAAATAAACCTTTTTAATTCTCCTCATTTACAAAGCAAGCGTCACTTCTACACAAAAATAGGTCCAAGAACTTAATTCCAGTAGTTTGAGCCGCCAGCATCTGCAGCAAGGTCATGAATGAATCAGGATCCTCCCTCCTCCGCTAGTAAACACAGGGAACTGACGACAGATTGAAACACGACCTGTATTCTATTGATAGTAAATCAATGTAGCCTCGATAGTGTGAATTGGAAATCATCTTGACTGTGTTTTTAGTATTAGGTGGAATAAAATGTAATGGCGAACATTCCAGAACATGGCTCGAGTTCGTTGCTGCTAGCTTTCTACGGTTTTTTTCTTAATGTAGTTAAATACGGTGTATAACAATAGATTTATAGGACCCGAAATTATAGGTGTTAAAAGTTTATGACAACTTTCATCAGCTGTAGAGCCTATACCTACAGAATTTTCGGAGTCGCGGAGAACCTAACGGGTAACCGGGGCTCCGGCTCGATGCGCAGGAGAAGGAACGGGGTGGTTTTTAGTCAGTAAGAATCTGACACTCCCTCCCGCCTCACCCAGGCGGGAGCAGTCATTCAATGATTTTCCCCCCTTAAAAAAAATACCTACAGAATTGACAATCGACAGTTTTTAGTATGGAAGAATTGTCAAATGTTCAAAGTTATTTGTCAGTTAAAATTTATCTGGCATTGGATAAAAAGGCCCTTCATTGTATGTGTAACCATTGCCCGAAAATACATGCGTACATATTTATCATTCTATCTGAATATAAAATTCATGTACCACAATCATATTCACAAACTTATGTCGGCTGAAAATATAGAACACCTACTTACATCCTTCCTCTTTACTCTCCATTCATACGTCTAGTCACATTTAGGAGTCGGCTCCAGATACATTACACTTGACCTTGGAAGATCACCAAGGAAAGCAGTATATCTCAGAAAAACTTAAACAGTCAGAGTAAATTACGCTTACAAGCTAAGACACTAAGTCGCATTCTCCAAAAGCAAGGATCAGGAACCACGAGGCAATTTGTTACAATTGGAAAGGAGAAGCTTTAAAGAATGTAACGGGATTCACTAATAGCTTTGAAAAACCGTATCCGAGAAAACCTCCAAACGTCTCCATGATACTCAAAAAACTTTATTACCGGAAAAGGTCGTACGATTCCCGGACAATAAGACATTTGTCGGAGGAACGGTTGCCGGCGGCGGACCGACAGTGATTGATGACGTCACAGATTATCCTTTCAACAAACCATAGTAATGATTGTAAAGGGTCCATTGCGATGTAATGATTTTAACGCGGACATCGAATATGTTGCGGTGGGGGCGCGGTTAATTTTATCAAAAATAATTTCTTTAGTTTAGGTAAGTACTTATTTCTTCATTCATTGTTTAATATACATAATAATATATAGTACTTAATTTTTAAAAAATTTACACTTATAGACAATTAATTTTGATAAAGTACTCATCGATTACCTAACTTATGGTAAAATCCAGTAAAATATATCCGACAAAATTTGCGATATCCAGATTAGTATACCTTGGGTTAGGCGAGAGGGAGTGTCAGACTCTTACTAGCTAAAAACCAACCATTCCTATTGCTGCTCTTTGAGACGTAGCCTACCGGCAACCCGCTAAGCCTTCCTCGGCTCCGTATCGGGCATCAGCACTACTGGACCCCATCTAGATTAGTATACCTAACGTTTTTATTTTAATTTACGTTTACTATACATAAACAAAACCTTTACTATACATAAACAAAAAGGAAAAACAAAACGTTTTTAAAAAAAAATACGCCTTGAAGAGAGAGGGGAAATGAAAAATTCCCCTTTATTAAGGCAAGACTGTGGGCTGGCGGTCCTTCTCTGAAATAATTTAATCTGAATACCGCCGAGATCAGGGAGAATGCAGCATCATAAATAGTTAGAAACCTTCGTGCCTCTGGAACATGCTTTTAAACTGAACAACTTCATAATATGATGGACGTACGGAATAGTTGTCAAGAACTTAATAAAAATAGTTGTGTCTGGCTATTTTTCTATTTTTTGAGTAAAACTTTTAGAAATTTTTAGGTTGTTTATAAATGTGTATGGTTAGTTTATATGTGGTTAGTCTATTTAAAAGTTTAAAACATAAAACTTAATGGTCAGAAAAGGCAGAACTAACATTATAACTACATTCCGATTAGATCTAAATGAAGTTTAAAAAATTGTTGATGGTTTAAAATTTAAAATTAAAAAATAACTGAAGGAATATAATTACGGTATAAATTTAAAAACATTCCCCTGCAACAAAGATAAGTTAATGTCTATTTTAAAATATGTCAAACACGTATTTCCGTGGAGAAAAAATGAAGTAATTATAAACCCAGTCTCACGTCCAATTAAGAAAGTTACGGAGTCATGAAAAACTAAATTGCCAATTAATTTTTCGCACAACGAGAGTAATAAGTTTAAATGTTGTTGATTACTGAAAGCGGGTTAAAATGAAACAACTCTACGTTAATTCCCGTCTTTTTACCAGACACTGTAATTTTTAACCGTGTGTCTGGCGTGAATCTGTCACATGACAGTAAAATATAATTAAACTAGCGGACCCAACTGACGTTGTCCTGCATATCCACTTGAATGTATAAACAAAAATTCATTCAAATTAGTTCAGCTGTTAAGGATTAATAACCTAAACATCGACTGCAGCGCCATCTGCCGGGCTGATTTATGAATCTAAACCATTCCCAGATCCCCTTGAACACACACAAAAAATTTCATCAAAATCGGTCCAGTCGTTTGAGAGAAGTTCAGTGTTACCATAATGTTTTAATCAACTAAAGAATCGGACTTAACCCGAATACTAAAACGCTTCTAAATTTTAAGTCGCGCTTGACTATATTTCTGTGACTACAGAGATCCAACGCGACTTGCTGTAAGAAGATGTAGAAGCATTACCTTTAAATAAATTTAAGATTACATTAAATGAACTACTAATAAACAGTTGCTTCTACACTTTAGATGAGTTTTTGACAATAAAAATTTGATATGTGCAGTGTTAGGAACGTTAGTTATTTAGTAAGTCAAAAAAATTATAAGTATATGAATGAAGCAGACAAGCATACTATGTAGTTGTAAGCATTTTTATAATTCATCATCATCATCAACAGCCTATAAATGCCCACTGTTGAGCAAAGCCTCTTCTCACACGGAGAAGGCTTGAGCATTAATTAAATTAGAACTCACAACCAAAAAACACGTTTTCCTTCACTGTTTGTCAGTTGTGTCTAGATAATCTTTGAAAGTACATAATATAACTCGAAAAATGTAACATTGGTACTTACCGTTGGTAGGTTTCGAACCCGCACCCTCATGCATGAGAAGCAGGTGTGTTAAACCTCCGGGCCACCACAACGACGATGTATGGACGATAATACAAAAACATGTTTCAATTCAAACTAGTAGTTTTGGAGGTTAGTGTGTTCAACAAAACAAACTCTTTATAATTTAGATTGATAATATTATAACCGATACTGCAAAACTATTCATTAAAACAATATCTATCTTTCCAACATTATTTACTAAAATACTCTACTCAGATACCTAACTAACAAAGATTTCATTAAACAAGAACAAATATATATTACCAGACGTAAATAATCGGGACACTTGACAAGCTAATATGTCTGCCACATCCATATAAGTATATGTAACTAGGTGTTATAATCGCAAAGCTGGATTTGAAAGCGAATAGCTAAATAATTAATAAATGAACGCGCACCTTGTTACAATTTACATTGAACCACGTTCATTATGTGTATCAAATATGTATGGGATGTACTGACGTGAAGAAAATTACTTTATACTACAGGTGTGCTCGTGAAAGTATGGACGAAGTGATATACCTATATTGAATATTAAGTAGTGACGTCCTTTCATGTAATCTATATCTTTGGTTATTGAGTGTCTGGCGAAAGTTTCTTTGTGTCTGGTCAAGTCTGTAATTATTTAATTTATTATTATAAATAAAATAAACGATTTATTTTATTACCTGATTTATAATAAGACATTTCTATATAAATAAAAATGAATTTCCGTTCGTTAGTGTAAAGTAACAAAATAATTTCACAGCGCATTGTATGTGTTCAGCTTCACAAACTTTTGTTACAAAATGAGACTATGAAAACTAATGTTTAAAGGTAATTCAATATGAAACTAATTATTTATTTGTTCATTTCAACACCATTGAAATATAGGAATGGCATTAGAATATGTATAAACTTTACTTAATACAGTGTCACACTTTTTAGTCGTTAGATTGATGATGGACTGCCTCATTGGCTGAGTAGTCGCAAGGGTTTGATTCCTGAGTGGGGCAAAGTATCAGTGAATTTTAAAAAAAAAATCTCAGTTGTAGCACGTAGTCTAGAATTTTCCCCGGTATATGGCAATAGTCTCACCCCTACATCGTACAGCGGCATTAAGTGCCGTAATGTGCACCTCTGCCTATGCCTTCGGGGATAAAAGGCGTGATGATGCGAGAGATATATGATGGACAGAGGTGCATGTGTAAAATGTAATTTCAACTGCTTTTAATAAGTTATGAATCTTACTTTATAAGAAGTACCTATACCAATTCCTATACCTCGGGTACAGTCCTGAAATCTTTGTTTTAAAGAAGTGTTTCCGAATAACCGAAAAAATCAACACTTTATCTGACCGGGGATTGAATCGACTTGTCAGCCAATAACGCAATTTGTAATAGGTAAAAACCGTCATATTACTGTTTTCCTTCGCGTTTATCACACCAGTAATGGAATTTACTCTATTCAAAACAGATATCTGATCAATACTTGCCTCAGTTAAGGCATCTATCTTCATTTTAATGTTCTACTTACCTTAAAGAAACTTCGATCATTATTTTAACATTACTTTATTTAAATATTATTCATACGATTCAATATCAAAGAAAATCACATTACTAAAACGATTTACATACTTAGTCAATCTTTTTTTAAATAAACTTTATACCTAAATGTAAAATAAATCAACCTATTCATGTTTAATAAAATAGGTATGACAAAAATATTCAATATAAGTATACCTTATGCTTTTTAATGGCCATTTAATAATAGACCGAAACTCTTCTGAACTACGATTAGACAAGAAAATTCAAATATAACAATCCAATTACATCTTGTATCGTATAATATAAAAAACCAGTTCGTTAGAGATATTTTCCTAAATAAACTCGACCTACATCTTTCTTAAATTATAAATGATTATTAAAATTACGAATTCTGTTTGCTTCTTTAATTTCGTTCTACCTAAAAATACAACAAAGAAATTCATTCTTTAGTTATTTATCTTAGACTTTCTGCGCGCCTGGTACAATGAAATGGTACGCTATCCGAAATGGCGCGTAAATGTAACATGGCCGTTCAATGCCGCTATTCATTGGAGAAGCAAACACGGTGGTGGCTTTTGAATTTAGAATCTCCCGAGTGCGTGCGGAGGCGTCTTGACCCACTTGTTTGGAGCTATGACCTCCTAGTACCTCGCTAGCTCCCTACTGATGCTATCTTTTTCTGTGAGTGTGTATGTCACTGAACTTCTCTCAAACGACTGGACCGATTTTGATGAAATTTTTTATATGTGTTCAAGGGGATCTGGGAATGGTTTAGATTCACAAATCAGCCAGCGGTAGATGGCGCTGCAGTCGGTATCTTGGTTATTTATCCTAAACGGGTGAACTAATTTGAATGAAATTTTGTTTATACATTCAAGTGGATATGCAGGACAACGTCTGTCGTGTCCGCTAGTCTATATATATAAAAGAAAGTCGTGTTAGTTACACCACTTATAACTAAAGAACGGCAGAACAGATTTGGCTGAAAATTGTTAGGGAGGTATCTTAGAGCCAGGAAACCTTTTACCGAAAATCACGAACGGGGACGGGAAGAAATGGCATTACGCGTACGAAGTCGCGGGCAGAAGCTAACTACTACAACTAATTACTACAACTACTCCCTGTAAATTACTTAATTCAATTTATCTTTATGAAAGCTAAAATGTGTAAATAGTTCTTCATCACGTAATTACATGGAGATTGAGGATAACAATGAATGAATCCAGTTCCACTTTATCAAAATAGGTATGTCACAAAACGTTCGGCGAAAACCATTACATTACGTCTGCGAAACTTCTCAGAGTATTACATTTCAGATATGGTGAACATCCCACGGGCCGCTTTTGTTATCCATAATAAAAATATCTTTTAGCCAAATTAGAAAATGATATATTTGTGTTTTTGTATCATGGACTGGCTCGTTGGCCGAGTGGTCGCAAAGGCAAGGTGTCTCGGGCTCAATTTCCGGGTCGGGCAAAGAACTACTGGGTTTAATAAAAAAAGTACAGTGGCAGCACGGAGTCTGAAATTGTGCCCAGTATATGGCAATAGGCTCACCCCATATTACATGGGACTCATAACATAAATAGTGAAAAAGTTTGTTTTACATTGTACAGTTGCACTAGGTACCGTAATGTAAAAACCGCAGAGGGTGATGGCTGACATACGGGCCGGCACTGTAATGCGGGGCTGCGGATGAATATGGACTCCCGTGGCCCCGCACGCACGTGTGAGAAGACACTGGGGTGGTTTTAGCCGGTAAGAGTCCGGCACACCCCTCCGCCTTTCCCCAGGCGGAGGCAGTCCATGAGGATTTCCCCCCATAAAAAAAAAGGTACCGTAATGTCCACCTCTGTCGCGGAGAACCTAACAGGTTACCGGGGTTCAGGCTCGAAGCGCAGGAGAAGGAATGTGCGGGGTGGTTTTAAGTCAGTAAGAGTCTGACACTCCCTCCCGCCTCACCCAGGCGGGAGCAGTCATTCGATGATTTTCCCCTCTTAAAAAAAATGTGGACCTCTGCCTACCCGTTTGGGGATAAAAGGCGTGATGTTATGTTATGTTTGTATGATGGACTATAATGACAATGTTTAGGTTAACATTGGTTATCTCATCGCCAAAACCGTGGTTAATTAGTGGTTTGGCATTGATTGCAAATCCCGCTTATTCTGATAGAATCATTTATCAATTTAAATGAAGTTTCCATTTGTACATTCATTGTGTGCGATAGATTGATAGTAAATATGTAATTATATATTATGCCCCATTAGTTCAGCGGTTATACCAACTTACACAGTTATAATTAAAGCTCTAGGTTTGAGTCATAATGATCGATTTGTAACAAATATCTACTTGATATAGAAATATAGCATTTTGTGAGATGTCTCAAGAAAACAATCAACACTAAAGTACAGTCCATCAAACATACATAAAAATACATCTACATATGTAGGTACTTCATAATTTCACACTAGTACAAAACACACCGAAAAAAGCAATTCATCGTCTCCAATGAATAGAAATAAGAAGGGAAATAACGAACATCAACATTTATATACATACCTCTACATACTTACTGGGCATGTGGAAAATAAATTACTTTTTTCATTTTCACACATCTACACTGTGCCTCGTTACATTGACAGTGTACGGCTCAATACAAATACCACCTTTATATTACGTAAGAGCGAAAAATAATATTGAAAGATTCACATTCCAATTTATTTCGGTTCCCCTTGTTTGTTTTTGAGTAATACCTTCCCGTATTGTCTTTTGTTTCAATGTGTGTACTTCACTTTCAGAGTAATTGTGTTTTGCTTTGTGTTACTGAGGTACTAGGAGCGAATAAACTAATAGAGGTTATTGAACTTTTTTAAATATGCGTTTAATGATATTGATGTTAGTCATATTTTTGCAGCTTTGATTTTTTACATTAATATTAATAAAAAAAAAATATAACTTTCGTGAGACATACCTATTAATTATTATGTGTTCGGCTTACTGACGTAACTGTTTGTCGTCGAATTGGACTAGTTTTAACCCTTTGAGTACCGTCATTATAGACACAATTAAAGAACAATAAGTTGCGATCATCGGTGTCCTCGCGGTGTTTGACAGTTCAAGCCATGCCAGAGGCTCATATTCATGAGCAGCATTCCGCGACTCACGAAGGTTGCGTCTATGCCTCTAGCATAGCTTGAAACTAGTCGAGCTTCTCGTCAAACAATTACGTGAGTAAGCCGAAAACAATCAATTAATCAAAATAATAGTCGGTTCCGTACAACATACACAAACATTACTAAACAAATCCTACCTGACTTTGCCAATAAAATTTATTTCCAAAATTAACACAATAATAAAGCTAATTAAAACAAACAATACCTGCGTACCAGTGAACATTGTAAGCAAAACTCATTTCCGATCATACGACCATCTTACTACCATACCAAACTCGAGACCGAATTCAAATACAGGGAGGTATTTACAATGAAACTTTAGACAATTAGTAGGTACCGAATTAATGAAGCCGGTTCTACCAATGAGCGTTAATGTCTGTGCAGACGAGCGATTCTCTTACCACAAAATACCAAAGTCCGTAATGTTTGCTAGAATACAAATTCAAGGATGTTTATTCAAATTGCTTTTGAGAAGTTAGTTTCTGTATGTTTATAAATAAATAACTATGTATTATTTGTATCAGAACATAGCGCTTTTATAATCTTGCGAGAAATACAGCTCTCTGTTAATTTTTCTATTTATTTTGTACTATAATTATACGGACATATACGACGGACATATAGTGACCAGTTTGGCGACATATTAAAGAAGGGCCAAATTAAAAGTACCCTTAACCGACGAGCATGCATGAAAAGATTGATGACTGTTAATGAAGCGAAAGAGGTATGTAAGAATCGTAGTAATTGCCGTTCCTTAGTCTCTGCCTACCCCCATGGGAGACAGGCGTGAAGTTATGTATGTATGTATGTAAAATTATACATAAACATTACATAACATCAGGCCTTTTATCCCCGAAGGGGTAGGCAGAGGTGCACTTTACGGCACTTAATGACACTGTACAATGTGACACCCACTTTTCACTATTTATGTTATAAGTTCCATGTAATAGGGGGTGAGACTAATACCATATACCGTCTACAATTCCAGACTCCGTGCTACTACTGAGAATATTTAAAAACTCAATAATACTTTGCCCGACCTGAGAATCGAACCCGAGACCCCTTGCCCGGCAGTCGGACTTACGACCAATCGGCCAATGAGGCAGTAAGATTATACACTAGTAGTATAATTCCTTAAACGTATGTGTTGTACAGTATTCATTGCCTTATAGCAATCTTATTCTCCTTCTAGATTTGAATTATGTTTGTGTGTCTCGTCTGCGCATATGTTGCTCATTAATTCAAGAAACAGATGTCGGAATTGTTGGACCATGAAACTGATTTTATGAGCTCATACCAGATATAATTCTGTCATTCCCAACTACTTACTATAAAGAAAATTATGAAGTTATATAAAGGCACTCAACTCACTTAATTACGCTATAATACTCACTCTTTTATTGCTTTTATTTCAAAGTTTATTTCAATATGAACGATCTTTACAATGTTGTTTTACGTAAGTGACTGCCTCGTTGGCTGAGTGGTCGCAATTGCGACCGGGCAAGGGGTTTTGGATTTGATTCCTGGGTCGAGCAAAGTAATATTGGGCTTTTTCAAAAAATCTCAGTAGTAGCACGGAGTCTAGAATTGTGCCCGGTATATGGCAATAGGCTCACCCCCTATTACATGGGACTCATAACATAAATAGTGACAAGTGGGGTGTTACGTGTACGTACAGTATTAAGTGCTGTAATGTACACCTCTACCTATCCCTTCGGGAATAAAATTCGTTATGTTAAGTTTTACGTAAGTGTTAATAGAAATTGAATTATGCAATTATGACAAAGCATCTTTTGAAATACATACTCCTACGGGGTTTTTGATCTTTAAATGTACGTAACTAAACCTATGTACATTCAGTCGAAAAAACGTGAAGTCGCCAACATAAAAAAAATCAAACCACATTTATTTCTTTAATCAATTTTGAACTTTATTACATAACAATGAAGTTAAAAAAAGCTTGATGTGCTGACGTCAGCAGCTACCACAAACCACTCATTACGATCGAAACAAAAATAAATATTACCAAAAAAATTTCAAAGAATTAATGTTGCACCCTCCTCGCCCTAATTACATCCCTGTGATTTGACCCAGAATCGAAAAGGCCTAATGATTAATATTTTCGGGCCAGCAAAAATATGTGGCAGTATTTTTTTAATTTGTTGTTATCATAAAGTATTTATTTGAAATACGGGAGCCCAGAAATCGAATAATGTTTTGATATCGTCAATGTTAATTTATAAAAGGGCCTCCGGGGCCCGTGTTGAACGAGTGTCGTAAACTAAAATGATATTTAAGCTTCATACTTTAAATGAGTCTACAACTTTTAGTAGACTTTAGTTTAAAATTGCGACGTTACTCATTATGGCAGTTTCACTTTTAAGAGAGCGGCATTTTATGGTTCAAAAATATACATAATAATTAAAAAATACATACATATGTCGATGATATTACAATTATACGCTACATTAATAATGGTTGATTGCCTCGTTGACCGAGTGGTCGCAATTGCGACTGCCGGGCAAGGGGTCTCGGGTTCGATTCCCGAGTTGGGCAAAGTATTACTGGTCTTTTTCAAAAAATCTCAGTAGTAACAGGAAGTCCGGAATTGTGCCCGGTATATGACAATAGGCTCACCCCCTATTACATGGGACCCATAACATAAATAGTGAAAGGGGATGTTACATTGTACAGTGGCCTATCCCTTCGGGGATAAAAGGCGTGATGTTGTTATGTATTAATAATGGTAGATCTGAAAAGTTTTCTTCAACTTTTACTTCTTTATTATGATAGTTTTGCCAAAATATAAAACACTTTTGGTCGTGTTTGTAGGTTTTTCACAAAATATTCAATTTTAAGTTATTCAAAGCATTAAGTAGAGGGTTGTTAAACGGTGTAAAGCCCTCCGAGCTACCCTCGGTTTATGTGAAACCTCATAACTTTATAGGACAAAGTTATGTCCCACCTGCGGCCGAATTAAAATAGAACCGCTTATATAAGTACTTACATTTTACCTTCTGTTTTACTAGACATCCTATTTTAGTCTTTCTTAGAACATTATTTATTAATGAATGACGCCGGCAAGGTCTTGGAATTTTCTATAGCACTGAGACTGGAGTGGAGTCCGGTGTTTGGTGTTTAAATCGCCCTCTTTTACGTTAAACACAATGGAAAGTTGCATTTCATATTTATGTGAATTTCTGTGTAGTAATCTACCCTTTACTCCCCTGAAAATGTAGACAGTGGTGCACAAATACAATGTAAAATCTACTTAAGTTGCATACCGAGCAGATAACCAGACTCCGTGCTATTTGGTAATTACTAAGAAATTCCCAAAAAATTAACATAAAATCACGCCTTTGTATCTCCGAAGGGGTAGACAGAGGTGCACATTACGGCACTTAATGCCACTGTATAATGTAACACCCACTTTTTACTATTTCTGTTATGAGTTCCATGTAATAGATTCCACAATTCCAGACTCCGTGCTACTTAGATATTTTTAATATTTTGGTCTCACTTGCGACCACTCGGCCAACGAGGCAGTCAAAAAATAAATTATGTCTAATATTGCGTTGTCCGAACTAGCAGTCAAACTAGCCACTTTTTGCTCGGCAGTCACACAGAACAGTATAGTTTCATGAATCCGTTCAAAGGATGATGAAACAAAAAATCTGTACACTTTTTTAACAACTCAACAAAGAATCTGAAGATATCGAGTACAACTCAAAAAGAAATGCTTTTTCTCTTTTCTGTTGTGAAATATTCGAGCGTGCTCCTATTTTGTTTCAAGAACGTGCAAAAGACAGGGAGGGAATTTATTCGCTGCCCTTGTTATATCTCATTTCGTACAGCTCTCTGCAAATTATGAGTTATTGGAATATTCTTCGTGAAGGATACGCTTGACCTATAAAAGTCAATGCTACCTTATTGGCCTATCAGAGACGGTGTGATATTTTAGCTGCTTTTGTTAGAGTACAGGGACTAGTTTATTATTATAATAAAATAAAAACTGCGTTTAAAAAACCGACTTCAAAAACCAAAAACTAATAACAAACAAAAAGTCAATACTAAAAAGCAAAAAATAACTATTTTTAGTACTGATAGGTCACCCACCCACTGATAGGTAAGAAGTCGGTGCCATAAGTTCCATACAAAATTATTCATTAAAACCTTAATAGGTATCTAATTCACAATTTTGTGGACATTAAGTTATATCATTATGATATGAGCTTATGTCACCGACTTCTAACCTATCAGTGGGTGGGTGACCTATCAGTACTAAAAATAGTTATTTTTTTGCTTTTTAGTATTGACTTTTTGTTTGTTATTAGTTTTTGGTTTTTGAAGTCGGTTTTTTAAACGCAGTTTTTATTTTATTATTTTACCATTTTCAGTGTAAAGCTACATATACCCGTTTTGTTACTTATAATATACATAGGTGCAAAGTCCTCATCAATACAAATTAATCAAGCCCAAACTCAAGGTAGTTACTGTATACCGTTGAGGAGTTCCCTTAACAATTACACTTCTTCATCATCAGACCCTTAATGACAGCCCCACTCTATCTAGGTGTAAAGTCCTCATCAATACAAATTAATTAAGCCCAAACACAAGGTAGTTAATATAAACCACTGAGGAGTTCCCTCGACTGTCTGTCGGCTCCATCATCAGGTCGACTCCAGACCCTTATTAAATTGTAGTGTTTAAAATTCTTAATTGAAAAACATAATAGACGCATTACTCCTCCATAGAATTTTCGAAAGTTCCCCTCGGTTTCCCTAGGATCCCATCATCAGATCCTGACTTCATGGAAATGGGACCATCTCGGGAGTATACCCTTTCAAACGAAACAAAAATTTTCGAAATCGGTCCACAAACGGCGGAGTACTGCGCGAACAAACAAAAAAAAAAAAAAAAAAAAAAAACAATCAGCCGAACATAGTACCTCCTCCTTTTTTTGAAGTCGGTAATTACTATTTTCTGATAGTTTGGTAAAAATAGAATTATACTGTTTTGATTTAAAAAAGTAGGTATGGGTGCTATTGTATTATGGTATCGCTATAATAATATGTAGAAAACAAAAAATAAGTCTTCTTACTGAAATATAAGAAATTAGCTTCTCTCGCGACTTCGTACGCGCAATCCCGATTTTTCTCGTTCTCGTTTGTGATTTTCGGTAAAAATTAAAAAAAAATGGATATAAAGTGTCTCCTCATGTCCGTCTCCTGGTTCTTATCTCCTCATTAATTTTCATCCAAATCGATTTAGCTATTCTTGAGTCATTAATAATGTAACTAACGCGACATTCATTATCATATTTTCGGCTTACTCACGTAACTGTTTGACGAGGAACTCGACTAGTTTCAAGGCATGCTCGAGGCTTATATTTATGAGCAGTATTCCGCGACCCACGCCGCGGTGATTGTCGCGCTTCTCTTTAGCTTAAGCAGCAGCTTAATTAGTTTCTCTCACGAAAGTTTAAATAAAGCGAGATTTTCATTTATTATATAGATTACTTTTTATTTGGTTCTCACATTATTTGGAAGTATTTAAAATTATAAGCATAACTGCCTAGTTTAGTACAAAATCATGACTTCGTGTAATATCTATTTGATAACGGAAATATTCGCCCAAAATTTTATGACTTCAACCAACAGATTTTCAAACTACTACAAATACAAGTAGGTCCCCAATAAAACATATTAAACCCAACTATTCCTTCATGGATAATGTGTGAATTGTGAAACGGTCACAAATTCTATTATTATCGGATTTTACGGCTCGGCTTACGGCCATGCGGCCACGAGCACGGACTTTATGCGGCTCATAAAATCCCTGAGTCCGGCCCTGGCCGCTATAAAGTCCGTGCTGTTTTAACCCGAAATAAGGCATTAAAGTTTTAAAGATGAAGAATTAGGGAAAGTTTGGTAAAATGAACAAAAACAAAAATTTGTGCAATAAATACTGACCAAAAATGCCCCTTAATACTCCTAATTAAGGTTCATGCAAAATAATTGCAAAATACTTTTCAATGAAAACGCATTAAAAAGCTAGAAAAATGGTTACGGAAATAAGCGTACTTATATTTAATCAATTTGTTTACGGCGGCTATTCAATCAATCAACACGGTACCAATTAAACTAAGATAAAAGCTCTCTGTATCGCATCTCCAACAAATCGTAAATGTCTGAAAGGGCTACTTAGAGCATTTATAGCAATGAGAATAGGCATTGGAAATACTTACAATCTTGTACACTAAAAATAACTTTCCGATCCGCTTCATACAGTCGTTATTCCATTGAAATAGAGGATTTTCTTTTTTTAAATATTTTTTTTATATTTTGATGGGCCGACGTTTGACCACTATCTCGCCTGGTGGTAAGCGATGATGCGTTGACGATGGAGCAGGATAGGTTTTATCCTAGCTAATTCCTAATTCACTTTAGTGAAATGTAATCACCATTATCGGCTTAATTTTTTACCCATTAAAAACAATACCTAATGTCAATGTCAATAATGTCTTTTTTCGAAGTCGATGCAAATCACACTAAATCCATACTTACCGCCAACAAAATCTAGTAGCTGTAGAGCACCACTGGGCTGTTTTATATATTTATGGCTACACTAGCTGTTGCCCGCGACTTCGTCCGTGTAGAATATGAATATAGAACATAACCTTTTTTGGTTTAATTAGTAGATTAGCCAATACAGACAGACAAAAATTATAAAAAATGTTATTTTGGTATGTGTATCGTATGTATATTTATATGCATGAAGTAAAAAGAGGTTATTTTAGTATTACAAACAGATACCCCAATTTTATTTATCTGGATAGATGATGAACATGAAATAATTTACATTGGGTGATATTTACATCTTTCACGATTCGCCTTACGTGTTTAGGAATAATGAAGTAAAAACATTTAAGTTGTGTTAGATTTGCTTTTAATCATTATTTTGCTTGTAATCATTATTGTTATTTTTGTTTGCTTTGATTTTTTTATCGTTCTTTATAATATAATTGTACATAGAATTTATGATCCCGTGAGTGTTGTGTACATCTGTCACTGGTATGCATATCAGACTTTTTAACATTTTGTATTCAACTGTGTTATGGCTAGTGTATAGGTAATATGTATACTGTTGATGTGTCTTTAATACTTTAACTGCCAAGTTTAAAATGGTGAAAGTCAAACCTCCACTAGCGTCAGGCACCGGTGACTGACGTGGCACTATAAGGGTTAATAAATAAATGAATAAATAAATTCATCAGCACTTAATACTAAACGTACTTTCATATCACAAATGCATTTCTACAATTACTTTTCTCCAACTTAAATTAAACCAATTATAATCCAAGTGATATAACCTCCTCGCTACCAACCTCCAGGGATCACTACTTAACAGAGTTGTCAAGAACCTCTAGTGATTATTGTCCCTATGTTAACCTGGTAACTGCTACGTACTTGACAGTTTACCCCCTGGAGACCTGGGTAATTAATAATAACTGTTCTGTGTTACCCTTTGTTTACAAAACGTGGGTTGAAGTCAGTGAGTTACTTTATAGCTGGTGTTTAGACTGGGCCATAAGATTATGCGGTTTGGAATGAGTTGGTTTAGTTATAGTGACTTCATAGAGCGATTTCTCAAGATTCAAAAGATAAGGTCATAACCTTTTTGCCATCTACAACTCTGTTAAACTTCTGGTCAAAGGTCTCTTCTCATGCAGAAATGCTTGTTACATTTTCCTTTAAGTTGAGTAGTTGATCTTTCTTTTCTTCTGCGATTTCCTCATTTAAACAACATAACATCACGCCTTTTATCCCCAAAGGGGTAGACATAGGTATACATTACGGCACTTAATGCCACTGTACAATGTAACACCCACTTTTCACTATTTATGTTATGAATCCCACGTCTTAGGGGGTGAGCCTATTGCCATATACCGGGCACAATTCCAGACTCCGTGCTACAACTGAGATTTTTTGAAAAAGCCCAGTAATACTTTGCCCGACTCGAGAACCGAACCTGAGACATTCGGCCAACGAAGCAGTCCTCATTTAATTTCCAACGAAAATGACTACTGATGTATAAATGCAGAAAAATATCTCAATAATACATTTTAAATGAAAATGTTCAACATTCTAGGAAATAAGAACTAATAACACTTCATATTAATATTTCGGACATAAAAATTCGTTGCAGCATAACTTCGCTTTCAGACATGATTTACGAGCATCCGGAGATTTTTCCAAATGCCCAGAGAGACGTGAAATGCGAGGAATTTAAATGTTAACCCCGACGAGGTCATATGGACATTTTTTTGCCGAAACCCTCTGAAAATATCTGTCTGTTACTCCTTCTAATATATTATCTCTGATAATTAATTTAATATTCCTGAGCCTTGAACAATACCTACCGTATTCTATTGAGATTCTATCTAGTGAGACGAAAATAATAAACACAAGATATTTATATTAATTTACATACCTACTGCTACTGATACAAAATAGTTAAAAGTTTATAAGAAAATTTACTAAAAAAAATGAACTGTAATGTTAATTAAATGTTAAGTGTGAGAGAACCATGCTTCGGCATGAATGGGCCGGCTCGACCGGAGTGATACCACGGCCTCACAGACAACCGACGTGAAGCAACGCTTGTGTTGTTTCGTCGTGTGAGTGAAGTTACCGGAGGCCCAATTACCCTCCCCTTCTCAAACTCCTAATCCCCAAAAGGCCGGTAACGCACTTGTAACGCCTCTGGTATTCCAGGTGTCTATGGGCGACGCCGAATGCTTACCATCAAGTGATCCGTCTTGTCGTTTACCGGCTTATGCCAAAAAAAAAGAAAGTAGGTATTAAGAAATTACAAATTCAGTATTAAACGTCAAAACCCGATTGGTTGGCAAGAAAAGCAAGACAAGCGAACCAACCAATCAACGGCTATCAATATCGAGAGCTACAATATGATTGGCAAGTTACTGATCTCGAACAAAGTGCATTCAATCAACGGAAATGATAGTCCAATAATATGGATGCCTGTATATTGTACATCGGTTTTATATTGCTTTTTAAATTCGTATTTCATTTTGGCACAGCGTTCGAATTTTGGTTTGTTAATTACATCATAGTGTTAACATTCACACGATAATGATGTTAACATTCAATGCCACGCTGGCCGAGTGTCAATGAAATAAGTACTAGCTGTGCCAGCGACTTCGTCCGCGAGGAATACTGATTCACAGCTCCTCCCCCATAGATGATAGCGTGATAATATGTAGCCTATATGTTGAACTGACCTGTTAGAATATTCGTGCAAAATTTGAAGTAAATCCATACAGTACTTTTTGAGTTTAACCCGGACATACCTACATACAGACAAACAGACAAAAATTCTAAAAACCGTATTTTTGGATTTGATATCGAATGCAGATTACACCTCAACCATTCTTTAAAAAAAATATTCATTGTACAGTTTTCACTTTCCTACGATTTTATTATATGTAGATATGTTTACATCAGAAGATAGATAAATATCAATCTTTCAATCGTCGATTTCTGAAATCGCAAAGGATTTTCAAACCATAAACTGTTTAAAAATCGTACTCATTTTCTTTTTATGTGAGCTCGTCTTGTTTCATGGAAACAAACACTGAGCCGACAATAGGAATGATGAAGTCAAAGTCAAAGTCAAAGCATTTATTTCAATTAAACCATAATTTGGTCCTTCTGAAACGTCAATAAATACAAAATAAATAATAATCTGTCAGTCAGTCCGCTGAGAGGGTATGAAAATTAAGTTCAGCCAATCGCGAAATAATGGAGCACATACATACATACATTCAGGTCAAACTGAGAACTTTCTTTCTTTCTTTCTTTTCTAAGTCGGTTTAAAAAAACCTTCAACAATACCTACATTAAAAACTAAATACAGCAATTTCCAGAGGTAATTATCAAGTAAAACAGAACAAATAATTAGAAACGCGGTATTAATGCGCAGTGGTAATTAAAACAGTAGATGGCTCCGTGGCTCCGTGGCTGTATAGCTAACGACCGACCAGCTGGTGGCAGGTGGCTTGCCAATTAAAACACGCTAATTTGCAATCCTCATAATTGTTGTGCAAGCTTTTGTTTAGTAAAGAAGATAATTACTGTGTCAGGAATTTTGTTGCTAAAGTTTTAGACAATATGCCTATGTATAATAGGGTATTTGCCTTAATCAAAAATAATTTATTTCGATTGTTCAATAAAATAAAATATAAAAAATAATCACACTTTCATTGATTGATTTTATGGCTAATTTAATGTTAGTATTTTTCCACCAAATTTTTAAAAAATAACTATGCTGTTTGACTCTAAAAACGTGACGTCACAATACACAAAGTAGTACAAAATTCATAGACAACTGTCGTTTTTGACAAACGGTGAAGGAAAACATCGTGAAGAAACCTGGACTTATAATTTCTAATTATGAGTTTAAAATTGCTAACCCGCATTGAGCAAGCGTTGTGATTAATGCTCAAACCTTTTCCGTACTAGAAAAGGCGTATAGTCAGCCGTGGCCACTTATAGGCTGTTGATGATGATAATGATGAACCACACAATTGAAAAAAAACTCAACCACTACAAACCTAAAGTTCACTATCTCTTGTTTCAGACTTTTTGCGTGGTGTCGAAGCGTTTCCGAAAGAACTATATTCACCGGTTCACGGCCACCAGGTCGTTGTTCTGGTACTCCCCGTGGTCTCCGGTCCGAAGAGCTTGCGTCTACCTCTCCACCAACCAGTACTTCGATTACTTCGTCATGGCTACCATACTGCTCAACTGTGTCTTCCTCGCCATGTCGGAGACTATCGAAGAGGCTGAGTAAGTATTTTTTAATTTTATTTCTTTTGCCGTTTGGCGATGTCTCGGCCTGTGAGGAGATTAACTAACGAAATGATCAAAATAAAAGTGTTTTTGTAGTTGTAAAATAGTAGCCGTATGAAGTTTGGTGTTGTCCAATATCAAAGTAACTTTATATTTCTACCTACCTCGAATTAGTATAAAGCCGAATCGCATAATGTAGATTTTTTAAAGTCATTGCAGGGACTATTTTTTGTTATGGTCACACATTTATACACATGGACTACTTATATACAGACTCACAATACTACGATACTTCTGCGGAAATTATCGAAACATTGTTTCATTAATTCTTTAACTTTTTTCATTATTTTAAAAGTTAACTAAAAATTACGATTTACTCACATAGTCACATACACACAAACCTCTACTAGTGTCTCTTATTCTACTAGTAGACTGCGCGACATCGCCGCGACTGCGCACGCTGCTCATGAGGAAGAGTCCCTTTGTGGCTCGAAACTAGTAGAGCTTTTCTCAGTACATTTACATGAGTAACTCATAATTTTTATCTAATTCAGCAAGCCTCACTATCGTTATTATAAAGACTTTAATAGTTAACAATAGGTACGTAAGCATTCGATTATTTCAAGATTGATACAGAAACATCGAGCTTTCACCACTTGAACAAGAGATGGAAGTAATGTATTTATCCTGGTCAAATTACCGAACATTTTAATAAAGGCTCCACATAGGAAGCTTCCAATATCCGGCCTTTATACTCTGTCAAGCACTTGTTGATCGAAATTGACGTCTGTACCGGTTAATTTGGAATATTTCAGATATTTTGGACTGATTGACATTTTGAACTGTGTCGATATGATGTAACTTTGAGTTCATTCATGTTATTGACTTGTTCTTTGCAAAATTATCTAAGTAATTAAACGTTGTAGTTCGGTGTGGTTTATAAACTCGGATGTTTGTCTATTTAAGCCTTAAAAGGCTTTTTGTTTTACGGGGAATAATCTTTCAAGGACTTCTCCCGCCCGGGTGAGGCGAGAGTGAGTGTCAGACTCTTACTGACTAAAAACCACCTCGTTCCTACTACCACTCTTCAAATCGGAGCCCCGGCAATCGGTTAGGCATTCCACGGTTCGCCTAAAAGGCTAGTCTACATACATAGTCTAACTAATACATCAAGCGAGTAAATTGCATGATCTACCAAACCCTTCTCGGAAACATAATAATTTATTCTGATTGTTTCTTGTGCTGAATTATATGAGTAACCAGCTTCGGACCGCGACTTCGTACGCGCAACCCCGTTCCCGTATTCTTTTTCTGTCATAAGAACCTTCTCCTGGCAATAACAAACACAACAAAAAAAGAATTAGTGAAATCGGTCCAGCCATTCACGCTTGATGCCGTAACCAAGGCAAAAAGGGTTCATTTTTATATATATAAGATAGTATATAAGCTATCCACATAGATAACACAGCATCTCCAGAAAACTTAGTTAAAAAACTAATCATACAAAATGCAAATTCAGTACATGACACTTGCAACCAAAGTATATATCGTGCATCAAACTTACAAATTCCAGTTTAAACTAGTTACGAAATTATGCACAAATATGTACCACGAGTACTGTCGCTAACAAAATCAGGTAGTCGGATCGGTGACGGCTGAATCAATCACGTTATTCGCTTGCTTGCGTTTACGTCAACGTTATATATGATCTCGTTAGTGTACCCGACTGTACACGTACGTAGAAAACACATGTCTACTATATAGACGTAGTAATTTACTGCTTGCTAGTCCATGCTTAGTGTTATAAATGTGCATATTATACTCGATTGTGTGGTTGTTTCTACTTCTGTATTGTTGAAGTGACACCCGAATACTGAAAAGCTACTCAATCTTAATTTGTACTTAAATATCGTGCCGTCTCTGTCATTTTAAAAAGAATTTGTAGCAACAGAATTACACTTAACTTCAAAATGAGTGACGTTTGAGTATTTGTACATTAGTAACGTATTTGTGATATATGGGATTAAGATTTCTCCGATTTGATTTTTGACAACGCAACAAAATTAAAAAAAAAAGTGAAAAAACGAATTAGTCTGTTTTGTAAATCGAATCCTTAAGCAGCCAATGAGAACGTTTCGAATAGAATTGTGAGATAATTATTCATGAAAGGGGCACTAAAATCCAAATAGGATATCCGGGATTGGGTCGATGGGTCACGGTGGAAACTTGTGGGAGCCGGTGCAAACCGGTGACCGATAAATGCTAAACGTTATGCAATTTAATATACCGGTCTAGGTGGCTCTGTTCTCGCGTTTCAATGAATTAAGGACCTCAGCAAAAGCAAAATTGATCGTTATAGATTTTAGTAATGTATAAATTCAAAGATATTAATTTCGTACTACTTTTCAAGTATGGTATACGGATATAAAATTCGCGTCGCGTATAAGTTACAATTCACAACTTATAAATCTGATAAATATATCAAGATAACCGTAAAACTTTCTCAATATTATTACTTTACTAATTACATAAAACAGTTCACTCCGTCACAAAAAAGACCTTCAGACACTGAACTTTAAGATTACCTAAATAAACACAACACAATATCTACAATACCCTGAAATAAACTGAAACATGCAAATGACGCTGAACCCAACAAAGGTCGTGACACACGACTCCGTAATCGTCCCATCAGTGACGTATGGCTCTCCCGACGATACACACTCCTTACTACGTGTAATTCAAGACGTAAGTGAAAACAAACTTGGTGACACTCTGTTACACACTGTATATAAAATGGTGTCATTCTATTACACCACCCTTTGTAAGTAAGTGATAGTTTGTAACACTGTGTTTAAGTTGGTGACAGTTTGTTACATCCTGTATTAAATGTTGTCATGCTATTATATGAATTACTTAACATAGCATCCTGATAACTTGGTGACATACAGCATGATGTAATTATGCCTGGGCTGAACTGCACTACGGTTATACCGCGGTAATTTTTAGCTATGTAATATTTTATAAAGAAAAATACGTATAAAAATAGCCGGTTTTTAAGCGACTGATTTTAAAATTTTTGAGTGCCGGAGAGCCATGCTTCGCCACGAATGCCGACCAGCTCGACCGGAGCGTCTTTAAAGCAACATTGTGTTTCGTCGTGTTAGTGAGGTGACCGGAAGCCCTATTACTCCGCCTCCCCCCCTTCCCCTATATCCCCAATCCCTGAATCCCCAACAACCCTTAAACTCTTAATCCCCAAAAGGTCGATAACGCACTTGTAACGCCTCTGGTGTTCCAGGTGTCTATAGGCGACGCCGATTGCTTACCATCAGGTCATCCGGCTGCTCGTTTGCCGGCTTATCACAAAAAAACCGTTGAATATTAACAATTTGAGGTGAAAATGAACCGCTACAAAATACCTCTATATAATTTAAAGAGATATTACTGGTTACTCTTTTTATTTAAGGTTGATAATAATTAAAGGGGGTGATTTCACGTTCCTTTTAAAACTGTGCTGTTCTTCAACCGCTTTGTGAGGGCGGATAACCGCACGAAGGAAAAATGGTAGTGTGGTCTTAGCATAAGGTGGGAGGATGAAAACCATCAGTTATGCAGTGTACGTCGGTACGTCCCCTGGAAGTGACTTCACGTGAACTGACTACGAATAGAATCCGGTTGGAAGCTGTTATTATAACATAGCTTCACGCCTTCCTCGTATTAGAGGGTATAGTTGATATGGTATAGTGTGAAGTACTTTTTCAATAGGATGTCGGACATGTCAGTATAAGGAAAAAATGGGTTATGCGCTAGATTGTTGTAAATTGTAAGATTAATGAATAAGAGAACTGTATACTTGAGAACAAGTTGGTGGCCAATTACGTAATAGTCATTTTTAGCATGTCATTTGTGAATGAATTTTTGATGAATTGCAGTCAACGTTAGAGGAATAGGGTAGTTTAGTGCTTGTAGCAAGACTGAGTGCTTGTAGTAACAAGCACTCAGTCTTGTACCTCGCTTTCAACAACCGCAACTACAGCACTCAAACCAAAGATACAGTCAACAAATAATAGACTGGAAAACACAAAAGAAAGCTATGTATTAAGTATATATTTGCGTACAACAAACAAAGGATTTCTATACAAGTCGACAGCGGTTTTATAAAATATAACTTTGAACGTTTATATTCATTGTAATGTGGCGGCCTTGAGGCTTGTAATTATTTAAATACCTACACAATTATACTGGACGAATTCAGTTCACTTCAAATATTTAACTGCCTGTGTTTTTTAAATGTGTAGACTTGATACACGTGTCATTTTTGTTTCTTTTTTTATTATACTTATACAATGGCAGTCTGATGGTAAACGGTGATTTTAGCTTATGTGCACATCCAATACCAAAAGTATTACGATTGCGTTGGAGGCTATGTTGGAAACTATTTAATTTTAAGTGTGGGAAACCCATGCGTATGCACGAATGGGCTGGTTCGACTGGAGTGATACCACGGCCTCACAGAAGACCGACAACAACGCTTGCGTCGTGTTTCGTCGTGTGAGTGAGGTTACCGGAGGCCCAATTACACTCCTCCCCCACCCTTCCCCAATCCCTGAATCCCCAACAATCCTCAAATTCCTAATCCCAAAAGGCCGGTAACACACTTGCAACGCCTCTGGTGTTCCAGGTGTCCATGGGCGACGCCGATTGCTTGCCATCACGTGATCCGTCTGCTCGTTTACCGGCTTATCCCGTTAAAAAAACATGGATAAACAATAGATAGCTTATGTTATATGTTATATGTTATTCCAGATTGTAGGTAATCTATCTCTGTGTTACATTTTGTTCAGATTCGTTCATAATTTTGTGTGACAGTGTGACTAACAAATATATATAGGTGATACATCTGCTCTTTTACCGGCTTATACCATAAAAAAAGAAAATCGCGACATCCCAGCTAATAATGGCGCAATCGAACAACGAGTTGGACATCCGAAAGATGAACCTAATTACCAGACGAAACATTGTACCTTAAATACTACGTAGTCGTACGACGTCAAGTTTCTATGCAAGGAATTATGATTTTGCATATAAAGGCAGTAACATTCCAGCAATACAATACACTGGCGCTTTTATCTTTAAAATCAAATTTCTTTCGTTGCGTAACATAGCACAAAAATTTAAAAAGACAAATTAATTTCGCGTTCCATCCCACAATTTGTAAGACATCTTAACTGCTTTCCAATCACCTGAGTAGTTACAAACTCGGTAACACAAGCTACACGTGTCACTAATTCAATATGTTTGTAGTTTATTGGGAACCCCTCCTGGGAGAGCTAACTATTGGAACTCCTATTTTACTAGATCTGTGCCGTGTTCAGCATCTAATCATTAGTGTCGTGTGGAAATTCTGGCGTATTGATGAATGTTTTTTTTCTTACATAATAAGTAATGTACGTATACTTCCAAATTGATAATTGATATCTAATGCTTGATTTCACTATACTCTAGTAAATAGTAAGGGAGGTTCCTTACTATTTACTAGAGTCTAGAGTAAGCAGGTGATAGACGATATCTTGGTTTCCATAACCCAAGTGAGGCTTAAATAAAAATGATAAGGAATTAGTTTAGGTGCTCATAATCATCATCATTAACACCCGGAAGACGTCCACTGCTGGACAAAGGCCTCCCCCTTAGTACTCCACGCCTAACAACTCGCCACCTGCATTCACTGGCTAGGTGCTTAGAAGTTCGTTTACGCCAAATAGCTCTTAACCCCTTAAAAATTGTTGAAAATCATCCCCTAAATTTATTTATACAAAAGTAGTCTCTAAACATTGAAAATAAGGTCTATAATGTAGTTAGTGGAAAGGGGTCACCGGTGACCGCTTGGGGATACACGGGTAAAGAAGAAATGGTTTAGTGGTTGGCTAAAAACGGCCATAAGAATCTTTTACTACATACACAAAGTTGCTCACCGTATTTTATTAAAATTGGACTTTAAACATATTTAGTGAAAAGTAGGTGTTACATTGAGTGAGCATTGGTGACTTGTAAACAAGGGAAATGTACACTCCACCTTCAATATCCTCCTCATAGCCACTATACTGAAGACCGTGTATGTAATCGTTTGATTAGTACACAACACGTAAATGCTTGATTAGTAAGCTAACAATTAACTGTTTACAAGCCACCTCGAGTGTCTGTGATCTGCATACATGATTATTTTGTAATATTCTGCATAAAACACATTTTAGTCTTCGCTGAGGTTAAACTGTCAAACACCAAGCGGTCACCGGTGACCGCGACCTATTGTTCTTTAATTGTGTCTATAAAACCGGTACTCGACGAGTTAAAGAGATATGCATCAGTGAAAAAGAATCAGTATCTTACTTAGAAAAAGATAACACAAAAAAAATATAATAACTTGTTTGGCACGGGAAACAAAAAAAAAGGTAACACTCGAGTACACGATCGAGATTTCAGTGAGTCAACCTATTAAAAATATCAACCCACACCAAAAAAAAATACAAAAACCTATCCAAAAACAACTTACAAGAAAAAAAAACTAAAAACAAATCGTCAAAATTAAATGTAGAACGCGACGTTTTGAAACTATTGGCGCCGTTTTTGTAGCACGTCATTTGGAACCTCAATAATCCAGGGTTTGCCTATAAAAGCTTATCTAGCCGACATTGTGGCACTGCGGTATTGGAACTAATGTCGACTAATGTTAGTGTGTAGTATGTTTTATCGGCCCGCTCCATCAACAGGTTTATTGATTATACGAAATGGTGAGGGCGCTGCGAGCGTTTAAGGCAGATGGGCGATACGCTCCATCGGTGAAATGTTGATGTTGTAAAATAAATGTGCTTGTCATGGTTTCTTATAATATATGTGGTTTTAAGGGTTTAAAATATGTTGCGAGAAACACAAATATTGTAGGTATTAGTTTATTCACGAAGAATGCGTATATGCATTTAATCGCCACTGGCTCGCAATTTAGGACATGTTTGCGTCTAAGTTCCCTCTAATTCGTTGTGTCCCATAAATTACTATTCCTGCTTATGATTGATACGTTCTAAGTGTGGGAGAGCCATGCTTCGGCACGAATGGGCCGGCGCGACCGGAATGATACCACGGCCTCATAGAAAACCGACGTGAAGCAACGCTTGCGTTGTGGTTCGTCGTGTGAGTGAGGTTACCGGAGGCCTAATTACCCTCCCCTTCCGCAATCTCCCCAATTCCTGAATCCCCAACGATCCTGAAACTCCTAATCCCAGCTTAAGCCATAAAAAAACTGTTTCGACATGACTTGAGATCACTTCTTTATAAACTCGTCAATGCAACGATACGAAAAATTAAATGTGGGACAACGTAACAATATACCTTACTGATATACCTATAAGTCGGTTCCCAGATAATTTCATCAGTATAACAATTCTGACATTGAAGTCAGTTGTTGTAGATGTCCGCCAGAACAAACAGCCTTTTGTTTGACGCCAGCATCACCGGCTTATCAGGGTTTATCACACCCTGACAGACTTGATGAATTAACGCTATGAATACTTCATGAAGCAAGTTCATTAACTTGCCAAATTGTTTGTATTGTAATTATGAATTTGTAATCATTCGCGGCTTTGAGGTAGAGGGTGAATAAAGAATGATTTGGATTATTGAATAAAGGTTAGTAATGGTTTAACTGCCTCGTTGGCCGAGTGGTCGCAATTGCGACTGCCAGGCAAGGGGTCTCGGGTTCGATTCCCAGGTCGGGTAAAGTATTACTGGGTTTTAAAAAAAATCTTATTAGTAACACGGAGTTTGGAACTGTGCCCGGTGTATAGTAATCATGGGACTCATAACATAAGTAGTGAAAAGTAGGTGTTACATTGGACAGTGGTATAATGTGCACCTCTGCCTACCTCTTCGAGGATACAAGGTGTGATGTTATGTTATGTTAATAACGGTTTTTGAATTTATGTCTAGCTACGTATATCGGTAAATTAGAAACGGAATAGTAGATCCTGTTGGTATATCTCACGGTATTTTCTAAACTAAGGGGAAGTGTCATCCAACACGATTACTACGGGAATCGCTGTCGCCAAACCCATACAAATGAAACGATAATCCGTGATATATCCAATAACAAAATAGCTGCAAGAAAATGCAGGCAAAGTTCTCTTTTGTAAAAGAACCTCATGGTCCAACAATGGACTCCCTTGGACTCCTGTCTCTATTATGATTTTTTTTTCTTCTTCACAAAATAGAACTGTGAATGGCGGACTTAATGCCTTAAGGCATTCTCTTACAGTCAACCATAGGGAAGTGCAGAGAAATGAAGTGGTTGATGCGAAGCCAGAACACAATTGAAAAAATTAAAAAAAGTTATGTTATGTATATACTACACACATAAATACCTATAGAATAAATATATTAATACAATATTTTATAAATCTGTATAGACATATACATATCATATAATATATACTACTAAACCTACTGCATAAATACTACAATATATTATATACAAAAAAAAACTTTTTATTCCTCACCTGCATACAAAATGACTTTGCCACCAGTACATGGGTTTTCAACTAAGAGCTACAAGGTACGCATTGCGCTAACTTATACCGGTAATGTTGAAACCGCAATTTCATGAACAAATATAAAATAAAAGTAGGCGGTGAGCCCTATAATATGAATTCACAGCTTCTTCCTCTTAATGTCAGTACTTTATGTCGAAACGCTCGTTAATCTTATGTTTTTTTTTTCGATATTTTTATAGCTTTGTGACCTCTGGAGTTTGTAACAGGAGTTATTGGCGCGTTTCACGAGTATTCGTATCGCGAAGTACTTGAACGGAACTTATAATTGCTGATAAACTGTTGTGCTGTTTGGAGCTGTTTTTTTTTTTCGTACGTGTCGAAATAACTGAAAATATGTTATATTTCAGAACTTAATACTTATAGTAGTATTTTTAAAACATGTATTTGTACAATAATAAAATGTTAACGCCCTATCCGCTTAATGTTAGTTGAACATGGTTTAGAATCCAAAGTCGCAGAGTGAAACTTCCAATAATACTTCAAGAAAACAATTGCATAAATTCAGAAGCCACAAGTAAAACAGAAAAAAAAATATCTTAACGTCATATTTCTTTTAAACTTTAGAACGCAATAACTCGCTGTATACAATAACTGTCGCTCAGCGATCAGTGTCGCGTCACACGAGGTGACAGGCGACGCGCGACGGTGACGTCACGCCCTGCCGCAACATGTCCGCCGCGCGATTAGTCGCTCGGATAAACGTCAGCTCACAAACATGGCGCCGATTAGCGGTCACTCAAACTGTTTGAGTTTCAAAGTAATCGGTCGGTAATACAACTTTCGTTAATCCTCGCTCCCTATGCTTGCTTAACCGTAATTAATAATCGATATTCGATTGATGTTTCAATTAGCTGAGGGGGTGAAATTAAATATGTTTTGTTCGAATTAAATAAACAGTTATGTGATAATGATTAATGGTTATACAGATAATTGTAGCTCAAATTGCCTCTGAGTTCCATACTGCAACCGAGGAAAAATTTGATAGCAAGTATGCTACGTCGTAGCATTCATAGTCGATGTCTCTACTACGCTACTACGACGTAGCCCTTAACTGGCTACGCGAACTTTCTATGGCCTTATTTATCTTCTATATTCTATTTTTGAACAGGGACATGTTATGTATAGTGATATAGTGATAGATAGTTCATATCACTATATTTTTTGTCAAAATTGAAAGTTGCAAAGTCCATTTAAAAACGTATTAATACTTTTTACGAGCAAACAAATATCATACAACTTGTAGTTATTTGTGATTATTTCGATTGCCAGTGTACTTATACCGAACCGAAATGTTCGTACTTAAATTAGTTCAATTAGTACAATTGATTGGCGTTTGCCTGGTAATTGATATTGCTCCCTGTATTATTTCAATTTAATATTGTTTTAGTTGGTTGAAAAGTGCTTCTGCTGAAGAATGTGATATTTATTAGCCTTCACCGCTTTAATCTGTAATGTCTGAATGTTTGTACTTTACCCAATAGAACTGCTATAAACAATTGTGTTTTAAACTAAAAAGACTGGTTCCAAAGGTCACCAACACAATTCTTCAGGTACGAGTATCCACGGGTACTGAATACTCACCATTATGAGATTCAACACATTCAGCATTTTTTTAACAATTATTTTAAATTTTTTACTGTATACCTAGTTATCTACTTGACGACATTCATATCACATTGTAATTCAATTCGCATGCTGAAAGGTAAAATATATTGGGTCAATTAACTTCATTCCAACTTATATGTATACCTACATTATTGGCAAATAAATGTCTTTCTTTCTTTCACATCATCAGGTGATCTGTCAGCCCGTTTGCCCCCAAACCCTGACTAAACTACTAAAAAAGATAAATAGATGTTCCACTTTCAAAAATCAAACAAAACAAGAGTCAAAGGGGTAATGTCAATAGGGTAGACGATTAATTTTTATTTTAATGTCCGTCTGATAGATTATTTAAAAACATTAGACACGTATTTTTTATTTTCTCACAGAAACGAATAGTTTCGAAGATATATTGATTTGAAATGTCGCGTGACGTCACTTCTCAGTACATTTTATACTAAGAAATGACGTTTTAGCCCCCACTCCTAAACTTTGATTCGTTTTATCTAAGTATTGTTTTATTATACGACAAAATAAAAAAATACGTGTCTAATATTTTTTCATTACCTAACTTTCGGACTAATTATATTTTTAATTTTCATACCCTGTCATCATTTTCCTGCTTTATCATTGAAAATAGAGGAGCAAACGATGTTTGAAGATTCGAATCTAAAATGTAGCTATCAAAGTTGATTTCTGAATGGAGCCGTGTGATAGTAGTGATTACATAGGCCGAGGTGATAACAGATATGTCGAGATTGTCGGGATGACGTCATCTTGTCGACTTTTTACGACTGGTGAAGTCACTCGAGATGGGGTGGATAAGACATTTTATTTTATTGGTCAAGTTTTTCCATGTTGAAGTTTTTTTCTGGAAACATTTCTCTAGTGAAAATTCGTCTGAAAAAAACTGCCTCATTGGCTAAGTGGTCGCAAGTGCGAATGGGCTAGGGGTCTCGAGTTCGATTCCCGGGTCGGGTAAAGTATTACTGGGTTTTTCAAAAAAATTCTCAGTAGTAGCACGGAGCCTGGAATTGTGCCCGGTATATGGCAATAGGCTCACCCCCTATTGCATGGGACTCATAACATAAATAGTGAAAAGTGGGTGTTACTTCTGTGTGCACCTCTGCCTACCCCTTCGGGGATAATAGGCGTGATGTTATGTTATTTACTAACATATAATTTAAAACTCTATACCAAAAAAGACTGCAAAAAGCAGACATGTTATAAATATATAAGGTATATTAACGAACTATAAATATAATATAACACGAGCAGGGAGAGTGTAAACAAAATAACTTGCTAAACAACCCTTTGTGTAAACAGCGAGCGAGCCTGAACCCAAAATATATATAGGTACACACATAGTACCTACATATATATTTCTGTTTGTATATACATATCACGTAATATGAGCTTCCGCCTACTAACACGTGTAAGGAAATCTATACATATACTGAATAAAAAAGTGTCTGTACGATAAATTGTTAAAAACTATTTGTATAACTGCCTTCTTGCATACGGTAATCTTTAGAACTAAGTGATTTATTAGGATTAAACAATTTTTTTTATATGTAAAGATAATACTTACCACTTATTACATAATGGTTTGTTTTGGAGGCGAGATTAAAAAAATTGTCTATTTATAGTCAATTTACTACGTGGACGAAGTTGTGGACAGAAGCTAGTATAATACATATAAAAATCAATTATTGTTATTCTTTAGTCTTACTGAAACTCGAAAACGTTGGCATATTTGAGAAATTTCTGGGAAATATTAAAAGGGGAGGAAATATAAAGAAATCGCAAGGACATTGCTTTTCTTTTCCCATACAGACTATAAATTTATGGCGCTGTAGAACATTACTAAAAAAACAATTGACACGTCAATGACGTCAGACCAAAAATGATAAGACCAGAAATATATTGTGTTTTCTTTCTAATTCCAAATTTTTGCCGCCTTTAGAACATTGCTAGATAAAAACAAATGACATGCCAATGACGTCAGACCAAAAATGACAAGACCAGAAATATATCGTGTTCTCTTTCTAAATCCAAATTATTACCGCCTTTAGAACATTGCTAGATAAAAACAAATGACATGCCAATGACGTCAGACCAAAAATGACAAGACCAGAAATATATCGTGTTCTCTTTCTAAATCCAAATTATTACCGCCTTTAGAACATTGCTAGATAAAAACAATTGACACTTCAATGACGTCAGACACAAAATGACAGGGCCAGTAATATGTCATGTTCTCTTTCTAAATCCAAATTATTGCCGCCTTTAGAACATTGCTAGATAAAAACAATTGACACTTCAATGACGTCAGACACAAAATGACAGGGCCAGCAATATGTCACGTTCTCTTTCTAAATCCAAATTATTGCCGCCTTTAGAACATTGATAAATAAAACAAATGACATGCCAATGACGTCAGACCAAAAATGACAAGACCAGAAATATATCGTGTTCTCTTTCTAAAAGTTGAATGCATTTACGTATACAAACTCCTATAAGAAAATGTGTACATACATTATACATACATATATAGGTGTACGCAGCCAACTGGTGCCTAATCTATATAAATAAAACTGATTTACTTAATGTATCGAAGAAAATTCGATATATTGACCTGAAATATTGGGAAGTAGCACCAGGGTGAAGCAGAGGCGGGCTGCTAGGTTAATTTAAAATATAAAAATATGTATAACGAGCTTTCTCCACAATAGGCAGATAGATTGGAGATCACAGTCTAGATTTATCAGATAGCGTTATTACCAAATCTGTTATTCCCAGTCGATCCCCACGATACCTTCTTTGATTTCTATTTACGAACAAAGTAATATTAACATTATAAATACAAATAACTAGAAACTAAAATATTTAAGGTTTAAACCTTAAGAAAAAATAATAAAAATGTTATCTTAAGGCATCAAACAAATTTTCCTCATCGCTATCGTGAGGTAGGGTGCCCAAAAGACTGGCAGCATTGCCACGTTGAATAGCAATGCTTAACCTTTGCCCAAAGTAAGTAGCCAGCCCTTCGATCACGTGAAATGTCAACCATCCTCCTTACAATATCTTTGTAAAGAAGATATGCACTTGGGTCAATTCTAATTCTATTCTAATCTACCATTAATACACAATCAGATAATGGATATTACTTATCTGTAATGATTAATTTTAATACAATACCTATCGAATGTTTGTATGTCGTGTTCCCATTTCATAGACTAGGATTGCAGAACTGTACAAAAGTGTGTCAAGCAGACATTGCCATTATGCTGATGACAAGAACGGTCTGGATTAAAATCTATATCTGTGGCTTTGATCTGGCTGTATCTGGCTACATTTTTCTTACCTTACCTATCATCAGACGTGTTTTAGAACAGATTAATTAAACTGTAATCATTTGTTACAATAATAAATTCTTTATATATATAATTCTGCTGAGCGTGTGTATGTCATTGAACTCCTCCTAAACGGCTTCACCGATTTAAATGATTTTTTCTGTACGCGTTTGAGTGGCGCCCTGGTTTAGATTCACAAATTAGCCCGGCAGATGGCGCTGCAGTCTATGTCTAGGTTAGTTATCCTAAAGGGCTGAACTAATTTAAATGAATTTTTGTTTATACATTCAGGTGGATATGCAGGACAACGTCTGTCGGGTCCGCTAGTCTATATATAAAAAGGAAAGTCGTGTTAATTACACTGTTTAAAACTCAAGAATGGCTTACTTTACTTTTAAACGAAAATCACGAACGGGAATTTAAGTTCCTTATGGGACGACATGCTCCATCGTAGACTTCATCATTGCTTACCACCAGGCGAGATACTGCACGGTTGGTGCGGTGACTGGGCAACCGGCTGCCGTACAACGTGTCGCGGGTTCGAACAACACTTTGTGTGATTCAGAAATTGTTGTTTCGGGTCTGGGTGTCATTGTGTATGTGAACTTGTATGTTTGTAAACGCACTCACGACACAGGAGAAAATCCTAATGTGGGGCATAATTTAAAAAAAAAAGATAATGGTCAAAAATCGGCCCATCAAATATACAAATCAAATCCCACTGTCCCACCACCCCGACAACTTAGAAGGAGTTTTTTTTTTTAATTTTAAATAACTGAAACGCTTTCAATGTTCAAAAAGTTTTTCTTAAAGGGCGTCCATTTCCCCGCTCCGTGGACACAACAAGCCGACAGTTGTGCAAACAATCTAGCCTAATTAAACAAGTTAGTTGTGCAAATGCACAGATTTTGTTTCACGATTAAATTAATTAAATGTTTACCTTCCCTGTTTATTTACGGTTAAAACTGTTTGTTATATCACTAATTAAGTGGAGGTCTTCAAGTTATTTTGGTTGAGACAATGGTTGGTGATTGATTTGAATTAAGTAATCGAAACAGATTTAGATTTTACTGATTTGTCTACTTAGGATATTCGAGTTTATCGTAAATTGTGTTTGTCATATACAGGGTGGGCGGGGTGGCGTTCGAGCGTATAGATACTTTATGATGAGAAGTATCCAAATCACTCGTATGTTCTGCGATTTTGCGTACTTTTCACCTAATAACAGTCTTCGATTGTTTCTCATTCTGTTGAACACTACTGGTTCAGTTGTTTTGTGATAATGACTAACAAACTTCTGCATTCAAATCTACATAAAATTGACGAACATCACTGACCGACTGTTGGACATTTCTATAATGACGTTTATAAAGCGACTGTCTGTAGATACATTGTCATTCTAACATTTTTTTTCTGTATAACTACGGACACTCAAATTCATACACAAGTTTTATTACCAAATATTCATGAAGAGATTTTATGAATGTGCACGAAGCGGAAGAAAGTAGGTAGGTACGTCAGATTTGGGACATTTCACATTTTATTACGTCTGCTTTCTGTGGGGGAGACAGATGTGACGATATGTGTGCATTTGTGTTACCAACCGTACTTTATTCATTGAATATCTATAATTTAAATTGATCGTTGAATAGAAAGAAGGTTCTAACATCCAAATGAATGAAGGGTGATGAAAATCGAACATCAATTCAAACTCCTGCCATGCAATTTCATAAAGTAAACAAAAAGTCGATTAAGTCCATTCACAAAATTTTCCAAGAAAGGATTCCAAACGTCACAAAACTTTTTTAATGACTCCTTTTTATTTACAAATTCCGATTCCGATTTACAAATAGATTACCAACCAATATTTTAAATTAAAAACTACGTTTTGTTCTTCTTTTAATTATCTGGCGTCTCCAAGCTGCCAGTTCTATTTTTCATATTCTAAACGCACCTTAATAGTGCTAGATTACATTTCCAACTATATCCAGCTTTGTTTTAAAGTTGAAAATCGATTAAATGCATTTGATTGATTAGTATCACTCTATGACTATATATACATGGTGTCTGCAGTAAATTATCCGTTTTTTTTAAGTTTCGAACGCTTCTTGTCTGATTTCGGTACAGAATTGCCATTGCAATGTTGGCATTTTGCCCGAAGCGAAAAAAAAATTTTTTTCCTCGAATGGTACAATTACTACTGGTACTTCTTGCTTATTAGTGTTGTACAAGTTTCCGTACCTTGTCTACGTGTTCAGAAACTTCTAATAGTCTTGTAAGATTTCAGTTGGGTAACGTCAGCTTTAATATTGTCCATTACTTAATCTTTTTGGAGTAATTAAGTGTTAGTGGTTCAACCTCTTTGTGTCTTAAATGATACTTGTAAAATATATACTTTTTACTATTTTACAGTTTTCATGAAGGAGATTTTTTTGTTGTTTTTAACCTAACATAGATAATTCTGATTTACATCAGCACAGGGGACACACTTGTCTGAGGACAAAGAGTGCTTAGAACCTTATTGGATAAAAATAATCCTGATGGCCCATGCCCCATATGATCACGAGGTTATTAGAATTACATACTTCTACATTGACGAAGCAAAATTATCACATACTCACATTTTAAAGAACCAATCTGAATTACATACCTTTAAAACTTCCAACTCCTTTCTTCTTTCAATTAACAAATGAACCTCTTAAACACACATGAATCTACATATAATTACAATATTTCAGAAACTGATCCCAAATCCCAAATATACGTGTTGAAGCGAAACCCGTAAGCTAACAACCAGGGGCATTTTCCCACCTCGATGTAGTCAATACAAATATAGACAAAATGTTTATTTATAAAACAACATCACACGGTAAATTGGAAATTAACCTGATTGGACAACTGATAACATAATGTTACACGTTGATAAATATTTTCGTTACATAATTTAATCGTCTATTTTCGGAACACCCCCTAAGGGACAACTGTATCAGATGACACTGGCTAATTAATTTCGACCCTAAACCTGAAGTATAAAGTTTTAATTTCATTGTGCTGCATGTTTTTTTGGTATATTCGAAGTTTGAAAGATAGAAAACTTTTAAAAATCGTTTTGGTTATTTAATCTTATTCTTCGAATTATGAATCATTTGTGAGTGCTAAGCAACACGTTTGATGTCATCTTTTCTTAAATCGTTTTTCAATTAAAGTTTCGTCGCCATTTTATTTCAGCAGCACTAGCAATATTACCCACTTCTTGTACCACAACTGCAACAACACAATTTTAATGATTTTATTCATCATAAAACTGAGCTTCTATACATACTAAAACATTTATGTTGATAGCCACATTAACGTATGCACTATACTGATACTTAAGAAGAAGTACCAGGCGAGCATAATTGAAAAGAATTATAAGCGTTCCATACGTTGTTCATAAAATACATAATATGTTCAACGTACCTACATATCATATCCACTCAAAACTTAAGCGTTAAAAAACTTTTTTAACACCATTTTTTACGATATAATGACACTGTTCTCATTGCTACATTTTTGATAAGGATATTTTTAACAAACCTCACATTTCCATGAAGTTTTGTTTTATGATTTAGTATGAAAGTCGCACATCTGACACTACCTCTCATCTCAGACAAAGACGGGAGAAGACTCTTGATGATATTCTCCTCCCAAAAAAGTGTATTTAGATAACTATACTACTATTACAATTCAAAACTATCTCTATCACAGCCGTTTTATTTTATACCACGACGGTGGCAAAAAAGCACACGGCCCACCTGATGGTAAGCGGTTACCGTGGCCTATGTATGTACATACATTACTTCCACTTATTAATGATAAAGCAACTATCATCAGCATCATAAATCACGCCTTTTATCCCCGAAGGGGGTAGGCGGAAGTGCACATCGTAATGTGCACTTCTTCTTGTACAGTAGCATTAAGTGCTACGGCACGATGTAACATCCACTTTTCACTATTTTATGTTATAAGTCCCATGTAATAGGGTGACCCTATTGCCATATACCAGGCACAATTCCAGACTACGTGCTACTACTGAGATTTTTTTTAAACCCCAATAATCTTTCATCCTCGTCATCTAAAACAAAATGTATGGGGAGGACATCCCCATACATTTAGTTTTCTACTCTCTCTGTCGACAAGCGCTGAAGTGGCGTTTGGCTAAAGGCACTAGTTTACACCCTCCTAGACACAAGCCTCCATTTTCTACCATACTTCTCAGTTCTTTGCATATCTCATCTATCTTCTTCAACAATCGACCAATAGCATCATAACTATTGATAGAAGATCATCTTGCACAAAGCGTTAGTTGCAGCGATCTAAAATTAACTTCCTTTGAACAAGAGAGTTCAGATTCAAGTCCCGACGTTGATCGATCGAGCAAACAGACCGGGTAAATAAGAAGCCGCAAATATTGATGGATTGTGAATGAAAGCTGTTTGGAGTTATGGGACCAATGATATAATATAATAATGGTATGATGAAAACTTATCCCTGTATGGTATTATTGCAAGGATAGTGTGTTTCTCTAGTTTTCTTTCATTTATTTATTTATTTATTTACATTAAAATGAAAGTTTACAGCAAGAGCCAAAATACTTACATTCTAGGATACAAAAAAGAAACTGTTTAAGTTTCAAAAAGAAACTGTTTAGGTTTATTTTCTACTAGCTGTTGCCCGCGACTTCGTCCGCGTAAATTAATGACTTCTGACAGAATTAACCAGAATCAATTCAGTGCCCAAGTAAGATTTACCTATTTTGAAATGATTTATCGTAGTTTCAATAAATATATAATCCCGCAGGGATCTTACCAGTACAGTGCCCGATCACGTAAGGTTTGAGTAATAAAAACTATTGTATCGACTATTGTTGTACCGAATCTCTCTAAAATAAGTTCAGTGGTTAAGAGTTTGAGAGTCCTGGGGCATTGACGCATAGTTCCCGTTCCCGTGGGACATCTGTGATAAAAACTATCAAACGTTACCCAGGTCCCAAATCATCGTTTTGCCGAATGTAATTCAAAAAGATTCAATGATTCTAAATTCAATGGCTAAGAAAGTTTATACAAACTCTCATTCCCTATTTTATCCCCTTAGGGGTGGAATTTATCAAAATCCTTTCTATCGAGATACCTATGTCATAGTAACTTTATGCATGCAAAGTCTCAGCCCGATCAATTTAAAACTGGCAAAGTATCATACAAACTTTCACCCCTATTTTACGCACTTTGGGGTGAGAATGTTCAAAAACCTTTCTAAAGGGACGTATACGTCATAATATCCATCTGCACGCCGAATTTCAACCCGATCGGTGTAAAACTGACAAAGCGAACGTTTGTATGAAACAAACGTTCATCCTCTACATTACCCCATTGGAGGTGGAAATAATCAAAATCCTTACTTAGGGATGTCTACGTCATAACATCTACCTGCATGCCGAATTTCATCTGCATCGGTGTAAAACTGACAAAGCTTCATATAAATTTTCACCCCCCCTTAGGGGTGAAAATGATCAAAATCCTTTCTTAGCGGATGCCTATGTGATAACATCTATCTGCATGCCAAATTTCAACCCGATCGGTTTAAAACTGACAAAGTCTCATACAAACTTTCATCCCCTATTTTACCCCCTTAAGGGTGGAAATTATCAAAATCCTTTCAAAGCGGATGCTTACGTCATAACATCTATCTGCATGCCAAATTTCAACCCGATCGGTTTAAAACTGACAAAGTCACATACAAACTTTCATCCCCTATTTTACCCCTTGGGGTGGAAATTATCAAAATCCTTTCACAGCGGATGCTTACGTCATAATATCTATCTGCATGCCAAATTACAACCCGATCGGTTTAAAAATGACAAAGTCTCATACAAACTTTCATCCCCTATTTTACCCCCTTGGGGGTGAAAATTATCAAAATCCTTCCACAGCGGATGCTTACGTTATAACATCTAACTGCAAGCCAAATTTCAACCCGATCAGTTAAAAACTGACAAAGTTTCATACAAACTTTCATCCCCTTTTTTACCCCCTTAGGGGTGGAAATTATCAAAAACCTTTCTTAGCGGATGCCTACGTCATAACATCTATCTGTATGCCAAATTTTAGCCCAATCTGTCCAGCGGTTTGGGCTGTGCGTTGATAGATCACTATGTCAGTCAGTCAGTCAGTCAATCACCTTTGAATTATATATATATAGATAGACTAGCTGTTGCCCGCGACTTCGTCCGCGTAGATTAATGACTTCTGACAGAATTAACCAGAATCAATTCAGTGCCCAAGTAAGATTTACCTATTTTGAAATGATTTATCGTAGTTTCAATAAATGAATAATCCCGCAGGGATCTTACCAGTACAGTGCCCGATCACGTAAGGTTTGAGTAATAAAAACTATTCTATCGACTATTGTTGTACCGAATCTCTCTAGAATAAGTTCAGTGGTTAAGAGTTAGAGAGTCCTGGGGCATTGACGCATAGTTCCCGTTCTCGTAAGACATCTGTGAAAAAACTATTATACGTTACCCAGGTCCTAAATCATCGTTTTACCGAATGTAATTCAAAAAGATTCAATGATTCTAAATTCAACGGCTAAGAAGATTTATACTCTCATTCCCTATTTTATCCCCTTAGGGGTGGAATTTATCAAAATCCTTTCTAAAGAGATACCTATGTCATAGTAACTTTATGCATGCAAAGTCTCAGCCCGATCAATTTAAAACTGGCAAAGTATCATACAAACTTTCACCCCCTATTTTACCCACTTTGGGGTGAGAATGTTCAAAAACCTTTCTAAAGGGACGTTTACGTCATAATATCCATCTGCACGCCGAATTTCAACCCGATCGGTGTAAAACTGACAAAGCTTCATACAAACGTTCATCCCCTATTTTACCCCTTAGGGGTGGAAATTATCAAAATCCTTTCTTAGCGGTTGCCTATGTGATAACATCTATCTGCATGCCAAATTACAACCCGATCGGTTTAAAACTGACAAAGTCTCATACAAACTTTCATCCCCTATTTTACCCCCTTGGGGGTGGAAATTATCAAAATAATTTCACAGCGGATGCTTACGTCGTAACATCTATCTGCATGCCAAATTTCAACCTGATCGGTTTAAAACTGACAAGGCTCATATAAACTTTCATCCCCTATTTTACCCACTTGGGGGTGGAAATTATCAAAATCCTTTCACAGCGGATGCCTACGTCATAACATCTATCTGCATGCCAAATTTCAACCCGATCGATTTAAAACTGACAATGTCTCATACAAACTTTCATCCCCTATTTTACCCCCTTGGGGGTGGAAATTATCAAAATCCTTTCAAAGCGGATGCTTACGTCATAACATCTATCTGCATGCCAAATTTCAACCCGATCGGTTTAAAACTGACAAAGTCTCATACAAACTTTCATCCCCTATTTTACCCCCATTGGGGGTGGAAATTATCAAAATCCTTTCACATCGGATGCTTACGTCATAACATCTATCTGCATGCCAAATTACAACCCGATCGGTTTAAAACTGACAAAGTCTCATACAAACTTTCATCCCCTATTTTACCCCCTTGGGGGTGGAAATTATCAAAATCCTTTCACAGCGGATGCTTACGTCATAACATCTGATCTGCATGCCAAATTTCAACCCGATCAGTTAAAAACTGACAAAGTTTCATACAAAGTTTCATCCCCTTTTTTACCCCCTTGGGGGTGGAAATTATCAAAATCCTTTCTTAGCGGATGCCTACGTCATAACATCTATCTGTATGCCAAATTTTAGCCCAATCTGTCCAGCGGTTTGGGCTGTGCGTTGATAGATCACTATGTCAGTCAGTCAGTCAGTCAATCACCTTTGAATTTTATATATATAGATTACTATATTAATCACTTAGATAGTTCCTATAAAATTGAGATTTATATTTCATGTTGCAATGAAGCTGTTCTTTTATAAGTTTTTTGAAGATAAAAATATCGAACCGGTTTCATGTTCAGTTGGACTGGACTATCTAATCTTTGTAGTTGGTAGTTAGAAAACTACCTATTAGTTATAAAAATATTATTCTTTTATAAAGACTTCAAAGTCTTCTTAATGTCGGTTAATTAGTACACTAAAACCTTCTCCTAAGTGTAACAATATTTCTGAAAACCGCATCAAATTCGGTTCAGCCAATTGCGAGACAATCGCGCACAAACAAACAAACATACATACATACATAAATAAATAAATAAATAAATGTTTTTTTCTTTCTTTCTTTCTTACATACAGGTCGAGTGAGAACCTAGTGATTTTTTGTAGGTATGTTAAAAATATTGAAGCAGTTTATGGTACTATTCTTTTATCTGTAGGTAGATAGACCAATTTATAGTTAGAAAACTACCTATTAGTTATTATTAGTCAAAGATAATTGCTTCTCTTTTCCTTTAACAATGCGAACGAAAACTGAATGTAACATTTTTTTTAATCTTTGGTTTTTAAAGTTAAAAAAACAATGTTATAAAATAGTTTAACGTATTCCCCTTAACAAAACTTCAATAATAATTCATTTATGTTAAAAAAAATTAAAGCGTAAATAATATCGACGGTAATAAATGAAGCAAATACCTACTTAAATTCAGTAAAGCCTATACAGAATTTATTTGATGTCAAAATGAATAATTTATACACATTTATTTCAACTTTAAACCAACGTTCATTTTGAATAAACGCGAAAAGCTCAAACACGTTTCCTGGTAATTATTCATTAAATAAATATCGCAATGAAAACCAATTCATTCCTGTATTTACACCATCACGGACTTTACCTATTTAATATTTTTAAAAAGTTTTAAATTAATTCATACATCCATGTCACAGACCAATAGACATTTCTATTTTGATATTATTTTTAAACGACCTACTACCACGTGGTTTCACCTGCTCTAGTCGGCTCCTATTGATCGTAAAGGTATGTTTTATAGCCTATAGCCTAGCTCGATAAATGCACTATCCAACAGGAAAATAATTATTCAAATTGAACCAGTACTTTCGGAGATTACCGCGTTCAAACAAAAAAACAAACAAACTTCAGCTTAATATCTATATACTACTAGGTAGATTATTTAAAAATATTAGCCATATAAGTACTTTTTATTTTGTTACGGAAACAAAAACTTTCGACGACAATTATATTGATATGAAATATCGCATGACGTCACGTTTTCGTGCGTTTTATACAAATGACGTAGCTAGCTGTTTTCTTATGCGACAATATAATAAATACGATTCTAATATTTTTCATTACTTAACTGACAGACTTATGGCGTTGTGCGCTGAGCAATTTAGAGGCAGACATTTAAATAAAATTCGTGTTCAATGGTAAAACTTGTAATCGACCTGTTTATGAAAATGTAACCGCCTAAAAAGTAACAAAAGTTCATAAGTCAAAATTAAAACCATAGACCGTCTATGGCGACCATAGACAATATCAATATTTTAAACAGTACTAATAGTGGGTCCCATACCTATTAGATAGTGGTACGCCACAGACTTTACTTTTAATTTTCATTCGCTGTCGTCGTCTCTATGAACTCGGTACCATCGCAATTTCACTAATATAACTACAGTAGCAGACGTAAACAAAGCTCTGGAAACCGAAATGTATTTGGTTTCGTAATAGTACAAACAAAACAGTATAATGAACTGAAAACGTTTTTATTTATCTTCTTTTATTTGTGAGAACGTAATTATCGATCATGATAATGTGTTTTGACGTTAGTAAAGACAAATATACAGATTTTGTTTTGTTTGGTTTTCTCTAGACTGCCTGCGTTAGTTAATCGGATTTTTGTGAGGGATTTCTGACGTAGAAAACTAAGGGTCGATTTTTAAATACTGTTTTTTTTTTGGCAACCGAGTCTCCAATACGATGTTGTCGACGATACTGCCAGTGTGAGTGGTCAGTTAATTTTTAATTGTGGAATAAAATTGATATTTGACAGTTGTAGTATGGACGAATTGACAATTGTCAAATATTCAAAGTTATTCCTCAGTTAGTCTGGCGTTGGAAAAATGTAACCTAAGTTTGTCAAATACATTAACTTTAATGTTTCAAAAGGAACAATATAAATATAAAAATTTTTTACTTCTATTACAGACTCAATACAAAAGGTTTAATCTTCAAAAGCGATATAAATCCCATTTAATTTAATTTCAAAGATTATACTAGAGGTATGTTAATTAATAATGGCTACATAATCCAACGATACAATTAATTCAGCTCTTTGTTAATGAACGTCTACAAATAATAACTAACGAACCCAGCCAACTAAGTACTTCTAACATGCATTAATTTCATGGAAAATTGAACCCTAACGACCGTATACTTGAACACAAATTCGATTGGGGGATATAATCTTCAGTATACTTCAGTAAGCCAGCGGTATCTGTCACTACCACGCTCCAGGATCCCATTTGACAAGAACGAAGTTGGTTCAAATGAAAATGAACTTTGTGTTGTTAGGGTAAAGTTTCGTAATTGCTTGATGGGTGATTATCAAGTTTTAAGACCTTATGATTATTGATATTGTGTGAACAAGTGAACGATAAATTGAAGCGTGTCCGTTACAGAGAGACAATGGCAGCCATTTTGTGTCGGATCCATTCATATGTCCTTTGTTCCGCCATGTTCATTGAGCTATGGTATTATGAACATCATTAACCAAACTTTGGAAAGTTCAGATGTTATAAGGTGTATTTGAATAGGTGTTTGGTAATATCGCTGTATATCGGTATCGATTGAAATGATTTGTAGTCCTTTTAATTTTTTTTCTTTTACGGCATAAGCCGGCAAACGGGCAGACGGATCACCTGACGGTAAGCAATCGGCGTTGCCCATGGACACCTGGAACACCAGAGGCGTTACAAGTGCGTTACCGGCCTTTTGGGGATTAGAAGTTTGAGGATCGTTGGAGATTCAAGGATTGGGGAAGGGGAAGGGGGTAATTGGGCCTCCGGTAACGTCACTCACACGACGAAACACAACGCAAGCGTTGCTTCACGTCGGTTTTCTGTGAGGCCGTAGTATCAATCCGGTTGAGCCAGCCCATTTGTGCCGAAACATCTCCCACATCATTTGTTGAATAGATTTATTCAATGAGGCTACAAAGGGATATTTTTGGGACATTTTTAGACACCACCTCTTTCCGTGAAAGTAGTTAGACCTAACTAAATGAGAGACTTGATAATTGATTACTCAAACACCGGGAATGATTGCAGTTTTTGTTCTAAAATACTGAAAATCTCAATAAAGCTTAATATTCAAAATTAATATCTAAAATTATTCACAAAACTAAAATATAAAAAACAGCCTGTATATTACAGTTTTTTATGTAGAGGAGCACAGGTTGTATATTGAGAACATTATACAAGAAGTAATGTGAATGTAGCATACTGTGGGGTAGACCGGCAATTTTACATTAGTTCGTACCGTGCGTGTCGGTATCGGATTCATTATTTAAACTGTCAAACACCAAGCGGTCACCGGTGACCGCAACCTATTGTTCTTTAATTGTGTCTATAAAACCGGTACTCGACGAGTTAAAAAAGTGATTGCAATTTTAAATACCGCGGTTATGCTTTGACATGGATTTTTACTTTTACTCTTAAAATATATTACTTAAAATGTTATATCTCTATTGTCATCTGTAAGTATATAAATTACTTGTTAAGCGAATGTGAATACCAATACAAACCAGCCTTGGTTTAACCTGTCGTGTGTCTAACGTGGATCAACGCGAGACGCATTTTATTTTCTATTTTTTATTAAGGGGATGATCATCGAATGACTGCTCCCGCCTGGGTGAGGCTGGAGGGTCAGACCCTTACTGACTAAAAACCACCCCGTTCCTTCTCCTGCACGTCGAGCCGTAGCCCCGGTAACTCATTAGGTTATGTATTGTGTCTCATATCGATGCATTCAAGCGAAAAAAAATTGCTCGTATTTCACCAATTTCTTTCATATAAAATATAAGCTCTTACACTCTATTTTTTATTGCTACATAAAACATCCTTACTAATACTAATACTAATTACTAATTACTAATTTACTTTTACTAATAATATTATAAATCTGAAAGTGAGTTTGTTTGTTTGTTCCACCTTCACGCCGTAACTACTAAACCGATTGCTTTGAAATTTTGCAGACGTAAAGTTAGAAGTCCAGATTAAATAATAGGGTACTTTTTATCCCGGAAAAATGTGATATTCCCGAGGGAAAACAAAAATATTAGTATAGATGGCGCTGTGTGTATTCCTGTAGATGGCGCTTTGTGCCGTCTAAAACAATTCAACGAATTACCTACTAATTGGAAATTTCACGCTTTAATCTATAGCGCTTATTTGGTGTTAATCTACACTTATTCAGCGCTTTTCGACTCATTAATTGCTATTTTTATGTAAAAATACTTAAAAAACACAACGTGGTAACGTTGTGTAGTAGTTACGCTACTTGGCGATAGATGGCGCTGAGTGTTTATAAAACGGGGTAGCGTTGTGATTTTAAAGTACTTTTATCGCTTTTAAATTTTGGTTCCTACCATTTTATTATTGAATTATTTTATAGATTTTAGGTTGTTAAAGGTACATGAAATTGTTCTATGTAGTAGTTACGCTATTTTTAAGTATTTTCGCTTTTAAATTTTGGTAACCATTTACATTAAATTGCGTATTTTATAGATTTTAGGTTGTTAAAGGTACACAAAATTGGTGACTATGTTAGTTTACGCTACTTGGCGATAGATGGCGCTGAGTTTATTATATATATTAAACAGAGTAAACGTTGTTTTTTAGTATTTTTATCGGTTTTAAATTTTGATTCCTACCATTTTACATTGAATTGGGTATTTTATAGATTTTAGGTTGTTAAAGGTACACGAAACCATAGTGGCAACAATACTCAACAATTAGCAAATATATTGTACGCTGTTGTTTCAACGCTCGATAGATGGCGTTAGGATCGAGTTAGATGGCGCTATGGTTTCGTTACCGGCGAAAGTATAGGTTCCGGCCTTCCGTATCAACTATATTTTAGGGTACGCATCTAGCGTTTAAATTGATTATTATTTGTTCGATTTGTAGGTTTGATTAGTCAAGTCTTATTTTTTCTAGGTAGATATTTAAAGTACTATAGTAAATTTTTTTCGTCGTTCTAAGACGCTTTGTTCATTGTTTACGTTGATTGATACTGTAGCTATATTAGTTAGGAGTGAAGTGGTTTATTTCTAAGTAGATGTCTAAAGTAAGTAGTTAGGTTTTCGATAATAAAACTTATAATATAGTTTACCACGCAGTTTTGGTTTAGCATTGCAAATATAACCCTTATAGGAAATAGAAGTCTTTTAAATTAAAATGGGAGGAGATATTTGTGGTAATGCTGAAAATAACTTCTTCTGTTCTTTCACGCGGCTGAATCGATTTTCGAAAAGGTAGTTTGAGTCCTGGAAAAGCAAGGCTTTACCGCGGCAGAACTTCTCATTCCCACGGAAAAATCTAAAACGCGCGTTATAACCGAATTCCACGCAAGCGAACAGCTGTTTGTTTGTTTGCCTGTCTTAAACGGCAAAACGGAGGTACTTAACGTGATTTTTCAACTGAAGGTAGTTGAAGGGATGGGTAGTCACATAGGCTACGTTTTATCTTTTTGTGACGCGAGCGAAGCCGCGGGTAAAAGCTAGTAGTAAATAAATAAAATAACTTTTTCACAAACGCCAGCTCGGTGGCCACTCAACTAGTTATGGAGGTATTAACCTAATTCTTTGCTAGTCAAACAATAAAGTTAACGATAATACGCCATGTTGGAGGCTTTTGTTTCAAGCTGAACTTTTCAGACGGGAAATAGAGCCTCTTTCTGTGACGTACTATTTGTATAAGGCTTGCTTTTTGAAACGTAAATATGAATATAAATATTCGGTTTGGATGTGTATGTAATGTACACAATATTTTTTTGTTATACACAATAATCTTTTGTTGGTTTTGATTTCAATGTTAATATTATACGCCGTCTTTTTTGCGGTATTATAATGTTAAATTAGCTATAGTTACTCTGTCGACTTTCTCCAGCCTGCCTGCCAAGAGAATAGACAATAGCGATTACTCCTCAGTAGAAAAGAGGAATCCAACAGAAAAATGTCATTTTTATAATAATCTTTATGACACAAAAAAAACATTATGAAATTTCTTAATTTCACAATGAAACAGAAGACATTCTTTCTCCAAGCCTTCTCGTTTGTCGCGGAGAACCTAACGGGTTACCAGGGCTCCAGCTCGACGTGCAGGAGGAGGAACGAGGTAGTTTTTAGTCAGTAAGAGTCTGACACTCCCTCCCGCCACACCCAGGCGGGAACAGTCATTCGATGATTTTCCCACATTAAAAAAAAGTCTTCTCTTTTACATCATAATATTCTTTTAAATTGTAGAAATAACTGGGAGTATTCTAAAGTATTGTCTCAGGCCAGTGGCAGAGCGCCCCAGGCGGCCCACAGACTATATATCACACTTGTAAAGTTTATTTAACAAAACTACTATGATAAAGTGGAACAGTTGCCGACAGTTCTTACCGGTTAACTAATAAAGTTAACACAGATTCACTATATATTTATTTAAAGTCCATTGCATTGGAATGTTTAAAAATATTTTGTTTTATATTAAGTTTAAATATTCTTTCGTTTGATTTGATTTGGACGGTATGGTTTTTCGTTAATTTGTAGTGAGGGCATCCATTTTATTCTGGCTTTTAGACCAAATGCATCTGAGGCCTTAGTACGAGTTTAATTTACGTTTAAAGTTTCCGAAACGAGTACGCGTTCGGCGCTCTGATTGGCCGGCTCCAATAAACTAACCAATCAGAGCGCCGAACGCGTACTCGTTTCGGAAACTTTAAACGTAAAACAAACTTGTACTAAGGCCTCTGTTGTAGATTGATAATAATGAATCTGTTATAACATTCAATCAACCTATAACAAACTACTACTTACTTATTTGAATGAAATCAGCTGCACGAGGCTTGCTTTATTGGTATGAAAATCAATACATTTACCGTCTATACCTCTAATAAAAATATTAATAGGTACTAACAAAATGTACAGAAATACTATTTCTATCACATGTGTAATTCTTGTATTAAAATTTTTTAACAAAATAACACCAGAAATTCATACCCGAAATTCTACAACGGCAGACTTGGTTAAAGTCGTGTGTGTCCTACATATCTGTATAATTACATTCCCGCGTGCTATGTGAGTCCAGTACCATAAGTAATTCAGTTATATACCGCAATACCGCTTGTACCGCACACTTTAGGCACATCACCGCCTGTGGTACTTACACAGACCACATCTAGCGGTTGCTACGTACTACGTTAATATTATTTTGTAAGAAATACTTAATATATGAGCGCATACTTACCGCATAATTTTCTGTCTATTTTTTTTTTCTGAAAAGAGCACATACCATATTATTATTATCCAAACGACCGTCCAAATGCAAAGTCCAAACAGAGAAAGAATTTCAAAAACCAAATGAAAAAAAATTATTATGTAAAAATAAAACCGCGTTCTTATTCTAAAAAAATACAAACACTGGCCACTTTTCACAAAAAAAACATAAGATGTCATAAAAATATTTTTTGTTTTATTTTTCTTCTGGTAATTTTATAGCTGCTTCTTTGAATTTTTAGCTAAAATGGCCAGTACGTGACAGCTATTAAAAAATAATACTTAAATACAACCTTTTTACAATAAATTCGCAGAAAGTAGTAGGTAGTTGTTGATTTATTGTCTGTAGTTCAATAATAGTTACAATCCATTTCCCGCGCAACGCTTTTTCTATTATTAATAATGGAAATGATTGTCAACTTTTAACATTTGTAAAAAGCCCTACAAAATGTTACAAACTAAGTCGGCTATTCAATGCCGATGATAAATTGCGGCAGGCCGCATTATAATCCGGTGTAAGAAAGTAAATTACGGCTAAGTGACGTAGGTGGAAGCGCGGGAAAAGTCGGCTCCTTCATTAGCCGTGTTCTGATGCCTGTACGGCTAACGACGGCATTGCATGTCTATTTACCGAGCATAGGAAGTACAGGTTACGACACAAACAAGTATTTTCGTGGAAACAATCGTTTATTACGGTGAATGGTAGGGAAACAATTAAATACTCGCATGGTTTAGCTAACTGAAATGTAGCTTTGATGTATTGGTGCATTTATTACTTGTTATTGTTCATAATAATGCGCTCGTGGTTTTATTTTTATCGTTAGTTCTTTGCTTTGAAATCATTATACGTAATTGATTGGATATTTTGAATTCCAAATATTTCGTATCAGGTTTTTGGTAATATGAAAGAGAAGGAAATTGAGATAGAATGACTTTAATAGAATAGCGTACGAAAAAACATACCTATAGCACAGACCACAAACAATTTTCTAATTATATTTATACCTACTTATGACATAAAGCTGAAGTTTATTTGTTTATTTGAACGCACTATTCTCCGGAACTCCTGGACGGAATTGAATGTTTGTATCGGATAGTCAATATTTATCGACGATATAAAACATCACGCTTAATAAATAAACCCCAGTAATAGGAGCCGAGTAGTGCCGGTGATACCGCGCCAGAGTCGCTATTTTAAAATAAGGTCATGCTAATAATGACAACGATTCCAAACACGTGCTCGCCCCACCGTATAACAAGTAAGATAACACTTCGCAACTCATAAATACCCGAGTGATTATAACATCTCGACTTACTATGCTAATTAACCTGTAGAATATGATGCCATATGGTTCCATATGTAGAGGGGTCGAAGGCGAACCCTTCAAGTACCTCAACGGTTAAGGGATTATAAAGGCAGGTTGGTATAAGCTACGTACGTTAGGTGTAACAATATTTGGAACTAGTTTCTTACTTTGTCGATTAGTTTTAATTAAATAAAAAGATTTTAAGTGTGGGAGAGCCATGCTTCGGCACGAATGGGCCGGCTCGACCGGAGTCATACCACGGCCTCACAGAAAACCGACGTGAAGCAACGCTTGCGTTGTGTTTCGTCGTGTGAGTGAGGTTACCGGAGGCCCAATTACCTTCCCCTTCCCCAATCTCCCCAATCCCTGAATCCCCAACGATCCTCAAACTCCTAATCCCCAAAAATCCGGTGACGGCGACGCCGCTTGCATACCATCAGGCATATGCCATAAAAAAAAATTTGTTTGTTTTTTATATGTAAGGCAAGGATACACTAGGGGACAATGGCACGACATGTATTGGCGATATGTCAAACGATGCACGCTGATTTAACATTTAAGCTGATATATAAGGCGACAACGCGCGGCTCATCTCCACTGCAACGTTGATGTTGCCAGACACATGCATCAAAGTAGGGGCTCGTACACAAAACTGCGATGCGGCGAATTCGCAACGCAAAAAATTACGATGCGAATTGCTGCGATGCGATTTCGTGCGACAAGGCGTCTCCCAGTGTGACCATTCCTGCGACGACCGTCAACCGTACTAAACGTATTTTAATTTTTTTTTATTGCGTCTGCCGTAAACGTATGATGGTAAGCAATCGGCGTCGCCCATGTACACATTGAACACCAAAAGCGTTACAAGTGCGTTACCGGCCTTTTTGGGATTAGAAGTTTGAGGATTGTTGGGGATTCGGGGAATGAGGAGATTGGGGAAGGGAGGAGGGAGCTGGGCCTCCAGTAACCTCACTCGCACGACGAAACACAACGCAAGCGTGCCGGTGATCAAGCCGGCCCATTCGTGCCGAAGCATGGCTCTCCCACACTTATTGAAATACACACAAATTGAAAACTAGGTCATGACATGAATCGTAAAAAGAAGTGTGCACTGCTGTTATTGCTTAGGAGATACAGGAAAAAGAAACAAAAAAGATTTTGGGAAGGTAAGATTTTGATGCGCGATGCAAATCAATTCGCAATTTCTTGCGATGCGTAGAGGGAGTTCGCACATTTCTGCGATGTGACGTCGTATCGCAGTTTTGTGTACAAGCCCTACATCAACGTTGCACTGCTTTACCCGACGTCGCTGGCAATACGTGTCGCAGGACATTTCCCCTAGTGTATCCATGCTTCAACGTCAACAATTTGTGACAGACCACTATGGTTCTCCTCTATACTATAAGAGGGTTTTTCATTATCTCCAAGCATGGTAGGCAGGTTGGATGTCGCAGAAATGCTTAATATATACAAATGGAGTGTAAAATCCAGACACGGAAAAGTAGCAAAACAGTTGTAATAAATAAATGTAAACAATGATAAAGAAGTATTATTATTTTTTCACAAAAGACCTTTCTGTGTTCTGTTTTTTTTTTTATTTCCCGTTTTTCGCCTTTAAAGAGGTCAACGACCTACTTTAATGGAAGACATTTTTAAACAAAAATAAACTTGGAAATAAGAAAACAAAAACCAAACGCATAATTTTTAACATGGCGCCTTCAATCTTTAATTTTTCTTTTTGAAAGTATTAATCATTACGTCACTTGTAATGATGTTCTTGGAGGAACGACACGCGAAGCCTTATAATTTATTTTAACAAAGTTTGTTAACAAAATATTGAAAATGTTAATACATACAAACAACTCGAAGGATATTGTGGTTGACCTCTGCGGAACTTCGTAAACTGAAAAGTTTTATGAACGTCGTAAGTTGAATCGTTTCCTCCATAAGTCAGTCTAGATTATTTTCTTCATTATATACCTACTTATTTCTTGACTAAACCTATTCTACTAACTTGGGCGACTAAATACGCTGTTATAAATCTCCAATTTGGCCTAGAAAATGATCTAAGTATACCTACGTAATAAATATCTAAATACGACTTTATGACGAAATAAAACACACAATAATCAATGAAGTTGAATCCACAAAATTTCTCGGTATAATAATTGACAAGAAATTGAATTGGAAACATCACATTGAGAATTTAAGCAAGAGACTAAACTCATCTGCGTATGCACTATACAAACTTGCACCAGTGCTTAATCCTGACGCTCTAGTGACAGCGTATTATGGATTGGCTGCATCAGTGTTGCGTTACGGTGTAATTTTCTGGGGTAATTCTACAGACAAAGAAATTGCATTCAAGTCCCAAAAAAGATGCCTTAGGGCCATGTTTAACCTAAAGTCAACAGAGAGCTGTATGCCTATCTTTAAAAAATATAAAATACTAACTCTACCATCTCTTTATATTCTTGAAACTGCGACTTTCGTAAAAACGAATCCTGATCTTTTCCCACGTCTGTCTGACACTGTGCCTCGGAATAGACGGGATAACAGCAGACTTCGCCTGAAACCCGCTAGGACTGCTCTTATGCACAAAAACGTTTTTTGTATGGCGCCAATAATTTATAATAAAATTCCACGGGATTATAAATGTTTAAACACCAATATGTTTAAGATAAAAATGAGACGCTTACTAGCAGAAAAGTGTTACTATTGTTTGAATGACTTTCTGGCTGACACTACTTTTTGACACTGTATGAATAAATGTAGACCGTAATAATATTTAATAATACTTTTTTGACATCTTAATATGAATTGTAATTAATATAAATTGAATTTGTACGCCCCTAAGGGCAAAACATGTATTGGACACTGATTTTAAACAATTAACATCTTGCATGCTTTTGTATGAATGACACATGTTTATGCAAATAAATGATCTTTATCTTTATCTTTATCTTTATCTTTAAAAACTTCAGAATTGATGAAATCGAGGGCAAATTGGGAGATGGTTTGACTAACATAATCACTACTAGATCTCTATTAAAAAAACGAAATCAAGGACAAGAATTAGCAGCATTTCATAAAATACATCAAAACACAACCTGATTTATTACATAAACACATATATATACAACATAGAACAATTAGTAAATATGACTACGGAATGTAAAAACCACCAAATTCCTACCCATACGAATTTAAACTCTAACAGAATCCAAACTAAAATCAATTTTCTTTATTCCAGGTACATTTTCCTGGCGATCTACACGGCGGAGATGATAATTAAGTGTATAGCTAAGGGTTTCATATTAAATAAGTACACATACCTACGGAATCCGTGGAATTGGTTGGATTTCGTCGTCATCACGTCAGGGTACGCCACCATCGGCATGGAGGTGGGCAACCTGGCTGGTCTGCGGACCTTTAGAGTGCTAAGAGCATTGAAGACTGTTTCTATAATGCCGGGTAAGTTATTTTTTAGAATATACTTTGTTGTATCTAGATAATTTAGATCAAGGTTAAATGATTCTTTGCCACAGACTAAATTAAATTTAACTCTGAATTATAAACGTTAGATTTATACATTATGCCTAAGTGCATCGTTGACCAAAGGTCGACTCATTTAATTATTTGGAAAGTGATTTTATATGTAAGGCTTTCCAAGTCGCTCAATATAAATTTAATTAATGAAAATCCACAAAAAGCTTTCCGGTATTAACCATTTAGCTTAGCGTGTTTTTCTTAGCTATATACAAACAAACAAAATTCTTAAACAAAACTTCTTCCCCTTCTGACACGGGGAATCTTCCTAAACAAACGAGGGAGTGAGACAAAGTATTCTCCTTTTATAAGAGTGAGAGAGACAACACGAGGACATCGAAGACTGTTATTTAATGAGTCATTAAACCTTATCTTACTTATTAAGGGTCTCAACGGCAAACTTCAAGATTGGGATCAAAAGACAGTTAATGAAGATGTGGCCCAACAGAGATTTTTTCTTAAAAAAAAATAAGGCTTTACACTTGATACTTATTAAGAGGGCATCTGAGTATTTTTTTCTTCTTCTTCTTGAGTAGCAACCGAGATCTAAATCTCGGATCTCTTAGATAGATAATGGTGATTATAACGTGCTCATGAGAAAGCTCAAAAATGAACATACAATATTGTGCCACACACAAACATCACACATAATATACGAACATAATTGTTAGTGATATTTATTAAATTATCACAAACTGAAAGCATCGTAATGAAAAATCTCAAAATAATTAAAAAAGTTCCAATATAATGTCTGTGTAGGACTATTACGTCGTGATCGAAAGTGGACGAGCTGGTCAACAGAGCAGACAAAATCCTGATAAAAATATTTAAGTATAGCATTATATCTATACGTGAATAAACGTGTACGGTCTCCTCTCTATTCAAATTAAATTATTTTCTCACTCTCTCTTTCTTCCTTCAGGTCTAAAAACTATCATCAACGCGCTGCTGCACTCGTTCAAGCAGCTCGCAGAAGTAATGACGCTGACCATCTTCTGTCTGATGGTGTTTGCGCTGTTCGCGCTGCAGGTCTACATGGGGGAACTCAGGAATAAATGCGTGAAGAACCTCGTCATTCCACCTGGAGAGAACTTCACTGATGAAGCGTGGTCAGCGTAAGTAGAAAATTTAATTGTAATTTCTCGAAAAATACATGAATTTTTTATTCAAAAAATAACAAAAAATATTATTATCATTGCCATACAAAAACAAACCAATCTTAAAAACAAACAAAATTAAATAGAATTTTAAAGCCATAGAGATTAGAATAACTTCTATTTTCAAAATACTGGTTGCTATGGAAACGACTTCTATTTATGAAAAATAAATCGTACTTCTACTTTCATCACAAGTTTTCATTTGTAGTTAAAATTAATACGCCATTTTATCATTAATTAACAGAAAAATGTAGGAATTCAGAAACAAAATTATCTAATTTGTAGGTAAGTTGCAATCACTTCTATTTTTCGTTGAATCCAATTAAATACACATCCATATAAAACCATTATTTTCCGCGCAAACTGCACAAAACTATAACCAACTTCAAAAACTTTGTTAGTTAAAGTGTAACCGAGCCACATAAATAATTTCCAGTCCAATGAACTTTAAACAACGGTTTATCTTCCCGCCAACTTTCCGAGATCAATTGCTGTAAAAACGATAATCGCCATTTTGAATTATGAGTTATTCTGAGAAGCATGTAATCAAGGGACTTTCGTGTTTAGTTGTTCAAGTGTTTTAAGTGGACTTTATGAAGTCTGTACACAGTACAGCACAGATATTTCTGTTTATTATTTAGTTACAATAAATACCGCTGTAGATTAAATTATTGCGGAAAATAAGAGAAGAAGTATCAAAAAAATATTGTTCAAAAATTCAATTGTCTAGGTAGGTAGGTATTTCGTCAAAAACAGCAATACTTATATCTGTTGTAGCTTAGGTACTAATAACAAATTGAAAATATTTGAGTTTTTTCTAAATATTCAACTAACGGCTGTGTATTTTAAACTACGTGGTAGATATTATATTTGTAACGAATTTTGAACTCGATGAGTATAACAAAATATTTTTCGAACACCTCTCCAGTATGGTTCAGTGTTTCATGCAAATTCATACAAAGTCAATCCTATCCCACAGGTGGATTCAAGAGCCATCAAACTGGATGGTGAATGCGGACGAGGTGCCTATAATCTGTGGCAACCTGACAGGGGCCCGGCATTGCCCCCCAGAGTGGACCTGTCTTTGTGTGGGCCCCAACCCTAACCATGGGTACACCAACTTCGACAACTTCCTATGGTCCATGCTCACCACATTCCAGCTTATCACCCTCGATTATTGGGAGAATGTATATAATATGGTGAGTTTTGTTATTTAATATTTATCTTTAGTTGTTACGAAATTAAGTTCTCTTAGCAACAAATCGAACATTTTGGCGGCAGTGTGAGAGAATCCCTAGAGTGAAATCGTTATCATCAACAGTTTAGATATTTGAAAGTCGTTTAAAACAGATTTATTTTTCACTAGCTGTTGTCCGCGAATTCATCCGCGTAGAATATGAACTTTATAACATAACTTCTTGTTATGTTTCAATTTTCCAAAATAATAGTAGCCTATGTTACTACTTAGTATATCAGCTACTTGTAAAATCGGTCCAAACATTCCAGTGATTAGCTAGTACAGACAGACAGACAGACAAAAATTTTAAAATGTTTTATTTTGGTATGTGTATCGTATGTAGGTATATTCATATGCATGTGAGTCGCGGAGAACCTAACGGGTTATCGGGGCTCCGGCTCGAAGTGCAGGAGAAGGAACGGGGTGGTTTTGGTCAGTAAGAGTCTGACACTCCCTCCGGCCTCACCTAGGCGGGAGCAGACATTCGATGATTTTCTCCCCTTAAAAAAAAATCATATGCATGTAGTTAAAAGGCGGTTATTTTAATATTACAAACAGACACTCCAATTTTATTTATCTTTATAGGTTTGTAGCAGAAATATTTTATAGATGCGACTACCACTGAGAACATGCCGAAAGATATAATAGGTCACCATAATTATTAGTAGACACATAACTGATTAACATATTTACAAAGATAACACAGTCACCGCGTTATCTAAATACCTATAGGTAATATCTAAATACAATAAACCTAGTTATAACAATAAGGCTATTATTATCAGATTACTTAATCGATAGTTGCAGACTACCTCATTAGCCGAGTGGTCGCAAGTGCGACTGCCGGGCACTACTCGGGCAAAGTATTACTAGGTTTTTTACATAATTCTCAGTAGTAGCACGGAGTCTGGAATTGGCCCGGTATAAGGCAATAAGCTCACCCTCTATTACATGGGACTCATAACATAAATAATGAAAAGTGGATGTTACATTGTACAGTGGCATAAGTGCCGTAATGTACACCTCAATACTCAATACTCAATACTCAATACTTTATTGCTTTTCACATGTATTACTTAGGTGGTAAACATAATTAGGACACAATGTGAACCCTGTCGGGCACAAGAACATAAGCTTTGGAGGGAGCACACTTGACATATTATTCGGAGAATTAAAAAAAAATATAATTAACATACAATAGAATTAATATCAAATGGAATACAAACTAACCTCTGTGTACCCCTTCGGGGATAAAAGGCGTGATATTATGTCCATCGATAGTTACTTAAGATTCTTCAACTGCACGATTGGCGCAATGGCTGGGCAACGTGTCTCGGGTTCGATTCCCGCACGGAACAACTCTTTATGTGATCCACAGATTGTTGTTCCGGGTCTGGGTGTCAAGTGTAAGTACTTGTATGTTTATCACGACACAGGAGAAAATACTAGTGTAGGGCAAAGTTTATTAGAAAAAAGACAAAAGTAAAATTATAATGAACTAGCTTCAGCCCGCGACTTTGTACGCGCAATCCCGTTCTTCCCTTTCCCGTTCGTGATTTTCGGTGAAAAGTAAAAAAAAATATTCGATGAAAAAGTATCCTATGTCCGTCTCCTAGTTCTAATTTACCTCCCGTCTAATTGTCATCCAAATCGATGTAGCCGTTCTTGAGTTATAAGTAGTGTAACTAACACGACTTTCTTTTATATATATAGATAATAATACTGTCATTCTCAGCCACACATAAACAAACGAATGTTACCCACAAACATTCTAATGGACCCAAACAAAAAACACAAAAGTTAGTTCATCAAGCATGCACCTAACTAACCCTTAACCGCTTCAACGATTTTGAGGTCCCAGAATTTTATTACAAAGGGTCTACCAGACCCAAATGAAGTTTAGGTGAGTTGGGGGTATGGGTGTAATGCGAGTCCCGTTTGCCGTTCCTTAATTAATTCTCAGGGAACCGCTTTGAGATGGCCGTGCGACTGAAATGCTTTCAAACGTTTCTATGACGTCATTAGAATGTAATTGCAAAATGTATTAGTGAGTTAGATTTGTGGGAGTGTTGTAAATGACGAATGTCTTTTTGAAATATTAATGATGAGATATAGATTAGATAAATTGAAAATATTTAATAATTTCGCTATTTTCTTTACAAATTACATAACATAACATCACGCCTTTTATCCTCAAAGGGGTAGGCAGAGATGCACATTATGCCACTGTGCAATGTAACAGCCACTTTTCACTATTTATGTTATGAGTCCCATGTAATAGGGGGTGAGCCTATTGCTATATACCGTGCACAGTTCCAGACTCCGTGCTACTCTGCACTCGGCCAACGAGGCAGTTTTTTTGTAATTACCAATTATCCAATTCTAAATAAAAATTATAGACACTGTGATATATGGAACCCTTGTTAAAATCTTCTTCTTCCATGATCTCTTAAATAGTTCGAGGTGGGTGCTCGACTAATTTCAAATCAAGCTTTTCGAACATAACATAACATAACATCACGCCTTTTTATCCTTGAAGGGGTAGGCAGAGGTGCACATTACGGCACTTAATGCCACTGTACAATGTAACACCCACTTTTCACTATTTATGTTATGAGTCCTATGTAATAGGAGGTGAGCCTATTGCCATATACCGGGCACAATTCCAGACTCCGTGCTACTACTGAGATTTTTAAAAACCCAGTAATACTTTGCCCGACCCGGGAATCGAACCCGAGACCCCTTCCCAGCAGTCGCACTTGCGACCACTCGGCCAACGAGGCAGTCAACTTTTCGAACATATTCATAAAAATACGAATATCATAATATAAAGAAGTTAAACTACTCCATATTAACTATATAATTCATATTTGAACAATTGAACAGAACTCAAAGGTTGGTTCCTATCATTCATCATTCACGTATGTTGCTCAGGATTTGCATATAGCCGAATTTGGGAATTGGATTCACGGTTGCCTGGATAGACAGGTTGAAATGGTGGCCTACAACTGTGCGGGATTGATAGACATCTTACTTACTTGCGATAAGGTTCATTTTCGTATAGCATGTATACAAGTTGTAATAGAAATATAAGGCCATTATTCTAAGGTAAATGTACCGTATTGTTCGAGCACTTACTGTCTACAAATTCACAAATAATACATTGACTATTTACGTGTGAGAAAACTATGCCGGCACGAATGAGCCGGCTGGACCGAATTGATACCACGGCCTCACAGAAAACCGACGTGAAGCAACGCTTGCGTAGTGTTTCGTCGAGTGAGTGAGGTTATCGGAGGCCCAATTACTCCATCCGCAATCCCCGAAACCCCAATAATACTCAAATTCTAATCCCCAACAGGCTGGCAATGCACTTGTAACACCTCTGGTGTTTCGTCCATCGACAGCGGCGATTGCTTACTGTCAGGTGATTCGTATGCTCGTATAAGTACCGGCTTGTTCCATAAAAAAATGTATAAAATCTACTCTTGTTTCTTACCAGAGTAAAAGCTTATACAATCCAGTTATCGTAATCTTGCCCTTGATGTCACTGACCGTACAATCACCCACAGTTATACCGATAATATCAATTCATATGTCCAACGACATAACTCATTAAACTCAGTCGAAACTATGACATTATAAATAGCTCCTTTCCACGAAATACTACCACGACTGAATTCAAAGAAAACTACGTTTATTCGTAGATACCTACAGAAGAATAAGTTTACAATAGTAGATAAGTATGCACTAAAATATGAATTAAAAAGTATTTCTTTGTTTTTGTTTAACTGATGGATAAGTTGATGTGTTTATAAAATACTAGCCGTTGCCCGCGACTCCGTCCACGTAGAATATGAATTTTAGAAAATAACTAATTTTGTTCCAATTTTCCAAATTAAAAGTAGCTTATATTACTCCTTCATCACCTGCCAATAAAAGCCCTGTCAAAATCGGTCCAGTTATTCTGGAATACTTGGACAGACAGACAGCCAAAATTTGTAAAAAGAATATTTTAGTATGAGTATCGAATGTACCCACAGAACATTATAAAGGAGATAAATGTACCTATATTTATATGCCTGAAGTAAAAAACGGTTATTTTAATATTACAGATTCATTTTTTTATCTGTATAGATGTAAATATCACTAGGAACAGCAACAGGAACCTAATTAGACATTGCAAACCCTAGGAAAATTTAGCAAATATTCAATAAACATCAAAAAAAATAATACAGAATCAAAATCAGTCGAAAATGGAGAGCCTATTTCTTTAGTAAACACTGACATACATTTGGTGTTTATTATTATACTAGCAACCCTAACTCGCACGGGTGCAATATGCATGTATTATACATATAAACGTTCCTTAACAATCACTCTATCTATTAAAAAACCGCATCAAAATCCGTTGCGTAGTTTTAAAGATCTAAGCACACATAGGAGTCGCGGAGAACCTAACGGGTAACCGGGGCTCCGGCTCGACGTCCAGGAGAAAGAACGGGGTGGTTTTTAGTCAGTAAGAGTCTGACACTCCCTCCCACCTCACCCAGGTGGGAGCAGTCATTCGATGATTTTCCCCCCCTTAAAAAAAAAGCACACATAGGAACAGACAGACAGCGGATAGCGACTTTGTTTTATACTATGTAGTCATGACCCAGAATAACCTATGTAATAGATACACGGCACAAAGCCCTGAAATACCTCTTTGTTTCTACTTAAGAGGCCCAAAGCTTTGTAAACGAGTATTTATTCTTAATTTTCAATATACCTACAAGAATTGCAGATTTATAATAATAATATAGCCTTTATTCAGATCCGTGCTACAAAAGAAAATACATTAAAAACTTAAATCTAAAAATAATGTAAATATTAACTTAAATAGCTTTTGTGTATTTTTTGGAAATCTGTTTTCCAGTAGACAAAGGTCTCCTCCAACTATGACAAGATTATTCCTTTTTTATATTTTGTACCTAAGCACATTTTTGTTACAATTTAGTGTTAAAACAAAGCACTAAAATCCTTAGTTAATATTATATTCAAAGTGCTAAATGTAGGTACAAACCACGGGCATGTTCCTAAGTAAACACAGTACACACACTTATCTCTGGGACGGTCGGGTAACGGTTGGTTACACTAATAAATTACTTTGAACAATCTTCTGTAGCGGTTCGTGAGACAAACGTTTAAGGAGACAAGAATCTGAATACTTAGTAGATACGGCTATGTTTGGCATCTTTTTGTGTTTGTGGACTAAAGTACAGGAGACTGGTTTATCAGTCGTTAATTCATTAATTAAGGCTTTAACTGCCAATGAAAAACTGTTGCAGGCAAATCCTCCGCTAACGTCGGTTATCGTTTAATGTGTTAAGGGACTTAAGTCATTGCTAAAATCGTATTAAGGTTTTATGTATTGATTAGAAATCTTTCTCTGATAGCATACACATGGGTTAACTTTTTTAATATTATAGGGGGTGGTTTACTATAAATCAAGGGTGTTTTAGATTCTTATTCACTAAAAACTAAAAAGCACCCCGTCCCCCCGTAGCCCTATACGCCGGAGCCATCTTATATGGCTGGTCTCACTTACAACAAACACATAAAAAACTACAATAACATTGCTGATTCCATTCTCTAACTACAACATCGACTCATCTACCCGTAATAACAAGCAACAAGCAATTTGCAATGCAAAATCGAGTAATATTCAGGCATAATAGTACTGAATATTGCCAATACATGTGGTGGTGTGTGTGTGTGTGTGGTCAGTGTGGAACCTTTACCACGGAATAAGCAAGAGTAATGGTTTATTTCCTTTTTGAGGAACTTACGGGGTACCCTGACTGTAAGAATTTAAACCAACATACGGTTCTTCTAGGGGCACTCAGAGTGCCAAGCACGAATAACGTAACGTAATAGTATCGAGCGCGTTCGGCGCTCTGATTGGCCGGCTCAAGTGAACGAACCAATCAGAACGCGTAACTCACTCGATACTGTTACGATACGAATGCGATAGTTATTCGTGCTTTGCAGTCTGTTTAAGATCAAAAGACAACAGACTGATGCCATAGGGCTCGTACACAAAACTACGATGCGATGCGATGCGAATTCACACCGCAAAAAATTACGATGCGAATTGCTGCGATGCGATTTCGTGCGACAAGGCGTTTCCAAGGGTGACCATTCCTTCGACGACCGTCAACCGTACTAAACGTATTTTAAATTGAAAACTAGGAGGTCGTGGCATGGATCGTAAAGAAGTGTGCATTTCCGTTATTGCTTTGGAGAAAAAAAATAAAGAAGATTTTGGGATGATAAGATTTTGATGCGCGATGCAAATCAATTCGCAAGTTCTTGCGATGCGTAGAGGGAGCTGGCACATTTTTGCGATGCGACGTCGTATCGCAGTTTTTCACAATCATCATTCATCGCAATTTCTGAATACCGAATAGCTACTCATTTTTAAGTCGCGCTTAGGTGTAGTTCTGTCACTACAAATTCTTTGTATAATGACAGAGATAGCACGATATTTAAGTAAAACTTAAAATTGAGTATCCTTTCAATATTGGCGCGTGAGTGCATTGAATATGATATCGATAATCACCTTTTTTACTATCTATATGTCTAAGCGGTAATATGTTAGTAATTATTACGAATTTACTGACATGCCATCTTACCTGTTGAGCTGTTATACTAATAATCAAGTACAGATTGTTAGTGATAATTCTAGATAATAGGTATACTAATGTTGTCTATTTGGAACTAACTAACTTAACTAGCCCCATTAATATTTAACACATTCAGGTACGTAACCAAGTATGAAGTTCACTTCCATGATATGTTTTACATTGGTACAATTACCATTGAAAAATATAAAAAAAATCCCGGTAAAATTCATACCACGTAGTCATTCAGTTCATTCGTCATTCAGTTGCGAAGTCAAGAAAAGCAAACAAAACCTCTTTCGATAGGTTATACTAAGATTTTAACACCGACTTTACCGAAAAATTTCTTCAAACTGAAATTCTCAAGTCTTCGGAATAGCGCACACGCAACAGATTCAATAAATAATGTAATCAATCAAGTTCAAAACTTACTTCACAAACTAAATTGAGAGTTGATCAATATATTCAGTAGTTGAACAACAAAACCCGTCTCGGTTAATTTAATGACAAATACGTTAACATCACAACAGGGCCCCGAAAACAGCGGACAACGAGGGATTTTATTCAACAACATAATTTACTTTATGCAAATTTCAAATCTTACTTAATGAATACAAAGATTTAGATTAAAAGTAGCCTTACAAACTCAAAGCCTGATCAAACCTGTCTGCATTTCATTACAGTCTAGAATTTTAGATAATATGAATATTAATTCGAAAACTAGATTGAAGTGAATAATCAAATATTCTGATGGTACTGAAACTGACAAGATCTTTAATGAAATAAGTAATGATAAGAAAAGTTAAGTTTGGGAATGTTCCACTTAATTCTCTTTAATATGTCACATCTCAGGTTATAGGTAAGTACATCAATTTTACCAGAGAAAAACATAGGTAATTTTTTTTTAAGATTTGGACATGACAGAATTCGTTATGCCAGTAGCTTTCAGAGAATACTTTTATATAATTTGAGTTAAACAAAATTGACATCATGGTTGATGCAGTGGTCGGGCAACAGGCTGCCACGCAACGTGTCGCGGCTCGCGGCTTCGATTCCCGCACGGAGCAACTCTTTGTGTGATCCACAGATTGTTATTCCGGGTCTGATTGTCATGTGTATATGAACTTGTATATTTGTAAACACACCCACGACACAGGAGAAAATCCTAGGTTGGGGCAACGATTTTATAAAAAAAAAGAAAAAAAATGCTGTTATTAGACAAAATCATTAAAATATGATTTCTCGTACAAACACTAGGTTCATAAATTATTTTGATTAGTTCATTCAAAAATGAATAAAAATATTTCAATAGTAAATTCACACTCATGCAATATAAATGTAATTCGCTGGCTTTATAGCCCAATCCACAGTTACTTTGATTTTAATGTCAAATGTAGGGCAACTACTAAACTAAAAGCGTTATGGATGTACGGACGTAATGTAGGTTAATTTCCGTTGCGGCTTTCAAGTTTATTTCGGGACAAATTATTAACTACTCTTGATACCTATAACTATATTCGGTATGCCTAATCTATTAAGTATGTCTAAATCTATTTACGGTTTAGGATTATCTTCTCTAGATTAACGGGAGTGTGTACGGTATAGGTTATAATAAAACAAGAGAGGTTACACATTTACCATATGAAATACCTGTTCCTAAACTAGAAATGTTTCGAAAAAACTGTGTTTACATGGCTCCTCTGGTATATAATGCACTGCCAAAGTGTATAACAGAACTTCCCTTTAAAAAATTCTGTAATCAGTTACGTAAATGGTTGTTACATGAATGCTTTTATTCAATTAACGAATTTTTTTATAAATACCCATGCAAAAATTTTAGTATACATCTAGCTTCTAGATATAAGCCTAAATAAGCTAGTCCATTTAAAAGGTTCCTCATGTTCCTATTCTGTAGTAGCCTAAGATAAAAGATTTATTTATTGTTTGTTATTTAGTCTTATAGGCATCTGTTATTAAATGGTGTATTGTGTTTGGGTGATATGTCAAAAGTAAAGTTTATAACTGTATAACATATTAGTTGTTAAGAAAACTAGTTTTTAAGTAATTTGCATGCCGCTATGACGGCGAAACATGTTGACCTATTTTATGATTTAACAACTGTACCTACCGTGTTTCTGGCAAATAAAGATATTATTATTATTATTATTATAAACATCATGTCTAGTTAAAATGTTCGTGATATTTTGACACTAATCAACTCTATAAGTGGCGATTTCAAACTTACCTCTATAATTGGAAAATTATAAACCCAGATTTCCTCACAATGTTTTCCGTGAACCACTTTAGTAAAAATGGATTTACAACATGACATCATGCCCTTTTACCGCCAAAGGGGTAGGCAGAGGGTATCAATGCCACTGTACAATGTAACACCCATTATTCACTATTTATGTTATAAGTCCCGTGTAATAGGGGGTGAACTATTGCCATATACCGGGCACAATTTCAGACTCCGTGCTACTACTGAGACATTTTTAAAGACACCCATTAGTGTTTTGTCCGACCCGGGAATCGGACCCGAGACCCTTTGCCCAGCAGTAGCAATTGCGACCACTCGGCCAACAAAGCAGTCAGGTAGTGGATTTAGAAGTCTAGAAATATCGACTTCATATCTTCAACAAAGAAAAAGCACATAAAAAATATCAGCTACAAACGCTTGGGTACTTAGTTAAAATAATTTGGGTGGAAATCTCGGTTGTAACTCAAGATCTTATCGATTTGTGAGTCCAGTGTTTCCACCCACATATTGTTCCGGGCCGTCTGTTTTCCCGGCCCGTTGAAACGACCGGAAATGCTGGTGACAACACTATTTATACGGATCCGGTACGTTTGGGTCGCTCAAGTAAATTCGTCTGTCTTTTATACGTCAGCGTCGAGCGCCGAATTTTCAGTTAGGGATTGTAAATTTAAACACATATGTCAATTTGAATTAAGAACTGATTTTTTTTTTATAAAGCGTCTATTAGTATAATCGACAAGTAATCCAATATCTTCGACGTCTAAATCGTCTAATCTAAAAGATACAGGAATCCTGTGTAAATCCGGTAACCGGTGACCAGCATCCATGTTTCATTACCTAAAAGACAATATTATTTGCAGGTACTGTCATCGTGCGGTCCGATGTCGGTGTCATTCTTCACAGTAGTGGTATTCTTCGGATCGTTCTACCTCATCAACCTGATGCTCGCCGTCGTGGCCCTCAGTTATGAAGAGGAGTCGCAGATCACACAGGAGGTACATACATAACAGTCTGATTATTTTCTTTTATAAAGGTGGTTAACATTGGTTTTAGACAGCATGCTGGTGCCCATCACAACGTTTGCTTTGGAGATTGCACCATTAACAGAAAGATCATAAAACACGTGTCCGATAGAATCAGTGCAACTTCTATAAGTAAATATTCCTTGCTTCTGTATAATATAAGTACTTGTATATCTTAAAGTTAATAAGCAAAAACGATTATTCTTTCTTCCTACAAAAAAAAGGTCTATGCGACCAAAAACTTATGCAGTTAATAACAAAATTTTATGCAGTTAGAACTTACTATAGTAATTCTGTCACAGTTTAGTTTATATCCTTTTATCCTTTTATCTCTCATCAGGAAAGGAAGAAAGACCTGAATGAGCATCGCGACGATTCCACCTTCAGCTTCGATCCAACGTCGCTGGCGGTTCGGACGCTCGCCAAGGACTCAAGAAAGCGCATAGACGCGCGTAAAGGCCTACTATTGGCCTCTTATTCACGAAAACGGACAAGAAGACGTAAACGGGGCAGAAGTGCTATTCATCATGCAGCTGCAGTTGCTGCTGTTGCTGAGTGAGTACTAGTTATTTAATTACATTATCTTAATTAAGTTCACAAAAACCTGGTAATACTGACAAAGAGAACAAACTATAGAAAGTGTTGGAACGTTGTGGATGATGTCAGACTTATCGTTGCATTACAGATTGATAAAGATGTTATTAGAAATATACATTACATTAAAAAAATCCGTTTTCGTTTATCGATGGTGAGGAATTATGATAAATTTACCGAAGGCCCAATTACCCCCCCCCCTTCCCCAATCTTCCCAATCCCTTGAATCCCCAACGATCCTCAAACTCCTAGTCCCGATAAGGCCGGTAACGCACTTGTAACGCCTTTGGTGTTCCAGGTGTCCATGGGCGACGCCTATTGCTTACCATCAGGTGATCAGTCTGTTCGTTAACAGACGTATGCCATAAAAAAAATTAGGTCAAATTTGGTTTAGGTTGACGCTATTAAACGGTAATCCCGATCTTTTCCGAAAAGACATAAAACTACGGACTTATCTCTATCTAATTCTAAATAGTAACAAAATAATCATGTGAAATTCAGCTATGTTATAACGTAGAACATGAACCACTTTGTGAGAGAGACCGTGTGAGAGACCGTATACGACATGAGGTTAACATAGTTGACCGAACTTGACGGCTGAAAATCGAGAGAACTATCTATACAGTCGACTTTCCAGAATCCCTACAATGACAAGCTAGAATATATTTTGAGGAGCCATTGAATTTGAGTTTAATATTAACTAATCTGCTAATATCTACCTATTTACTAAAATCCGAATTCCATTAATAACGTCTATCTATGATTTTTTTGATAAAAATACATTACCCCTCATTAGTATTTTCTTCTCTGTCGGGGGTACGTTTACCAACATACAATTTCACATACACATGACACCCAGACCCGGAACAACAATCTGTGGATCACACACAGAGTTGTTCCGTGAGGGAATCGTAGCCGCGACACGTTGCACGGAAGCCAGTTGTCCACCCACCGCGCCAACCGTGTAGACAAAGTCAAGTTACATAGATTTTCGCTATGCTGTGTTTAATAAATAATAATATAATATGCAAAACTCTGTATCGCAAATAATATACGAAATGCATTATTATATCGTTCGTAATTAATACACTTCCTGCACTAATTAATTAACAAACCAAACATTTCGATATACAGCAATAAACTTACATTACGTTAGGGAGTGGGAGTGTGGGAGAGCCATGCTTCGGCACGAATGGGCCGGCTCGACCGGAATGATACCACGGCCTCACAGAAAACAGACGTGAAACAACGCTTGCGTTGTGTTTCGTCGTGTGAGTGAGGTTACCGGAGGCCCAATTACCCCCTTCCCCAGTCTCCCTAATACCCGAATCCCCCACAATCCTTAAACTCCTCAGTCCCAAACGGCCGGTAACGCACTCGTAACGCCTCTGGTGTTTCGGGTGTCCAGTGCCCATGGGCGACGCCGATTGCTTACCATCAGATGATCCGTCTGCCCGTTTACCGACTTATCTCATAAAAAAACTTCATTTTATTAATCCACATCTGTGAGCAAATTTTATCTTTTAATATATGGAGAGAAATCCAATAAGTAAGAATATGGGAAAGATGGAAAGTTCCATATCGCGAAGTTTTATAAAGTCAATAGAAAGAAAATAGAAGTGAAGACAGGAGATATATGTATAAACTATGCGTTGTCATTATTATTAGTTAGGTATTAACAATATAAGGAAAGAAAAAAATGTGTGCAACTTAAAATACGCTAAAACTAATAGAGAAATTAACAATAAAAATAAAAGAATAATGACTATTTACTGAATTAATTTAGTCAATAGGGAAAGTACCCATAAACTACATATATACATGTATACCGTTTATAAATTGTATTATGTTACGATCGCGGTGGCTTAGAGAATAAGACACCAGCTCTCAAAATACTAAGAGGGTGGGACTTGGACTTATTATTTTTAATTATAAGCTTGATATCATCAATTGGCCTTGAGTACAAGCGATTAATGCTCAAATCTTCTCCACGCGAGAAGATCTTTGCTCAGTAGTAAGCACTTACCTATTGGCTGATGATGATGATAATAATGATGGTAATCTGTATACAGCTTATATCCCTTCTGTATTTTAAACTTAGTACGAAAGATTTACTTCAAAGCTTGTCGCAAGTGTACACAAGTCTTATACCAAGAAGCAATTTGCACGAAAATGTAACTTCTAAACAAATTGTGAGTTTGTGAGAACAAAGCGAAAATTCTATTAATTTTAGTAAACTTTACGTTTCTTTGAACCGAACAAGTGCTACGGAAAGCAGTCTCTTTGATTTTGATCTATTGTAATTTTTAATTACGTATCTATATACATATAGAGGTATAAAAATGAACACCTTTTTCCCTTGGTCACGTCATCACGCGTGAATGGCTGGACCGATTTCACTAATTCTTTTTTTGTTATATTTTTTATTATTAGGATAACGTTTTTAAGACAGAAAAAACCTAAAAATCCTACGGGAACGGGAGAAAACGGGATTGCGCGTACGAGGTCGCGGGATGAAGCTAGTAGTGTTAATAAAAACATTTTTCATACTAATAGGAAAAGTCATCAACATCTTCTATGTTGATGAAAATGACCATTAGGTACTTACAAAAAATACTTAATTAAAAGTTACTTAGCGTTAGGAAGTACCTAAACTAACCCCTTCTAGCTTTAGGAATCACTTATAAGTAGATTGATGAAAACGAAAATATCGTTATCTATCTTAATTTCTTTTTACTAATATCAGTATAGTGATACTGTAAAATATACGTAAATATATATTATGTATGCAACTATTTTACCCACAAACATTTCCAAGAACATATTATATTCAACACAAGTACTCAACGCTGATTGGAACTTAATTACTTTATAAAACTTTAGTGGAATTTCAATTACGAAAAAGCGAATACAATCATGTTTCATTTTGAGTTGTCAGAAATAATACACGATTTTATTTATCTGTTGGCCAAAATAGCAATGTTATAAAGTTTTTAAAATTGAAATGAAATCAAATAAATTAAAAATAACTGATCCGTCTGTGATGCAAGTACCTAATGTTATTTTATTATTTCATTTATTCTAAGTGTTTTATTATTCTGATCTTTCTCTTTATCTCTTAAGGACTCTTCATAGATTCTTCTCTTCACGAATAGTTGTACAGCGACTCCGGACTTTAAGTATATTATGGGAGTTGAACACCCCATGTGTTCAACTCCCATAATATTAACACTTTAGAAAATTACTTTCAATCCCAAATTACCCACGTGTAAAAAAAAATAATTAATTAACCTACAATGACAATAGGAATCAATTCAATACACAACCAATAATCGTGTGTAATGAACCGTGTAAGATAGAGTTTGCAGTTTATAACTACCAGATTGTTCATCAAATCCAACATAGTCATCGTCCTAATGAACGTAATCAATGGCGTGACCTATCATCATAACTATATACGAAGGAGAATGATACTTAGATACCTAATCTATACATATAATACAATTGTAAGAAAGTTAAAACTGTACATGAATATTATTAAAAGAATGATTGGAGGCGTCTAGAATTGATATATTTTTGTCTGTTTATCTGTTTGTACATCCGGGCTTTTATCGAAATGCTGCTAAAACGTCACAGACTTAGGTACTTATTCGCAGTATGTAAGTTTCATAACATAACATAACATCACGCCTTTTATCCCCGAAGGGGTAGGCAGAGTTGCACATTACGGCACTAAATGCCACTGTACCTACAATGTAACACCCACTTTTCACTATTTATGTTATGAGTCCCATGTAATAGGGGGTGAGCCTATTGCCATATACCGGGCACATTTCCAGACTCCGTGCTACTACTGAGATTTTTAAAAACCCAGTAATACTTTACCCGACCCGGGATTCGAACCCGAGACCTCTTTGACCAGCAGTCGCACTTGCGCCCACTCGGCCAACGAGGCAGTCAGTGTAAGTCAGGCAGTGTAAGTTCCTACGTGAAAGTAATGAAGTGTACCTCTTTAAACATTATAGATATTATTTACTTCAATGTAATAAAAGCTAAAATAAGACAAAAATATTAGATACAAGTTTCTATTCTCAAGCTGCACGAGAAACATTTTATACAATGCATCTCGACAAGATGGTTCCCTAGGTACAATGTGAGAACACTCGGAAAGGGTCATTCTCTAACTGAAATAAAACTTTTAACTATTTGCTTGTATGAAGAAATATTTCTATTCAAGTCTGTAAAGAAAAAACATATTGAGAGAATGGCCACAAAAGTTTTTTTTTGTAACAAATAAACAGATATTTTCTTTTTAAAATCTTAGGTACCGGTAACACCTTTATAATTATTGTAAAGCAAAGTGACAGTAAATAAATGTACTTTAGTCTTTTAACATAACAGTAAGCACATTCCTTCGAAACAGAGAAACAAACGCAAACATTTTAATTAGACTTTCTGCCACAACCACAGATATGCTAGTGTCGCTACACAAATGGCCAACAACGCTAGTTCCATATCTTATGACATTTTAATTACATTTCTTTCAAAACCATCTTTCACCTCCTTTAACAGAAACTCTATGAAAGAAGATATTTATTTTTAATTACGTTTTCTAACAGGTTTTTAACACTAATTAATTTTTCATCTTAATGAGGTCGGAAAAATAATTGTAATTAAAACATCTTAATAATACGCGTATCTTTTAAGATGGATATAATTAAATTGGTGGATTAGGTAGTTAGGACTTTTCCCCCGTCGATAGGCATACGTTATCTAACAGATTTTGCGGACTCACGCACATTAAATCCACAGAAAGGTTAATTACGCACTCGAATAAATAATGTATCTTAATAATTAATACACAATTATTGTAAGTAAGTATACAAGAGATTAATTTACGAGTTGTTATTATCTACTCAATGTCGGATTACTTCTTTGAGATATATATTTCGTAATTATTTCTCCGAAAAGAATCAACCCAATTATTTATTTTGCAGATAATGCGGCAATCGATACTTACCCTATTAACAATAATCCGTTTATAATAAACATCAACTCCCACGTCCAATAAATCAATACTAATAAATATTCGTTGTAAGAATCGATGGAATAAACAATCGTTTAGTTCAACAAAGACCTCGAAAACGGATATAAACAACACAAAAGGCTTTGCAGCCAATTTGGGAGCGGGAAAAAACGTTGATGGCGTTCCATATTCATATTTAAAAGTTGGCAATAAAGCGAATGAAGCGCGACATCGACCATCGACAATTGTTGATTGTCGCGGGGCTGTCGGCAGCACACCAGTGTGCGAACTTGCGGACGTAGCTACTGATATTGTAGATATGTCGATACCATCGGAATGTCAGCTGCCAACTGACATATATCTACGATGCATTCACTTTGATATCGAGCTAGCTTTTATACGAGATTCAGCGTTTTGCGGCACTCGCTCGATGCGAAATTGTTCCGCTTACTACACTGTAATGGTTGATGGAAAATCTTTTTGTTTGTGGCCATTTTCATGGATCTGTTGTTTCCTTTAAAGATGGTAATGGATTAGGAAGTGTTGAGGATTTTACAGGATTTCACTTATAGAGAGAATATCTCACTGTTAGAGTGAGATATTCTCTCTATAATATTCTGTCTGATACAAAGTTCCATTCAAGTTAAATATTCCTTTTATTCTACAGTAGAAACACAAGCATGCAAATTGTGTTAAACACCAAAACACAGCAACAAATTCAAACAAAACCATATCACAATAACAGTGTAACAAGGTTTACAGTTATCTCTAATTGTACAAGCGTGTCGCACAAAACTAATTACAAATCTTGTGATTCTTCACTGTAATTATACAAAGAAAACAAAGTGACAAAGGAATGCAGTCAAAGAGCGTGGAGCCGGCTAACAAGATTCCGGCGGCGGGATTATCACGAAGTTAAGCCTGGAATAGGACGGGAGAATTATCTGAGCCAGCTACGGGACACTTCCTCGGCATCGCTCGGCAAAAAACAAATATCTGCCATTAGAGCGATAACATTCAACGGATTTGCGTTTTGTACTTGAAATAAGCTACGAATGAAATTCAGAGTAGCTGAGAATTTAACCAGCTCGTTGGCTGTCGACTTGATAAAACGAATGAAATACTGTTCCTTTCTTTAAATGCAGATTCTCCTCGGATCCTCGTAGAAACTAATTTAATTAAGAGTGTGATTTGCTGAAAATCAAACTGTTAAATGCTAGCCGATTGAACAATACTGGCTAATGCAGCTGGCATGTATTGTTAATTCTTTAACAAAGAAAAACTAACTCATACTTATTTACGCAAGCTCAAGGTGTAGGTACAATTATGTCCCACATCTACTATATTGACATAAATATCAAACAAACGTCTCTACTAATTATAAAGTAAAATAAACTAATATAGAAATGTTTACTCAAACCGGAGTGAAAGGTGTGCGACGAGGGAATCAGAATCAAATAAGCGAAACCTTACAAACTTAGTCGCAGCACTCGCAGTTCTCGCAGTTCTCGCAGTACAAGTTTACTCACATTCTCGGGAAAATACACAGCGAAGTGAAATGCATCCCCGTATCGTATTGGTAGACTTTGTTGAATTAAATTCATGTTCTTTGTTCATGAGATTGATTTACTTTTTATTTTATACTCCTTTGTATGGATTTAACCTTATTTGTTATACCACATTTTGCCTTAGATTATTTAACCAACAAGCATTTTGCTATGTTTATATAAATATAAGGTTTTCTGTCACATACCAGATGTAAATATTAAACTAACTATTATGATACTGATTTCAATGTTTCCCAATATTAGGGAATTTCTGTAATATCGTCTCTTGCCCTTAATAATTCGAAAATTTACGACGGAGCAGTTCCCTGTAAAAGGCAGTAAGAAATAAGAATATATTACATCCGGTTACCGTGTGCGTGACACGATAAGGAAAGGGATATTGTTAACATAATCCTGAATCCCCCGTATAAAACAAAAGAGAAGTGTCAATAAGATTTTATACCAAGTAGTACGATAGACGCAATACCTTGTGAAATTTTACTACAACATTGTTATCTAGCCTGATTCACAGTTGTTCAATTACGAAGCGTAATTCAATAAAATCGAAACGATCCTCCCGATTCGCAGCACATCGTAAGCCCCCGAGGTGATAATGAAAAAGCTCATTTACTTTGTGACATTCTGCAAACCCGTCTGCTGTCTGGCTATTGACTCGAGGAGATCAAAACACAAACGAATCCTTCAGACTGACGACGATCTCTTTTAAAACTATCACTTTGAAGTACTGTTTCGACGAGGATATTTTTAAAGAAAACTTTTAGCAAACGAATAGAGATGTCGGATTTCGTCTCAGCTCTCACAAATTCTACCAATTTCAAATGCCATTCGATTCTGCAGTCGGTTTCCAGTTAGATATCACATGAAATGCAAAATATGATTTCCGGTTTCGGATAATGTGAGTGAGGCAACCGGATTGGGCTGCGAGTTACGTCGAGTTACGTGAATCGTAATCCAATCTTTGTGAAACTCTGTTGAGTATATCCTCTTGGGAGACATGTACGAAACTGTAAAGCAATTTAAGGAAAGCGTCAAATAAAATGAACACATTACTGGAGAAAGATTTGATTTATTTATAGAAATCGTTTCTATCCGATATTTGAAATAGGTCTATACCTATTTACCTTTGTGGCATCCGCGAGAGTCCTAAATAAATAATAAACCTACAAAATATTGACAACAAAACGCCAAAAATATACTTCATAACATCTGTACGTGGTATTCTTATCCAAATGGTTCTCTTGTCTAACTTTAACATTTTGAATTATTTTTATCTACAAACTTTTGTGAATCTCCGTAAACTTCATTAGTTTGATCCGATTTAAAGTTGTAAGCACTTGGACGCAACTCTCATTTAGTTAATTGAAAAAGCAAGTTAACGTTTTCAAACACAAGTTCGTCTCATGCTGTTTCTGTAGCCAGTTCTATGAATACAAAATACGTTTGGCGACAGAAAGATATATCTCTGTGAAATATAACATAAGTAAATGGCCATACCATTGGATAGGCTAGCACGAGAGCCGCAATACAAGTACAATAAAGCGAACTATTAATCTAGAGGAGCCGACGACAAATGTAGTTCCCGCAATCCACAATACATATTTCCGTTTGAAAGCGGCTCACCTGTTTGACCCAATTCCGGAAAACTCGGAGTCAACACGTGAATTTACATGATAATACGGTTTGCCGCGGGACCATTTACCATAGCGGGCGGTAGCCGCGCTAAGCCCCGACTTCCATTAACGGCGAAACTTGAGAGGCTATAAATTTTTGAACATGCTACCACGTATGTTCACGTATTGATGTCATTGATACATTCAATGAATTCCTAATTTTCTTAGACGGTTATTTGAAGCAAATTTTCAGGGTCTTTTGAAATAAAAAACAAAGGTTTTAGGTTTCAGGTAGATAGTATTAAGCTAATTAATTGTTTTAAGATAAACTATTTTAATGAAGAAAACATTATTTATTGAAGAAACTTACAGCCACATTACCTGCACCATTATGTAAAGGTTTTCACATATTTCAGCAGAATATGTGTGCTTGCCTACTATTTATTACCTTACCTTACCTTTTTGAAATAATCAGATGGATATTATCATGATTCCGTTCAACACTTAAGGTGCCAGCAATACCCATAAGTACAAATATCAACGTTCCGTGCAGCTCTAACGGTGTGTACATTGTTTCAGTGACGCGGGCAAGCGGTCCCGGTCGCGGTCTCGCTCGCGGTCCGTGACCCCGAGCGCATCACCCCCGCCGCTGCCGGCGCCGCAGCCCCCGCCCCCGCCCCACACTCTGCACCCAGACAATGCATTAGGTACAATACTATTCTATACTTCACCTACAACGGTCTAAGGATTATTGAAGTCCCAACTAAAAGGAAACATCTTATAATGTTGTACTCGTGTTTGAACTTGACCTGTCGTCTTACTGAGACTCTCTGATTCTCTAATTTTATTTGCATTAATCACAATATTTAACATTGTCTGATATGGAATATCTCTTTACTAAATGTAGGGTACTCAAATATCTAAGTGTAAAATCTCAAAGTAAATAATAATATCTACGTCTGTACCATTTACATCACATCGAACTAAAAGCTTCCATATTAATATGATTCCGACGATACAACGACATAAAGATTGATTCGCTGTCGAGTAAATCTCAGAAAATGTTAATAGAATATCGCTCGAGCAGAAACGTATTGAATGAATATTTTCTCGGCGGCTCTATGGAACATTATATTTTGTACTCTTATTATAATTTATCAAATATGTAAGAGAAACATCTGTGTAAATTACTTTTTAAACAGTACAGAGTCTGAAATGGAAAGCCAAATGTGTTTTCTATAAACTAATAATTTTGTTGTTAACATCTCAGGTCGAGGTGCTCTAAGTGCAGCGGGTCGTCAATTAAGTGATCACAGTAACAACAGGGAGTCTTCCCTTGATGACTCGGGTGTGGTGGATGACCACGATGATGGAGAGCATACATCTGACGACCAAGCACCACATCCACACCCTAGGAGACATCTACTGATACCTCAACTGCCGCCGCCGCCAAACCACCCACCTACACCGATGCCAATGCCGATGCAGACCCCCATGCAGATGCCAATGCCAATGCAGATACAGATGCCAATGCCTATGCCTATGCCAACTCCAATGCCTACACCAATGATGCCCATGCCCATGCCTCAAATTCAACAGGTATGCAACCATTCTGATGCATCAAAGTCATATATAGTTTCAAAAAAAGGTAACATTAGAATTGTCAGAATAAGTGGGACATTTTCTAAGAATTTCCATATTGCAGGTTTCTCAAGACAGCCAAACACAAGAATCAAAACACAAACACGCAACAAAAATTGAAAAACCTGCTTTAAAACCAAAAAAGCCAACAAAAAGCATACAGGACAAGTACCCGTTAAACCCGGACTACCTCAACCAGATCGTCGTGCTAGGTAAAATCTTCTTCAAACATTAGCACATTTTTCACTTCCTAAAAACTTTTCGGGTTCAGTATTGGCATCAAATTGAATAAGGTTCGGGAAAGTAGCACATGTGCCGCGATTGAGGGATTGGAAGGCAATCAAATAAATATTACAGTTTGATGGCACTACACAACCTAATCCAATTTATTGGCACGGCTTCAACACTGAAAAGCACGAGACAAATAACACTGAAACTAAACGATGCTGCCACTATGTATCAGAATGAACGCTTTGCAAACACGAAGGGCTAACAATACTATGACAACGAATGCATTTTATAGGGGTTCGGTACAATCATTGGAATTAATGAACTTGCCAAATTAATTTTGTAGATTTAGATGAAGGACGTAAGTTTTATTGGCTATAATTCTGCATGATATTCAATAATTCTTGTCCAAATTATGTCACTTAGGAGTCCATTATTTCGACATCTATTCAACCTTTGAATGCTTGCGTTCTATGCATTTTTACTTTTCTAAATTGGAATTACATTGTACAGGTTAATTTTAATTAAAGTTTCTAAATTATTAGGTAGTTTGACTTTCAATACTTTTTCTTCTAAAAATTCTAACTATTCACTCTGTTTCAACTCTCATTTGCAACAGATGATATTTTCTTTGGATTTCAGAAGCATTATGTAAGGTTCCACTTTGATTTTTGAACAATCTTCGAAAACGTGAACAGTTTCATAAAGAACTTGTATGAATATCCTATGCATCACAAATTCCTTATGAAACGGTTCCACATCAATATTCTTTGGTAGCTTCGCGAATAAATTTTGACAGTGATATATCAAATATTTCAATTTGCTTTCGTAAAAGCTACCAAAGTTGTAGATACTGCAATTACATTATGCAATTAAAACAGTTTTAGGTACTGCTAATATTTCATAGAAATAACTATTCTATTTCTCCGATTTCGATTCATTTTAATTTTGTCATTCATTTAAGAGATAGAATATTTGTTTTCTATGATGGTTACATTCACCAGTAGCTTCACTTCTCAATGAGGTACACTTCATTGGGCATTTTAATACGACACGGTTGCAATCTCGCTTCTACCCTCATTAATATCGTCAGGGGCGGACTGGCCATACAAGCGCGCGCCCGACCTCCCGCAAGCGGAGACGACGAAAATTAATGAGCTCAGTTTATTGGCAGCCACGCACAAAACTCATATGGGCAATTACGAGCAAAATTGCACTTACTTCACAGGTTAGTAAACACAGACGCAAACGCTTCTACCCCCCAGTCCACCCCTGTTCCCCACAGGAAGACTGCAGGGTGACTGCGATTGACTAGCTGTCGTCTTGTCATAGCTCCAGAATCGCATTCAAGTCGATCCACATTACATGAAATTACTTTTACAAATACTTTGAACACTTGTGCATAACTTTTATGCGATTCGTATTTGGAAACATCTAAATTCATGTCAGTGTTTTGTCGGACTTTCAGTGTAACCACTGTACCGGTAACTGCACCGTTTGTACACATAATTGGCAAATCAAAATTTTTCGTACTACCATGCTGGTTTTCCTTGCATATTTATGCAATTTTCCTGCATATTTTCTTAGAACAACTTCGCTTACAATGCATGATGATTTGTGTAATATTTTTAATAAGTTATAGATTAATTTTTAAAACGAAAGCTTTGCATTGATGAAACTTGGATTTGCTTCACTATGCTTTCGCTTGTTTTAATTGATCTATTACTTCCGATTCTTTCTTTCTCCTGTTCGTGACGTATTTGTGTGAAATTTGTTTGATGTTGTTGTCAATGTTTGTATATCTTTCTAATTACATTGATATTTCTGGCAGATGAGCTCGTGGATAGAAACTGTGAATGTTGCGTGTCTTGCTGTATAGACTATGAAGGCTGGCTCCAGTTCCAGAACTGTTTATATGGGATTGTAAAAGATCCCTTGTTTGAGTTGTTCATTACAACTTGTATTGTTCTTAATACACTCTTCCTTGCGCTGGAGCATCATGGGATGAGTGAGAACGTTAGATCGGCCTTAGATATAGGAAATAAGGTAACCAAACGTTAACGCAATTTCTGGCTGTTATGAAATAACAAAGAAAATACTCTTCTTTAAAACCAATTTCCTTTTAGGTGTTCACGTCGATATTTACATTGGAATGTATAATGAAAGTGATGGCGATGAGTAAAGACTTCTTTGCGTGTGGTTGGAATATATTCGACTTGATTATAGTGTCAGCAAGCCTTCTAGATCTTATATTCGAGCTCGTCGATGGCCTATCTGTGTTGCGAGGTCTTCGTTTGGTAAGTTCCACTACTCAAAGACACAATTTCTATACAAAATAACTTCTAAATCTGCAATTGCTTCTTTTACAGTTACGAGTGTTAAAATTAGCTCAATCATGGACTACAATGAAAGTGTTATTGAGTATTATAATATCGACAATCGGTGCTCTTGGTAATTTGACGTTCGTGTTAGTGATAGTTATATACATATTTGCTGTGATCGGTATGCAACTATTCTCCAAGTCCTACACACCGGACAAGTTCGACCCGGATCCAGTACCCAGGTAAACTATTATAAATGTTAGCATATCTCCAAACTTTTACTTTCAAAGTTATTCTTGTAACTACGTGTTCATTTATTTGATTGATTTTCTTATGTGTAGTTATAGATATGTTCTCGTTGATTTCCTTAAAATTCCTTTGCATGTAAATGTTCCATATTTTATTTGTCTCAATGTTATTAACCAACATCCCTGACTCATCGACAACTGAAGGTGGAACTTCAACGACTTCTTCCACTCGTTCATGATGATATTCCGGATACTTTGCGGCGAGTGGATCGAGCCTCTGTGGGACTGTATGCGCGCGGAGCAGGAGACAGGGGCAGAGAGTTGCTTCTTCATATTCTTGCCCGCGCTCGTTATGGGCAACTTTATGGTGCTCAACCTCTTCCTTGCCTTGCTGCTCAACAGCTTCAATAGTGAGGAACTTAAGAATAAGAAGGAGGTCAGTAATGATTATAAAAAGTAAAATTTGGTATTACAATTTTAAATACACTAGAACACACCGTAGCGTATTGGTTGCACACAACAGCAAAACATTAAACTTGTATGTACTATTATTAGTATAAAAATTATGATAAAATTTAATGTTTATAAAGTGGCCCAATATTTTAAAATATAATATTTATCATATTTTCACAACAACGTAGGAGACCTATCTATTTTAGAACCTCCTTCACAATATCTAAAGATCCTATCTGTGCGCCGTTTACGCGGGCGTACAGCGTAGGCGTTTGTCGGCGCCATTATCCATTCTTCATTAGTGCGGCGTCTGTACGACGCATGGGTACAATAACCACAACCCACACAGCCGATATTTCCAAGATAACACCTTCACAAAAGTATTCAAAAATAAACCTTATTTACTCTGAAACAAGGAAAGCTTAAAACAATCCCTATAGTACTACCTAATACTAAACCCATTGTGAACTTTCAGGAAGTTGGTGAAGATTCAAAATTAGCTAAAAGTTTCGATAGAATACGTTCTATAGTAAGAAAAAAAGGTTTCCTTATATCGAGAAGTAAAGAGACTGACAAAAAATCTAAGTTAGAAGAGCTAGTTAACGAATTTATGACACAACAACGCGCTATAAAGGAGAAGAAGGCGTCAATACCGAGTGAGCAGAGGTACTCAGCATCCATACAGGAGACCATCCTGTTCCCACACGACAATATTTATAGTCATAGTTATCAAGAAGCATTAAATAGGTACGTAAGATATTTAATCATGTAGACTCGTTTATAAAACTTATAGCTAATGTATTTCTGCTCAGTAAGACTTTAAGGTTACGAAAGTAAACTTTTAACTACTGAAATGAGCAAACATTTAGACAAAACACACTTTGTCGATTCTCTTAAAAGTTAGTTATACAAAGTAGAACTAAAACGACATATCCAACTCGTTTCACAAGTCAAGCAAGTTATCTAACTAAAGTAAAATATTTCAGGCCAATATCAGTGGGTTCCGACTTCGCGTACCCACATCTTTACCAAGCTACCAACAACTTTAACCACGGTAGTCAAGAAACTTTAAAAGACGTGCGTGACTTGGCGGCCGAACATAAAATCACTAGCATTAGGGAAGATTCCAAGGAAAATCTTGAAGATACATCGCCTACAGAACAAGTTGCTGTTCAAAGGTTATTGAACCAAGTATCCTCTGGCTATCACACGCAGCCATCTGATTCAAGAGGTAAGAATTAACTATGAACAAAGTTTTATAATTGATAGTAAAATATATGTCACGAAATAGTAACTTTTAAATTTAACTATAAAACAAATTCTAGATGAGAACGAACATTATGAAATGGCCCAGTTGTCGAGTAGAACAACGCCAGAAAAACCGAAGAGGCAACCCAGGGAACTACCACCATCGAACAACTTAAGTAAGGAACCAGTCAAAGGAAGCAATGAAGAAGACATGAAGCGTCCGTGGCAAACTTTAGTCTCATATGTAGATGAATTAACCGTAGGTGGGAGAAAAAACTCACAGGGTCAATATATTGATGCGATGGGAAACTTCCCCGGATTTGGGAAACAGAAAGAGCCGAAAGTACCCGAAAATTGTTTCCCTCGCCAATGTTACGATGCGTATGTATTCATTCAAGAATGTCTCGATGCTCATTGCCATATTCGCTTCCATTTCTATATTAGGAGTTTGGTAGTTAGTCAGGTCTTATAATTAACCAATTTTTCTAATAATCTCTTCTTCCTTTTGACATTGATCTTCATGCCCTTACGAGTTTTGTAATGTATCTATTGAAACCTTTTGCACTTCTAAAAACCTAATATTGCATCCAGTTGGTAATGTAACTATCATCAAGTAATGTATCTACATCTAACTTTATCGCTATGACCATTGCTTTCCAACATTAATCCTACTAACCCCATAAAATTCGGAACCAAGGAAACAATAAAAAAGGTTCCAGGGATGGGAATTAGAATTTCAACTCTCCGTACGTATTTACAATATCCAGAAGCCTAGGTAGGTAGAGGGTTATAGTAGATGCTTGTGATCCGAATGAATGCAAATACGCTGTCCTTTTAGGAGTACTTGTTGGGATGCATGTATTGAAACCAACTTGGGTCAGCGTTGGATGTTTCTCCGGACCTATATCCTGCGGTATGTAGACACTCCAGCCTTCGAGTGGTTCGTATTGGTGCTCATCTTTGCATCAAGCATCACGCTCTGCTTCGAAGACATTCACCTCGAGAAAAACAAACCGTTGAAGAAAATCCTATACTGGACCAACTTGGGGTTCTGTATGATCTTCATTATCGAGATGTTTCTCAAGTGGATTGCGTTGGGGTTCTTCAGATATTTCACCAGTTTCTGGACTCTATTAGATTTTACTATAGTATTTGTGAGTATTATTCCTTTCAAATGTAATACTTCGCTTTGAACTTCTTTTTAATGCTTGTATATCGCTTTCAGGTTTCAGTATTCAGTTTGTTAATAGAAGAAAATGAAAACTTAAAAGTGTTAAGATCGTTAAGAACTTTACGTGCGTTGAGGCCATTGCGAGCAATATCGCGCTGGCAGGGAATGCGTATCGTGGTGAACGCGTTAATGTATGCGATACCCAGTATCTTCAACGTATTGTTAGTGTGTTTAGTATTCTGGTTAATATTTTCTATCATGGGTGTTCAATTTTTTGGTGGAAAATTTTATAAGTGTGTCGATGATGAAGGCGAATTACTACCATTAGAGGCAAGTGAACATACAAACAATAAATAATTAATATTATTCTATACAGATTTTAAAGTTATTCGTCCGATTTCAGATAGTGAACGATAAATGGGAGTGTTATTATAATAACTTCACTTGGATCAATTCAAAAATATCGTTCGACCACGTGGGCATAGCCTACTTGGCATTATTTCAAGTTGCCACGTTCGAAGGCTGGATGGAAGTGATGGCCGATGCAGTCGACGCACGAGGTGTTGATTTGCAGCCAGCGAGAGAAGCTAACATCTACGCTTATATTTATTTTGTCATATTCATCGTATGCGGTTCATTCTTCACCCTTAATCTGTTCATAGGAGTAATTATAGATAACTTTAATATGCTCAAGAAGAAGGTAAGTGGTTTTACTAAACATTCGTCTAACACACGAGTTGTATCCAGTGTTAATGCTAAAATTTTAATTTCAGTACGAAGGCGGAGTTTTAGAAATGTTTCTTACTGAGAGTCAAAAGCATTACTATACAGCAATGAAGAAACTTGGTAGAAAAAAGCCCCAGAAAGTAATAAAGAGGCCAAGGAATCAGTTCTTAGCAATGTTCTACGATCTCTCAAATTCTAGAAGATTTGAGATCGCAATTTTCGTTTTAATATTCCTAAATATGCTCACTATGGGCATAGAACATTATGATCAACCGCATTCCGTTTTCTTTATATTAGAAGTTAGTAATGCGTTTTTCACAACTGTGTTTGGTTTAGGTATGACATTTACTTTATTATTAAAAACAGTGCCAAACCCCTTTTCGCCATCTTTAATCATTGAATCATCACATACTGCAAAACATCACTTGTCTATATTTAGCATTCTATCACAATAAATGTCCCCGTTTAAAAAAGGTTTAGCACTGTTACTATTTGCAGACATCTCCTTAGATCCCAAGCCTTCTAAATAATGTGTAAACTTTACAGAAGCGATAGTGAAAATAGTAGGTCTTCGGTATCATTATTTCACGGTACCATGGAACGTGTTCGACTTCCTGCTGGTGCTGGCGTCTATCCTGGGCATCTTGATGGAGGACATCATGATCGACCTTCCCATCTCGCCAACCTTGCTACGAGTCGTACGAGTGTTCAGGATAGGGAGAATTTTAAGACTGATTAAAGTTAGTACCTACTGCCATATATCAAGCATATACATACGCCGTAAATCATTTTTTTTTTCAAGCGTATTGTTCAAGTTGTCATATAGACAAGTTATTTTATCTATCTTCGTTCGAATTTTCCAGGCCGCTAAGGGCATTAGAAAACTACTGTTCGCGCTAGTAGTATCGCTGCCCGCGCTATTCAACATCGGCGCGTTACTAGCTCTCATCACCTTCATCTACGCCATCATCGGCATGTCCGTCTTTGGGCACGTCAAGGAGCAAGGAGCGCTCAACGACATCGTCAACTTTCAAACTTTTGGAAGAAGTATGCAGTTGCTTTTTCGGTAAGTTGGTTAAAGTCTTTCTTGTCTCCTGAAGCCAACTTTGAAACGTCCGTAATTTCATTTTTATCTAACTACTCTCTTCTCTCTACCTTCCAGTTTAATGACATCAGCCGGTTGGAACGACGTATTAGAATCACTTATGATCCAGCCTCCTGAATGCGAGTTAGGCGAACATCCCGGCCAGAATGGCAACTGTGGAAGCCCACTCCTGGCCATCACGTACTTCACTTCGTTCATCATCATTAGCTACATGATTGTCATCAACATGTACATCGCCATTATCCTCGAGAATTTCAATCAAGCGCATCAAGAGGAAGAGATTGGAATCGTTGAAGATGATTTGGAGATGTTCTATATTCGGTGGTCAAAGTAAGTCTATTAAACTTAACTAGAATACTAAAGTATCTACAAAAATCTTTGTTGCCCGACGCGTCGTAAACTTCCCTCAATAAATCTTGGCTACCTACTTACAATTAACCTGTTCGTAACCAATCGGCACCACTTAGAGTTATTAGAGCTATTTACCATTACGACAGTTCAGAACGGACACTTTAAACACAAATGACGTCGTAAAGAGAAGCTCGTAAATCTTGCAATCTGTCTTGATCCCCTGAGCTTCAGTTAAACACATTAAAAGTTACTCGAACAATTATTGCTTGGCATTAACCGCATAATCCGTACATACAGAATACATCAATTGTTCTTGTATTGTTCTATTCTAGCCATTTAGGTTCTGAATCCACTGTAATTAGACTAACAAGACCTAGTATTTAATTCATTACTAACTTTGTACCTAAAATAAACGTTTATCTTTCCAGATACGACCCACACGCAACTCAATTCATAAGTTTCGCTCAACTATCAGACTTTATAGCTTCCTTAGACCCTCCGCTAGGCATCTCGAAACCTAATACAGTGGCTTTAGTCAGTTTTAATCTGCCAATAGCTAAAGGCAATAAGATTCACTGTTTAGATATACTTCATGCCCTTGTCAAACATGTGTTGGGGCATGTCGAAGAGACTGATACGTTCAGACAGCTTCAAGAACAAATGGATATCAAGTTCAAGAAGCAGTTCCCTACGAGGAAAGAGCTGGAAATCGTTTCCTCGACGAGGATATGGAAGAGAGAGGACAAGGCAGCCCGGACTATCCAACGGGCGTGGAGAGATTACGTAAAGTAAGTTGAGGTTATGATCTAAGCAGCTCATATCATAAAATATTGTATCATTCTCCTTACAATTTTTATGAGTTTATGATACGCTTTAATCTTAGTTCCGGTGAGTAGGTAATGGCTTTAATTTAAAAATTCCAGACGAAAAAATCGCAGCCCATCACAAGAAGAAGAGAGTACAAAGTGGTCACCTGGCGGGGGTTGGGGCGGGCGGCTGAGTGCTCTGCTGCACGTGCGGCGCGGCTCGCACGCGTCCAGTCGCAAGTCGTCGCGAGCGTCCGACGCGTCCGACATCAGCGAGCTGGGGGGCGCCTGGCTCAACCTGCCGCTACTGCTGCTACCAGGGGCCGCGCCCGGGGAACAAGTCAGTATCAACCATCTAACACAACTACAACCAAACAAGACAACAATCAATCTTACACAATTGGGCATCCACATTTGTTTTATGAAAATAACATTGAATATAGGGATACAAAAAATTATATGCCTGTGTAGACAATCATTTTAAAGATTATTCTAGAGTAACTAGGTAAATTGGATTAGTCATTTGTTGAATTTATTCTATTTCTTATACTTATCTGTATGTAACTAGGTAGTTAAGCATATTTTCTTCCAAAAATAGTCAACGATATCTCTCTACAGCTTCTCTTCGCCACTTTTATAGTGCTTTCAGTAATTATCTACGCCATACGTAACGGTTGTAACCGGTGAGTGAGACGGTGATGCCAGTGCAGATATGGCGGTTCTCTTCTCTATTTTTAAAGCTAGTAATATTTGTCGTGGTACAGCCGAGTGGTTCTGAGTCAGCGCCGCCTCGAAGGCGCTCGGCCTACGGATTGCCAATCTTCCTGCGGCATCAGGACGCCATGGACGAAGAGACCGGCCCGAAACGAGCAGGTTCATATGTAATGTTTTGCTTTCCGTGTCTCTTCCTCAGTAGGTTTAGAGATAGATGCATTCGAATACCCTCTGTCCTGGCTGAGCAACGCGATGTGTTGCGGGAACACGTACGGTTCCGTACATAATTACAAATAATGTCTGCAGTTCCCGCCACAATGCGATGCTCAACAAAGACTTGGCTAGCACTGAGTGGTTAGTCACAAGTCTTACATTTTTCTTACTCTTCTCCTTTACTAAAGACTCGGAAAGTGTTCTTATGTTTAAATTATTTAGTAATTTTTAAGTAATTGTTTGTTTTCCATTTGTCTTGTGTGCCTGTCCTTTGGAAGTAATGTTTGTCTTGCCAAGACATAGCCAAAGCCAACCACTCGGTCGTTATATTCTTAGGTAACGAATTCATTTGATAAAGAACCTAAAAACTATCTACTAATTGAAGCATTAATTTTGACTTTAAAAATAAAATTCACAACATAAACATTGAAACAAGTTTACATGACACCTTATTTCTTAGTTTTTAGATGGCGTGTCTAACAAGCATACCTAAGAACAATGCCCGTTTTAAAGTAACAAGGATAGAGTGTGAGCTTTGCATGCTTTAGCAGTAGGTACCCCAGAGTTCTCGCTTCTGTAGCTATTTATATGTAAGTGAATGTTAGCATGGACATTGTAGTGTGTAAGTCTGAGTAGTTTGTTCCCTTTACAATTTTTCCTTCACTTTCAATGCTTCTCAGGAGTTCGTAAGTACAAATCTGTTATTATTTTAAGAAGTCTCATCTCTTATGGCAATAGTGACACACCTTGGGTCGCACTGATTTCACACTTCAGGATATAATGAACTATCAGTCAACATCATTGTTAGATGGCTACTTTAACCAAGCCTGACACGGTTATGCATAAGTCCTAACTTATGTTAATCTTTCACACCGTGCAGATTTACAAATACAATTTACTGCTACATACCAAATTGATTAAAGGGTGACACAATTTACGTCTAGTATCTGCTCTGTTTGAATTTAGGTATCAAGTTTAGCAACTAGATAGAGTGCTTTACCACTGCAATCGGGCACTACAAGCGAAGACACGACAGATAGAAATGATAGGATATGTAAGTAGTTTTGAGATGTGTTGGTACTATGTAGTGTTGTGTGCACAGGTTCCCTTCGGCTGAGCTCGCGGCGCAGCTCCATGCGTCGCGTGACACCGCCGGCGCGCGCGCGCACTCCGTCGCCACACGCCAACAGTGAGGTCAGCATCCTCGTGACGGAGGCGTCTCCTGACGCAGCTCCAGTGGCCACGTCTGCGCCCCCCGCGCCCCTCACCCCGACTGCGCCCCCCGCGCCCCCGCCCACACTGGTGCGTGTGCTGGTGCACCGAGAGTCGGACGAGCGCCCCAGCTGATCTCCGACTCCCGAGCTCGAGCCCCGAGCTCCTCCTCCGGACGTTCCCCCATCGAACGACCCCGATTGACTTTCCATCCGGCAGTGCTCCGGCGAAAATTGTGATTTTTAAATTTAATTAGCCCCGTTCGCGGATGTCATTATGGTGGATACGTTGAGATAGATGACCTCGTTTCTCTAAACCTAGTAAACTTTAGACACGAGAGATGTAATTTTGTTATTTACGGGTAGAATTTGAAATGCGCCCATTTATCTCAACAATTAATAATTAATAGATAGTTAATACAGTAATAACTTGAAACTTCCAGAGTCGTTACAATAAAGTTTTCATTAGTATCTCGTCGAATTCAATAAAGCTTTACGATACCGAACTGCGCTAGGACGCGCGCCACGCAAGTTGCATTACACGCCGGTAGGTAACATTCGTTTTTAGACGCTTTAATAGAGTAATGTTGCTGAATCCGATTTCTCTGGATCGTAGAAAGCTAGGATTAATTAACAGATTCATAACAATTACCTTATTCAATTATAGACGTAGAGAACCAAAAATGTGCCTAGAAAAATACGTATAAACACAATAATAATACATAGAAATCGGAAGTCTATACCAAAAATAATTAAAAATCGAATCTAAGCATAGCATGTTGTTAAGGTTTACTACTTTGAAATACTTACTTCAAACAATTTTGTGATATTTTTTAAATCATCAAAGTACGTATTAATCTATTTATCTTAACTTTAAGAGTTGTAGAGTTCGATTTTACTGTAGATGTTGCCTTATCCACCTTCTACGAACCAGAGTTCGGTAAGACAGCAGTTTGTTTTATTAAAATTATGAATTTAAGTAGTTCGCTATTTGAGACCAAGTGTGTCAAGTTTATATTGTGTTAATGTAAATAGTGTTGTATATGAGGAGAATGACTGATGTCACCGTGTCAATAGAATTGTAAAGAAGCCTATTAAATCAGTCTGTACAAAAGATAAGCATGAGCATGAAAGATAAGTGAATCAATATCAATAATATTGTTTCTATAAATAATACGAGGCAACATAATAGTACCTATGAAAATAAATGGGCCTAAAACACTACCCAGAGGAACACCGTTACAACCGCGCTTTTTTGTCATTTCTACCGTTGATTTAAGAGTAAAAGAATATAAATTCTGGTGTGATTTACTTTTCTGTTTGTCCAAAAATGCAATTGTTCTATATATTGCAATATCTAGGTATTCCTGTATTTGATTGACATAATCAAAAGCTTTAGAAGAACTTAAAAAACAATATTTGTACGGTATATTACTCTAACATGTCATGTTTCCTTTTGTATAGACTGCAAAAGGTGGTTGCAAAGACATCAAGAGTCAGTTTAGGCTTCTGAATTATTGACTACAGTTCAAATGCCATATTATTGTTGAAAATTATTAGAAATTAAGATAACATTTTTGCAAAATATTAGTTCTATGACCATTAAAATGGACGGCATATTGTTATGTATTATATTGTATAAGTATGTTGCCATATTATTTAAGGAAAATGTGCTTAACATATTTAATGTAATATTGGAAAACCCCTACATACCTACTTCCTAATTAATATGATGGCTCTAGACATAATGAAACATGTGTTAATAGATACATAGACATTTGAGCCAGTAAGAATTCAGAATGTTTGGAAAAGACTTTTAGAAACGATAACACCATGACCTTAAACTACATTAATTAATAGAAAAAATACAGAACGTATTCTTTCGATATCATGACCTTACAATACAAATCTAAACTTATTTCAAACATCTTAACGTTTTTATTATTAAAAAGTATCTTTTCAATGAAACATTATCTACCTACAGTAGATTTGACTGCCTTTCCTTTTATCATTAGACATTGTAGACAATTAAATTCAAGGTGTTCTATAGCTTTTGTTATAACAGGAATTACAAATCTAGACGTAGTTATTTCGCGCGGAGGCACGTCGCCGGGGCGAAACTCCGCTGCCGCGCCAGATAAGTGCGTGGCGGGATGAGCTCCGGCGCGATCTCATGGCGGAATGGCAGCAACGACTGTCGCAACCGAGGACTGGGCTCGCTGCCATCGCAGCGGTAAGTCCCCTCTTTGAGGAGTGGCTTGAGAGACGCTACGGCGTCCTCACCTACCGCCTGACGCAGGTCCTCACCGGACATGGCAGTTTCGGGAGGTACCTGTGTCTGATGGGGCGGGAGGAAACGCCCGGGTGTCATCACTGCGAGGACCGCCCTGAGGACACGGTGGAACACACGGTGGGAGAATGCCCTTCGTGGGCTGAGCTCCGCCGTGTCCTCAGGGAAGTGATCGGCGATGGCGACCTCTCGCGTCCGGGCCTAGTGCAGGTCATGATGCGGAGCGAGGGGGATTGGGATGCCGTCTCCTCCTTTTGCGAAGCAGTCATGCTAGCTAAGGAGGAGGCGGGACGCGTGAGGCAGCGAAGCGCTGCCTCCTCGCAACCCAGCCATCGCGAAGGACACACCGGGCGTCGGGGATCGCGGGACGATCTCCGGCCACCGTAAGCGCGGGCCTGCGGACGGCGAGCATGGGTGGCTCCCCGTCCGACCAGAAACAGACCCGAGCGTACGGCGTGTCGCGTTCCGCGCGCGCCTCAAAGAGCCATCAGACCACCACAGATGGGGTCCAATAGGGCCGATGCCGATTCGGAGTCGCGGAGAACCTAACGGGTAACCGGGGCTCCGGCTCGACGTGCAGGAGAAGGACGGGGTGGTTTTTAGTCAGTAAGAGTCTGACACTCCTCCCGCCTCACCCAGGCGGGGGCAGTCATTCGATGATTTTCCCCCCTTAAAAAAAAAAAAAAAAAAAAAAAAAAAAAGACGTAGTTATTTGTTTTTCAAAACACGTCGCCATTTTCTACGTCTTAATTCCTATTTGCTAGTCAATATGATCTCGCTAGAGCTTTAATCTTTGGCATGATAATTGTTAAGTTGGAGATTTTAATCGAAATAGGAAAAATAGAAACTGTCAGTCATTTTAATACGTTAGTTCAACTCTAACTGACATTATAATTACCTAGCAATGTTACTGATTAATATTCACTTTTAATTTCTACAAACAATTCTGGATTCATATTTACTCTTACATATTTCTGGTATTTTATCATACTTAGGAATGTTAAAGTTCCTAGTAGGTACTTTTGCAATAACTAAAAAATATTCCTCTTCATGCACAAATATGTGGCAAACGATGGCATACAGACAAACATGTACAAAATGGGCAAATATTCGCACAAATCTCAATAGATATAATTACGTAGTAAGTCTTGGAGTTACGTACGTTTAATGTATTTATTTATTGTTAGACGAGTTACGTTGGCTTTGTGATTTTTGTTTAGTTTGCAAAACGTTTTGTATGTTTTATTTTCTACTCGCCTTTTGTATAATCTTACTGTATTATTGTATTATTAATATCATCTTCAGGCGAAGTTATTAGTTAATTTAGCCCGTCCACATGTTCCTTTTGTTAATTGTTTTATAGTTGTAACATTAGCTTCTAATAATGTTAACGAGTTGCTAATATAGGCGCACCAAGTGCTTTCGAATTATATTTTAGCTGCATTTATGTACAATCGGCCCGAAAAGTGATCACTTTTTATTTGTTGGCGAATTAATTAGCGCCATATATCACTTTTGGAACCGATATTACAACTACGACGAGAATTTACTTAGGAGAATCATAAAACGTTCAATAAATAAAGATGTTGATGCGGTGGTTTTAAATAGTTCTAATAACTATAGAATTAGCTTTTTTTCTAAAAGAAAAGTTTAAAAAGAATTTTAAAATTTCTCTAGAAGTATACTTGAGCAGGTACATTTTTAATCCCCAAATATTTTCCAATTTAGCAAGGACCAAAACTTCTTTTTGTTCGAAAAAATTTTCCATTTACCTACTAATTATATTCTTGACCAACTTTTGAATTCATTTTTACTTAGAATTTTCGAGGCCTGTATCAGATTATGCTAGAGTGTAGATGCTGACACCTTGTAACATATTAGTATTTATACCACCTCGCTTTATGACAAGTTTTACACCATTTGCTTTAAACCCTTTGATATCTCAACAAGCCACACTCACAATTAAATATTTTCAATTCTAAAAGGAGGAAGCATGATAAAATTGTTCTAATAGAATAGATGATATTTCTCAATATTGTTCATTACTATGTACATAATGAAAGATGCAATAATTTTTCATAATTTTATCTATAGTTATATCTTGAAGAGGTTGTTAGTGGTTACTTTTAACTATAATTTATAATATGTACAATGTACATGTAAAACTATTGTAGTTAGTGAAATTGCAATGTTTAAAGCATGTGTTGGGCATGATTCAATTTGTGTAACATATGTTTAAATTGTATGATATGTAAATAAAAACTTTAAATGAGACCTGCGAAATATGATTTTCTTCCGAGGTACAAAATATAAATTAACCATGTTGAAAACTATGATTAAATGAAAATATAGACATGTTGTATTTTTATTTTTAAATACTTTACACCTACAATGAAGTTAAAATGCAAACCAAATAGGTTCACCCATAATCTGCCATCGTAGTTCAATTCTGCCATCTATAACATCCAAAATTTATTAAATAACATTCTAATCTTTCCGATAAAATTAAAAGGTTATTTCTTAAAAACCCTATACACTAATGATTAGCTCAGTCGTTTAATAGTTCTACCTAGAATGTATTTCGAGAGTTTTGAAATTTGGCAATTTTGTAGCTATCTCCGATTTCTATTTTGCACGCACGTACGTGCGCGTTTTAGAATATTTCTTATCCTGTGCATTTTAGGAGAAAAACGTTAACGTTTTTTAACGTTACTACAAAATTAAACTAACTACTCACAATTTCTTATAATTATTGTCTTTTTTGTAATATATAGTTTACTATCGTCTTATAAAGTAGTTATGGCACCAGAGCACAGTATTTATGAGCATACATACATTTTTATGAGCATTTTAGAAAAACATTCCTGGCAACCCCCATATTTCCACCTTAATCATCGAACTACATCACAGATTACACTGAAGATGCAGGAGCTTTATAATAAACACAGCTCGATTCAACAGCAACTATTTATTTAGGTTAACCAACATACAAAATGAAAAATAAATTTGAAATTAAATCATTATATTAAATAAGTTCACTAGTATAATAAGAAGTGTCTATGTAAAATAACCACAATTGGAAAAATGTACTAACATGATTACTTGGTGGAGACCCTGGTGCGGCGGTTCCATGAGAAATTAACTCCGTAGTTCTTAGGTTTGAATTGCTTCTTAACTTTAGGAACATCAAGGAACCAGTTCCATCCATTTTTCTCACAAAGTTCAATAGCTTCTTCTGGGCACTTGAATTGCACTTTCATGTTAGAAAGTGGATCTCCGGTGGATGTCCAGCCCATCAAGGGGTTTTCCCAGCGTTGACGGTTATCAAACTCCATCTCCCAGTGGTGAATGTTGTTGGTGCCGCTCTGCATAGCATTCTTGGGAGGTTGGTAGATTCTCACACGACGTGTATAAATGTGCTCCGCAGGAACTCCACTCACAGGTGTTAAATCCACCTGGAAATCATATCAAATTAAATTTATAAAATGCCTCAAATTGATGTTTGTAGGAAATGTAGAATCTAACATGATGATTAAGCAAGGTACGTAAAATTTCAACATTCACAATTGCAGAATAAAATTAGACCAAGAATGAACAATATGGCTAACATAATAACATAAACAAGAGCGATAGTTTCATACTGATGGATTTTAGATCATTGAAATTATATTAGTCCTTGAAATTATTAGCTTATTATTATTATTATTAATTTTATTTAAAAACACAGTATCTTATAATCTAAGCCCCACAAAAATGTTCTTATTTTAAACGGATATTTATACTGTTCATAAATCTTATATAAATTCTGCGTGATACTGGAGGATCCTGGGCATCAGAACATTTAATTGATACATTGCAAAGCACTAAACTACTCAAAATAAGTCTCTAATCTTTACCCATATTAGGATCTAATAAGCATTAAATAGCTGTTTTACAAAGACATTTCCAGATAATCTAAAGATATATATGTATCTGATTTGTCTAATTCTATTTCAATATAAAAAACAGTTAAGAAAATTACCTTTACAGGGACCTTTATGGTTGATTCCAAAAGATGTCTTTGACGTAATTCATCAGGGGTAGATGTGGCAACATCAGAGTCAATCATAGGCGCCTCATGGAGGCGCATGGGATCTTTACAATCGAGACGTGCTGATGTTGAGAATGCTGGCATGGACCTAGAAACATTGGCAGTTTTAGAATGGCATAACCATAACCCTCAACTCCCATTTCCTTAGAAAAGAATTATGACGCGAATGTTCGTTTGAAACACCTACCTGGACAGCGGAGTTTTAGATAAACTCGCTGCACGAGAAATCACTTGAAACATGTTATGTTTTTACGTAACAATCACAAAATGAAAAATTACGCTTCGATAAATGAACTTCAGAAGATTCTGTTTTGTCACTGTCAACAATTTATTTGCTGTCATTAATGACACTAATGCAATGACAGTATTAGTTTTTTTCTCGCTTTGAGACGTTTTAGTGTTGTAATGTCTATAACCCATAGATATATAACTATAACCTCATACCAATCTTGATGAAAATAAAACCCTCCTACAAAATAACGATTAGATTTTTATTAATTTCGTCATATTTTAATTTGTATTAGGCGTGAAATGATTTCATAATGATCTATCATCATCATTTTATGTTTGATTCATACAAGTGTGAAGCATCACATTAGTGACTGTCCGACGTCCGTGCGTATCCAACGTCCTGCCTTTTTGTCATTTCTGTGACAAGCAATGACAGAAAATTCTGTCTTTCTGTCAGTCACTGACTGACAGTCAGTCAATTGCTGTCAAAGCGTCAATAAGAATTTCACAAAATATCGCATAATTCTATTATTATATCGCTATTTCTAATAAAACTAGTTTATGCTCTTATAATATACTATAGCATATGTTTCTGTGTGATTTCTTCTTTTATTTAACGTAAAACATGGTGTGCAACATCTCTTTCACGTTCGCTATACTTCAAACAGCTGTTTTCTTGTAAAGGTAAATTGTAATCTAAATTATTGTAATAATTACATTGTTTTACGTTGTTTAATCCTCGTACTCCATATTTGTATATTATACTAATGTTATGAAATCGTATACTTGTTGCTAAGGCCGATCAGCCGTAACCGGTGTCACATAACATTCGATCTTGAAGAATGCGTATTTTTCACACAAAAATGTTTGTTACTACTGCTATTGGTACAAACAAATTTAGTTCCTTCTTTAACAATAAACAAACCTATCAAGTTTCATGCAATGTTTACTTGTACTTAGAATTTCATACTTTTCAAAATTATTATGAAACATCAAAAAGAACTTTAATCCTGTTCTTACTATCATATTATTTAAATTTACTACTAATTACGTTCACATTTAACATATCCGCGACTCTGATATTATCATAATAGTAATGCTGACTTGAAAATATTTAATAATTTCAATGTCTATTATCTCATAATCAACTATAGAAAATTATTATGAAACCTGATCTTGATGGTGGAAATGAGACCTTATAACTGAAGGCATTAATTTGAAAATCAGATTGCACCTAATATCCTTTTATGTTGATATGTGATACAGGAACCTAAGGGCATACACTCTTATGAACATAAAAAAATACAGTTTAAATTGAGAACCTCCTTTTTTTTGAAGTCGGAGCTAGCAAGTTGATAAATGGCAGATTGCAATAGCTTCATTTGCTGGCGATTGTACATATTTGCGCACCACATATTCTTCAAATAATAGTAGTTAAACAATGGCACAATAATGTGTGTAACAATATCACTCATACTCTATTGAAGAACTATCACTGACTGCTTATCAGAAATAACCATACAAGCATACTAGAAATAGAATTTATTATAACTACATTGTCTTACTAGAATCAACAATAATTACTACTAAATATAAGACACAATATTTCACAATCTTTATTTCATTCATTAGATTATCGACTTTATGTCAATACTATAAAGTTGAAAATGTAATAGAGGAAGACTGAAAAGGATATGTTGACTTGATGGCTACCATACTTATTTTATTACTGACTTACAGCTATAAAACAACAATGAAGTTACAAATACATACATACATACATACATAACTTCACGCCTGGCTCCCATGGGGGTAGGCAGAGACTAAGGAATGCCAATTACTACGATTCTTACATACCTCTTTCGCTTCATCAACAGTCATCAATCTTTTCATTCATGCTCGTCAGTTAAGGGTACTTTTAATTTGGCCCTTCTTTAATATATCGCCAATCTGGTCACTATATGTCCGTCTAGGGCGCCCTCTGCCGACGGCCCCATTCATATTACAGAAGTTACAAAATATATACAATAACAAGTTTTGTCAAATGTCATCGATGTTAATAATTGCGGACTATAATTCTGCAAATTACGACTTATTGTGACAAGATAATATTATTGCCATTATTTTACTATATTATTGTTCCAAATTGCTCCGGGAGATACTTCGTAGCTGAGTTCTATATTGTACCTGTGAATTGCTCATTGGCATTAATTGTGAAATCACTCACATATCTCCTAATTTATTTACAAGAATCTAGTCTATAACAATATCAATATATTATTCTGCTTTTACAGTACTAATAACTGTACAAAATGAGTAAGCATAAAGCGGAAGTAGATTGCACTGTACGCTGCAGATCTCGGACCCACGGACAGGCTCTAACCAGTGCAATAACAAAGAGATCTATCAGTGATCAAGCTCTGGCAAGCTTCATTAAAGCAACATGTGCTAACTTTAACAAGGCATTCGATTTTGAGGTGAGTTGATTAATGACTATATTAAATAAAAAATTAATGACTTATATGATGTTTCATGTAAATGTTCTATGCTCAAATAGGAATCTAATCACGTTTCTAACTTTATAAAATTTACTTACATATTTCAAAAAAGTCTATATGTAGCTTTAAAATTGCAGTATGAATATATGTATAGTGTGCAGTTTTCTCCTATTAACCAGTTGAAATATCTAAAATATCATCCCCTAAATATGTTCATACAAAAGTAGTCTCTAAACATCGGAAATAAGGTCTATAATGTAGTTAGTGGAGAGTGGTCACCTATACACGGATAGATTAGGACTGTTTAGGTAATAAGTTCATTATGTAAATAGTTTTAAATAAATAAACAATCATTATCTCCAACTCTAGGGTCGCACAGCACTCCACACAGCGGCGTCTTGCGGCCGCCTCGCCTTGATGGACTGGCTGATCCGCCACTCCTCCGTAGCATTCATCAACGCCCGCGACCGCGAATCCGGGTACACTCCACTACATCGCAGCGTGTTCTACGGACAGATACACGCAGCTGTTACTCTCATGAAAATAGGTTACTATCATCCTTACTTGTTTTTGTATCGTTTTCACTAAGTGTGATTCCTTAGGAAAATTTAGCCGAAGCTACGAGCGAAAAACTTGTTAGAAGTCAATGATTGCTTGGTAAAGTTATGATATATGATTATGGTTAAAAAAAAATCGAAATTGATTCCTGAATTGCCACAAGTATTTCTAATGAAAAGTGCCCACTCAGATGACTTCAGACCTCATATTTGAAGGACTAAATCCTTACTAATATTATAAATTGGAAAGTGAGTTTGTTCCACTTTCACGTCGTAACTACTAAACCGATTGCTTTGAATTTTTTCAGACGTAAAGTTAGAAGTCTGGATTAAATAATAGGGTACTTTTTATCCCGGAAAAAATGATATTCCCGAGGGAAAACAAAAGTATTGGTACATATGGCGCATTGTATATTGGTATATGTCATATAGGCTACTTTTATCCTTTTGTGACGCAAAAGAAGCCGCGGGTAAAAGCTAGTCTAAGATAAAAGAAACCAAATTAAACCTATTATTACCTCAAATAATGTCTCAAGTCTCACGACAAACATTTTAGATCAGTACGGACGGTCATCGGGAGATCGGGAGATCGGGCTTAAGATGTCCCAGTAGAATAAATACATAGGTACTTCAACTTTCTTCACAGATAAATATAACACTTAATTCCTTTCTAGGTGTAAACATGGATATAGTAGACAAAGATGACTACAAAGCCCTAGAACATTCGATGCTGGACCGCCAGTACATGTACAAACATGAAGGTAGTCAACCGAGTGAGGTATATGTATGGGGCAGCAACTGCAATTACACCCTCGGTACTGGTACACAGCAACAAAGAAACTCCCCCGAACTACTCACCAGTTTCAACAGAGCTAATACTTGCGTCAAACAGGTATGTTGGGAAGTTGTTTTTTATTTTTTTTTACTGAATTTTGTCCAAGTCTTGTAGATCCATGTCGTTTTACCTATTCTGTGAGAATATGAGTCTTACAGCTTCCTATTACGTTTTTTTTATGGCATAAGCCGGTAAACGAGCAGACGAATCACCTGATGGTAAGCAATCGGCGTCGCCCTTGGACACCTGGAACACTAGAGGCGTTACAAGTGCGTTACCGGCTTTTTGGGGATTAGGAGTTTGAGGATCGTTGGTGATTCAGGGATTGGGGAGATTGGGGAAAGGAAGGGTAATTGAGCCACCAGTAACCTCGTAGTAAGTCTAGAAATGTTTGAGCCTATGGTAATAAAGGGACTTAGACGTTGAAATAGTAATAGTAGTTTTAGATTTTTGGTCAGATGTGATAGCATTTTAACGAAATCATTATTTTCGAAGCTGTCCCACGCCTGCATAAGTTTAAATTCTCAAAAGCCTGGTCTAACGAAACATGCGTAGTATTATCTGTGCAACAGATAGCGTGTTATCCTAATTATAAAACATTATTTTCTTAATTAATCAATTAATTGCCATGGAAGTGATTAGAAGATCAAAGGGCTTAATACAAGTTTGTTTGTGTTTAAATTACCTAATCGAAACGAAACCGCATTCCGCGCTCTGATTGGCTGGCTCCAATGAAACCAACCAATCATACATCGCCGAATGCGATCTTGTTTATATTATTTTACTAACCCCTCTGACACAGTATTAATAGTTGCGTTATTACGAAATCTGTGATAATTTATTCAGAGTCAGTGTTATCACCTCGTAGTAGTTCTTAATTTATAGGTTCAAATACCTAACTGTCAACCTCCTTACACCCCATGAAATAATAAACATTTTGCATAAATCCAAGTGGCCTGCTACAATATCTGACAGCGTCACTAGTACTAAATGGCAGTTTTAGATATAACCTATACCTACATTTCAATTAATTTTGAGTAATCATTTTAGTTGACCGTATTAAGAACAAGATAATGCATTCAGTTGGGTTGCCCCGGACATGTCTCGGCTTTACAAATATCTTTTCCTTCATGTGTGGTCTGGTCGCGTTCATAATTTGCCTTTGGTGCGCCGTCAATACAGAATTCTTCCAGGATGTGAACTCTTCAGTGGCCAGTGTTTCCACGGTCAATTCTATCGCTAAATTCGTAAATTTGAAACTATGGCTGACCCCTCTAACGTCGGTGCTGATACCGATAGCCGCGCTCGCTATGATGACGTCATGCTGCGGAGTGCTGGGCGCTGGCTGCAGGGTGAAATGCGCCATGAAATCGTACATATTCCTCGTCAGTACAATGACATTCATCTCGTTTTGGATTTTCTTCATATCAGGAATTTATAACATTTACACTAAAAACGAGAGTACTCGAAAATACATGCAGACGTCTATAGAAAAATATTACGGAAAGGAAAACGATTTTATCACTTTCATATGGGACTATGTGATGATAAAACATGAGTGCTGCGGAGCTGTTAATTATAGAGACTTTATGATATCAAAGTGGCAGACCGCGAATCCTTCGAAAATGTACCCGATCCAGTGCTGCAAGCTGGCTAACGTGACCAGTCTGGAGCCGGTCTCGCCAAACTGCTCACTGATCCTCGACCCAGACATGTTGTCGCACAAGGACGTCGGCTGCTTCGAAGCGCTGCATTCAGCGATAGTCATGAATAAAGGGACAATTATATTCTATATCGTCTCGTTGGGATTGTTTTACATGGTTGTGATACTGTTTGCATACTGTATATTGCGAGGGGAGCCGCTATTGGGAGCGATGGCAGGTAGATTTACAGACTTGCTGCCGTCAAGGGCGGAGGAAGATACACGCAAAATGATTCCGGTGAACCAGGCTCGGAGTAAGATTGTATATGTGGAGGAGCAGCCGCAGCCGCAGCGGATGGTGAAGGTGGTGTCGGCCGTGAACCCCTTCCAGTCGTACTCGTTCGCGCCCAGCGCCTACAGCCGGCCCGAGGACTACCGAGCGCACACTGTACATAGCGTCAGGCGATAGATATATGTTCAATAAACACTTTGTTATATAATCTATATGGTTTTATTCTGTATTATTTAGTTTGGATAAAATAAATTACTTTATTTTAATGAACTAACGTGTTTGTAATTATGTTGCTACTTAGATAAAAATTTCATAGTAACAGCGGCCAGACGTAAGCTTTGGGATTGCGTTGCAATAAAATCTTACGTTGCGGCAGTTTGTTCATTTCCCTGCCATAAACGTAACAGTAGCATACACTCCTAAGAATCTATTATAATGAAGGCTTGCAAATATATAGTCAAGTTTCAGATTTAGTAAAAAATCTATATTCTATATCCAGAAGAATCTGTTTTATATGTATGACAATCTTTCCCAAGTTGTTGTCTTGATTGCACAGCTTGATCACGGGTAGATCAACTTTAGAATTGTATACTTAAACTTCATAGACACATATCTCCATTCCAGGTATGTCTAGGCAAGTTCCACAGCGTGTGGTTATCAGGGTCGGGCGAGGCGTGGTGTTGCGGCCAGCAGGCCCGCGCGGGCGGCCCGCACGCGACGTCGCTGCGCCCCACGCCGCTCAAACTAGCGGAGCCCTGCGTTGCCATCGCCATCACGCTAAATTCTACAATATTCCTCATGGAAAGTGGAACGGTATGTATATGTAACCTCCTTAAAAAAACGAAGAAGGTTTTGTTTGACTGAAGAAGGTTTAGTATGTATGTTTGTGTGCGAGTATCTCGTGATTGATTGAACCGATTTTCATGCAGTTTTTAGGAAAGGGTTTACACTTAGGAGAAGATTCTAGTACTTTAATTAACCAACTTCAAAAGGGAGTTGAAGTGGTTTTTTTAAACGTATGTTTTTTAAAATTATTGTAGGTGTACTTATTTATACGCCAAAATGAACGAAGATAAATCTACATTTTGCAACAAGCGTCTAGCTTCGTTGATTCGTGACAGAATAACGAATGTCTGCCAGTGAATTCTATGTTGACGTGGATGTAGATAAACAAAATTGACTTCGAATCGTGGGCTGAAGCGCCAACAAGCAAGCGAGTTAAAATGCGAAATCGTTTAGGCGTCTAAATGCGAGGAGGGTCTATAATAAGTTATTTTACTGATTATCGACTGCCTCGTTGGCCGCGTGGTCGCAAGTGTGACTATCGGGTAAGGGGTCTCGAGTTCGATTCCCGGAGTCCGGAATTGTGCCCGGTATATGGCAATAGGCTCACCCCATATTAACATAGGACTCATAACATAAATAGTGAAAAGTAGGTGTTAAATTGTACAGTGGCATTAAGTGCCATAATGTGCACCTCTACCTGCCCCTTCGGGGATAAAAGGCGTGATTTTTATGATTAACTTTAACGTCAAAATATCAGACTATTTCTAAATGGTTTATCAATGCTCTCTTCTCTAACAACCCATTGAAAATTAAACTCTATTACGTGACTTTTGCCTTCAAAATCCCACGCAATCTCCAGATTCTGCAATACGCGTTGAACAGTACGGACAACGTGAGCCAGTCCACGACGAAGGCCCCGTCGTGCATCAAGCTGTCGTCCGTGAAGCCGCTGCTGAAGCTGTCGGAGCCGCGCGGCGTGTGCGGGGCGCGCGCCCACGCCGTCGTGTGGAACGCGCGCGCCCTCTACTCCTGGGGACACAACTACGGACAACTCGGACACTCCAACGAAGACAAGTTTGTTCCTGCACCGAAACGGGTGAGTTCAAATTATACATTTTGACAATTGTTTAACACTCATCACTTTCTCTTGTGTCGTCAGTGGTGTTGATTACCGTTTTTTAGCATCAGATGGCGCTAATTAAGCGTGGAGTCTGTTTGTCTAATTATCTGGGAAAAATTTTACGATTCTCTTTTAAATAAATCAATCATTCAATCAATTTATTTATTTAGATAATACAATCCATATGGTTAGTAAAGACATATACAACTTTTAAAATAGATTAGTACATAAAACATCATCATAAAAAAATTAAAATAATTTGTCATAAATAATATAATAATACAATAAAACAATACAAATGACTTTCACTACTTCTGGGCACGGTTTGTAGGCAACACAAGGCCGTCAGTCCTATCCGCCACAGTCATCAAAAGACTGTTGGCGCTGCCCCGCACCCGCTGCACCAGGGAGGCGACACGCTTTCTTATGATTGCATAGAAATCATCTATGCGTGCATCAGCGAACATCTCCGATGTGCTACAGTGTCGAGGCAGCCTCAACAGTGCCCTGTACGCGTTAATATATTGGACTTGTAAGGCGCTGTAAGCCCTCTGCGTATAGTCGACCCATAGGCTGCAGTTATAAAAAGATTGACAATATGCCCTGAAAAGTGTAGCCTAAATAAATAGGACCTAACATTATATTAGCGCTATCTGGTGCTTTTTTTTTTTAAGGGGGGAAAATCATCGAATGACTGCTCCCGCCTGGGTGAGGCGGAAGGGAGTGTCAGACTCTTACTGATTAAAAACCACCCCGTTCCTTCTCCTGCACGTCGAGCCGGAGCCCCGGTTACTCGTTATGTTCTCCGCGACTCCGAATCGGCATCGGCCCTATTGGGCCCCATCTGTGGTGGTCTGATGGCTCTTTGAGGCGCGCGCGGAACGCGACGCGCCGTACGCTCGGGTCTGTTTCTGGTCGGACGGGGAGCCACCCATGCTCGCCGTCCGCAGGCCCGGCTATCTGGTGCTAGAAGAACAAAACTCGTTAAACTGTAAAATGGAAGCTATATTATAGAAAGTTACTTGTAATTTTATTAATGGTATCAATTGCATCTTTAGTTATTATAATAGTACATATTTCTATTCCCCACAGGTGGCCATATCAATGAACAATAAAGAAGAAGCCGGCATCCAGCTAGTGGATGTATCGGACGCGGCGACAGTAATCACCACCAGCCGTGGGGATGTCTACCTGCTTCACAAGTACATCTGCAAGAAGATCGCTATCAAGTGAGCACTATACTAAAGGAGAACGGCAGATTTTGTACCGCTTCGCTAAAAAAAGATTTGTCATTAAAAAATTGGGTCATTATAGAACCTCCTAAGTACGTTATGTTAGCATATTTAATAGATTTTTAAAACTTGGGAAACCCTAGAAAAACTGATATTCAATAATGATAAAAAGCAATCCACTATACGTAAAACGAACCGCGATTGACGTTTCCAAAGTTGCCATGCGTAAAGATGAAATCAGAGCATATTGAATTTCGCTATTTCATAAACTCATTTATTTTAATATCTATCAATGAAATATTTTCCTTTCCATTTCAAACATTTTTATAAGTAAATATAAAAATCTACATCCAATCTAAATCTACGTTTACATGGATTATTAATGATAATTAACATTTTAACAAACTTGAATAGTATGGCAATGTTGAACTGGCATTTGTCTTGATGACATTGACAATTAATTTGTCAATACTGGCGCATTGCTGTTTGTTTCAAATGCGATGTTATGATGTGTTTGTTGAATTTGAAGTTATTTTATTCATCTGGTGATACGTTGAGTTTGGCAACCGTTCCTCCGTAGCCCAAATTGGTATTATTGGCATCATTGTTGTGACAATTGCGAAAAGACACTTATTTACATTATTTTGTGCAGTGTGTTGTTATTTGTCGCGATGATGAATTTACAGTGTATTAATTGCATTCAGAGTTTGTCGCACATGAGACGGCATGCTCTAGAAAATGAGAGTGAAGATTAGACGTGGTCAACAATATCCCAATGTGGACTTATCCTAGAGATGTAAGTACCTAGTTTACCCATAACATATCGAAAGTCACCATGTTCCCTGAATAAAAGAAGGCGCATAGTGTTATCTACCCATAATGTATCATTTTATTCTTTTTATTCTAGATCTCTCCTACCGACCATATTTGCAATGCTTGCTGGCAATTAGCAATGTATCGGGATGTTGCTGAAAGTATGTCCAGCAAACAAATTGGTCACTGGCATGTTTGTGTCGTATATGGGTGATTCATTGCAATGATAAGGTGACGCAGGGTTTTAATTGAAGGCGCCAACAAACAGGAGTAAAGACTGGCTCATATAGTATTTGATTGGATTCAGCCACAAGAGGTAATAAAGCATAATTTAACCATACTATTATCTATATACAGTGTAATCTAAAGTCAATATCATATTCTAATAATATTACTTATTTTAGCTTACTTCCCATGATGAAGATCATGTTCCATACTGACTGAGAGACCGTACAAGAGTCGAAACTATAAAACCACAACCTGACATACCACCTCACAGTGTTCACTATCAGGAAGTAATGTATTATGTAAACATGGACTAAGCCTCACTTTAACATTGCCATTTGTAGAACAGATGAGGCCGGATGATGTTGTTCGGCTCTCAAAGCTTCAACAGGTATGCATTCTCAATATAATGTACCTACATAATTATGTATCTATGTGGAGTATATAAGCGGTTTCTAATAGGTTTATACTCATGTTATAATTATAATTTATTAATTAGCATGCTGTTTGAGCTCCTATGATCTGTGTTATACGAATAACTATAATAAATGTTATAAAATGAAGTAATGTAATCAAATATTTATTTTTATCTTTTCCATTTTAAGATAGGGAATCAGACTTATTATTATAACATATAAAACTAAAGGAAAAAAATGTACTTTTGTTTACTTTATTTACAGTTATCTTACTTGTTTACAGATATCAGCAATTGATGTCTGCTGTACCTATGACACGGCCTGTTCTCTTTTTAGATGAAGTACTCCTAGAAACAACCTGAATACAATGAAATAAAAGTATTTCAAAATAATACATTTGTTTTATTTTAACCTAGTAAGTAACTATATATTCCATCTTGATAAAAGTGATTTTAAGAATCAATCTATAAAATAAATGCCATATTTAATTTAGATAGCTTTAGTTTTATACCAAAAATGTTCATTTTCATTTTACATTTTCTTTAGTTGTAATGTGGTGGCCCAGAGGTTTAAGAAGCCCGCTTCTCATGCATGAGAGTGCGGGTTCGAAACCTACCAACGGCAAAGTACCTTTTGTCCAATGTGTCTTTTTTCCGAGTTATTGGTATATTCAATAATCTAAGAAAGTACAAAGACACCGCTGACGAATGGTGAAGGAAAACATTGTGAGGAAACATGGGCTTATAATTTCTTATTATAAGTTTGAATTACCAACCCACATTGAGCTAGTATGGTGATTAATGCTCAAACCTCCATGCGAGAAGAGGCTTCGGTCAGCAGTGGCCACTTATAGACTTAATGATGAAAATGTTGATGATTCTACTAATTTGACTTACTTATTAGAAATTAATCCTTACATGCGTGCTAAGCAACCAGTTTTCAGAAGAAATACTTTCTCAAAGAGCTAAGCTAAGTTTAAATCGAATTAACTTGAGACCCTTGAGACTATCTACCTGCAAGATTCAAGGTGAAGTGAGACATTAGTTTTATCATATCCGCCACAAGACTTCCACTGCTAAATGTAGGCCTTCTACCCAATGACAGTCGCTTACATTATGAATTTGCATTTTCGTAGGCACCTAAGAAATGAAAAAGATTGTGAGGCATACTCTTTAAAACTCTATAGGTGCATCATGCTTGCTGAATTAACAGGATCATTCCTAATTGCCTTTTGCGCTGCGACGCACCATAGGTTATTTTTTGGGTTTCTAAATTCTTGTTGTGTGTCGTAGCAAAATAAATGGTTTTTCTTTCTTTCTAATAATACAAAGTGTAATAGTCACTTGAGTAGCGAGCAGTATTTTTAGATTTTTGTTTTTTGTAAATAAACAACCACATGAGAGCACATTGACATTTTTCAGTTAACTGTCATCTGTCATTTGTAATAGATATTTTGCTTACGGTGGCTCTACACTTGACGTTGCGTATTTGTTGTGTTCGGCCAAAAAAGAACATGTTTGGAGGATTTATTCTTCTTTGTTTGCTATATATTTGCACGCCATTACATATAGAGATACTATTTGGACGCCATTTGTACGTAGTCTACAAATATTTGGACAAATGAAGCGACTACGCAATGTCAAGTGTGGTACCACCTTAACATACCTTTTGCACATTTTCAAAGTGAAATAACTTTTGAACCCCAAGTTCTAAAAATATGTAATTTTTTTCTAAACTTCATAATAAAAATATCTATCGTTCAGACTATTCACTTGGTTAAAACAATGACTATTACAAAATTTTATAGCGGTACAAAACTTCCATACAAACCTGCCATTCTCCTTTAGTATATAACTAACTACACTACCGACAAAAAGATTGGAAGCACCTCTAATTTTTGTTATAACAATACATAGTAAATCGATATAAGCGAATTTCATCTTTTTCGTAGTTTAATATACTATCATTACAAATTATTTTACGGTATTAAGATTAATCCTTGTGGTCTTTTCTTAGAGATATTGATAAAAATTACAATAACCTATTGATTTTTTTTTTAATGGAATTGGAGGCAAACGAGCAGACAGATCACCTGATGGTAAGCGATCAGCGCCGCCCATGGACACCCGCAACACCAGAAGAGTCACAGGTGCGTTGCCGGCCTTTTAAAAAGGAGTACGCTCTTTTCTTGAAGGTTTGAAGGTCGTATCGGTTCGGAAATACCGCCGACGACAGATCATTCCACAGTTTCGCTGTGCGAGGCAGGAAGCTACGTGAGAACCGCACAGTTGTGGCCTGCCGACCATCTATTTGATGGGGATGCATATGCTGTCGTGAGGGTCGATGGTGAGGTATGATGTAGATTTTTCCCTATTACTTTATTTAATTTGCTGAGTACCCTATAACCATTTATCACTCGTCATAGCTTATTGTAGGTAGTTAATAAAGACTGTCATCTCTGTTAAAAATAGTGATTAATTTTTTGCACACCGTCAAATTGTATTTTTTTCTGTACAACTACCTACAACTGAAAAAATAGTAATTTCCTTATTTTGTGGAGAAGAATGGGCAAAGGAAGACAATTACCTATTGAAACACGATCGGTTATTATTGTTTTAAAAAGTGAAGGGTATTCTGAAAGAGATTTTACAAAAAAACTAGGTATATCGCCTAAGGGAGTTTATTACACACTTGCCATACACCGGGAAACCGGCAGTTTATCGGATCGAAAACGGAGTGGAAGGCCAAAGACTACTTCTGCAGCAGAGGACAGGTTCATAATAACGACTTCAAAACGTAATCGTCGACTGACAGCACCGGATATCATTCGGGAGTTGAATAAAACGCGATCCAATAAAGTGTCAGTTTCTACAGTGAAGAATCGTCTTTCATCTGCTGGTCTGCGTGGTCGTGTAGCAGTAAAAAAACCATTATTACGGGCAATACATAAGAAAAAACGTCTGGAATGGGCAAAACAGCATGAACATTGGACAGTGGAACAGTGGAAAAGTGTATTATGGACGGACGAATCAAAATTTCAAATCTTTGGCTCTAATCGACGAGTGTTTGTGCGCCGCAGATCCCATGAACGAGTATCTGAAAGCTGCTTGGTGTTATCAGTAAAACACGGTGGTGGTAACGTTTTAGCCTGGAGGTGTTTTGCTGGACCAGTTGTCGGAGATCTTGTTAAAATTGATGGAATTATGAGGAAGGAGCAGTATTTGCAAATATTAAGAGATCATGCTTTGCCTTCAGGGATACGTATTGTGGGTGAACCATTCGTGTTTCAACAGGATAATGATCCCAAACACTCAGCTAGAATATGCAAAGCCTTTCTAGAAGAACAGGAGTCGAATGGTACGCTTGAACTGATGGTGTGGCCCCCGCAATCACCCGACCTATCGCCTATAGAAAAATTATGGGATGAGTTGGATCGAAAAGCCAAAGAACGTTTGCCACAGCGCACTAGAGAGTTGTGGCAATATCTACAGGAACCTTGGAAAGAAATTGGCACCGAATATTTGATTAAATTACTGGAGAGAATGCCTAAAATTTGCCAAGCTGTTATTAAGGCCAGGGGTAGTCATATTAACGAAAATCAATCATAAATTATGTTTGTGTTTAATAAAGAAAAAAGTGGTTTTATTTTGTAGTTTAATTGTTGATTTAATTAAATACCTAATTAGTACTGGTGAAATTGTATTAATTCCTATATTTTCCTTCAAAGATTAATAATATCTTAAGTGCTTCCAAACTTTTTGTCGGTAGTGTATATTTTCAATCACAAAATGTAGTAGTTCGATTCAAGAATTTTTAGGTTGTCAATATTCAATTTTTTAAATTCTACGTGTCTCGTAACCGGCTGCAGCGCAACGTGTTGCGGGTTCGAAGCCCGTACGGAACAGTTACACATCACGAATTTGTTGTTCTAGATGTGATGTTTATATAAATTTGTGTAAGCGCATCCACGACGCAGTAGAAAATTCGAATGTCACGAGTCACATTTAAAAAGATAATATTTTAACTCCTTCTACAAGACATACAATAAAAAAAACATAACATAGCATCACGCCTTTTATCAGTAGGCAGAGGTGCACATTACACCACTGTACAATGTAACACCCACTTTTCCCTATTTAGAGGTATGTTATGAGTCCCGTGTAATAGAACAATTCCAGACTCCGTGCTATTATTGAGAATTTTTAAAAACCCAGTAACACTTTGCCCGGCCCGGGAATCGAACCCGAGACCCCTTGCTAGGCAGTCACACTTGCGACCACTCGGCCAACGAGGCAGTCAATATACTTGTAAAATATCATTTCAGACAAATTAACCTGCGTCAAGTATGCGTAGAGGCGAAGGTGAACGACCAAGGCTCGTACTCCCGCGTCACAGTCCTGCTACTCACCAACGTGGGACAACTCTTCATATGGCAGGATACCACCAACAAACTTACTAGGTAAGCACTCATTCATCAACAGCATATAAATGCCCACTGCTGAGTAAAGCCTCTTCTCACACGGAGAGGGTTTGAGCATTAATCACCACGCTTGCTCAATGCGGGTTGACGATTACAAACTTATAATTAGAAATTATAAGCCCAGGTTTCCTCACGATGTTTTCCTTCACCGTTTGTCAGTGGTGTCTAAATAATCTTAGAAAGTACATATAACTCGGAAAAAGTCACATTGGTACTTGCCGTTGGTAGGTTTCGAACCCGCACCCTCATGCATGAGAAGCGGCTTAAACCTCTGAGCCACCACGACATTAAGCACTCATTAAGGTCCCCCTTTTCCGATCTTAGGGAACTTTACTCACTGTTCCCTAAACCATAATCCCTACGCTTGGCAAGCTGCTTGCGGATTGTAATTATAGTTGCTGCGATTTCTGCCAATTTTGGGGATGTTACTTCTCATCTCTCAGCGGTTGGTTGTGGTTTTAGACATACGACCCTTAATCACGATCTGTGATGTGATGGATTTGTCTTCACCGTTCCATTCATCCATTAAAAAGTCGATCAACTTATAAACATTAACAAATGTTTTTATATTAATTCTAGATGTGTCTTCGGCCTGGTCCACCAAACCATAATAACACACGTGGCACTCACACACGACGCCGTCTACTTCACTACTAAATACGGCGAAGCCTTCATTGGTACGATTTCCCGCAAAACCACGCCCACTCCAGCCCCGCAGCCAATCAAAAAAGAGAGAGAAAGGGACAACAAATCCCCGCTTGTGAAGTTTTTAGAAAAGGACGACTGTACGTCTGTTAGGATCTCGAAGATACCGAATATTTATAGAGCAGTGTCTATCGCTGTGGATAGCGAAGGACTTAACTTTGCTTGTTTACAGGTATTTTTCACTTTTTTATATCATTGTCTTGTTATACAATTAACATTTCTCTTAAAAAAGAAACTTTATCAATTAACTAAATAAGTGTTGATTTCCCCAAAAGGCTTGCATAATCCCAGAGAATTTGGGTCTATATTCTTTGTCAGTTTAAAAATTATTAGTTTAATACTAGTTACTGGTCACATAATGTAGTCGAAGATATATTACAAACATTGTGAAAATTGCAATAACAATAAAAAATATATTTTATATTTGCAGACAAAACCAACGTGCGGTCTCCGCTCGCTACCACAATTATCTCCAACCAGTATGTCCAAGCACATGGAATCTCTACGGGAATGCGCATCCGAAGATGATCTACTACACGATGTCATTTTCAAGGTAACTTATTATTTACTCTCGTTCATTCATAGTAAATATTCTATATTATGATATTTCTTTTTTGTTGTTCTATGTGTTTATGTGGTTCACATTAAAGTACTTATAAAGAAAATAAATTGATTAATAATTTCTTCTGTTGCGCAAAGTAGTGCATTTATGCGCAAAATTGCACATCTATGCGCAATTGCTTAACAATCGGAGGCCCAATTACCCTCCCCTTCCCCAATCTCCCCAATCCCTGAATCCCCAACGATCCTCAAACTCCTAATCCCGAAAAGGCCGGTAATGCAACGCCTTTGGTGTTCCAGGTGTCCATGGGCGACGCCGATTGCTTACAATTAGGTAATCCGTCAGCTCGTTTACCGGCTTATGCCATAAAAAAAGTCTCGTTTATTGGTTTTACTTAAATTTCTCAGTAGAAAACTGTAACATTTTTGTGTATAAGTTCCTCAACAAAATCACCATAAAACCATAATCTTGAAGACAAATCCCATATTCATTTAAACATAACCCAACTTTATTCCAGGTCGGCCAAAAATCTTACCCCGCACACATGTACATAATAGCATCTAGTAGCGAGCATTTATACAAATTGTACCAAGAGAAGCTTACCCAGACTAACCCAGGAGACAAACCAGAGGTCACCCTGGAGAATGTCCACCCTGAAGCCTTTGAAAGGGTGATGAAGTACATGTACACTGGCTCTTGTGATGTGGCTGAGTTAGGACCATGTGGACTGAAGATCACCAAGGAAGAGCTGGTAAAGAAGGATAAGGAAGCTGATGAAGAGTTGGAGGTGATCGGTGAGTGGTTCTTGTTGTTTGTAAGAGAAATTGAAACTTTGAAGTTATGGTTCAGAAGATAAAAACTGCTTAAAATTTCATGTATCACCTCTTTTGAAGAAAATCTGTTACTCAGAATCTGTGGTTCTATATGAGGGAAAAACTATACTCATTTTTATCACCTATGCGCAAAGATTTTTTAGGCTAGATTAACAAATTTTACCATATTTTTTTTTATTAACGCCAAATGCCAATGCTACAAAAATGTTTATTATATTAATTATTCAACAGAAAATCCATCAGAGATATCAGCTTTCGAAGTGTACAACAAACAGGGCGACAAGGCCAAGCGACCCCGCCCCCGTCGCAGCGCGGACACCCCGCCGCGCGCGCGCCCGTACTGCGACCCCGTCAAACTGGTGCAGGCCACCGCCAAGCGCCTGCAGGTCATGGCGCTGCATAAACTGCTGGATAAGTTCTAGTAAGTTTCCCTAATAGTTATCTACTATATAAAAATAAGTCGGGTTTTCTTTTCTGACGCTATAACTCCAGAACGCACGAACCGATTTCCACAGTTTTGCATTCGTTGGAAAGGTCTCGGGCTCCGTGAGATTTATAGCAAAGAATGTTACATAAAACGAAGCCATCTGGTGGGTGACGGAACGGAGTTCGCCGGGTTTGCTAGTTAACCTATACAAATGACATACTATACATTTTAAAATTGCAAAACCAATGCTTTTTGATTTTTTTAACCAGTACTCTAAAATTGAAATCCCAATAATTACGTTAACTCAATAAGTGTTGAATGTAGGTACACATATACATAATGTAAGTGTCTATTTTATGCTGAGAGTACACCTTAGTGGCGGCTGCACCTGCCTCCTAAGTTTATGGCCGTCGCAAATATACGGAGTTAACATCAAGACGTGCATCATTTCTCTCACTGTTTACCCAACTCACCTACATTATGTATTAACTTAACAATCCGATTTTACAAATCTAAAATCACGGACATGGAATGCAGAATGTATTGGCAACCATTTTTTGACAAAGGCCTTTACACCTAACCATTTCACAATAACTGATGATCTTGCATAAATTACCTAATTATTTTATTTTGCTCTCAGCTACAAGAACGGATCAATATGTCTAAAAGAAAGTGCGAGTAGCAATTACTCCCGGAATCCTGCTCCATGTTGGAATCGGGAGGCCTACCCTGAGCTGGTGGATACCCACGTAGTATGTAAAGACGGGGCCGCTATACCCGCGCACAAGTGCGTACTCGCTGCACGACTCGACTACTTCCAAGGGATGTTCATGCACTCCTGGACTGAGGTCGGTTTATTAACAATTACTTTTAATTCGATAAGATATTTGATATAAAGATAAAACAAGTGGTGTCTTACATGACCCTAACAAGTTATTTTTAGATGATCCTAAATGTCTTTAAAACAGTTGTTAATTATCTTATTTAGTAACTAAAACTACCCTAAAGATGCACTATATATCCAATATAATGACGTTGTTATTAATCATTATATGTTTCTTGAATGTTCTCATGTTTGCGCAAACAAGTGTATACTTGCGCAAAATTGCGCTAACTGAATTGTGATTATTTCAATGTTATTAAAACCTTTTTCATTATTTTACAGAGCAAGATGCTGTCAAAAGTAACTCTCCCAATAAATTACGGCATCTTACTGCCAGTCATCAACTTCTTATACACAGACTCCTGCCAAGAGATAGAAAACAGCGATAGTATCGACTTCATCTGCAACCTACTGATAGTCGCTGATCAGTTGTTTATTACGCGACTTAGAGAAATGTGTGAAATCGCTCTAGCAAATCTGATTAACTTGAAAAACTGCGCAGAACTCTGCCAGTTCGGACACACATACAACGCAACACAGCTGAAACAATGCTGCATGGAGTTCATCTCTCTAAACTTGAACAGTGTCCTAGAAAACAGAGCCTTAGACTTACTAGAAGACACTTTACTTGACGACATCACTCAGTATTATTGCAAGTTCAACCCCATAATGTCCTCCAGAGTCATCACTCCATTCTTCAACGCACCTTCAGATGAGGTAATAGAAGAATTCGCCAAAAACTACCCCGTCAACTTAGAACTAACAGACGAGGAATACAAAAAGGATGACAGTGTCATAGAAATTGTTAGCAATAAAAAGAAAAAAGGAAAGAAGATTGAATATACAGAGAGTGAAAAGGAGAGAATGAGGTACGAATCTGTGTGTGATACTTCCAAGGATATAACGCTGTCTTTGACCAAGATATCCAAGGATACAGAGAAAGGATCTAAAGATAAGCAGGAAAAATGGACCGAAGTGCCGTCTTCACAGCAGAAACAGCTGAAAATCGTCCAAGCCAGACTCAAAGCCATAAATGTTTATGCAGATATATTGAATGAAGCTCCCTCCGAATCTTTTACGAAACTCACCAAGAGTACTTCTTCAAGTGCCATGACAATAGAAAAGTTGCCGACATCGTCGCGAATGTCGGTCTCTCCTAAAGAATCCCCTACCTCTGAGCCTGCTTGGGGTACACAGGGTAACCTAGTTATAAGTCACGTGGGACCAAAATTATCTCAGAAACAGCGCAAAAAGTTAGCCATGCAAGGAAACGAAACAGCATCTCAAACAATTGATTTCTTTAATAAGGTAACTGTGGGTAGTCCACCTGATAAGCCGAAGAACCCATGGAAGATCTGTGAGCCACCGGTTGCTAGTAGCAGCCCCAAAACTAAAACCATAGAATTTAATAAGATATTAACAGACCAGAAGAAGCAAAAAGAGGATCACTCAAGAATCATGACCAAACCACTTCTTATGACACAGGTATAAATAAACTTTAATAATTTATTCTTGTAATATTGCCAAATCAGGTCCTACTCAACAAAATGATTACTCAGCTCACAGTACCTTTTGCTTTATTAACCTGTTACTTCTCTGTTGCAAATAAGTACTACTGGGTTTATAAAAACAACATAATTAGTAGCACAAATTCTGGAATTGTGCCCGGTATATGGCAATAGGCTATATGCTAAATAATTCTCAGTAGTAGTAGCAGCACGGAGTCTGGAATTGTGCACGGTATGGCAATAGGCTCACCCCCTATTACATGGGACTCATAACATAAATAGTGAAAAGTGGGTGTTACATTGTACAGTGGCATTAAGTGCCGAAATGTGCACCTCTGCCTACCCCTTCGAGGATAAAAGGCGTGAAATTATGTTATGTTCTCTGTAGCAAGTAACACCACCCAAAATCGTATATGTACATTCATGTATTTCTTCTTTTGCAGCTTGAAGACAAAGCTATAGAGCAATTGGAGAGATTCTACAACGTCCATGAGATTGATGACGAACTGATCACAGTGCGGCGCATTGAGCTGCAAGTGTCCTCTCCACAATGGCTGCACACTGCCCCTAAGTGATAACTGTGCTATTTTTACACCTTAATATTATATTTCCTATGACCTAAGATTGTAAATGTTTATTTTTACTAATACAATGAAATTATAACCATTTTCTGTTTATTTTTTGAAAACCTAATAAGAGTGTTCAAGTATTTTTATTGATGAGCAGGTAATTAAATCTAACAATCAATTTTCACTTATGTACCCCATGTAAGGGGAGAGCCTATTGCCAGCACAGTAAGGTATTTAATCCCTAATTGTGTGCCATGATGATCAGTCACTGATACAACATACTTTGTAACTCAATAATGGTGGGGTATGTCTACTGTTCCTTTCCATTTCGGAAATATTTTTTTATTTTTAATATTCATTGTAGATCACAGGTAATATATATATTGATAGCATATGTAATCATAAACTATATTTAGTTTGAGTATTGATTATGCTATCAATTTCGTCCTTTTTGTATTGAACGAAACATATGTATTTAAATAAAAGATTAAATTAAAATTTAAGGCATAGGTTACAAATCAATATATTTAAAAATGAAACCTATTTCCCGTTGTCATGCCATAACTTGAGAAAGGCTAGACCGATTTGGCAGTTTTTTTTATGTTTATTATTGTCAGGAGAAGGTTCTTATGACAAAAGTCCTGAAAATCCTACGGGAACGGGAGAAAACGGGATTGCGCATACGAAGTCGCGGGCAAAAGCTAGTAATGTATAAAGGGTGTAAACGGAATGCTCCCGTAATATATAGGGTTTAAACGGAATGCTGACGAAATGACATTGTTTTGTTTTATCGTGTTTATTTCCAAGTTATTCATGCAATTTCAGCCTTGAGCAGTTGATTACAACTATTATTATATGAAAGGCACATTTAAACTGTCAAACACCAAGCGGTCACCGGTGACCGCGACCTATTGTTCTTTAATTGTGTCTATAAAACCGGTACTCGACGAGTTAATTCCTTACTTTTATAAAAATAAAACTTGGTTGTGCACCATATTTGTGTCTCCTCAGGGAATAGTATGCTCAAAAAATTAACCTACTCTGTCCCGTAAAAACATAGATATAAAAAACAGAGAATATAATATTAACTATTTATTTCTAAATTATAATTTACAAATACAACCTATATTATTTCAAACTACTTTTTTGGAGGGAAGCTCTTCAGTAACTGGTTTAGTTGTCTATGCGTCAGTTTCTTCTCTCCTGGGACGAGGATACCTTTCTTTCCTTGTTCTCTCTGGGTGGTCACTCTATCATTATATTCTTTGTAACATCCTTGGAAAGCAGCAACCTCCTTTAAGCACTCAGTTTGATCGAAATCTGCTTTCTTGAAGCATGCAAACATAACAGCCATTTCTTGCATACAAGCTGCTTCTTTGAGCTTGTCTCCTTTGCCAGAAACCGTCTTTTTAAGTTGCAATGGCAACAACAATTTGAATGGAATCGGCTCTCTTTGAGGGCTCCTCGCACCACTCTTCGGAGGTCCGGCAAATAGTAATGGATGGAGCCTCATTGTTAGTAATAGAACTATTTACAAACTAATAAATACCAAATTCTTGAACCTGATTTGTTCGCTATTCACTAAAAATAAAATAATTGGAGGTTATAAAATTTGTATTCCATCCCAAAAATTGACTGATACATTTTCGAACACACTTCACAGGAGTGAAAAAGATAGCAATACCAAAATTTTCGTTAAGTGGTTAGAGATGGTCATATTGTCACATGCTAAAAACGATGAAAGAACTTGTTGACTTTGACACTTGACAGTGACGTATAACATAAGACTTCAAGGTAATCGTTCTGAAATTACATAACTTTATATTTAAAAAACGTACACATCGATGTTTTATAGTAATAAATAGACCTTCAATAATTCGATTTATTTGGAAAATATAAAAATCATATGACATCTCTTATTCCCTGAAATGTTAGGCAGAAATGCTGATATATTATATGTGACTATAAGTGCTACTAAACGCAGCTCTAACTATCGACCTACCCATTTATCAGTTGTGATATTATGATGATTGTAAACCATGTATGTAATAGATGGCGAACCTACTTAGTTGGTATAGTTCTAGATACTTCTTTTTCGTCATTTCAATCAGATGAATATTCTTCAAAGACTTTTTTAGAAAACTAAAATCTTTAAATTTTTGATCTTTCAACGTTTACATGAGATTTTGAATGACTTTTAACAGGACGGGCGGGCCGAACTGAACATGTATGAATGAATAGGATTAGCCTCAAAAAGCTTTACATAGAGAGGAGTGAAAGAAGGGTAAGGACTTAGGGAAGCCTTTACCCTGTAGCGCGACGACCATGGCTGAAAATAAAATAATGGTGATCCCAGTTAGACACATCCACATTCCAGGGTGACACGGAGAACCGCAACCGAGTTCACTACGATCTTTCAAATTGAAAGTTACAATATAGACTAACAGGGATTTCCTGCATCTAACCGTCTTTGGGCATGTGCACCTGATTACGTAGGTACCTAATAATTAGCACCAAGCTCTTATTAAAAGATACCAGTGGTAGATAATCCTTATAATTGGGTACTTAGTAGGCACTTAATTGTAGATTGTAGATATCAACGTCTTATGAAAATTATGTTTTGAATTGACAATTTATCGTTCTAATTTCTTGACTACTCTAATGTTTAATGTAAGACTGAATTTTCAAAGAAACTCCCTAAAACGTCTTTTAATTATTAAAGAGTTTCTACGGATAGGGAAAAAACAGTTTTTTATGTGGATACGTGTAATCCACATAAAAAACTATTTTTTCCTGTCCATGCTTTCGTACGCACTCTTCAAGAAAGAATAAGAATAAGAACGTTTATTTGCACGAAGTATGGTAATTACAGAAACTAAACTTCTTGTTACTTTTTATTATTTGTAAAGATTTAACGGCTAAATTAGTGAACACATTATTGATTAAAGTTACGGACAAAAACAGCCCTAGGTACTATAGGTACCTAAGTGCAACAGTAGATAGGACATTAATGTTATGCCTTATTTATACACCATCATAACAAAGCGTTAATTTTTTTTTATAATTATAAACTACATTTAAAAAGAACCGACCTCAACCCCCATCTTTTTAAGTTCGATTTTTTAATATTAAGTTACTAAACCTTCTCCTATAGGTCTATATCTAACCGGATCAAAATCGGGTCAGCCAGACAGCCAATCGTGAGATAAACGCGCACAAACATACATATATATATATATATATACATATATAAATATATATACCCGCGGCTTCTCACGCGTCACAAAAGTATAAAAAGTAGCCTATGTGACATAAACCAATACACACAGCGCCATCTATACCAATACTTTTGTTTTTCCTCGGGAATATCAATTTTTTCCCGGTTAAAAAGTATCTACCCTATTATTTAATCCGGACTTTTAACTTTACGTCTGCAAAAATTCAAAGCAATCGGTTTAGTAGTTACGGCGTGAAAGTGAAACAAACAAACAAACTCACTTTCCGATTTATAATATTAGTAAGGATAAGGATACAGGCTGAACCTGAGAACCTAGGTAGGTAGGCAGGTAATAATAACAGTTAATAAGTACGCAATAAGTAGGTACCTACCTGTTAGAACGTGCAAAATATAAAAATTTACTAGTTTCTAAGCCACATCATAAATAGCTACCACGGCTTGCCGCGCACACGATAATCGAATACCAAATGTACCTTAATACCAGCATTAAAAGATATCTTGATCTGGCAATAAGGAACGTTGTAAATAAAAAGTATTTATATTGATAAATTTTATCTTGCAATTTGTTGTTATTAGGGACATATAAAATTGAACTGTCTTATTTGTGACCACATAAAATGTGATAATCATTGCGATATAAAGTATGAAACCCTTAGGTATTTACTAAGGGAATGTACCTTGATAAGTTTATCTAATAGTACCTACTCGTAATTAAGCATGATTAAACGTTTTTCCTAAACTTACCTAAGCGTGCTACCTCACATCACGGGAGCATTCACGTGTAATGTACCTAACATTATAGATTCGACTTTAAGCATTACATTACAATAATACCTCCCTGACTAACGCGCATTTGCGTGTAATGTAACATATAGATTCGACTTTGAGCATTTCATAGCAAGATGTCAGACATTGATATTACAAGTTGTATCAAGATAATACACTGTGTATCATTACAAGGTGCGCATTGTAATGCTCGGTTCTCCTCCTTCACTGATGTAATGCTCAGACCTGTAACGTTACATTACACGCGAATGCTCCCAGTGGGGAGCACCTTAAAGAAAACTGCGAAAAAATCCTCTCAGATTGTCAGTCGCTTCTCTCTTGAACAAAGGAATTGGTACAAAAATAACACCTATGTTTGACGAGTGGTTTGTAGATGGAACATTGCTGTCCATCTTCAGGGTGCACAAAGATCCAGTTATGTACTTAGTTAGACTTCCTAAAATGAGGACTTTCGCACCACTAGATGCGCAAGTGCATCAGTTTTCTGTACCATGTTGTAGAAAACTGAACTATCGGGAGTACCTAATAAATCTCTATTCTATCACCACGACGGGTTTTTAATCCTTAAGGGGAGTCAGAGCAGAGGTGCATAATACGCAGATACATAAAAACACCTAAGTACATTTTACCGATTAGGTATGTTATGAGTCCCATGTAGTAGGTACCTAGACAAGAAGTAAGAAAGACATATTTATACCACTAGGTATAAGTAATACATTATTCCGTGATTGTAATCTGCTTCATATAGTTAATTGTTTGCCTCAATTGGACTATCTCATCGCAAACAATATCGATACTATTCTTTTGATCGTTAAGCCACCTGTCTTGCAAGACAACTAAAAAGTGATTGATTTAAGTAATTGTGTTATAAATAACGAATATAAAAAGTCTTTGAATAGCTCACAATCTTAAATGATAAGTTGCATTTTTGCTTAAGTTCATTGATAAAGGACCATATAAAATGCCCGCAAACATTAAAAATAACATAATCGCACCCAGTGCTGACAGAAAAGTAAGTAACTTTGTCTTTGGAGAACTAATTGATAATTATTTTATTTTTTAATTATTGCTATGTGACTTCTCTAATTATTGAAATACTATTTATGAATCTAACAAAAACGTTATCTAGAAGATGCTCTTCAAAGATTTTTTTATCTTTGTTGGGGCGACGTTTGACCACTATCTGGCCTGGTGATAATCGATGATGCGATCTACGATGGATGAATTGCTAAACACAGACTTTTAATCCTTTGGGTGGGTTCCAATAATAATTTCTCAATGATTGTATGTTTTCAGATCTACAAAGATGAAATTCTTCGCAGCCATCGTTCTTGTCGCCGCTGTGGCTTCAGCCACCCCCGTGGAGCGCCCCAGCGCCTCCGCAATTTTAGAACACCTCGCCGAGGCCATCGCTGCCCTAAAACCTGAACCTGTTGCTGTGGGACCCGCCATAGTAGGTGCTGACTTGTCACCCATCGCCATCGGACCCGCCATCATTGAGAGCCCAGAGCCCGTTGCCATTGGACCTGCCTGGGTTGAATCCCCCGAGCCCATCGCCATTGGACCCGCCATTATTGACGGACCAGAGCCTGTTGCTGTCGGACCCGCATGGATTGACTTCCCCCTGCCCGACGGTGGTGCTGCCTCTGCTCCCGTTGCGCCCTCTCCCGTGCCTGTCATCCCCGGCCCCGTGTCCTCTGAGATTGCTTCTGGTTCTCCTCTTGTTCAGATCATCCTGAACATCAACCACGCTTCCGCCGTGCCTGAGCCCGTCGCTGTTGGTCCCGCCGTTGTTCCCGCCGTTATTCCTGAGCCTGTCCACGTTGTGGACGTCGCCCCTGAGCCCGTACATGTTGTAGAGGTCGCCCCTGAGCCCGTGCAGGTCGTGGAGGTCGCCCCTCCCATTCCTCCCATCGCCGTGAACCCCATCGGTGTCGTCGCTCCCGAGCAGGTTGAGCCTGTCGTATCGGCGTGCCTGTCTTACCCCAGCCTATACTTAACTAAATATTGTCATCGTTTATCCGATCTCACCGAAACATTTTTCTACTGGTTTAAATAAAATATACTCAGATATACATGCAAACATAAAATGTTTTATTTTATATTATGTTCCTAAACATAGGTAAGTTTATAAGTACCTAATTATCTTTTCTTTTTCAATTTTCATTCAAGTCGACCAAAGTCAGATAATTAGTAAAATTCACTTTCAATTCGTGCCGAATCTAAATAATGACTGCTTCGTTGGCTGAGTGGTCGCAAGCGCGATTGCCGGCCAAGGGGCCTCGGGTTCGATTTTCGACCTTTTCGGCCGAATTCGGCCCGGGTCGGGCAAAATTCTCCTGGGTTTTTAAAAAAAAATCTTAGTAGTAGCACGGGGTCTGGAATTGTGCCCGGTATATGGCAATTGGCTCACCCCGTATTACTTGGCAATGGCATGGGACTCATAATATAAATAGTGAAAAGTGGGTGTTACATTGTACAGTGGCATTAAGTGCTGTAATGTGCACCTCTGCCTACCTTACCTTACCTACCTTCGGGGATAAAAGGCGTGATGTTACGTTAATTTGTCTAAAAAATATTATCATGTCAGTCTATGGGTGTAGGTACATCAATCAGTTGTAACAATCACGTAACGAACAGTGAAAAGTCCAATTAAATAATATTTTAAGTAAGAATGGAACTTTATATTTCTATGAGTTGCATCAATGCATCCAATCCTTTCTCCTTCGAAAACATATCTTATTTTATTTCTGTGGCTAACTATATTGCAACTTTTATAAAATGAGAATTTGAAAGGCGTGTAATATCATTTAAAATTAGTCAAAAGTCCATACCATATAAACTCGACACCCCGTACAAGTAATGTGCAGACCCGTAGCTATTATTATTATTAGCCGCGCCCGCTTCTCACGCAAGGTTGCAGGGTCGAAACCTATCAACGGCAAGTATCAATGTGACTTTTTCCGAGTTATATGTAGGTACTTTCTAAGATTATTTAGACACCAACGGTGAAGGAAAACATAGTAAGTTAACTTGGGCTTATAATGTCTAATTATAAGTTTGAAATCGCCAACTCACATTGAGCAAGCGTGGTGATTAATGCTCAAACCTTCTCCATGTGAGAAGAGGCTTTGTTCAGCTGTGGACATTTATAGACTGTTGGTGATGATGATGTGGTTATTAAACCACTAATCAGATTGTGAAGGACACATCGCTTAGTTAGGACTTAGTACCAACCCTCAAAATAGGCTGTAAGCAAGAAAAGGAAAATGAAGACAAAGTAAAATCCTGATCACTGAAGTTTAATTATCTTTTTATACTATTTTGCTACACAAAATCATAATAAACAAAACATTTAATACGCAAGTAGATAAATGAATTCAATAGTTTCCTCGTACAATAAGCACAATCTTGTATTTAGTCATTAGATAAGTTTCTATTGTATACAGATTAGTAGATAAACTTCAATATAAAATGTTCGCGAAAATTAACATTAGCATAGTCTTGTTACAAGCAGACCATAAGTAAGTATTGGTACCACGGTACTACATCAGTCAAATTGTAAGAAAAATTGGTTTAAAAATTCGTTGCTAACGAATCCATTAAAATATTTTCAGATAAATCAACATGAAATACTTCATCGCCATCGCTCTGCTCGCCGCCGTGGCTTCGGCCGGTATGATCAAGCCCACCCAAGTGGGTGCTGAGCTCGCCGAGCTCCAGGAGATCGTCGCCGCCATCAACAGCCCCAGCACCGACCCCGCCACCGCCGCCGCCCTCGAACAGATGCTCCTCGATGCTCTAGGCATCAAGCCCGAGCCCGTTGATGTTGGACCCGCCATCATTGAAGCCGACTCCCACCCCATCTCTGTTGGACCCGCCATCATCGACTTCCCTCTTCCCGACGGTGGTGTTGTCGCTGAGGAGCCCATTGTCCCTAGCCCCGTTATTGTCGCTCCCGCTCCCGTCGCTGAGGTCGCTCCCGTAGCTGCTGCCAGCACTCCCCTGGTCCAGATCATCCTGAACATCAACCAGGCCTCCGCTGAGGCTAGCCCCATCGCCGTTGGCCCCGCTGTCGCCCCCGAAGCCATCGTGCCTGAACCCGTCCACGTTGTGGATGTCGCCCCTGAACCCGTCCACGTCGTCGAAGTCGCCCCTGAACCCGTCCAGGTTATCGAGGTCGCCCCCGAGCCCGTCCAGGTCGTCGAAGCCGCCCCTGTACCCGTTGAGCCCGTCGTCATCGGAGTCCCCATCCTCCCTGAAGCCGTCGTGGCCCTCCCCGAAGCTCTGAACTAAGAATAATAATGAAGTCAATTTAATTTTAAGTACACGTAAAGACATGACAATAAAACATCCGTTGCATCCATCATAAATATTACTTTTTCTTCTTAAAATTTACCTATCGAATTTATGACTTAATGGGAAAGAAAGACAATAACAATCAAGCTAGACTTGTGTCGACACGGGTAGACAATATTTTTGCACATTATAATTTTTGTATGTTATTTATGTGTATCAGTCGCAGATACTACTGCTACTACCTATACAACTACATATAAACTATGAAAGATAGTTAATATAGATAAGTATAAAAAGTCCACTGCTTTGAACTGCAGAGGAGTTGTCAAATACCGCAATAGGTGCAAAGTTTACTTTCAGTGTATAATATTGGTTAATATGCTGATGACAGCTGGTATGTTCGGTGATAATGGGTTCTCCATTAATGTAGCTTGCGAGCCAAGTTACTGTCTTGGTAAAAATTCCTAAGTAAGTTGTACTTTTTAAGGTGTCCCACCAGAGAGTAATCATAGCGACTCCCAAAGTGGGGATGCACATGAAAGTTTACTGTTAGAATGAGGGCTTCTTATTCGTAAGAGGTTAAAAGGGTTAGCCAAATTTCCACGCTTAGCGGTTGGGTTCCAGTTTCAAAGGTTTTTCCAAAACTGATTCAATCCTAAGAGTTTTAGACCCGGCGCCCACTGTCGGCATCGGCAAGGAAAGGATCCTTCAGCATCTTACATGCAAGCACACACTGTCGGAAACTATGCTTTAGTATGGTGGAACGTTCTTAGGGATGACGAGGCGTCCCTAAGTATGGCGCACCATCCTGAAGTATGCGTCGTCGTCTCAATATCGTATTTCTCGTCATAACAGTCTCAGAGTTGTTACAAGGTAGTTGTCTGAGTTGATTTTAATATGGAAATGTCGTAGCTCTGTCGGTGCAGTCTTCTGTTTTATTTTAAATTAAAACAGAAGACTGCACCAGTAGGTTCAATTGCAAATCAGAATCAAGACCGGCGCGCAACGACACAAAGAAATGCTCGAAAGCTTTGGCGTGAGTTAGCGGGTGTGCGGATAAAGAAGCGCGGCGCTCGCGCAGCCGTGGGTTTTTATACTCCCATCCCGCGCGTCGCCGCCTCTATGGTCGATGACCATAATACTAATGCACCGACCTTAAAATGGGATCTAGTGCTCAAACTCTTGCTAAAGAAGAAGAGAAATCTAATCAATCAAGCCGGCGGCCGGAGGATGCCGAAGCATCCCGAAGCATCCTGAAGGATTCTCAAGGCTGCCGATACAGCAGCCTCACTCGTACCGAAGCGGTATTTTTGTTATTACGACCATATTCACGGCAATTTCTATTTCATAGGTATTATGTTAATGTATATTGCTATTTGCTACCTAAAATCCTCAGACGTGCCGATGCGCCCGATGCCGATAGTGGGCGCCGGGCCTTAGACTAAAACCTCATTCCATGAAAGGAAAGACGAATATCAGAGATTACTTGCAATTTCACAAACCCAGTTTTAGTAACATAGCATCTCAAGTAATCCATTAAAAAGTTTTTTTTATAAAGAGGGTCTGTTTATACCGCACTGAACTGATTCGACTAAGCAACAATACATCTATAAGGAATTCACTACAAGATATGTTCTAAAAGGAATTGACTGCACGGGTGGTGCAGAGGCTGGGCAACCGGCTGCCGTGCAACGTGTCGCGGGTTCGATTCCCGCACGGAACAACACTTTGTGTGATCCACAAATTGTTGTTTCGGGTCTGGATGTCATTGTGTATGTGAACTTGTATGTTTGTAAACGCACCCACGACACAGGAGAAAATCCTAATGTGGGAAACGTTTAAAAAAAATGTAACAGTTAAATTTCTGGGCGTTAGTTAATACTTTTTTCTAAGTGTTATTAATATATCTACCTGGGATGGGTTGTATGAGTTTCCACAAGAAACAACAGTTAATTGAACCATAACATACGTCTTGTGCATAGAGAATGTTTTTTTATATTTATATTTGAGATGACGAATGATGTGATGATGATGATGATGATGATGACATCAGACATTGATAAAGATGATGATGGCCTTCTATATAGTACCAACACCCATAAGTGAAAGTAAGTGGTGGATACAGCGAAACACAAAGGATAATAATAGGATTAATTTACAAATGGAATCTTGATGAAGTATTTTTATCATTTATGCTTGGATTTCATTGCAATAGATTGACTGCCTCGTTAGTCGAGTGGTCGCAAGAGCGTGCCGGGCAAGGGATCTCGGGTTCAATTTTAGGGTCGGGCAAAGTATTACTGGGTTTTTAAAAATCTCAGTAGTAACACGGAGTCTGGAAATGTGCCCGGTATATGGCAATAGGCTCACCCCCTATTACATGGGACTTATAACATAAATAGTGAGAAGTGGGTGTTACATTGTACAGTAGCATTAAATGCCGTAATGTGCACCTCTGAATACCCCTTCGGGGATATAAAGGCGTGATATTATATTATGTTCATTGCAATATGTTTCGTAAATAGACAGTGGTCTCAGTATATTGATAGTCTATAGACATTGGCGTGCTATTGTACATCTAGGCCTTTTTTGAAAAAAATATCATCCAATGCGTTCTCCCGCTCGGGTGAGGCGAGAGGGAGTATCAGATTCTTACCACTAAAAACCACCTCGTTCTTACTCCTACTCTTCGAGCTAGAGCCTCAGCGTCGTTAGGTCCTCCCCGGCTTCATATCGGCATCAGCCCCACAGATGGGGATCTGTGGTGGTTTGATGACTGTTTGAAGCGCGTGCGGAACCTGAAGCATCGTAATTGCATAAGCGTTGCATTTGTACCTCTTTTATAAAAAAAAACCGGAACTCGAAAGACTGCGTTGAATTGCGGTTTTTAAGTCTACCAAGTGTGAAGGTTATTGTAAACCCCTTTTATGTAGAGGAGGTCCATAGTTCAGCAGTGGGCCGGTTACGGGTACTAGATGTCGTTCGTTTTTTCTTTCTAAATTTACACCGGTGTTCTTACCTCAGTAGATGTTGCCCTTTTTTAAGGGGGGAATATCATCGAATGACAGCCCCCGTCTGGGTGAGGCGGGAGGGAGTGTCAGACTCTTACTGACTAAAAACCACCCCGTTCCTTCTCTTGCACGTCGAGCCGGAGCCCCGGTTACCCGTTAGGTTCTCCGCGACAGAATCGGCATCGGCCCTATTGGGCCCCATCTGTGGTGGTCTGATGGCTCTTTGAGGCGCGCGCGGAACGCGACGCGCCGTACGCTCGGGTCTGTTTCTGGTCGGACGGGGAGCCACCCATGCTCGCCGTCCGCAGTCCCGCGCTTACGGTGGCCGGAGATCGTCCCGCGATCCCCGACGCCCGGTGTGTCCCTCGCGATGGCTGAGTTGCGAAGAGGCAACGCTTCGCTGCCTCACGCGTTCCGCATCCTCCTTAGCTAGCATGACTGCTTCGCAAAAGGAGGAGACGGCATCTCAGTCCCACTCGCTCCGCATCATGGCTTGCACTAGGCCCGGACACGAGAGGTCGCCATCGCCGGGATGTTGCCCTTAGATTATTTTTGCTCTGTTTATCAGTACAATGTCAGTATGAATAGTAAAATTTATTAAGAGCGTCATTAATAATAATTAATCCAACAGACACGTGCTGAAATAGTAAGTAGGTACCTAACTATACTATTACAACCACTGAAGTACGTTATTTGCCTATCTTGCTACCTAAAACTAATAAGGAACCAAATGATATACGAACCCAATAAAAGTAGTTTCCTTATACTATCGGGTTGTAAATATAATAGTTTTAAGTAAAGTCTAGTATTTAGTCTTAGATAAGTTTCTATTGTACACAGATTAGTAGATAAACTTCAATATAAAATGTTCGCGAAAATTAACATTAGCATAGTCTTGTTACAAGCAGACCATAAGTAAGTCTCTATCTATTAAAACAACGGCACTACTCCAGTACCTAATATTATAATTGTGTTATTGGTCAATTAAATTATTTGCTAACTTGAAACTTCAAATATTTTCAGATAAATCAACATGAAATACTTCATCGCCATCGCTCTGCTCGCCGCCGTGGCTTCGGCCGGTATGATCAAGCCCACCCAAGTGGGTGCTGAGCTCGCCGAGCTCCAGGAGATCGTCGCCGCCATCAACAGCCCCAGCACCGACCCCGCCACCGCCGCCGCCCTCGAACAGATGCTCCTCGATGCTCTAGGCATCAAGCCCGAGCCCGTTGATGTTGGACCCGCCATCATTGAAGCTGACTCCCACCCCATCTCTGTTGGACCCGCCATCATTGACTTCCCCCTCCCCGACGGTGGTGTTGTCGCTGAAGAGCCTGTCGTCCCCGGCCCCGCTATTGTCGCTCCCGCTCCCGTCGTTGAGGCTGCTCCCGTTGCTGCTACCAGCACTCCCCTGGTCCAGATCATCCTGAACATCAACCAGGCCTCCGCTGAGGCTAGCCCCATCGCCGTTGGCCCCGCTGTCGCCGCTGAGGAGATCGTCCCTACTCCCGTCCATGTTGTTGAGGCTGCCCCTGAACCTGTCCAGGTCGTCGAAGCCGCCCCCGAGCCCGTCCAGGTCGTCGAAGCCGCTCCTGTACCCGTTGAGCCCGTCGTCATCGGAGTCCCCATCCTCCCTGAAGCCGTCGTCGCCCTCCCCGAAGCTCTCAACTAAATCGAATAATCAAATGTAATTTACTTATAAGATCACATAATAACATGCCAATAAAATCGTTGCATTAATCCATTAAAACTGTATATTTTTTACTTTTGTATTCCCTAACGATTCAGGAACCTCGAAAGTTTATAACTGAGATGTCATTCGATTCCAAAATGAATGCAGATTTATTTTGCAGTTTCAATCGTAGATTTCTGATGCTGCTTAAAGCAACTGCTTTGCTGCTGCTGAACAAGAGAGCATTTCATGTAAATAGATTACAAGTCTGAAAAAAAACATTGGTTAATATTTAGCTATAACTACTATTTTAATTGCGACATTGCACTTCGTAAACAAATGACCCATCAATCAAGCTAAACCTGAAATGAAAAGTATACAAATACATTGTGTGTTACCTCTCTTATTTTTTACAAGTAGCATCATGGAATAGTAAAAAGGTAGTATATTGTCAAAAAGAAATAACATACACATCAATGACGTTACACCCTATACCCGAAATGACAAGAAGAGCCATAATCGTGTTCTCTAAATTTATTATTTCTTATTGTATAGAATATAACGTCAGTCTGCACTAAGAAATGCAGGTACCTACTTGTATAAATTTATTTTGAAACCGATTTGTGTTTGAAACCGATTTAAAAAATGTATCTGTCACAGGAGGATTGATAAATATGCCACATTATATCACATTACAGTTAGCCGTTTAAAAATCCCGTTCTGTTTTGTAATACAACGGCTGAACGACTAACCGAATTGAATCGGACTAAGTAAAAATCCGCCCGATAGTTTTCCGTGCTATACGAGTATACGTTATTCAATTTATCTAGCCGTAATGTAACAGAGTGGTCATAATGCTCCTTTTGTTAATTTATAGTTACAAACTTTAACACACGCGGTGCTGTTTGACATAATAATAATACCTATTATTTTCATATTGGGTGTCGACAAGTCTTCTTGTCTGAAGGTAAATCCAAGACGGTTGCCGCTTAAAATTTTGAACTTTTTGAACTTTTTGTCGTTTTCGTGGTTCGAAGTAGAATGTTAAATTTATTTCCAATAGCTGCATCAGGAATGAATATATTTTATTTTTGTACGTCGATGCCAAAACTATTGATGTTTAAAGTTAATGTTAGTATTTAACGATGTTCCATACCTACATGGCAGGAATGGTGAAAACTCAGAGAACACTTATATTCATGTATTCTGACAATTAAAAGTCCATGAATTACTTCCAATCTTGTTACAAATTTGACCAGAGTAAACACAAAAATTAAAGAAATGAGAATTTTAAGGAACATAGGAGACAGCCGTGAGGTTATGTATCTATGTATGTATTTTCTACTGCTTTGTGCTGCAGGTCCGCTCAAACTGTTGTGGATCTTGCCTCAAAAGACCACTACGTAATCAACTTGCCCGGTCTCGTACATTATAGTTATAATCTGTCTGGACTTTAAAAGAGACAATGAACTCTGAGTTTGTTTCGGCGTTTCTTCTCAGAATAGTCAGTAAGGAAATGCGGACCCTACTTTAAAGATCACAGATGGGGCCCAACAGTGCCGATGCTGATTCGGAGTCGCGGAGAACCTAACGGGTAACCGGGGCTCCGGCTCGACGTGCAGGAGAAGGAACGGGGTAGTTTTTAGTCAGTAAGAGTCTGACTCTCCCTCCCGCCTCACCCAGGCGGGAGCAGTCATTCGATGATTTTCCCCCATTAAAAAAAGTACTTTAAAGATTGACGTGTAAAAGTGTTACATTGTTACCCATTTGCAGAAATAAAAATAATTTTATCATTTTATTTCATTTACTCAGTAAGCTAGTAAAGTCGCGGTGGCCCGGAGGTTTAAGACGCCCGCTTCTCATACATGAGGGTGCGGGTTCGAAACTTACCAACGGCAAGTACCAATGTGACTTTTTCCGAGTTATATGTACTTTCTAAGATTATTTAGACACCACTGACAAACGGTGAAGGAAAAACATCGTGAGGAAACCTGGACTTATAATTTCTAATTATAAGTTTGAAATCGCCAACCCGCATTGAGCAAGCGTGGTGATTAATGCTCTAACCTTCTCTGTGTGAGAAGAGGCTTTGCTCAGCAGTGGGCATTTATAGGCTGTTGATGATGACTCAGTAAGCTCATATAATGTCAATCAAATCGTGTTCGAAACTTTTTGAACGAAATTAAGTACAGTGTGTTATTTTGCCTTAATTATGTAGATGCTAGCTATATATTTTTTTCTTTTAGATTACCCCTTAATAAAACATTCTATAAAACCCCGTTTCGATATTCGACTTCATTTAGGAGACTCAAATATTTCTTTGAAAAGGTTTTCGTCTGTATTTATTAAACAAAGCAAAATCGTTGGCTCTTATCAACTACCACTGAATTGTAAGTTTGAAATGTATTAATTGTAATAAGTGCAAATCTCTTACGTAAAAGGAACGAGAATTAAAATGATTTTTGGCAAAATAATTATCAGTTTGCGGATAGCATTTTTATTTATTACATAAGTAATATACTTATACAACTGCAAAAAAATCTAAATATGTATCTAGCTAGTGCCTTTAGCCAAACGCCATTTTAGCGCTTGTCTACAGAGAGAGTAGAAATCAAAATTGTTGTGTTTAAAAATCCTAATTGAAAAACATAATAGACGCATCACTCGCCCATATAATTTTCGAAAGTTCCCCTCGGTTTCCCTAGGATCCCATCATCAGATCCTGACCTCATGGAAATGGCACCATCTCGGGAGTATACCCTTTCCAAGAAAAAAAAATTTTGGAAATCGGTTCACAAATGGCGGAGTACTGCGCGAACAAACAAACAAAAAAAAACAATCAGCCGAACATAATACCTCCTCCTTTTTTTGAAGTCGGTAAAAATGTATGGGTATGACACTGACAAATGTCAAAATTTACGTTACATAACATAACATAACATCACGCCTTTTTATCCCCGAAGGGGTAGGCAGAGGTGCACATTTCGGCACTTAATGCCACTGTACAATGTAACACCCACTTTTCACTATTTATGTTATGAGTCCCATGTAATAGGGGGTGAGCTTTACGTTAATTTACGTTAATTCCATATAATTTGTTTTTCTATTCTACATGTAGACAAGCGCTAAATGGCATTTGGCTACAGCTGCAAATCTCGGAGATATTAAGATTTTTTATGGCATAAGCCGGTAAACGAGCAGACGGATCGTCTGATTGTACCCAATCAGCGTCGCCCATGGAACACCTGGAACACTAGAGGCGTTACAAGTGCTTTACCGGCCATTTGAGGATTTGGAGTTTTTGGTTTTTTTTTAAGTTTAGGAGTGGGGCCTAAAACTTCATTTCTACGTATAAAATGTATACATAGAAGTGATGTCACGCGACATTTCAAATCAATCTATCGTCGAAAGTATTCGTTTCTGTAAGAAAATAAAAAATACGTGTCCAATGATTTAAAATAATCTAGCAGACGGACATTAAAAAAAAATTGACATCTACCCTATTGTCACGAGTGAAACGTTAATCACAATTAAGGCAATATGAAGATTAACTTTATCTTGCATAGTATAATTATGTATTTCATAATCAGACGCATAATATAAGATCTTGTTATTTATACCTAATTTAATTAAGATTATAATTTTAGTGTACATATAAAAAACTGACTGCCTCGTTGGCCGAGTGGTCGCAAGTGCGCCTGCCGGGCAAGGGGTCTCGGGTTCGATACCCGGGTCACGCAAAGAATTACTGGGTTTAAAAAAAAATTTAGTAGTAGCACAGAGTCTGGAATTGTGCCCGGTATATGACAATAGGCTCACCCCCTATTACATGGAACTCATAACATAAATAGTGAAAAGTGGGTGTTACATTGTACAGTGGCATAATGTGCACCTCTGCCTACCCCTTCGGGGATAAAAGGCGTGGTGTTATGTTATGTCATATAAAAAACATTCCTCAGAATTGAGAAGAGACCTCCTCCATTCTTTAAAGCCTTTCAAATCCGTCAAGATCTGTGCTGGTAGGGTAGTTATCTAGGAGGATAATATCGTTAGATTACGCCTTAATCACATATAATTTTTAACACAAGATTTTTACAGGATCGAGAATTTGGAACATACTAAAGACAAATTCGAAATCCACGCGATCGAAATCGTTGCTGCAGGCGTAAAACCTAGTAAAAGCTCAAGCCTTGTTCCTTAGGGGATAGGCAGAGTAGTCGTATACACTATACAATTTTTTGCATATCTACCCAGGTAATACCCCTTTTTTTTTTTGAGGGGGGAAAATCATCCAATGACTTCTCCCGCCTGGGTGAGGCGGGAGGGAGTGTCAGACTCTTACTGACTAAAAACCACCCCGTTCCTACACCTGCACTTCGAACCGGAGCCCCGGCAACCCGTTAAGTCTTCCGCGGCTACCCAGGTAATACCCCTGTAGAGGTAATTTACTAAATTGTTTTATGATCTCCGCCGGAATCCACAATCTAGAATTGATAAATTGCATTTTGCGTTTCATCCGCTGTTGATAAAAGACTATATAAAAAGCCAACACTAAAGAAGTAATTCATAGTCCTATCATACACAGGCCGAAAAGTAAGTGGCAAACATAATAATTGGTTGCTTTATTTCTCAAAATAAAAATGTAAAAAACTAAGTCAAATCAAATCATTTGCAACCGAATTGGTTGCAAACATGGGTTAAAAAAGTCTTTGACTCCATTATTCTTTAAATAATATTATTTGTTAAAACTTTGTGTTTTCAGATCTACAAAGATGAAATTCTTCGCAGCCATCGTTCTTGTCGCCGCCGTGGCTTCAGCCACCCCCGTGGAGCGCCCCAGCGCCTCCGCAATTTTAGAACACCTCGCCGAGGCCATCGCTGCCCTCAAACCTGAACCTGTTGCTGTGGGACCCGCCATAGTAGATGCTGACTTCTCACCCATCGCCATCGGACCGGCCATCATTGAGAGCCCAGAGCCCGTTGCTGTCGGCCCAGCATGGATTGACTTCCCCCTTCCCGACGGTGGTGCTGCCGCTGCCCCCGTTGAACCCTCTCCAGTGGCTGTCATCCCCGGCCCCGTGTCCTCCGAAATTGCATCTGGTACTCCCCTCGTTCAGATCATCTTGAACATCAACCAGGCATCTGCTGCCCCTAGCCCCATCGCTGTTGGCCCCGCTGTCGCCCCTGAGGCTATCGTGCCCACACCCGTCCACGTTGTGGATGTTGCCCCTGAACCCGTGCACGTTGTGGAAGTCGCCCCTGAACCCGTCCAGGTTGTCGAGGTCGCCCCCGAGCCCGTCCAGGTCGTCGAAGTCGCCCCTGCTCCTGTTGAACCTGTCATCATCGGAGTACCAATCCTCCCTGAACCCGTGGTCGCCCTCCCTGAAGAACTCAACTAAACAGAATATTCTAGTAAAGTTTAATATTAAGTATTGATTAATGAAATTGTAATAAAAAAATTGTTGCATACATAAAAATATTTATTTTATTTTAATAGACATACATTCAAAATATTAAGTTATCGGTGTGGTTGCCACTTTGGAGAAGATGCTATTTAAAATAGTGCAATAGCGTGTTAGTACACCGAATCAGTAATGATTGTTGACTTCATTACCAAGCAAAGAGTCTCATTCTCTTCTAAAAGAACCATTCACTAAACAATGGTGAAGATTATGGTACTTAAGGGGTCAAATTAAAATAAATCTACTGATAGTTGTCTCACCCTACGAAGAGACGAGGTAATGTTTAGGTAATAGAATCTATTAAGATTAACATAACTTTGGCCAAACATTCTTATTACATTTTAATACTTCTCTATCCAGAATATTTGAAAAATCTATATATAAAAATGAATCCCTTTTTCCCTTGGTCGCGGCTTCACGCGTAAATTGCTGGACCGATTTTACATCTAGTATATTTTACTTCTTTTTTGTTGTATTTGTTAATATTAGGAGAAGGTTCTAAGAAAGAAAAATCCTGAAAATCCTACGGGAACGGGAGAAAACGGGATTGCGAGTACGAAGTCGCGGGCAAAAGCTACTCCTTAATAATTAGAAAGCCTCGACAAGTTCCACAGCTGAACAGTTTGCCAGCCACTGCGCCATACATACTTAATCAGTTATTGCCGCTGTATTATTGAATTATTGCTATAAACTAAAATGGATTAAAATATCTATCACTCATTATCTGATATTGACAAATTGTATTTTGCATTTCATCTGTTGATAAAAGACAATAATAATAAGCCAAAGGAAAATAATCAATTCCTATTATTATGCAGGCGACATAGACAGCGGCCAAGCGCCTACCCATTACCAAGATTTGTAACATAAGTTCTACCTTTACCAGACACAAGCCGTGGAGTAATTTTGAGAAATTAAAGATTTATTTAACATAGCATAACATAACATCACGCCTTTTATCTCCGACATGTACATTCGGTATTTAATGCTACTGTACAATGTAACACCCACTTTTCACTATTTATGTTATGAGTTCCATGTAATAAGTGGTGAGCCTATTGCCATATACCGGGCACAATGCCATAGTCCGTGCTACTACTGAGATTTTTTTCAAAAAGCCCTATTATACTTTGCCTGAATTGAACCCAAGACTCCTTGGCTAGCAGTCGCGATAGCGACCAGTCAGCCAACGAGGCAGTCTTATTTATTATTTACAAAAGTTGCATAAAAGCACTTTCCTTTCAAAACAATAAGTTAATATGATTGAATTACTTAAATTACATTAATGGTCTAAAGTCTAATATAACATCAACCTTCACCGAACTGTTTAATGAATAAAAACTACTCGATAGGTAATTACCAATTACCCTTCCCCCCCAGTCTCTCTGATCCCCAAATACCCCATAATCCTTGAATTCCCAATTCTCAAAAGGCCGGTAACGCACTCATAAAGCCTCTGGTGTCCATAGGCAGCACCGATTGTGATTGTGTGCTTACCATGAACTACGCCAAGTTATGACGTCATCAATCTAATCGGAGAATCATTAGTAAATACAAATTATAGTTTTCATGACTTTATAGTGAGTTTAGGGTGTCATGTCATGGTATCAACGTTATTTAGATGGGTTCGTCGAAATGCTGTCATTGAATGATGTCTATTTATTTTGCACTGCACAAAATTGTATTTAAATAAGTAAAATAAGACTTACAGTAAGACTAACCCTACATTCAAAGTTTTGGGTAAAGGTGCACTATGAAAACAAATATGGTCCCAAAATTGAACCTTGGTGCACACCTTTGGTTAGGTAAGCTTATACAACTGTTGTCGATCACGTGAGGCAAGGGAACGTAAGAGAGATGTTAGAAAACTCTTATTTTGTTAAGCTTCACTGTCTACATGTTATACATGTTGGTAAGTGTGGGAGAGCTATGCTTCAGCACGAATGGGCCGGCTCGACCGGAGTAATACCACGGCCTCACAGAAAACCGACGTGAAGCACGACGCTTGCGTTTTGTTTCCTCGTGTGAGTGAGGTTACTGGAGGCCCAATTACCCTCCCTTTCCCCAATCTCCCCAATTCCTTATTTCCCCAACGATCCTCAAACTCCTGATCCCCAAAAGGCTGGTAACGCACTTGTAACGCCTCTGGTGTTCCAGGTGTCCATGGGCGACGCCGATTGCTTACCATCAGGTGATCCGTCTGCTCGTTTACCGGCTTACGCCATAAAAAAAAATTGTTCATCTTATCCAAGCAAACGCTACAGAGCCTCATATGTCACAGCTTTCACATAAAGTTTGTACGTGGAGTCCACATTTTCTATCTACATGATTAATGAATATTATAATTATTACTGATTTCAGAATGATTGTCTACTGCTAGCGACTGTTTTACAGTGGTTTTTGCTTTAAGTTATGATGTCCTTCCTATCCAATGCGCCGCAAATTTATCTTCCTATCTTAAACCAATAAGGAACGGATTTGATAATGTACTTATATACGAACCCAATAAAATTCATTTCATTATCCAATCAATCGAATCATAAATTTAGTTTTAAGTGCAATCTTGTATCAACTCATTAGATAAAGAATTATCTAAATATACATACTGCATACAGATTAGTAGATAAACTTCAATATAAATATTCGCGAAAAATATTAATTGGCATAGTCTTGTTACAAGCAGACAATAAGTAAGTATTAGTACCACGGTACTACTTTAGTAATATTCTAAGTGTAATTAGTAAAAAATAACGAATTCAATGTATAATATTTTCAGATAAATCAAAATGAAATACTTCATCGCCATCTCCCTGCTGGTCGCCGTGGCTTCGGCCGCTATGGTCAAGCCTGTGGGCTCTGAGCTCGCCGAGCTCCAGGAGATCATCGCCGCCATCAACAGCCCCAGCACCGACCCCGCCACCGCCGCCGCCCTCGAAGAGATGCTCCTCGATGTTCTAGGCATCAAGCCCCAGCCTGTCGACATTGGACCCGCAATTGTTGACGCTGGCCACCATCCTATCGCTATCGGCCCTGCCATCATCGACTCCAACCCCATCTCTGTTGGACCCGCCCTCATTGACTTCCCTCTTCCCGACGGTGGTGTTGTCGCCGAGGAGCCCATTGTCCCTAGCCCCGTTATTGTCGCTCCCGCTCCCGTCGCTGAGGTCGCTCCCGTTGCTGCTGCCAGCACTCCCCTGGTCCAGATCATACTGAACATCAACCAGGCCTCCGCTGAGGCTAGCCCCATTGCTGTTGGCCCCGCTGTCGCCCCCGAAGCCATCGTGCCTGAGCCCGTCCACGTTGTGGATGTCGCCCCTGAACCCGTCCACGTCGTCGAAGTCGCCCCTGAACCCGTCCAGGTTATCGAGGCCGCCCCCGAACCAGTCCAGGTCGTCGAAGCCGCTCCTGTACCCGTTGAGCCCGTCGTCATCGGAGTCCCCATCCTCCCTGAAGCCGTCGTCGCCCTCCCCGAAGCTCTCAACTAAATAATAAAATAATTTATTGAAATATTTTTAAGTATACTAACAATAAAATCGTTGCATCTAATTTCAATTTCTTATTTCTTACTTTTCCTATTTACAACATAGATAAAAAATTTAAAGAACTTATAAAGTATTTAAATATTCAATGTTTATAAATAAACCTTGGAATTACTAAATGATGATCTTAATAAAACTAAAATAGAGAAAAAGAAGAGAAAAACAAAACAACCTGTACAATTAGTTATAACTAACTGTGCGCTCGACTTCGTTCGCGTAGAAACTGCATAGTTCTTTACAGTTCCTCCCTCGTAGTTAATGGCGTGATAATATATGTTGATCCGATCTTCTACTCATGCAAAACTTGAATTAATTCTATGCAGTAATTTTAATTTAGCTCAGACATAGGTACAAACAAACAGACACTAAAATCTTAGTATATGTTTGGATCACGTCACAAGTACTATTTAAAAAAATCAATATACAGTTTTGAATTTCCTATGATTTTATTTGAAGTACAGAATAGATGTCAATAGTAAGGACAATAACGGTAAACAATTCATTGACACAATGTTTACCAGACTGTAGAAGCACGATGGGATTAACATCGTCACAAAATGTATACATACAAAAATCCCATGCAATAAATGAGATTAAAAAAAATGTTTACCATACAGACAAGTTTGAGATAAGCTCAGTCTGGCACGAGCCGCGGATAAAAGATTAACTTGTTAACATAAAAGATAATAAATCAATAAACCTTTATTCAGACCATGCAAATACTTGGTATTGAACTAAGAACTAGTATTATTCTCTACTAGCTTTTACCCGGGGCTTCGCTCGCGTCACAAAAGAATAAAAAGTAGCCTATGTGACATATACCAATACACACAGCGCCATCTATACCAATACTTTTGGTTTTTCCTCGGGAATATCAATTTTTTCTGGGTTAAAAGTACCCTATTATTTAATCCGGACTTCTAAATTTACGTCTGCAAAAATTCAAAGCAATCGGTTGAGTAGTTACGGCGTGAAGGTGGAACAAACAAACAAACTCACTTTCAGATTTATAGAGGTAATATTAGTAAGGAAGTAAGGATTTTTTGTTTGTTTATATTTTGCAGTTCCGTTTACCAATCGGCAAAGGCCTTCTCCAACCCATTCCATTTCTGTATTTCTTGGGCCGTTCTATTCTACATAACTCCCGCTACCTGTCTGATGTCATCCTAAGTCTGCCTCTTTTCCTCTTAGTTTTTCTGGAATCCCATCGTGATACAATTTTACTTCATTTATCTTTTCCTCGTATCATATTAAGAACTGTCCATCTCCTTTTTTCATTTCTGAGAAAGTAATATAACTTATTATATAATGTTGTTGTTTTAATCAGTCACACGTTTAAGAACCCCCTAATGTTTAGCAATCAGAACCGCTCATTGACACCCTCACATCAGAAGAGTTACAAGATAGAATTAAAATATTTCCAATTACAGTTTCTGAATGAAAAATTCCTAATTCGTCCAATGCACTATGTTGATTGTATGGACGACGGATGGGTTTCGAATTTGCAAATGTTGCCACAGAACAAGGCATAATGTCTTCATTGAGTTTTAGGTGTAGATGACGACGTTTCGTTTTATCTGTGGAGGAATTATGCTACTTAAAGCGTACTATAAAAAAATAGATAAATCAATTTATCAAAACATTAAATTTCACGACTCATACGTAATCTACACCCAGAAGCATTCTACAGCAAGCATTATTTTAAACATTTTGTAAAGTTGGTATACTAGAGGTGCACTCCCAATATTTGTAGCTTTAATAAATCGTTTAATGCTTTGCAAGCCCAGTCATAATACCAAAGTTTGACTGGGTTACATAATATACATTACATTACAACAAAGTGGATTACACAATACACATTATTATGCTAGGCTAAAGTAATATCAAAGGGCCGGCTATTTTTTCGGTTAGAAAATTAGCAACGCCATCCAAGAAAGTTATCAATGCTGCCAGTCTTCATGGACCGTTTCCCAGAGACAATAATGTGAATGAATTCTTTGACGTCTAAAACAGGTGTTCTAGTTACTTTTGCACCCTTTACAATATTATAAAAGTGAAGCTGAAATGAAATTGCAGACCTAAATGTGGATGAATAAAGAAGGAAGATATGTTACGTTAAGAACTATTTTAAGAAAAGAAAGCATGTGATGTGATGATGTCTCATACAGAGAGAATAGAAAATGAGAACATATTGTCACAAGTTTCTTTACAATATCGGTAAAAGAAATTGATAATTGACTGATTAGTGAATCCACACTTTCTCTATCTAGTGTTTGATTGTGAAGAAGTATTTTTATACTAGACTTTATTTGCTTATCTAATTGCAGCTGTAAATACAGAACTCTCTAGACTATGATGTCACCATAAAAGATGATAATACATGAATTGCATTTATAGATTCGTAGATAAAACACAATATAAATACTACAGAAACCAGTAAACGGCAGTGTTTTTCACGCTTTTCACTCAGTGAGTATTCGAAGAAAATATTTTTTTTTTGTTTCTGAAAACCTGTTCTTAACATAAAATACAATTGATTATTTACTAACTTTTTTTATTTTGTTTACAGTTCCATCAAGATGAAATACTTCCTAGCTATTGCCCTTTTGGTCTCCGTGGCTTCAGCCGGCATGGTGAAGCCTACTCCCGGCAGCAACGAGGTGGCCCAGATCCAGGAGATCATCGCCGCTATCTTAAACCCCAATACTGACCCCGCCACTGCTGTCGCCCTCGAAGAGATGCTCCTCGATGTCCTCGGTGTGAAACCAGAGCCTGTCGCAATTGGACCCGCCATCATTGACTACCCCTTACCTGAGGAGGCGCCTGTTGTACCTCCCAGCCCTGCTGCTGAGGTGGCTGCACCTGTACCTAAATCTCCTTTGGTTCAGATCATCGTGAACATCAACCACGCCTCTGCTGACGTCAGCCCCGTCGATCTTGGTCCTGCTATCATCCCAAGGCCAGTCCCTGAGCCTGGCCATATCGAGGATATTGTCCCTGAGCCTGTCCACGTTGTAGACGCTGCTCCTGAACCCGTGGAGCCGGTCATCATCGGCGAACCGATCCTCCCTTCACCAGCCGTTGTCCTCCCCGATATACTGAACTAAGAAATAAAGGCTATTTATAAACTCATTGCATTACATATTGAATCTATAAAATGTTTTTACATGAAATTCAATAAAAGGAATATTTTATCATTAATGTTTGTATTTAATTTATTTATTTATCATTCATGTACCTACACCACTTAGACAATATTACAAAGGACAGCACATTACAAGCATGCATGGATTTCTTCCTGCAGACCTGCGACAGGAAAAGGAAATTAAACATAAGATATTTTGATTGTATGAATGCAATTTAACTGTTGTATAGTAAAAATTTACTGTACAAAGATAGAAATTAGTACTTAGGTATTTTCAGTATCCAAATACACTATTCAAGTACGGCTGCACTAGCTAATTAGTAACCCATTTTTAAACTGACTTCAAAAAAAGGAGGAGATTCTCAATTCGTACCGACCGTATATATACATATTTTTTATGTTTGTTCGCCGATATCTCCGTTATTTATGAAACGATTTTGATAAATATTTTTTTGTTGAAAAGGAGATAGTCCCAGAATGGTCCCATGATAAGGAAATCAGGATCTGATAATGGAATACCAGGAAAACAAAAAAGAACTTTTAAAAATTATAGGGGCGACTAGTGCGTTTGTTAACTTTTTCATTAAGTTTTAAAAACCACTAAAATCTGATAAAGGTTTGGCGTCGATCTAATAATAAAGCCGAGAGCCACTCGAGGGAACTCCTCGCCGGTTACGTTGTTCCCTCTTGTTCTTGTTGTACGGAGTTCCCTCGATAATAGCTATCTTGTGTTTGGGTATATATATGTATATAGGATAATATATATGTATATAACTAGCGACCCGCCCCGGCTTCGCATGGGTGCAGTACACATGTATTATACATATAAACTTTCCTTAAGAATCACTCTATCTATTAAAAAAACCGCATCAAAATCCGTTGCGTAGTTTCATAGATTTAAGCATACAAAGGGACATAGGGACGGAGAAAGCGACTTTATTTTATACTATGTAGTGAAGTAAACAATCATCATCATCAACAGCCTATAAGTCCCCACTGCTGAGCAAAACCCTCTTCTCACACGGAGAAGGTTTGAGTATTAATCACCACGCTTGCTCAATGCGAGCTGGCCATTTCAAACTTATAATTAGACATTTTAAGCCCAGGTGTTTGAAGTGATGTTTTCCTTCACTGTTTGTCAGTGGTGTCTGAATAATCTTAGAATGTACATAGGTAATTTATGTATCTAATTTATGAAAATACAGATGAGAGATAGAATAGACTTATTTCCATTGACAAAACTTTCAATTACTCGGTAGCTATCATTAAATTGGATAAGTTTATCATAGATTAAAACATAATGACTTAATCCGCATAATAAATTGTTCTGTCTACTTGAATGCGAAAGCATTAATTAATAACATTCCGATATCTTACAATTGAATAAGTATTATCTTCGTTCAAACTGGAATGAGAAATTAAAGATAACTGGAGACTATAGATTCTAGATACTAAGATAATTAAAGATAAACTAAAATGAGATGAATGATTTCTTCTTATCTTCAGGAGCGTCAGCAATCAGTTCACGTTGATGAGACCTCATCAAACTGGAACCACTTGCAGACTGGCGTTCCTCAAGGCGGTATTCTCTCTCCTCTTTTATTCTCTATTTTCATAAGCCTTATTACTTCTGAACTTCAGTGTGCGTACCATCTGTATGCCGACGACCTACAGGTGTACTGTCGGGCTAGGATCGAGGGTTTCCCTGGGGCAATCGCGAGAGTGAACGCTGACTTAGCTGCTATATATAATTGGTCTGAGAGGTTTGGAATAGCTGTGAACCCGAATAAATGTCAGGCGATTATGGTGGGAAGTTCTCGTACCTTGTGTAAGGTTGACAGTGCATCTATGCCGCCTGTATTGTTCAACGGTGCGATCATACCATTCAGCAGCGACGTGAGGAATCTTGGCTTGCATGTTGACAGTAACTTAAACTGGCGTGCTCATGTCACTAGCATATGCCAACGGGTCACCGGGACGCTGCGGGCCCTGTATCGTTTGAGGAACTTTCTTCCGTCCTCTGCTAAGATAATGCTTGTCCAGTCCTTGGTTTTCCCCATTATTAATTATGCTGATGTGTGTTTTTTCGACCTGAATGCAGATCTACTTAACAAACTTGACCGTCTTTTGAATAACTGCATTCGATTCGTCTTCAACCTGCGCAAATATGACCATGTCTCTGCATTTCGATTGCAACTAAAGTGGTTGCCCATACGTCAGCGCAGGGAACAACGGGCGCTAACCACTTTATTCTCCCTTCTTAATTCTCCCAATTTTCCTACTTATCTTTCCCCCTATTTCCAGTATGTGAGCGCTAACCACAGCAAATACCTCCGTTCTTCTAACAATCTTCTGTTGCAATGTCCCACACATCGAACTGACTTCCTTCACTCTTCTTTTTCGTCCAATCCATCTTGCTGTGGAATGCGATGCCCACGGATATCAGGACGGCGACCAGTCGTCTGTCCTTCAAATTTAAGGTACGCGAGTATCTGCGGAAGAAGCTAGCAGACTCAACACACACTTAGGCCTTGTATGTATTTATATATTTATATGTGTATGTATATGTATGTATATATGTTATATTATGTTATATATTTTCCTTCGTATATTTAGGTGTATATATGTCCATATATATGTCCATACTTATTTGTCTACTGTTCGTTTTGCATTACGGATATATTTTAATACTTCTTCATTATATTTAATAAGTATATTATATTCTGTGATGTGTATAATTATATATGATGTTAATGTTAACTTTAATCTTAATGTTAATTATATGTAATACTTGTCAATGTATGATCAAAACTCACAAGTGGTAAACGTTTACACCTACTATTGTGTCTCTCTGCATCACCCTAAGGTTGACTGTTAGAGAATGCCACTAGGCATTAAGTCCGCCTTTGTATACCTACATGAAGTGTAAATAAATAAATAAAATGAGAATAAAGAATCTGCCTCGTTGGCCGAGTGGTAGTAAGTGCGACTGCCGGGTAAGGGGTCTCGGGTTCGATTCCCGGGTCGGGCAAAGTATTACAGGGTTTTAAAAAAAATCTCAGTAGTAGCACGAAGCCTGGAATTGTGCCCAGTATATGGCAATAGGCTTCCCCCTATTACATGGGACTCATAACATAAATAGTGAAAAGTAGTTGTTACATTGTACAGTGGCATAATGTGCACCTCTGCCTACCCCTTCGGGGATAAAAGGCGCGATGCTATATTATGTTATGAGAATAAAGAAATAAGACTTCATTGATACTTAATCGTTGCCAGAAGATTATTTTGTTGTTAAGTATTTAATTTTTATCGCCATTTTTAAAGAAACTGGACTGAGTTGGTTTTGTAGTCCTAATCCTAATTTGCGTCATATTATGTCGAGATAGATAAAAAACAATTGGAATTATGCCCGGTATATGGCAATAAGCTTTATCCCCTATTACATGGAACTCATAACATAAATAGTGAACATTGGGTGTTACATTGTACAGTGGCATTAACATTAAGTGCCGTAATGTGCACCTCTGCCTAGCTCTTCGGGGATAAAAGGTATGATGTTATGTTATGTAGATAAAAAAATAAAAGAATATATTATTGTATCATTATGAAGTAGGTACGACTGACGCTGATTGAATATCGAGAATGTTAAAATGCTTCATGATTATAGTCAGCCTGTAAATCTTTTTCTGTAGAACAAAAGCGGTATTCTCACACGGAGAAGAAATTTATCACTAAGTTTGATCACTGAACTCGCTTTAAGCCCGCCACAACCTCCCAAAACCGCTGCAACTCCTGTAAGACTCTGAACTCGCTTGCTTACTGCTTAGATAATATGCTTGCTTTGATTTTTGTCTATGCGATGGTTTTATAATTATTCGAAATGGAGACAAATAAGTTTTACCAACCATGTGTCCTATCGCCTCTATGCTCCCAAAGGTAGACATTATCTGCAAAAACTCTTACGGCCGTTTGTAATCAATCTTAATCGAAAATCTCTGGATCGATCTAAGTCTTTAACAGATATTCTGTACATCTAATGCCAAAACATGACATATACATACATTATACATAACATAACATCACGCCTAATTTACCCCGAAGGGGTAGTCACAGGTGCACATTACGACACTTAATGCACAATGTAACACCGACTTTTCACTATTTTTGTTATGAGTCCCATGTAATAGGGGGTGAGCCTATTGCCATATACCGGACACAATTCCAGACCATCTACTACTGAGATTTTTTTAAAACGTTTGTAATACTTTGCCCAACCCGGGAATCGAACCCGAGATCCCTTGCCTGGCGGGCGCGACAAATCGGTTGTAAACTTATCTACTTCGGTTTCGCCGTAAATGAGATTCTAACTTCAGCAAAGGACTGTCAAAGAAATGACAATGACGACGAGTTAACTATAAATCGATGTCGCGCAGCCTACTGTCTGTACTGTCTGTACTGTACATTGCCGCGCCTGTACTGTAAGCAGCGCACGCTGCTTATGAGGAAGAACCCCTCTGTGGTTCGAAACTAGTAGAGCTTTTCTCAGTATATGCACGTGAGTAACCCGCGAATTTTAGTTAATTTATTATGTCTCACGATATTGTCTACACGATTTTTTTATGAGATAAGTCGATAAGCGAGCAGACTGATCACCTGATGGTAAGCAATCGGCTCCGCTCATTGACACCTGGAACATCGACATGTGTCACTACATTAGAAAATACTACACAGAGGTCTGAAGAATGATCTGTAGTTACGAACAAAATAGCAAAATAGCAATAGCGATTACTATTTCATAAAGCAATTGTAATTACTATTGCTTTAGTCCTTTTTTTAAATTATATAAATATTGAAACAAAATGTAATTTCAATTACATAATCGTGCTACCGTCTCCACTTCGTATTTGAAACTGAATGTTTGCTAAACTCCAATAAAGTGGAATCATCAAACAATTATCGATTATATTTATGGTTTGTCTATAAAAGTTTATCATCATGTAAATCAAAAATGATAGTTTGCAGTAATAAAACTAATTACTTGTACTTGTACAGTCATATTGGGAAAACCCAAATTTTAATATTTTTATCCTTAAAATTGGTTCCTTATAAGACCAATTTGGTTTGACTTACGAAGTGGTTTTTTCCGGCATGAACAAATAAACGGAAAGTCTCTTTAATGTGGGTGAATTCGTTTCTACTTCAATTAGGTACTACTGGTAATTTTTGATGGGATTATAGTTACATCAAAAACTTACACGGAAACAAGAATAAATATCGAAAGTTACATAAAACCAAAAAGGTTTAAGAAAAACCGTAATAAACAATCCAGCTTCACAGTAGTTAAGTGTCCTAAAATTATTATGTATTTCGGATTACTCACGTAATTATTTGACGAGGAACTCGACTAGTTTTAAGCCATGCTAGAGGCTCATATTCACAAGCAGCATTTCGCAACCCGCGACGCGATGTCCTTAAATATTCTTACAATTTTCTTCAAAATCAACCGTTACAGAAGTTGTAGTTTAAAACTGTAACGTTAATATTGTAATTTTTATGGCAATCATTAGGTCGAAATATTAACATTCCATAACCTGATCTTCTACTTCTGAGCCCATCAGTTTTCATAGAGTTTGCATCCCTTATCTTTTTTAACCGACTTCATTAACAGACTTCATTAACTGACTTTGTGAACCGACTTATAAAAAAAGAAAGACGTTCCCAGTTAGACCTGTATTTATGTGTACAATATGTTTGTGCCATTATCTCGCGATTGGCTAAACTGATTTTGATATGGTTTTCAGAAAAGTGCTTGTTACACTTAGGAGAAGGTTTTAGTATGTTAATTAACTGACTTTAGAAAAGAGGGCTTTAAAGTCTGTTTTTTAAACGTAATTTATCAAAGAATTTAATAGGCTCACCCCTATTTATTACATGGGACTCATAAGATAAATTAGTGAAAAGTGGGTGTTACTCCAGTGAGCACCTCTGCCTACCCCTTCGGAAATAAAAGGCGTGATGTTATGTTATATTTATCAAAGAATTATTATTATAGGTACTCCTTAACCCTTTTGACATTCCTCACGTGACATGTCCACTTACCTATTCATTGATGGTGCAATTCTTTTATATTCATCCGCATTATAATTCTGATTCGCCAACATGACGTTGAAAATTTGCATTTTAAAAATTACTACAGTTTATGAAGCAATGTCTACTACCGGTAAATAAAATAAATACCATATTGATCCCATCATAAAGATATAATTAACAATTGCACTGTATGTGACTGTACATCATCGAAGTATATTGGGTTATTCAGGATCCTATCTAGGTATACCTAATCTAGATTTTGATAATGACTATTTAGTTATCTGTATAAGTAGATAGTTACCAATATAAATAGTAAACTGAAACAGAAAGCAGCAAGTCGTCTCTGACACGCGTCTTAACAAGTAAGTACTAATTACATACTACTAATTCTAGAAGGAATTGTCATTCTTATTACTTCAGAAGACTTGCTTCAACCGTTGTTCTATTGTTAAATTCTCATCACCAACCATCACTTTCCAGATACTATCAAAATGAAATACTTCATCGCCATCTCCCTGCTCGTCGCCGTGGCTTCGGCCGCTATGGTCAAGCCTGTGGGCTCTGAGCTCGCCGAGCTCCAGGAGATCATTGCCGCCATCAACAGCCCCAGCACCGACCCCGCCACCGCCGCCGCCCTCGAAGAGATGCTCCTCGATGTTCTAGGCATCAAGCCCGAGCCTGTCGACATTGGACCCGCAATCATTGACGCTGGCCACCACCCCATCTCTATCGGTCCTGCCATCATCGACTACCCTCTGCCCGATGGTGCCCTTGCTGAGGAGCCCGTTGTCCCCGGCCCCGCTGTTGTTGCTCCCGTTCCCGCTGAGGTCGCTCCTGTTGCCCCCGCCGCTCCCGCCGCACCTTTGGTCCAAATCGTCCTCAACATCAACCAGGCCGCCGCTGAGGCTAGCCCCGTTGCTGTCGGCCCTGCCATCAACCGTCCCACGCCTGAGTCCAGCGTACCTGCTGGTCCTGCCATCAACCGTCCCACACCTGAAGCCAGCGTGCCTGCTGGTCCTGCCATCGACCGTCCCACACCTGAGGCCAGCTTGCCTGTTCTCCCCATCGGTGTCGTCGCTCCTGGAGCCGTGAAACCCACCAAGCCAGTATTCGTCCTCCCTGAGGCTGGTGTTTCCCCCGTGAGGCCCGTCAAGCCTGTTCTCGTCATCCCCGAAGCTGTCGGCTCTCCCGTGAAGCCCTCTAAGCCCGTCGTTGCCTAAGGTCGCTCCCCGCACTTAAATAAGACGTGATGTGATCAGTTTATTTTGTCTATAAAATGTTTTACATGATGATACAATAAAAGACACTTGCAAATTCTATTTCATTTTTTATTTATTAACTAAACATTACAAAATGTGGTTACAAAATAACTAAAGTTATTAAAACACCATAAGGACAATAACATTTTACACAATTAAGAAACTATTAACTGTATATGATATGTTACAAACTACACCTTGGACCAAGGTCCAAGGTACCTCAACAAATCTTGGGTTCAATACCCCATTAGTTGTTTATTCAGAAATCGAAACACAGACCATACCTCTGCAATTTTATTGAAACACAGTTCTAAGTCAAAAGCAATACACTCGTCTCTTCTATGATAAAAATCGAAACTTTAAAATACCGGAACTAATCATTAAGGAAATGTGAAAGTAAGACTTAAGTGTAATTGTGAAGAATAGATGGATGAATGACGAGCAGAATTGAGAAACGAAGATGAAGGAATGCAGAATTAAGAGAAGGCTTAAACCCAACAGTAGGAGATAACATAGGATGATGACGATGATGATAATGTATGACGTTACACTTTTAACACGTTACACATTAAAACTAAAAAACGCTTCCTCATTGTCGTAAAAGTTATAGGAGCTTAATGACAATGGAGTATTATGAAGATAAAGCTAAACTTTTACAGCATGTCATTTGATAAAGTAATATTATTGCCTAACCTGATAATGTGAACTTGTGCTATCAGGAAACTTGTTAATTTTTCTATTAAATAAAAAGTAAAAATACAATACTTGAGTTTTTCATTGTATAACATACCTACTTTATTATTATCATGTTTAACAGTTTACATAGGATTTTTTTGAGGTGGAAAATCATCCAACGGCTTCTCCCGCCTTGGGTGAAGAGAAAGAGACTACTATTGACCAAAAACCACCCTGTTCCTACTTCTCCTTCTAGCCGGAGCCCCGGTAACCCACTAACGACTAAGCCGTCTGCAACTCCCGACTTAACTATATATATCTTGTCAGCAACACCAAAAGTAATTTATAATTATGAAGACTGAATGAAACGAAATGAGTATCTGAGTGACGTTGTGGATGTATGTATATCCTTCTAGAAATCTGTTTAATTGCGTCATCGTTTCCGGGGAAGAGTGCCCGAGAATGAGCCATCATTCACACAGCGAGTTGAGCATTCGAAACTTCCTTTGGAGATGAATAAGATCGAAAAGCACAAATTGTTATTTTTCAGACAAGCGAATCGAGCCTTACCCCTAATATGCTAGGCCTAGGCTATACTCATTATTACCCTTTAATCGAGCCTGAAACCTAGTAAGTCTATGACAGTCGCCCTTGGTGAATGGTATCGTACATCCACTCGTAATTGAAGTTTCTTCAGGCAATCTGACATAATCCACGTGTCCTGATATCCATTGATAGCCAATGTGATTTATTTTGGAAAATACGCGCATAACAATAATTTCAAGGTTTCTTACTAACGATAAACGGTAATAAATTAATGAATTAGGTTAAGAAGACGATTAAAATTTCCACTCACAGAAAACTTCACGTTATTACATAGAAGAGATATTAAAAAAATATATTCTCAACATCTAGGTAGAGGCCTAGTTGTATCTTATACTATTATATAAAGCAGAAGAGTTTGTTTTTTTGTTTGTTTGTTTGAACGCGCTAATCTCCATAACTACAAGTCTGATTTTAATAATTTTTTTTTTGTTGGATAGCGCATTTATCGAGGATGGCTATAGGCTATAAAACATCACGCTACGACCAGTAGGAGCTGAGCAGAGCGTGTGAAACCGCGCGGAAGTAGCTAGTAATACGTAAACTTTTACAAAGCCCTTATATAAGGTTCCTGTAGTGAAAAGTAGTGTTGTCCTGGAATAAGTCCACTTAGTTAACATTTCAAAACAATCCTCGACACGGTAGAATTTTTAGGATAAAATAGCGAGGGCAGGTATGGTTGTGTTTTTTGGTGGCTACGGGTCCCTTGTAAGTCATCCTATTCACACCGACGCTAAGGGAAAAATTAGTCCAATCAAGGTTGAGTACTATGAAACAGTACTGAACGAGTCGCATCATGTACCAATAATACTAGACAAATTGTTAAAGTTTGCATCTTAGTATACAATTAAGATCCTAAACATAATCATCATCATTACATCATACCTTTTATCAGAGGTAGGTAAGCAGAGGTGCACATTTATTTTATTTTTTATTTTTTTATTACTTACATTACATTATATCACTTAATGCCACTGTACATTGTAACACCTACTTTTCACTACATATGTTATGAGTCCTATATAATAGGTGAGTCTGTTACCATATACCGGGCACAATTCCAGATTCCGTGCTACTATTGAGATTTTTTTAAAAACCCAGTAGTACTTTGTCCGGCCCCGGAATCAAACCCGAGACCCCTTGCCCAGCAGTCACACTCGCGACCACTGAGCTAATGAGGCAGTACTAAACCGTTCAATTAAAATCCCTATTTGGATGATGAAGTTGGAAGATGGAAATTTAAAAACACATTGTTTATTGATAGAATTTGTTTAATGACAAAAATTACTTATCTTCATCTTTATCTTTGGTACACACAGCCTTATCATGTCGTGTAAATCAAACTAGTAGTAAGATAATATTAAAGATAGTTTGAATTTACAAAATGTACAACCAAGCCATAAAATTCTCCTTTTAGGATTATCATTCTTCTGTATTCATGTTTAAGACAAAATATAACATGATTCTGACTTCTATGTCTTTCGCTACATTACATGTTTCATTTTTAACCAGCTTCATTAAGCTTTCCATCCATGCTTTCAACATTGTTCCATCGTCAACACAACATGCTTTCATCAACAGTCAGATGACATTTAACTGCTGAGTGGAGGTCTCTCAGCTTAAGAATCGGCTTTGTATCTGACTGTAGTTATGATCCGGGCCAGTAGTTGATACTTGGTGTAGTTCAGTTTTTGTACCAAGATAATCATTTTCTGGCATTTATTTACTTACTAACAGAATCTTAAGGGTCTATAATAAAATTATAACGCTCTCTAAAATGAGTTAAATTATTCATCATCATCATCATCAACAGCCTATATGATAATATAATATAATGCCCACTGCTGAGCAAAGCCTCGTAGTAAAATTATTACCCTGATAAATTGTTTTTGTTTCTTTTTCATTAACCTTACTTATCAGTTGCGAAATATTCCACGACTGTACCTTTGAATGTTAATTACTCAGGGACATAGCTTAGCATAATCTTAAACTGTGATAATTATCCGTAATCTTTGACAAATTTATTAGATTCGTAGCAATATAAATAGTAAACTGAAATCAAAACGAGCAAGTCGTCTCTGAAACGCGTCTTAACAAGTAAGTTTTAAACGATACAGTGCTACCTACCTATTTCATGTTCCATTCACAATTTAATTTGAAGAAAAAAATCTAATTTCTAATATTACATGTTACCTTCCAGATACTGTCAAAATGAAATACTTCATCGCCATCTCCCTGCTCGTCGCCGTGGCTTCGGCTGCTATGGTCAAGCCTGTGGGCTCTGAGCTCGCTGAGCTCCAGGAGATCATCGCCGCCATCAACAGCCCCAGCACCGACCCCGCCACCGCCGCCGCCCTCGAAGAGATGCTCCTCGATGCTCTAGGCGTCAAGCCCGAACCCGTTGATGTTGGACCCGCAATCATTGACGCTGGTCACCACCCTATCTCTATCGGACCTGCCATCATCGACTCCAACCCCATCTCTGTTGGACCCGCCCTCATTGACTTCCCTCTGCCCGATGGTGCCATCGTTGAGGAGCCCGTCATACCCGGCCCCGCTATTGTCGCTCCCGCTCCCGTCGTTGAAGCTGCTCCCGTCGCCGCTGCCAGCACTCCCCTGGTCCAGATCATCCTGAACATCAACCAGGCCTCCGCTGAGGCTAGCCCCATCGCCGTTGGCCCCGCTGTAGCTGCTGAGGAGATCATCCCTACTCCCGTCCATGTTGTTGAGGCTGCCCCTGAGGCTCCCATTTCTCCTATTGCTGTTAACCCCATCGGTGTTGTAGCCCCTGAAGTCGCTCCCATTGCTCCTATTGCTGTAAACCCCATCGGTGTGGTGGCTCCTATTGCTCCCATCGCCGTGAACCCCGTCGGTGTTGTGTCTCCCGGTGTGAAGCCCGTCAAGCCCGTCCCCGTAATGGTGCGCCCCGCTTACTAAGAAACCAAGTGATACAATAAATTTAATTTACCAACTAACTATACCTTTGTCGTTATTTCACGCTCTTAGTATTTATCCTAACCTAAATACCTAAAACATGTAGGATGATTATACTCATTATATAATCAATGAGACAAAATAAGCGAGGATGTTCATTAGAACATCCTCGCTTATTTATTATATTATCGGAAGCCCATTAGGGCTTCCTATTAAAGTGAGAACACCAACAGTTCAGAGAAGAGAAAAATTGGGAAAACTGAATATGATAGAGTTCTTCAAATTGTATTTTTTTATTTTTGTCTATTTTGTGATGGGATAGGTCCTATACATAAGCAAACAGTAATACCTATTCAGGTACACATAACATAACATCACGCCTTTTATCCCCGAAGGGGTAGGCAGAGGTGCACATTACGGCACATAATGCCACTGTACAATGTACTATGTAATTAATACCCACTTTTCACAATTTATGTTATGAGTCCCATTTAATATTGGGTGAGCCTATTGCCATATACCGGGCACAATTCCAGACTCCGTGCTACAACTGAGATTATTTTAAAAACCCAGTAATACTTTGGGAATCGAACCCCAGACCCATTGCCCGGAAGTCGCACTTACGACTATTCGGCCAACGAGACAGTCAGGTACTTAAGGGACGTTAGTTCAGTTCCGATTAATATTTTTCCAATTCCTACAAATAGTTCCTTCGTCGTATAGGCCGGCTCAACCGAATGATACCTTACCACGGCTTCACGGAAAACCAGAGCCAGCTGACTTTTCCGGATCAAACTGCAATAATTTCGTTCCATTAATCACTCATTCTTGGGGACAAAGTTCTTTGTGAAAGCTAAAGTACCTACACGTGTTTAACATCATTGTGAAATATCGTATCACGTCTAGGCTTTATACGTAGATATAACTTGTTTATTTCGGATTTTTATGATGTCATCAGACAATACTTAATTATTATCAGAAATGTAAAGACGGTTTTATGTATCTTAATATAATCTTCGACATTGGCATTGACAATACTAGTGAAAGCACTGATACTTTCTTTATCAAAAGATTATAACAAAAGTATGTAATTAAGTACGTAGATAAACGATTGTAGACTGCCTCGTTGGCCGAATTGCAAGTGCGACTGCCGGGCAAAAGGGTCTCGGGTTCGATTCCCAGGTCGGGCAAAGTCACGGGCCTGCGGACGGCGAGCACGGGTGACTCACCGCCCGGCCAGAACCAGGCCCGAGCGTACGGCGCGTCGCGTTACGCGCGCCTCAAGGAGCCATCAGACCACCACAGATGCGGCCCAACAGGGCTGATGTCGATACGGAGCCGCGGAAGACTTAACGGGTTGCCGGGGCTGCGGTTCGAAGCGCAGTAGTAGAAACGCGGTGGTTTTTTGTCAGTAAGAGTCTGACACTCCCTGCCGCCTCACTCGGGCGAGAGAAGTCATTGGGTGATTTTCCCCCCTCAAAAACAAAATAGGTCGGGCAAAGTATTACTGGGTTTTTAAAAGAATCTCAGCAGTAGCACGGAGTCTGGAACTATGCCCGGTATATGGCAATAGGCTCACCCCCTAAATTGAATTCAAAATCAAATTTTATTGCATTATAATGCGTAAAATAGGTGTTACATAATTGGGTGTAATTCGGTTAGGGCACGGCAACATATAGAGCAAAATATAATCTAAATTACAGAACATAGTTCGTAACTTTATACAAAGTTTGTAATACTCAAACTTTATACATATTTATTTATTTATACAAAAACTCAGGAATGAACATATATACTAATCGGATAGCAGGAAAATGCGCGAGCAATGAGTCAAGCAAAACGCTTCAAACCAAAATTCTTTAAAAAATACAATGTTACTCATAAGTCAGTCAACCCTTATACTTTGTAGATTATTGGATATTCATTCTAATTTTTACACCATCATTGAAAATTGTCATGCAATCAAGTGTAATATCGAAGCCATCTCATCATAAAAGTTTCCGTACTTAATTAAGTACTTTCTATCAAGCAGAAAGATTATTTTGTTTATCATGAATGGGCAATAAATTTGACACATTCCAAATCACTGAACTTTAGACCTTACTACAGTCACGAGTGGGTTGTAAACAATCAAAAGTATGTATGTGTATCTGATAGACGAGGCATTCATGTTATTCAGATTTTATTAACAGCGACATCTATGTTCGGACACTGTGGTGTTTTGAAAAGATGCAAGCTGGACAGAATGTATGTTTAATCGACTTCAAAAAGAAAAAGAAAGGAACCTTGACCTGTATATATGTTTGTGCTCGATTAACTCGCTATTGATTGAACCGATTTTTTCGGTTTCAGTTAAAAATCGGAACATGGGGATTGAACCAACAAAAGCAGCAACGAAGCAGTCACAAAGGCGTTCACGTCTTAATGAATGACATGGAAGAAACATAATTATATAGAAAAATTAATATTTAGAACGCTGAAGTGTATATGGAACCCAGCTGAGCTAATAAGGAAAAATCTGACAGTCTTCTTTATCTTTCCCTGATGAAAGGACTCCATAAAGACACCCTAGGGACAAAAAGGTTCCAAGATTACGTCATAATACCGGCGCCTGAAAACACGAGGTTCATTATAAAATTAATCTACCAGTAATAGTCTACACGTCACGTGTCATTAATTTTTATTCTTATCAAGTGTATATATCTAAATCCACCAACAAGTAATGAAAACTTGTTTTATAGTTGGTTTATTGAAGATTCCTTTACAAATCTTAGATTATATCTTCTGTGGTAAACCGACTTGAAAAGTGAAGAACCGTTTAACGAAGCCTTTGATGGATGGTTTGAAAGAGGGTACACGTTTGGAAAGAAAAATTGTCGTTTGATGTTTATGAAATCTAATCATGAATTCATTTTGCACAGGATTTAGCTGCTACAATTATTTGATTCAGCACATATACGTCTTAACTTCCAGTAGAGTTTTCTGTGGAGCAAATTATTGTACCATTTTTATTAACATTTTTGTAAACTCTTTTGTTGAAAAATATTGTTTCATCAACAGCCTATAAGTGACCACTGCTGACCAAAGGCCTCTTTGAGAGGGAGACGGAGAAGGTTTGAACATTAATCAGCACGCTTGCTCAATGCGGGTTGGCGATTTCAAACTTATAATTAAAAATTATAAGCCCTGGGTTCCTCACGATGCTTTCCTTCACCGTTTGTCAGTGGTGTCTAAATAATCTGAGAATCGAAATCCTAAAATACACAAATTGCACATTAGTAACGATAATGTCGTCGACACTAAAAGCGAAGTACTTTTGCGTTTTAATTAGTATAATAATATTCCAGAAACGTCTGTTTGTACATTCATCGTTATCAGCTGTTAAATCCCTGGTTTAGTAAAAATATGATTGGTTATCGATATTCTTATTAATCATTCGATTTAATTGTTTCTTTACTATAATAGTTGTAAGTGCCACTACTATTATAGCTACCACTCCGATAGACATATACCATTTGAATACTTGGTAGGTGCAAAAGATAGGTAGGTTGCTTATAGGCAGACGTGGTCCCTCGTAGGCCGCCACAAGGCGAGATAGTAAACAAACGTCGGCCGATCAAATAAATAAATCAAGAATACAAAAATCAATAACTAAAAGCACTTGAAATTGCAATTGGCATTGAGTAGGGACAATTTTTTTTATGAAATAGGAGGCAAATGGTAAACCATCAGCGCCACCCATGGACACCCGCAACACCAGAGGAATACAATACTATTTTAACATTTTAAAAGTGACTGCTCGCCTTAAGCCTGTTTCTGCTGACAGAAAACTATTGAAGGCAGAACCTAGGCTAAGCGTCAGTCACCAAAAACCGACGTATTGTGTTAAAATTTTTGGACCAATATTTATGATATCGTGAGGACACTTTTCATAATTTTCTTGCAGAATAAATACCAAATATTGATACAATAGTCACTCAATGACCACAAAACTGTTTAAATTGTGAAATTAAACCATCGATGCGCAATATCAGTGGCATAACACAACAAAAAGATATCGTCCCGATAAAACACTTAGTTAAATTTATAGCCCTGTTATTTGTCGGCTCGATAAACCTATTGTTAATTCGGCAGGTATCATAAACCGCTAATAAAACGATAAATTTTGATTACATATACTTGTCTACTGTGACGTCATCACTGAATTAAACGTGATCATAATCCGTGCCTTTGCCGTTTTTAACATTATTAACTTTTATTTGTTTAATAGAATGGAATATTTTATTTGGTTCATCTTGTTCTTCATTATCATTATCATCAGAGTGCCAAGCACGAATAATTATCGCATTCGTAACGTTATAGTATCGAGCGCGTTCAGCACATTGATTAGTTGGTTCACTGGAGCCGGCCAATCAGAGCGCCGTAGTCTTTAACATTGTCCACTGTTTTACTATGAGTTTCTTCTACAGTTACCATCATCTTATCGTCCATCACTGTTGAAGTTTTTTCTTTACTCTTTACTCTTACTTGAAATAACTGCATCATATTTTATTCTAACCCTTTCTACATTTTCCGATCTCATCACAAACATCCATTCCTTTCGTATCCCGCACACAATTAGTTACAACTTTACAGTGATTTTTATCGGCCTCAACCTTGTTATCTACTTTTAAATCTCAGCATGAAGGTGTTTTTTTATTGGATAAGCCGGTAAACGAGCAGATGGATCGGTGTCACCCATGGACATCTGAAACACCAGAGGCGTTACTTTTGCATTATTGGTGTTTTAGGGATTAGAACTTTCAGGATCGTTGGCGATTTGGGGATCAGGAAGATTGGGATAATGTTGTGCCTGTGTGCCTCCGATAACCCCACTCACAGTCGGTTTTCTGTGAGGCGTTGGTAACACTTCGGTCGGTCCAGTCGGACCGCTCGCCCATTGTTGATTGAAGGTCTTCTTTAGTTTTAGGTTTAGGTCAGCTTAGTAAGAGGTTTCAACCCAAATTATGCTCACTTATGTCTGCATATCAATCTACAGTTGTCGAAATTCAATGACTTATAAATATAGAAAGAAAAGAATGGTCCGTTAGGAGGTACCTATGTAATTTCTATCATCATCATATCTTTAATTTAAATAAACGTATGTCTAAGCCACATCTCCAACCATTTCTGTTAATTTTATATCTTATTGTCTGTTACTACTACCATGTTATTGTTTTCATTACTGCATTTATTGCACCCAATTATCTGTATCCTTTTGTATTACATTTCATTCCATTGATAAAAGAAATGTATATAATGTCCCAAAATGATTGATTCTTGACTAGTTGTTCTCTGAACCAGAAAACAATCAGGTACGGTGTCATTTTTTTAATTTATTGAACTTAGATTGTGTAGACTTAGCGTTGTCTTAAGTGAAATGTACTGTGCAGTGACATAATATAATAGTTACATTAAATTTTCTTCCTTTTTAAACTAATAATTAAATTATTCATCAACAGAAACCATGAGAGTCCTGATTCTCGCTGCCCTCATCTCAGTGGCTGTAGCCCACCCAGGCTTGGTGCCAGTAGGTCCTGCTGGCCCAGTCCCTGCACCTGAACCTTGGGCCCCCATCGCTATTGGCCCTGCCATCCTTGACAACTTCCAGCCCATCGCTATTGGCCCTGCCGTCGTTGACAACTTACACCCCATCGCTATTGGCCCTGCCATCATTGATAATGTACACCCCATCGATATCGGACCCGCTCTTATCACAGAACCCGAAATTCTTCCTGACCCTGTTCACATTGTTCCTGAGCCCGTGGCCGTTGGTCCTGCTGTCATCCCTGCCCCTTCTCCGTCTCCTAAAGGTCCCCTTGTGCAAATTATCATGAACATCAACTCTGCTGAGAGCGCGCCTGCACCTTCACCTGTGCCAGTTCAGCCAGTGCATGTTGTTGACGAGGTTCCCGTGCCCGTTCACCCTTTGCCCGTTCACCCTCTGCCCGTTCACCCTCTGCCCGTTCACCCCTTGCCCATTCACCCTCTGCCCGTTTACCCCCTGCCTTTTCCCCCCGTGCCCGTGCACCCCGTGAATGTTGTCGATGCACCACCCGCACCTGAACCCGTTTACATTCCGCCTGCAGTCATTGGTGCGCCTGTACTCCCTGAACCAATTGTCGCACCCCTCGAGCACCACTAAGAAGACCATCGCACTGTGAACATAACTACGAGTGTGCACTATTGAAGTTTTTATAGATTCTATAACTTATTCTATAACGATGGCCGTGTCTCCATTTCGCTGTTGATATATTTGAAAAGACAAATTAAATGAATGTTTTGATCAATATTTTACTGGTTTCTTATTTTCCCTAATTGTCTGATATTGCAATGTTAATGAAATAATGAATAAGTTATCTGATAATAAATAATTCCCACGAAAGGTGACATAACAATATCATTTTGACAAAACCAAAGTATAGGTTTAAGTAAGCCTTGCTGGGAGCATACAAAGTATCGGAAGAATAATAAATAAAAGATTCTTATATTAATAAAAACTCCAGATACTTATATCATACATATCTACCTCTGTTCCAAATTTCATATCAGCCTTCAGCCGTCTTGATGTGACTGAGTAACATACAATACACACAAACACACATATTGTCAGATTTATAATATCGGTTCAAGCAAATTTCAACTTAGAGGGAGATCTATAAGAATTTGTCATAAAGAAGACTGTCAGATCTTTTTTTATATCTATGAAATAAGTAAACACAGGCTTGTACCGTTCAGGTTTCATATAAATTAAGACTTTGTTTAGGTACTTAATAAAGATTTATTTTGAAGTCTGGCTTTTTACACCAAGTAAACATTTTATTATTTATTATTACTTACGTTTATCCGGAATTAATATGGAGGTAGTAAAGAAGGCGCTAAGAATTAAGTACATATGCCGATATCATCACCTTGGGAAAAATCACAATATGTCAACTTATGCATAAGTTTTATGGGTACTTGAAAGCACAAGTTAATTTATCTATTCTAATTCCTATTCTTCATTTTATTTATTCATTTTATTTATTCATTTTATTCGCGGAGAACCTATCGGGTTACCGGGGCTCCGGCTCGAAGCGCAGGAGTAGGAACGGGATGGTTTTTAGTCAGTAAGAGTCTGACACTTCCTCCCGCCTCACCCAGGCGGGAGCAGTCATTCGATGATGTTGCCCCCTTAACTCGTCGAGTACCGGTTTTATAGACACAATTAAAGAACAATAGGTCGCGGTCACCGGTGACCGCTTGGTGTTTGACAGTTTAAAAATATACCATACCATATAATTTGGTTTTCTATTTTACATGTAGACAAGCGCTAAAGTGGCGTTTGGCTAAAGGCACTGATGCCACAATCGTTGTTTCAAGAAACTGTGTCCGCATTTTTTTCAACGTCCTTGGACCAGATAGGCCCTTTTGAACGTCAAACAATATATTAAAATGTCAATCTGTCGGTCAGTCCTCTAGTGAAACAGAAGAAAAAGCAAGAAACTCCATAGGTAACTCTATTGTAATCAGATTTTAAAAAGATTCCAATTAGTTCACAATACAAGTCTCATATTGCTTCGTTAGTTAAATTATATGACTGCCTCGTTGGCCGAGTGGTCGCAAGTGCGACTGCCGGGCAAGGGGTCTCGGGTTCGATTCCCGGGTCGGGCAAAGTATTACTGGGTTTTTAAAAAATTCTCAGTAGTAGCACGGAGTCTGGAATTGTGCCCGGTATATGGCAATAGGCTCACCCCCTATTACATGGGACTCATAACATAAATAGTGAAACGTGGGTGTTACATTGTACAGTGGCATAATGTGCACCTCTGCCTACCCCTTCGGGGATAAAAGGCGTGATGTTATGTTTAAATTATATATGTGATATTGAACTTGTATAGTAGAAACACAGGTAAACCTACTATGTCTGCTGCGAATACTAATGCTTATCTCATCAATTTATCAAAAACGTGTCTTATTGCCATTGTAAATTAGTTTTAAAGTTATTTAAAGACAAATAAATATTAAAATTTATTGACGTATTTTCATGGCAGGGAAATCCCTTGATACTTGTCATTGGGATTTATCATATTTTTTAATAAAACCAGATGGATATGGACATGAGCATTAATGTAATAAAAATGGGTTGGTTTAAATCAAAATGGAACGAAAACTACAGTTTAATTAGGTAGTTTTTTAAGTAAAAACGACGTCGCGCAGCTCAATGATGTCGCCGCGACCGCGCACACTGCTCATGAGGAAGAACCCCTCTGTGGTTCGAAACTAGTAGAGCTTTTCTCAGTATATTCACGTGAGTAACCCGCGATTTTACTTAATTTAGTATGTCTCACGATAGTTATTATAAAAAGGTAGTTTTTTGTAAAGACCTGTTAGATTTATACTCCCTCGGTTAATACCTACTGAAATAAATTGAACATTGAACGATTTGTCATTGAATAATACACTGGATATTACTAGTTTTTTACGTACCTATAATGTGTATACTTCATCCATCGTGAATGACTAATAGAAGTACGTAGTTACTCGGAGTGATACCTAGCATGAACCGATACCTAGCTGTCATAAAATAGCTTAATACGTAAAACTTCCGTATAAATACTTATCACAATGTTATCAACGCAAAAACATTATCTTCTAAGATTAGCAATAAAACAAAAGTTTTACCGTTTGATTCGATAACGCTTTCGTATAAATTAACGTGAATTGTAATTGATGAGCATACTTTGTATTTTGCAAGTAAACATAAGTGAGTATTAATTCATTTCACTATTGTTTGTAAATTAATTCATTATTTAATTAATTACTTGCAAATTTTACTCATTTTGACCAATTCTGTTCCCAGAAATGAAATTCCTACTGTCTTTCGCTGCCGTCATCGCCGTGGCCGTCGCCGTGCCTGCGCACCGCGGCCTAGTGCCCGTTGGACCCGCTGGCCCCGTGCCTGCTCCCGAGCTTGTCCCCGTCGGACCCGCCGGCCCAGTCCCTGCCCCTGAGGCCCCTGAAGTCTTCGAGCCCATTGCCATCGGACCCGCTATCATTGACTCCTTCCAGCCCATCGCCATCGGACCTGCCGTGATCGACTCTTTCGAGCCCATCGCCATTGGACCCGCCATCATCGACGCTGACTCCCACCCCATCTCTGTTGGACCCGCCATCATTGACTTCCCCCTCCCCGACGGTGGTGTTGTCGCTGAAGAGCCCGTTGTCCCCGGCCCCGCTATTGTTGCTCCCGCTCCCGTTGCTGAGGTCGCCAGCGGTACTCCTCTGGTCCAGATCATCCTGAACATCAACCAGGCCTCCGCTGAGGCTAGCCCCATCGCCGTTGGCCCCGCTGTCGCCCCCGAAGTTATCGTGCCTGAGCCCGTCCACGTTGTGGATGTCGCCCCTGAACCCGTCCAGGTTGTCGAGGTCGCCCCCGAGCCCGTCCAGGTCATCGAAGCCGCCCCCGAGCCCGTCCAGGTCATCGAAGCCGCCCCTGTACCCGTTGAGCCCGTCGTCATCGGAGTCCCCATCCTCCCTGAAGCCGTCGTCGCCCTCCCCGAAGCTCTCAACTAAATTATAATGCCTACTAAATAATATTAAGATATCCAAGACATCTACCGAAAGAAACATTAGTTTCTACTGCAAAATGAAGAAAAATTGTAAATACTGCCTAAGATAAATAAAACTGAACATCATTTTTACAACCACTTTGTTTATATGATTTAAAAAACGTACAAGAAGTTGTTAAAATAAACGTTTTACTGTGACATACGAATGGAAACGGTATGCCAAAGATCGATTTTAGTGGGAGGCGCGCGGTGCGTGTCTCCAAACTTCTTCTGTCTTCTGCGGCATGCCGTATGATTGATTGATTCTCAAAAATTTCACCATGCCGCCGCCGGTGTGCACTGGGTCTTAATAGCAAACTTAGGGCCTGTTTCACAATATCGGGAAAATCATTATATACCAGATTATATATATGAAGAACATAATTGGCATGAACTATAACATAGTAAGTTTTTAGTTTATCAAGTACTTATATGAGGGTGGTGAAACAGGCGCTTAGAATTAAGAATCATCCGATCCGCGAATATCATTTTGTTGAGAACAATCTTTTTCACACTATCTCAACATAGTTACATAGGTATTCTAAAACTCTTGGCAGATTGGTATCTCTGCACATCTCTAGCACCAACTGTGAAGAGAAAATGCAGATAGATTTGTCAAAAATCAAATAGAGGGTTAAGAGGAGGTAGATTAGATTATAATAACATCACGCCTTTTGATTTCTGAAGGGATATCGAAGGGTGACATTCACAATGATGGGAATGCTGATTTAATAGTAGAAACAGATTATCCTGCTATGTCTCGTTTGATTACAAATGATAATCTCATCAATTTATCAGAAACTCATGTCTTATTGCAATTGTAAATTGGTCTTAAGTTGTTTGAAGACAAATAAACATTAGTTATTTTTTTTTTATTAAGTACATACTTATCACAATTTTTACATATTTTCATCCCACGGATGATCTCTTGACTGCCTCGTTGGCCGAGAGGTTCCAAGTCTCGGGTTCGATTCCCGGGTCAGGCAAAGTATTACTGGCTTTTTAAAAAATTCTCAGTAGTAGCATGGAGTCAGGGATTGTACCCGGTGCCCTGGCTCACCCTATTACATGGGACTCATAACATAAATAGTGAAATGTGGGTGTTACATTGTACAGTGGCATAATGTGCACCTTTGCCTACCCCTTCGGGGATAAAAGGCGTGATGTTATGTTATGGATATCTTTTGATTCTTATCATTTGGATATATTTTCTAATAAAACCACTTGGTTTGGTCACCTGACCATGACCACTAGTATATTAAAAAATGAAAAAGTACTTCATTAATATCGTCATACCTTCTGGGTTCTTTTCCAGCTGACATCGATGAGGACGAATTTTTTGACGCCCTTCTGGGTACTTTTCCAGCTGACATCGATGAGGACGAATTTTTTGACGCCCTTCTGGGTACTTTTCCAGCTGACATCGATGAGGACGAATTTTTTGACGCCCATTATAAAAAAAATTTTTGAATATTATCTATTTGTAGATAAGTAATTAAGAATGGGTTGTATACAACTAAACTTTAACTGTTTACTTGAGACCCCAGTACGATATCTCTTGACAGATATCGACTGAAATAAAACATTTTTTATTTATTAATGCACTGGATATTACTAGTATTATAATATCGTACATCATTAATAATGACATAAGGAAGTACGTAGTTAGATATTCGGAACGCTTTAAACACAAAATTTTCGTATAAACACTTATCACCAAGCTATCAACGCAAAAACATTATCTTCTTAGATTATCAACAAACAAAAAAAAATAAAAAACGTACAAGAGGTTGTTTAGGTCTCTGGTCTCACCGCAAACGCTTTCTTTTCTTTTTCCATTTTTTTCTTTTCTTTTTTTTAACGTTGCCCCACACTAGCGTTATCTCCTGTGTCGTGGGTGCATTTACAAACATACTCAATATGTTCACATATACAACTTAAAGAAACTTCTTTGAGAAAAAAAATACTTTCTAAGTTTGAATACCAACGTTAAGGAGAATTATTTGGAAACATAATAATAAGTCTCTTAGTTACATTTTTTTGCCATAAGCCGGTAAACGAGCTGATAGATCACCTGATAGTATTATTGGGGATTAGAAGTTTGAGGTTTGTAGGGGATTCAGGGATTGGAGAGATTGGGGGAGGGGAGGGGGTAATTGGGCCTCCGGTAATCTCACTCACACGATGAAACACAACGCAAGCGTTTCTTCATGCCGGATTTCTGTAAGGCCGTGGTATTAGTCCAGTCGAGCCGGCTCATTCGTGCCGAAGCATGGCTCTCCCACACTTAAATATAATCCATCCCTTTGAGAGTTTCCTGTAACTTGGGTTCTAACGCCAGTTTCAAACCTTTTCTAGACAAAATGCTTATTTTTGCAACCCTCGCTACAAAAAAATCTTAGATACTTATTTAATTCCCGTCACATACATAACCAATCTTGTTTCGTTACCATTATTCATTGACCTGGCTATCTGTTCTGCTCTATATAGACCTATAAATTAGTAGACTTTACTGTTCAACTAGAAAAGCATTCTGATAAGTCATAGGACATCAGTAGTCACAACAGACGGATAAGAATGTACCCAGAATACAAGTTAGCAACATGTTCTGGAGTATGGACCTCGTCTAAGGGCCGATTTTTCGATCATCAGTTAATATCTTAACTGTAGAATAAAATTGACATCTGACAGTTTTTAGTATCCTCTTGTCTGTTGGAACACCGGCTCCCGGTATAAACACATTATGGCCGCAACTTTCAACAGAGAAGAGGGTATGGAAGAATTGTCAAAGAATCAAAATTATTCCTCAGTTAAAATTTTATATTAATATTTTAGTTTTAATTCTTTATTTCAATAAGAAGTGTAAGATTAAAAAAAATACATAAAACACAAATTTAACTGAGCATTGAATAATCGGCCCTAATCTAACGTAGTGTATGCTGTCCTCTAGCTAGGTGGAGTAACGATATCCGCAAAGAGGATGGCAGTAGTTGGATGCAAAGAGCTGAACTAGTGAAGAGGCCTACGTCAAGCAGAAGAACGGAAACAGAGGCTGACGATGATGACAACTATAAGTTAGCGAAAGAATCACTTAGAAATATTCTTTTAAAAGAAATATCGTAGTAGATGGCACTCTATAGTTTTTGCAAGTCATCATGTACTAAAGACATGACTTTATGATGTGATGTGAACGATAAAATATTATACAGCCAAATATTGCTAAAGGTGCTATCATATCTAATACGTACCTACCAATAAATCGGGTGTCACAAAGTAGCTTGGCTTTAGGCTAAAGTTCGTTCTATTCCATCTAATCATCACAAAACTGTATAGATAATCCATTGGATACTTGCCAACTAGTCAAATTCAATACTTTTTTCGAACTGTCAAAAACTGTATGCAATCAAGTACGTACACGAAATAAAATACCATACAGCTTTTCTTTCACTACAAGACTTATTTCCAGAATCAGATTCCCGCTGACAGTCCTTTTTAGGTTATCCCACTGAAATCTTTTCAACTACATATTGTATTTCGTTGACAATAACTTTAACATAATGAAAGAAAACAAAATATTTACATTTTAGGTCTTTTAATGTATCTCAATAATGGACATATAAGCGTTTCAAGGTGATGGTAGAAAGTCCAAGTAAATAGTTGAAACAATTTTAGATGTTACATTGTCATGCGCAGTGGCTCGTCGGGATGGTAGGCGTTTAGTTCAGGGCTTCGGGGAGAGCGACGACGGCTTCGGGGAGGATGGGGACTCCGATGACGACGGGCTCAACGGGTACAGGGGCGGCTTCGACGACCTGGACGGGCTCGGGGGCGGCCTCGATAACCTGGACGGGCTCAGGGGCGACTTCGACAACGTGCACGGGTTCAGGGGCAACATCCACGACGTGGACGGGTGTGGGCACGATAGCCTCAGGGGCGACAGCGGGGCCAACAGCGACGGGGCTAGGGGCAGCAGAAGCCTGGTTGATGTTCAGGATGATCTGAACGAGGGGAGTACCAGAAGCAACTTCAGAGGACACGGGGCCGGGGAGGACAGCCACGGGAGAGGGCTCAACGGGGGCAGAGGCAGCACCACCATCGGGATGGGGGAAGTCAATCCATGCGGGTCCGACAGCAACGGGCTCTGGGCTCTCAATGATGGCGGGTCCGATGGCGATGGGTTCGGGGGCGTCAACCCAGGCAGGTCCAACGGCAACGGGTTCAGGGGATGGAACAATAGCAGGTCCGATAACCACGGGCTCGAAAGAGCCAATGATAGCGGGTCCGATAGCGATGGGCTCGACGACCTCAGGGGCCTCAGGAGCTGGCACGGGGCCAGCGGGTCCAACGGGCACCAGGCCGCGGTGCGCAGGCACGGCGACGGCCACGGCGATGACGGCAGCGAAAGACAGCAAGAATTTCATTTCTGGAAACGGGAGTTATTGTCATACTATTGCAAAAATTATTTTAAAAAGTCTTTGCATTTACTTCGATCGCAATCTTTTCAAAATTAGAAAGGTAGTCCTGCTAATGTTATTTTCTGTATATAGAAGGTTTTAGAACATTTTTTGGTTATTTGTGCTACATTAAGATCAAATAACAAAAGAGCAGAATAATAACATAAACTCTGTGACATTACAAGAAGACTTCATGCATGATTAAAAGAGATTTCAGAAGATAGAAGAGCGGAGAAAAGAAATAAGTTAGAAATAGAATAATTGCAATTTACTTACTTATATGCTGCTTGTTATAGCTGCGAGATACAAAGTATCTATTGATTTTCTTTTTCATTTCGTGACATTTTATACTAAAATTTTATCTGACAAGACGATAAAACGATATAATAATTTATTGTTAGTTAACGGGATTGCTTTGTTCCTGTATGAAGCCCAAATACGTTTATGATAGCTTCTGATTATTGTGGAGCTACGATTTAAATTTTATTTATTTATTTTTGTAATTCCCCATGTAATTTCTTTTGCAATATCCACCCAATGGTTGTCTGGTAGACATCACTATAATTGTTAAGACCGGATTTGTACCCATTATTATTATTTATTTATGTTTGTCATTTCTTTTTTCTGTGTGTACTGTATTACTAATGGTGTGCAATAAAGATTATTCTATTCTATTCTATTCTATTCTGTTCTGTTCTGTTCTGTTTTGCTCCGTTCTGTTCTTTTCTGTTCTGTTCTAAATATTTTATAGGTACTTATAATATACAGAAGCAAGGAATATTTACTTATAGAAGTTGCACTGATTCTATCGGAGACGTGTTTTCTGATCTTTCTGTTAAATGTATGTATCATCCACGAGATATTGTGTTACGCTTTCTGTTATCCATATTTTCTGTAGTACCTACTTATCACTGACTCTAGAAATGAGCCCTTGGGCCCTTGGGGCATGTGAAATAACACAACACCCCAAAAACTGGGTTCTATATTTAAAATTTTTGCGTCTGCCTTTCCTTCTGTAATGCCTGTCCTGAATGTTACTTATCGGGTTTATGAGCCAGTAATTTCATCATTTAGATATTCTTCTCACATTCATTTCTATCATCATAACTGCAGTTGTCTTCTATACAGATTAATATGAGTGTCTGTTTGTAATATTGAAATAACCGCTTTTTACTACATGCATATGAATACATACCAACTACCGTCTACCTCGTTGGCCGAGGTATCGAAAGGGCGACTACCTCGGTCTCGGGTTCGATTCCCGGGTCGAGCAAAGTACTACTGGGTCTTTTTTTAATTCTCAGTAGTAGCACGGAGTCTAGAATTGTGCCCGGTATATGGCATTTAGACTCACCCCCTATAACATGGGACTAATACATAAATAGTAAAAAGTGAGTGTTATATTGTACAGTGGCATTAAGTGCCGTAATGTGCACCTCGGTCGGCCTATCCTTCGGGGATAAAAGGCGTGATGTTATGCTTATGCTACATTGTATTAACTGCCGTAATGTGCACCTTTGCCTATCCCTTCGAGGATAAAAGGAGTGAGGTTATGTTATGTAATAACCTTTTTTCATTATTTTGCTACCAAAACAATACTCGTGTAAGCTATTGCGCTAGACATCACTATCAGTTATAAATGATATCTTTGTATTGTTGTAATAAATCTACAGTATCGTGGCAGAACTATAAATGTTCCGGCAACACGTTTCTCTGATAGGCTTTGTTTATTTATGATTTGGTATTCGGTACGTTGGTTTTATATCAATAAGTCTTAGAATATTTAATCCATTTTCCATCACTGTTGCGTCGTGAATAAAGTGCATACATAAATATTATTGGCCGCCTACTTTTATTTATCGGCTTGTATTTGTTGTACAAAGTACTTGTTAACCTTTTTTATATCCTGAAGTAGAAAACGAGCTTACGGTTCTTATAGTCCGGTTGATAGAAAGCAGTTACCGTAACCTAAAGATACGTTCAATCTCAAGGCCTTTAGCCAAACGCCACTACACCACCACATCAAAATGTATAGATAGGGATGACACTGACAAGTGACAAAATTTACGTCAATCCTTACTATATAATATTATAAGTCGGAAAGTGAGTTTGTTTGTTTGTTTGTTTGTTCCGCTTTCACGCCGTAACTACTAAACCGATTGCTTTGAATTTTTGCAGACGTAAAGTTAGAAGTCCGGATTAAATAATAGGGTACTTTTTATCCCGGAAAAATTTGATATTCTCGAGGGAAAACGAAATTATTGGTATAGATGGCGCTGTGTGTATTGGTATATGTCACATAGGCTACTTTTTATCCTTTTGTGACGCAAGCGAAGCCGCGGGTAAAAGCTAGTTCCATATAATTTGGTTTTCTGTAGACAAGCGCCAAATGGCATTTGGCTACAACTGCAGGTGTGTCGGTTTATTAATGACTAAAAAAACCTTATATGATTGGTGGTTTTAATTTCCCTAATTCTAAAAATGATAAAGAAGAATTTGTAGTACAAGTCTGAAGGTCAATTTGTTTAAAAGTCTCCATCTCCAACACTACTGGATATCTACTTCCATATCAAAATTATCGTTCGATGTATAGGATTTGTGGTTAGTTTTGTCAGCATCTAATGCGGCATGGGCCATGGAGTACACAAGGCTCTTAAATCTAAGGATTGTTGAATTAGTTCTTTTTGTAAAAAAAAAATGATATTTTACTTTAAGTATTGTAGAATAATCAATAAATATTCACTGAATTAAGCAGCATCCTGAATCAAGCTTAGGTTATAAAGAACATTTTATGTCACAGTAACTGACAAAAGTTAGTATGCATTGTGCAATTAGTTTAAAATCGAACTATCATAATGATGTGATACCTAATAAAAATTATATAAAAAGCTGTAAATGCGATAAAACACAAGTGCAACAAAACAAGTACTTAAGTAATTCATAGTATAATATTTATTTATGATAATTATTACGTCATACCCATACCATAGATATAATACTTTTATATATCTACGCATCATACGTATATTAGGATACTTTGTAGTTAACCTCATGATCTATATTATAAATGGCGTACATACATAACAGCAGATTCCATTATGTATATTTATCCAATTCATCTACCTGAAAGTGACCATAGCAATGTCACGGTAATATTATCATCTGTTGTTATGTATGTACGCCATTTATATGTCTAGAATGTTATTTTCGTAATGTTTCGTTCTTTATAATCATGTAATTCGAGATGTGGTCCATAGCAATGAAGTTCCTGCTGTCGTTCGTTGTCGTCCTCGCAGTAGCTGTCGCTCTGCTTGCGCACCGCGGCCTGGTGGCCCCTGGCCCTGCTAGCTTAGCTCCCGCATCTGGACCTACCGTCATCAAATCTTTCGAACCGGTTGCCATTGGACCCGCCATCTTTGAGAACTGAACCCGTTGCCGTCGGTCCCGCATGGATTGACTTTCCCCTGCCTAGAGGTGGTACCGCCTTTGCCCCCGTTGACAGGTACATGGTACATAAAGTACTGCATATCCCTTAACGGATTTCTTCCTGCAGACCTGCGACAGGAAAAGGAATATAAACTTAAGACACAGTGTATAGGTTACATGCAATAAATACAAAAGAAAAATAACTTAAATATTTGAACCGCCTGAAAATTTTAGTTGAGCAAAATGTCTAGTTGCACTTTAGATGATACAATTTTAGCTACATGCTATGTTGTATTAAATATGTAAAAGAGTAAAGCAACGTACGCAGGAGAACTATTTAGTCTATCCCCAGAGTGTATGTATGTCAGTTATTGTTTAGAAGACACTATAGGGGATAAATACCTAATTATAAACTATTATAAAGTCTAGTGGCCCACTAGGGTGATTCGAATAAAGTAAAAAATATTTTTTCCTAAACGCATTTCGAAGGTGACCCCGTCATCACCAAAATAAAAACCGAGTTAGTCAACGAAATTTACTTAAAATAAAAAAAATAAGTACAAAACTTAAACAATAATATATTTGAACTTCATCAATAACGCTCGAATTTGTACATTCCGTTAGATGACAATCAGTGTAAAGATACAAAATCAGTGGTCCAGTTGTTTAGTTGAGCTCATCAGGCAGGACAGCGGGTTGGGAGATAATGGGGACCTCAACGAGGACGGGCTCGGGCACTGGTTCAAGCTCACAACTGGCTCGGGCTTATCATCAACGACCCAGGTGCTTACTCTTGAAACCAATCTCAATATCAAAATAATTTCAATCCAATAAAATCTCAATAATTATTCAATGTCAAAACTATACAACCCCTATCGTAGCTGTTAAAATACAATCCCGAATACGGAATATAAAGCCAAACTCAAAACAAAAACAATTTAGTTCATTAAATATCCACGCAATCCGGATGCAATGGGCGCTAGTGTTGCAACTCAAGGGTACGAGATTTAACAATACCAATGTCGATCGACCGGCATTAGATTCAAGAGTAAGCTCCACTTTAACATTGATGTTAACAGTCTCAGATTTAGGCTCAATAACGGGGGCAACGAGAACGGGCTCAGGTTTTGAAGCCTCGTTGATGTTCACGATGATCTGGACAAGGGGAGAAGGCGCACCTTCAGAGTCAGGTCCAACCACGACAGGGGAGGGGACAACGGGGTTAATGACGGCACCGAAGTCAGATTCGGGGACATCCAGCACTAATTCTTCAGTTGGTTCTGGTACTGGTTCGGGAACGATTGCAAGTCCAACATAAACAGGGCTGACGGCGCTGATGATCTCTAAGAGCTATTGCTCCAGGTGTGCAGCGGTGGCGGGATGTGCGGTGCGCTTAACTATAGTTCTGTCACTATAAATGCTGTGTAAAATGACAGAGACGGCACGATATTTAAGCACAAATAAATTTGAGTAGTCTTTCAGCATTCCGGCTTTAACTTACTAGTCTAACGTGGATTACATTTAGTATAAGCCTATATCCTAAGATGTAATAAAGATTTTTTTTAAATTAATAACAACACGCCTTTTATCCTCGAAGGGGAAGGCAGAGGTGCACATTATGGCATTTAATGCCACTGTACAATGTATCACCCACTTTTCACTATTTATGTTATGAGTCTCATGTAATAGAGGGTGAGCCTATTCTCTATCCTGGCAGGATTGCCATGCAATGTGGAGTAATGAGGGAGACGTGTTGTTGTTACGAATATCTTTAGTGTCTTAATAACTAACTTACACCACTTACTTATAGAGCGAGGTGTCACACACACTACATCATATATCGGGCACAATTCCAGACTCTGTGTCACCACTGAGAATTTTTTAAAAACCCTGTAGTACATTTGCTCGACCCGGGAATCGAACCCGAGACTGCCATGCCCGGCAATCGCACTTGCGACTACTCGGCCAACGAGGCAATCTAATAAAGACAGTGTAATAAAGAATCTTTTTAATATTTCTGTGGTATAAGCAGAACAGTGTGATGAAACTCTTTGTCTGAATTTGCTAATAGATAGATACATTTGATAGGTACATACGTAGAAAATATTTATCTAAGTTCAACTATTTAGAATTATAGGTAACCGCGATAGATAATTCTCGATCTTTGTTTTGTTGGAGAACATAGTAATGTTATCTGAATAACAAACTTTTGACCTTTTCTAAGACCCGTAATGGGTAACGTACAGAAAGATCAAGTACCTATTAATTGGATTAAGATTTTTTATATTAGTTATGTTCATAGAGTTACTGTCAATAAATTGATCTTAAGTCTTTGGCTTTAGCCCGCCACAACCTCCCAAAAACTGCTACAACCATGAAAACACCGGAACACTGAGGTTCGGCGCGTCCCAGGGACATGAATAAATGTCTTGGTTCCCGCAATCAGACGATATTATAAGGGGAGAAGAAAGAAAACGATAGTTTCCACTTGTAGTAAAAACGATAGAGAGTCTTTGACTGCCACTAGAATATTGTTGAAGACAAATCCTCCGCTAACACGAAGCAAGAACAATCGTCGCATAGGCGGTCATGTTGCTCATACCCCCATCGCTTTCAAAGTGTATTTTGGCTTAAAGTGATTCAAGAAGTGAACCCATAGTCTGCATGATATATATATATATAATTCTTCTGTGAGTGTTTATGTCACTAAACTTCTCTCAAACGACTGTACCTACCGATTTTGATGAAATTTTTTGTGTGTGTTCAAGGGGATCTGGGAATGGTTTAGATTCACAAATCAGCCCGGCAGATGGCGCTGCAGTCGATGTCTAGGTTATTTTACCTATCCTAAACGGCTGAACTAATTTGAATTAATATTTCTATATATTTAGGTACATTCACGTGGATATACAGGACAACGTCTGTCGGGTCGGCTAGTAGTGGGTAAAATCGTCACGCTGCAAGCTATCGATGTATGATCATAGATAACATAAATTTTTAACGAAGTAACTGTACTTCGTTAAAAGTTTTAACGACTGCGTTAAAACTTTAAATACCTTTTTTTTAAGGTGGAAAATCATCGAATGTCTGCTCCCGCCTGGGTGAGGCGGGAGGGAGTGTCAGACTCTTACTGACTAAAAACCACCCCGTTCCTTCTCCTGCACGTCGAGCCGGACCCCCGGCAACCCGTTAGTTTCTCCGCGACAATTTTAAATACCTACATTTTCGTTTAGTTAATAATGTTAACCTTTTGGTTGTGGCCACAAAGTTTGTGTTTACAGGTTCTATAATAGGATCTAGCTACTAGATGCCTGACTGACCCTAAATAAATAAACGACAAAAGTAAAAAAATAAACGGGCATGTTCGTCATACATGTAAGTAACCCATTCATATTTCATACTACAGATAATATTTTCATTCACGGAATGTTCTAGCGATATACATAAGCAATTAAACAAAAATAAGATTAAAAGTATTTCTAATAATACCCGACTTGAGATAATGGAGATATATAATAAAGAAGGTGTTTTAATCTGTGTATTAACGATAGGTTGCATCGAATGCAATAAATTATTTAAAGATAGATTAACATTAATCCCAACTTTTTAAAGTAGGTACTGGTACCTAAGTCTATTTGTGAATTGATTCTTTCGCCATAGGACTGGTCTTCTTTTTTTATGGCAAGCCGGTAAACGAGCAGACGGACCACCTGATGGTAAGCAATCGGCGTCGCCCATGGACACGTGGAACACCAGAGACGTTACAAGTGCGTTACTGGCCGTTTGGGATTAGGAATAGGAATTTGAGGATTGTTGGGGATTCAGAGATTGAGTATTGGAGAAGAGGGGTTATTGGGCAACCGGTAACCTCACTCATGCGACGAAACAGAACACAAGCGTTGTTTCATGTCGGTCTTCTGTGAGGCCGTGGTATCACTCCGGCCCATTAGTGCCGAAGCATGGCTCTCCCACACTTAATAATTCTTAATGACTTATCTATTTAATAGATTTTTAACTTAAATCCTGGTTGAAAATGTGATAGTTAAATTCCCATTATTTTGCGCGATGATCTTCGGCCACCATAAGTCCGGGTCCGCGGACGGTGAGCAACGGTAACTCGCCGCCCGATCAGTACCAGACCCGTGCGTACGGCGCATCGCGGTCTGCGCAGTTTCAAAGTGCCATCAGACCACCAAAGATGGGGTCTAATAGGTCTGATGCCGCGGAACGCCTAGCCGGGTAGCCGGGGCCCCGGCTTGAAGAGTAGAAGTAGGAACTGGGTGGTTTTTAGTCAGTAAGAGTCTGACACTCCCTTTCGCCTAACCCAAGGCGGGAGAAGAAATTGGATGACTTTCCCCCTTAAAAAAATCTATCGGCAGATAGGTCCTTGTGATTGCAGCCTTATTTAAGTACAATTCATTTTAAAACTACTTTTCCATTAGTTTCCAAACAAGCTTTTTTACCGTTCTGGCCTCTTGTGACTGTGGAATCGTCCCTTATTCCTCCATAGCTGACATAGCTGTAAATATTAAAAATGCTCACATTGTGATTATGTACAAATATTTCGTGTGACAATAGGGTAGTTTCCTAAATTTTATTTTAATGTCCGTCTAGTACATTAATTTAAAACTTTAACAACGTATTTTTTCTTTTCTCCCAAAATTAAATACTTTCGACGATATAATAATTTGAAATATCGTGTACATTTTGTAGCACGTTATGACGTAACGACCTCCCACTCCTAAACTTAGCGCCATTTTATGTAAGTATTGCAACTTAATACGAGAAAATAAAAAAATGTGTCTAATATTTTTGCATTATCTAACTGACGGATTAATTTTTAATTTTGATACCCTGGAAACTATCCAATTTTGTACCGCTAAGCGGTTCATGTCAATAGCCAAGTTGATTTTATTTACTTACGCATATCACATCGCCTGATTCTATTTGCTATATTAACATAGGTAGGTACTTATAACCTACCTACTAAAGTTAAATGTAGGTATTTTATGTGTGTTTATTGTTCAACCATTTGCGGTTTTCCCAAACGTGTTACCTAATAGTTCAAATAAGGTAACTGCCAAATTGTACCTATTTATAGGGTACATAACTAATTTTTATTTTAATGTCTGTCTGGTAGATTATTTTAAAACATTAGAAACGTATTTTTTATATCCTTACTTTAATAAAATACTTTCGACGATATATTGATTTAACTCCTGTGAGTCAGGCCAGACGAGAAGGCCAAGCCCAAGACACATCTACTACTTGTCTTATCTACTCATATAAGAATGCGAAAGTGTGTAGGTATATTTGTTTATTACTCCTTTATGTGTAGAATAGAATATGTGTCATAAAGAAATACACATCATGTCATGTTTACAACGATCAAATAAATAAAAAAAAACAAAGAAATCGTATTATTTACATTACACCAAATTAGGTTCATGACCCCGTGTGAATGAAATTTTATTGTATACAGTCTTTATAGTTACTCTTTAAACATTTTTATAGCACTTATACTTATTTAATATCTACAAAGACTATAAAATGCGTGTTTTTATTTTGTAAACAATAAAATTAAATACAGTCTGGCAGGGTCAGACGTTGGGCAATAATCAAAACAAATCAACGACTGGCTTTTGACCCCTGAGTACGACACAACCCAATTATTCAACGATATTGCAGACCAGCACCACAACTTATCCTAAACTGCCAAATTCCTGCAAAAGATATTCTACTTTATCACTTTAGGCATAAAGTTGAAAACTATACTAGTTAGAGTGTAGCTTGACCTGCGGTCGCCTGTACCTAACAATCTCAAGCTATTAGCCGCATTGTGACGTCACTGCAACACGGACATAATCCGATAAAAGCAAATATTTGATTTCGATAAAGAAACCCATTATTTATAAGCCAGTTAATGGCCATTTATATTGGTATGTATTATTATCGGAACTGCAATTTATATATAAGTGTTTAGATACGTATGCGAAGGTGCCTAACAAGGAATATAATTTGTATAATGATGTTAGTTACGGTTCTGTCTTAATTTTCACTTTAAGTGTAGCATGTAGGTTTCTCAAGGGCAGCGGACGACCTATCGGGTATCCTTTAGGAGTAGGAACGAGGGGGTTTTTAGTCAATAAGTTAGTATTCTGTGATAAGAGTCTGAAACTGCCTCACCCAAGGCGGCAGAAGATATTGGATGGTTGACGCCCATAAAAAAATTAAACGTATAGGCTTCTAGAATAACAGACAGAACTTATAACAATGCGTAGGAAATTATTTATTATTTATTTATTTATGTACACACATACAACATAAAGGACAACACATACATAAAATTAAAGTACAAAGGTACCACATATTCCTATTGGAATTTCTTCCTGTGGACCTGGAGCAGGAAAAGTAATAATAATATAATGACACAGTGTGTAGTAACAAATAGAAAATTGGGATAGGAAACAGATTTAAAACTAACAGATAAATAACCAAACAACTACATACAATATATAAATAAATACATACAAAATATAAACTATACATATAAATGAAGAAATTTACATATCAGGAGGAAAGGTAGTGTTCTCTCACTCGTTTTTTAAAGATAGCGATAGACTCAGCGTCCCGAATGTTAGGCAGGAGCGCATTCCACAGTCTCACTGCATGAACGGAAAAGGAGTAGTAAGGAATTACTTCTCTCCCTTAAGTATTTTTTTTAACGTTGCCCCACACTGGGATTATCTCCTGTGTCGTGGGTGCGTTTACAAACATACAAGTTCACATACACATGACACCCAGACCCGAAACAACAATTTGTGGATCACACCGCACCAACCGTGCAGTCGTTTGAGTACAATCAGCCAAGTTATTTGATATGCAACCATGCATGCAGGGAAAAAAATGAACATTGGATTAGTAGCACAAAGCTGCACCTCTGGTCCTCTGCCTACCCTTTCAGCATTCAGGGATTAAAATATGTACCTATACATCCTTACTAATATTATAAATCGGAAAGTGAGTTTGTTTGTTTGTTCCGCTTTCACGCCGTAACTACTAAACCGATTGCTTTGAATTTTTGCAGACGTAAAGTTAGAAGTCTGGATTAAATAATAGGGTACTTTTTATCCCAGAAAAATTTATATTCTCGAGGGAAAACGAAATTATTGGTATAGATGGCGCTGTGTGTATCAGTATATGTCACATAGGCTACTTTTTATCCTTTTGTGACGCGAGCAAAGCCGCGGGTAAAAGCTAGTATAGAATAATAAACATGTCAAGAACGAAACAAACAGAAAAGTACTCTTCAATAACCGATTTCAATTTCAATACTTTACACTGACGTCAAAAAAAGAAGATTAAATACGTTCTATTTTTGGTATCTTCGTCACATCCTGTTTTTATTACTAGAGAGGGACTTAGGCACAATGGGAACACTAATAAAGGCCCACTTATCTTGATAACCTGGCTTTGTATTGGATCATTGTAAAGATTATTTTTCAAAGATAAGGCTTCTGAAGCATGCAATAATCAGTCCCGGTCATCAAAGTTATTTGCTGACGCGACCCCACGCAACACGTTAGCGTTTTCATCTTTATTTATATAAATATCTACACAATTTTTTTCTTGTTCATTTCTTTATAAATATTTTCTAATACAAGTATTTTATTAATTGGAAATGTACCTATGTCGTATAAAAGGCAATTTAGTTACCTTTAAAATGAGAGCATTTCGTTGGAAACAGGAATAATCCTCGTTGAAGTTTATAGCCATAACATAAGAACACGCCTATTATCCCCGAAGGGGTAGGCAGAGGTGCACATATTATGCCACTGTACAATGTAACACCCACTTTTCACTATTTATGTTATGAATCCCATGTAATAGAGGGTGAGCTTATTGCCATATACCGGGCACAATTCCAGACTCCGAACTACTACTGACAATTTTTTAAAAACCCAGTAATACCTACTTTGTCCGACACTGGAATCGAACCCGAAACCCCTTGCCCAGCAGTCACACTCGCAACCACTGACCTAATGAAGCAGTGCTAAACCGTTCAATTAAAATCCCTATTTGGATGATGAACTACTGAGATTTTTTTAAAACCCAATTATACTTTGCCCGACCTAGGAATCGAACCCGAAACCCGTGATGTTATGTTATGTTATTAATGTGAAACTAAGTAAATGCTTGTCAAATTCGGTTTCTTGTAATTTTGATTCAGCTATCCTGGCGTGACGTCTATTTAAATTGTTGTCTATTTTTATTTACTACGTAAATGTAAATTCTATCTCTATTGTTATTGTACAATATTATTAAATGACCTTCAAATGTTTGTTTGAATAATTATCACATTAATCACGTCCAGACAGATACATTACCGGGCAGATTTTCTTACGGACTTTGCCAATAATAATAATATTACACATAGCTATGTAATTACTAGATTAAATCATCATCAACAGCCTATAAATGCCCACTGCTGAGCAAAGCCTCTTCTCACATGGAGAAGGTTAGAGCATTAATCACCACGCTTGCTCAATGCGGGTTGGCGATTTCAAACTTATAATTAGAAATTATAAGTCCAGGTTTCCTCACGATGCTTTTCCTTCACCGTTTGTCAGTGGTCTCTAAATAATCTTAGAAAGTACATATAACTCGGGAAAAGTCACATTGGTACTTGCCGTTGGTAGGTTTCGAACCCGCACCCTCATGCATGAGAAGTGGGCGTCTTAAACCTCCGGGCCACCACGACTTACAGCCACGACTAGATTAAATATAACTTTGGAAACATTTTTAAGGGGGGAAAATCATCGAATCGTCGACTGCTCCCGCCTGGATGAGACGGGAGGGAGTGTCAGACTCTTACTGACTAAAAACCACCCCGTTTCTACTCCTGCACTTTGAGCCGGAGCCCCGGTAACGGTAACCCATTAGGTTCTCCACGACTTAACTTTGGAGGCTGCCTCGTTGCCCGAGTCGTCGTTAGTGCAACTGCTAGGCAAGAGGTCTCGGGTTTGATAGCCGTATCGAGACAAGTATTACTGGCTTTTTTTTAATTCTCAGTAGTAGCACGGAGGCTGGAATTGTGACCGCTATATGGCAACATGCTCACCCCCTATTACATGAGACTCATAACATAAATAGTGAAAAGTGGGTGTCACATTGTTCAGTGGTATTAAGTGCCGTAATGTGCACCTTTACCAACGACTTCGGGGGTAAAAGGCGTGATGTTATGTTATGTATAACTTTGATTGTATTTCGTTGTCGTATGATTTGGGTATTGAAAGACGAGATAGGATAGGTTTACGTTACGTTCCATTTCTTATCTGATGAATAGTGGCTATCCAGAACATGGCATATGAAACCGGAATAAGACATACCTTCTTACAAGGACATTGAATAAAATGCTGACTTAATGTCACTCAGATCAGAAATGATTGAAGCACCAAATATATCAGTGGTTATAATTATGTGTTAAGAAAATGACAGATGTCCTTCGTGTCTTATGTTCTGCGTGTAACTATAGAGTAGCCAGGTCGTATTGCAGGTTGCCACAACTCTGTTGCCAAAGAAGAAGAAAAAAGAGTAGCCGTGCCGTTATCCAAACGCCACTTTAGCGGTTGTAATAGAGAGATAGTCATCATCATCATCATCAACAGCCTATAAATGCCCACTGCTGAGCAAAGCCTCTTCTCACACGGAGAAGGTTAGAGCATTAATCACCACGCTTGCTCAATGCGGGTTGGCGATTTCAAACTTATAATTAGAAATTATAAGTCCAGGTTTCCTCACGATGTTTTTCCTTCACCGTTTGTCAGTGGTGTCTAAATAATCTTAGAAAGTACATATAACTCGGAAAAAGTCACATTGGTACTTGCCGTTGGTAGGTTTCGAACCCGCACCCTCATGCATGAGAAGTGGGCGTCTTAAACCTCCGGGCCACCACGAACATGGAGAGAGAGTAGAAATCAAAATATATGTGGATGACACTGACAAGTGTCAAAATTACGTCAATTTACGTCAAATCTAATTTGGTTTTCTATTCTACATGTAGACAAGCGCTAAATGGCATTTGGCTACAGCTGCTGGTGCCACAATCGTTGTTTCAAGAGACTGTGTCAACCATTTTTTTAACGTCCTTGCCTTCAAACTTAATTATTAAGTAATTATATATTTAATAAGACTAACCTTAAAACTGATTCCTTGTAATTCTGCTACATATTTAAAGGTTATCAAGTGGACATACTTAAGCCTACGTTTATATAGTAAACAGAGATATAATATAATTATTGATCATAGACTGATTCCTTGTGACCCCTGTGAATGAGTGATCTGATGATTAATTACTTAAGAATTACGTAGTATCTATATACATTCTAATATTTTCTGCTGTATCGTGCGTGAGTGCATTTAAAAACTAACAAAAATTCTGAAAAAAAATTCTAAAGCATTTCAATTAACTGCACGGTTGGTGCGGTGGTTGGGCAACTGACTGCCGTGCAACGTGTCGCGGGTTCGATTCCCGCACGGAACAACTCTTTGTGTGATTCACAGATTGTTGTTCCGGGTCTGGGTGTGAACTTGTGTGTTTGTAAACGCACCCATGATACAGGGGAAAATCCTAGTGTGCGGCAACTTTTTTTTTTTTAATTAAACCATTATTTGGACTTTAGAAACGTCAACAAATTGTATATATAAAACATTTTTTTTATATATTTGATGGGCCGATGTTTGACCACTATCTCGCCTGGTGGAAGTGTTGAAATGCGGTATACGATGGAGCACGTCAACCCATAAGCAACCTATTCACTCGATATTTATAATTATATTAAAATAAATAATAGTATGTCAGTCTGTAGTCTTTCACATACACACAAAGACACCATATTATTTCTATTTTCTCGTTGTGTAACTTCTTTTTAGTAATTTAAAAATGTTTTTTTCCACTAAACAGATTAAGCCTTACTGTTGAATTGGGAAAATCCTGTAGAGTGTAGGAAGATTATTTATAATAAATAAAAAAAAGAAAAAATTACACCCAGAACCGAAAGCGAACTTTAAAAATTTCGTACGAGATTCGAACCTGCAAAAATAGGTCACACAGCAGCGAATTGTAACTACGCAGTTAATATCCACTACCTATTAAAACAATCTGTATCTTTATTAATAACCACTTACCACACTACTACCGTACCTACCACAAATCCACCAATCACAGTTAAATCTAACCGGGGGCTTAGACCGCGAGTCTGTATGTTCGTGTCAATAATTGGAATGTCGAATGATATTGATAGTCAAATCATGCGGGCTCGCCTGTACACCTACCTGCTGCAAAGCATGCATCAGTTTAAAGTATCGCCTTTATAAGTCGTTAAAATAGTTTTAAATTAGGTACACGTAAGTAGCTACGTTGTTATTTCTTGGAATCATTATAAAGGTAAGAAAGTACTACTGTATCTAACACGCAAACCTAATTCGTTCCATAATTTCTCGCCAGGCAGGATTTGTACGTAAATCTAATATACTTTTTATTTTTTTTATTATTATAAAGCTGTTTGAACGCGCTAATCTACGGAATTACTGATCAGCAGCTGTAGCCAAATTCCATTTAGCGCTTGTCTACTTGTAGAATAGAAAACTAAATTATATGGAATTGACGTAAACTTTAAAACTAATTGTCAGTGTCATCCCCATACATTTAGTTTTCTACTCTCTCTGTCTACTCTCTGTAGACAAGCGCTAATGGCGTAATGTTGCATAGTTCATTTATTGAGGCAGAGTGAGTGAAACAGCGTGGAAGGGGCTAATTATTTTATAGGTAGGGTAGGGTAGGTAGTTCTTACATTAGTAGTAAATTTTTGTCTTCCTTTTGAATTATGATTTATTGAAAATTAACACAGTTTTCTCTAAATGAACTTACTAAACTTTTAACATAACAAACAATGATAATTATCTTTTATTATGTTGTTTAATGAAAGTAATTTAGGTATGCTATGTATGAAAAATTATAGGTAGATAATTATCTTGAATTCATTAATATGTAGCCTATAATATGTTGTTGTAAATTCTTTTTATGTCGGATAGTCTATTATCGAGGAAGGCTAAAAAACTATAAAACATCACGTTACAGTTGATATGAGCTGAGGAGCGAGTGAACCCGAGGAGTGTATCTAGTAAATAAAATATATATAGGTAGCTATACACCTTATACATAAAATTACGTCACGCCTTTAATCCCTATAGGGATAGACAGAGGTGCACATTACGGCAATTTGTGCCACTGTACAATGTAACACTCACTTTACACTATTTATGTTATGAGTCCCATGTAATACTGCACGGTTGGTGCGATGGCTGGGCAACCGGCTGCCGTGCAACGTGTCGCGGGTTCGATTCCCGCACGGAACAACACTTTGTGTGATCCACAAATTGTTGTTCCGGGTCTGGGTGTTATGTGTATGTGAACTTGTGTGTTTGTAAACGCACCCACGACACAGAAGATAACCTTAGAGTGGGGCAACGTTTTATAAAAAAAAAAAAAATAAGGGGTGAGCCTATTGCCATATATATCGGGCACAATTCCAGACTCCGTGCTAGGTACTACTGAGAAAAACCTAGTAATAGTTTGCCAGACTCGGAAATCGAACTCAAGACCTTGCCCGGCAGTCGCACTTGCGACCACTCGGCTAACGAGGCGCTTATACATGTTGCGTAATTTTGATAAAAAGGTAGGTAAACTATTTTGTTACCGATTGTATTAAATTGTAGCCAAAGCAACATGAGATAAAAAGGCTATTAAAAATTATCGATTACTGACAATGTACTTTTAAAATCTCAATTTGATAATTAATTCTTGAATTGATAACAGTAAATTATGTTCGTAACTTTTGTCTGTTATTTTCTTGTGTTAAACATGAGTAATGACTATATAAGAATATTTAAATGCGACAGAGCCATGCTTCGTCACGATCGGAGTGAAGCCACGGCCTCACAGAAAACCGACGTGAAACAACGCTTGCGTTGTTTCTTCGTGTGAGTGAGGTTACCGGAGGCCCAATTCTCCCCCCCCCCCATTCTCCCCAATCCCTAAATCCCCAACAATCCCCAAAAGGCCGGTAACGCCCAGTGTCCATGGGGCGACGCCGATTGCTTACCATCAGGTGATCCGTCTGCTCGTTTACTATTTATTATTTAACAATTTTTTTGTATGTAATTAAACTGCAAATTACAGCAGATTCCATTTATGTTAATTACTCAGCTATTTTAATTCAACACGAGTTGACCTGAAACAATTACTTTAACACCACAACACAGTACACAATAAAACGATAATTTTAATTCACAAAAGTTTATTGACAATATAAATAATAAATGGTCCATTTCATGGAATCTATTTTACATTTTTAAATGACATTTTATCAATTGCACTAATATGAAATACCAACTTATATAAATATAATTAATTGCTTAAGAAATTATTAAAACATCAACATTTTCATGATAGATTAAATCCTATTTAGCTTTGGTGTGATGCAAAATAAATTTGTTTACATTTGAGCTTGGCCAATGCAATAAATAAAAAATAACTTACTGAAATTGATTAATTTAATTATGTTGAATAAAACATCAAAAACTTAACACATGCTTTACAATATAAACATTTTTCATATACCCCTCACACACCATTTAAATATAGCCGTATAAAAATTCAAACCTTCACAATTCATAACTACATTTTGTATTCAAAATACATAAATAATGGTAGAGATATTAACACTGTAATGTCCATTCATATTTATTGATTTTGTGTGCAAATATACAGTGTAAAGTACACTCGCTTCCTGAAGCTGATGTCTTATTACGAGGTGAATAGGTCGCAGTTATATAAACACTGTTAATTAGCTTGGAGACGCATGTTTCATAAACAGCAAACTAGATAGATAACAGTCTTAATTTCTAATAATTCTACAATTAATCAGTTTCAAACAAAACAACCAAATACCTCCTGCACCAATTCACACAAAATTAATCTAAAATAAATATTTGCCTCAAACTTTTCTTTCATAAAAACGTCTTCTAAGATCATCGATGTTGACAAGGTAGTATGTGCCAGGGAACAAAATGTCTACTGAACCTGACGGTTGGTAGGGAGCAGTGTGGTAGTTCTTAGTTCTTACATCCATGATATCAGAAAACTTGCTAGGTTCCACACTCTGTCGCTCATTCAATAAAGACACAGTATCATTCAGTGAACTCAGTAACTTGGCCAACTTTGACCCCACACTCATGTCATTGCATATGTTTATCGAGTACATTGTTGAAGCAAGACCTGATCCATAAGAAAATAATGCAAACTTCTTCCCAATCAATTGCTCAGGAGATTTACTGATAAGATATGACGCAAGCCCACCATACAATGATGGTGTGTACATGTTACCTACATTCTTTGCAATATACAGTGAAGGCTTAGTTTTTTCATCAAAGAGAGCTTGGCTATATGTCATGAATGCTTTCTCAACATCTCTATCAAAGTATGTGTCTTCCAATTTGTAAGAACTGAATTTAGATAAGCCTGGGAACTGTTCTTCCCGTTGTTCTGGGGATGCATTTAGGAAATCATTGAAACAAACCCTAGCCAGAGACTTCTGAACTAATTTACTATATGGGCAGTGGAACAACATACCATCTAAACTCAACAAACCTTTGAAGTCAGGCTCAACTTTCCTCATCTTCTTACAATACAAATTGTAACAATTATCTAAAGCACTGAGGTAGCATTGGATTGATAGTTTTCCATCCACAAATGGGAATTCTGAGGCCAGATCTGGCTTGTAGAAGTCATAGGCGTGTGTCATGTATGAAGCACGGACACCACAATCCAGTACCAATGGTGCTTTGGGACCTATAAGCATAGCCACAGCACCTGCACCTCCTGTGGGCCGTGCCGGGCCCTTGCCATATACTGCTATATCACCTGCCACCACTATGGCCTTCCTACCATCCCACGATGATGACTCCACCCAGTTCACAGCATTAAACAGAGCTGCAGTTCCACCATAACAAGCATTAGTTGTGTCTATACCTTCAATATCTGTGGCTCCTGCCTCAGCAAACAAGGTCATGAGGTAAGTCTTCACACTCTTACTTTTATCTATGATTGTCTCAGTGCCAACCTCTAATCTCCCTATATCATGGAGATTGATATTGTTCTTCTCTATAAGCCTGTGTAACGCTGTCATACAGATAGAGTTTATGTCTTCCCTGTCTGAACAGAATCCCATTTTGTGCTGGCCCAGTCCGACCGTGTATTTGCCGGTAGATACTTCGTCGAATTTTTCCAGTTCCGTTTGATCGACGTATTGTGAAGGGAAGTACAGCTCCATAGCGAGGATACCGACATTTTCTACTCTTCCGCCCATCTTTGTATATTTGTAGGTAACTTTCACGATGTTCGTCGACCGTTAGTTAGTCGGGACGTGTTAACCGAGCGATGTAACCGGCGCAAACTGATGGCCGCGGGCCCGCACCCGCCGCGTCTCGTACTGTGCCGACGTCAGCACCCAGCCTCACGTTACCGGCACGCATACACCATTGACCTAATACCAATAACCAGCTTTCTTTCGCTCTTATGCGAACATACGATAACAGTATTTACGTTGCGCACTACCGATTAGTATGCACTTGTAGCAATGTCACGATCAACTTATTTGTTTAGTATTTACATTCATTTTTAGTTATCCATAAAACCCTAGTTATTTAATTTATAATAATTTATGCCGCAAGCGTTTTCTTCCGAAATTCACATTTCTAATTTGACACAAATTTGACTTTTGACAGCCAGCAAGCAAAATCATATGGTTGTCAAATCATGTCGGATAATGGCAGCGTTCGGGAATCGGGAATACCTAAAAAAATAAATTAAACGCAATAAATGTATACAAATTACAATAGTGTGCTCTGATCTCGGTAATGTATACACTAATAATAAAACTAATGGAATGTAGTAATGTTTTGATGAAACTCCCAACTTTCGCTAAAAATGTTGAGATAACGGTAACCCAGACACATACCTCAGAAAACAGGTTTCAAAATAAGACGATGGTTTACATAAATAATGAACTGAGGTAGCTGACAATCAGTAGCCTATCAAAATATTGTTCATTCGAGTAATGAACTCAAATTAGGCTATCGCACATTCAGTACATTATTGTTAGCGTTATCTGTGTTGTAAAATTATTTGTAAAATCTTATTAACTTGAAGTGGTGATTTCTGTATTAATGATTAAGATTAAGAAGTCTACGTTTTAAAAAAACTACTGGCAATGTATTATCAAAACGATTAGTAGATTTGGTATGCGCATCTAATTTCTATGCAGTAAAATAAGGTGCAGACAAAAAAAATTCATACTTAAATGTTTTTTTTTTAATTTTATTTAATTAAGTAGGCTCGCTTTCATTTTAATCCGGTTTAGTCCACGCAGATGCCAAGGAGCCTTGACCTTAACCAACAACTTTTGGAAACGGCATCTTACACGCTGTATTGTTCCTACTTATAACGGCCAGCCAATCTGCTGTAGACCTATGTAACTTGTCGCGGAGAACCTAACGGGTTACCGGGACTCCGGCTTGAAGTGCAGGAGTAGGAACGGGGTGGTTTTTAGTTAGTAAGAGTGTGACACTCTACCGCCTCACCCAGGCGGGAGCAGTTATTCAATGATTTTTCCCCCTAAAAATAAATAGTCACAATAAAACAAATAAGACAAGCCGTTAGACACAATCACTGAAAAAAAAGATTTGACGCATTATCTAAACAGCATTATACGTATCTGCTACTTGTTATCTATGACTTTTATACTCGTAATAAACTTTGATTTAATAGATAATTAGACGCACGTAAGTACGTTAAAGTACCTACATATTATACTTACCGATTAGCTACACAGGTAACATACTTCCTTACAATACCTAGTAAAAACCGACAATTCAATAGAACCGGCAGTTTAAACCTAGATATTAACCGAACTGAACATTCCAAATAGTATCAACGTCTTATCCTAGTACCTACACGTCGATGACCAATAATAATAATGAATGCTTATATGTAGGTACTTAATTGGAATATCGTTCCAAAAACCTAGAATAATCATAATTTATGTATCACACCAAGAGTTTTTCGAGTATGGCCACTATTCCAGACTAAGGGCTTGTACACAAAACTGCGATGCGACGTCGCATCGCAAAAATGTGCGAGCTCCCTCTACACATCGCAAGAAATTGCGAATTGATTCGCAACACGCATCAATGTCTTATCTTCCCAAAATCTTCTTTGTATCTTTTTCCTGTATCTCCTAACCAATTACAGAAGTGCACACTTCTTTTTACGATCCATGTTACGACCTAGTTTTCAATTTAAAATGCAAGGTAGCACTTTTACACGTCCATTTTTTAAGCGAAGGACGGTCTACCTACCTACTGCCATAGCCTATCTATAAGCTATCAATTTTCGAAAAGATATATAACTAATAGCTCAGCTCCGACCTTCAGCTATAACCGAATACTTTATAAAAACGCGGAATCGGATCCAAAAACCTCTCGACGATATGTTCTCGTGGTAAATACGAAACAACTATGCCAATAAATTAAATAGGTACCCATGTACTATGTCGTTTGAGGCCCTAACTATAGAAATTCCACAAAACCTGTATTTTATTCACATTAAAAAAATGGTAGTCACTACGGTTATAAAAAGTCACGCTATTTTTAGTAAGTAGCATTACTTAATTATTGAATTTCCATTTACGCTACCTAGACGTCGTATATTATAGGAAAATACACCATAATTGAATACTTGCCAACTAGTCAAATTCAATACTTTTTCGAACTGTCAAAAACTACAGTTTTCTATGAATGTTGGACGAGATTGTGTATTGTGACGTCACGTTTTTTAGCGTCAAACAGCATATACTTATACTTATTAAAAAATTGCTGGAAACATACTAAAATTAAGTTGATCATAAAATCAATTAATGAAAGTATGATTATTTTTTTAAATTTTATTGTATTGAACAGTCTAAATAATTTATTTTTGATTAAGGTAAGTACCCAATTGAAATAATTTAAATCTATTTAGGTACTGGCCATTTTTACATAAATACAAGTTTACTGACGTTACTGTAAGGCTTTTTGATATACGGACCGCATTTCAACTGCAATCCAATCGGAAACTGCAATTTGAATGTAATTCGAATCAGGGCCGCGCCGACCCCCGGCAGCGCCTGTGTGCGGAATCGATGGAGCGCCTCTTTTTTACCGACTTCAAAAAAGCAGGAGGTGCTATGTTCGGCTGATTGATTTTTTTTGTTTGTTTGCACATTACTCCGCCATTTGTACACCGATTTCCAAAAATCTTATTTTGTTTAAAAGGGTATACTCTCGAAATGGTCCCATTTCCATGAGCTCAGAATCTGATGATGGGATCCTAGGGAAACCGAGAGGAACCGAGGAGAACTTTCGAAAATTTTAGGGGCGAATAATGAGTCTATTATGTTTTTCAATTACGATTTTTAAACACTACAATTTGATAACGGTCTGGAGTCGACCTGATGATGGAGCCGACAGACAGTCGAGAGAACTCCTCAGCTGTTTTTATTAACTACCCTATGCTTGGGCTTGATTAATTTAGTACAAACACAAGGTAGTTAATATAAAACGCTGAGGAGTTCCCTCGACTGTCTGTCGGCTCCATCATCAGGTCAAATCCAGACCCTTATCAAATTGTAGTGTTTAAAAATCGTAATTGAAAAACAAAATAGACGCAGTACTCGCCCATAGAATTTTCAAAAGTTCCCCTTGGTTTCCCTTGGGTCCCATCATCAGATCCTGACCTCATGGAAATGGGACCATCTCGGGAGTATACCCTTTCAAACAAAACAAGAATTTTCGAAATCGGTTCACATATGGCGGAGTACTGAAAAAAAAAATCAGCCGAACATACGTACCTCCTCCTTTTTTAAAGTCAGTAAAAAGTTCAATGCGCACCTTACACACACTTTCAATCAAATGATTGTTCAATTGTTTTGTTTTAGCTTGACTCTCTCGTTCGTTAAAATCGGGGAATCCCTGTGACCCTACTCCTATAGCCTCGCACGCATCGCATCGGGTTGCGTTCACAAACTCACTCATACTTACTCATACAAAGTCGGCGCCTTTATGATTCAATATAGTTATATTGAATCATAAAGGCGCCGAATATAATGTATATAATATAATGTATTGAATATAAAGTAGGGACCTACTAGTTAGTAGGTCCCTACTTTATCTGTGGTTCAAAAGATCTGCCGCCGTTTTAACGTTGATCTTGTAACTCGTAAGTAATGTAAACTAAAACCCTAAGTGTAAAATGAAATCATAAACGTGATTAATAATAAACATAAATATTGAGAGACTTGTTTAATAAGCGTAATATAAGTTTTGTTGTATACAAGACCTATGTTGCGCCTATTGTACCTACTTACTTATCGATACTCTACTACCAAAAATATAATAATTAAGGTAACAAAAATAATTCAAGTAGAGGTGGTGGCGCGACACGGCGCCCCTATTGTCTTGGCGCCTGTGTGCGCCGCACACTTCGCACACAGGGGCGGCGCGGCCCTGATTCGAATGCAGTTGACATGATTGCAATTGAACTGCAAACCAAATGTGCAGTCCGATTGCACTTCTATTGCAGTCGTGACCAAACGTTTGCAAACCAAACGTGTGTTGCTAACGAACTAATGAATAAATAAATTTGGATATTTTATAGCTGCCTGACTAGTGGATGTCTAGATTGATGATGGTCACAGTCACGATGAATGACATGCTACCCACATTGTAAGAATCAAATAACAAACTATGCCATAATGTTAGTTATATCTTTGTAGTCTCCTAAAACATAATTTTGAGACAATATGGATACTAATCGGTCTATCATAAATTTAATAACAATTTGTTGTGTTATAAATATAACATAATATAATTATGTATTAACATAACAGTAATTTGAACAACGTGTGTAGCTGGCTCGTTGGTCTAGGGGTATGATTTTCGCTTAGGGTGCGAGAGGTCCCGGGTTCAAATCCCGGACGAGCCCAAACTTTTGTTTCGTAAAAACAAAATAATTATTTCTCTGATTTTTTAATTGAATTTAGAACTATTTGGCACGTATTCAAATGTTAATTTAACTCGTCGAGTACCGTATTAAAGAACAATAGGTTGCGGTCACCGGTGACCGCTTGGTGTTTGACAGTTTAATTTATGGTAACGAAAATGTTGTTTTTTTATCTTTTAAAATGAAACGACCGTATGTTTTTATTATCTGTTCGTTTTTGACTGCCTCGTTATTCGAACGGTCTTACGCAGTTTCAATTACCATTTCTGGTTCTGATTGACTTAAGTATTGGTGGAATTTCTAACTGCAAACAAAATAAAACTATCCTGCACCAAGGATATTAAAAAAATGGCGGACGTAATGTAACTTAGAAATGATGGAAGCGCCAAAATGTCAGTGGTGTAATAAATTATTTATGTGTGTGCTTGCAACACCGTATTGTATGAAGTCATCAGACCATATAAAGAAAATATGACGAGCCATGTCACACGCCAGACGTCCTTCGTGTCAATGTGTGTGTATTCTGCGTGTAAGTCTATAGTAGCCAGGTGCCACAGTCGTTGGTTCAAGACTATGTCCGTCATTTTCTCAACGTCCTTGTCCAACAACCAACAGGAATATAATAAAACGGAAATTATTATGTTTTCGGCTTACTCATGTAATAATTTGACGAGGAACTCGACTATTTGCGCGGCGACTGTCGCGCGAGTAGTAGCGCAACAGTCGCCGCGTCGCGGGTCGCGAAATGCTGCTCATGAATATGAGCCTCTAGCATGGCTTGAAACTAGTCGAGTTCCTCGTCAAATTACTACGTGAGTAAGCCGAAAACATAATAATTTATTTAGTACCTATGTCTCACGAAAGTTACAATACAAATACAATAAAACGTATTAGGTATTAGCCTTTTTCCTGGGAAGATTAAAAAAAAATCCGCTAGGGGCAGCACCGGTGGGGGGGTACATATGTTTTGAATTCTCTATTGACAACAACGTCAAACGTGTAGAATTAAAATGGAATTAACTGAAGATGATGTACCTTTGACGTACGTTTTTTTTTTATTATCATTAGCGGCTCAGTCTTTACAGACATGTACTCCTACTCCAACTGATACTCCTACGGTCAATGGTCCACCGAACCGTAAAAAACGGCAGAATTCTATTCGTTGCACTGCTGGGCCCAACATTACTTCTCTCAGGGCGGCCGAAGAGATCAAAAACATACACTTGTGGAATATGGAGTCCGGCCCTGATGAAATTGCAGCATATTTGCAGCAACTATGTCCCCTGGCAAAATGTGTCGTTGATGAAGTGAAAACTAAGGGCAGATATAGGTCATACAAACTGGCGGTACCAATAGCCTATTACGACCGTATTCTTTCACCGGCGATTTGGCCAGAAAATGCACGGATCAAGCCATGGATCACCTTTCGTCGACTTCGCACCAATGAACAGGCGAAGCAACTTCCGAAGGCCGAATAATAGCGGAATTACCACAACGAACTATTCTCCTCGTGCGAGAGCAGTGGCTGCGTTTAGTATATTTTACCAGAATGTTCGTGGCATTAAAACTAAGCTACATAGATGGAAAACCAATATGTCACTACTGGACCATGCTATTATTGTTGCTACCGAGACATTTTTGGATTCCTCGGTGGAGGACGCTGAGGTTGTATCCTCGGGCTGGAGTGTGGTGCGCCGAGACAGAAGCGGACCGGGAGGTGGCGTTCTGGTGGCTGCTAGACCGGGGACTGTGCCGGTTCGAGTGAACAAGTTGGAAACATCTAATGGCGAGGATCTCTGGGTTAAACTTAATGTGGGAGGAAGCAGTGTATATATCTGTGCCGTGTATATTCCTCCAAGTGCCGCAGATTCTGTATACTTTGAATGGTTCTGTAAAGTGGAATCCTTTGTAAATGACCTAAAGGGCAAGATATTTATAATTGGCGATATCAACCTCAACAGTGCATCTAAATCTGTTAACAATTATTTCGTATATTTTCTTTCATTTTGTTCCATAGTAGAAAATAATAATGTATTTAATGTTTTTGGCGGCAAACTGGATGTAGTCTTATCCAGGGATAACGGTTGCGCTGTGCGTGTCGAGGCGGCTGAGGCGGGTGGTATTGTGAACGTTGACTCATATCATCCTCCTCTAGATATTGAAGCTAAGATTCTTGCAACGTCGAGCCGAGAGAGGACTAGTCCTAGTAATCTCGACTTGATGACCGACTGGAATTTTGGTAAAGCCGATTTCCTATTACTTTATGAAAGGATATCACGGACCGACTGGAACTGTGTCACTAGCGCCGCGGATGTTCCGTCGGCCACTGGCGAGTTTTATAGAATCCTATATAATATATTCGACACTTGTGTACCAAAGAAAAAGAGAGATATATCTAACAGGAAGCGCTACCCTGTTTGGTTCTCCTCGGACATTATAAAGGACATAAATCGTAAAATTAAGCTTCATAGACAATGGAAACGTTACGCTGACCCCAGTGTGTACGTAGCCTTTAGTAGTATTCGGTCTGAATTAAAAAAGCGCATTGATTGTGCGTACAAAACTTACACTGCGGCAATGGAAGACGGGATTAGGCGTGACCCATTGCAATTTTGGTCGTACATTAAGAGTCTTCGGTCCAAGGGTGGCTTCGAGCCCACGGTGAGCTACAAAAGTCAGACCTTCACCGGCAAGGACGCAGCGAATGCCTTTGCGGATTATTTTTCAAGTGTTTTTTTGCCAGACCGCCCAATGTTGGATGCTGATGATATAGCGCCTATCACAGCTACAACCGACGGGGGCTACATACATATCGAGAACTACACTATAGCTCAGGTCAAAAACGGAATTCTTAAATTGAAGCCGCGGAGTTCCATAGGCCCCGATAAGATTCCACCATATATTTTAATTGCATGTAGGGATTATCTCGCTCCTCCGCTAACCTATATAATGAACCTGGCACTCAAAAATGCCACTTATCCGGACCAGTGGAAGTTGTCTCGGGTCACGCCGATACCAAAATCCAATAATAAATCTTCCGTGGAGGAGCATCGTCCTATTGCTGTTTTGTCTTGTCCAGCCAAAGTGTTTGAAACAGTTACACATAAACAACTTTACTATCAATTAAAATCACATTTATGTGATGAACAACATGGGTTCCGACAGGGCCGATCAGTTGAAACAAATCTGTTGTCACTTGTTGACTACGTCTCAGCGGGTCTAGACAGGGGTCACGAGGTGGATGTTCTTTATTTTGATTTTAGAAAGGCATTCGACACAGTTGATGGGGATATTTTGCTGAGCAAGTTACAGGCCATAGGATTCACGCCTAACCTTTTGCATTTTTTTGCAAATTACCTATTGAACCGAAAACAGTTCGTTTCTCACGGGTGCTTTCTTTCGAGGTCATATTATACGTTGTCGGGGGTGAGTCAAGGATCAATTCTGGGGCCATTACTTTTTCTTTTAATGATTAACGATCTTGTCAGTGTGGTGCAGCATGCTAAATGTTTACTTTATGCAGACGATTTGAAATTGGTCCTTGAAATATCCGAGAACTGCACTCGTGATGATCTTCAAAACGATATTGACCGCTTATTGCAATGGAGTTTGACCAACAAATTATATTTTAATACAAGCAAGTGTTATGTTATGACGTTCAGCCGCAAGTCGCAGCCTGGTCGGGCTGTGTACACATTGGGCGATACTGAGGTGACTCGTGTTTATGGCATCCGTGACCTTGGTGTGACGTTTGACTGTCGCCTCACATTTCACGAACACATCTCCTCAGTGGCCGCCGAATCATATAGACGTCTGGGCTTTGTTTTGCGTAATGCGCAAGATTTTAGGGACCCGAAAATAGTCGAAATTTTGTACAATTCCCTTGTTAGAAGCAAATTGGAATTTGCAGCATGTGTCTGGAGTCCATACGAAGTGACGTACTCACTGGTAATAGAAAAGATCCAAAAGTCCTTTCTACGTTACTTGTACAGGAGTAAGTACGGATACTATCCATATATGTACCCTACGGATTTTTTGCTGGGTACTCTGGGATACAACTCTCTGGCTGTACGGCGGTCTCGGATACAGATCATAACTGCACTTAAGATTTTGCGGAATGTTATTGATTCACCAGAATTACATAATCTATTATGCACCATCTACGTCCCAGACAACTACCTGCGCCACCGCCACAGCCGCCGGCACAGACTACTTGTGAACCCGCGGTGCCGCACTGTATCACGCGCGCACTCCCCGCTTTGTAGCATGCGCAGCGCAATCAATGCCCTCACTCTGGAGCTACCCGATTGTGACGTATTAGCCGACAGGTTTAACCAAATTGTACTGTTGACCATACAATTTTGTGAAAATGTTGTACTTAATTGTAAATAACATGTAGGTATATTGTGACTTAATTCTTAATATAACTATTATTACTGGTTTTTTTTTCCCAAATGTTTTGTGGGTAATTTGAGTCTGACAAGTTTGACATAATGATATTTTCTGTTAATCTTGACGTTTCATATGGTTTAAGTTCTGACATGAAGTTGAATTTTATTTTATTTTATTATATTTCTTTTAATGTTGACATAGATCTGAATGTGTATTTGTAATATTAATATGTATAATGGTCTTATAACAAATCAATTAATTGCTGTCATTGGTGTAACCGTTGTAATTAATATAAATAAATAAATAAATAAATTTAATCTTCCCAGGAAAAAGGCTAATTCAAGATTCAATAGAAATAAAACTCTTTCATAAACAACCTTTTTTATTCTTACCAACTAAATTATGTACTTAGATAACTAGTTATTCTATTTTTAAACTAAAAACTAACTGTTGTTCATCAATACGTTAACGATTGCATCTGATACGAAACCGCTGTCAGACTTGATCACATCACTCGGCGCACGAGGTATAAACTTGTAGAATTTCACACCTGGAAAAAAAAAACAAATGATTATTTAAGTGTTTAGAGTTTTCTAGAAGAAACATGAGTTTAATGCGAAAGATCGATGTGAGATGTTTGTATTCGTAAACAAAACATCATTATGTACAATATGTTACTACTTATTCCGTTGAATAGTAAAATATCTTTGTCTATGTATTTTAAGTGAGAATATGGGAGTGCGAATGGGCCGGCTCGACCGGAATGATACCACGGCCTCATAGAAAACCGACGTGAAGCAACGCTTGCGTTGTGTTTCGTCGTGTGAGTGAGGTTACCGGAGGCTCAATTACCCTCCCCTTCCCCAATCTCCCCAATCCCTGAATCCCCAACGATCCTCAAATTCCTAATCCCAAAAGGCCAGTAACGCACTTACAATGCCTTTGGTGTTCCAGGTGTCCATGGGCGGCGCCGATTGCTTACCATCAGGTGAGCCGTCTGCTTGTTTACCAGCGTATACCATAAAAAACATATTCTTTCTTAGTCTCTTACTCGATTCGATGATAGTTATGAGTGATACCAAAAGGATAGGCACACAAAATTACTGTTTGATCCAGCTAATGCTTTCAAATATTATAAATACAAAAGTTTGTGTGTATGTTTGTTACTTAGTCAAGTCAAAAACGACTAAAAGTATCGACGTGAAATCTGTAACAGAGGTATCCGAAATAATACTAAGGCTAATGGCGAAAGCAAGGCCGCAGACAGAAGATAGTATTGAGTAATTAATATCAAACCTGATGGATTAACTCGAACTTCAAATTTGTCTTCACTGTTCCACTGTCGAACTCCTTCATCTTTGTACAAATCCTGAATAAAAAACAAATTAGATTAATATCATGTGATATTATAACAATTTATTTATTATAAATTACATTTTAACCACTATTTTCGCCACCAGATAGATGGCTTCGTTTTATGTAACATTCTTTGCTATAAATCTCACGGAGCCCGAGACCTTTCCAACGAATGCAAAACCGTGGAAATCGGTTCGTGCGTTCTGGAGTTATAGCGTCAGGAAGGAAACCCCGCCTTATTTTTATATAGGTAAGTAGATTATTTTCTCAATCTCAATCTGACAAAAATATGTTTTAACATAATTCTACATATTGCTCAAATAGTTATAACAGGCGCTGACATTCTTCTATGAGCTTGAATATTTTTTTCTAATTATGATTATTATTTACATAATATAAAATCACGCCTTTTATCTCCGAAGGGGTAGGCAGAGGAGCACATGATGGCACTTAATGCCGCTGTACAATGTAACACCTACTTTTCACTATTTTATGTTATGAGTCGCATGTAATAGGAGGTGAGCCTATTGCCATACACTGGACCCAATTCCAGACTCCGTGCTATTACTGAGATTTAAAAAAATAACAAGTAATACTTTGCCCGACCCGTGATTCGAACCCGAAACCCCTTGCCCGGCTGTCGTATTTGCGACCACTCGGCCAACGAGGCGATTATGACTAATACATTCCTTATTTTATACGTTTTTTCCACAATATTCTCTACTTACTTGAACTTCATATTCTCCCTTGGGCAGTTGCATTTCATCGTAAGTGAAGCTGGCAGCGTAGGGGATGCCGTCATCTCGTTGGCTCACGAAGGCCAGTGCGTATGTATCATCGTACAATTTGCGGTTCCAAATCTCCAGGCGAGATCTCTGATGAAAGAAATGAGATAAAGGTTTAATAAATAACTAAAAGTGCGAAAGTTAGTTCGAAAAGCTAGACTTTACTATTATTATAGAAAAAAAAAATAAGTAAAAAAACTTTTTAAGTTAAACGGTTTTATGTTAAACATACATTGCAATGTTAAATGTACGTCAATTTTATAGTGTGACATTACAAAACAAACATTTTAATCAAATAAAAAACTTAAATTAAAAACTAACTATAACTTAAAAAAATTAAAACTAAATATTACTAAATTAAATACCTATATACAACTAAAGATTACAGTAGCAGAAGCGCGGGCCGGATAGCTCGACACGCCAGCATTAACGACATTATCCGTCGAGCTCTTATCATCGCCGGTGTGCCAGCTGTTCTGGAACCAAAGGGTTTGGAACGCGACGATGGTAAGAGACCCGACGGTATGTCCATTATGCCCTGGAAGCTGGGAAAGTCTTTGGTGTGGGACGCAACCTGCGTCGACACTCTTGGACGTTCTCATCTTCCAGTAACGGCGGGTTGCGCTGGTTCGGCTGCTGCCTCTGCAGAAAGCCTCAAGCGGCGCAAATATAACAGCCTTGCTGGTAGTTATATCTTTGAGCCGTTTGGGGTTGAGACGCTAGGTCCGTGGGGTCCGAGTGCACTTAAATTATTCAAAAATATTTCAAAACGCCTGGTTGACACATCTCGTGACCAGAGGGCTGGTCTTTTTCTCGGTCAGAGGTTAAGCATTGCCATACAACGTGGCAATGCTGCCAGCCTTCTGGGTACTTTCCCCACTGACGTCGATGCGGACGAATTTTTCGACGCTTTATGTAAATAGTTGTTTTTGTTTTTTTTTCTTATAATTAATTTTAATCTTTAATTGTATATAGGTATTTAATTTAGTAATATTTAGTTTTATTTTTTTTAATCAACGATTGTAGACAATTGACGTGCCCCACGCTTTTATTTTAGTCTAGTCTATGCATGTTTATAATTCTCACGACTGTATCTATTTTATTATTTTTTGGTTTTTAGTACATTTATACACATTACACATAAATCTATATTTCGAGGACGCTCGATAGATTTCGAGGACGCTCGATTGTTTTCGAGGACTCTCAATTGTTTTCGAGGACGCTCGATAGTTTTCGAGATCGCTCGATAGGTTTCGAGGACGCTCAATAGTTTTCGAAGTCGCTCGATAGGTTTCGAGGTCGCTCGATAGGTTTCGAGGACGCTCGATAGTTTTCGAGGACTCTCGATTGTTTTCGAGCTCGCTCGATAGGTTTCGAGGACGCTCAATTGCTTTCGAGCACGCTCGATTGTTTTCGAGGACGCTCGATAGATTTCGAGGACGCTCGATTGTTTTCGAGGACGCTCGATAGATTTCGAGGACGCTCGATTGTTTTCGAGGACGCTCGATAGATTTCGAGGACGCTCGATTGTTTTCGAGGACGCTCGATAGATTTCGAGGACGCTCGATTGTTTTCGAGGACGCTCGATAGATTTCGAGGACGCTCGATTGTTTTCGAGGACGCTCGATAGATTTCGAGGACGCTCGATTGTTTTCGAGGACGCTCGATAGATTTCGAGGACGCTCGATTGTTTTCGAGGACGCTCGATAGATTTCGAGGACGCTCGATAGATTTCGAGGACGCTCGATAGATTTCGAGGACGCTCGATAGTTTTCGAAGATGCTCGATAGATTTCGAGGACGCTGGATAGATTTCGAGGACGCTCGATTGTTTTCGAGGACGCTCGATAGATTTCGAGGACGCTCGATTGTTTTCGAGGACGCTCGATAGATTTCGAGGACGCTCGATTGTTTTCGAGGACGCTCGATAGATTTCGAGGACGCTCGATTGTTTTCGAGGACGCTCGATAGATTTCGAGGACGCTCGATTGTTTTCGAGGACGCTCGATAGATTTCAAGGACGCTCGATTGTTTTCGAGGACGCTCGATAGATTTCGAGGACGCTCGATTGTTTTCGAGGACGCTCGATAGATTTCGAGGACGCTCGATTGTTTTCGAGGACGCTCGATAGATTTCGAGGACGCTCGATTGTTTTCGAGGACTCTCGATAGTTTTCGAGGACGCTCGATAGATTTCGAGGACGCTCGATAGATTTCGAGGACGCTCGATTGTTTTCGAGGACGCTCGATAGATTTCGAGGACGCTCGATTGTTTTCGAGGACTCTCGATAGTTTTCGAGGACGCTCGATATTTCGAACCTCGATAGATTTCGAGGACGCTCGATTGTTTTCGAGGACGCTCGATAGATTTCGAGGACGCTCGATTGTTTTCGAGGACTCTCGATAGTTTTCGAGGACGCTCGATAGATTTCGAGGACGCTCGATAGATTTCGAGGACGCTCGATTGTTTTCGAGCACGCTCGATAGATTTCGAGCACGCCCGATTGTTTTCGAGGACGCTCGATAGATTTCGAGGACGCTCGATTGTTTTCGAGGACGCTCGATAGATTTCGAGGACGCTCGATAGATTTCGAGGACGCTCGATAGTTTTCGAAGATGCTCGATAGATTTCGAGGACGCTCGATAGATTTCGAGCACGCCCGATAGATTTCGAGCACGCTCGATAGATTTCGAGCACGCTCGATAGTTTTCGAGGACGCTCGATAGTTTTCGAGGACGCTCGATAGGCTTCGAGGACGCTCGATAGTTTTCGAGGACTCTCGATTGTTTTCGAGCTCGCTCGATAGGTTTCGAGGACGCTCAATTGCTTTCGAGCACGCTCGATAGGTTTCGAGGACGCTCGATAGTTTTCGAGGACTCTCGATTGTTTTCGAGGACTCTCAATAGATTTCGAGGACGCTCGATAGTTTTCGAGCACGCTCGATAGATTTCGAGGACGCTCGATTGTTTTCGAGGACGCTCGATAGATTTCGAGGACGCTCGATTGTTTTCGAGGACGCTCGATAGATTTCGAGGACGCTCGATTGTTTTCGAGGACGCTCGATAGATTTCGAGGACGCTCGATTGTTTTCGAGGACGCTCGATAGATTTCGAGGACGCTCGATTGTTTTCGAGGACGCTCGATAGATTTCGAGGACGCTCGATAGATTTCGAGGACGCTCGATAGTTTTCGAAGATGCTCGATAGATTTCGAGGACGCTCGATAGATTTCGAGGACGCTCGATTGTTTTCGAGGACGCTCGATAGATTTCGAGGACGCTCGATTGTTTTCGAGGACGCTCGATAGATTTCGAGGACGCTCGATTGTTTTCGAGGACGCTCGATAGATTTCGAGGACGCTCGATTGTTTTCGAGGACGCTCGATAGATTTCGAGGACGCTCGATAGATTTCGAGGACGCTCGATTGTTTTCGAGGACGCTCGATAGATTTCGAGGACGCTCGATTGTTTTCGAGGACGCTCGATAGATTTCGAGGACGCTCGATTGTTTTCGAGGACGCTCGATTGTTTTCGAGGACGCTCGATAGATTTCGAGGACGCTCGATTGTTTTCGAGGACTCTAGATAGATTTCGAGGACGCTCGATAGATTTCGAGGACGCTCGATTGTTTTCGAGGACGCTCGATAGATTTCGAGGACGCTCGATTGTTTTCGAGGACGCTCGATAGATTTCGAGGACGCTCGATTGTTTTCGAGGACGCTCGATAGATTTCGAGGACGCTCGATTGTTTTCGAGGACTCTCGATAGTTTTCGAGGACGCTCGATAGATTTCGAGGACGCTCGATAGATTTCGAGGACGCTCAATTGTTTTCGAGCACGCTCGATAGATTTCGAGCACGCCCGATAGATTTCGAGCACGCCCGATAGATTTCGAGCACGCTCGATAGATTTCGAGCACGCTCGATAGTTTTCGAGGACGCTCGATAGTTTTCGAGGACGCTCGATAGGCTTCGAGGACGCTCGATAGTTTTCGAGGACGCTCGATAGGCTTCGAGGACGCTCGATAGTTTTCGAGGACGCTCGATAGGCTTCGAGGACGCTCGATAGTTTTCGAGGACGCTCGATACACTTCAAATGCGATCAGTGCATTTTTGTTTTGTTGCTCAGACTGATTTTTGTATCGGATTTGGAGCGCCATTAAACAGGAGTGGGTGGTAGATTCTCCTTATTTTACCAGTCCTACCTTTTACAGAAACCGATTAAGTAGTAGTTTAAAAGATCTAAGCATACATAGGGACAGACAGACGGTGGATAGCGACTTTGTTTTATACTATGTAGTGATAGGACGATGATACATTACCTAAGAAGACGTCAAAGCCAGATTCAAATATATGAATATCGGAGAGTTTCAAAATAGCTTGCAGTTTTATGATATCACTTCACTATTAACAGCAACTGGTAATCGAACTCACCACTCCACGATCAGTCTTCTTCCACACCCTCAACCCTTGCTTGCCAAGTGGGTCCTGGTTCACAGCAATGATGTCCTTATTCAGCAGGATCGCTTTGAACTCTGGCTTGATGGTAGCCAGGTCTACGCTCATGAGGAGAGGGGCAGCCAATATCGACCACACTGCCATCTGCACGCGAGCCTGGTCTTCGGTTAGACCGAAGTTTCCAATCAGCAACTGTGGATGAAGAGGTATTTACCTCTATTAGAAAGTATAAAGAATTTAGACGTACCGTATCCACTTTTAGATAAGCTGCGTCCAGTTTAAGAACCCACATACACGCTAGGGCTTGCCTGTCGGTTATGCATGCACGACTAAAGCCATCATGCAAAACCTAGCGTGTAAGGCCACCTTAAGATCGAAAAAGGACGATCCTCCGACCAGGCAAATTGTTCATGCCTGGCGGGCTTTCTGCTCAACAGAGCTGTTCGTTGGGATTTTCTATCCATGTTAATTCGCATGTAAACTCCACATATGCGATGTAGGATTCTTGTGACGTCATCCGTTGATTTGTTTTCATCGACACTCATAATGCATGAATTGTCATTTATGTGTCGCCACAGATTCAAGCCCACCTATTAATGGACACATCTTTAAAAATATTGTCCAAGCTATAAGCGTTTAATTCATCTTCCCTCACCATATCAGGGTCATTCCAGTGTCCAGGGCCCGCGTGCTGCGCCAGCCTGTCCTGGTTATCTCCGAACCAATTCATGATCTTGGTGAGCGAGGCCCACGAGTCCTCAATGTCGTCCCAGTTGCGCCACATGTTACAGTGCTCAGCTATTGAGGAGTAGTCGGGCTGTAAAGGAATAAGGGACTGATATTAGAAACCAATAAAATGTTGGCTGACTGCCTCGTTGGCCGAGTGGTCGCAAGTGCGACTGCCGGGCAAGGGGTCTCGGGTTCGATTCCCGGGTCGGGCAAAGCGTTACTGGGTTTTTACCGACTTCAAAAAAAGGAGGAGGTACTATGTTCGGCTGATTGTTTTTTTTTTTTTTTTTTTTTTTTGTTTGTTCGCGCAGTACTCCGCCGTTTGTGGACCGATTTCGAAAATTTTTGTTTCGTTTGAAAGGGTATACTCCCGAGATGGTCCCATTTCCATGAAGTCAGGATCTGATGATGGGATCCTAGAGAAACCGAGGGGAACTTTCGAAAATTCTATGGGGGAGTAATGCGTCTATTATGTTTTTCAATTACGAATTTTAAACACTACATATTAATAAGGGTCTGGAGTCGACCTGATGATGGAGTCGACAGACAGTCGAGGGAACTCCTCAGCGGTTTATATTAACTACCGTGTGTTTGGGCTTGATTAATTTGTATTGATGAGGACTTTACACCTAGATAGAGTGGGGCTGTCATTAAGGGTCTGATGATGAAGAAGTGTAATTGTTAAGGGAACTCCTCAACGGTATACAGTAACTACCTTGAGTTTGGGCTTGATTAATTTGTATTGATGAGGACTTTACACCTAAATAGAGTGGGGCTGTCATTAAGGGTCTGATGATGAAGAAGTGTAATTGTCAAGGGAACTCCTCAACGGTATATTGTAACTACCTTGTGTTTGAGCTTGTACAATTTGTATTGATTAGAACTTTGCACCTATGTATATTATAAGTAACAAAACGGGTATATGTAGCTTTACACTGAAAATGGTAAAATAATAAAATAAAAACTGCGTTTAAAAAACCGACTTCAAAAACCAAAAACTAATAACAAACAAAAAGTCAATACTAAAAAGCAAAAAATAACTATTATTAGTACTGATAGGTTACCCACTTACTGATAGGTTAGAAGTCGGTGCCATAAGCTCATATCATAATGATATAACTTAATGTCCACAAAATTGTGAATTAGATACCTATTAAGGTTTTAATGAATAATTTTGTATGGAACTTATGGCACCGACTTCTTACCTATCAGTAAGTGGGTAACCTATCAGTACTAATAATAGTTATTTTTTGCTTTTTAGTATTGACTTTTTGTTTGTTATTAGTTTTTGGTTTTTGAAGTCGGTTTTTTAATTAAAAATCTCAGTCGTAGCACGGAGTCTGGAAATGTGCCCGATATATGGCAATAGGCTCACTCCGTATAACATGGGACTCATAACATAAATAGTGAAAAGTGGATGTTACAACGTACAGTGGCATTAAGTGCCGTCATGTGCACTTCTGCCTACCCCTTCGGGGATAAAAGGCGTGATGTAATGTTATTCTAAAATGTTGGATAGTCTACAATATTTTACAGGTATTTCTTATAATTCTCGTAAGTTACTCCCACACATAGATTTGTCTCTTAAGCTATAAGACTGATCAAAAAAGTTATAGAAAAAATATTTGTTCCACCTTAAGGTATAGGGTACTATATTACTTTTCTCTTGACTTCTCATTCGAAATCTATTACCTATTTACTTATTTATTTATTTATATTAAAATGCAGCGAGAACCAAAATTAACCAATTAAACCTATTACAATATTAATAACTTCGATAGTTCCTATGTTATTGAGATTTATATTTAAAAACTTATTCATTAATTTCCGTTTGACATACGACTTATCATGGAACACATCTAATTCTGGGTGCTGAACTATCATCGAGTTCAAGAGAACCATCGCTATTGACAGTGACAATGAGGAAAACCGATACATATAGAACGTTAGAAGGTAAAAATAAGAATTTACTTAAGGTCCAAGGAGACAGGAAAGGTTGACATGTTACTGGAGGTCATTTATCTTTAGCGAATTTGACTTACAAGCATTTTTGCATCTTCTTGGTAAGCTGGCCAGCTGCAGGAATAAAGAATCTGTCGACCTGTGTCATTCAACATTTTTCCGAATGCAGGATACCCTGAAAATACAGACGTTTAATTAAGTTTAAATTAAATGGAATTGTATTTAGCCAATCTATTTGAACTGGATAGCTATAAGTACCATACAACAGAGAGTGAATTCTCTACTATAAAATATGGAGCATAATTCGGGACTTATTCTAGTATACGTCGAATAATATAGAGTTGAAAAATTCGACAATACTTAATCCAAACTTGAGAAATTAACTGTGGTCTGCAGTCGATGCAGCATCCGAACACCAAGCAGACACAGAATTATCAAATTCTTCAATTACTAAAAATAATTAGAAATAGTATAGATTTACTCACCAGCATCCATGGCGGTAGGGTTGATGTAACATCCATCGAGTTTGAGGTAGTCTATCTCCCAGTCCACGAAGGTTTGTATGTCCAGACGCTCGTTGCCAAGCACACCAGGATATCCAGCACAAGTCAGGTTGCCATAGTCTTCGTACATGCCGAATTTCAAACCCTTGCTATGGATCTGGAAAATAGATGGCGATGCAGGTCAGGTTTCTATAAACAAATTTACGTCTTTATTCCAAAAAAGAAAAAAAAAAGAAAAAATATTTACTCAGCACCAGCCACGATGCAGCATAAATAAAATATAAAAAAGACAATAAAGCTGTGACAGTGGAAGTAATAAAAATATAAGACTTGAAAAATTAAATCAGAAGAATTAGAAAAGAGACGCTGACAACATGCCTATGCTGAAAGAGAAAGCATACACTACAGAACGCCAGGATACCACTAACTATGATCCCTATATCCTTTATCGGTTTCCATTGCATTCACGCATCTGGTCATACGAGACCTTTCTCCAGAATGGAATTCTTTTTTTCCCCTATCAGCATTATCATTCACCATCTTTGTCATCTTGTTCATTCTGTTTAATATTTTCTGTAAAAAAATCAGTATCTGTTTCATGCAAGACACTTACATAGTCAGCAACAGCCTTCATTCCATTAGGGAACCTCTCTTTGTCGGGCACCATGCGTCCATCAGGGCCTCGCTTCTTCTCCAGCCAGCAGTCATCGATGCCCAGGTACTCATACCCAGCGTCGAGGTAGCCTTCATTCACCATGAGATCTGCCGTCCTCTTGATTAAGTTCTCACTGCAATTTGAAACATCATGGCTAAGTTTCTTTTGTTGAAGAAAAAAGGTGTATTTTTTAAGTAAACGTTGCCCCATGTTATGATTTTCTCCTGTATCATGGGTGCGTTTTCAAACATACAAGTTCACTTACACATGACACCCAGACCCGAAACAACAATTTGTGGATCACACAAAGTGTACAAAATTTCACGAACTTAGGGATCCAATGACCCAATATTCTCGATTAAGGTAATTTGCCAACCTTCTTCCCCATTCCTAAGCCCCAAATCCATAAAATTCTCATAATTCACTTGTAACCCTTCTAGTGATCATATAGTACTTTACTTGGTACTTTACTTGGTTGGTCTTTAAATAATTCACGTACAGTTTCCAATTCCCAGAGTCCGTGTAGCTCGAGGAATATAAATGTAGGTAACGGCATATGCAGAGCAGATCATGCATAAACATGGAAACTAACTGTAGAACGAATCTCTTTACCATACCCACAACGAAATCTAAACTAAACTATGTCGTCCAGTTCACACTGATTATCATAATTTGCTCTATTTTCAAGCAAATAGTCTACTATACAATAATTGTTTACCTAATTATACAATACGTACAATCTTACGAAGACCTTCGATTTGGTTTGCCAAGGGAACTAATTAGTTACCTAGGTACTAATTAGTTACCTATTCTTAATATTACTTCCGTATCTCGAACGTCAGAGCACCTGAAATACCGTTTAGGACTAAGTTAAGCTTCACTCGTTCGCCAGTTGACAGCAAAAAATGGCCTCTCCAGTAAAATGGGTTTCTTTTTTTTAAGGGGGGAAAATCATCGAATGACTGCTCCCGCCTGGGTGAGGCGGAAGGGAGTGTCAGACTCTTACTGACTAAAAACCACCCCGTTCCTTCTCCTGCACGTCGAGCCGGAGCCCCGGTTACCCGTTAGGTTCTCCGCGACAGTAAAATGGGTTAATCTACCATCACCCAAGAGAAAAGGAGAAGAGGCTCGGCAGACGATGAGTTAAGCCACCACATTGCAGTCAGAACCAGTATATCGGTGGCTGCCCGCGGAATAAAACTTCACGGGTTCATAACTCCAACTCCAAACAAACTGTTGTTGATGGTATAGGTACCTACCTATACCATCAACAACAGTTTGTTTCCGACCACTGCTGGACATAGGCTTTTTTTTATTGCATAAGCCGGTAAACGAGCAGACGGATCACCTGGTGGTAAGCAACCGAAGTCGCCCATGGACACCTGTAACACCAAAGGCATTACAAGTGCGTTACCGGCCTTTTGGGGATTAGGAGTTTGAGGATCTTTGGGGATTCAGGAATTGGGGAGATTGGGGAAGGGGAGGGTAATTGGGCCTCCGGTAACCTCACTCACACGACAAAGCACTACGCAAGCGTTGCTTCACGTCGGTTTTCTGTGAGGCCGTGGGATCACTCCGGGCGAGCCGGCCCATTCATGCCGAAATCTAGGCTACTCCAAAAGCACGACAACACCAATCAGCTCTTAGTATCTTATTCCTTATATCACCTTATATTACCATCTATTGGACACTTAAAAATATTTTTAAATTACTTTTAGAAAAGATATGTGACTTCTTTTTTCTTCTTACCTGATACATTCATTAGGGTACTTCTTGCAGTCTGTGATGCAGCGGAACCGCTCCCAGGTGAGCCAGCCCATGGGAGGAGTGAGGGCCAGCCCATTATCTAGCGCCAGGCTCGAAGACACCCCCACAAGGAATATTAATGTCACCAGCATCTGAAGATCACGTCGACCCTTTTATTAGGTGGAAATTCAGGGATAGGTTCATATAGAAAAAGAATTAAGAAAGTAGTAATTTAAATTGTTAAACAAATGTGACTCCTCTGGTGGTTTTGGAGTCCAATGTCTATATAATTGGCGGCGCTGATTGCTTACCATCAGGGAAGAAGTGATGTATCGATTACTTTATCTGCGATTCCATGAAATATATGTGCATCTCTACCTTCACCTTTCGAAGGCATTACTTTATACGAAGTTTAGAATTTCAAATTGCTACTATAAAAGGCCTTGAAATGTGAATAGACTGTGGTCTATGGTCAATAACCTAAGTTCAATAGTTTCTGCTAAACAAAATGGCTACATTTATTGTAGACGGCTCCACAATACATACATACATGTAATTAATTTATACTTAAAATACACTAGGTCGTAGCCGCGGCTTCTGGTGGTTGGTTATTTTTTTTTTATTTATTGCACACACACATATTACACGCATATTATGCCTTATTATTACTCTAAAGCCTTTTATATCAAACACACTATAAAATCATATCAGAGAAATGCATTGCGACTCGAAATAATTATAAACAAACAGACACTTGCCTTCCTGTAGAAATACAATATAGGTCGTATATGTATAACTATGTTAGATGACTATGGAGTTGGATGTCGAAAAGTTGATAAAATGCAATCGCAAAACTTCCAGGTTCGATCTCCGGGTCAGGATCAATTCCGAAGAACCCCTCGAGAAATGCCCTCAACCAACATTCTCAAATTAAAAAAAAAATAGAAAAACCAACATTCTCTTTATTTAAATGTTCTTGGTTTCGACTTTACTAGTCTGTGCGGTAGACTTTTATTATACAACAATCTGAATAACAAACAGCGCCATTTCTCGAGCTCGCATAAAACACTATAATCAATTTGAAGTCATTGACCGCAGCAACATAAGTTTATGTGCATAGACAGTGTCAACCACCTCATTACGAAATAACCAGTATGGACACTAAAATATTATATTATTGAAACTATAGCTACAAAAATAAATAGGTATATGATCATTTTTGTAAATAAAACGTTGTTTGTTTAAAAAATTAACATAAAAGTGGTAACTTTTATTTAAAGTGTAAAAATTTACTGTCTAAATAATTTAAATTTCATCTTCATCATCCACTGGACATGGGACTTCTTTAAGGGGGAAACATCATCGAATGACTGCTCTTACTTTTACGAAATTAAATTACGAAAATACTATAACTTGTCAAGCACTTATTTGAGTATTTATTGCATACATAATGTACAACATAATTATTAAAGATAGTAGGTAAATAATTTATGAACTCAACTATAATTTTAAGTACGTAGACGTGTTCTAGAGTGGAGACCGCGTCTAGGCAAACGAAGTGTAGGGTGCCCTCCAGCTAGGTGGAGTGACGATATACGTAAAGTGGCTGGCAGTGGTTGGATGAGAGCTGAAGACCGAGCTCAGTGGCGTGCCATTGGAGAGGCTTATGTCCAGCAGTGGACGAAAACAGGCTATTGATGATGAGACGCAACTATAGCAACTACCACAAACGTATAACTATTTTTTTATTATAATACATTCCCCAAGATGTGCTGCAGTAAACACATAAATATTAAAAAGGAGGCGACATAGGTCGCTACCCTGAACACGTCCTTATTTATAGACAAACCATGTTAATTCCAGTGGCGACAGATCGCATTATAGAAGCGTTATAAAAAAAATATAATACAAATGAAATATGTAAGTATAAGGTACATAATTAACTTTCTCACGTTTGAACTAGAATGTCAATATCAATATAAATAACAGCATAAGCAAATACGTGAGTTTATTTGTAATCACGAAGGTCAGGAACTGATCAACAGATACAATTAGTCCATGTAATATTATTATGTCTGAAGTTATCGAATGAAATATTTTTGAATTTACACAAGTGAATTTCCTTTAGGTGATTGTAACACTAAAGTTTGTATCTGTGTCATGTAACCTAAAATTAGAACTAGTGTGTACAATTGTTGGTAAACTAATGAATAAAAATAATACCCTTTCAAACAAAACAAAAATAATAGTAATTCTTTGCCAGCGTGTTTTTCCGGAAGGGTAGGGATGTGTATAACCTGGGTGTCTTCAAGGCCCGAGTGAATAGGTTGCTTATGGGACGACGTGCTCCATCGTAGACCGCATCATCGCTTACCACCAGGCGAGATAGTGGTCAAACGTCGGCCCATCAAATATATATATATAAAAATGTAACCCAGGCAGATACACCTACAGATGTACCTAGGTAACTCTTAATTTTACTCAACCTATGTGAGTAAATTACACCACCATACCGCTAGACAATATACTTACATTACACAAACTACACAATAATCTTAATGAACGACCAAAACCAGTTAATTAACTAACATTATGACATCCGTACAAGTATTTTATTTATACGTCTATCAAAATACTTGGAATTGTTCGTCTCAAACAAATAATGAGTACATATTATGATATCCTCATTATTAATTGTACCCTAATTTGCAACAAAAATTGTAATGTCACAATTTTTAATGAATTTTACAATGTAAATAGGTGAAATATTTGTATACCTCCATGAAATAGTGTTTTATAACTTGAAATCCTTAAAAATTAGGATATCGAACGTGCATTAACACGTTAAACGCCAAGGGGGTCACCGGTGACCGACGTTAGCGGAGGATTTACCTTCAACAGTTTTTTATTGGCAGGCAAAGGCTTAAGGATTAATCTAACTAAAACCTACTCATATTACAAATGGGAAAGATTGTATTTTTGTTTGTTCCTCCTTCAATTCAAACCGGCTGAAGGGATCGAGATGAATTTTGGAACAGGGGTTGGTCTAGAATGACATAGGCCACTATTTATTCCACGGAAGGCGGGCGAATCCGCTGAAACCGCAGAACCTAATTCTAAATAAAAGGTACCATCAATATTAAAATGGATACAAATACCTATGACGTAGGTAGGTTTTTTCTGAAGGGGCGAAATCATCCAATGGCTTCTCCTGCCTGAGTGACGCGAGACAGAGTATCTCTCTTACGGACTAAAAACCACCCCGTTCCTACTCCTGCACATACATATAACCGAAGCCCCGGCAACCCTCCGTGGTTCCATGACGTAGGTAAGTAGTCTTCTATTTACTTATTAGATCATACCTATAATTTTTTACACTTATTTACTGATTTTGCCTGCGCTAAGTACATACTTAACAGGTATTTGTAAATCTAAATCTAAGTCATAAGTTAAGTAAGTAGTCTGATTAATAATAAAACGAAAAGAATATGTCGCATGTAAATAAATGTTTTAATTGTATTTTAAACACTAACACTTCTTGTTGATTTACAAATTTAACGCTAAAATGCATACAAACAGAGCAAACACCCGAAGTTTCGATGCAAAGTTTATTTTTTAACAGAAAAGCAGGCAATGCTTAATGAAAGCTTCCCTTGTTGAAAAAATTTCTTTCAAATTAAAAAAAATGTCCTCATTAGTTAATATTTTAATTTTAATATTGTTCAATCATATAAACAACAACAAAAAACAGTCAACAATAAAAAAAAATGCGAAGTCACATTGTATTACTTACCGCGCCAAATTCAAATGAAGATCACGTTCGAATTTTTGAAATTGAATTGTCTCTTATTTTTTTTTATATTCACAGGCACAGAAATATTTACGTTAAATTGACGTCGACCCGGAGAGCTAATGGTCGATAGTCGCGTCTGTACGGTGCGCGGACCTAACAAGGTTTGATCGTCAAATGATAAGGATAATATTGTTGACATACTATGTTCATACATATGGCGAACTGTGCTCGTTATCTTGTCCATAGAATATCACATAAATAGCTTTGCATAAAAAATGAAAGAAAAGTTAATTTAGTGTGCAAAATTCGTTTTTGTACATGCAGCAGCGTAAGTAGCGAAATTATAATATTGGTGACAAAAGCGAAAGGTTTTGTTATAATATATATAATAGTCAGTTATTATGCAAAACAGTAGTTTCGATTGTTTTTATAATAAGTATCGTAAGACATAGTGAATTAACTAAAACAAAACCGAATTAAGAAAAAAAAAAGAGATGAAGAACACAATATTACACCTTTATCCCCGAAGGGGTAGGCAGAGGTGCACATTACGTCACTTAATACTACTGCACAATGTAACACCCACTTTTCACTATTTATGTTATGAGTCCCATGTAATAGGGGGTGATCCTATTGCCATATACCAGGAACAATTCCAGGCTCCGCGCTACCACTAAGAATTTTTTTAAACCCTTTGCTACTTTGTACTTTGCTCGACCCGGGAATCGAACCCGAGACCCCTTGCCCGGCAGTCGCACTTGCAACCACCCGGCAAATGAGGCAGTCAAAGAGATGAAGAAGAGGCCATAAATATTGTGATTTTTTATCTTGCACCGTAAAAGACAATGCTACCGACACACATTTTGACACAAACACTTCAAATCTTACACAGAGTACCTAAAATATTAGATATAAATATCAATTTAACCTAGTTGAATATTTTCTTAAAGTTAACAATATCGATTCCTCGGTACTTGACACACATACAAATCGTTTCGTTTAGATACATTAGTACAACAACAAGGTATACCTATCTTATCTGTACTTTAAAAAAAACACCCATTTATTTTGACAGCAAACGTCACTTAAGGTTTTAAGTTCAATCGGACTGATAATAGCAATTTCTAGTTTTCTAATGGCAGTACGCTACTGTATTTCTGTTGTCCATGTGGCAAGGTATCCTTGTAATGTTTTCCTTCGCCTTATTTCAGCGACGTCTCTATATATAAACATGAAAAAAGTCACATTCATCCCGACCTCACGATTTTAAAAACAGGCACCCCGGACCATCACGATCATTTCATGCTCACTCAATATTCAAATCTTTTACAATATAATATTAATTACTTTTGAATCCAAGAAAAATAGTAAAACAACAAATTCCTACAACTTTATACTTACTAAATAAAACATATTTCCAAAAACAATCCTAAGCCCCCATTCCCTTAGGAAATAATTAGAAACATAACGGTTTCTCAGTTAGTGGCCTGTTAAACAATATTAGATGGAGCGTTCACCCCGACTGGTTCTGATTAGATTGGTTTATTGATAAATTGGTTCTTTAGCCTCGAACCGACCAACAAAACTGGTTCAACTTACTACCATTTGTATTATTTTGTTATATTATAAAGAAGTTAAGAAATCTTTGAAGTGTTTTAAAGAAAGCTATTATTTTTGTTATGGCGTTGTCACGCGACGCGCAAGCTTCGATGTTATTATTGTTGACAGTTAATTGTGGTATTAAAAAAAAAAGAATTTGATATTACTTACTTAATTTTAATTTTTCGTTACTATCTTCATTTGCGTGTTAGTTGATGTAAGGACTTTCTCCTAGGTCGTAAGTGTGTTTAGAGACATAATTATAATTACATATCAGAACCAGGTTCAGATTAAAAAAAAAGCCAGGTTCAGAACAACAATTTGTGCATATATAAGTACCGTGCGAGAATCAAACCCACGACACTGCACACCAACCTATTGCCCGGCCACTGCACCGACCTTGCTATCATGCTGTCAGTACTAATAGAAAATAATTGGAAAAATTGACAAATATCACCCAGGTGAACCTGGGATGGGCAACTAGATACATAATATAATTTTAAATAGTTAAGTATTTCCTAAGTTTATCAGCCCGCATATTACAAAATGCAGACTTTGACAAATGTAGTAGATAAAGAAAACAACGATTTATACGCATTACTTAAGTATTGGCATGCTTGCAGTATTATAATTTATTTGTTTCATATAGGTACTTACATTGCTAAGTTCATGTTTACGTTAAATTCTACAAATGAATACATTAATAAAATTATACAAATAATTCTAATATATTTTTTATTATAACTTATTTAATGTGACCGCAACTGGGTAATGTACTTATCTAGAGGTATAGGCAATTTTATATACAAAATATTATAAAACTAATATTTATAGGCTAACCACTACCTATACAAATAAATACCCATGAGTGTGCCTACCCCTCCAGAGACTATGGAACGCCAATTTACGATACAAATACCAACTACTGTAAAATTCTTTTTCATCGCGATAGCATAATATGATTGCAATTTTTATTTATGTTTCTGTAATTTCATTTTCACTAACGTCATCAGCGTCAGTTCCATCCTCTTTAGGCATAAACTTGTAGAACTTAACCCCTGAAAAAAAAAGTTACAATAAAAAATAAAAAGGTATTACTATATCAACAAGAGATCCACAAAGAAAACAAACCTGTTGCATTAACTCGTACTTTGAAATCATCATTTCTAGTCAGTATCCGATCATGTTCTTCTTTGAATAGATCCTAGAAAACATATAGGAAGCTGAATTATTTATTTTCTTTAATAAACACAAAGCTAGTATATGGTCTTAACTTAGTACCACGACGATGACAAAAAAAAGCACACGGCCAGGGGCGTAACTATTAACCCTTCGGGGCCCGTGGCAATTTCATCGAATAGCCCTCGTTCCCAATAAAAAACAGAGAAGTTCAGGTGAAAAGCTCTGCACGGGGGCCTTTCCCAGCTGAGGGGCCCGTGGCAATTCGCCGGTTTGTCACCCTGTAGTTACGCCACTGCACACGGCCCACCTGATGGTAAGCGGTTACCGTAGCCTATGAACTTGCCGACCCTTAATAAACCTATTTAATCCTTTCTTTAAGAACCTATACTAGCCCACCGGGAAAACCTTGGCACGACATTCATTCCACAATCGGAATGAACTCACTAGTTAGTTCTTCTTATCGCGAAGCTATTAGTGGAATTCGTATTTTTACTAATAGAAAAAAATCTACAGACAAATTGATAACCTCCTCCTTTTTGGGAAGTCGGTTACAAATAGAACTGTCAGAACTATAATCCCCAACCCCAAACCGTCTGGCAAACGCAGAGGTTGTAGAAAACCCTCTCCTAAGAGATAAACCTTTGTTTAGCAGAAGATATGCATCTTGAGGCTAATAATGATCAAGTGTCAAGGATGGCACTTTTTTTAAGGGGGTAAAATCATCGAATGACTGCTCCCGCCTGGGTGAGGCGGGAGGGAGTGTCAGACTCTTACTGACTAACCACCCCGTTCCTTCTCCTGCGCTTCGAGCTAGACCCTCGGTAACCCGTCAGGTTCTCCGCGACTCCGAAACGGCATCAGCCCTTATTGGGCCCCACCCGTGGTGGTCTGATTGCTTTTTGGGGCGTGCGCGGAACGCGACGCGGCTCACACTCAGATCTGGTTCTGGTCGAACGGTGAGCCCAAGAATATCGCTAGTATGGAAATTAGTATAAAACCCGCTCTAATGCCAAGAGCCCTTTACTCAGCAGTGGATGATGATACTGATGAAGAACAGGGACGAGTGAACACACCTGCACAATAAAATCTTGTATCGGTAGCTCCATCTGCTCATGTGTATATGAGTTATCAATTGCTTTATCTCCGAGATTGACAAAGGCCAGCGCACGCGCTTTACCTTGTAACTCTCGATGCCAGATCACCTGAAATAATGTTCATGTAAATAAATGAATACGGGCAGCTAACTGTATCTCTTCTTGCTTTTTCACGCTACAGTTTTTGTTTATAATTTCTTGCCTATAAAGCGCAAATACAGATAAAAGACGGTAGCGAATTCACGAATATCATTCACTACATTTTCTATCATTTTTAAGAATGAATGAAGAATGAATATCGATTACAGTAATTAATGACTAAGCAAGTAATTTCTGTCGCCATGCTGTCGATTTCTTCAACCAAAATTAGTCCACAAACAATGAAATAACAAGACAATCATAAAATTGTAAGTCACACACCTGCTTTTTATCATCACTGGTCCAAACCCTAAGACCTTGTTTGCCCAAGACATCCTGGTTCACTGCTATCACATCCTTGTTCAACAGGACCTCCTTGAACTCCGACTTCATGGTGGATAGGTCAGCGCTCATGATGAGGGGAGCAGCTAAAATAGACCAGACAGCCATCTGCACTCTTGCCTGGTCTACTGTCAGCCCTGAATTTCCAATTACAAGCTGGAAATATATGTAGTTAAGTAATAATTGAAATAGAATTAAAGTAGAAAAGATAAAAGTGGATGCAAATGGCGAACTTTAACTCAAAGTGGAGAACTAAGCGGGAGGCCTTTTTCCAACAATGGACATCTTCTGGCTGATGACTATGAAAAGTAGAACGTCACTAATTTGTTTATTTTTGAAAATAAATTAATAGACTCACGTAACTATTTAACGAGGTAACTCAACTGGTTTCGAGCCACATGGGGGCTCATAATCATGAGCACAATTTAAGTTAGCCACGTCTTGCTTGTGTTGAGTTACTATATCAAACAGTTATATGAGTAAAATATATAATTATTAGACAATCATTTTGTTTGTGTCATTACCATATCAGGATCGTTGAAGTGCCCTGGGCCGGCGAACTTAACGAACTCGTCTTGGTGGTCCCCAAACCATGTCATGATGCCCACCACCGACTGCCAACTATTTCCAATATCAGCGTAGTTCCGCCATATGTTGCACGATTCCGCAATTGCAAGGTAATTTGGCTAGAAGTGTAATAAATATTGTGTATTAAGACTTTGACTGCCAATAAAAAACTGTTGAAGGTAAATCCTCCGCTAACGCCGGTCACCGGTGACCCCCATGGCGTTTAACGTGTTAAATTTTGGCAGTTTAAAAAGTTCAGGTTCATCAAAGAGCGCGTGTTTTCAAGTAGTCAAGTGACCTTAGTCGATTCTTACGAAACCCGTGGGAGGAATGATGTAGTGGAAAATGTATTGTTTTTAAACGTTGCCCCACACTAGGATTTTCCCCTGTGTCGTGGGTGAGTTTACAAACATACAAGTTTACATACACTTCCACTCAGATCTGGAACAACAATCTGTGGATCACACAAATAGTTGTTCCTTGCGGCAATCGAATCAAAATCCCACGACACGTTGCAGGGCAGCCGGTTGCCCAGCGACCGCACCACGGCACCACCCGTGCAGTCCGTATTCAAGTCTGCCATCACTAAACACCTCCTTCCAAAGTCAAAGTCAAAGCATTTATTTCAATTAAACCATAATTTGGTACTTTTGAAACGTCAACAAATACAAAATAAATAATAGTCTGTCAGTCAGTCCGTCAGTAAAGCTAAGTGAAGCTAGGTGCTCATTCCAAAATGTAGATTCGGATGGAGAGCAAGAAACTCCATTCGTTACTCTTTTTAAAAAGTATGTTGCACAATGTCTCTGATACATATTCCAATACTGTGCGTATATGTGAGAACAATACAAAGACACGCTTGACGCATTATAGGTACTAATTACAAACCTTACTAAAATAATAAAAATAAAAAAAAATCTTATAGTCTAACATGGTGCTCACATATGCATACTGACAATCCATAAAAATAGTGCTTCTATACAAGAAAAAAAAATCCTTTTCTTGTTGTTCATTTGAATTACCAAATTCATTATTTATTTAGATAATCAAATTGACTAAATACTTACGTGGCTTTGATAAGCTGGCCAGCTGCAGGAATACAACATGGGCCGTCCGCTTTCATTAAGGAGTTTCCCAAACATTGGATAGCCTATAAAAACGTATTTTTAAAACAGAAAATAACAGATTTTTTTGAAAATTATTTCATAGACTCATTGATCTTCATTACTCTATTCGGTCACAAATCCAGAATAAAATACAATAACTGAAAGCTACTGAAATCAACATTAAAACAACCAATAGACTAATCTTTCAGCTAGCTCTTTCTCAATCATATTTCCTAACCTTCATCAGGATCGGGAGCACCACATCCATCCAACTTCACATAATCCACCTCCCACTCAGCGAATGTAGCGACATCTACAGCTTCATGACCCAAAACACCAGGGTATCCAGCACAAGTGTAATTCCCATAATCTTCATATATGCCAAACTTCAGACCTTTACTTTGGACCTGAAAGAGTTTAACCGGGACTAAATTATTATTCCCATTATCTCTGAAACTTATTTAGCTTTTACCCGCGGCTTCGCTCGCGTCACAAAATAATAAAAAGTAGCCTATGTGACATATACCAATACACACAGCGCCATCTATACCAATACTTTTGTTTTCCCTCGGGAATATCATTTTTTTCCGGGTTAAAAAGTACCCTATTATGTAATCCGAACTTCTTTACGTCTGCAAAAATTCAAAGCAATCGGTTGAGTAGTTACGGCGTGAAGGTGGAACAAACAAACAAACTCACTTTCAGATTTATAATATTAATAAGGATTAAAACGAAACTGGTAATTTGTTGTCGATACTGGATGCACAACTCATTGCGCAGTTATAGTCATATAGGCTGATTAGGCTGGCAAATGAGCAGGGTGATCACCTGATAGTAAGCAATCAGTGCCGCGGGCCGCCCATAGAAACCCGCGCACCACCGGAGGATTCACAAATGCTTTGTCGCCTACTGGCTTTTAGGAGTAAGAGATTTTATTTGAGGATATGGAGATTGGAAATGGGGGTAACCTCACTCCCACAGCAGTTGTTAAACACAGGTTTTTTGCGAGGTCGTGGTATCACACCGGTAGAGCCGGCCTATTTGTGCCGATACTTAGCTCTCTCACAATTAAAACATAAACATAACATCACGTCTTTTATCCCCGGAGGGGTAGGCAGAAGTGCATATTATGGCACTTAATACCACTGTACAATGTAAGTACATCCGCTTTCCACTATTTATCTTTCGAGTCCCATGTAATAGGGCGTGAGCCTATTACCATATACCGGGCAAAATTCCGAACTCCGTGCTAGTACTGAGAATTTTTAAAAACCCCAATAATACTTTGCCCGACCCGAAATTGGACCCGAGACCCCGTGCCCAGTCGGTGTTGCGACGGTGGCAATCACACTTGCGGCCACTCGGCCGACGAGGCAGTTAAAAGTATGTACACCTAATTAATACGTACATAGCGAGAAAGAGCCTTAATTCCACTGGGGAAACGTTTATTATCGGGTACCAGGCGACCATCAGGTCCACGCTTCTTCTCCAGCCAACAGTCATCAATAGTCACGTATTGGTAGCCAGCCTCCAGGTAACCCTCGCTAGCCATCACGTCAGCAGTTCTCTTTATTAGACTTTCACTGGAGAAAGGAATAAATTTATAAGAAATATTAAGGAAATATTCCAAACAGTTATTTTCTATGTATCCCAAATTACATGGGTTTTGTATCTCTTCTAATATGTTGCAAATATGAAGTTATAAAGCTATTTTTAAGTCACACAGTTGACTATCTATGCCCACGATTAAATTACGAGTTCCGATGTCATTCGAAACTGCACGAGCTATCCTGGACAATTATGTCTATAAGCCGTAATATTAGTAATACCATGAAATCAGTTATATGATATGAATGCGGCAACACTTCATTGCCAACCCTCCTTGAGTAAAGGCGGTGATTATAATGCTCAAACCTTCTCCGTGTGAGAAGAGACATTTACTCAGCAGTAGGTACTTATAGGCTGTTGATTTTTTTTATGGAATAGGAGGCAAACGAGCAGACGGATCACCTGATGGTAAGCGATCAGCGCCACCCATGGACACCCGCAACATCAGAGAAGTCACAGGTGTGTTGCCAGCCTTATAAAAAATAAAAAGGAATACGCTCTTGATGATGATGATGATGAACCTTTAATTTACTTCATTATCATCAGCCCAACCAAGTTCACTGGGTACTACTGGGTATTATAGACCTCCCCTGTTTCTGCCGTGGTTCATTTTTTAAGTACACATGGCTACACATCGAGCTTTACAAAACCAGTATAAACTGAACGTTAAATATGCGGAAAGATGATGCGACGCGACACCAGGATAAACTGGTTTTGTATAGAGCTAAGTGTGGGAGAGCCATGGTTCGGCATGAATGGACCGGCTCGACCGGAGTGATACCACCGCCTCACAGAAGACCGACGTGAAACAACGTTGTGTTGTGTTTCGTCGTGTGAGTGAGGTTACCGGATGCCCAATTTCCCCGCCCTAAAGGAGTGGGTCCTTTCCCCAATCCCTGAATTCCCAAGAATCCTTAAATTCCTAATCCCAAAAGGCCGGTAACGCACTTGTAACGCTTTTGGTGTTCCAGGTGTCGTGCCATGGACGACGCCGATTGCTTACCATCAGGTGATCCGTCTGCTCGTTTACCGGCTAATCCCATAAAAAAAGAAAAAGATTGATGTGTGGCTGTGTGTGTACATATTACAAATTTTAAACTGACTTACCTGATACATTCAGTTGGCTGTTTCTCACAATCGATGGTGCAACCAAATCGCAGCCACGATAACCAGCCCATTGGAGGAGTTAATGCTAACCCATTGTCCAACGATTGACTTGTAGATATCAAACCAGAAATAAAAACGATCGCTGGGATCATCATAGTTACGGCCTTCAGTTATTAATCTTTAAAACACATAAATAATTTTAGTTTCGGATCAATGCTATTGGAAAAAACATAAACCCTAGTAAGATATGACCTCTTTTCTGGAAGAGAGGACTGGTAAAATAGTCTAGGCAGATCTCAGATCGTATACAAGAGAAACATAACATAAAATCACGCCTTTTATCCACGAAGGGGTACATTATGCGGCGGTACAATGTAACTCCCACCTTTCCATATTTATGTTATGAGTCCCATGTAATAGGGGGTGAGCCTATTGCCATATATGTATACCGGGCACAATTCCAGACTCCGTGCTACTACTGAGAATTTATTAAAAACGTAGTAATACTGTGCCCGACCCGGGAATCGAACCCGAGGCAGTACAAGAGAAAACGTTGATAAAAGAAAGAGAGATGAGATCACTCACTGAGTTGGAGGAACAATAAAGATGTTATGTATGAAGAAGAATTCAAAATTCAAATAATAGAATATTAATAATTGTACTGAAGGAAATAGCAAGTAATTTTTTTAATATTTTTTTTTTAATATTAATTCAATTCATAATTACCTTTTATTACAAAAGCCTAGGCGATAAGGGTAGTTTGACATGTGCATGATCATTTTATACTGCATTTTGACCTAGAATTGAAAAATTTAAAATATTTTACTTGAACCAATGATAATATGGGAATGTTACTACTGATTGATTTATGATAGTGGACGATAATGTAGAATTTACATATTATGTAGGTGTATTTGGATTTATCAGCTGTAGAAATAAGGTCATTATTGGGTTTTGTAGTTTACCTATTCAGCATCTGTCTGTCTCGCAAGAGAGTTTTATGTCGCGAGGATAAAGAATAGTAAGGTGCCTAATGCTAGTAGAAGTAGTAAATAAGTGACCTAGTTAAATTCAAAATCAAGCCTTCAATCTTTATAAATAGCGAAAGATAAAAAAGAAGCAAATCACTCATAGCAACGCCATCTATTACACAAAGTACAAATTAAAAAATGTCAACGCCTTAACACTCGAGTCAATGACCTCAGTGGTCCCCATAGTATTATTGAACCTATTTATTAAGCTTAAACACATACTGTATTTATAAACTGAACTTAAATAATAAATTTAATAGTAATTCAATTTAATTACATACATTTAAAACTCAATAACTAATATTTTTTAATAACTTCTACGCTGAAACGGAACGTAGAACGTTGCATAACTTTGTTCGTGGAATGGAACGTTTCCCAAACGTAAACAAAATATTCCGAGAGTTGACGTTAATTTAAATAGTTTTCTAAAAACAAAATACAAATTGATAAGTGCAAGTTTTAACCTCGGTTCTGCGATAATGTGAGGATAACCGTTATCAAAGTGTTTTTGATAAATTATTTCAATGCCAAACTGTTACAAACTCGTTACGTAGGCCGGGCAGGAAACACCGAAGGAAATGAATACAAGTTAGGAAGCCGATGACTAATACACAGTTTACTTTCAAAAACCATGGGTACGGCGTACAAAGAGCTATTCAAACTATACGATATTATTCAAAATGGGACAGAAAGGTATGTACGAAGTTATTACATTTTTGTCATTATGATTTTTGCGGTAATTAGAGCGTGAACACCTGCTCGCAAAACCAGAATTCCGAAGCGAGTATTATTACCGCACGGGCCTTTGTGTTATCAAACATCTGCCCGTAGTTTAAAATTGGAATACATTTAATCTTTTTCTTTTTAAATTTCGTGGTGAAGGATTATTGCAAAATGTTCACCTATTTTTAATTTTTGCTACCCCCCACAGAGATTGTACTTTTTCTTTTAAATACCCTTGTATTGCTAAAATATTACATAATATTAATCCATTTAAAAATCTAATTAAATTTGTTATTAATGACTCCAATTTGAAGAAGTTTTGAATCTCCTATTAGATAAAATATCTAAGTGCATCTTTCAATGAGTTTTTTCATAATAATTATGAAAATAACATAACTAAGAATATTGATATCATGACTACATAATTAATTACTTAAAATGTTGTAAATCATAAAGTATTTGCATAAGGAAATTAATATAAGTCGATAATTACTAAATATGATGCAACCAAAAAGTTCTGACTGTTCTTTTACACAATTGAGATTATTCATCATTTGAGATACTCATGTTTATCTTAAGTTATGTTTTAGGAAATATTTTTTTTACATTCCAATTATTGCAAAAACTAATAACTAATGGTCATTTTTATGTTTCCAGATCCCTCGAAAGCTTTTTGAAAGAGACACCAATACAGATAAACCAGATAATACCATGCAAAGGTATTGGACTCCTGCACTTAGCCGTAGGCATAGAACCGGAGGAAAAGTCTAAGAAATGCACAGAGTTACTGCTCAAACACGGAGGAGATCCTAATCTATGGTAAATAAATTTTATAATGTAACTAGCCATTTCCGCATTTTATTTTTATATTATAAGCATATAATATTTCATATGTTTATGATATAAAAATTTTAAGGCACCAAACCCCAATTATCAACAAATATGCTAAGGGTCCAAGTCTCATAGCATGTTATCTCATAATATGGTATTTAATTTAGTTCTAAATTCAGTAATATAACACATACCTAATAAGAATCAAATTGCCCTCTATCAAATATACATTCTTTTAATATTATCGAATTAAGTTTGATAAACGGTTTTAAAAAAAAGTTTGAAAACTTATTAATATCATTATTGATGTCTACACCAGTACTAAAACAATAATATTTGTCTCACATTAGTTTACTAAGCTCATAATACCTTTCTAATGGCAACAAGGCCATTAGACTGGCTAGCCAAAAGGATGACCTTTTGCTTAAAGTGTTCCTGTGTTGTGGGCGAAGTTTTAACATTAACATATACTATGATATCACACCCATTATCCATTAAAAGCGTAGGTAGAGATGCGTATTAGACACACCTAGGTTACGCTAGCCACGATGTTAAGTCCATGTCCATGAAAGTTTGCCTAATTTAGAAAATACAAGTTATGCAATTAAAAATCTATCGATCCTATTGCGCTGATAAATCTTAAAATACTTTGCCTAAATCAGAAAATTCTGGTTGCACAATAACAGACAAACTTCTAGCTATTTCATTTAAAAAATCTCATTTTTAAGGAAAGGTTTAGTATAGTATAAGGAAAATAATTAAACATGTTATTATTCAACTGTTTTTTTAAATAAGTCTCACCACAATACTACATAATATTCCAATCTTTCCACCCAAAGGTCGTCTAGACTCTGGAAGAGATTACTTTCATAAATAAGTCCGCCTTTATGATCGTTTCCAATATTTTAAGTACAATTATTTCTCTATGCATGAGTAAAACAATGTACGATAAAAAATGTATTCTGTATTCCAGTAATGATGACGGGGTAACACCAGTGCACATAGCGGCAATATGGGGCCGTGTGGAGAATCTGAAGCTGCTGATAGGCTGCGGAGGGGACCCTGGTCAGAGGGACCTGGACGGCCACTCGGCCTTCGACTACGCGACCAGGGAGGAACAGTGGGACGTCTTTGACTATCTACACAATGTTGTAGACCTAACCGACGATGCTCCAGGTCATAAGTGTGCTTATACATTAGATCTGGGTAAGTGTTCTGCAAAGAGGTTGAAATATATTGATCTTGCAACACAAATTGTAATTAAAGAACTGTATGGTCATGCTTTATGCATGCACTTGATCATCAGAACTTGAAATATGTAAGTAACAGTTTAAATAATGCGTATATCTATATTTTCCAGAGAGAGTATTACTGACAACGGACCAAGTAGTCGCTGAATATGGCCCCATAGTCGACGAAAACCAACAAGAAAATGCTCCCGCTGCCAGAAAATCTGAACTTATCAACGAATGGTGTGAAAGAAATTCCTTAGCTATCAACAAACTATACCCAACAATAATAAGTGAAACTTATCTCATAGACAATGAATCAGCCCCGTGGAAAAGTACCTATTTAAATTTCTCTGATAATGTAACTCTTGATCTCACAAAAGATAGGATCTCAGATACGAACACAAGCTTTAAATCCTGTATTTCAAATAAATTATCAGATGTTATAAGTGGTGTACATAGACTAGATATGACTTCAGACGAGACGAAGCAGTCTAGTGAAGCAAGCTCCAACGTAATGAACCAGCGGATCAGTGTGTATGAAAACTTTTCCTTGCCCGGCTCACCAAGCAATATAACTCACAAGAACTACAACAATAAAACGAGTTTGAAGAAACAAAGGAATAGGAACCTTAATACTAACACAAGTAGTTTGATCTCAAATGACTGTTCTCAAGACTTGGACAATGTTCTGGCCGTGGTTCAGAATAAGACTAATGAGTGGTTGTGTACGAGTAAGGGGGATGTCGTTGGAAATACCAGGAGGTCATCAGCCAGTAGCGGTGTTAGTACCTACTCGGGCGGCAGTATCGTGCTTGCGAATGTGCAGGAGGAGTATAAATACGAGGACAAGGAGGAAGATGTCGTACTCATTGAGAAGAGGCTGCTGGTCTCGCCCGTCATGTAAGTATATTATATTTTTCTGCAGCTTTTTGTCTAACAAATGAACTACAATAATTTTATTTCGATTTAATACACGAACCAGTGCTATATTCACCCCATTCTCTTCCATTCAAAACTCTACATATAATTCACTTCGATCGTACAGAAAGTAAGTTAAATACTTACTTTTGGTAAGTAAGTTAACTACTTACTTTCTGTAACAACAGAAAAGTATTCCACATGACAATTACAAATTAAATACCTACACTTCCATATCTTATAATATTTATCAGCAGATATATTCATTATCCAACATTCAAACATATTCAGACACAGTCTGATAAAATATATTCTAAGTTACATTTACACCTATAAATATTTTCAATAATAATTTAAATGTATTAAAGTTATTACAAAAATACACATCTATAATGTTTCCGTTCTCCAGACTTCCATTAGACGGAGACTCAGAGCCTGTTACTCCAGATCATACGATCGTATCGGTGGCCTCATCGCTCCCTGCGTCCGTTCAATATGACGATAACACCCTCAGAGCAGAACTACTCCGCTTAGGCTTCACTCCAGGACCTATACAGGACACCACCAGGAATCTATACCTCAAAAAGCTACAGGCTCTGAAGAAAAACCCTCGGGATGATGTGGAGGGACTTTGTGACAATCTACAAGGACTCAATATTAATAATAATCGGGAAAAGAAATGTGAGTACATTTTTACTGTATTTTTTTAGATGTTTTTTTAGTTTTCCTAGATAATAGATAGAACTCTCGAAGCTCTCACACTTTTAAGTGTGTCAGTGTTTGCCATGTGAGTAAAATTCCCAGATGCCCAGCCCTTCCATTGATTCCTACAGATCAAATACAATGGTAAACTAAAAAAAATGGCCTTGGCTTAGCCCCAACTGTACTATTATTATAACAAAACTGTTTTAAATACATACCTACTTTTAAAAAACTGATAAAAAAAATTAAGTCAAATAAAATGACAATTTTTATTGTCATGTCATTATTTACTTTTTAGAATGTAACATATTGTATTTCATTTGCTTTTGTATTTATTAATTTTTACACAATAAATTTCATATATAAATTATTACCAATATGGTAATATTCAAATTACTGAGTAGAGAAGCAATCAGATTATTTTTACACAGAGGTTATACATTTTCTGTTATATTCGTTATTACAACTTTGACTGTCTGTTTGCTTACTCTTGCATTCACTATGCACTTGCATTTGAAGATAAAACATTTGTTTTTGACCTATAATGTCTTAAATTCTTCATAATTATCTAATTAGGAAGCAGGGAGGCTGGTAGACTACTACCTATAAGTAAGACTAATAAGGGAATTATCTGATATGAAATTAATAATACAAAATAGTCTTATTTAACTAAAATCGCGGGTACTTAATATACTGAGAAAAGCTCTACTAGTTTCGAACCACATACATAAGCAGCGTGCGCGGTCGCAGCGACGTCGCGCAGCTGACTCTTATTCTTATTATATAAGTCTTATTATTTATTTAGATTGACATTGAAAACGTTTTGTAATTTCTATTTAGCTAAGGCCCTCTTATACAAACCCCATTCAACCATCTAATGAAAGGGCAATAAGAAGTAGCTTATGTTTTACAACAGAACATACCTCTTACACTTATGCCGAATACTGAACCGTTACTCAATTTTAAGTCGTGCTTAAATATCGTGCCATCTCTGTCATTTCACAAAGAATTAGTGGCGACAGAACTATACTTCAGCGTGACTTAAAATTGAGTAACGTTTCAGTATTCCGGCATTAGATACTAGGCAGTCATATACCTATCTTAACATAAAACCACAATTCCAGCATACAGCATAGAAATATCAAAATCATTGCGCAATGCGGAGTGGATGAACAATCTCTCTTCATATGTGGACTTAGAGAACAAAGCTCGGACTGACTTCAGTGACTCCAACAAGAAGTGGCGGGAAGGAACGGCTAAAACATCGTTCACATATTTACTCCTTGACCCTCGATTAACCGACAACCTACCTGCAAAGTCAAGCAAGCAGGACAAACAAACATCCTGGGTCACTTTTGTTAACTCCATATTTTATGTTGGAAAAGGTAATTAATTGGTTTTTTTTATTTTATTATTTATTTATCTGACTTATTTATTTGACTGCCTTGTTGGCCGAGTGGTCGCAAGTGCGACTGCCGGGCAAGGGGTCTCGGGTTCGATTCCCGGGTCGAGCAAAGTATTACTGGATTTTTAAAAATCTCAGTGGTAGCACGGAGTCTGGAAATGTGCCCAGTATATGGCAATAGGCTCACCCCCTATTACATGGGACTCATAACATAAATAGTGAAAAGTGGGTGTTACATTGTACAGTGGCATTAAGTGCCGAAACGTGCACCTCTGCCTACCCCTTCGGGGATAAAAAGGCGTGATGTTATGTTGTTATTTATTTATCTTTATATCACAAAGCTAAGTATTTTATATTTATAATCTAAGCCCCACAAAACCGTTGCAATGATTTGACTGTGGGGTAGTTTTATTATAATTGACTGCCTCAGACTGCCCTGTTGGCCAAATGGTCGCAAGTCCGAATGCTAGTCTAGGAGTCTAGGGTTCGATTCCCGGGTCAAGCAAAGTAAATATTACTGGGTTTTTTTAAATCAATAGTAGGAGGACACGGAGTCTGGAATTGTGCCTGGTAATGACAATAGACTCACCCCCTATTACTATGCGACTCATAACATAAATAGTGAAAAGTGGGTGTTACCAATGTACCTCTAATGTGTGCCTCTGCATACCCCTCCATGGTTATGTATGTTATGTATGTATTAGAATTACTTATTGCCCGCATCTTTGTCTACTCCATAATAATAAATCTGTTTAAGAGTTTATTTGTGCGAAGTAAAAATTCTTTTAAAATAGTTGCAAATACCTAATTATTAATCAACATATGATACATAAGTAACGTTTTTGGATTGAATTAGACACTTGACACAATTAATCATATAGTATACTGAAATTATAATTACTTTATCTCTTTCAGGCAAACGCTCCAGACCGTACTCTCATTTATACCAAGCGCTAACACTTTGGAAGAAAGATTTCAAAACATCAAAAGATAAAAAAGTTCAACACATACTAGACATCTGGTCGGACAAAGTAGGAGTTGTGTGTTTACATATATTTCAAAATGTGATACCGGCAGAGGCTTACACGTATGAAGCGGCGATGATAGATGCGCTGGGAGTAACTAGTTTAAAAAATCTTAAAGTTGGCAATTACTATGGAGTGGCAGCTTCATGGCCGATGAAGGAACGTCGTATGCTGGGGCAATATCTCCTGTACAAAGCCATGCTGATCTTCCTCAGCGAAGGAGAACGGCAACTGAGGCCAGACGACCTCGACTGAATACCTAGGTACTTAGGTATCTTTACATTGGTTGTGAAATTCTTGCGTTAAATTAAATGAATTCTAACATTATTTATTCTCCATGTTAATATCTAAATTGTTGTGCGTAGTTATTTATACTGTAGCGTATAATTAAGCTTTAATGTTTTTAGTATTTATCACGGTTGAATATTGTACTGTAGCACTTACAGACGCCAAAGAATTTTACATGAGACTTGGAGCCAACTGTTCGCACGGAACATTAATAATATTCCACGAATTTATTTTACCGTTTTAATGAACTATTATTTTAAATGTACACATGCGTACTGTGTGACGTTAGTAAATACTTTTTTACACGAAATGAAATTATATTTCTAAAAATACTCAGAGCTTTAATGTTTTGTCACCAAAAATACTATTAATGTATTGTTTTCAACAATGACTCGGACTGTTAGCTCCACCGTAATACCAACAGAACCATATTGTTATAATATCGTTTGCTATTACTAAACAAATCAACTCTGACGTGTTTATGGGCTCACATTTATTATTACAAAGCATTTCGCATAATTTAAATTTTACATTAGCAAACAGTATTCTGTATAATTTATTCGACATTATAAGTAGCTTTAAATTATTTATAACTTGTTCATTATAAGTTACCACTGCACTTTAAATATTTCGCACTGATGTTTAAATGTAAGTCGCATTATATTGCCTATAATAGTAGTACCTGTATCAATAAGCGAAATGTACGTATTATTTAGCTGTAATCTGTTGTTCCTAGTCATTAATACAATATAGTAACGTAAGCATAATGTATTAATCATGACAATATACTATAACATTAATTTTACTGACGTTTTACGTGTTAAGCAGGAAATAAAACACACGTTTTAAGAAATAATTTATCTTTATTATTCCTTTTTCAACGTCTCGAATTCTTTTCTAAGTAAAATCAAACTTGGCTTTGGTTACATCAAGAAATACAAAATATCACAAAGGTAAAAAATAGTTTATTTTCTAAAGCAATCGAATTGGCGGCAGCGTGGTCTGCTGCGCAGACAACAAGCTGGTAAGTACTAGTGGACGGGAGGTCGCACCAGGCTGCGCGCCGCTAAATTAGCCGTCACGGTCAACTTGATGACTAATACCGTTCGTTAACAAAACACTGATAGACATCCGACAACCGAATCAACGATGAAGCACCTTGAACTTATACTCGACTCATACTCAGTGGAAAATGGAGGAACATTAGCGACGTAAGAGACATAGCACACAGTAACGCCACGGCGTTTCTCGCTTTGAAAACGATACAAAAAGGCTGGAAATGCGCGGAAGGTGTGCTTACAGCTTTTTTGTATTGACGTTATGAAATATGTATATCATATGACCAAAAATTTTATGTTCAATCTCAAACTCTCGAGTTTCAGCGGTGCCACTGTCGGTTTAGTGTAGGTAATGCGACTTTACCTCCTAAGTTAGAACATTGCATAGTGAGATAAGCTCCGACGCGGTCTCATGACGAACTGTAGCAATCGAGGGCTGAGCTCGGGTGGTAGGTACCTGTTTCGGATTCAGCGGTAGAAAACGCCCAGGTGGCATCACGACGAAAACCAACTAAGCACTGCTGTGTCCTCCGGAAAATTATCGACGGCGCGCGGGTTCTTGCCCGTTTATCGAGAGAGATTAATATCTCCAAAAAAGGACGAGATCTCGAGATTGCAGTCCCAACCCCTGAATCATCTCGTAAGAGTTACTTAATGAGCAATCACCTAAACTAACCTATTATCTGTACCTATACTCTTACTGATAGGTTTCACGAATACATTGATGGTGAAAACCAAAGTCATTAAGTGTCCCCTTTCTTAGCTTAGAGGTTCCATAAAATTTAAGAGAAGTTGGAGAAAACGGGCATTAGGAATTTAGTAGCAGGTTTTAGTATATTTAATTAGCCGACTTTAAAAAACTGAGGTTGAGGCCGGTTTTTTAAGACGTAGTTTATTAAAAATTATTCAATTATAAATACTATAAAGTTGAAGAAGTTTTGTTTGTTTGTTATTTGTTTGAACTAATCTGAATATCCGAAACTACTGCTCCTAATGAAATAATATTTTTTTGTTGAATAGTCTAGCGAGGGTATAGCTATATTTTGTAAAATTAAGTAGTTTTGGCATCAGAGCACCGCAAAGTACATTTTAATGATTAGGTATTTAGGAAAGATAATAATGGTTGGCAATTTATTTATAGCTTTAATTTATACATAAACTGCGGCCTACAAAAACGAATGTGGTCCTTCTTCGATAGAAGAGAAAGTTAGCAGGAGCACCATTTTTACTGTATAGGGTGGCAAATGATGTGCCTAATAGTAAGCAATCGGCGGCTCCGCCCATGGACATCGGCAACACCAGAGGAGTTACAACTTCACAAGTACGTTGCCGGCCGCTTAGGGGTTATTTAGGGATTTGAGTATCGAGGACTAGGCTATATGTGCCCTATCTGTTTCAGGTCAACAAATGTTCTCCAACACAGACTCCTACCCCAGCGGTTCTGCCGGAGATTCCAACTTTTGGACACAGCAGCACGGTCCAGTATTATCCGTTCCTGGTACTAAAATTACATTTAATAAAAAAAAATACCAAGAAAAATTAGCCAGGATAACCCTTACTCCAATATTAATAAATATTTAAGTGCTATATTAATATTAATATTAATATCTTCGTAAATCTACTCTCCCAAAAACAAAGTTAAACGAGCCGATTTGTAAGACAATGATCGTAATTTTGTTAGACTCCTGTTGTTTTATTGCAAAGTGGTGGTTAATCCTTATCACAACCGGTCACAATTGTGGGACTCTCCCCCCTCCCTAGTGTGATCTCACAATTTATAAATTAACATAATTATATAAAATATTAAATGACATTAGTAACAGCGGTTCCAAATGAGGTAGTTCAAACTACGAACCTTTAAACCGTTTGGGGTTGAAACCTTTTGGTCGTGGTCACAGAAATATTCTTTATTATATCTATGGTCGTGGTATTTAAAAAGGATGGTTATTACTTCAACTCACCCAAAAGCTAGTTCTCCCTTGAAAAACACAAAAGCATTATGTTTTTCCCGACTGATTTTTCAGAACTAATGATTATTGCACCGCAGCATTGCAGGTTGTACCGGCCATCATTGTTACCGGGCGGACCTAGAAGAACTAATTACAATTGTAGCTCTAATTAATTAAACTCAACAGAACCAATGGATTGGGACAGTTGCATTATTTTATTTACCACAGCAGTTATATTATTTTATTTACCAGTATTTAAAGAGTACTTTACGAAATCTCTAGCGAACGGCGCGTCTCTAAAAGAGCCATCAGACCACTACGGATGGGACCCAATAGGGCTGATGCCGATACGGAGCCGCGGAGGACTAAACGGGTGACCGGGGGTCCGGCTCGAAGGGCAGGAGTAGGAACAGGGTGGTTTTTAGTCAGTAAGAGTCTAACACTCCCTCCCGCCTCACCCAAGTGGGAGTAGTCATTCGATGATTTTCCCCCCTTAAAAAATTCTTTACGAAATTCGAGATTATTAAATATTGGAATCCAAATGAAGTATTAATCATATGTTTTCTTCTATTTGAGAAACGAGACACTAAACGGGGCCAGAGAGGTGGTCAAACGAAGATCCATAATGCTTTCGGCACAGTAAGGACTCCCGCTGAGGACACGGAATTCCGCCTTCGTTGTAAGACATGTTTTCTCAAGTCAATTGTGTTTGTTTTAACAGTGCAGTGTTCCGTCCAGAGCAACGGCCAGAAGCCTAGTTAAGGGGCCTGGCCCACTATAGAGTAGTCATAATTTAAAATGCAATTAAGTGATGTGAAAGTAACTTAGAAGTTAGTGTGCCAGCCAGCAATACTTTTTAAGCTTTAGCACAATATTAAAGACGACTCGGTGGAACTTAGGAACGCCTGCTAGGCTATTCTGTTACTATCAATACGAACTTTTAAAGTGAGCTCGATCGCACTCTCGCCCGTCATTGGTCGAGATTATTCTCACAACCAATGACATGGTGGACCGCGATCGAGTTAACTTTGATCTTTCGAATTGGAATTTAAATAATAGTTAGCAGTCATTCCTATTTTTTTCCACTGGTAACCATTAGTAATAGAAACTTATTAATTTAAAATTCTATTTCCATTCTATTTCCAGTGTTCAGCAGTGGGATACTGGACTCTGTGATGAATACTTATTGGTTCCACGAGCTCTCCTCATACATTTGGTTAGAAAAACAGGCTCGAGCCGACTTCAGTGACTCCAGTAAGGAGTGGCGTGAAGGAACTGCTAAAACTTCGTTCACGTACCTACTCCTCGACCCTAGACTAACTCACAATCTACCTACAATAACAAACAAAGGGTATAATAAATGTGATACCTGGGGCATTTTTGTTAGATCTATATTTTATGTAGGAAAAGGTAAGTAAAATTGTTTTTCTTCGAAACAGACTAAATAAACTTTTCCTTACGATTCTCTATTATTTTTAATACCTCTTGTAAAAATCGCATAGACATTAATTAGTTCAGTAATTTTGGAGTTTGTAATTATAACATACAATAAAGATTTTGTTAAGAAGGTGCAATCATTCATGTGAGAATGTAACACTGCTATCAGCCAGAGGGATCAAAAAAAGATACCTAAAAAATAACTAAATTAGGTATTCCAGAAATTTGAATTGTTATAAGCATACTTGCCTCCAAATGACTAATAAGTACAATTTTCGAGTTATTGAATGCCTTTAGTTAAAATATCAACTCTCTATTACAGGGAAACGGTCAAGACCATACTCTCATTTACAGCAAGCACGTACCCTTTGGAATAACAACATTAAAACGTCCAATGACAAGAAAGTTCAGCACATATTAGACATCTGGTCGGACAGAAAGGGTGTTGTGTGTTTACATATATTTCAAAATGTGATACCGGCAGAGGCTTACACGTATGAAGCGGCGATGATAGATGCGCTAGGATTGACTAGATTGCAGAATATTAAACCTGGAAATTACTATGGAACAGTGGCTTCATGGCCGAAGAAGTATCGTCACATGCTTGGACGATATCTGCTGTACAAAGCCATGCTGATCTTCCTCAGCGAAGGAGAACGGCAACTGAGGCCAGACGACCTAGACTGAATACCTAGGTACTTAGGTATCTTTACATTGGTTGTGAAATTATTGCGTTAAATTAAATGAATTCTAACATTATTTATTCTCCATGTTAATATCTAAATTGTTGTGCGTAGTTATTTATACTGTAGCGTATAATTAAGCTTTAATGTTTTAAGTATTTATCACGGTTGAATATTGTACTGTAGCACTTACAGACGCCAAAGAATTTTACATGAGACTTGGAGCCAATTGTTCGCACGGAACATTAATATTCCACGAATTTATTTTACCGTTTTAATGAACTATTATTTTAAATGTACACATGCGTACTGTGTGACGTTAGTAAATACTTTTTTACATGAAATGAAATTATATTTCTCAAAATACTCTGAGCTTTAATGTTATGTCACCAAAAATACTTTTAATGTATTGTTTTCAACAATGACTCGGACTGTTATCTCTGTCGTAATACCAACAGAACCATATTGTTATAATATCGTTTGCTATTACTAAACAAATCAACTCTGACGTGTTTATGGGCTCACATTTATTATAACAAAGCATTTCGCATAATTTAAATTTTACATTAGCAAACAGTATTCTGTATAATTTATTCGACATTATAAGTAGCTTTAAATTATTTATAACTTGTTCATTATAAGTTACCACTGCACTTTAAATATTTCGCACTGATGTTTAAATGTAAGTCGCATTATATTGCCTATAATAGTAGTACCTGTATCAATAAGCGAAATGTACGTATTATTTAGCTGTAATCTGTTGTTCCTAGTCATTAATACAATATAGTAACGTAAGCATAATGTATTAATCATGACAATATACTATAACATTAATTTTACTGACGTTTTACGTGTTAAGCAGGAAATAAAACACATGTTTTAAGAAATAATTTATCTTTATTATTCCTTTTTCAACGTCTCGAATTCTTTTCTAAGTAAAATCAAACTTGGCTTTGGTTACATCAAGAAATACAAAAATATCACAAAGGTAAAAAATAGTTTATTTTCTAAAGCAATCGAATTGGCGGCAGCGTGGTCTGCTGCGCAGACAACAAGCTGGTAAGTACTAGTGGACGGGAGGTCGCACCAGGCTGCGCGCCGCTAAATTAGCCGTCACGGTCAACTTGATGACTAATACCGTTCGTTAACAAAACACTGATAGACATCCGACAACCGAATCAACGATGAAGCACCTTGAACTTATACTCGACTCATACTCAGTGGAAAATGGAGGAACATTAGCGACGTAAGAGACATAGCACACAGTAACGCCACGGCGTTTCTCGCTTTGAAAACGATACAAAAAGGCTGGAAATGCGCGGAAGGTGTGCTTACAGCTTTTTTGTATTGACGTTATGAAATATGTATATCATATGACCAAAAATTTTATGTTCAATCTCAAACTCTCGAGTTTCAGCGGTGCCACTGTCGGTTTAGTGTAGGTAATGCGACTTTACCTCCTAAGTTAGAACATTGCATAGTGAGATAAGCTCCGACGCGGTCTCATGACGAACTGTAGCAATCGAGGGCTGAGCTCGGGTGGTAGGTACCTGTTTCGGATTCAGCGGTAGAAAACGCCCAGGTGGCATCACGACGAAAACCAACTAAGCACTGCTGTGTCCTCCGGAAAATTATCGACGGCGACGGCGACCTCTCGCGTCCGCCTCTGTTGGTTCAAACCACACTGCAGAACGTAGAGGAACTGGGAACCCGTCTCTTCCTGCGAAGCCGTCAGCCTAGCTAGGGAGGTGAAGCGCATGACGGAACGATCCTCCTAACATCTCCAACCGCCATAGGAGAGAGCCACCGCTCTCCGGGCGTGCGTCGCTTCGAGGATCGCGGGATTATCGAGGATAAAAATGCTTGGATGCAGGCTGGTCCGGCTCCACTTGATATCTGTACCTACCTATATTTTTTTACTTTACATCGAAAGTACTCCTCATGGCAAGTTGTTTTGCCGCGGAACGAAAACCACCTTCCTTAACAAATACATTACCTACACTACGCCTAGGTAGTAGGTACAATCAACCAACACGCGATGGAAAATCTGTGACTCCTCTGGTGTTCTAGGTATTTATGGACGGCGCTGATTGCTTACCATCAAGGTGATAGGCATGGTGATGCGTCTACTCGCTCATTCAATAAAATAGACCTTTTCCCTGACGAAGATCGAAGATAATGAATCAGCAAAAATAATGATGTAGGTAAATCCCCGTTTAGACAAACGTCACAGATATCTACGCAATACGCATAATATACCGGATATCATTTAAATATACAGATAATAGAAAATATTTGATAGATAAGACGACATAATATTAGGATTATGAAGTAGAGGAAATGTAGGTTAGTACGAGGACAGTTCAGGGCACTGCACACGACAATGCACACTACCCAAAAGGCTTGTAATGGTAGACTTCAATGCTGAAGTTGAAGTACATAAGGGGTCATCCACAAATTACGTCACACAAATTTCGTCGCTCAAACTGTTGTGGTTCTTTCCTCAAAAGGCTAATACAGAAAGAAGTTGCACGGTTCTCAAACATAATCTTTTATACAAATATTTGTCTGGACTTTAAAAGAGACGGACCTCTGAGTTTGTTTCGGTATTTCTTCTCAGAGTAATCAGTTAGGAAATGTTGACCTCATCGTTCGCTTGATCAAATTGACGTGTAAAAGCTGCCAATTAAAGTGTCCACAAATATGTACCAAATATTAACTTACACTCCTCTTCTTCTTTGAACTGTTTCCGGCCACTAATGGACAAAAGCCTTTCCAATAGCACGCCACAGAGCTCCATATTTAGCTTTCCTCTTATAACCACCACTACCAGCCAGTTTAAATTACCAATCCTTTGGGCTATGTCGATAACTTTGGTTTGTTCACGTTCACAATCCACGACAATACTCGTAGCCTGATTTTTTTTTAAGGGGGAAAAATCATCAAATGACTGCTCTCGCTTGGGTGAGGCGGGAGGCAGTGTCAGACTTTTACTGATTAAAAACCACCCCGTTCCTTCTCCGGCACGTCGAGCCGGAGCCCCGATAACTCGTAGCCTGATAGGACTCACTCGTTGAAGACTTTTATCGTTTGAAACTTTACGGTACCTATGTGAGATGAAAGGCATAGACATGTTACTGTATAAGTGAGGTATATACCTCCTTGTAACATGTTACTATGAAGATTACTGAGACATAGGTGAGGTAGAAGTACCTAGTTCTGAAAAAAATATAATACTTAGAAAACAACAATTGAAAAGCACTTCATATTATAATTACAATTTAAGTGTGTTAGACTTCAATATCTCCACATTATCAATAACTTATCAGATAAGTGCATTTTGTTACTAACAGTTGAATAGGAACATTCAGATAAAACGTATTCAAATATGTTTCAATTTGGCTACTCCTCAACTCTCCACCAAGACTGTACACCAACAACTATACAGGAAATCACTAACAAACTGCAAGAACTCAATACTGGGCAAAATGAATGTAAGTATTATAGGTACTAATATTTATACTAATTTTCTTAGAAATTGGTACAGTCTCATATATGTACACTGTTATATTATATACTTACTATCTACTTGCTAGTACTTAAAGCTGGTGAGTTTCTTTGTTTGTTTGTTTGTTTGAACGCGTTTGTCTCCGGAACTCCTAATTCGAATTGAATATTTCCTTTTGCGTTGCATAGTCTATTTATCGAAGAAGGCTCTAGAATAAACCATCATGATTTGATAAAAAGCAGCCAAGTAGAGCGGATGATATAAAAATGGATTGCTCTTCGTTAGTCTCGCTAAAACTCGAGAACGGCAGGACCTATTTGGGTAATGTTGGTCTTGAAATGTTCGTGGAAGTCCAGGAAAGGTTAAAAATGTGAGTAGAAGTTTTTAGACGGTTCGAAGTTTGCCGGCTCAGCTGGTATTGTATATGCATAAAGTAGATACATACCTACTATCAGTCTGCGTAGAATATAAGGCAGAATTTATCTTTTGATCCAATTTCCAACAAATTAGCTAGGTATTAGATAGCTATACAATAAAAATAGCTTCGTTCTAATCCTTCTCTTATTTCCCGAGATTAGCGTGTGTAAACAGACAAACATCCAGACCCTTTTTATTTTAAATATGTACTTACTGTTTTCCTATCAGCATATCTATTGTAAAAGTGTTTATAACCGTTTTCACCACTCGCCTCTAAGGGATGCAAATCTCGCGAGATTGGGGCTCAAGCGAGATCTCGCGAGATTATAAAATACAATCTACTGGCGAGATTGGCAATTATGTGTTTTTTTATACAATCACACATTATCACAATCAATCACAATAATTGATAGAAGATTATACATACAATAAGTAAAAGATAAATATTTATTTTCACGACAATAATGTAAACATAAGTAGGTACTATATATTGAAAGGTTGGCGCAGTGACTGGGTGACCGGCTAATGTGATAATAAAAGAAAATGGCAGTTTCTTAAAATGACCACTAATTTGTTTAACAATTATAATTTTAGGCTGGTATAATTTGTTTTGGAAATTGGAACTAAAGAATTCGGCCTAAACTTATGTGACAGAAGTTTTCAGAAGCTAGGTTTTGGATGAATTGAAAGTACTGTCGTACTTCTACTTCGACGTACGTAACGTACGTGTAACAAATAACAAATGAAAGAAACAACCAGTCTTCTCTTGTAATATCAAACAATAATCTTTTAGTAAAGCAATATCTAGGGCTCGCGAGTTCTCGTCCATTTTTCGACAGAGATTAATATCACTAAAAAAGGACGAGATCTCGAGATTGCAGTCCCAATCCCTGAATCATCTCGTAAGAGTTACTTAATGAGCAATCACCTAAACTAACCTATTATCTCTGATAGGTTTCATGAATACATTGATGGTGAAAACCAAAGACATTAAGTTCCCCCTTTCTTAGCTTAGAGGTTCCATAAAATTTAAGAGAGGTTGGAGAAAACGGGCATTAGAAATTTAGGAGCAGGTTTTAGTATATTTAATTAGCCGACTTCAAAAAACTGAGGTTGAGGCCGGTTTTTTAAGACGTAGTTTATTAAAAATTATTCAATTATAAATACTATAAAGTTGAAGAAGTTTTGTTTGTTTGTTATTTGTTTGAACTAATCTGAATATCCGAAACTACTGCTCCTAATGAAATAATATTTTTTTGTTGAATAGTCTAGCGAGGGCATAGCTATATTTTGTAAAATTAAGTAGTTTTGGCATCAGAGCACCGCAAAGTACATTTTAATGATTAGGTATTTAGGAAAGATAATAATGGTTGGCAATTTATTTATAGCTTTAATTTATACATAAACTGCGGCCTACAAAAACGAATGTGGTCCTTCTTCGATAGAAGAGAAAGTGAGCAGGAGCACCATTTTTTACTGTATAAGGTGGCAAATGATGTGCCTAATAGTAAGCAATCGGCGGCTCCGGACATCGGCAATACTAGAGGAGTTACAACTTCACAAGGACGTTGCCGGCCGCTTAGGGGTTATTTAGAGATTTGAGTATCGAGGACTAGGCTATATGTGCCTTATCTGTTTCAGGTCAACAAATGTTCTCCAACACAGACTCCTACCCCAGCGGTTCTGCCGGAGATTCCAACTTTTGGACACAGCAGCACGGTCCAGTATTATCCGTTCGTGGTACTAAAATTACATTTAATAAAAAAAATACCAAGAAAAATTAGCCAGGATAACCCTTACTCCAATATTAATAAATATTCATGTGCTATATTAATATTAATATCCTCGTAAATCTACTATCCCAAAGACAAAGTGCAACGAGCCGATTTGTGTTTGACTGTTTTATTGCAAAGTGGTGGTTAATCCTTATCACAACCGTTCACAATTGTGGGACTTCCCCCCCTCCCTAGTGTGATCTCACAATTTATAAATTAACATAATTATATAAAATATTAAATGACATTAGTAACAGCGGTTCCAAATGAGGTAGTTCAAACTACGAACCTTTAAACCGTTTGGGGTTGAAACCTTTTGGTCGTGGTCACAGAAATGTTCTTTATTATATCTATGGTCGTGGTATTTAAAAAGGATGGTTGTTACTTCAACTCACCCAACAGCTAATTCTCCCTTAAAAAAAACAAAAGCATTATGTTTTTACCCGACTGATTTTTCAGAACTAATGATTATTGCACCGCAGCATTGCAGGTTGTACCGGCCATCATTGTTACCGGGCGGACCTAGAAGAACTAATTACAATTGTAGCTCTAATTAATTAAACTCAACAGAACCAATGGATTGGAACAGTTGCATTATTTTATTTACCACAGCAGTTATATTATTTTATTTACCAGTATTTAAAGAGTACTTTACGAAATCTCGAGCGAACGGCGCGTCTCTAAAAGAGCCATCAGACCACTACGGATGGGGCCCAATAGGGCTGATGCCGATACGGAGCCGCGGAGGACTAAACGGGTGACCGGGGGTCCGGCTCGAAGGGCAGGAGTAGGAACGGGGTGGTTTTTAGTCAGTAAGAGTCTGACACTCCCTCCCGCTTCACCCAAGTGGGAGTAGTCATTCGATGATTTTCCCCCCTTAAAAATTCTTTACGAAATTCGAGATTATTAAATATTGGAATCCAAATGAAGTATTAATCATATGTTTTCTTCTATTTGAGAAACGAGATACTAAACGGGGCCAGAGAGGTGGTCAAACGAAGATCCGTAATGCTTCCGGCACAGTAAGGACTCCCGCTGAGGACACGGAATTCCGCCTTCGTTGTAAGACATGTTTTCTCAAGTCAATTGTGTTTGTTTTAACAGTGCAGTGTTCCGTCCAGAGCAACGGCCAGAAGCCTAGTTAAGGGGCCTGGCCCACTATAGAGTAGTCATAATTTAAAATGCAATAAAGTGAAAGGAACTTAGAAGTTAGTGTGCCACCAATACTTTTTAAGCTTTAGCACAATATTAAGGGCAACTCGGTGGAAGTTAAGAACGCCTGCTAGGCTATTCTGTTACTATCAATACGAACTTTTGAAGTGAGCTCGATCGCACTCTCGCCCGTCATTGGTCGAGATTATTCTCACAACCAATGACATGGTGGACCGCGATCGAGTTCACTTCGATCTTTCGAATTGGAATTTAAATAATAGTTAGCAGTCATTCCTATTTTTTTCCACTGGTAACCATTAGTAATAGAAACTTATTAATTTAAAATTCTATTTCCATTCTATTCCCAGTGTTCAGCAGTGGGATACTGGACTCTGTGATGAATACTTATTGGTTCCACGAGCTCTCCTCATACATTTGGTTAGAAAAACAGGCTCGAGCCGACTTCAGTGACTCCAGTAAGCAGTGGCGTGAAGGAACTGCTAAAACTTCGTTCACGTACCTACTCCTCGACCCTAGACTAACTCACAATCTACCTGCAATAACAAACAAAGGGTATAATAAATGTGATACCTGGGGTATTTTTGTTAGGTCTATATTTTATGTAGGAAAAGGTAATCATTGTTTTTCTTCGAGACAGACTAAATTAACTTTTCCTTACGATTCTCTCTTATTTTTAATACCTCTTGTAAAAATCGCATAGACATTAATTAGTTCAGTAATTTTGGAGTTTATAATTATGAATTATAAAGATTTTGTTAAGAAGGTGCAATCATTCATGTGAGAACAATGTAACACCGCTATCAGCCAGAGGGATCAAAAAAAGATACCTAAAAAATAACTAAATTAGGTATTCCAGAAATTTGAATTGTTATAAGCATACTTGCCTCCAAATGACTAATAAGTACAATTTTCGAGTTATTGAATGCCTTTAGTTAAAATATCAATTTCTATTACAGGGAAACGGTCAAGACCATACTCCCATTTACAGCAAGCACGTACCCTTTGGAATAACAACATTAAAACGTCCAATGACAAGAAAGTTCAGCACATATTAGACATCTGGTCGGACAGAAAGGGTGTTGTGTGTTTACATATATTTCAAAATGTGATACCGGCAGAGGCTTACACGTATGAAGCGGCGATGATAGCTGCGCTAGGATTGACTAGATTGCAGAATATTAAACCTGGAAATTACTATGGAACAGTGGCTTCATGGCCGAAGAAGTATCGCCACATGCTTGGACGATATCTGCTGTACAAAGCCATGCTGATCTTCCTCAGCGAAGGAGAACGGCAACTGAGGCCAGACGACCTAGACTGAATACCTAGGTACTTAGGTATCTTTACATTGGTTGTGAAATTCTTGCGTTAAATTAAATGAATTCTAACATTATTTATTCTCGATGTTAATATCTAAATTGTTGTGCGTAGTTATTTATACTGTAGCGTATAATTAAGCTTTAATGTTTTAAGTATTTATCACGGTTGAATATTGTACTGTAGCACTTACAGACGCCAAAGAATTTTACATGAGACTTGGAGCCAACTGTTCGCACGGAACATTAATATTCCACGAATTTATTTTACCGTTTTAATGAACTATTATTTTAAAATGTACACATGCGTACTGTGTGACGTTAGTAAATACTTTTTTACATGAAATGAAATTATATTTCTCAAAATACTCAGAGCTTTAATGTTTTGTCACCAAAAATATTTTTAATGTATTGTTTTTAACAACGACTCGGACTGTTAGCTCCACCGTAATACCAACAGAACCATATTGTTATAATATCGTTTGCTATTACTAAACAAATCAACTCTGACGTGTTTATGGGCTCACATTTATTATTACAAAGCATTTCGCATAATTTTAGTTTTACATTAGCAAACAGTATTCTGTATAATTTATTCGACATTATAAGTAGCTTTATTATTTATAACTTGTTCATTATAAGTTACCACTGCACTTTAAATATTTCGCACTGATGTTTATATGTAAGTTGCATTATATTGCCTATAATAGTAGTACCTGTATCAATAAGCGAAATGTACGTATTATTTAGCTGTAATCTGTTGTTCCTAGTCATTAATACAATACATTAACGTAAGCATAATGTATTAATCATGACAATATACTATAACATTAATTTTACTGACGTTTTACGTGTTAAGCAGGAAATAAAACACATTTTTTAAGAAATAATTTATCTTTATTATTCCTTTTTCAACGTCTCGAATTCTTTTCTAAGTAAAATCAAACTTGGCTTTAGTTACATCAAAAAAAAATACACAAATGTTCATTTATATAATATTGATACATTATAAATACAATGATCAAGTTTTGCACCAAGTCGCGGTTGGTACATGAATGAAAGCGTAATTAAGTCCGTGGTCAAACGGGGTTACAAACAAAAGATCGATCAGTCTATGCGTCCGTGGACAATGTACCGAGCGCTCGCTTGAGATCTCATGGGCCCGGGCAGCACGCGCGGTCTCACTATACATGCTTTGCACTCTGGCGTGGCCCGCGCTCAATCGTCACTTGCCCGCGTTATTTACTATTTAAATCCTATATGTGATCATCACGTGATACCATATACTGCCACAAAGCCCCTAACTTGAACACTTGGGCGGTGATAGTAAGTGCAAGAGCCACAGAACTGAATGGCAGGTCAACAGGACGCCATTGTTTGTTACCGCTCTGTTATTCCAAAATAGCCCTTAATCACAGCTAAGTATCACGATATGGTCATCGTGTCGGTGCTAGCACGCCGCCAACACTTCAGACCACCTAGTGCTCGCTCACAGAGTTACATAGCCTTCATATAGTCACATTATCGAATCATCGCCCAACTTATAAGATAAAATTGCTTTAAAATTTACCAACATACAATTTTTCGTACTACTTTACCGAAAATATATTTTATTTCAAATCATTTCTTAGAAATTATTTGCAAATAGTAAAGAAGTATTCCTAGGTAAAGTTGATTATGATTTTCAACTAAATCACAACTAAATTATTTTTGCTTTCTGCCCAATTAAGAAATAACAATTAATGTTGAGACATCGCAATCATCTTTCCTAGACACTGTTTTGATGTATGCAATCAAATCATAAACAGTTAAGTAGACATTTGCTTTGAAGCAGTATTTAATAACAAGATAGATCAAGTCACTGGTTTCCTGAAATTCCTTGTCGCAGACTTATTCACTTATACCACATAAACTTAGGTTAGGCCCCGCATTTTTACAAAATATTGTTTTTGTTAATTTAATATGCAACAGGTACGCGCGTACATTGACTACAATGTCATGAAAATAATACCATATCACTACAAATATTTTATGTCATTCTCTACAACGTGTTTATAAATGTTTTCTCTACTCGAGTTGAAATGCAACCGACTTGTGGTCTCCTTCAGTCGAGTCTCTCACAAACCAAACACAACATCTCCTCAGTTTATATAAAATACAAAATAGATGCATCAACACAATCGAGGTATTCCCACGTTAACCAATTGGAAGACTACGAAACAATAGATTATATTCCCTGAGACAATCTAGTAGGAAGTCAATGGTATTTTAAATGCTTGGAAATAATATTACAGTCGTCGGACACAGGAAGATGCAGCTCTTAACTAGTGTGCAGTACGGAAACCCTAATCCCTTGTATTGACAAATATCGGACTATGAGATTTTTATAGTTATGATTAAAAGCCTGACATACATACACGCACATCGATGTTGAAACACTCGACGAATCTATAGGATGCTCTACTAGTTACATAATAGTAAGTCATTGTTCACTATATCGAGACAGAGTACGATTTGTGCACGCTACGACTCATATTGTAATGATCACATTGACGCCTTTAAACTTACACTAAATTACTTAAAACTTAATTATCATTATACTTTAAACCTAGATACACTCGCTTTCGTTTTGTGGAATGCAGATATCATAAATAAAGATCTTACTAGGCTGTATTCGCAATGATATAAATTTAGACACAGGGGCTTCAAACATCAGTACAATGCCCAGAGGGAGAATCGGAAAATTCGATGTTTATATTACATAACCCTTATGGAACACTAACAATCGTAGGGTACTTTACACATAACACTAATATGTACAAAACTAGTTTGTGCTTCCACTAGTAACATATAAACAGGAGGCGCGGCGCCAGGTCCTCGCGCCGCGACACGTCACAACATCCATCGGGGAGTCTTCAACACAACACTCTCAACTATATAGGTAACTATCGGTCCGGACACATTCTATAACATTCAAAGCGCACATCACATACACAATTTGTGGGTTACGCGAGATCACAGTGTTTAAATTATGGCTACTGGCATAGAGTTAAAGTTTTTTTTATCGAAGTTCAATCGTCACAAAGTCACAGTCAGTCCGCGCGGCCGCTCGGGCCGGGGCGCGGGCGGGGCGCGCTGCCCGGTACGTCCCGTGGCGCCCTCACTTGGGCGGCGTCGGGAACGAGTTGACTACGGCCTGCGTGCTGGCCAGCACGGCCGCCGCTGCAAAACACAATCTTCCATTACTGTCTCGGTACCGAGGACCGACCTCGACTAGCGTCCCTCTACTCTAGCTACACGGGTCGGGCGGGGCTCGCCCGCTCGTCCGTCGTGTGCTATCGGGCCCCTGCAACCAAGCACATCACATCGTTAGGCCCGAGGGGTGTAGAGTGGACGTAATCGAAATACGGATTAAACAATCACTGAATAAACAAACTTAGAAGGGGTATTTTATGTGTACAATTAATCGAGTTACAGGGAAAAGGTGATTAAAGAGGGGAGTGAGTTAGAGTGAGTGCGGAGGAACTGACCAGGGTAGGGCGGCGGGTAGAGCGGGTAGCCGAGGCCGACGTGCGTGTGGTGGTGCGTGTGCACGTGGCGCTGCGGCGGCGGCGAGCGCGGCGAGCGCGGGGACGGCGCCGGCTCCTTGGGCGCGTCCGCGCGCGGCTTGCTGGCCGGGGACTTGGCGTGCTCCTGGAACAAACACTCGTCACTACCAGCCCACGACTCACTCGACACTTCTATACAAAGCAACCAAAAGATCAGCTCACTTGTAATTCGTGTATTTTGTGTGGAGCACCACCATACGCGAAGTTGGGGCCGTGTCCACTACCAGGACCGCCTACTCCTGGCATGAGGTCCAGTTTCCCCGCTCCGCCGGGTCTGGATAGGTCCTCGGGTGCGTGGTACCGTGGTACTGTCCATCCACCTCCGAACCCTCCCACCAGCATTGGGCTCAGAGGTGCTCGGTAGACGGAGTCGAAGGGTAGAGCCCCGTAGTGCGAGGGCTGCATGTACGGCGGGAGGTAGTACTGAGAGGTGGGAGGGGGCGGGGGACCCTGCGTCTCTGTCGTCGGCTTCTGCCCTTCTTGTTTCACCTGCAAACAACGTAAGTTGGGCTTGGTACATAAATCACAAGACATTTGTAAACTACGAAGTAACGGTTATTGCGGCGACGAGTGCTTGCAGTAACAGCGCGTCACGGTCACAATAAACGTAACTTGCCTCGTAGTCGCGCAATGAAAACAATCTGGTCTATCTAACCTTAGGGTATCGGTCTCTGCCATAGGCTGGGTAGTGCAGCTCAGCCGGCAGTGGCTCCGTCTAAAATTAGTTTATGTTAACAACAAGCCGACTCCCAACTAACTGCGTTGGGAAAAGACTGTCCTGTCATATCAAAGTTGCAATACGGCTGCCAGGTCTTCAAACAATTTTGGTATACTATTTAATATATTTTGCGAGATTAGCAATGTACGGTTAGTTACCTTGACCTCCTCTTTGGGCTTATCGTCCTTGTCCTTGGCAGGCTGTTTGTGTGCGGGCTGCGGCGGGGGCCGGCCCCCCTGCGCGGCCGGGGCTCCGCTGGCCCCCGCCGCCAGCCCGGGGGGCTTCGGGTCATTGCCTCCCTCTTTTCTTCTCTGATCTAAACTCATGTAATACCTGAAAAGCGAAATCGTTGGTTAGTCGTAGATCATGAGACGTTACAAACTAGAAAATAATGTTTCTTTAATGGTACAAACCTTCTTAATTCTTCTTCTCTTGCGTGTGGTGGTCTCTGGAAGGCGTAGGGTCCCATCTGTGCCTTCATTTCGATGCTTTCCTTCAGTATCTGATGGTTATCGTTGGGCCGCGCAGGGTTTTCCTTGCCGTCGGGCGGGCGTTGTTGCTTGTTCTTGTCCAACGGGCTAGGGGTGGTCTTCGACCGGTCGCTGTCTTTACTCTTGTCGTCTAAGGGAGGACCTGGAGGTGGCCCACCAGGCTCCACGTTGTAAGGAAAGTTGGGAACATAGTTGTAAGGGTAGAAGTGTTGTGGTAACACTTTTTGAGGTCCGTTGTCTGGTTTACCGTCCTGGAAATGATCAGATTTTATTTTAGATTTGTTATTTATCTTATTAGCAAGTATTGTTCATACTGGACATTGGCCAAAGCATGTTATAAAGTATGTAGAAAATTAGAAAGTCAGTTACATTGTTCATTAAGCAACAGTAAGTTTATTAGAGACAGTCTAATCTTTGTATCAGTAAATGGAAATGATTTACAATGAGTTTATTAGCGCAGTCACTGCTATAAAGTTTTATAAAGGTATGATATCGCTAGCTCTCTTAACAAGAGGTAGGTACTTACTTTCATGTCACCCTTGGGGTCTCCTTTGGAGAGATCATCCTTGCCTTTGTCCGAGGACTGAGGAGGCACGGGAGGAGGGTGCGAGGGCGGCATGTACGACGGCTGTCCATAGAACTGAAATAATTTAGTTCACGCGTCAGTTCATTCACATTCTAAAAGAGATTTAACAGTCCAATAATTTATTTTACAAATAGAACTGCTCAAGTTTATTTTCTTTTGAACGAGCGCATTTCTTTTTAGCTTACTTCAAAAAAGGAGGTTCTCAGAGTTTGACTTGTATGTACGTATGTGTGTGCGCCATTATCTCGCGATTAGCTGAACCGATTTTGATTACACTTAGGAAAAGGTTTTATTATATTAATTAACTGATTTCCAAAAAGAGGGGTTTGAAGACGGTTTTTTAAACGTAGTTTATTAGAAATTAATAAAATTGTTTGTATTAGTATTTAACTCGTCGAGTACCGGTTTTATAGACACAATTAAAGAACAATGGGTCGCGGTCACCGGTGACCGCTTGGTATTTGACAGATTAATTAGTGGTACCTGATGATAAACTGGGAACGGTCTGTGCGCCGGGTCATCCGGCGGCGCGTCGGCCGGCGCGGCGTCGTCCGATATGTCGGAGTATGCCGGCGACCGCACGCCCGGCGTCGGAGAGCGCCGCGCGCGTCGTTTGCCTGGGGACTCCTCCGCGGGGGACTCTGTCGACTTCCGCTCCTCCGCCATTAGCGCTGACCGAGGCTTTACCTGCATAACAACGAATGATAAATTCATTTATAAGTTGTTCTTTCCCCCAAATCCGATGAGAAGTCGTCCAAAGTGTTCAAGCAAATAAATAAACGACAGACAGCCACTCGGAACTTTGAGTATATGTTTACGTTGATTGATATTTATTTACCTTAAACTGTGTAGGTTGCATTGTCGGTAACGCATCGGGCGGCGTGGCTGGTGGCTGCGGAGGTGTCTGCGGCCTGTCCGCCGCGGCGGGTGGCTCCGAGGCTGTTATAAACTCCTCGGCGAACCGTGGCTGCTGCGGCGACTCCGCGTCCACTTCAGGCTTCTCTGGAGATTTCTCCGGCGACTTGTCAACCTTCGCATCGGGTGATTTGACCGGAGTCGGCGACTTGACAGGCGTGGCAGGCGTGGCTGGCGCGGATGGCGGCCGCGCTGGAGACGCTGGTTCCGTGGCCGGCTCTTCCAGCTCAGAGCTAGAGCCGTCTTTATCGTCGTCGTCTGGAGAGCCGTGGGCGTGGGATCGGTGGTACTTGAGTCCATTCGCGTGCTTGTACTTCTTTGAACAGTTTGGTTCTGGACATTCAAGGAGGACGGGATCTGGTGGAGGGGAAGACGGTGTGGGAGGCGGACGTTTAGCCTTCGGCGTAGGAGGTCGCTCCTCTGCATCCGAAGTGCGTTTTCTTTTTGAGTCTGGTCTGGGAGGTGTAAAGGGTGTTGGTGAAGGCAGTGCTCTTCTACCCTTGGCGCCCCCATTCCGTAGTTTACTATGTACCGAGGACCTTGTCTCCGTAAAATTAGTCATGTCAGTCGGCGCTGCGCCGCGACCTCGTTTTGCACGACCTTTGGGCGTCCGTGCGTCCAACTCCTCCGTAGGAGAGTCGCAAAACCTGTAGAAATGTAATATAACTTTATTTATAACATTTTTAAAATTATAGCGTTCGATTCGAGGTGCTTGTGGAAACCAATGAATATCAATGGCATCATTATTTAACAAAATATATTCCTGGTGTTTCTCCATTGAGGAATTTCTGCTCACGTTTTTGTGACTCATTTTAGACATACGTGACTGAGCACGTCCATTGCAGAGTGTTTGTAACAGATTGGGCACTGGTTGCGCGCGTTATTCCCGCGCCATTAGTATTCCCCGTTCGTGCACATTAGAGTTAGAACGCAGAGTCGCATAAATACTAACCGCGGCGGCGCCCAGTCGTGTCGCGTGCAGTCCAGTAGGGTACCGACGTAAGTCTTCCCTCGCCACGTCACATTCACTACGAGTACACCTGTAACAATATCACGGACCGATAAATATACGGCTTCTTGTATACGTGTTCCGTCGATCGTGTAATGGGATTAGTTTTAAACTGTGTAAGAAGATACGGCTTTAACGAAATTGGTGCAGTGAAGTTATCGGCGGCGACGGCAGCCTCGGATCCAATTTGTCACGCGGGAGCATTCATTTGCATATTGGGGATGCTGGAGACGCGGACGTGACTCCGCCGCATATTTAGCCGCGCCGCAGGCCGCGCCCCGTGCCCCGCGCCCCAGCTCCGGGCTCCGTTGAACCTCACCTCGCCAGTTTATCGCGCTGGCGTGCCAACTTATGCAAATTTAATTAATCAATTTCACCCCTCTATTCGCGACACTTTTTCGCCTTTAAAGGACATTCCGCTGTCACAATTTTATTACATAAACCAAAGGCTCATTGTGAATTTATAATATCACCTACCGCGTCCCGCGTTTTAGGACCTTATTGTAATTCAGAGCGATTTAATCTTCTCTTTGTCCTCAAAATGTTTTTCGTAAACAAGAGTAACAAATTGAGATAAAAGTGAGAGCCCCGGACAATCCCTTTTTAATCCCTGGCGAGCTTTTTCGTTGACTCGATTTTATGTAGCGGTCTCGTTGAATTGTAAATGACTAGGTAGATATCTTTTTAAACGGCAAAGTAGTTTAATGAGATTTAGTTGGCGGTCCGCAGACTTGTGTTCACAAACATGTATTTATTTAGTTTTATATCGTGAAATAGGTTCCATTACAGCGGAGCGCCATATTTCTCGGCTGCCAACAACAGTTTCGTAGTAGCAGCGGAGTACCCGCGCAGTGCGCGTCTCATAAGTTATGATCTCACATACTACTAACATTGTTTGCAGCATATTAATACGTTTTATAGCTCGGCCGCGCGCTGCACGAATTTATGATGTACACTGAAGAAGTTTACATTACTCTACTGACTGAGACACATAAACATACACAACTAGTGCAATGATAGTAAACATGTACCACTCTACTGACACTACATACGCAGCTTTCAATATATTTGGGCAATGATTGACGCGCGCACGCAAACGTTATTCGCGTTTGTGGCAAATATTTTAATTTGTGAAGCGTGCAATACCATTGTTAGTAAATGACTGTGAAATCTGATTTATTGTGGTAGCTGTGATGCTCCCGCCGACTGTTTCAGACTAAATGCGCCACTACCGGCCATACGCTATTGCGGCTAGCTTTACAGCGGCCATTTTTGTGTCGAATTACGTGATAACTAAATTGACCGCACATTTGGGCGTACGATTACGGCCACGAGCCGTCCGTTGGTCGCCGTCCGTAACAGTGCGTGTATTGTGAGGCCCGAAATAGTTTATTGCCTCAATTAAATTTACCACACAAAAGAAAAATTGATCTAAGAGTGAGATTACCGTCCAGTGAGCCAAGTTTCATACGAAATGGCTTCATTGAACTGGCTAAAGTAAACAATGGTATTACGTACAAATTCGCTATTTGTATTCAAGTTTTATTATAATAAGAAACATTGCGTTAACTTTCAAAAACATTATCCCAAATAAATTGATAGCCCGTCTTTAAAAATAAACTTGTTTCGTGGAATAATAAAATGTAAAACAGAAATAAGATTGATAAGTTGTCTGTATAATGTAATGTAAGTCCTCCGTAGCAGTTACTTATTATTTATTGTTCCACAAAACAATGAACACATAAAGCATTTCTCTATAAGCCATTAGCATAAAATGGTGGAGTTATTGTAACCAGGAGACGTGCTCCGTGACTAATGAGACAATGGACGCGATGATTAGTTTATTATTGAACAACCGCCGTGTGCCACCACTTTGTTGTCTACGGTTATTTATGTTTAAAATCTCGTGTTTGCTTTCTATTGTGAACGTGTAAATCATTTATAACGTTCGCACGCTACGTTTACGCATATAAATTTCTCGGTAAAAAAACGAAAATATGTATGTAGTTGGTGGTCGTAGTTTCGCAGTGTGAATATAAAACCACACGCCATAAAGTAGGAACAAATACGGAAACCATCGTACGAAGCCAACTAATAAAACGAGTACCAGGTTGTCAGAAATATTTAAAAAGTAGCTCGAGCAGATGGTGCTCGCAACTTCCTAGAGGAAATCGTTGGGTGCGCGCCGCACTTTTATTATTTAGGGGTTGAAATCCCCTTGTAAATTGTGAATACGGCCGACCGGTCACGGAAAAGTTAAATTAGAGATCGTCGGTCCACTGTTTGGCTGCGTGTAATCGTTTCGATTTGTTGGAACGTCGCTAATGGCCCAACCGCGTGTTGCCTCTGCCTACCTACTTGTTACAGTTGTTAACGACAGGGGGCGACGGGACGTTGAAATAACTTCAACGTCAATATTTTTGTCATACTTACATGCGCGAAACTAGGTAACGATTTTAGACATGCGATGACGGTCTTTGGAGTATAATACTTTGGTATCTATGTCGGTTTATAATAATTATGTCCTAAACAACAGAATATTTAAGTAATAGGTACTAATTTGCAATATTTCACTTCTTCGCAAACGCATCAGGCATCGCATAAATATTCTCAGTTTTCATAATAAACCACAGTTAATCCGGGGATCGTTTGATAAAGTCGCTGATCATTTTACCAGGAAAGCAGCGGGCTGAAATAGGTTCATTTAGATGGTGCTAATTACACCTCGGCCGCGGTAATCAACGGCCTAATAGTTGTCGTGCCCTCGCCCCCTCGCCGCGTTACCCCAGCCAGCCCGCTTTGTTCCCGACACCCCTCGCTAACTTCCTCGCTCACAAATCTCTACCTACGTCAATATTTGTATAAGTCGCACTCTACAAAGTTAATCTTAAACTTGGAGATTATACTATACCCCGTTACTCGAGCACGCGATATTATATTAAACATTGCGTGTCTTATGAGCATGAATCACAAAAGAAACATACTTTTATTGTTTCGTTTTTTCACTTTTTAAACGTTTTATTTAGTAAACTAAAGCTATTGAGTTAATAATCCTACAATAGTATAGTGGGCGAGCTGTGAGGCCGCGCGGCATGCGGCGGCAGCAACGCGTTGGTCCGGCGCGGCGCGGCGCTAATCAGACCTGCCCATTGTTTCCCACACCGAGACAAACAAAGTTCCGGCGGTTTCATTTACATCCACTCAATGGTACCGACAAGCAAACTAAAGTTTACCTCTTAAAATGAAATAAAATCACACCGTACATACACTGGAATCGATGAACTCGCTCAACATGTTCAATGTTCCCCTACAAAAACTTGTGCCTTGTACTTATTATGTGTCAGATACAAAATGCTCCGTAATAAGCTCCATAAAAGAGACATAAACCGAACCTCGAAAACGAAGCATAAATATTAAAATACGTCCACTAATTAGTGGAATGGAATGCAACGCGGTGTGTACTGGGTAGCGTCCGCTTAATTGTTAGCACGTACACGACGTACACAGTGCAGCGCTGTACGAGTGTACGCTGTGCGAGTGCGGTCAGGCTCGTAAACCTGTCTCTGAGGACATTTTTTGAGCGGTAGGCGAGCAGCAGATGCCGCTCGATACACTCCGGACTGTAAGACTTATGGAGAATTTATTCCAAGTGCCTGCGGTTAGAGCCGCGTCGTGTAAGTAAATGAGAAAAGTTCATAAAACTCAATTATTTTACACGTGAGTTTGTAATAAAATTATAACGCGGTTGGAGTCGCACAGTAAACAGTATTTAATTTCCGTAAGCTCCTCGGCGCCATTAGCCGAAAATAAATAAGCTTGAAGAGGAAGGGCGTGAATTGCCTCCCCGCGACCGCACTCCCCGCGCGCGTCCATCGGCCGGATAAATTTGGAAAGTGGCAACAGAAGCGAGCAGATGGTGATTTATTATCGTGTTTTATAATAATTACGAGAGGCTACGGGGGAGCGGCATTGTGTTGCGTGGCCTAGCCCTCTAATGGCGCTCGGGATCGGGACGTGTGCTCTCGTATTACATTGTCTGTTTTATTTTCATCTTAATGATGGACGACCACATCTTATGGATAAGCATTAAATTGATCCCCTATAACGATGTTCTAAAATTAATATCAAGCTAAAATTAAACCAGCTATCATAAAATTCCCGCGATTACATTATTGGATTCTATTCAGTCCGAGTAATCGAATTGCTTTAACTTTGAATTGAATGTCGGAATCCCGAAAATAAAATAAGTAATAAATAAAGGTTCACAAGGAGAATTGATTTCATCGCAAACATAATAATAATTTATGTAAATGAGATTACCGGCCATTTTGGCATTTATTTACTTATCCTAAAGAGTTGCGGGACATTTTATTACCAGGCGAGCATAAAAGGTGTAAAGGTTCTCGTATTGGTTCAGCGAGGTTATTAAATATGTATTCCGCGATGCTATCTTCGACTAATAAGCGGCCAGTAATTACGTAGGGAGTCTCATTGACTCCACTGTTTTATGTGGCCATGAATATTTTAATATTAATAGCCAGTTCGGGATTGTAAGAGTTATAAATAAATTTAAACACTGAGAAAGGACGAGATGATTATAGCCGTCGTGAAATACGAATGACGAGCGACAAAAAACTGTAGACGTTCAAGACTTACGATTGGTAGGTCATCATAATCGGCGAGCCAGGTGTCGTAAATAAATTAATATTGCTTCTGTTAGTGGACTTCTTAATTACATGCTTTATGGGGCCTTTTATTATTTCTATATTGACGTTAATTACGTACTTTTATGTATATTTTTAGGAGCTCTAACCAAGGCTACGTTTTATTACATAGTGTTTATTTTACATGCAAGATTTTCACAATAAACATGTATTCGGGTACTACCAACCGGTCTAATACTTTCTACAATAATAGGTGACTGTCACTTACATATGAAACAATACTTTAAAATATCGATTTTGATAAGTATTTGGAACTATGTCCATAAACATTTATTGCCGACCTAAAATATCCGACGTTATTTACTGCCGATCCCTATTTCTCCGAATTCATTATGGCTTCCCAACCCATGTTTGAAATTTCGTCATCCATTGCTCTGTTCACAGAAGAGGATTTACGAAAACCGTGAGTTAATGCACTTGGAATGGAATACCTACTTAATAATATTTTTATTATCTGGAAACGATTTAATTATAGAAAGGTTGAATTGAGGTCAGATATCAGAAACTTCGTTGTAATAATGCTAAGAGGGTTTCGGATCGTTTAATCAGTGTTATGCCAATATTGAACGAAACTTTATCAGCTAACAATTTGCCTCAATTATATTAGTTATTATAATTATAACGGTACAATAACTTAATTAGTGACTTATGTACGTCATGTTTGATTTATTTTCATTGCCTTGTGATTAATTTGAACCCTAATAATGTAATAAATGCAGCATGATTATGAAATTGATAAATGAATTGCGAAGCTTGAATGTATAGGTACCAGGCGTGCATAAGCGTGCAGAGTGTATGGGATGAGCGCGTTACGGTGCATTGCGTTCGTGCGCTAGTAACAACTCACCACCTTCCGTCTCATGCCACACGATGCCCTCCAGCGTGACCGAGGTACCAGGCTCGCAGGGCCCCAGGCAGTCTGGCTCCGTGATGGTGCCAACAGACGTCCCCACGCATACTTCTGCAGTTTCCTGTGAACAAATACAAAGTTCAAATAAGTATTTTTGTTTTTAATTTTTGAGACATAAAAATGTATTATTGAAGTAAAAGTTGACACAACATTAAACAGTTATGTCTGTTAGTAATGACTGGCATACATCTTGTATGTAACTGCCGTTATACATAATATACACTTGACAAAATATTTGGTTACATTTATGATACGTAATTTACATATTTACAATCGAAAACAAACTCGGTAAACGCAGAGCATAAAGCATAATGATTAAACGTTAATTATGAACATAAACGTATGTATGTACCACTCGAAATAATAATAATGCAACCGCAAACATGTTAAAAACAGTAATTTATTGGCGCTCCGCACATTTTATACTGCTGTATAAAATATAACGAAATAGAGTTTAAAATAAATATCCAATTGTTGGCCGACCGCATTTAATTAAACAGGATTTATTAGGAGAAATTGAATGCCTTCGGTAATTTTGCTGTGGTCTATATTATTTTTATATTCAGTATATTTTTTATTTATAGGTTTCGTTGTAAAGAGGATTTGTGAATTTTGGTAAACAAAATGGCTGCCAATGTCTTTCGACAATGACATAATGACAATCATGTCAATGATTTAAAAATAGAACGCGTTGATTTCAAATGTGATTCTTCTACTCAAAGTTAAATACTATTTTGACGGAAAAAATCGTCTGCTTATGTTGTGACCATGATTCTACGATAAAGTACGGACTTTTTTAAAATCTAACACAATTCGTTGTAAAATATTAATGGCGACGTTCGCCAGTTATTTTTCTTGGAACCATTAGTTATAACAATATTAAGTACTTGCTGATTGATTTATTAAAAGAAAAAAAAAACTTTTTCTTGCGAATACATATTTGCGGAAAGAGTCGTGTGACTGGCCATTTTTTGTATAAGAAAATCTCAAATTGAAAAAGTAAATTATTTTACAAATCTAGTAGTGATTCATATTATTTCATTTTACATAAATACTTTTTCAATTTCAAAATTCTCTTTTCGACGTGGAACTAAACGTAACTGATGAAACGTGGCGTGGGTGTGTAGTCATTTGTCACTACTTTAAAACGAATGACAAGTACTTTATTTTGTGTCTGTGTGGTTTTAACTTTTTAAATTGTGGACTTACTAAAGCTGTTCGTTCGTTTCTAATATTTCCCGCAATTTCGATGAACGTAGAGTGAATGGCGAATGGCAATTGAGCAAGTGAACGTATCTTTAATAACTGGCTGTTACTCCTGTGTTGTTATTCTGTTATATTATGCTAACAACACACTCCATGTTTCCACTATAAATCAGAACTCGTTATTGTGGTTTTAATTTGCTTTAGTGAGGCTGGCGTAATATTTGTAGATACTTTCAACAGTTATTGTTCCACGAGTTATAGAGTAAGCAGTGATTAATACTTATCAATACATAGTATAAAACAAAGTCGCTTTCGCTGTATGTCCGTATGTATGCTTAGATCTTTAAAACTACGCAACGAATTTTGATGCGGTTTTTTTTAATAGATAGAGTGATTCTTAAGGAAGGTTTGTATGTATATACATATTGCACCCGTGCGAAGCCGGGGCGGGTCGCTAGTATCTTATAAGTATATGTGCACCTGAATTACAAAACAACATATTTGCATCTTGCAAAATCAAGATTCAAAATCATTTATTTCAATTAGACCAGGAAGACACTTTTGAACGTCAACAAAAACCTACTTGCAAATTCCAAAGTTTTAGATAATATTGAAATGAAAACCAACATTAAAGTTAATAAGACTTAAAAATAAATTATTTTATTATCATCTTTATAAAACGGTATAGGTAAACAAATTTGGACTTTGTTCAGCTCATCTTGACCTACCGCAGTATCCATAAAACATTTTTTTGGTGGTTAAGTAGACAAGATAACATATTTCCCAAACAATGACAAGACTTCAAAATATTCATGCGATAATCACATGTTGAGTACGTCGATGTAGGTATGATTAATTAATCAATTTGATATCGAATAGTACCGCTCCAAGCCGGCTCCACCGCACCGCACGCCCAACTGTTATTAATTAAAACTTATTGTTCCCGTTATATTAATTTGATACTGTTCGCACGAATTATGTTGAAATTACTTTACAAATGTTACTATTGAGGTAAATACATGTGTAATTAAAATGTTAATGGCTTGTTTGCCCCGATAATGGTACGAACAAATTAATAATGTGTGCAGTTTCAGTTGGAAGTGCATTTTATCTTCGACTGAGAATAGGTTTACCAAAAAAAATATCTACAAGCCGAATTTTTTTTCGTATATTAACTCTAAACAAAACATGGAATCGTGAATATGTATACTAATAAAGTAATCATACTACTAGGTAATAATCAGATATAGGTTTCTGTAGAATGTATTTCTAAAAAAGTCATCTCCTTTTTTCGCAAACAATACTGTAAATGGCAACGATAAGCCAAATCAAAAAAACAAAAGATCGAAGTGGGACTCTCTTGAATATTATAATATTTTTCATAGCGATCTCCCCGGAAAATCGTAACGTTTGTTGAGTCGACCGCGGTACCAAGTCGCCGGGATTGCATAAATTCAAAGAGCGTTTACGGCGTAGAACATAATCAAATGAAGCCATTTACATTCAGCGCCCGATATGAGAACGGTGCGACACCATCGCCCGTCTCGCTCACGCACACGGTTAATGGCATCACAAATTGCGAACTAAAGCACTCCGGCGTTGAATCCGAGAGATGTCGTTCCGACGAGTACTTTTGGAAAAATAACAAAATTTTATGTGAATCGACAGATACTATAGTCAAGCAATAATCTTTTCACGTTTCAGTTTCTAACAATGACGAAGTGGATTGAATATACGCTCCAATAACGATGCTACAGAGAATTGTGCGATCTCAAAAAGTATCAGATGTAACAGTTTCTCATTGAAAACTGCACGTGGATTTAGGATTTAAGCTTAGGTTGAGAATTAAACATTACAACGTAAAAATTAAAAAGTCGTTACTGAAGTGCATTCACTTTGTAATTCACGCTAATATAATCCGATCTTCTACGATGAAGTCATACCATCTGAATATCTCAACTGCGATAACAGCAAATAATCGATTAAATCATGCCCACGCGACGCCTATAAATAAAATTAAACGCTTTATTGTTAGTCGAATGACAAATGTGCGATAGTCTTACGCCCACCGACAGCGGCACTCGAGTTCACTCGACCGCGTTGCGCGACCGCTACTCAAGCCCGGCGACAATACTATATAGGTTAGAACGATAATGCCACAAACATATTAATATTTCGACACAACGTATCGCTATTAAATCCTTTATGGACGACGGCGTGAACGTTACAAGTTGAGCCAGTCGAGAGGGGGTATTGTGTGCGACGCGGAGGGGACGCTCGGCCGAAGTTATGAACGCTGGCTCAATGCTCTCCCGCTAGTTGACTGCAAACAAGAGGGGTCGGACCCGAGCAGCTGCCGTTTTATCTTGACAAACGAACTTGCCTCACGAGCAGAATTTTAGAAAAAAAAAACTTTATAACCGGGACTCGGAATTTATATTTCAATAAAAACGAGGTGAAGTGCACGCCAACAGGCATATCGAGCGCATACAAGAGTCGGAGGTGTAGCGGCAGTGCAGCGCTGTCGGTGCCGCATGCCAGTGCCGCCGCAACACACAATAGCGAGTAAATCAATTCACAACCGACATGAACAAAAGAGCGTGCCGAGCGTACAGTGTAATGAGCGCGTCGGCATGCCCCGGTACGAATAAGATACTGAAAGGAGCCATATAGAGATATTACAATTGGATGTAGAACCAATTCATCATTTTCTACTAAGTAATACGAATCGATTCGAAAAATAAAGCGTAAAGATCTTTGCCATCCTACATGCTCAATGAGTAGATACAATATCCTGTATTCCTCTCTATCCGCATACTGACTCATAACCGTATCGTTTCCAAAACTTGTAACAATTTAGTTTCCGCGCGGTCGACCATGACAAATCACGGTTGAATCTCACAAACTGGTGAATATTTGGCAACGGATACGTCCACTGGAGCACGGGAAGCGATTCCCAACAGTGTAACCGAATTACAATCCACTAAACCGAGGGAACATACGTCATTAAAATAATTTAGGGAAATGGCACGTTTTAGTGCTCGCGTTTATGGCAGCTTGGTGGATGGGCCGCTCGCGGCGTGCCAGAAGCAATAAATACCGGGGCGGAGTCACCCACCATCTTGTTTATACACCACCTACCCGAGACGGAACATTAATTTTCTGCTATGCGGAATAAGTGGCGACAAAGAGTGTTCGTGTCAGCTAATGGGCTAGAACACATCAGTGTTACGACTTATAAGAACTCTGCCAAGAAAAGAAGCTAAAGAAATTAGGTACGGATAAGGCTAATTGTACCGAGAACTGTGAGGAAATCTGCAGCGCCTTAACCCTCTTAGTAGAGGAAATTATCATTTAAATGGACTTTCAAAGGTAAAGAAAGCGGTCCGTGAGCACTGGAAATAATTATCTGGCCGTTTTTATCGTGTTTCCCTTCAAACCTTCGTGTTTCCAATAAATTATGTAAATTAAACTAAAATACTCATAAAATAAAATCAAAGAATGAGTGAATAAAAATGAGATAAAACTTGAAAATGTTGCCATGAGCACTGAATAGAAAACTTGGCTAAGTTATCTACTTACATACATTTAAAGTGAAAAAGTTTATTTGTATTCTTTCGTGTGGTAATGTGGTTACAAAAACGTGTGCATACTTCTAGTAGCGTATCAGAGGAGGTAACGAGTTATAAATAATAATTAAGCAACACAATCAGGCGCGGCACCGGACGGACTGTCCGCTCATAGCGAAGGGTCGTGGGTACCCTACTCAGGGCTGACACTGCGTAATTAACTTTGTACAATTCGATTTGATGCGCAACTGTTTCAATATTCGTTCACACAGCCCTCGGTGTTGTGCGAACTTTTTTAATTTATTCATTATTTTAAAACTGTCAAAGTGCACGTCAACTTGGTATATTATTCTCGTTTTTTAAAACAACATCTGTAAATAAAATATGGCGTAGAATTTACTTTGGGAATGAATAATGCGAAACAGCAAAACTAATTTGGAGAATCGCTAAAAGGGTTTAAAAAACAAATTCATTTTATAGAGCCCGGTTTTCACAAAGAAAATACCTCTGTATTGTGTTGTGTAAGTAAATTATTTTACTGGTGGAACAAAGGATAGTTACGTTCCGAGGATAGCACGGATAACAGAAAAACTAACACAAATAACTGTGTCTTAGAAGCAATTTATATAAAACTGACTTAGATTAGAATTAAAGCAGCTTAGAATAAAAATATAGCCGCACATTTGTTAAATCTTTATTTGCCGCAGACATTATAATTATAAAGTACTTATACTAATCTTTAGTAATTAGTTCTAAGCTGTGGCTCACGAAAAACATACCTGTAGGTAATATTTTATATTCATTAGTAAATTACATTAGACACGAACATAAGACCCCACTTGTAAAAAAGTAGAAATAAATGTGAATCAATCTCTATGGAATTTAGGAAAGAGGAATTTATCAGAGGATCTCACTAAAAAGGTTTTTGTATCTAATAATGTTGTCATTGCTCTCATACGTCCATGTGTATATAAAAAAAACAAAAAGTTTACGCTTGGTATGCCGGTGGTATCAGATAATAGTAATCACACAATCTAGATGCTATCTCTTAGTTAATAGTTGTCTAGCAACTACATTTCATGTGAAGATGAAAAATCTCATTAAATATTACTGTTGGCTGCGTAGATACGTTTGCAATTTTTGTTTTTTAAGAACAACAGCTCTAGTTGCACTACATTTGTAAGCAGAGAATCACAGAGACGGTACATAATTTGAAGTGGTTTCATGAAAAATTTAAAACAAAATGATAGCTAAACAACAAAAATAATACTCGCTAGTCGCTAACAAGTTAAACAAAAACGAGAGGAATGAAAGCTAGTATTTATTTTTAATCTCCTGTCTTTTTAAAACATGTTACAATAAATACACTGGTCGGTAGAGAACGTAACAGAAAAAAAAAATACACAACCAAAAGCTGTTTCATACAGACGCTCTCACTCGGAAATCCGAACGAGATTAATTAAAAATAAAATCTCGCGTCAACCCCCGACACTGTAATTAAAAGAGGAATAAATGAAAACGAAATTCAAGCTTCAATTACAATTAACGTTGAAATATGGGTTTTAATGTACTTTAATCTTCGTATTTTAGTTTTTACAACTTGTTTAGCGGCTACTGGCCTGCTCCCCTTATTAAGCGGCCCTCTAATTAGCTGTAGCATTCGGCACAAAGGCGGGCTAATAACTCACTTAATAAATAATTTATATGAGGCTCCGAGCTCGGTTCCTGGATCAGGCAAAGTAATACATTTAGGAATTCGTGTTCGCATGAACGTGCTGTATACCTTTTTCTGTTTGTGCCTTTAGTCTTACCGACATTTAAACGTTTTCTATTTAATAAATCTTGAATAGTCCACGAGTATATTATACAACGGGGGGCAATTGCAATTATCGGTATCGTGTTTTGTTTAAACTTATCAATCATTGGTTGAACTGCTACTCTTTTGACCTTGTGTTTTAACCGCGATAATTTGCAAGACAGTGTTTATTCATGACACAGGTCACGTTATAATTACGATAACAACTCAAAGAAAGACAAACAACATTTATTTAAAGCATCTCATTCCTGTATGTTAACAAAATGGCCCTTGAAAATGAAAAATTACAGAACAAAAGCGCACGTAAATAAATAAACTTTGAGCAAAGAAAATGCAAGGAAAATATTTTTTAATATACCGGGCGGCGCTTTGTACCGGTCTCTTTTATTCAAGGGGGAACTTCCTACCTAAATAGGAGTATAAAAGGAGCCATAGATTTTATGAAATAGGAAGGCAACCGCCCCGACAGTAAATATAGCATTTACAGAACCGGTCCACTACCCCACCTCTCGTGGCTCGCATACACTGACACCCGTATAAATAACATCTACGCGATTATCACAACCCTAACGTATACGAGATCATTCCAACTCAACAACACTATTATTATCTCGTGACGCTATGAAAATAAAAATGCTAAATTGACTACCATTCAGACGGAAAGATTTGCATAAATTCACTTTTATGAGATAAATTTAAGTGCAATGAAAATGAAATGCTAATCGAGCCAAGAGCGCTTCTTTCAAAACAAAGAGTTTATTCATTACAAAAGACCCAGTAAAAACCTAAGTAGGGTTGCGCAGCAATTCTTGTCGAGAACTGCCACGAGTAAAAGAATGCAACTTTGTTCAAAGGCGGCCTTTGTAAATGAGAAGCGAAACGCGTAAAGCCAAGCCTCGCCTTGGCTGACGGAAGCGCACGATGTGACACGGAACACCGACACTGACACACGACGAAATTGCATTGAATCTGGAACGCCTTTATCGTCGCCAAAGGGACTTTTATATTTTCAACCTCCCAGCGTGTATGGGTTCCTGGTAAGTCTCCGAATGAAATTCACTCTAACACGCTCTCATCTCTCGGATAGACGATAAAAGTATGGAAACTGGAAAAGATTTATTTACAAACGATAATCGTTTATAAAAGTCCGTGAACGAAATAACTTAAGTTGTTGAATAAAACATAGTGTTAACATTTTGTTCAAAATAAATATGTTGAATAATTTACACGTAACGGAAGCGACTAATGAGTTCATAAAACACTAATGTCAATATGTTATTGCTCCAAAGTATAATCATTTAACACGATAGGAATTAACATTTAAACATAGACATACATCAAATGTTTAATTCAATATTAAATCAACGCTCGGTGAATATCGTAACCGGTTCTCAAAAAGCAATCAAATTAAATATCACGAGAAATAAAGCAATAAAAAAGAAGGGATCGTGATTTGGTCGCCGTTTATATTTGGAGGTTAATGGTTTATGAAATATAACTGCGAATGACTGGCTGTTTTGTTTATTAAACTAATTGTAGGAATCCAATTATAGGCGTTGACTTGAAGAGCTCTATACAATACAAATAGGTTATCGAATTGATCATCCAATATTATCATAGCGTAGGCACGGCCGCGTTGCTCGCCGCACACACTCGTGTACAACAGGTTTATTTCTATGATCGTCTCGAAAATAAGAAGACGATAAAACAAGAATTGATGGTTAACATTATGTTTACACAATTTGAATTTTATTATTTGTAGGTCGCATTCGAGCAAAACACTTCAGCCATATTGTTATTGAAAGAAATATAAATTGTACTGTAGATAATATTCACTCATACATGAAAACTATCTAGCGTCCTATTTATTTCTGCATGTTATTATCATAATAATTTAATTATTCGGTTACATCAAGCAGTACGGAATGTTTAACAATATGTCGGTAATTAAATATGTAATGGTACGGTTGTCTAAATGTCTATTCAATAACACGAGCTGACATTTTCGACATGTTTGCACAAAAATTAGTCACGCATGTACACTGTACATGTTATTCAAGAGCAATATCTCATGAATTTCCACAAACGAATGAACAACAAAATAAAAACGTTTGGAAAACATCGTAATTTTTGTTCAAAGCCATTTAATTTAAGCACAGTGGGCTGCGAGAGAATAATCTGATTTATATCTCCAGGCCGTATTTCTTCTTTATGCGCTCTTTCACACTAGCCGACGTAATTTGTTGAAAAACACGCAAATCCAGTTAAGTGCTTCTTTCTATTTACGATTGATGCTTTAGCGTTGTTCTGTACTGAGCCGGAGCGGCGGCGTACGTGTAGCGTGTATTTATTATTCATCTACTGATCTCCGCAAAATTGCTGATTTTATTTTAGATATACTTACGTACATCATTTACCTTTTAAATTAACACAGAAATAAATCAGATTATTTGACTATATTTATTGAATATTCATTAGTTTTCGAATACATTTAAAAGTATTGTTAAGTGCCTGTTAGTTTGATTACTGTACATAGTGTTAATATTTAAACATTATCCAGTTGTTTACTCACACTATCTGGTTGAATGTTTCGAGTATAATTGCACAAAGTACAATACACACAGTGTAGAGGTAGTTTTGTAGTTTGTACAATGTCCGGGTGGGACGCAAATGTTTGTGTTTCTCCCTCCCCTTCCCTCGGGACATGTAGTCAGCTTCGGGCGATATAGATGACAACTTGGGATACTGAGATTATTCTCTTTAAATTAAAATCCGTGTCCATTTTTATCCCCCCAGTAAAATACATTTTGTTATATTACGCAGACGCTGAATACTAACATCTTTTCATATTACATTTTAAAAGTACTCTCACCAAATTATGTTGCTTTTATAAGGAAAACATAGTAATTACAAAATACGTTGGTTGCAAAAAGCGTACCAGGAGCTCAGTAACGAGTGCAGTTCCCAAGTAACCGATGCTCGGCTCCACTCGGCTCTCGGCACACAGCCCGACGACGTGTTATTTATCCCCGTCCAAACGCCCTTTACGAGCACAATATCGACGCTCGATTTTCATCCTGCCTCGGGGAGAGATAAAAGAAGCTTAGCGTCCGACGGCTTTGTGTGCGTGAATCTCACCCGCCGCAAATAAAACTATTAAATTAAATAACGTTACGCAGCCGCAGCCACTCCGCTGAGTAATCCTTGTATTTTATTAACAGCGAGAGAACCTCTGTCAAAATTTGCTCTTTTTAAAACCCTGGTCGCTGTGTAAATATTCATGATCCGCAACTCATATAAATATTAGTCGAGACACTCGGCAGCGGCACGTTAATGAAACAAGATGCTAACTCCGTGGGATGGGGCGAGCTTGGAGCTTAAATTATTCCTGCCGCGTCTCTCTCTTGTCTTTGTGCCGTTGCTATTATTTCAAATTATTTTTAATTGAGTAAAAGCAAGCGAAAAACACAATAACAACCCTCCGAGTTAATTGCCCTCCCGACAAAGCGTTCTAAAAGCTTTTCGAGACTCGAGACGCTACACTGTAATACAAACGTTAAACTGCATGAAAAAGTGTTTGTGCTTTAGTAATTCTTAAAAATAAAATGGAACGTGAAAATCATAACGCAACAATGGACCGTAATGAAATCTCTTTTTTACGGCTCACGGCTATGTCGGGGCCGAGCAATTTTAACCTCGTTTTCATTGAAATTCACATTTCATCCGAGCAACAAAAGGGTTGGGCTCTTTGCGAAATGTCAATTGTGAGGAGGGTAGCGAGCGGGCCGCCGATGTTATCCTGGTAGTGGCGGACACATGTACGCGGCCGTGACAAACACACAACATCATACGGATGCGTGTGTATACCCACCGGCTGTTCTGAATAATGCATGAGAAGCCAACGAATGCTTTAAAAAGTTAACAAGGTTTTCCGAGCTTTCCTTTGTTCCGCAGCTTACTGTACAAAAACAAATTGCTTCCACTGGAACTCAGTGAAAATTTTGATTTATCTGGTTGCTTCTATTAGCTTTTATGTAATAACCTAAAGGCCGGATGGGAATGTCACATTTGAAATTCTTTTTTAATAGAACGAACATAATTTTGTTCAGGAACTTCAAACTATGAAGAGAAAAGTAAGCATTTCACTTTAAAGTTCCAAAGTTACACACAGGCGACTACCTTGCGCTAATGCTCTAACTGAAAAGAAGAACAATCAAGTGTACAACTTGCAAGTAACTAGGGGATGAGAAGTTGCGGCTGGTAAAAGTTGTAGTATTCAACCGTGGCCCGGCCGGAGTTACGGATACCTAGCCGATAACAGGATTAACGCCCTCCCGTGTTGTTACCGGCTAATTCGCACGCAAACTTCCCACACGCCACACTTTCGACACGATAATGTTCTCCTAGTAGTTCGCCTGATATTCACTTATTACTTTCACCGACCGCGTTAATATACTACTCACGGCATTTAATTAATTGGATTTTCCGTTCATAGTACATTACATTACGTTGTGTTACGAACAAAGCTTGTTTGGAATAATATAATATTGTATCCGCATGTGGACAGAACGTGATAATTCGCACTGTTTGGTTACCGGTTTATTACCGGATTAAATCCCATTGAAATTAGTTCAGTTCGATTCGATCTGCAGACAAAGAGCACACAATATGTGAACAGAGCCCGATTAATATTCATATCGATTATGTATCCCATTAAATATTATAATTATGAACTCGTTTTATCTCTAGGGGTGAAAGTTAATGCGTCTTTGTTGATAGCATAACAAGAGGGATTCAATCAAAATATGATTCAGATGAAAGCGGTTTTTACGATCTCTCCACGGATTAATCAACAGCAAACATTTAATATTTTGCTACCAATATTTGCTTTTTTACAGAATCTAAGTAAATTGTACACGAAATCAGAGCGCACAGTTTTAATTAGTATTCCATGGCCGTATCATTTCTCGATTAAAAAGCTCCCAAGTCAATTGAGGATTTTAATTTTGTAATTATAGCAAATAAACTTTTAACTGTTGACGGCAGTCGTGAAACATTTACGACAATATAAAATCGTAATGGATTAACTTGATCGCCACAGTCGGCGTTTAACGACCGACCTGGGGTAACTTCCTCAATAAAATTATTCTCTGTCATCTCCTACATCGAGCGCCTGACGATACAAACTACGTGTTTAGAGAAACCATATAACAGCCCTTGTCGTCTCTATTAATGACGTTCATTAATTCATAGTTTATAAATTCATGATTTATCTTTATGCGATTTTTACGGTGGAACTTAACCTCACTAAGTCTATATCAATCTTCGTGAATACACTTTGAAAGTAGCGCTGTGTTACATTCGAGTAATGTTGGAAAAAGTAAATGTTTTATATATATACCTTTCAATTCGTTTATCTAGTAAATAGTTCTAGTCCAATTTTCACGTATGTAGCACTTGTATCGAATAAACGGATAGTCTTACTCGACAGACTGTAGACATCAAACGTTCGTCCTTCTAAAACAGCATTATTATTGAATGAGGTCAAACAACAAAACAATCCAATCTCATTTTCTTTCTCATATGTGAAAAAAGATCAAGTTATTTTTCGAATGTTCTCGAGAATATAATAAACATCTAAATATAGGTAAGGGTGTGTAGGCAAGCGCCAAAAGTTCTTTATAATGAAAAAATGCTTTGAATGATAATGAAATACGGGGTGACGGTATAATAAAACTTGGCTGAGTTTTCTCTTGTAATGACACGAACACAATAGCTCTTTGAAATCTTTACCTTGTAATCTTTTTAATTCTCGTACACTAAAGAAAGTGAAAAGGTTTGAAGAAAATCTCTTTAGGATCAAAAGACGAGTTGAATCATCTGTGTTATTGGCTTTATTAAACACTGTAATGAAAATATTTACTATTAGCGCTTCATCTGTGATAATAAATGAGAATATGTCGAGAAAAATTCTTGGTATCGACCTGAAATTGTAACAAATATACAGAATTACTTTCTCTGATGACAATAGTTAGATTGTTTAAATCAAAGAAAGCCCTGGAGTGATAGCAACATCCACTACGTCCACAACATCCCTACTTCATCGTTTATTTAACACAATAACACTCGGTAATAAGTGTAATAAACGTTGCATTAAAGGAAACTTATTAATTATTACAAATAAAACTTGGTCGGCTCGTAATTAAGAGTCCATTTTGTGACAGCCTCTTAAAATTCACTCCACGAGCTCGGAGGGAGGCTCAAAGGCAAAATAATTAAAGCGGAGGGTATAAGAAAATGTAGGGAGGGAGATCAAAGCAGAGAATTTACCCTCGGGTAAATAATATAGCAGTCTCGCGCCGGATTTGGGTATTTGCTAAGGTTACAATATACCTGTTGGGTAGCGGTATTGACATGGTTTACCTCAATCCAAATTAATTATTTAATGAACGGAACTAGCGGAGGAGCTCGGTAATGGAGACAATTACGGGGCAATAACTCGGAACGTATTCCCCCGGGAGTCAATAACGTATTGACGCCGGCCAAAGTGGCCTTTAGCCGTGTCACTCCGCATAGCTCAGTGTTGTTTACTCTTTTTGTTCCGAACGAAAAAAGAAATTTATACGGGAATGGTTTGTACGGCGCAGTACAAATAAATGTTAGCATGCCTTTTAAAATTAGTGTTATAAATTACAGATTTCCTTGTCTTTCTTTTTCCCCTTTGTGGAAATGCATTTTGTTGATATTTCCACAAGTTTCCTTATAAAGTTATGTAACATTTCCAATCAATAGCTACTTCATAGGCAACTACATCTGACATTTTCTTCCCACACCTTAATGACACTTGATGGAAGGCAGACGTGATGTAATCCATCATTCTGCAATCGCTCCTTATATTTCAAAGGTTACTGAAAACATTTAAATGTGCAAAGCCGTACTCAAGGCTTTAATAAAATCTTCATGGATGTTTAAGTAAACATAACGTCTCACGCTTCACCATTTTTTTACAAAACCAAAACGTACACTTACCTCGACCTGGGTAGAGGTATTACCGATAATCGATTCCATCTCAAATTGCGTTGAACTCGGAAACTTACCTGGAAAGAACAAAAGACTACAATAAAAAGTAATTCATGTTCAGTAATTGATATATAAGATATTCTTATTCACAAAGTGATAACGGTTTCAGTTTCATCCTGTGAATTCTTGTTTTATATCTTTTAAGCAAAATACAAGAACAAGAGCGCGACAAGTCTGAAGTTGTTAGACTCGCATTAATTCCCGGTACACGAGGGCCTACAGTATACAATAATCGTAAAATCACATTACAACGTCAACCTTTACAGCTGCCATTCGGAGCGCAAATCTGAAATGAATGAGCTACAGACGGATATTACGAATTCACCAGACGCGCCTCAACTCATAACAAAGTCACTAAACAGTCTTAAATTGTTAAAAATTAACATTCAAATTGGGGGAGCGCTGTTAGTGGAATTAGTACGAGTTTCACTCATAAATCGTCTGGAGAGGGTGGTGAGCACGCCGGTTTATTGGCTCCACGTCGACATTCGCCTGCTAATAAATGAAGCAGAAAACTTGTACTTATGTAGTGTGCTGTTTGTCGAGGGCGGAAGACATCACCCGCCAACTTATCTAACCGAAAACTGTGTCTACACAGAGCGTCGTAGAGCTCAAACTTCGACGGGACCATTTTTATAACACTACCTCTCCTGTTCACTCGCGCTTAGTGCGAACGGGATGCAGCGACCGCATTATGGGTTTATGAAATGAGCTCCGTTGCCTCATGTTACCCCGACGAAGAAAATGAAATTATGACCGTAGCCGCGCAAAGAAAGCGGGCATGACATCTCTAATTTTTTCTTGTGCAGCTTTTACGAGCGAGCGAGATTCGGAGCAAAATGCTCGGATGAAATTGGAAAATATTTTTCAAATAACACTTTTATTATTTACGTGGTGGATTGGAGTAGTAGCTCTATTATATTACGAGACTTGTTTATTGGTTTCAGAGTGTGTATTGCACAAATATTTGTAAGTAATGAAGTGCTCAACTCCGTATCCTAGAAATTAGTAATAGCATCTCAAACATCAGACAAGGTAATTAGGTTCGCTGGGAATGCACAAAGCTCATTAAGCATCAATTCCAATCTAATCAAATTGTGATTAAATCGAGAGAACCCTTTGATGTCACGGGCGTTGAGCGTCGATGGCGCGCGCCGAAATTATTGGCATATGTTCATGTTGCCCGCGGCTACCCCATGCATAATTTGTATTGCATTAACTCAACAATTTGGGGAGTGTGTTTGTAAGTATTTTAAATCAGAAGTTGTATTGAAATGCTAACACTGCTGACATTTTATGGCGGCTTACACAAATAAAGCTCGTATTTGTTTACCACTGATTTTGAAATTGTTTGTAGTTGCTGCATTTAATACATGTATTTGAACAGTTTACACTATCCTAGTTGCTGTTCACTATCATTTATTTAAGTGAAAGCGTTTTTTATTTACGCTATTTACGATTGTTTTCCACTTTTACGTCTCATTATTTACCAGTTCATTCATAGTAAGGCACTATTTCGGCTTCGCAATATTGGCAATATCTGAAATTATACGAGATCTCTAATTCTGTGAACGATAGTCAAAGGAATAACGCTAAAAATAGTTCGAAATTAAACGTCCGTGAGAGACTCGGCGGGAGGCTACCGAAATGACGACTCCTTTGACCGCTGACGCCCTGGTACTTCTTTGTACAAATTAAAATATTATTCACTTTAAATTACAATATTTTTGCATAAAACAGTGTCAATCGTTTCTCATTCTCTTTTTTTTTTCAATCTGTATCTATGTATACTTTAATGAAATAAAGAAACTTTTTATAGAATGAAATGGTTTTAAATGGCATTTCTTTTTTGTTTTTTTGTTTATAAAAGCCCGATAACCTCGATACCTTCAAACAAAACAAGCGCATCATCAATAATCTGTAAATTCACACAGTAGATAAGAAAGCTTCTAAGTTTCAGAGTTTTACTAAAAATGAGTAGTTTCAGTCGAAATGAGCACATTTTTCTAAGAATCGATCAGAAATGGTTCATACATAAACAATAAGTCGAAATTGATTTAATTGAACGAAAAATATGTTTCAAAGTCAAAGTCAAAGCATTTATTTCAATTAAACCATAATTTGGTACTTTTGAAACGTCAACAAATACAAAATAAATAATAGTCTGTCAGTCAGTCCGTCAGTGAAGCTATCTGAAGGTGCTCATTCCAAAATGTAAGTAGATTCGAATGGAGAAGAACGAGAGAGAAACTTCATTCGTTACTCTTTTTAAAAAAGTATATTTTTAAACTCGGGACGTAAGTCTGACGTTAAAGTAACTTAAAAGTTGTTAAAAATCGAGGCCATTATTAATGAAACACACTAATTAGATGGGCGAGCAATTTACATTTTTACAACGTCATCTAGAATGTCGTCACCTCCGTAAGTTTCATAGAAAATATTAATAAACATTGCGTAGCATGAAGATGTACCGCATATGAAATTAACTCGGGATTCCCGGGTCTCATCAGTTTAATTTATTTCGAAAGCATCCGGTCTATGGATTGCCAATAAAAACATATATGTCGCTATGTGATGTGAGTTTGAGCAATTGCTTTTATGATGTCATATTGACTTTATAAATATTTAGAACTGATAAACATTATGTGCTACGGAATCAGAAATAGGTTCGCAAATAAATATAGTTATCAAAGAAATATATCTGCTTTTATATTCATACATAAACACCAAAGTCCTAAATCAACCTGTCTTATAGTCCGGCTAAATAAAGAAGGTACGGTCTAAATATATTTTAATGGAATGTTTATACAGAGATCTCCAATAAACAAGTCCAGTATACTACAAATATTGGTATAAACTATGATAATATTTCTTTCGATCGTCTCGAGTGCAAACAACTGACGCTTTGACTTACAAACAGCGTTCATATGTATCTCGCGGTGGCTCCCCGGCTCACCAGTCACTGGCTAATGTTTATTTTATCAATTACCACACATTATGTCACGTATAGTCTCGTACACTCCACTTATCGACTTAATTCATCTCGCCCTTTATTTTAAAACACGCCATGCGCCTAATGTTCGTGCGGGAACGAGAGAGCTTGTTTCGAGTAGGAGTGAGCGGGATGGAAGGGCCAGCGTTTCTCAACATGTCGCGTTTAGTGGTGTTAAGGTTAATAGCGCTATTTGTATAGCGAGAGGAGATGTTATCGGCGGAGGCTGCGGCGGTGAGACCGACACGGACGTTTTATTGTCTACATCGACACAGAATTATTCCAGGCTAAACGATCTCAATGCGCTTTGCTTTTAACATGTGTCGTTCCGTCTGCGCAAACTAATGTGTTTAAATAAATTAACTTTACATGTTTGCAGTTTTTGTATATTATCCTAATCACTATGGTTAAATTTTTTCTTGATAAATTGATTTAAGAGTAGTTCTTAGTTCCTTTTTAAATCGATTTCTGATTAAATTCGAATTTTGTTAAGCGCATTCTTTTTGCAACCATACTGCTGCGTTCACGCAGTACGGTTGCAAAAACTTCATTACTGTGTAATTGAAAGTCAATTGATTTGTCTCGTGATATTGAATTACAGTGACGTTGATAATAAGTCGAACAAACGCAGCGATTTGTCGCATCGTCGTGAATAAATAATAAGCCAAAGCCAAGTAATATTTACATGGCACGAACAAACAACACAGACATTGAAACTTGTTTCCAACAAACGAGATTTGCGCATCATCCATCAAATTAAAATACAAGCAGATGTTTATAAATTACACTACAAAGTAAATAAGAATTCAATAAATCAAAACGCGAAACGAGGTAATAATATCACCATAATAGTATAGTTCCAAAAGTAATTAATGAACACAAATCTATGTCATCATCACAAATAAGTTACAAGTGTGTATAATCGTACAAGTTGCGTAAAGGTAATGACACCACAATTAGGTACTCGAGAAGTGTTATTATCATCGCTCGAACAAGATGAGCAGAGGCAAAAAATATCTCTCGACTCAATAGGATGATTGACATTTCTGATGCCTCAGACAACAAACCTGTTCGCAGCAACAAAACTTTTTGATTGCGCCACAATAAATACAGAAATAACAGTTGTCAACAAACAGACATTATTTTTATGCTCCTAATTAGCAATAAAAGCGGGGTAAGTGTTAAACTTATTCAAGTTTATTGTAAACACCATCTAGATTGTGTACAAAAGGCAACTCGAGGTAAACAGCACGAAAATTAAATATCTGTCTCGGTTTATTGCATTAGAAAGACAAATAGAGCAAGTATACGTAATAACCAAAACGCTCAGGGAATCTTAGAGGCTGTGTAAGTACCATTAAGCCGTCTGTAATACACCAAGTAAGTATTTGCATGAAAACGACAAGATATTTGCATATGCAAATTACGTTCCGTCTTTATTTGGGCCGCGGACGTTAACTCTACGTCCTTATGTAAATGAGAGGCCCGAGCTTTCCCGATAGCCGTATCTTAAAACTTCTATTGTTTAAATAGCCCTTTTAAATCAGTTACCGTGGCATTTTTTGTCAAGCAAATAAGCAATTCCACAAAACAATTATCTTTTATATGTAGTTGTCTAAGAACCGGTAAAAAAAAGTTAACATGTATAGAGCGTTAACAAGGCAAAAACCGTAGTCTATTATAGCGTTTAATAATGCCATTATAATGCAGCCTAACTAGCTTCAAGAAATCGTTCGAAACGACAGAACAAGACAAGAGTCGAGTAAGGCGAGTGAACAATAACGACGGCACCGCTCATTTTTGTAGTCGCAGGGGAAAACAATAAAACAAAGAGAGCGCAAAAACGACACCGTGCACGCAAGCGGGGCTCTCGAAAAATAGCAGCGGCACACACGCGACGCGCCGCGATGCCATCCAGCCATCCTCGCCCCACGAGTCCACGACCAGTATAAAGCTGCCACACATGCACGAATAAAAAACACCCAACCGCACACGAGCACAACAGCGTGTAGCTAGAGTCGGCCGCTCAGCTTACCCTCGCACTCGGCGAGGCATTCGTGCGTGAACCCAACCGACTCGCTGTCTACATACATGGCTACGTACTTATTACCAGTACGTGTGTTGCGGACTGCGGTATCCATTACGCCGAGGAAAAAGCGCGCGAACCAACGGTGTGTGTAATTGATTAACAGTTTGAGAACCTGTTGGCGGCCAGTGACGGACGCGCCGCTTAAACATACCCCTCGCCGGAAACACTCGTTAAGCGTTTTAAAATCTTAATAAATAAAATGCATGTCATCTCACTTATAAACTTATTATAAACGATGCGAGGTCGGGCTCACATTACAAGTCCTCGTCTCGCTACAACTGTTTTTATAATAATGAAATATAATTACAACTTCATTGAATGTTTTATTGTTCAATAGAAACAACTTTGAAGTCAAATTTTAATGTCCGTTTTATTACTTTTATCCCTCCCTTGGCAAGATTTCAATTAAGTGTTTTATAGCAAGCTAGCTAGGATTAGATTCCTCATTTACATTAGAGTAGGTGAGTGAGTACATAATGTATATGTCGGTGTAAATCATTACAGAAAATAAAATGGGTGTGTATAGTTATTCAATGTGATGAGGGGTAATAAAGTCAACGAATTGTGTGATGTAGTAATAAAAGTGGTCGGAAAGAAAAAGAATAATTTATAACAATAAAATGGTGTGCGGAGATGTCGCGTTCAGCCGCGTCTGGCTCGCTGCTCGCTGCTGCTCCACCCTCCATCAATAATTCATGCGACATCGCGCCATTGAGAAAGTGCTCTGTGATCGCCATACTAATTCAACCATTGAATCACTAAAACATTTCTTTGTGTTACTCAAACTCGACGTATTAATGACACAATACATTTATTGTTTGGATTTGTAAGTAAAACTACGCCCTAGTACCATCGGGCGCAAGCACAGAATAATAAACCCGCAACGGTGGAATTTCTGAAACATCGTCAATTACCGAAGTAGTAAACACGAAGCCTATGCTCGCTCCAACAATGAAAACATTTTCTTTGTTTGGTAAATACTATTCGACTTTGTTTACGTACTACAAATAGTAGTTCCGAAAAACGAGCCAAGTATTCACTATTTTCCAAATAGCAAATACAGATTTAATCCAAAAAGGAACCAACCACTTCAAACGATCTCGTAAGAAAAATATCATACGAGATGAGGTCCGTAAACACATTCATCCCGAGGGAAGGCGAAGTACCCGACTGGATTAATTCGTGTAATTTAAACTCCAATACCAGGAGAATACGAAACTGAGTAAGTATTCAGCTCGCCAAACGAGAAGCTGGCCGTTCAGACGTAACTTTACAACACACCCACCACACACTACACCTTGCTATCAGCGGGAAATGAAGATCTCAAATGCAACAGGAAAGCGGATGAAAAACAAAAATAACCCAACGTACATATTAGATACTGCTTACACGTGGGAAATCGATTAAGTTTGTAAATTAAACAGAAAAAATAAAACTGTTTCATTTATGTATTTGTTTTTAATATTCTAATTTCACTGGAATCAGTGTACACTATGCGAATTCCTAGTAGCCAGATGACGCTGCGTTTATGACGCCCGTGTGCAGGAACCCTGAGGGCGGTAGAGGGAGACAGCGCTCCCGGCGTGTCTAGAGGTGTGAGGGAGAGGCGGATATTTCATCGACTCCGGCTACAAGATGGCAGACGTTTGCGGTTGATAGTTTATAGTTATTGCGAGCGAGTGCGACGTGTCCGGAGCCGCTTTATCACATTGTTAGCGTTGTTATCCGCGTACACCGGATTAAGTGGAGATCACACTCGAGCCCTGACTCACCACTCGGACAATGGCTTCCGGTAATGGCTTTTAACATTTACACCATCTTTTATGTGTTTACCCTTCTGATTTATTACTTACAGTGTGTTTGTAAGGTAAACTTTATTTTCTTGATAAGTAATTATCATTTCTATTCTAAGCATAATAAAGTATTAAACTTTATGGCGTTTTAATTAAAAACAACGCCGGAGCGCGGTAAGAATTTATTCCCCCTCATCTAACAACTTCAAAGGGCGTAGAGGTGTCGCGCGTGAATATAAATCTCCCGCCGGGATAAAAGTGGGAAAGCTCGGGACGGATCTATATAAATGTTGCAATTCGTGCGAGTTCCTGTGATCGATTGCTCTCACTATCGTCGCACTATTTCAAGTACAAGACGTCTCATTTATTCCTGTCATATTCAAAGCGTTTTATTTTGCTCGAGGAATTTGCCGCGATAAAAAGATTGGTATGTTTTTATAAACGGACGTGAAGTATTATAAACATCGACGATGTTTATTTTATTTCTCGAGTCGAATGTGAGTTTATTGAAATAAAATGCAACATAAACAGCGATCCGAGCTGTCGACCGGTGCGATGCGGTGCGGTGCGGGCGCGGCGCGGCGAGGTTCACAGATGCGCACCAGTACCAGGGGAACATAAAGCTACGGAAGATACACGAGCGAGGTGTCGAGCCTTCCGCCATAAATCCGCCGGAGTAAAGAAAGCGTTAACTCTGATTTACTAACGTTCACGTCACTCGTGACGGGATTCAATGCGCTGCTAACTTGCTTTATTGCCTACAGAGGCGTTAATGACTAATGCTATCGAAAAATATTATTTGAGGGCGAAACCAACAATAAAATTGTTCAAAGGAATGAAAGAAGATGGCTGATTTAGCAAGAAATCCGCGTCGGAATATGAGTCGAGATAGCTGCTATCGTGACGGATCGCAAAGCTCCGAGAATTTCTGTCACACGGACAAAGGAATTGTGCACACGTGACCCGAGTTGTCGTTCAGGCCAGCACTGCAACAGCTAGCTATCTACGAGCCGCTATTGTTATGATGATTTAAAGAAAATACTTTGTATAAACAGCTTAGTGTAGTTAGACCTCAGTTGACATCTACCGAAAATTGCTTTTGAACAGATTCAATTAAAACTTTATTAATTTCACAAAGAATCTTCGAAGAAACTTCAATTTGTAGAAACGGTTACGTTGCCAAAGTTAAGAAAATTTAAGTAATACAATTTATACAGAGATAAAACTTCAAAGTAGGCCTGCCCCAGACCCGATTCGCAGTGTTCAGAGAATACTGGACAAACACAAAAGATTCAGTTTTAATCCACTTAGTGAACAGACAAAGTAATTGAGTAGACTAATTTACGTTTAAATAATAAAATATCATATCGTACAGAAGGGCATTAGGCGTAGGCTAGCCGTAATGTATGTGGTAACTGAAAATAAGCGAGCGATTTGTACCCGCTAGCAAGTTATTAGTTAAAAGTAGGGCTGTGTAATTAGAAGCACATTTGGCGGGGCCGCGGGCGCGCCGGCCGGCCATGTGGCGGACTGCGCGCGTTCATTAAATAATTAAAACGTACTACTCATGTGCACTCACGGTAATAGCCGCTTTACCGTGGAAAAAGTCATAGAAAACAAACACCTGGCGGTCGGTAGCGGCGGCAAAGTGAATTACATCACTTCACAACAAACCGACCGTGCTAGAATACTAGGACGGCACGACACGAACGTTTCACAGCTCGCAAATTACACTATTAAAAATTTTAAACCACTATTATAAGTGCTTCGGCCGGTATACATTGTAGCCGAGCTTTAGTGTCGGACTGCCGGTCGGAGTCGGCTCATAAAACATTTACTATGCACATTCTACCCGGGGAGTAGATTGTAAAAACTTTTTGTGTACGCCGTGGAAAAATAGGGCTGGCCTTGACCGAAACTGTTCTAAGTTCCCAACTTAGCACTTAGGTGAGGTAGGTGTTTTAGAGTACAGAATACAAATCCTACAAAACTCTCAAAGATCGTGTTAAACTTTTTTACTAGAAAACTAGAAATGGCGAGGGACTTAGCCGGTCATTTCTGTGCTACAATCAAGCATGTGGATGAAGTCGGTCATTCTCCAGTTTGACATTTCTTGTTTTGACGTTCCGAATTACCGTAGCCATTTTTATCTTGACTTAATCAAATAAACTAATTAAAATATGAAACAAATCAACGATACAAATTCAATAATTATTGCGGCATATAACGATTATTATTGGAGGTTTTGTGAAATTGTGTTTAAGTCGAATCATTGAAAAATAAAAGTAGTTACGGTTAGACAAGAAACGTCAAACTGGAGAATGGCCGACGTAACGATTGGACGCAGGCGCAGGTTGATGAATACACTCACATACAAATTGACCTTGCAAAGAGTACATGACCTAGTTAACAAACAGCAGTAATCAGCGACAGTGCTATGCAAATATTTAGAGTTCATTATAACGATAATAACATGATAATATTATGCGATTAGCTAAAAAGTAGATGTAACTATCGTTATCGGTGTAAATATTTGTTTTATGACATTGTTATACTATTGGAGAATGATTACAATACAGATTCTGAGTGAACAAGTCACACAAGTAAACTGAGATGTTACGTTTACCTTTCTACAGTTACGGCAGCCACATACATGTGAAAGTAATCCGGTCTCTACGGAGTTTCGGAGATAAAATATCCTCTAATAATTTAACTATTATGAATATAATCGAGGATAATATTACGGCAACACGTGTGAGATACATTATAGTGTAGAAAACAAAAAGCAAACCAATGAAACAGATAGTTAAAATGAAGTAATGATTTATTTTTCCGGCCGACTAGCTGGACCACCGCTAAGTTTAAACGCAAGTTCAAGAAATAATTCCGGTCGGAATTGAAGGCTGGCAACCGAGATAATTTCATGAGATAACGCCAAACTAATAGATCAGATGGATTTTATCTGTTCGGATTTAACTAATTGCGTTTTGTAACTACGTTTTCATTCAAGACATTATCTTGTTTATCGCGCGTACCGGTAATATACTTTTGCAGTTGTATAGCAAGCACTTGTGCCTCTGTTGACAGCTACATATTATTACTCAACGCTCATTACATTACTGGTCGTTCATTACTTTTTATTTAAGTTGTAATGCCGCGCAATAAATTGGTATAACTGTGACGCTAATGAATGTACCGCAACGCGCAGGATGGAAGCAGGCAGTTACCGTCACGGTGCCTGATAATCAGTGAGTGTTTAATACTCCGGCTGACGACTGCACTCGCCAACCCGCTCCAATAGTAATTTCCTGGACGAGCTGCAATGCAAATGGCCGACTTCTCTCTAACCAAATTACATCCTCGTATTTATTTTAGTACCTCGTTTAATCAAATTGTAACGCAGACCCGTTTCTTAGAAATATTATCGCTGCAGTAAATTGAATATTTAAATTTATTATTTATCTTCATAGACAGATACAAAAATAGACAATGAATTAAAATTTTATCACTTGTATGAAGCGATACATCTACCACAAAATAACTTATTTTAAATTAGAACAATAAATATTGCGAAGCTATTAGGTGAGTAAACGTACTCTGGTGGCGGCTGCGTACTGCGACGACCTCTATATCCTCGACGAGACAATAAAATCTTGGGCAATAAACCCTGTCGCCTCACAACGTGACTTTATCTACACTAAAATGAATCAATCAGCTATCAACGGTTTACTTTCCGTTTATCGCCTCGTGTTCATATTGGAACGATGAAATCACAGATTCTCTGGGATCATTACGCAGCACGGACACGGCGCTCGTAGTCGCACCACACTTACAAACAATTGGTGTCGGCTATTAGCCGCGTCGAATAGGTCAAAGCGGCAATAACGTCCGAGATAAGGGTGTATCTCACGTCGCCCTGTGCCGGCTGTAATTTAATGTCGTTCAAAATAGCAGCAATAAATAGTAATTCGCCGGAGCCGGCCGTTATTGTTATGAGTGCTAATGCGCTAAGTCAACTTTAATGCTGGCCTAATGCGCGGCTGTGTTCAGCTGAATGGACGCTGATGTAAGTCGTTTAGCGAGACCGGCGCGACAATGGCGCGGACATTAAAGTTCACACGCATCGTCGACTCCGCAAACAATGAGACGGTATTACTTTTTTACATCACACTTCGTAATTTATAATAAATTTACTGCCGCGGAACCGTTGCTCAAGCGTGTAAATTTGCTTTGCGATAACATAATAAGTACTTGTGTAAATAAGTATGTCGCTTGTCGCATGCTCGCGAAAACTACATTTTTGTAGTGTTTTTATAACAGTTCCTACGTGTGTTTCTAACTCATCAAACAAGTGCGTCCAGTTTACCAAACTGCTGATTTTAGTGACGTTTCGGCGCGAGGGTGGCGGAATGTGGTCGGGCGCGTCGTTTGTCCGCGGACAATAAAGGCGGCCATAATAAAGTTCACACATGTCGCCTGCGGACCGCAAAGAGAATAAAACTCTCACCTGCCCGGCCAGTTCTGTCTTACCTGCAACAGATAAAATAATACAGTTACTGTTTGGCGCACTGCTGGCGAGAAATATTTTCAAACACGTCTACTATCTGTCTAAAGTGCATCGGTGACTGATATACCTTTGTTATGGTTTGATAAATCGTTCTAATTCATACAAAGTGCCTATTAATTTATAACGTGTCTTAAAATGCAAATTTATAGCCACAAGAATATCTTACTGCTTGACGTCAATGGTCGTGAATTGATTCATAAGTACCTTAGGAATATTATTGTCTATTGTTTGTGTGATCAGTAAAACGGATATCAAAATGAAAATAGTATGTAGTTGATAATCTATTAAGTCGATTGAATGACACCGCAGTGCAATAAAAATTTAACGAAACAAAAGCAGTTTGTACCAGGCGAGCATAAAAACGGGGAGCACGCGGTAGTTGGGCCGCCCGCCATTTGCATGGCGTCCAGGATATTGCGATCGGGCACAGCGGTGCTCTGAGCTCTGAGCAGTAGAAATAAAGGGGAACGCGGCGCCTTCCGTGCTCGCCGACAAATGGACTGCCGTTAGTGCAGTGCTTTTGTCAACCGGCACGACTCGCCCGTGCCACTATTAAACGTCTTTTGGAAAATTACTACCAAACCAACGAGCGCTCTCTGGCCAGACCATTCTTTTAAAATCCTCTCAGCAATTTTATCGTATAAGACAACTTCAATGAGTTTTATTGTGTACAGCGCAGAAATTTCGATACGCTGTATCGTGTGACGTCATCTAAATAGATTTGACGGTCGTTGGAGCCATTCCAAGTGAATAAAAACCCAAATATATCTGTTTTAGGAGTCTTATTTGCGTTTTATATTCAGCTGTCATTGTTATTTTTTAGCTTGAACAAATGTAGTCAAAGTACGTTGTGTTTATCTCGATTTATTGTTATGGCGGTGCCGCTGTACCTAATATCGCGGAGCTGTCTTTACCACGCAATGTGAATACGTATTGAGGAGCGGAGTTAACAGCTGTCACTTTGAAAACTGAAGATTTATCGCCACTTATACTAGCCGTGTTACGTTCGAGTTCCGTACATTAGTCTCCAACGCGGTTTATGACGCAAACGTGACACAAATGAAATGTCGGTTCAGAAACAACAAAAGCTAGCAGGATATGAAACATTTATGTGCTTGTGTTCAAATACTGACCTAGGTATACTATATCTGTCTATAGTTTTTTTTTTTTAAGGGGGGAAAATCATCGAATGACTGCTCCCGCCTGGGTGAGGCTGAAGGGAGTGTCAGACTCTTACTGACTAAAAACCACCCCGTTCCTTCTCCTGCACGTCGAGCCGGAGCCCCGGTTACCCGTTAGGTTCTCCGCGACATCTGTCTATAGTTAGGACTACAGATTGACCTGTGTTGAAAAAAAGGTTAATCTTCTAGCAGGTTTTGTTTGACTACCATCAGAATACTAGAAACCTATTTAAGTTAGGAATTGAAACAGTAGATAAGACTACAAAATATATATATTTTTTAAAGTTGTTGTTTGAATAATATAACTAAAAATAAGTTTGTGTTGCTCCAAATTATCTGGAATCCGGAATAACACAAGAACAAATAAAAAGAAAAATAGATTTCTCATCAGTTGCCATACTTTATTCATTTATAGTGACACAATCTTTATTGTCGTTATTTATAAGTACACAATAAAATTAATTATGTACCAATTAAAATGAGAATATATTTATCAAACAGTCATTCGACAAATTAATTAACATACATATTGCTTTAATACCGACTGTAAGATAGGTATGATTGCTTTAATACCGACTGTAGTAATATGGATTTCTTTCAGATATTGAATAGTCGGAAAAACAATTTGACAAATTCTCTTATAAATCAATACTTCACTAAAGTCTAAACAGTGAAAAAAATTAATGAAAATACATATAGATATAGTAGAAAATGTGTAAAGCTTTTAGATTTATGTGGCAGAAGTATTTTTAACTTTTTAAATCCACTGTCAGAATGTTTTAAAACGCCGCACTTGTTGTTGCATAAAACTTAGTTGCGATAGTCTATGGTTCGTATTGTCAAAGAAAGTTGGCGCCTTTTCTTGTGTAATTTATGGTTGTGTGTCACGTCGCTCATTGTGATTGTGAGCGAAAGCATTTTAATGATACAAGCACGCGTAACTGTACAATGACATGTTATGAACTTTCAGAAAATTCATTATTATTTATGACCGAGTGAGGAAAACCACACTTGTTTTGTAAAACCACAATTACTTTATATACAGCGAAACAACTATTTATCTATTCTGTGGTAGTAGGTTAGGTACGTCGTAGGTAAGCACTTATTTTGTAAAGAGTTGTAAAATATTACTTTGTTATTTCCAAATGACATAAATTAAGAATTTACTCAGTGCTCATGTCCTGTAGTTACAATTTGAAACAATAATAGGTATTGATACGGCCACAATTACATTTTACTGCATTTCATATGGATGACTTACAATGAATGACTAATAGGACACATACCTAACAACACCGCGGTAATATTTTTTCATTACCGTCACATTGTTTTGCAACATGCATACTTTTCACTTTTACACGACTGAAGTCATCATTCATGTTACTTAAATTAATTTCTAACTCAATAAAATTATAAATTAACAATTATACTTTCGCAAAGATGTCTGATTGTGTGACGTTTATAGCTTCAACGAAATATTGATATTAGTTAGGTACTATTACTGACTTCGTAAACAATGTACTTACGTTTCACGAAGCTGTCAAGTTTAAGAACATGTATTTATACACCAGCCATCAATAAACATTACATATTTTAAATCCCTGTGCACACACAGAGATCCATTGTTATGGAAAATCAGTTATTCTTAACGCTTGTAGTAATTTGTTTTAAAACCAGTTATAAAAATATTATTGTTGTGTTTCATTTAATTTACAAACCGAGGTACGAGCGGCGCCCACACGTGTGCCGTGTGTAAGCAATGGTAACATATTTTATTATACAAAAATGTACTGCGTAGAAACTAAGTCTAGTCTAGACTAGTTATGTTCAGTTTGGCGAAATGTGGTCAACCAAAATCAATCAATCGTTTATAGCAGGGCAGCAGAAGAGCATAGCCATTAGTGTCGAAACTGTACAGTACCAGGGGTCCATCAAGCGGAGAGGCAATCTAGTCGGACGCAGCGGCGGGCCGCGGGGCCGCGGTCACCGAGCCAATTACTGCGGCGCGTCAACGCTGATTTATGGTATAATGGCCAATCGCGGACTCGACGCCGACGCCTACATTGTTTAAATGCCCCGGGACGGCTCGCTTGCTGACTAATGACTATTTTATTAACGCTTCCCCCACACAAATAAATATCGCTGGCAAAAAATGCTGTTCTCAAACATTTGTTAGCATCTAATTACCCACCTACTTGCGTTACGAAACCAGTTAATAACTCAATACATTAATATTGATTTTGAATCCATCAATCAATAAACGCATTACGATGATTAAACCTGACATTAGACGGCTTGAGTTGTCAATATCTTGCGTAAGCTGATATTCGATCAACGATATCGTGGGAGACGGAGTACTGCAGATACCAGTGACCGCTTTATACAGTAATTTAAACTAAATTATGTATAATTATCAATACAACTACCTGCTATTAGTTTTTATCCGAGCGGCCGCGAGCGTAAATGACCAACTAGATATAATTAAGTGTTCAATTTATAAATTAACGGCGTAAACAGGTTTGTTTAATACAAAAACGCGTAAGCATGCGTGAAGGGACTTGACAGGAAATAAAATAAACGCATGCCCAGTAAACTGTTCGTAATTATTAATGTGCGTAACTGTAAATAAAATAACATCGTTTATCGATTTATGCTCCGTGCACACCATAAGTTAGATATCACTTTATGATAAGAACGCGATAAGGGGAAGAATATTCGAAACTCATAAACTTGTATGATTTATTCATAAATCGAGCTGACATACTGCGGGTCGGGAAGAGTTGAGGTTCGCGGTAAATTATGAGCTTCTGTAAGCTGACGTAATATAATATAACATGTGTAAAGTGTTACTTACGTACCTATTAATCAATAATACTTGTATGTATTTACTATTCAATTACGATAGATTGAATTGAATAAACGTTTTTACTAATAATTGGCCAGTACAATATCGACATACTAACTGTTAAAATTGTATTACCGCAGCCTAATACTGCTTTATAATCACCTAATGCCGCCATGAGAAGATACGTTATCAACAAATTTCAAGTCCCACGACACTTGTACAAGTAATTCAAACAGCCGTTGATAAAATTAACGTTTATGACGTTATGACTCATAATCGTATAACATCAACTTTAAAACGATAATTTATATGCAAATGTGTGAATATTTAAGCTTATTATCAAACCCACATTATGAATAATGGATATTGTCTAAAATAATAAAATTGTAACATAATTAAGATGAGAGCAGAGTAGATCAAACGAACTCGACGTTTTAGCACGTCTAAACTTTTAAATTGAATAAACCGGTTCGTTTAATCGATTTGTGTACAAACTGCTTCGTTTATCGATAAATCTTTGATTTGAGCGAAACTAAACTCTTTCTTCGCCTAATTAGTGAATACGAGATATATATAACTATTTTATGTTTGTAAAATATTGGAAACTAAATTTAAAACCACTTACAGCATAGCGAGGTACGACTTAGGTGATTATTCTTTTTTATCGATTAGCTTTTTGTTATACTCGACTAAAAAACTCCAATAAACATTTGTATTAATCTGTTTTCGATTCGTTTTTGTTTTGTCGTCGATTTAAATTGTTATAGATTTTTTGTGGCACGTTTTTTTTTCATTTCGTCGAATGAGTGAGTGATTGGGCATTTGTGTTGTTTCGATACGTTTTGACCGAACAATAGCGAACTGGCTTTTATGAACTGGCTCTTATAACATGATATCACTCGTGTACATGTTTCAAGTATTATAACATGAATCTAGTTTAAAGACCTTCCGCATTAGGAGACGTTAGAATGTAAAATGATCTTTCTCCAATCTGTCGTTCTTTGCCTAATTACTGTAACTTTTATTTTGGCTTGAACACATTACAATAAGAAACAAATCAAAGGAATTCAGTAATTAATGAGGCATGTAACAGTTTTATTGGCGGCTTTGTAGATAATGTGGTTAAGACTTAAGTCATCTCTTTGAAAGATTATGTGAACAAATAAAGATGGTTACGGTAATTACGTAAATAAAGTCAAACTGGTGAATGACTGAAAATAACTCCTTTGGCTCATACAACCCTAGTATGCATTGAGCAGGCAGATTAAAAATACTTTTTTTAAATATTTATATCAATTTAACATTCCACATTCAGTTGACATTTTTATGGAAAACTTCGTAACCGATCGGTTCCGAGAAACACATGTCTGGTTTCGATAACTTATTTTTTTTTTTTGTATAGTTGATCGTTTGCACGCGATATGACGTGTCGGTCGTTGGGCCGGCCGGTGTTGCCGCATCTCAGCAGATTATTCACGCGATTTCAATTATCTGTAGGCCAATCTGTAATACGCTCTTTGTAAAAACTTAACTCCTATGTATTTATGTTCGCCGTGTCGTAAAGGAATTACGCAATCTCAGTAAGCTGAATGAATAAGGCTTATTACTTTTTGTGTTTGTAATAAAATGCTTAAAAACGTAAAATAAACTTAACTGCCTAACTTTTCTATGTAACTATTTCAATACAAGTTGTAAACTAAATATGTATGACAATTAGAAAACAATTAATTTATTATAATGTAGTCGTTGTGTTGTCTGTGACAACTTGACAAGATAAACACAAAACTCGAATTGCATTTTAATGATGTTTTTGTATTTCATAAAGAATACGAGGCACTTGACTGTGTTGTTTTCTTTATGGCTGGAATATTTCTTGTCAAGATATAAATGGACCGTGAACTGTATAAATATTGTCATAACAAGTAACAGCTCGCGTATTATTACATTGTTGAAAGAGTTGGTAACAATATCACTATTGAACCGATATCACTGGGCTTTTAGCGTTGGTATTCCAGTCTCAAAGCGCCAGCTCGTTTTTGTGCTCGGTTATTTTAATACAATAGCTATTTTTTACACATCCGTTAGCAAAAAATAGCAGCATACAATATCCTTTTACAACGTTAAAGTTAAAATGCGAACTGCACCTATGATGCGCACATTTTAACAGGCTCGAGCTTATCTAAATTCGTGTTGTGGTTTCAACAAATAAAATTGCAGTGTTTCAAAGCAATAAAGAGCGGAAATAATCCTCAAAGGACGGCTTAAAGCACACAGTTATGCAACTAAACGTTGTCTGAATTTGAGCTATTCCAATTTGCACGAGTACAAAGCCAGATTCTCGTAAATAGTGAAACGACAACCCTGTTCACTTGGTATTTTCATTAAAGAAGCCGTCTCATTAAAGACGTGCCATTCGACTGAGCCCCTGGTGGCAATTAACGCGGTACAAAACTTTATTCAGTTGTCGCTTCGCCGCGAGCCGTGATGGTGGCTAAGGAAATTATTCTCAGCCGAGCCGCGTATTGCGCGCCATTTGACTAACATCTTCGCCCCGCTGTAACCCTGGTACCTATTACGTTGTATGACTCTTTTGCAGTTCTCTTAATATAAAAGGAAAATGAGATATTTTTTATTTGCGCGGTCTACAGAAGTAGCATTTTCTTGGTAGAAAAATATTATGTATTTTAATAAAAACTTATTAAGTAAAAGCTTCGCCTTTTAGATGCTCCTAAAGAGAATAATCCCAGAGTAAAATATTGATGGATCTGGTACTTACTTATTGCCCTTTCTAATCTTTAGCTAAATAAAATTAATCTCAGTAATTGCCCTGATTTAGAGACTAACTTAAGACTGAGCTACAATAAAAATTAAGCAATGAATTAACAGACCTATCTTCTAGTCACAAAAAGTATCAGACAGTTTTATTATTCAGTGTTTCTTTTACAAAAAAAAAACTCAAGCGAAACGTTTTAAATAAGGATAGATAATGGGATTTACCCTTCGGTGTGTCTCGAACTAAAGTAACATATTTCAGTTGCAATTTACACATCTCCAATGGTTTATTTTATACCCAGTCTGCTTTGTCATTCGTATTTTAGCATTATAACTTTACACAAAGGCCCCATTGTAACGCGATATTTAAAAAGCATAATAAATTTACCCACACAATACTGTTCAAATTGAGCGGATAAAAAAGAAATCCCCAACACTCAACTACAAAGAGCAGATAAAATTTTATTAACAAATTAATTGTTTTCTAAAAGCAACATGGTGGCGTGGTACATAAAATACGTAATTAACTCAATTTGCTTCATCGCGGAGCTGTATTTCATGTATTTATCAGATAGACTGTCACATTTCGCGTTGCAAGCTCGATAAAAATAAAAATGTCGGTTTATTTTAATCTGTGGACGTAGTACGAGCGGCACACTACCATACGCCCATGTATTTTGAACAAACAAAAAATATACAGTAACCCCTTTTCACTTGAAACAGAATAATTGAAAAATATGGCGTCGGTAGCGTATATTTTATTCATAAATAAATAACAGATAATAAATAAAAAAAGAGTAAAAAGTTGGACTTCAAAATGTACTGCATTTAATATGAATCACGTTGAAAGTTAGTAACTATAGCGTGTTCTATTAATATTAAAATTACCGAAAGTGACTCTATTTATCCTTCACAATAGTGGAATGTATTCGTTCCATTGGTGTTACTTTGTTAAACATTTTCATCTTCGTGTCTTTAACGACCCTTTAAACCTGTTCTTTTATGCTTGATTTTCCAGTGTCTGTATCATAATACAGTGCGGTATAGCTACATGCGACTCGCTAGATTATCGTGTTATCTCAATTAGCCTCTAAACGTAACGTAACATCAATGTCATTTATTGTTAGCGACGGCAAGTGGGACGGACGTCAAGTGCCGTACGGTTTTAGAAACGCAATCACTCGTATCTATATTATGCTCTCCTGGTACCTACTAACGACCGCTGAAAAATTTAAATGGATCCTATATATCAATGCTGGCGTACAGTTTACTCGTCAACAAATTATTGCACAATTACATCGTCTAAATACCTAATGACACTTAACATCATTGAAATAAAAACTAAAGTCGCAAACTTTGTGAAAACTCAGCGGTATAGAAATAGACGACGCTCGAGAGTTGCGTGGGCGACCATCACATCTAAATATTATGGATATACAAACATTCCAAATTAGCCACAGAGATTATGTGGAATGTATGTTTAAATAATATATTTTCCCTTTATATTTCGGCTGTCAACATGTTTTGTTTATTACAGTTAATTTATGTAAACAAAACGTCAAGGCAGAACTCAAGACCATTTCAATTGTAACATTTTATAATAATGTTAATTGATACAATCAAATATTTACCCACGCTCCTAGACCACAAGTATGTGCCTATTACTATATAGGTACGTATACGTGGGCATCAATAAATCCCTTCATTCTAGGGTTGACTATAATAGATTCTAATAAAAGGTCCAACTAAACCTTTTTGATTAGATAATGGTACATGTTTTGAATACAATTATTAAAATTAGAATAAAATTAACATCACGAGTACCTACAGAAGAGAGGTGCTCATGAATAATTTACGACATGAAGCATAAAAAAGTTTTAATTTTTATAGCATTTACGTGATGAACAGGAGTGTAGTTATAGAGGAGTATGTGTTAAAAGTTCCGTCGGTAGCCGTAAAAGTGAGCATCTGACGAGGAGATTACTTTCGGTAACCCTAGTCTCTGTGTCAACTGATAGCCCGGCTTTGCGGCACACCGACCGAACGAGCCGAGAATCCGTGCTCACTAATACTAGGGGAACAGAACACCGCCGAAAGTATGGAGTGCACATCACAAACACACACAGTCACACACACAGCGAACAAAGCACAGAATCGATACGGGAGGCCTCCACCCCGCGTCCCATCGAGGGGATGAATTTAAATTATTCACAGCGGGTATAACTGCGTGCCGTCTTTAACAAACAAATTACGTATGCGCACCTAATAACGCGATACACGAGGCGCTCCGCACTCCGAGCTCGGCTTCTGGGCCACCGAGCTTTCAATTATAACTTGCTAGGATAAGCGACGCGGCTTGGATTTGTAATTACCTCCGACCGATGGCTGCTCCGAGCTCGGAATTCACTAATTAGTTCAACTATGTCGTAATTACGAGCTCTGTGAAATCGTAAACGGTATTAAAAGCTTTTACCTCACTCAGAAACACACAGCGTATATTGTTTAATTTTCTTAATTAGTCTGTGGAGTAATTTATTATCGTCTTGATCGTTATGTGTGAAGGATGGCTCTGCTCATTTAATAATGTATAATACAAGCAAAGTTCAAGGATAACTAATTGATTTAAATGCTAACACTCGGAGCTACTGCTTAATATAAACGTTTGCGATGATAAACGGCATTTTATCGGATAATAAAATCTCGATAAAACAGATGTCGTGACGTCTGCTTCGTAATTAACTGTGTGAAGCTAGTGTTCGTCTGTTTAAGCAAAATAATACTGTTAGAGCGTTAGTAGTTCACAAAGACAATTTATATTCAACTAAACACGCAATATTTATTTATTGAATAAAAATATAAGACCAAGAAGTCACAAAGCGAAATGAAATACCAGCCATCGATTAAAGAAAAGGGAAATGTTCGCTTCAATCCCAATCATCTGCGCTAAACGCCGACACAAAGTAAGAAAGTAGGGAGCGTATAAAACGTCAAAAGAGATTGAATATCGATTGTCGAGTCGACAGCAATCTCAAGCTCTCGCCGGCGAGGAGACGCGAGGAGGCGCGAGGAACGGAGGAACGGAGGCGCGGAGGGGCGCGGGCCACTTCCGACCACCCGTGACAATTTATGTTATTGGCACCGAGCTGCCGCCGGCCGCCGGTGATACGGGACCCTCACATGTAATTGTTAGTTGGGTACCGCAGGATATTGGGGAATTAAACGAGAGCGGTGATTGATTAACCACCGATAACGATTACGGATATTGCGGCGGCTAAATGAAAAATGAACGAGGGAAAAAGGGGCGCCTCCGTCATTTAATAAAGCAGAATCGGTTTAAAAAACAAGCGTTGACATCGAAACGAAAGTGTTTCGAAATGCCCGTAGTCGGAGCGCTTCGGTTGCAAATAAAACAAAACACGACGCACATGCACGCAGCACTCGTCCGTTTACAGATTAAGCTGGAAAATCAACAAATAAATATTTTAATCCGACCCAACAGCATTCTCGCATTTCCGGCGGCAAAAACTCGCTCACCACGACACATGGGCGAGAAAAAACCCGAGTTATTATCTTAAGTCGAACCCAACAGAAACCATTAGTAAACAACACGGGCACAAAAGAGGGCAAAATAGCGGCTTATAAAAAACGTAACAAAAAATCGGCTTTTGATCCCAAGCTCCCCTATATTTTGTTTGTGAAGGTTTTATTAGTCGACGAACTAGTCGATCCAATTTGTTCATACTGCTTTGAAATCGTGTAGTTTTATTTGGTTTATTAAAATTGTTTTTTCATTGAAAAACTTTGACACGAAAAAGGTCAACTGTAAAATTATTATCTAGCTGTACACAAGTTAATAGAGAAAACTGAGAATAAACAGACATTTGTAAAGTTGTTGTAAGCTACTCTATTTGCAGTGCTTTGCTCGTTTAGACGATAAATTGAAAACATTCTCCGTACGTTGTCATTATACACGTTGAACACGACGTGTGGTGCGACAAATCGGTCGGTCGTGTCTGTCGCAGTGAAACTTTCCACCGAACAAAGAGAAGCGCAGGTAAACGCCAGCTGCGGATTACTGCCGTGACCGACAAAACAATCGACTCGATCCCGGATCCGGTCGACTAAATACGAAACGACTCCACAGCCGAGCCAACACGCTCTCCTACAAGTCTACAACCAAAGTACCGTACAACGTACAACTAACTAAATGTCTTCATGACAATAAGACGGGGAATCTAAATAGAAGTGAACGCAACCCTAACGTTACCGTACTGATGACAGATTGAGTTTTATGTTAATTGAAGTAATAATAGGGGTCGTTCGACACAACTCAATATAGCAGCTGTCAATTGGCCAGCAAACATTTCGAGTGGAATAATATTCAGTTACTCAGCCAAATTGCAAAACCGTTAAATAAGTAACAGTAAACATAAACTGTGCACGCCGAGAACGGAGTGGAAGCGAGCGGAGCGTGAATCGTGATAACTTACAGATCGCTGCAATTAATGTTGAATCAATTTGCTTTGCAGAAGCGAATATTTATTATCGTTTCAATTGTTCATGACATAATAAACGAGGACGTAACAAACCGCAGCCGAGTATAATACGAAGCGGAAATAATAATGGCATTTGTTAGAGCGCGCTGTCGGCGCCGCGGGCCTTGCCCGGCCTCACATCCTAATTACGCCAATAATAATTACACAGTAGCCGCCGGCAGCTGGCGCACCGCTCCTCGCGCCCGCTGCCGTCTTCATCTATACCATTATGAACTTCCAATACAGACAAACACTTTATTGTCTACTCCTCATAGTTCTCGTTCAGGCTAGGAATTAATTTACTAATCACATACTTCCACGTATTAATGCCCCAGGCTACGTATGTCGTAACTGAGATCAAAACGATTGTCTGCTGCCTCGTATAGAGCAGACATAAAGTTTTACAACACAGCTATTTCTATGGCGTATCCTGCCGACACGATCACTGTGAACGAGTAAAATAATGATGGTTGCTGCATTTATAGTAATTATTGCGATTCGTTCCACCGCGCGCCGCCGTCCTACGAGGGAGTTATGGCGAGGTACGATAGCCCATTTATTTTATCGCATCAATCAATTACTCCGTGTATAGGTTATTAAAATTTTAATTCACGGCTTCAAGTCATGGAGTTTGGCTGAAGCAATAACGCTTTTTTAAATGAATGATGATACGCCCGAAGCGGGTAACGCGATACATGCGTTCGACGTTAAATAAAGTTGTTGAAGCGCAAAATTCAATGGAATTTATCACTCACGTCAGAGACGGTTCAATTTTGCAGATTCCACTCGATACATTATGCACTAGCGCCCGGCGCTGCTTTTTTGGATATTCGCGTACAGGCAGATTTTATGTAACTGTGGGTTAAACAGTTCAGTCAGTTGACAGTGTTTGTTTAATAAATACATATAAAATATGATGAGACTGGCCAGAAGATAAGTGCTTTTGTGGTTATTTCCGTAAGAGTTATAGAAGCAAAGAACATAAAGCGTTGTTCAATCAGTGGCACAAGACAGAAATTGATTTTCCAATTGGCGTGACTTGCGGCACAAGCTCAAACATATTTATTTAATGTAAGCGGTGAGCTTGGCAGCCAGTTAGCAGTTAGTTTAGTGAGAACACTGATCAGCCGGCAATCAACATGTAAATTTATTCAGAGCGATCGGTATAATCGAGCGCTGCGGTGCTATTAACCTCATTTGTGACGACATATACATGTTAAATATCATGCTCCCCTGGTCACTTTGATAGAAATTATATTAATTTATCACATCGACCACGGCTATAAATTAATCCTGCTGATCTCTTTTTTATTGTGCATAATCATAGTTCTTCAAAATTGATTTTAATGGATATAAACAAAAAATGTATTGGAGTTATTGATTAATTCTTCGATTTGGGTCAGTAACACGCATTTTATTCCAGCGAGTGTTAGTACATAGAATCATATAATATGGCAATCTCTTTGTAATAGTAAAACTAATAACTAATGTTTTGACCGATTGGTAAACTGATAAACTGGGGAACTTATACACCATTTATTTTGTACACAAAGATTGTATTTTTGCCTAGTATTTATTAGAGCGTAATTATCTAAGTTTATACTCGTTACATTAAATACATGTAAAAACGAAGTGTAATCTGTTTTATGTTAATTTAAATCAGTTTTATCACCATGTTTTGCCAACTTACATACAAAAATTTTAATTATAACATTTTATTTTATTATTTTTTTTATTGCGCTGTGGAATCTAGTTTTTAAGATACTTAATATTGTCAGATATCTAATTAGCCAGACAATATTTTTTGTTGTATCTGGTATACCTACATTTTTTTTTTCTATTAAATAGGTAGTAGAATAGTAGTTATTGTGTGCTACACTATACATAATTTTATGGTTAAAAAAGAAATGACGAACGAACTAGAATAGTATTCTGTTGCTCGCTTATAGGTTTTTTTTTCAAAGTTGATCTTTCACATCATTAAACGTTAACAATTATTTCAATTGACATGAATTTTAATAGGGGAACGATATGAAACGCGTTTTGTCAGTTTAAAAGGCGCATTACTGCAGCGAACGCGCTTGAACCAAACGAATTGAAAATTATTGACGAGGGTATCACCCCTCATCTGAGGTTCGGTCACAATAATACTGTATTATACGACAGTTAAGTGGCAACACCAGACAATGGTCAGGGTAACCCTAGGCAAATAAAGAGGATTAACTCAACATTCAACTCTCACGTAACGGAATTAATACCATTATCGTGTGAAACGAATCGAGAATACATATTATATATTTACATTTATATTTATTATATACCAATTAAACGATTGTCTTTCACTGTTTCATATAATGTTAAAATCCGTTGAAAACAATTTATCGTTCAACAAAAACACTTCAAAACTATTCCAATACAACATCGAAGCTTTATAAGTAAAATTTCAAAAGAAATTCAACGCCTCTCTGTTTTGCGTCAAGTTTGTGTTGTACGCCATCATATTTTTAATAAGACTAAGTGGATTAAATCTTTGAACATTGTAAGACTGGAGTAAAGACTTCAAAATTGATATCTGGTCTTTAATTATCACGCTGACAAAGTTTCCCAGTTAGGGGGCGAACGTTAAATTGATTCCACGGGCACTTTAGAAATTTTTAGAGCTCCGACAGTGATTAATGAATGGAATTTTAGAGACTGCGATGTGTTCGGGACCCTCCAGCGAATAATAACAAGAAAAGCGAAAGGGAGCGAGTCCCTTCATCTTAGATTCACCCCATACATTTATGCGACGCAGTAATCTTGCTTGAGCCATAAAATATTGCGGACGCGGTATTGCTCAAGCAGCTGTCGTTGATAAACTTTAATGTAACAAACTAACCATAATTTGATGTGGTTGAGCGTGATGAGTTCATACGAGACGCGTGGTTTGCATAAACCTTTGGCAATACCCCGGAGTCACGTCGCCATGATTAATGATGCGTGTCGTGCATTCGCTTAAGCATTGTGAAAGATGTTCATTGCATGCAGGTGCACAAGCCGACGAGGATTCTTCATTGGAGGTATTTTATTAACGGAGTAATTTTACTATTTTATTGGAGGCAGGGAAAGCGGCCGGTGATTACGAAGAGTTAACGAGCCGATACCCATTACTTATACCGTTCTGTATGTGTAGCGCGCACGACATTAACTCCTTGATACTTGTTTGTGTAAAGACCACCGCCGGGCTAACTTTGCAGTTCTATTATCGCTTTCTAGTCATAAACACGTATTCTTAATTTATTAATTAAGGACATGCTGTTGTCAAGAGATTTTAATCTTTAATCTGATATGTTCACATATAACAAGTTAACAATTCCTGTTTATGTAACAAAACAATCTCGAATGCAGATCAAATTATACAATGTACATCTCTAGATTCCAGTGTCGGTAGATTGGTACTGTATAATTTGGCTTCAGCAATTCTGCATCGAAGATACACAGCCTTATTTGCCACGGAGCCCACAATCGCATTAATTTGTGGAGTGCAGCGGGTATTGTGACGTCGGCGGGGTGCGGGGCGGGGGCGGCCCGCTCGGGGTGATTTAATGAACCGATGCGGCAGGCGACAGGCCCGGATTACACCCCACGACCGTTTGCACTCAATCAAGCTCGCAAACAGCCCTAAGCCCGGACAATTAAATACACTGTTCCGAAACAATCGGATACACATGCGATAAGAGCAATCGGACGATTAGCGCACGATTATCGTTATCAACGACGATGGGTGATCGATAGATTATGAAAGTCTAAACTTCTCTGTTATTATGATGGTTACATTATTTGCAAACAGTCAACGCATTCTTTTAAGTCAATTATTATTTTAATTTGTACAAACACAAGATGGAAGCATTAATCTCTAAATAGTTTTCCCAAAGAGCTGATGTCATTCAAACGATTAACTAAAGATGGGTTTGTGTACTGGCTTTGTTCATGATTCATTAAATTGTTATTATGCGAAATAATAAGAGTTGAACTGCGCCAACATCCAACAAAGAGGCTTCAAATAAGCTTTACAGGAAATGAATCGTGTCTTAGGAAAATGCACGGACAACTTTAGCGGAGTACCTTGCAACCGCAATAATGTTTAGCGTGGGACAATACCAGCTGCTTGTGAACTATAACAAAGCCTGTGGAAGGGTGAACACGGACACATTGGACACGCGTAGGTGTAGCTTAGCTTACCCGGTTTGGGCTCAATGAACGTAAGCCGTCAATTTATTGTAAATTGTAATCGACAAAATATGGAGCCCATCTATGAAAATTATCGCGCAGTTTAGGTGTAGGTACTAGTTTGATGGGACATTGGTATAAATTTAATAAGAGTAAACAATAGTAACTACTAATACATTTTACTCTTTTGAAGAGAAGTCGATGAAGACATCACATGTCCAAAGACCAATGAAAGAGTGTGCAACAATGCTCAGTTGTGTTTGTGGTTTTTAGCCATTGGTGCATCAGACGTTCTAATATGGGCATTCAAGCTAATTAAATTTAAATTAGTAAGTACCTTAGGTTCAGTTTTTTGTTTCTTGGTTGGCGGCTGCGAACTGTGTGTTTCTTGCCGCGAGTCGTCAGGTTCAGGTTTGGAAGGTGTCGAGGGTGCATGCGGCGCATGCGAGGTATGATGTGTGTGCGGCGGTAGTTGCGCGGGCGCCGGCGCCGGGGGCGGCGCGGGCGTGGGCGCCGTAGGCGCTGGGGGCGCTGGCGCGGGGGGCTTATTATCTAGTCGGGGCGCAGGCGCGGGCCGCGGCTCCGGCTTAGCGGCGGGCGCGGCGTGCGGCGCATGGGGGGCGTGGGGCGCGTGCTGCGCGGGCGCGGGCAGGGCAGCCGGGTGCGCCGGCGCCGGCGCGGGTGGCCCAGGCGCGTTGGGCGGCGGTGGCACGCGGGCCACGCCATTCACATCGTGCGGTGGATGAGGGTGGTGGTGCTTGTCTCGCGCCTTATCTCTCCGGTGCCCCCCAGAGCCGCGCTTGGCGGCGGCGGGCGGCGCGGCTTGCGCGGGCGCCGACGCCTTCGGTTCGCCGTTCATTTCGTTTGATTTGACGATTTCGTGCTTGGCTTCGGAACTTTTAGTGCCAGGCTTCGTGCGCTTGATCTTCATCTTGAGCGCGGTGCGCTGTGCGTCGGGTTCGGCGCGCGCCGCCATGCCGCCCGCCTCGTCTGTCTTCTCTATGTCGGCATCGAGGTCTATGATGAGGTCGCCGATGCCGATGTCCCACTCGTTGTCATCGTACTCGAAGTTGGCGGGGTGCGCGTGGGGCGCGGGGCGAGCTCCGCCGGCCGGCGCGCCCTCCCTCATTGGCGCCGCCATGCGCGCCGGCTGCCCGCGCCCGCCCCCCGCTGCCCCGCACACGCACACACCATTGTAGCCCTGCAACAATTATCTCATCTCATCTACTCTTCGACAACAAGTGTTTCATTAGATGAGAGCCATCCTAACAGCGTTAGACATCGCGGTCGCGACTGGATTGCTCAGGTAGACTGAGTAAGAGAATGTCTATTATGTAAACCGGAAAATAGATACAAAATACTATAATAGAATTTAATAAAAATCGTTTTATTCATACGAAATATAATAACTTGATAACAGATCTATAGATGGATAACATTTCAGTTGATATACCTAATACTTAGAAATGGAGATTTATTTTCGCGATAGATATTGATCATGGGCTCGACGGAATGATTAATTAATTTTTTTATCGACGTAAGGCTCACAGTGCCCGGTGCGACGTGGAAGATGAAATTTGAATAACAGCACGGCGAGCTCACCGGCTCCGTGGCTATAAAAATTAATACAGCGCCGTAAAAACCACTTAAATGAACATGTCCATTTAAAATTATTCCTTTATAGAAATTTAATATCGTACGAAGTTATAACCAATTCAAAGGGGCAATAATCGTAAAATAGTCATAAAACAGCGTAGATAAGCCCGGTTACTCTCACAAAGCGTAACATAAACCCGGGCTAGGTGCGTACTTAGTGCCACAACCATGCGTATTTATTGCAATTTACAACTGTGAGCATTAGATTAATAGAAGATGCAAACTGGCACGGGATTAGCGTTTGCACGCCGGTTATGACTAAAACATTTCAAATTTACGCAAAGCCCTGATGCTTAAACTCACTATTTTATGACGAGAATTTTAAAAGCTAAACAAAATGTACGAACGTTTCGTGCCAGCGTGCCATTTAGAAATCCATTATCGTGTTATCTATAGAACTGGGACTGTTTTATTTTATCACACACCCTTCTAACACCGGGACTCGAAATGTTATGGTTCGCCATGACTGGCATGACAAATACACGACATGACACCGACCATAATTATGTGCGAGTTATGTTAGCATAACGAGGCGACGACGTCACTCGCGACTAAATACTACTTATGCGTGTTAAACATTCCTGTTTACAAATCCCTTCACTAATTCAATCAATAAATCTTCAATTTAACTGCAGTTACTGAGAGCTACTATTCAGCAATACTCAATTTGATAATTGCTATAAATTATGATGTATATATAAACAACGGCTTTGGTTAACCGTATACATAAATGTAACATAATTTAAATGGCTTTAAACATGGCTCGCTTTATGACCGAATAGAACAGTTTCTAATTTAATAGGAAAACAGCGCAATGGGGGTGTTGTAACACTAGGGTTGACTACTACTTATCAAACTGATTAGATTATACAGTATTACCAGATAATGCAGTCAATTTGATTGATGAACGTGGCATATTAGGTTCACAAGTAAATATTGCCTATCGATATAAAGTACTACTACTACACTACCTATGAAAACACATTCTGAAAACAAAGAATCAATGAAATGAACAGTTTTATAGCTGTACTTTTCTATTACGTTATCAGAATGGCAAGTAGCATGGAAACTAGAATAAGTAAAATGTAGAAATAACACACAAGATTTCCTTTCTAACATTTTTTCTCGGCGGTATCGCTATGTCCCCAGGCACTTTTCGAAAGTTCTAAGTAGTGTGGAAAACTTTATATATGGCAGGCAACCCTACATAGACCGGGCAGTTTATAGCGATGGCGACGATGCCGGCTTTACTGCGCCCTTTTGATAACTCCTCGTAACTTTTTTATGACGCGCGTGCTTATGCGAGCCTGGTACAAACGCTTCAGCATTTACTCGAGAAGTACCCTGCTTGTATATGAAAAACATGGTGAAAATATCTTAAGAATATAGAAACTTATGCAGTAAATACTAATGCACGTTTATTGTTCCTTCAAGGAAGAATGAATTTTATTTTGTAATGGTTAGGACTAAAAATGCAAATCGTTGTTGCTTTACTAAAACCTGCGAACATCACAATGTCATTGTTGTCATTGAAATCTCAGGTCTACAAAACAAAGTAGAACAAATATTGTTTAAACGATAAAGCGAATGACTCACGCACGCCCGGGGCATTCCACTTTGCGCACCTAAATGAAGCGCACCCAGACGAAGCGCACCTAAAGTATTCCACTTTGCGCACCTGTAGGTGCGCTTAAAATAAAAATTTTAAATAAATAGTTTTTCTATTCCACGAAGCGCACCTACGAATATCACTCGCATAGTGCGGAGACTAAGAAATAAAAATATCGATATAAGAACATATTTATTATTTAAAAGACTAACTTAAATACCTAACATCTGTCAATTTCATTATAATAATGTGACACAATATTGGTCATTTTGATTTTGTAATCTTACTATTTAAAATCACAGATTGTTTCATAATTACAATAAAAACATGGACAAATATGAAAAAACATTGTAAATATGGTTTTACATAAAGATCTGTTGAAGTTTTCTTATAGCTACATGTTTAGTGAACAATAAAAATACTCTACTTTAACATAAAAAATCACAGATTGTTTCATAATTACAATAAAAACATGGACAAATATCAATATTGTGTCACATTATTATAATGAAACTGAATGATGTTAGAAATTTAAGTTAGTCTTTTAAATAATAAATATGTTCTTATATCGATATTTTTATTTCTTAGTCTCCGCACTATGCGAGTGATATTCGTAGGTGCGCTTCGTGGAATAGAAAAACTATTTATTTAAAATTTTTATTTTAAGCGCACCTACAGGTGCGCAAAGTGGAATACTTTAGGTGCGCTTCGTCTGGGTGCGCTTCATTTAGGTGCGCAAAGTGGAATGCCCCGCACGCCCGACATAATGGCAGTGGAATCTCTAGTCTATTTGTACTCCTTAACTTATTGAAATAGTATTTCGATTATTGTAGCCCAACCTAGTGGCTTCTAACAAATTTAGATTAGTTGGAGAGGTTAACAACAGTATTAGTTACGGCCCTTTATGTAACTCTTAAGTTACTAGATCCTCAGGGAGTAATGGAGGGAACTCTGACTTAAGATCTGTGATTTATCGCGACATTCGTACAAAAATTAGTCTGCATTCCTTTACAAACTACAAGTTATACTTGAATGACTTCATTATATGACCTATTTAAAAATAAACAGTTATTCTCGATAAAAGTATGGCTTCCTAGTATTCACAGTTGTTACTCAGTATTATGTTTTCATTAACACATAAAGTATGCAAAACAGGCAGCAAAAACTAAATATCTTGACGGTTCCAAGTACCAATATCTTTCATCCCTTTTTACAATGAAATACGCTATGAATGTGCAAATAATAAGCACTTTAATCGTTACTATCTCATTTAAAACACGTTTTAAAGGGTAAGCATGGGACCCAGGACATAAAAGCGAAGCAATTTGTGCTGCAAGTAACGCTTGCAATTTACTTAATATCCAAACCAATTACACTGGCACTTAATTAGCGGTTCCAGACGTGAACTTTAATACATATTTGTTCATTCTTGGAATCGAACACACTTGCCTTACATGTGTGATCCTTTTAACAGGGAAGGACTGTATTATCTTAAGTAAGTATCTATTTATTTCAACTAGACCTTTACGAGGATAGAATTGAGCACAAGGGTTTTAAACCTGCAAAAATGCGGTTTAAATAACAAGCACACAGAACAATGGAGATAAAATAAAAGAGTGCGGATGTAAGAGGATATTTTTGGCGCATTTCCGTCCAATGAGACTGTATTTTTCGGATTCCAGTCGCGGGAGACTCTCAACAAGTTTCCCCTCTCGTCCATAAGCGTTGAAAAGCGATTCGTGGGGAAATGTGGACCCCGCATACCTTCCGTAACGCCGGCAGCGATATTGCGCGATGAGGTTGAACAAAGAACCAAATTGAGTACAAATAATCCGCTTACCATCCTATAATCTGTTTATAAATATTACATTAATAATGCAATCTTGTTTATTAAGATCGCAAAATCTAATTTAAAACAGGACACGGCTGGGAATTTGAAAGGTGAAGCATTTAAGTTATTATACGCCAAAAATAATCGTGAAACGAGTTTCAATCAAAATATAGCTTTTGAAATGTTTTATAAGATGATTTTAATAGATCTTGTCTGATAGAAAACCAGTCTGCGTCTGAGAGCGGTTTTAAAAGACAGAAGAAAAATTGAAACATATTCATATTCTGTGATTAATCAAAAACGAATGATATTCATATCTTATATGAGAAACCTTTAGTTCTTTATTATCTTTTCATAAAATTGAAAAATGTATTGTTTTAAATTATTTGGTCCTTCATTTCATTTCCATAACAATTTAAATGACTATGTAAATTAAAACAGAATCCTTGTGAATAACAATAGGATATTCAATTTAATTGCTAGCGACAATTGTGATAATCTTTTTGTTCAATAAATAATATATGCGTACATGATATTATAAAATTATTTCTCACTGCTATTTCTGGGCGGCCCTTAGCAACACATAATTAAAAGCAATTGAATTACTAGTAGTTGGGATGCTTAAGCAACTAAATGAATTGCTCGTAGACTATAAATTTACAGTTTAACTAACATCATGACCTTTGTTTTTTGTACTAGGACTTGAAACGAAATTACTATGAATAAGAAACTAGGTACTTCAATAAAAATAAAGTAAGTACGAAGTTCCTTATCTTTTACTACCGTTTATTATTCAACTAGGTAGTTAATTGGCTTGCTACATAAGTCGCCAGTAAATAAATAAGTGCCACTCTATTAAAGATTACCAATTCTACTGAAATAGGTACTAGGGCTTCATGAAGTACTAGAAGGTATTGCGGAGCGGAAATATCTCTCTGTGTAGTTTACTCGTTTACGCCAATATATAGAGTGTGTAAGCGTATCGTAAGTACAATGAACATAGTTTACTGGGTATGGTATGTATAATCATTTTAATAGTACTGTAACTATTACGCTGCCCCTGAAAATAATTACTTACAATCGTAGTAATTCTTATAGCAGATTAATAATAGATTACAAAAACCAAGCCGAGACTAAACAAAAATCAAATAAAACGATAACAGCTAAAATGAAAAAGAGTTGAATGAAAGGAATTCCAAACAAACAATAATCACTCTGTAACTGATTAGAAGTCATAAATAAACCTATTTCAGTATAATTATAAACGTCAACTTAAATTAAGAGAATGTTTTCAAAGGAAAGAGATGAATTGCTCAGTGGTAGATAAATCGCGACGGATTCCATTATACTCCAGCCGTATGTTTGTCAATAGGGCGGCTGATTGGGAGCTCCTCGACGCGCTGCGAGCCTGGTACGCTCGGGTGATTTACCGACCCGCCGCGCTACTTGGCGCGCTGCCCGAGCATCGAACCCGGACCAGAGGTGCACTTTACCCGGAGAAAAATTGCTTGTTGGGCAGAAATACGCTGCAATATAACCGGCATTAGTTTATTTGTGTTGAATGAAACCAAAACCGTTAGCAAGCAACATTGTTACGGTCTATCCGCAAACCCGTAAATAGCGCGGGAAAATATTCATGTACCAAAAGGTTATTTGAGGAAAATGAATGAATAAAAAGGTCTCCTACAATAAAATCCCTTGTTATCTAAGAATGGATCGGGTAATAATATTATGTGTGCTTCTATCAAAACGTACGATCCAATTGTTCTACCAACCACCTACGTAGTTACTTATTTAAACATTGTAAATATTGTACATTGCTTAGATATGTTTTACGCAAAACGTAATAGAAAAGTCTGTTTGAATAGGTATTATAATAGCCAGTAGTAGAATTCGAGCCTAAAATATTTTGACAAGAGTTATTCTTACAACCCGGTTATTAATTAATGTAATAGGTGACTACAGACCTAGTTACTCGTAACATTAATCTAACATGCAAATAAGTAATTTGTAGTTTGAATTTAATCTACATTCATGAATAATAACACACCGCTTGATCATAATTACCTTTTAGCTTATAGATTAAAGATGTAAATTCGCCACTGGAATAATATCATGGCGATAATGTTACTCCATGACTTATTACTTTATTATCTATGCTTGCTACTAACTGCACATAATTGCTACTACAATTTACGAAATTACCCTTAAGCATTAAATCGGTTTTCGTGACAAACGACTATCTACTGAGTACAAGGGCGACATTCTTGAATACATAAAAATGAAGCTAATAAAAATGTCACATTAAACTATTGAAATATAACGGAATGAATATCATTCACATTACACCAAGTAGCAACGTTAATAAAACTAAACCAATTGTTATTTTATTATTGGAATAATGTAAGTATCATAAAGTTGGGTATTGCTATATAAACGCCAATTACATAATCTTAGTAAAGAAGGATTATTAACAGAATGGGAACACGATTTGTTGGCAACGAGCTCGATGTTCATTCACCGAATTAAGGACTATAAATCTACGCGACAAAATGGAGTACCTAGTTCGTATGAATTAAAAAGTGACACCACACCAGTAGCATCCCTGGTGTTGTCATACGGCGTAGAATAACAGTACTCGAGTTAATCCGACATGAATCATGGTGTGGTACGTTAATGTCGCTCATGTAGGGTTACCGCAACTCAACATCACACAATGGGAATAACAAATATCTCAATAGACCTAATATAAAACTTCTCTTGTCTAAGTAACTATAAGCACTTAAATATCTCAGTGTTCCTACTTTCCCAAGGTTTCAGTTCGATAGTAAAAGATAAAAAGCACGTCTGGAATCCCGTAAAAAAGTTAAATGAACTGTGAGTATATCCGTAAAATTAGTTTTATTCCGATCAAGCAGTGGATTTACTTTTTATTTTTATACAAAAAAGAGATCACGTGCTAACAGCAAGATTTATTTAATATTAAAATTCAAAACAGCGACCTTAACTATTTGGGAGTATTTAAGAAGGAATGTTCTTTTATAAAAGAGCTGTAAAAAGAAAATAATCTTATCTGTGTAAAGGCTATTTTATTCATCATTTATTCTCATCCATTTTATTTGTAGGCTTAGTTCTAAGAAGATTTAAACAGCCCTATCGCTTAGAGATAATCTCACGACCAAGCCTAATGGCGTAACTATTCGTACACAAGCAAAATTGTTGCGCGTCTAAATTGCAGTGGTTTATACGAAGCAATAATGAGTGGCGGTAATGGTCCCCTGTGCATCATCGTGTTAAACATTTTGAGCGGTAATGATAATATTAAAGCGTGAGTACATTGGCCGCCGAGCGAGTCGTGAGGCTCGCGTTCACAACACATTTGACACAGCACACACAGCTCGAAATAATAACCAAACCCAATAACAGATGCAGAGACATCAAAAAAATGATGCTACAATTATTTTCATCGTGTATGCAGACATAATTATCATTAAATTCAATGAATATAATATAATCTCTTTTGAGATTGTGATACTTCATAAACCAGTGAGCAAGTAATTCATATTTTAAATTACGTTAAACGTTAGAAGAAAACTTTAATCGTATTTCAATTAATCGAGACAGATATTCAATTAGTCTAGCTGACTCTTAATATTGAATGAACACTATTTTGTTTAATTACAGCTTAAAACATAACGGTTTTATAGGCATTACATTGCTGATCAAAAGATCTCCATATTTAGAAGCTAACTAAGTCTTTATTAATGTAGCAATATTATATTAGAACGGGAAAATAACAGCACAAGTTTGGAATAGGAAGACGAAATAACACTGTTAATGTTGCCAATTCATTAAAATGTCTTTCGATCACTCAACAAAAATATGTTGACAAACGAAATGAAACTATGCCAAGAAGTAAGAGATATGAAAATAAAACATTAACTTTTACATTACCTAATTATGTTGCCAGTTACATAAATAGACGGCCTTTCTTTTTTTACAACTACGAGTCCGATTAGGGTTTCATTGGAAAAAAATATCAGCTCCAACTGCCATCGTTAGCATAACAGTCTATACTCGTGCTAATCATGTTTTCCTGGTAACTCCGTACGTGGTTTTTTGTACGGTACAACGTTATTTTAACCGCAAATATTTAATTGAGAATCTCATGCAGTTAAATATTTACCTGTTTATTCATTAAATCATTGTGTTAAATAGGTACGTATAAATTAGTAATCGAATTCTTGCGTTATTAGTGAAGAATTTGGATGTTGTTGGACATGATGTTTGCCAATTTCAATGACAAGAATGTTGCTAGCTAGATGATAAATTGCAGCTGTCATTTGAAATCTATTGTTGACACAGCTATCGGCTTGCCCCAGCAACCGAACTTTAAAACACAGATGGTTTTTATTTTTAAATTGAAAAGCTTTGAATAAATGTCACGAGTTAACTGAATTTGTATGCAAAATTCAATGTAATTTTACATAAAAATGTGATAATGTTCGTTTATTAATAAAAAAATAAAATAAGAACAGAACATATCGAGAAACCATTTGAATTAATTATTTAAACTGTTTTTCAGAACGTGCTAATGATTCGTATTATAGCATTAATATCTTTCCACCAAAGAAATCTTAACTCCCCACAAAAGACGACCACAGTAACCGTTACTTAATTAAGTAATAATTTGTAGTAGGTATTTTAACTGCTATTATTTGCGCAATCTTTTTCGAACGGGTTATTATTTGTTCCGAAAACAAGGAATTATTTTATCTACCTAATTCTACTTTTCATTAGAAACATAATAAGCTATAGGTATCTAATAGCCATTCTCAATATCTATTGTTGGTTTAGGTTACTAGAAATGGAGACTTATCGTAATATATTATTAACGTAACAGGTATAAAATAGTAGTAGCAGATATAAGTATCTACTATATTTCCAATTACAGTGGCATTAAGTACCGTAATTTGTACCTTTGCCTACCCCTTCGAGGATAAAAGGCGTGATGTTATGTTATGTTATATTTCCAGGGATAGCACTAGAGTACATGACACAAATTATATTTTTTTTCTAAGATAAATAATTTCCGCAATCAACTACAATACCCTCAAAAAGAATGTAAACAATCTATAGTAATAACATTATTTTATCTAATACTAGCGACCCGCCCCGGCTTCGCACGGGTGCAATATGTATATACATACAAACCTTCCTTAAGAATCACTCTATCTATTAAAAAAAACCGCATCAAAATCCGTTGCGTAGTTTTAAAGATCTAAGCATACATACGGACATACAGCGAAAGCGACTTTGTTTTATACTATGTATTGATGATAAGGTACATCAAACTAAAACACAATTAGGGGAAAATAAGGACACGTACCTATATTAGGTATTAAATAAATAATTTGTAAAATACCCAACAAAATTGCTCTTATTGTATCGACTAATTAAAACAGGAAAAGCTTCGAACACCCGTACCATGTGCAGAGATAACCTATCAGAAGGAAATATGTACTATAAAACATAATAAACACTATTACACATACTTCAAACTACAAGTACTTCATAAAAGAGTATTTGTTCTTATCACGTTATCGCGTCGTTATTTACTCAACGTACTTGGAACATAAAAAAACAAACTGAGTGACACAGCACAGATTATAAAATGAATGATGAGCTACACAGCTACGCAAACAACACCTACAGATTATCACTGCACATTGAAAACTATTCACATGACGTTTATTCAAAAATCGAATCTGAGAAGTAATAAATTATACCCATCCCTTTCTTTTCATACACTTTTGAAGAAATATATAAAAGAGAAAGCGCTATGTTGAGATAACGCGCCCAGCCTTGCCTACTTCTTTTTCTAAAGGTACGTAAATTGATTCAGATGGATTGAATCCGTCACCTTTTAAGCTGACACTTATAATAAGTCAGGTATTCAAAGAGCCCAAATAAAAAACACGCTTAAAAACTCAAAAATATCGCCTTAACGTCAGATATTAGTGAAGTCGTAATCCTTTTATTTATAACGCTCATATTTTTACTGCAAAATAACTGTCAACCGCTGTTTATTACGAATGGTAATGTTCTACGGAGTAATATTGAAATGTAATATTTCATTGAATGAAATTATGGTATCTACTATTAGCCATAAGGTCGCAATTCCACTATCGTGTTTATCATCAAACAGAATGATGCTGTCATATCTGTCAAAATACTTGACATAACATTTTCTTTATACTTAAGACATATGAATCGTTTAATAGCAGTATTACATTTTTATACAAACCAATATTTCTAAGAATCAAAGTAACTATTACATTAGTATTTTCAAATCACTAGCAGAATAGTAATTCCGAATAGAAATAACAGTATAGCCTTGCGAAGGTAATAAGTACGTATAATATAACAGTTATAAATAAACAAAGAGAAAAAACTAAAGCTCGTAATTACTTTTATGACAAGTGAATAGGTTTATAAATCATTGCTTCATCGACTCCCACATAATAGTAAGCGTAACAGTATCTAGAAGCTGCGGCGACACCACTAATGTTCCATTGTGATTCGAAAGATATTTATGAACGATAACATCAGTTAATACCGGGCCCATTCGATTTATAATCGAATCCATTAACTAGTAATTGATTAAAACACTCATAAAACTTGATATCTATCGAATTGGAATTTTCAATTGAGTATTCAAATATTTTATAAATCGTAGACTGATTCGGGGCTCGCCTTGGCCTCACACAAATCTTTGCTGTTTTTTTGTTCGAATCGATTAGATCATTCGAGCTGAACTCGAATGGCTCTTAATCAAGTCTCTGCAGAATACACGTAGCGAATTACTCGACTTAGGGCACGTAGTTGTGTAGAGGTTATCTTAAATTTAATTCGTTCTACCAGCAAACAAGAAAAACGTTTCGAACTACAATTTCCCTAGAGAAACAATTTTCAAACTCAGACAGTATTAAGACCGCTACACACGTAGGTACTACCTAACTAGAAGCCCGACAATTTGTTCGAACGATCATTTTGCTCCAGCTTTATAATCTTGAACATACTAAACCCTAAGACTGGATTTGACATATGACTGAAATATACACCTCAGAAGTGTTTGTAATTCACGAACAAGCATAACTACAATGAACAATAAACTTCCTTTTTCATACCTTAGTCCTTTTGTCTTAGTCAGTTGACTGCAAATATTAACATTCCGTAAGTATCTTTGCAGTTTGAATTGCACATTCAATTTAAATTGTAATTGAACAGATTTCTTTAACGTTAATTAAGTAAAATGAGTACAAAATAAATAATATTTCGAATGTGATTCCATGGAAACTGAATTCACGAATACCTCGTGTAATTTGAGAGACATTCCCAGCCGCCATTGCATTCACAATGAATACCCGATTGTGTTACGTAGTTCAGTTCCACTCCACCATTGCTGGAACGGAATATTTCCGTTTGCAAAACGAATTTTGATGAATTCGCTTGCGGTAACCGACAATCAAACTATTAGTAATACACGTCATGCTTACTGTACTGTAATGCTAATATCTTTTTATTATTTTTTATGCGTAATCGGTTATTTTTACTGTCTTGCGACAGCATGTGGGTAAGCAACTGGCACACGATGTGTAAGTTCGAATATGAATGTAAACGCAGCATGAAAATAATGCTTACTCATGTTCTTATTTCAAACTTGACAACAAAATAAGTTAGTCATTACTTCATTAGACATACCTACTTGTTTTGATGGTTCAAATTATGGACTTTACGTTCAAATTACCTATCAATTTGATGATTTTGTAAGAAAATATTCAAGTCTTTAAGCTCTTGAGTGATTAGATTATTTTCCTGTTATGAGTACATAAGTACCTATTTGTCATTATCTATAATAGGTATTTACAGTTTGAATTTATATTTAATCAATAGCTATTAAAGGATAATAAAGATAATATAAAAGGAATCTATAATTAATTTATTCGTAAACATTATAATTTTATTTACAGATGGACAGCTAATAAATATAAGGTGCGTAGTAAAACAAATACTACGTCAAACACGTGATATTTTCTTAGTATTTCTTTATAAAAAGTGTAATGTATACTACCTAACTAATGTCCTGTAGGGTAAACATACTTACATAATTTAATTCAAGAACAGACATTGTTATGTGGAATACATACAAACAAATTGATGAAGGCAGAATTATTGTAAAAACTTCGTCAATTGCGTGCCTAAAGAACATTTTATAGCATTCTCTAGATTTTATTACAATGCCGAGTATTTTTCAAAGTATTTACCAATAACAGTATTAGAATAACAGTTACTTTTTAGTTTGTGTGAGCAGCCCTATTATGATCAACTCTATGACTATTGTTCGTTTTTCTCATCGTATTTATGGTTTCACGTCATACATTTTTCATGCATTGTATTTTCAATACATTCAATACGAATTACTATGTTAGTCTATTTGGTACTGGAGTACCTATTAAAAAGTATAGGTACTCATGTTTTCTAAAGTCACAAATAGGATCATTTGTAAATGATAAATTATACATATATTTATTATTATGCGAATATTGGCCAAACATGTTTACAAAGGATACAATTTACGAACTCCTACACAAAATAAATAAGCTCGCACGTATCATATTAGTTACGTAAAACAAAAATATTTAACTACATTCTTAAACTGCGCCCGTAAAAACTGAGTCATCGAAATTCTATTTCCATTATTAACTTATCATTGAGACGATAACAATCAACAAAATTAAGTAATTATGTTATCTTTATACAAGTTTTAGACACAATCAAAGATTCCGACAACGAAAAGAAACGAAACAATTTGTAACACAGAACAAATTAGCGAAGAAACCATAGATTAAAAAAAGTAAAATTGAAAAACAATTTTAGGCGTCTACTTTGTCTGTGGTACTTTTCCATTTCAATAAGACGTACTGGCAACTGGCCCTTTCACGTCGGCATACACTAAACCATAATGGGCTCCGACCCTCCTTGATGTCTCAAAAATAAACAAAAGGGTCCGCTGTTGACGTCCTGGCGACGAAGTTTTTATAAGTAAGCTTTTTATGTACAAGTTTTATTAGCTTCTGGGTTTAAAACACCTACGGGAGGCGATGTCAAATATTTGTATTGTCATGTATCCATTTATGAATGTGACGTCTTAACTTTAATGTTGAGCTGGTGATGAATGGGAATTAAAAAGGCAAAAACAAAGTGTATGTTTGATACTCAAAAGGCACAGTTTCATAAATGGAACCATTTAAAAAAAAATGCACTTTGACAATGACAGCGCCTTTGTTTCAAAGTGGTTGTAAGATTCCGATTCCGTTATTCAAGGAGTAGGTAGGTAAGTATCTTCAGTACGTACTTACCTACTCACTGTTTTACTACTGACGTGTCTATGACTGTATCACTATACCTCAAAAATGCATTAAAATGTCGTCAGTTACTCATTTTTAGCTGGCTAACAAAATATAATAAAAAAAAGATCCAGGTAGTATTTTCTTTGCATACATGCACATAGGCAGGTATACATTACACAATTACACATAGATACCTACTTATTTAATCCGCATGTGATCCAGTACTAATTATCGCGATAAGTTGTTCTAGTTATTTGTGTCAATTCAGTAAATCGGTTTAAAGCTGGTATATCCAATTAGCTTCGAGGAGTTTAATTAGGATTTCTCGACCTTGTTGTAGCCTATAAGAAACGACCATTGCCAGTAAAAGAAAAAAAAATGTCTTATTTTTACTTCAAAAAACCTTAATTTTGTCTTGTAAAGTTACATACTCGATTAGATTAGTGTAATCTAAATGGTAAATGGATAATTACCGATCCTACATTCCTATCTACTTAAGTGACGATAATTAGGTTAAGTGTAGCTTGGTACTATGTACGCACCTTTATACAAAGTAATTTATAATTTGTCAGAAGTTTACACTTTAAAAACTCATTTAGGGCGTGTAATAAGGTGTGCCTCTACTGTGAACCGTCTTCAAAGCTTTACTGCCAAGTGCGAAAATAGGTTACACCTAGGACTGAACGACAGCACAGATTATAAACTTGGTAACTGAATATCGCTGTTTACTTTAATCGTTTAGACGATAACAAGCAGGATGTCGCGATAGATATCTTCTAACCTTATGTGTTGGTAGTTAATGCCGATAAACGGTAAAGGAAGACATTATTACCGAGCTACAAGTACCCAAGTACCTAACTAAATGATCAACGTTGACAAGTCAAGACCTTCCTGCTTGTTACAGTACATTAATTACTTGTATATAAGTAGCTATAAATAGATACTTCAAACCTAATGAGAACAAAGCTATCATTTACCAAGCGGTTAAAAGATTAATGAATAATTTGTTACAATCTACCTACGTTATCTCCACAACTATGCAACAGATACACTGTGCAAATAAAACAAGTAATTATTACAATACATTAACTTTCAACAAACAAACTAAGTAAAGACTTACGAGTTATCGCAGTTATTAACTGAACAAATAAAGATGTCATAGTGTAATATCTCACCGTTCCCGAGTTGGTCTATCGATGACTCTTGATGGCAATCCAAAAAAGACACAATCCATTCAGCACTTTGATGCACTATAGTTACACTAACACTACGCTAGGTACCGGCACGATCTCAATGCACTATCACTAGACACGCTGGCATCCCGGTAGCAATCCTTGCTAGCTGGCGGCCTCCGAGCTCGACACACCTACGGAGAGACAAAGGAAGCTATCAGCACACTGCACACCAAAACATCAATTTTGTAGGCACCCGATATACGGAATGGAGTATAAGCGACGCTATCGTGCGACGACAAACAGACGGGCGTCGTAACCGCACGCCACACGAATACTGACTCGGGCAGGCAACGGCGACCGCGCGCTCGACTGCGGAATTCAAGTCGTAATGTACAACGCGCGGCTACAATCATTTCACACTCCACTAAGTGGAAGAGTAAAGTGTAAAATCACACGCAAATACTAACACGTATATTTACACCCTTAACGATGACAACATTCTCCAAGTTTAATCTCTTTAAAAGACTGTGTTTTCACCGCCACATTCCGTGCTATCGACCAAGAGGCATTGAAATTGAAGTGCGAGAAACGCGCTCGTAAAGTTTCCTTATAAAGAATGTGATGAACCGGGCGTCACTCGCACCGCACCGTATTCACAAAACTAAAGTTAGAAAGAGAAATATGAAACCGTGCAATGCAACGTGGCACGGGAGGCGAGGGGCGAAGGGGCGACGTTGGAATACCGCTTCCAAAATATTACAAAAACATTTATGCATGAAGGGATAACAAAATACCGGCGCTATTATGCCGCTCTGATTTATACATACCTACTGTATTATAATGATGGATCACGTCGACCGCTGACGGCCTTAATGGACAAATTATTGAACACCATGTAATGAGACCGCGTGCTCGTTCACGGGCGCGCGGTAGGTGGCGATAAAACATTTTCCCCGTGTGTGCGTTCAAGAAAACATGTGAGATAATAAAAAGTTATGTTTAAACGTTGGAATCGTAAAGTTTATTTGTGTAATACATTCTTTAAACAAACGGATAATTACAAAGCGTTTTATGGCGAGTTACAGCGTTCGTTGGAACGAATAATTTATTTCAATGATTGCCTCTAAATAATCAAAATTTAGATGGCCATGCTGTCGTTACGGTTTTCCTCGAAATTCATTTGTGGCTTTAACGAATTAAATGCGTCAATGCCTAAGGCCACTTGTAAACACAAGGAGTACAGCTATGTAATAAAACGGAATATTGAAATTAGTATGGTTACAGGTACAAAATTCTGAAGTTTGAATACGGTGACCCCCTGTTTTATATGACAAAACGCTACACCAAGTTCAGACATATAAAAGAAAAATACAACGAAGCATATTTTACGAGAAAAACAATCTTTAAAGTACAATTCAGCGTAATAAGTCGAAAAAGTCTCTGTAAGACAGAGGGCTCTTTAAAATAAATTATCCTGCCGTAGACGAGTGCTTTTGTGTCGCAATAGAAGTTACTGACAACAAAGAGACCTCTGAAGCGGAAGAAATTTAATCAGAGCATCTGGAACTTAAATTATGAATGGGCTACGTCTATCTTCAAACTAAACATACGGCACTAACAGATTAGATAACTATCTATAAAACCCCGTGAGAGTTCTGAAACAGATTTATTTGGATATGTGTACCTCAGATATCAACATTCACAAGCCTTTGATAAAATACAGATTTTAACTGGGTATTCGAGAGCAAGAAATATTTTCCAATACAACCGAAGTAGTGATGCGGTTCGGATTGTAGAGGCGCAGATATTTCTCATATTCTTTTGTTAGGATCTCTCCAGTCGGCTCTTTGTTGTTTGAGTTATAGGAAGACTTACTGAATAAGAAAAACTGAAGCATTATTCAAAAGTCGCTCTCACAAACTGGAATACTTTGAGATTCTTAACTATGAAACTTTGAACTGGTATGAAATACGATAGATGGAGATTGTGAAGATAAATGTATTTGTTAAGTTATTAATCAAATTGGAATTTTATAATTATGATGATAACAGTAGTGTTGATTAGCATGGTTTTCACTTTAACAGACGGGACACTGCGTTAGTCACATTATAGTGAGGCGAATTGGACAATAGTGACAAAACACCCGTGGCACAATTAACTCCGAAATATATTAATATGATGCATAAAATTTCACTAACAGTGTCTGTAAAACTGCTAAGTGTATTTTATCTAACGAATATTTCTGAAACGAAGCAAGTACCCAACCAAGCGAGCAATTCAATAGCCGAAACGTCTATTGACATTGTAATCTTAACCCGGCGAGACAGGGAGCGTTGGGAACGACACGCTAGCAGCTGGCTTTCCGAGAACCAACCTTATAGCCGGCGGATGAAGCCGAGCTTTCACAGCTCCGGTCGACAACAATACACACAATAGAACGTAAGAGATACCGGAAACTATAATCGATATGGGCTTACTTTTAAACGCGGGTTTGTCACATCCTTCAACTTCACTTGTAAACCTGTCCACACAGTACTAACGCAATCGTTATTATCAATTTCTATTCCAATACCTCTGTTTTGATTGGTTACCGGCTAATCTGGGATTGTGCGATTCGAATTTATTTCGAGATTTGTAATACTTTAGCCATTATTGTTAACGTATAACCGGATTACCGACTTTTATGCCTTTTTTGTTTCGCTTGTGTGATTGTCAAAATCTATTTTACATTTTATTCATACAAGTCGTACATTGTTAATCAGTGGAACGACAGCAATTTGTAGCCGATAACCACAACTGCAACGCGACACCCGTACACTCGGCCAGCCCACTCACTCCAAAGTGATTGATGGTGTGGTGTCAATTTCATGTTATCGCTGGCACCCCGGACCCGCGGCCGCTTCGATGAGATTGTTGCATAAATTTACACGGGAGATAACACTACAAGCTTTAGTTAATAACTTGTACAAACATTGCACCGCCCGCGCTGAGCTGCGACCGTCACTCGCTATTTCTTCTCCGTTCTTTTGTTCTTTGCACAATGTAAAATGTTGAAACTTCATTGAAATTTTATGTCTGTCTATTATAATATTTAAAAAAAAATAGTACTTCATCAATCAGGTATGTTTATACGTTTATATATATTATCCATTTGCTAATATTTATCTGGTATTAGGTTTAAAATCTTTTTACACATTTCGTATAAGCCATTAGCATCGATGAATCGATATTCAAACTCGATAAGATCGGAGCACAGATAAGTAAGCTACAAGAAATAATCGGAGCGCGTGGGATAATCGATTCAATGAACAAAAGCAACAACTCTGATTAGGATCATGTTTGCGTCTTATTGTATATTTATAACATTGCTCATTTTGCCTTTTATGGGTGCCAATTAAAGTGCCTTTACTTTATTAACGATGAGATTTCTTCTTTAATATAATTAGACCTTAAAAACAAAAAAAAGAAAGCTTCATACGCTCGAGTATGAAATGGTTTGCCTCGGTAAGTTATTGAATAAACTACCGCAGAATACAAATGGCATCGGAGTCGGAGTAAAGAAAATTGTAGCACATTTCTAACCGATGTATCAGCAAAGTTTCTACTCAAAAGCACAATCCAAGCTCTTCGTATATACCTTCAATACTTTTCTAATAATCTTGGATACCGTGTACTGAATGTTAGTACAAGACAAGGCAAATAACAAACACATATTTGGCCTAGAATTTGAAGACGAAGCCTCGAGTGGTACAATGTTTTCTTCAGTCTCGGCGCAAAACAAATACTAAAACTAAGTAAAAGCTTTGCTGGCTTTAACGTATGGCCGTTCAGCTCTTCGTGTAGAACTTAATCAATATAATCGCTTTCACAATGTTTATTCTCTTTGTTATGCAACAACGATATCATATTTCAATTTAACGTTGGCTCACTTTTGTGTTATTTTATTGCCAAAACGATTACCTCATTCTTTAAAGGCGTATGAAATGAAAATCAGACAGCCATGTCTTGTTTCGGATATCATTAGGTACATCTATATAAAGTACAAACTCTACTTAATTGCAATTAAACTTTTACGAACAAAAATGCTGTTTTTGTAACTTTGTGCTAAATAAAAATCAACATCAACAGCGGGCACTTCTGTAAAGTAAATTAACTCACTGAATTAATGTCACCTGCTATCTGCTAATGTTGTCCTGGTACCGCTAGTGTTCGTGAGTACTCGCGTGCACATTGCATGTAAGGCGCTCGTTATTTCATTTATTACCGCGTAAAAAATAACGATGTTTCATACACACATAAACATTCCCCTCTTTTGATTATTTGAAATGACTACGTACGTATCAACCTACACGACTGTTACTCACGTCCATAATCATTTACGCCCGCCTCGAATAGATCCGGCATAACTATTTTATGAAAATAACGTTAGCGTTCTCATAACGTTGATAATTTGTGTCTTTATTTACGATTCTAGGTAAAATGTATGAATATTTTATAAAATTATGATTTAGGTTGAATAATTTTGTACAACTCATGGTATTTTATAAATAGTTACTTAAGTGCCTAATGAATGCCACCAGTATTTATGCGATCTCGTAGATGATTCCTAAGATAATCACAGCATAGCTCACTGCCAACAATTTTAATTGTTTAGGTATTTATCTCCATCGTGACATCAACTTATGACAGTCGTAATCATGTCAACAACGTCCGCTGATGTTAATTTGTTTGAAAAAAATAAACAATTTACAACAAATATGACAGCGGAGACGTAAAAGCTCCCACGCTATTTCGCCCGGAGCCGTCATAAAACGTATTACCTATATCTGAATTCTGTATTCATGTTAGATTACAATATTTCCGCCGCGGCGCTATATCGTATAAGTCAACTCATAGCATCAATGCGGGACTCGATAAAAATCCCTCACCGGTCCCAGTTCCCCCTACTCACTCTTTCGAGTTGTTCGCGGTCGTTCGCTCTCATATTCGCGAACACTTTGATCTTTCTTTTGATATAATATAAATATTTTTTGCCTCTGAGGCTGAATCCATTTTGAGTGAAATGAAATACGAGAGCGAGTTAGAAGCCCTTTATCCGAGACGGTCGGTGGTCCCCGCTCGGCAACCGAACTTGAATAATCACAAATTCGCCTCAACTTAATCTCACTTTATTTATGTGAGTGGCTCTTTAGTTTTTATTTATAGCACGTATTTCATTACATAGTTAGTACATCGCTCGATGCGTGGGAAAATGTTACAATTGTTTGGAATTTCGCTCTACATAACAATCAGTTACCGCTGAGCTGTTAAAATAAAAGAGAATTGGTACTCTGAGAACATGTTATTATAAACTGACAACGGTCTGCAATACTATACAGAACATTACGTTTTATTTCCTTTGGCTCGACTACAAAAGATACGTGTTGTTATTTTAAAAGACTCAAGTTTCAATACTATCTCAGTCTAAATATTGAGAAAGAGAGCGATCGTTGACAGCAATGTGTACGCCGAGGGTGCACCCACGCGCGTCAAACAGCCACAAACGACATTATTAAGCCAAATCGTTCTCTTCAGTTTTATGCCCGCCTTGTACCAACTAATAGATGCGACAGCGGCACACAGATAACACACATAAATATTGTCTATCTCGGCACAGATAAAATAAAATAAGAAACGAGCTCGCATGTTTGATATACTATAATGGTAACCTTGCTTCTTTTTCTATTTCAATAAGATTAGATACGCAGCTTTATACAGGATAAATCTTATCTGAGATTGTATGTTTTACAGACAGCTCATAACAGAGATAATGACATAATTACACAAAAGGCAAATAAATAATGTATTATCGTTTATTATTTGTACACAATAGTTAATATTATTTTTATTATTGCTTTGTAATAATAAAGGTCGTAATTGCAATCGTTATATTTGTTATGTTATTGATCGTCCAAACACAGCTGCGTAGTGCGGAGCTAGGGGTCCCTAGTCCCAAACCATCAGATTACGAGACCATTGAATTTTTTGTTACAATCCTACGCTACGGCAGGGGCCTTGGATACGGATAAATAGCAATAGGTTCGCACCTCATCGCAAGGGATGGGTCCCGTCCTAATACCTCCATTGGCGAACAGTGGGTAATACATTGACGATACCTTAACTTGACCCTTCTGGGATTACAGGCGATTCAGAGTAATCTTTATACTGTGTGGAAATCAAGGAGCTAATACGGGTATGCCTATTAACCTTAGGCCAGGTTACAAATCCGTAAGTACCGATAAACTGACTATACCTGTAGTGCTCAAATATTGATTATTGTGTGTTATGTACTTACCTAAGTACAAAATTACAACAACTATTAATCTTTCATCAATCTATCTTCTATGAGTGATCTAACTATGTATCAATTAAAGAATAGTTCAGCTCGCATTATCTTCGGACACTTAATACTGCTAGAAAAGGTAAAAGTTACAAGCAATTAGCCGAGAGAAGTTGTTCATTGTAAGTCCATCAGCTTGGAACCACAATAAGAGGGCTATAATTCTAGCTGGTTCCATCACAGCACGTACCTCGCCGAACAAAAGCAATTTGTGTCCGCACGAAGTGGCTTTGTACGTGCGTAGCGTCGTAGGTGTTTATTAGTGCCTCTAGCTATGTTAATACGTACGTGTAGCTGGGTGTAGTGAGCACGCTGCCGCGCTGGCTAGCTGCCGGCAGCCGGCTCACCCCGCGACCCTGTGAGGTCACTCGATATCGTTTCACTGATCACGAATTCCCGCCGACACGTGCTCCCACGACCGAAATGCGCCACCACAATTACAATTTATAACCCAATTATTTACTTGTACAACTTTCTAATCCAAGTTTCGCTTTCGACGCAACACTGAAATACTTAAGCAGAGCATTGTTAATTTAACAAGTTTCGGTATGATGTGCCGAGTGCCGCCCCGCAAGTCTAGCTAAGATACCGAAACCATATTTCGATTAAGGCAGTTATGAATACTTGGATAGTTGGAAACAAAGTAACATTGGCGGAAATCCAACGTCATTTACAATTCTGATTTAGTGTACTGCATGAGCAATTTAAAACGTTATTCGAAGTTTTGCGGTAGGCGAACGAATGTCTATTTTATTTAACAACACAAGTAAATAAATGGTGGTTTGTTTGACAACGGTACAAGGTAATAAATGAAGCCGAAGTGAATCACCTCGAGCTGCGTAAAAACGTTTTCTTTAGAATGTTTGTGGAAGTGTCTGTAACATAACTGGCGACGATCCAAGAACACGCTCATCACAATCACGCAACACGCCGACATCATTTAACGACAAATTTACTGTGTCACAGAAACTACCCGTCGTGATAGCTGCTCACTATTCTAAATGAGCCAGCGTATGATGTCGTATTTTATATCGTAAATAGTTAACGTTCCGCTCCTATTCACAAGTATTAAATAAAAATGCGTGCAGCTATCGCAATCCACCATATTTATTGATACCGTTTAACGACTGATGAAATATCGCAAATAAAAAACAACCGGCGAAGAGTTCCGTCGGTTTTGATAAATATCCTTTCAGCGCTTTTCCATTATTCGGGGAGAGACAAATGTCCCGTTTGGTTTACTCGAGTCGGCATCACGGCATTCCCTCATTAAAATGTCCCCAAGCGACTGCGGTCCCTCGGTCGCGGCCGATTCGATACGATAATCGATTTTATTGCTGATCGCTATAAAATTTCTCAACGTATTTGTTTTACTTCTGTGACACATTCCACGTTGCGAATCAATCGCTGTACTATTTAAATTTTGAGTTATTCATTACGCACGGCAAAGTGAATAACAGCTCTAATTTGTTGGCAATACGAGCGAGAACTTGTAGAATCAATGTACGATTGTTGTGTAAAGCGGAACCAATCGACATCGAGCGTATTGCAGCCATTCGATTGAAATAGAATTTTGTTTATGTTCAGAAGGTTGTTGATCCTTTTTTTTGTAAAGTTGTACTTATAACTTACTACAATAGTTATTCAATTACCTTTTTTCCTTTTTATAGGCTCTTCAAAAATTAACTTTAGGCAATTATTAGTAATTGAAATGTTTTGTTAGTCACGATATGATAGGATCGTGATTCGCAAAGATTCCATCAACCGAAATAACAATGATTAGATTACATTTCGCTCCATTAAATATAATTTTATGAAAATGGACTTCCCACCTCACACGTAGTTATGCTATACAATAAATGTATGTGTGAAGTGATGCATCCCTGTAACCCAGTCCCCAGAGTTTTAATTAATTAAAAGGCCACAAAGGGTGATCACAAATACAAATTTCCAAATGTATCGTCCGATCAAATTGTGCTAAATCGCCTGCCAGCGTCGTAACGTGTAGGTACCAATTTGCAAACAAGCTATTATAGGGGGCCGCAGTCAAAAGCGCGCCAATAGAATTAAAATACTATTACGGCAATACAAAGTTGATTCAGTGGAGGCGAGCGTGCGGACGGTTCTCGCTCGCTTCGCTCCGCTCACCGCTCGCCTGCTCGTGCTCCTGTAATTTGATTTGGAGTGGAGCGGGGCAGTGCGGGGCGCCGGGATCGATACCACGCGGGAGGGGTGGGGAGCAGGGTAGGCAGGGGGGGACGCAACCACCAAGCGCGTGTTGTTATGGAAACCGTAGCTACCCTCGCGCCTCCAGATTTCGTCGGTTGTACCGGTAAATTAAACAAAGGAGATCACCTATAATATTATTTTCAGGTACTCTCCGAATTTTAATGGTACAGATTTACGTGAAAAACTTTTATTAAATTATTTATGGCAAGTATTGCTTTGATATAACTGAGAGGAGATTAGTAGTTACTTCATTACAGACTTCTATGGCGTCGAGTCGTCGTAAAAATGGTAATGGCTGCGTAAAGTATTCAATTTTAATGTCTGAGCAGCTCTTATTAAGTACAAGTGGGTAAGTAACGTACTTAGTACTTACATATTTATGTTAAACACGTAAATGTAAGTTATATGAGAGCTGGGAGCATTACGGGCCTTTGTTATGTAAGGGCTAATAAACAAGCGGCAGTGACATATGTGCGCTTACTTTGTAAACATAATAAAGCAATATTCTGTGAAATAAATCGTTATTGTCTCTTATTGTAAGGAGTAACCGTTTAGTATTGCTTACGTAACGCGTATTATGTCGCTCTCGGCCGTACTTTTACGATACGATAACTACGAATACTGTGAATACGATAAAGTTTTTCATAGTGGAATGCTAATAGAAACTTCTTTTGTTTTATATGAAAATATTCTCATTCTAAGTAATAGTTGCGTAGTTATTAATTACACATATAAACTAGAATTCTTAGGACTTATTTACTACTAACCTATTTTGAGAAGTTCGCATGTATTTATTAATATGTATCTACCTGCCTACTTGCTATTCCACAGGTAACCTAGTTTTCTATAACATAAAAATACAACTACATACATACATATATTAGAAATGTGATGAAAATACTAATTCGTATACCATCATTGAGACTGGACCATTCGTAGTAGGTTGTACACCAAAGTTATTGTTATGGATACCTATTATTAGTATCTAGTCAAACTATGTACATAATGTATGAATTTGAAACAATGTACAAACATTATTCATTATTATAACTGCAATACTAATTTCTAGACTTTTGATATTACATAATTATCGTTACATATATATATCGTTTTATTAAGATCACAGATGTATACCTATTTATTTTTTATTTACCAGCACAAAATAAATACTAAAATTGAGCCACATTTTAGTTTAACTTATTAAATACGCCAGTAATAAATAAAATAAGGATACATTTATAAATAAACCGGCCGTTGTAGGCTCACGATACAATTCAATAGGCCCATTTAGATCGCCTAGACCAGGAGATAAGCAGGCATGAAAGGGCGGGCGATGATGCTAATACAGTGCACTTAACCTGGCCCGCGGCACCTTGCGGCCGCGTCCAGCTAAACTGGTTTCAACGTCGATGTCGACCTTCGTGCCGTCTCGCTCTACGCATTTATGCTGCCTTGGTACCGCCGATCGCCGTGCTTGATTGATTTTGATTCGATTTTATTACAATTCGATCGGAAACTTACCGCTAGGTATTAAAAGGTTGGCTTGTCGATAAATTTTGAAAGATTGATCGAATGTGATAAATGTTTTGAGTAAAATTGTATTGAGATGTGTAGGTTAATAAGAAGCTAAAAATAATTTCTCTCTTATAAGTACTTACTTGACTAGACTAGCGATAATTGTGTACCCAGATGATATCTATATATATAAAAGAAAGTCGTGTTAGTTACACTATTTATAACTCAAGAATGGCTAAATCGATTTGGATGAAAATTGGTGGGAAGGTAGCTTAAAACCAGGAGACGGACATAGGATACTTTTTACCAAATTCTTTTTTTTATTTATTACCAAAAATCAATAACGGGAACGGGAAATATCGGGATTGCGCGTACGAAGTCGCGGGCAGAAGCTAGTAGTGAATAAATAAATAATAACGTACGTATTAATAAATTATGACTTCATTAACGAACTTAACGCGAACACGGGCAATTCGAAGAACTTTCCAATTTGCAAAATGTTAATTATTTATTTAGTTACTTGCTCTAATTAGTACTTACTCAAATCAAACTTAAATGTTAGATAAGATAACAAAACAATTTACTATTTCAAACACAACTTTCAAGTCTTTATTTGAAACGAAGAGTTTTATTTTTATCGTTAAAAGAGCAAAAGTTTTAGTTTCAACAACGATGGGTTTAGTTTGCAAAGCGTAAAACGCTCCGTTGAGAGTTAATCGAACTGGAATGACAATCAATTTGTATTCACGATAAGCAAGCGTGTTATCGCTGTAATCTATGGACAGGCCCTTGTATTGGTATTCCTGTAATACTATAGTCTGTGTCTGTGACCCCGGTCACTTGTAGTTGAGTTGTAATCTGTCTATTACAAGTTCTATGGAAGTAACACTACATTATTAATTTATTATTAGTTATTAGTAACTTATCTACATGTTTTATGAGAAATACGTAATATTGTCCATAGTACATTTTGTAATTTGCCGACGTCGGTACTCATAAGGCAACTCGACGATTAAATTTATCCACGGCCGTGGTCATTAAGCTTTCGAACATGGAAATGGCATGGCAATTCATGGCATGCTAATGAAAGAGGCGTCTCTCTCAAAATGGTGGGGTTATCCGTAAATCGCGACAGTATAATCGCGTGAAGACTATAATTGGCTTTAATCAAGTGAGATGGCGTGCACCACAGGCCGCAGCCCTGTTCAATCTGCTCATATCGGTCGGCGTTCGATGTTCCACCAGTACTGAATTGCCGAGTACTGTATAATTACTCGAGTATTAGTAGTATCACTAATGGGATGAAGGTAATTTAAATTTTCGTGTTACATTTTATACCTGCTTATCAATAACATAAAAAACCTAAGTAGCTTCTTAAGTTCTTACTTAGACAAAGTTCAAAGTTGTCGTAGGCAAAATATTTTTTTATGTGACATTACTCAACAGATTTTAGAGAATGAAAAACGGACATTTATAAATAACAACCGCCGTTGTTGCCCCGAAAGTTAACTGTTGACGGAGATGACAAATCTCTGAATACTTAATAAGTTTTATACAAAAGAATAACCGTTGTACCTACGGAACTTTATGAAAATGTAAGAATACTAAGAATTCGCGTGAAGCCGGGGTAATTGCTCGTTGCGTCATACGCCGCGCGGTAATGTCGCTAAGAAATTTCTCTGGGGAAATGGGAAAACAAATGAGAGAGCTCTTATCTACGCATTACCGGCGCGTTCAGTGATTTACGATCCGGCTACCTACTCCACACATGCGAGTCTCACTTCGACTTACATTATACCGGTTTTACCGAGCGAAAAGACATAACCTGGTTGAGAAACAGACGTGAATTGAGTGTTAAACATGCCAGTTGAGACGTTGCATAAACGGTTAAACATAAACAAGATTGCCGGTTGATCGGTTGTCATACAAAATGGCGCGCAATCGTGATGGCGATAAACGCCGAGTACTGCGCCGATTGTTATCAAAAACACCTATCGAAAACCTTTCAATTGAAACCCTTCGAATTATAACAAACTATCAAGTCGCTAGAATCAAATAACTGTTATCGAATTAAACATTTTTTGTATGTGTAGTAATTGTAGTATGCATTTTGTACATACATAGCTAAAAAACTACGTCATACAAGACACAAATATTCACACAATGCCTCGTCAATGGCACGTATTGTATGACTAGTAGGAGCGCCGAGCGGTGTTTCCGGGAAGATCCATTATAGTTTCCGCAGGTAGGTTACCCCGAAATCAAAGACACCGTGTGTGGCTGTGAATTCATTCGCGACAACATAATAAATTAAGTCATTATAATTAAGTAAAAGGTTTCAATTCAAAGTTTCAATAAAAATGCAAAGATTAGATTTTTTATGTCGATCAATACAAGTGATTAAACTTCCTATTCCAACGTTGAAATGTTCAATTCTATCGCTAAGCCTTCCTGTGATTATAATCGCTTTAATAATAAAACTAATCACCTAATAAAGTTGCTGCCACAGACGTCTCATTGAAAATTTGAAATTAGCCGTGGGCTGTGATCAAATGGAGCCCCATTACATTAGCATAGCGTTTAGTTTGAGAACATGTCTTACAGGCGAGCTGTGAGTGCGGGTGTGCGGCGCGCCGCGGGCGGACGGCAAATTGCCAGTGGGCGGCGGCGCGCCGTGATCCCGCGACCCCAGCGATAAATATTCTATCTATCGTGGAAGATCGTGTATCTACGTTCCTAAAAAATAATACCCCACCACTTCAAAACATATTTGATGAGTTGATAACTTTTACTACCTTTATAAAGTATTTCAAAGAAAGAAAAAAGCGCAAATATTGGAATGAGTCTTTGAATTCAAATTAAAATTAATCCACCCGGAAAACAGAAGGATATGAAAAATCTAACAAAAGGGACAAAGGAAAAAATACGAAAACGAATCGGACGAGATGAAAGTATAAAAAGAAATAAGACGTCGTCGACGGAGCGTTCTCGTTCGGCGGCCCCGGCTTGTGTTGTGCACCGTGTACCAGGCGTGCATACCGCGACTGGAGTGTTCAATTAAACCGCACGGAGATCTAATCAAGTGTGATTTTAATAGAGTGCTGCTCTGATCGGCAGGCAGCAGCCGCGCGCCTCGCCGTCATTCACTAGAGAATAGATAACGGTTTAGTTAACAATTTAATAAAATGAATAGGTACCCCGGACTATTGACTAATCATTATCGAATATCGGTGAAGATAGTTACATCTGATTTTGAATGTCGATTGATTGAATTTTATATTTAGACATAAATAAAATAACTACCTATTTGATAAGATTTTGACTCGTTCGTTTTTATCCTTTCGGCGAGAAGGAGCGCAGTAGAGGCGTGTTAAAGCAAGCGAACAATAATAAAGGTATGCTCAATGTTGGGTAGAATAGCTTGCGGGTTATCGCAATTCTATTCCTGAACAACATTCGTGCCACAAAGAGCAAGGCAATAAGTACGGTGTACAATAACCGATGCCATGAAAGGGAACAACGTAGTTCGTGCACAAAGCGAACAGTGTTTCGCGGACCGCCCGTAGCGGCTCCCGCGGCGCTGCAAGCGTCCAAAAAACTTACAAATTGGACGCGAAGAGCATGCCACGAGCACCACTAACGAGCGACAATGTTTAAAACATTTGCTCAGCTTACCACTTGCCTCGTCTTGAATAGCTCATTGTTCCAAACCATTTGTTACAGCCGTAGAAATGAGACTGTACAGTCACACTTGCCAGCCTACTCAGTTAAACCTACGCGTAGAGTTACTACCTAGTTCCTATGTAGTGCATGAAAAATTGATGTTTATTTTCTTACACTTAGGAGTTTTATGAATGTTTAGATGTGTGCTACGTGGTTCTGATATGAATACAATACTCCTTTTCTACCGAGTTCTTATTAGATAATATCTAGTACTTAATAGCCCAAAGCGAAAATTACTGTTAGGGTGTGTAGTTACTCAACGCAATTCTATTGCTTATCCTATTGCCTTTACAACAGCCTACAGTCGGTAAACATAGATAATGGTATTATGGTCATAATAAATCCGGTTTTCTATTAGCATTAGCGAGCACGCGCGCGACTTCGTAAAACACGCTTTGAGAAGCAATTTGTCATTAGTTTTGTTTGATTGTAAACGATACTGAAATGTGGTGTCGGGTTTATCGGATTAAAATGAAAATTATGTCGAAGTTACTAATTGATAAATTTCGCTTTTACGTAGCAACGATTTATACTCGAGCTATAAATAAAACTTACATTTTTAGGAGCCTAAAATTAAAGGAATAGTGTTGTTTTATTGAATTTCTAGTACGATGAAGCTTGTTTAATGTAAAAGGAAATGAGAAAACTGTAGTAAAGTATGCGAATGCGAGCTACTTATAGCAAGCTGCATGTCCGGTCAATCTATCGCGAACTCGTCACTCGGCACTCCCTCTCTATTCAATGGGGGTGAAAACACATAATGTCTTTGTTTACATAAATCTGTTTTGTTACATCTTTCAAGAAGGTAGGTGGTGGGTGTTTACTTATCATTCTTAAGTGCCATTGAGCTCGACAACGTAGTTTAGGGCCCTTGAGGTACTTCAATGTCCCTTTGTGAATCGTCGCTTTAATGTTTTATAGAGATTTAGTGAACACTTTGTTACCTTATGAAGGAAAATGGTATAGTGTTGGTTGGTTGTAAATTGAAATAATTCAATAAAATTATAGACGTAGATAGAGATAATGGCGTCGCCTGAGAAATGTGCAATGCCTGATTTTGTCATTATACTGCGACATATCAATAGCTGAGCGAGTTATACACTCACTATGTAGTATGTAATGTACTATGTAGGTAGACGAACAAACAAATAGAAGCATATGAATGGGCCCGCATGTCTTGTCGTTTAACGTATTCTAAAGCAGCCGTGAGTGTTGACTGTCGAAGCTCGCCTTATCGGCACCCTCGTCGGCCAGCGCGTCTAAATGGGAAAGCAAACAGTCAGATGGTTGTTGACACGACGCGATTCGGCCGCTTTATAAATATTTCGAACGCGAGCAGCGAGCAGCGGTCTGCCATTATCCCATTAGTAAAGGCACTCAGAACGTGAAGCTATTAGGCGGTGTTCACATCGCCGCGCGCCGAGCCTACACGACAACGAATCAGTTGCAGTTGGCTGCCTCGACGCTATTGATAACGAAAGCTTGCGTTCACATGGTTAAAGTAGGTACCTACGTACATACTTATTGCTATTGACCAGCAGCTCGTAGCTATTGGATTAGACAAAATCTTTGGAGGGGTTTGATTTATATTTAGATATCTGACAGACTTCATTTCTGCTATGATAATGTGCTTTATAATTCCTAATCAAGTTAGTAGATAAATATTTACTTAGGCAATATATTAATGATTAGGTAGGTATCTATTTAATGCATAGTTAGGGATTTAACCGATACAGGCTACGTAGTAACTACGTATATATACTGTTCTTAGTGGGTACCTACCTATTTTAGTTATAGTTAGCACGTCATGCCTGCTGTAAATTACTTCTCCAAAAGCAATCATCAAGCGTAGAATAAAAACACTTTATTAAACTTTCGACATAACAAAAGCGACTGTTTTAAAAACTTAGGTAATTGTTATAGTAAGCTTTCAAGCACGTGCTTTACAGGGAATATTAACAACGGATCGTATGAGATACCAATAAGCGCATTGTTCTGCGATTTGGTATATCGAGCACCACTAGTATAATCTTATTACACCGAGCACCGACCTAGTACCGTCAAAATGACGGGTGCACTTACTGTACCTATGTATACAGGTTAAATTGACTCGAGTTCAACCTGATCGTTAGTTTACTGGTTATAGCTAGTCTGTGGCTCGGTGTTGGCCGCGCCGCCGCATCCTCGCGCCGGCCGTCATGTTAGTAAGTTACATGGCCAGATTGCCATAACGCAATGAAAACATGTACCACTTACCTATACCTGCAGCGGTCTCCTCCACACCACAATAACAATCCACCGCTTTGTCTTTCAATATACGATCGATACGCACCGACCCTCAACACCGTAAAAGCAAAGCAAATTACTTTTAATCACCATTCAGCACATAAACGAACACGGCCGACCCGTTTCACAATAGTATTCGCTTCGGGTTTCACACAAACACGTACAGTACACAACACAGCTAGCGTCAAATCCAAAGAGCGATGTAGTTCAATCCATGGGCTATGTTATAAAATATAAACAAATAACACTGGTGATTTCACAGTGGAAACAAAATTGTCGTAAGAGCGTAACGCACGTCAGCGCCGCTAGGAGTCGGCGGACGACCGCGGAACTGGCTTCGAGCGAGCAGAGCTACGTGTCCCCCCTGTGAGGTGTGCGAGCGAGCGGGACGCACAATACAGGCGCGCTTGGGTGCGAAAGGGACGAAGCAGTTTATGAGGCGGGCGGCATAAAAATGTGAGAAGGGCGCGTACATACGAACAGAGTACGATCGGCCGGCGTCGCCACAGACTAGTGCTATCTTGGATTGATCCACCGAGTGAATAGATAATGATTGTTGTAGCGTTTGAGGCGGCATCACCACAGCCGCCCATTCATTACAATAATTATCTGACAATTAAACATTGCGACGGAGGTCGTTGCCGTTTAGTTCTGTTACTGTACATCATATAACTGCTAGATACGTTCGTTCGACCGAAGTATCTTACTACTTTTACTATTGTTTTATCTCATGTTTTTCTAGTATAGCAATAAATAGCATTATGATTGAAATTTACAGTTACTTGCAAGAGTAAATTTATTTCAAAACTAGTCATTCATACATCAATAAGGAATTTTAAGTTTATGGAGGCAGGTGTGAATAATGATATTAAAATGCAGTTGAACAATATTTACATTTATTATTGAATGACAATATCTTATCCTAACATTCTTAAATTTGTATCGCATTGAAGTCAACAATGTCGACATTCACATCAATATAATACAATTACACATTTAATACTACACCTTAATTATAAATAAATTAGAAGATCCTCCGAGTGTAGCAAGGAAAATTATAATAAGGGGCAGTATTGGTTGCAGGCGCGATTCAGACCCAATTGTATATGATTGTTTAAAATAAAATATTAATTGAATCTCTAAATTATTAAGCTAGCCTGCTATTGCCGAGGCATACATTCATATTCACATAGAACATTGGTTAGACTTGAACACTGAGACAGTATCAATTTCATTTAGTATGTGGCCAAAATATTCATTACAATAAATGAATAGCTCGCGCCAACAAGTAAATCTAAAGAATTCAAAGTCAATTATATAATCAAAGCTTTAACTACTAAAGAGAGAAGTTAACAAAACATTTGGTTAATAAGTATTTATAATACATTGTTGTTATAAGCTAGCTGGGAACTCTAAAATTTGGATCTAGTTTCATATAAATACATTTGTTTAGGTACAAATTACTAAAATTGTAGCTAACACAATCTAGCTGTATGTTGTTGTTGTTGACAAACAAGGACTTAGATTTGTAGATTTTTCTAATCTCAATTTGTAATATGTACTACAATATTACATCATTATCTAATAAAATGTATTGCTTTTCGTGTGGATTCACAAAATATAATTTAATTATTGAGGATTATAAAACTGATCAATAAATCATGAATCAGTAGACTAAGTAAAGAATGTTACGTTATTTTAATTATGTTAGCTTGTCGTTTCACGACTTAGTACAAAATTACGAAATACATACTCGCGCATTCAAATGTTCGAATCCTAAGGCCTTCTATTTAAAAATTTAATTATTTTACAACTGATCTCATTCACGCAGCATCACATTGTATTCATACTCGTACAATTCGTTAGAACCGTACATTATACTATTTTGTGAAATGATTTTATATTACAAATTTTGATAGGTACTCTTCATGACGCCGGACTTACAACTACGCTAAAGAGAATCTATTTGAATCGAGGTGCTTACAAATACAATATTTGATCTCGCTAGCTTATTCTGCAATACTCGAGGATTTCACAGACATATTTGGTGAACAAAATGCACATTAGACAAAATATTAATTTTGTGTTTTATTAGTTCAATGTCCACGTGAACTGGAGGTCCATGATGATGAAGAGTTTGAGCAGAAAGTCATGTGGAATGCGAGTTCCGCAGTGAGACGCTCGTGTCGGGCACTAGACGCAGGGAGTGTAGCGGGCTGCACGGTGCGCGCCGCGCTGGAAGATCTACTTTGGCAAGGAATGCAGGGACCGCACTACTGCGGCAGTAGCGGCACCTCGGGGTACGACGCCTCTTGATCTTCCTCTGAAGAATGGCCGCTAGTGTAGGAAGGGCGACCACTCTTCTCCCGCAGTCAGTATCTGGATGAATCAGAACATTATTATCCATTGCCCTGCACTGCACTTGCCTTATCATTTGGTAAGCCCTCCAAAGTAAAAAAAAATCACCATCCAAACTCTTTGTTTCATTACTAGAGAATGATTTCAAAACCACAATTTATAATAAAAAAACTTATGGAACTTAAGTATAGAGTAAATGCATGAGTTAGTTCTTACTTCCTATAATTATCATCTCTTTCAGAGTCAGCGTAAGGTGCCCAGTGCGCCGGCGTCGCCTCCGCGTCGTCACGCTCCGCATTCGTGCTCGAACCTGTATCATTATAACATTTATATTCTACGCAGAAGCAGTGATTTATGTTTAAAAATTAGAAAAAAATATTAACTACATAATTCATAATTTTTCCTAAGAAATCGCTTGGCCTATGCCTAAAAATGTATGAAAATGGACATAATTCATATTGAAGTTTATAGGGCTTCTGCCCAGGACTTCGTACGCGCAATCCTGTTTTCTCCCGTTCCCGTAAGATTTTCAGGACCTGTCTGTCATAAGAACCTTCTCCTGACAATAATAAAAACAAAAAAAAAAATCAGCCAAATAGGTCTAGCCGTTCTCAAGTTATGGCGTGACAACGGAAAACGGGTTTCATTTTTATATATACAGATGGCTTGTATATTGTGTAAAAAATAGCAAGATGCTACATTCATGATACTATGACACCTTTTATTTTATATAAGTTCATGTCATTTTCATGTCATCTGTACTTTTGAATTGATTTTTAGGGTAAGATCTGGCCAAGCCATAGTAAAGCTACACACATTATAATAATATGTATCATTTTTCTTACATATAAAAATACTATAAATAAGCTGGTTTTATTGTGATATAGGTTAGTTATTAGTGAGTATATAAGCATATATCATACATATTTCATAAATCCAACGATACTTTGAACTCTGGAGTCGAACCAGACTCTTTAGGGACCATAACATGATGGATAAGATATCATATTTACCAATATGATGTGTGGGAGCCGCTGAAGTGACGGGAGTGATAGAGAGGTGCGGGCCATCCGTCATGACGTCGTGAGGAACTGCGGCGGCCGGCAGCGGGGGGCAAACAAAGCATCTCAGTCAGTCACCGCGGAAACTCAAGCCAGGGCACATACACCAGGTTAGATAAAGTTAATTGTTTTAGTCACACCCCAAATTAATCATGTACTACTAATATCTCAGGTTTAACTGCGTCGAACATTTATAACGGCCTCATAAATTAATCGCAATTCATCACTAATTTCGGGTGTTTTCTTTTTACCTAGATGAAGCGACGCGGGCTCAGGTGGCGGTACCAAAGAGACGGATAACTGAGGCCGCTTCGTCAGCAGATCTGAAAGGGTGTGGGTAGCGACGGGCATAGTGATCGATTTCATGGTAAGGCTTTTAAAACCAGTTGTGGTGTATTTACAGTTTACCTGCTACATCGGTGTTAAACAGCAATCTTTGCGGTCATCAGTCTAGATTCTCAAGAGAACTTCAACTTACAACTGTATGGTAACTTGATGATGTTACGGAGGAACACAAAATTAAGTAGGTATTCTGGATTTAAGACAAAAAGTTACTGTCAACAGATCTAAGTTGAAGTATTTGAGGTATACCTGTATTTATTTACGACAGGCCGGCCAGCAGTCTCAGGAAAGGCAACAAAATATGTTTAACATGTGTTTACCTATATGGTGTTGTGAAGAGTTGCTGGTAGGGGGCGCCACCGGTGTGATGGACAGGTGTGGACGCTCCGGTAGGGCCTCCGTGTCGCGCGGGGACGATGGCGGGGACCCTGGCGCCGGCGGGGACGGACTGTCCAGTGATATCACACCACACGCACCGCCTGCCACGCCGGGTGATCGATACCCACTCGACGATACTGCTTCCGCTGCTGTGTAAATATTCATGAACATATCTCTGTTCTGCTACTGACACACTCGAAATAATGAATGTGATTTTAATACTCACCACTTGATGAATAGTTGTCGTCACTCTTAATATTGGCTTCGGAAACTGGTGGCGTGGCTTTCGGTGGTGGTATCTTTCGTTTGAGAGGCAGTTCATCATCAGAGTCTGATGTAAGGTCCACCATCACGTCTGCAGAGCGTGGTGCACGAGTTTCGCCTACGGCGGCACGTTTAGCAGCGCCTACACCGCTGTCCACAGGAATCACTTCTGTAGAATAGATTTAAATTAATTCTGTGTTGCTATCTAATCTAGTCGAAGATCATGATATTGTCTATTGCCGTTCCATTTATTTGTTGTAATGACTTATTTACATGAGACGATTTTTGGTAATACCAAAATATACCATATACTAGTTTATTAATGTTATCTTACCAACCTACCTACAAACAAAAATCATATTACATTAGTCCTATTTCTGATTGTATGATATTTTATATTTAGTGAATACTGACCGAGGTCGTCCGAGATGAGAGTGACGGGTTCGGCGGCGGGTTGCTGCAGTAGCGGCGCGCGCGGCGGCGGCGCGTGCGCCGACCAGCTGCCGTCGGCGTGCAGCTGGATCTCGTTGCACTCGCTCGACAGCCGCGGGGACGTCAGCACCTCTTGGAAGTACCTGCCGCACGATACCATGCTACTGCTCATTTCTGTTTCATCACCATATCAGCCACAAGGCTCCAGTGACCTTCAAATCGGTTGGTTGGAACTGACCAACAACCGGCAATTTCTGTCTACTACAGAAAGTGCTGTTATAAAGTGTAAAATGGGTGGTATACTGAAAATGTACAATGTTATCTTCTCTGAGCCAGTTTTTGTAATAAAATAACATATCTTTTCGTTACCTTGATTGCTAGAGTAGAATTCTGTATACAAAATCTAATTTATAAATAAGAATAGTTCTTTATCTTGTCTAAGAGTAATAGGAAACTATATACTTTGGAACAAGCACCTAGCTTTACTGACAATTTAATTTGACGTTTCAAAGGTGCGTAATTAGGATTAATTGAAATAAATACTTTGATTTTGATACAGAACTAGAAGCCCAAGAAACGCTTTGCTTCTCTTTTAGTTTCAAAATAATCCGTTTGAATAATACCTACACCAGTCGCTGGACTGGTGTAGGTATTATTCTTCTAACAAAATAAAGCACTTACCCGTCTACTACAAGAGAGTCGTAAGGCGCAGGTCGGTCACAGACTGGACACAGCCAGGTTGGCTTCCGTTCGTTCATCTGTAGGAACAGTGAGGCGTCGAAGCACTGCAGGTGCGGGCAGTTGGCGGGCCGGCACGGACACGCCATGCGCATCTTGCCCAGGGGACACATCAGCGACACTCGCAACGAAGTCGTCGCGATCTCACTGTCGTAGTCCTCCGACAACTTCTCTTTTACTGTACAAAAAGGGCATTGACTAAAATTGGTGCCTTTCTTTTTTCTGGCGGCAGTCGATGATTTATGGAAAATATTATCTAGAATGTCATTACAAACGAAATTGTCTATGGGTTCATATATGGAAATCTCAGTCTGGACTGAGTTATGAGCGTTGAAAGGAGCTGGAATAAAACATTTTACTTTCGTTTTTTTATTCAAATTATTCATATTTTTGTCACAATTCTAATTTCAAATTGCGCGCCACTGTACGCCGGGCACAGAAACACCAAATCACACCACAATATATCCATATTGCCAGTCGCTAATTTTTATTAGCTACTTTCTCTCAGTCGACAACTTGTAGAATGCTTCTAGGAGTTGTGCCAAGAAGCTTCATGAGTGTCAGCTGTGGTACCTTTGGTGGGTTGAGTAGTTGTTGCCGTCCAAACATCTAATAAAGTATTTTTTTTGCCGTTGACTCCTGGTGGGAGACTCATCTACTTTGTAGTTAGCATAATTTTTTGAAGAAAGCAAACCGTCGACTTTGTAAAGTGATGGACTATACGTCAGATGAGCGCATATTTTTTTCATATAATGTGATCATTCGAAATGCATCACTTTATATGAAACGATGTCTATGTACAGAATCTTATACTAGATGTAGATTAAAGTATTAATTGTAGTTAGATTAGGTACTAATCGGAAGTAAGTCGGGAGAAGTAGACAGAAAAATGTTTTTTTCGTGTTTTGACGACAGTTACTACTCAATCCGCTACCGACGCCGCAGCTGAAAGACATAGCATTTCATGATAGGGCTCAGTAAACTATTTTGCGGGTTTTTGACTGAGAGGAAATTGATAATGAAAATCTGTCATGGGCCATAAACCTTATATGTATACACATATAAATTGAAAACGCTAGCCACTCAAACGAAATGTTTTTTTTTCTTCGGCAGTGGTCAGTTAATGGTTCACTCCGTTATGATTCCGTGGCCTTATAACAAAAAAAATAATAAAAAAAAGAAATAACAAACAAAAAAAAAATATTATAAAAGTCCACAATAAGCTTTATTATATTCCTTAAAATCGTCTATAAACATTTATTACAAAATACGATCTGACAACTAAATGAAGAAATATGCGTTGTGTACGGTCACCATCAACAAAATCACAGGAATTATGTAGCACAATCTCACATCTTTGAACTGATTTAACTCGGTTTGGACTGTGTTTTTGATATAAGACCCCATATATTTTTTTGTTTGTAATGTTCTTCTGCATCAGTTTATCCACATCCGATCAACTGCCGCGAAAAAATGAAAAGGCACCACGCTCCATACAAATTTGGTCATTGTCATTTTGTTGTTTGGTATTCTTGTGTAACTAGCTTATAACCACTCTGACGTCCGTGGATAGTACGGTATCCAAGAAAAAAGTAGCGTCATACGCCCATGGATACTATAGTATCCAAAGCGACGAGTTGTGTTTAATGCCCTCTAGTTTAAAATACGGTCTTGCTTGGTGAGTTTTGACAGATTATCTATACAGTTGAATAAATAGTTCGACGAAAAAAATAGAGATGGCAGTGTAATAAGCTTTGACAAACAAAATATATTTTTTTAAGTTCAGTTGACTCGTTTGACGCGCGTGTTGTGAAGTGTTTTTGTGAGTGCCAACAATTATGTCGTAAGTACTACAGTTTTGTTTTATTTATCTTGCAAGTGTTATACATCAAAATAAACTAGAAGATTTGTGCTTTACGATGATGTATAAATATCACAGTTTTAGCTGATAAATCTAGTCTACTTTTAACTTCAAACGATTGTTGTTTCGAAAAAAATGGCCGGTCGTATGGTGTCGGCTACTTTTAGTTTTGTTTATACATATTTTACATACTTTGCATTACAATAGTATATAAAATATCGAAATACATTTCGTAATAAGCAAAATAATACATTTTTCAAAGAGAAATATACTAAATTCACTGAAGATTCCATAATAATGTCAATGTGTTCCTCAGGTTTTTTGATGTGGACTGTTTGGTATCCACGGACGTTACATGAAACGTGATAAATAAGGTTCGCTATACACGGCAAAATATGTTTGCATTATTTTTGTTTTGCTAGTGGTGGTATAATATTTTGCTTGAGATGATACTAATATTTAATAAAATGCACTTTTGGGTTTTGTACTAATATTCATCATTTATTTTTCGCTTGGTTTCCGTTGGATATGTATAATGTTCTAATGGTTTTTTTTTTGTTTTGAAACATTAATTACATGTTTGTTCGTGTTGATTAATTTCCGCTAAATGTAAAAAAATGCACTTGTGGATTTGACCTTTCTTTTTTACTGTTGCCCTTGCACGTGTTGCATGGTCGCATATATTTTAATGCTTCGCCAAATTTTATTTTATTCTTTTAACAATACTAATGTTTTAAATTATTCACAGCGACGTCAATCTCTGCATTGAAAATTGTTTTATGGCTTACCATATATAAATGTGTGGAAGGAATAAATTATTATATTATATATTGATTTTTTTATTTGCTTTTTATTTAAATAACCAACTAGAATAAACAACTTCAAAAATACAATTATTGCATAAAACTAATTCATAAAATTATTTAAAATATTTTATTAAAATTACATCGTGTGTGGGAAACCTTAGACGGGCGGCCATATTGCTATTATTTCGCCTTCTCGGACGAGTCAAGGGCGCTCGGGACATCGCGGTAAAATTACGAGGAGTAGTGTTTTGTTTTGATTTAATTAAAATACTTAGAGTTAACCGAATGTAATCGTATATACATCAGAAGAAAGGGTAATAAGTCTAGTTTGTTGTAAAAATATTTTATTGATAAAATATGCAATAGTTGTGCCTTATATTCTAAAAAGGTTGAAATAATTGTGTATTTTTTTTCTGAATGTACATTTTTAACCCGGTTTTTTGTATCAAAGATTATAACTTACGATTTAAAAAAATCGTTAAGATTGATCAGTATTCTTCAATCTTTTTTTTGGTATATTTTTCTTTATTCTAGCCATTACGGTTCAGTAGCTATATAGGTTTTTTGATACGACGAACTTGCGAGTCGCGCGCGGTTCGGACGCCGCGCGCAGCTGGACGTTAGAGAGATAAACGGTCGCGCGGCCCGGACGTTAGAGTGGATAAAAAGGTAATTAATTACGTGTATTAAGAGGTGAGTGTTGATTCACTAACCAATTCACTAACCCATACTAAATTTTAATGCACACTTTTCTTTAATTTATTAGTATTACTGGGATTTTATTTTATTTATCTAGGAATCCCTCTTTGCTGGACAAGAGTTTAGCGCCCTTAACAACATACAATCAACAAGTTATTCATTCTACTGTCAAAAATAATGAAACCTACTGCTTTCCCAACTTACAAAAGTAGTATTGCAGATCAACACAGTTTAAGAGAAACTTACTAAGTGACCTCGTGTAGTCAGGATTTTTGGTGCCTTTATTCTTGAGTCGCTGGAGCAGCTCGGCTGAAGTCAGTTTGCGCACCATGAACACGCTGAGCACGTAAGCTCGCGTGAAGTCCGCGGCCCACGTCACTTGTATAGTGTTCGCGACAGTGGGCGATAGCTTCACTAGAGAAGATATGTTCACAGGTCGCGGCGGCCGCTTTGGTTCTGGCGTGGGCTTATTTGTAGGTATTGGGTTCTGTAGGGCAGCAAATACGGAATTTAGTTATTGGTGATATGAACAGCTTGTGTGTGTTTAATAATATTCTTTAAGGCATTATCATTTAATACTGACGTTTGTGGGCCGTCAAAATTACCATTGTTGTGAGGGTTTTGCAATCGCTCTGTCGAATATATACCAACCAACCTTACCCCAACAACTTATGGGGTAAGGGTGTGATAACTGATCACATAAGATTTGTCACCATTATTATTATAGGTGGCTTCAAAATAAACCATGTGGTTACAACTTTAAGAAATCAATATATAATACCTTCATCTTCATCAAAAATATTGAAAACCTGCCGAAATCCTTTCACAGTCTGAAGGTTGCTCAAGTCAGGTTGAAGAACGTAATTTCGTGATTAATTATGAAAATATGTATGTTTTTATAAAATATCTTACAGTTTAGACATATTTCACTGGCATACTAGCATATTTATACTAGCATATAAGTCCACAAGACCCGCCTAAACTTCTCTAGCAAAATCTTTATCTTTTATCTTTAGCAAAATTCATTCAGCTGAGAGTGACACGCACACACACACATTCTTCCCATTTACAGTAGAAGCAAAACTTACAGGTAGTGGACACATTTTGTTGTTAACTTTAACATTAACGCTAGGCGGGAAATGGTCCTCTTGTTCGCACGAGGTTTCTAGAAGACAAAACCGAAGTTGTGCCTGTGGACAAACATCAGTAAAAATTAAAACAATGTTTGTGAAACATATAAATATAATTAATACAAATTATAAATGAAACATACATCCAAGTAGGTAATCTTTTCTATAAAATGTAGGTATAAAGAATATGTCATGATACCGAGATTATATTTATTTCATAAGAAACCTTATTTTTCCCTCACCTGTATGACATAATCAAGTTTGTTGCTAGTTCCGACGAGATCTTTCCCTGAAGCTATTTCCGTGGCTTGTTGAGGTGTGAGGTGGAACACGTAGGTACCTTCTTGCATGCGACCTGCTTGCATGGGCATCATTGTCGATGGCTTCATCAGTTCTGCTAGCACGTCGTAGAAGGGAAGTCTGGTGAAATGGAACCTTGTTAGTAGGTGGAAGTAAGTTCAGTTACGGTATTAAGTTTGTAAGGTAGTGTTTGCATAAACGTGACTATGTTAAGTACGATGTAAGAACTCCGTGCTTAGATTATAAAGTATTGTGCGGTGTGTCTTCTCATTTTAGAAGTCCGAGAGTTTAGTAACAGACTTCACCTAGACTCGTACGTAATGAAACAACCTGTACGTGGAATGAAAGTCCCAACACAAAGTTCGATTGTTTTACTTCTACTTAAATAAGGATAATTTCGAATTAGCATTAGTCATATTTCAAATTTCTAGTGTTGAGTAATGAATATGCAATTTGTTTTTATAAACGCTCAAGATAAGATAAAACATCGACCGATAATATTGAAAGGATCTACCAATATGGAGTGTACACCTGCTCATGGCGAGGATACTTACTTCCTAAACTTAACGTCTGGATGTACCGGGAAGGGCGCTAGTGGCGCGGTGGGCGACGGTGACGGCATCGGAGCGAGCGTGCCCGCCGCGCTAGCGCCGTACCCGTGGTACATGCTGCTAGGGTATATGGGATTCTGCCGTGCCTGCAACGTCCGCTAAACTCCGTATTGTGGGTCGACCATGAATATTTATTGTTTTAATATTTTAGAGTTGATCAAATTCAACCACTTAAGCAACAGTGGCTGGAGAAAGACTTACATTAATTATTGTACATTATTATTTAATAAGAAAAATCTGAATGATCGAAAAATTACAACACCGATCTGTTAAAAAAATGAAATTACCGTGACAGGCATGGCTTGCCCGCGTGAGTCTTGTGTGTTGTACCCGCTAACAGTGGGGTGTTGATAGAGGGAGCGGCCAGGCAGCGCGGGCGCCAGGGGGTCCTTCCCCTGCGACCCGCTGCCCGGCCCCACGCTCCCCGAGGGCAGCGCTTGATTGTTCCTAAAAAATTACAAAAACATGTAGGTACATCTTTCCCACCTTGCCAAACGCAGTTTAACAATCACAGGGACAAGTCAATCAGGATCGCAAATCATGCAACAAATGACTGCACATAGTGTCACTGCCATCAACTTGGATTGCTAACAAATCTCTGTTCATAACAAGAACCATCACCAAAGCACCGAGACTCATGCTTCGACTGCCTCCGGCTGTCCACAAGTATTGATTGCAGTAGCAAACAGAAACGACAAAGGTGACTGTTGGACAGAAGTGGGATATCATGCTAGCAGCTATGTTTGAGGCAAACGCGACAAGAACTGAAACTTGCCTAATTTGATTGTAGGGCCTTTGGGAGCGGTGACCGTTCTCAGTGGTTTTGAGCCGCGATCTAAGTTCGGAAGAAGTTCCATTTTCGGCGGGCGCACTGGTGGCCGCGCTTCCTACCCTCGCTGAAGATCGTGTTTTAACCATTGTTGACGAACGACCATCTCATGTCAACTGAAATGTATGAGTCCAAAAATGGACAAACTATCATCAATTATCCACATAAAACTGAAGAGATTTCTGGAAAATTTCTTCATGTAGTGAATGAAAGGCACCACGCGGACTTTACCTTATTTCTCTTACGTAACAGACTGGAAACTTACAGGGAAAGGGGCAAGAACTACTGAACATCTGCAATTGAATAATTATCCATTTTAGTCATCAATGGTTAAAACATGTCTTACAGCTTTAATTTAATAACTATAGATAAACCATAAAAGTACTTAAACTAACAAATTTTAAAGCAATTGTTGGTGATCCTTTAGTTAATAATTTGAGATATTATTCCACTGCAGCTGTGAACGAGCATCGCTAAGGAGAGAAAAGTACATTAAAACTTTGTTAACATGAAACCCATAGATCGGGGGGAGACAGGAGCTGATCGGTAAGAGAAATAAGTGGTGTCCCGTTTATGAAATTTTCCAGAACATTGATAATAGATATATTTATTAATATAATATTAAAATGTACAGAGAAAACAGGACCACTCCAAATTGTATCATAATCTAATGAATTAGACAATATTTTAGCTGTCTCAGTACTAGCTATGGACTAGAGCAGTTGCTTTACTATTACAACTAAAGATACATAGGTGTAGACCACTATTATCTACTTAAATACCATGATAAAGATTGTTAGTTACTTTTTTAGGTAAAAATAAAACAATACTGTTGAAATAAGCTATTATTTACTACTTCTATGGCTGATAAGTATTTCTATAATTATAGTTTCCACTCTGATAGAACTTTTGTATAATTTATTTGGTTTGTAGATAAAATGTTGTTTGTCAACAAGTCATAGTAAAAACAATATGATTGAATTATTTGAATTAAAAATTAGAACTTTTAACATATTGTTTAAACAATTTGTAGTGTCGTATATCGGGGTACCGGGATTCTCAGAGCGTTCCCATAAAAATCAATAATTACTTACGCACTTGATTCAAAAAACAATGCAACATTTGTAGCATACCTATTAATTTAAAATAAATTACGTATGAAATATCCTTAAAATTATATGCAGAGGCTTAGAGGCGCTCTGTGGACTCGGGCTAGTTCAGCAACATTTTATATCGAAAACCACGTTAAAACGTAGGTTGGAAACTCAGTTGAATTTAAAAATCCCGGTAATAGTCTGGGAAGTATGATAAGACTATAAGCATTTGTTATTAATTAACGATACTATTTATTGGAATAGTTAGCTATGTTATTAAATAATGACAAATAAATATTCCAAAGAAAACGTACACAAATTTTCAAACAATATGGTTGTCACCACTCCAAATCAAACTTTACTCACCATGATATCGCGTTACCGTAATCGTAATATCTGCTCATATTAATTCTAATTTATAAAAGTTACACTAATTACAAATTAAAATTATTTACGTGTTTTTCACAAAACGCCATCACTTGACGCTTACAACTATACGGCCGCCACGTTGACCATAGACTAAATTTATATTTTTCCTTTGATATGTATCTAGCCTTATACTATTATTTACATTTTAATTACTTATCTAATTGTTAAAATTACTTATTTTAGGAGCCTATCTCTATTTTTTCATTGATTTAATGTTGGAGATTTAAATGAATAAAAAAAATTGCTAAAATATGCTCATTCTATTCAGATGCACGTCGAAAAAATACTGAGTTATTGTAAAGCTGTGTCTACACAAGTAACTCTATTAGCATGTGATACGCGATATCCTTTTCCTAGTTTTGCATGCTGGGCAACATTTCGTTCGGATATTTATTTTGAGAAATTTTTGAAAACGAAATTATCAAATCTAATGCAAAAATTCCAAAAATAAATATGTTAAACAGTTATTACAGAAATATTCGTAAAGTCATAAACAAACTATCATATTACGACAACTTTTAATTATGTTATATGCTTTTGATTTGCCTTCTTTTGAACAAATCACAAAATTATTGAATCGATGATCGCTCTTTTTGCTTATTATATTAAATATTTTGTTACAAAAGCTATGAAACTAATAGAAACGTAATAACTTGTTCATTTTATATTATAAATAAAGTTTTTACAGTGTTATAAGTGTGACTTGAATATAATCTGATGTTATTGTTTGTTAATTTAAGAATGACGACGAATGTTTGAGGAACTAACAACATTAAAACTATGGAGGGGGGCTTAACTGATTGTATTTCGAGTACAAAGTGATTTTCAGTAGAACAAGAAGCTGAACTTTTATCAAATTACGATTATGTTTGCGCTCGAACAGTGGCTATGACGGGTAGGAATCGTATTCCTGTTTTGAATTTTCATTAATAAATAGACAAACTGTACTTTATTCGGTCTGCTATACTTCACATCATGACCTTTATGAAGAATTTGAGAACTGAAATATTAATCAAAACTTTAATTAGACCGGCAATCGACACTTCCACGGAATGGATCAATTAATACAACATTTTTGAAGTTAGTATTCTGTTAATTAATTGATGTATCCAAACGCAAATTGTTCTGAAACTTGTTAATTTTTATTGGTTCCATAAGAATAGTTTTGATTTATCGATCAATATATTGTTGTAAGCAGTAATATTATGACTTATATAAAAAAATAATACACGGTACTCTTTTTTTTATCGGTAACGAGTATTTTTATAAATATATTGCATTTTTTGACGAATGTAGTTTCAATGTTTGTAAACGGTTTTAGTTTCGGAACGTGTCTTAAGTGGAAGCTTCCTGGAAACGGAAATGTATATTTTTTTTACTGTTCTATTTCCTAATATTCGCAGTTGTTCTGATTGTTGTCGATGTAATCTATCGATGGTTTATAAATAAATTAATAATGTATAGGCTTATTAAATCGATACTTTTAATTGCTATTAAATTCATCGGTGGAAGTTGATGTCTTTTGGTTGTGGCTGATATGATGATGATGCTTCTTTATTAAATAAATACAACATAGGTACCTACTCAATTTATTTAAAAAATTTAATAGTAATACAAAATAAATACATTTGTAAAAATCAATACATTTTAGTTACAAGATTTATTAATGCATTCCAAATCTGCAATTAGTAGAACTTTTATATGTGAGATAAAAATCATTTTACACACGTCTTATCCAAGAACTTATAATATTAAAAAATATTACGAAATAAAGATTACGAGTGTATAATAGACACTTTAGATGTATATTTCGCAATTACTCCATAATCTAGTTGCAAGTGTGTGTATTCTGTGTGCACCACATTGACCACAATGGAGACGCCGGTATACCACGTTGGACTAATCGAGTTCGGTGCACATCAAGACGTGCATGTACCGGCCTAGTGGCTCCCTCGGGCCGGTCCGTCCACAGGCGCTCGGCTAGAGCGGCGGCCCGGGGCCACGCGTGAGCTACCAAGCTGCCTTCACCTACCTCTGTCGACCAAACTGTAGCCTCTCCGCCTTCTATCACGCCCGTACCATGCTTTAACCACGGACGATGCTCATATACCCGTTGCCATGAATTGTACGGGGCTCCATTGTTTTCTTCGTACCACGCTCCTTGTCCGGCGTTCAAGTCCCAGGCATCTTCATGAGACATAATTGTTCGGATGCCGGTTACATATGTTTGCGCCCATGCAGCGTGACGAACTTGAAAACCTATATTATCAATATACCTTCTTATATCAGATTTAAATCTTTCACTAAGGCTTGACATCCAAAAAATGGTTAATTTTGGTATTCTACCAGTTCGTCGTTCTAAGCGTTTTAGAAGCGATTGTGTAAAATGAATCCAGAGGTCCATGGAGTCATTGAAAGTGTGACGAAACTGATCGTTCCAACAACGCAAAGATATGTCGCTGCCACCCAGATGAACCATGTCTTCGACTCCGGTCAGTTGCATCACGTCTATAAATAGACGTTCGAAAAGGTCGTATACTCGTTCATTGACTGGATTCAGCTGTCCACAGGGCGGTTCACTGCAATAGTCACTCCAATGTTCGAGGTCAAGGCAAAACACTAAGTCACCCAGATCCGCGACCGGGCCCCAGCTCCAGGCGTGGCCGACATGGGCCGGTGCATCTATTTCTAATAACACACGGATCCCGCGTAGCCTGGCCCTCCGCACAACTGTTCGCACGTCGTCCGGACTGTAAACGTCACCAGGAGTATGCGCGCCATAATTAGATAATTCGGGGATACTGTTCGTTTGCAGCGGAAAAGCTTGTGAATCGGTAATGTGCCAGTGAAACGTGTTCAATTTGGAAGCGGCCATTGCATCTATATTCAACATTAGCTCAGTTATAGGAAAGAAATTGTGCGCCGTATCTACAAGCAATCCACGATATGGAAATTTGGGGGCATCGTCTATTCTTGCTGCTTCTAGTATCAAAAGAGATCCCAAATACGAGTCCAACCAGACCAGTTGCAGGAGTGTCTCCAGCCCATGTCTAGCGCCACAGAACGAATGAGCGGCTATATCTGCTATTAATGCGACGGCAGTTCCTTCAACAGGTCGTAATGAAAGGCTGTAACTTTCGTCAGTCTCTAATGTCATTCGAGGGTCATCACTGCCGTTGACCAGTAATCTTACTGATACACTACGCCACTCTTCGAAACCTCGTGAACCATGTTCTATTCGTTGCAAGTCTTCGCGGAAATGAGCAAAAGCTTCTTGAAGGTGCTCATGTACTATTTTCGTGGGAGCCTGGATCATTTGTAGTTGGAACATGTCAGAGCGAGCAGGTACTGCGGTGGTAGACAGACTGACTGATCCCGTTGGCTGTGGCCAAATCTGTATTGATGAGCATAGCATGTTGCAGGTTTCCAAAGACTGTAGTTTTGATACGTGTGTTGCTTTTAATGGCAAACATTTGTCGTTTATGCATTCCCAGTTCCACAGAGGTAAGGCGTTCCTGAAGAAGAGACCGTAGGGTTTTTACTTCTTAGAAGTAAACAACACAAAACGTTATTAAACAACATTATTTTGGAAGCTGCTTACCTGGTATTATAAGATGTTTGGCAAATGTACGTTTTAAATGCTAGCAGCCATAAGAAAAGTATAATGTTATCGGGTAAAACTTGGATCGTCAGCCACATCACTTATACAATTTTCCAATATAAATTTATAAAATACTTCAGCATATTCCAATACTTCCCCCCTTTACAGTTTGGACTTGAAGTTTGACATTTTAATAATCAAACATCATAAATAACAGGGACGTTGAAAAAAAAATATTATCATTGATCTGGTAATAGGTTGTTGTTGTTACGCACTTTTTTTTGAAAATTGGTAATCAATATTGAATCAATATTGAATCTATGTTGGATGACATAACGTTCCGCCTAGCTGTATGCTTACATTATGTTTCTCCGCATTATTGCCACTGTGGAGAAAGAGTCGATGGCTTGGGACACCATGGTCTTTCTTGTTGCAGGAGTGCAGGCCGCATAGCTCGCCATGCCAGCATCAACGACATCATTCGTCGTGCTCTTGCCTCAGCCGGTGTACCAGCTGTATTAGAACCTACGTGATGACGGCAAGAGACCAGATGGCATGTTGTTGCTGCCTTGGCTTGGAAAATCGGTAAGCCTTCGGTGTGGGACGCGACATGTGTAGACACCCTTGCGCCATCACATCTTCTAAGTACCGCTGCATGCGATGGTGCGGCCGCTTCCGCGGCGGAGGTCCTCAAACGGCGTAAATATTCAAATCTAGTGGGTAACTACTATTTTAAGCCGTTTGGGGTCGAAACACTTGGGCCATGGGATCCCAGTGCACACTCTGTCTATAAAGATATCGCCCCTAAGCTAATCGACTCTACACGTGACCAGAGGGCTGGCTATTTCTTCGGACAGAAAATAAGCATTGCCATCCAACGTGGCAATCCAGCACCTTAACGCCATGCTGTTTTGACTTGAGGCGTCACAACCCCTATACTTATTAAATATAGGTACTCTTTGGACCATGCCTTGATTTTGTTAGTGACCATAGATTTTTATAGAAATTTTCCATGAAGGTATCTTCATGAAATCTTTGCATGATAACCGCACCACCTGACCTACGATCTTTGGACAGTCAGATCAAAGAGTATAATAAGTATAGGGGAGTCAAATTCACCTCGCAGCGTCTTACAGCTTATAATCATTAAGGAGTAATTACGCCTCACCTCAAGAGCTAAACCGTAACATGCTTTACAAAAAGTTAATGGGGTACAAAGAAGGGTATAATGTAATACCCACTTTTCACTATTTATGTTATGAGTCCCATGTGTGGGTGTGCCTATTGCCGTATACCGGGCACAATTCCAGAATTCGTGCTACTACTGAGAATTTTTATAAAGCCCAGTAATACTTAGCCCGACCCGGGAATCGAACCCAAGACTCCTTGCCCAGCACCCGCACTTACGACTACTCGGCCAACGAGGCAGTTGAAATTAAAAATAAATAATTAATTAAAACAAACAGTAGAGCTTGCCACTTTAATTCTCAGTCAAACCACAGCACCAATAGTAACTACACCAGGAAAACATTAGTAAAACCCGTAGTTATTTGGCGAATATTTTGAAAGCAACCGTATACGTATTAAATAAAGGCTGAAAAATGCACCAAAACTCAATGACGTAAAACCAAGAAGCAATATAAACAGGTCTTTGTAAAGATGAAAGTTGTTCCGACCGTAGTAGTTAGGATATCTGAAATGAAAAGATGTATTGTATAATGAAAATAGAAAAAGTCAAATAGAGTAGGAGTCTGGGGCAACTGTGCTAATTCATCTTCATCATCTATATATCTACATATATATATATAAATAAAATCAATTTCTGTTTGTTAGTCTCGCGGTTGAACCGATTTGACTAATTTTGGTCTTGAAATGTAACGGTTGAACCGATTTGACTAATTTTGGTCTTGAAATGTAACGGTTGAACCGATTTGACTAATTTTGGTCTTGAAATGTAACGGTTGAACCGATTTGACTAATTTTGGTCTTGAAATGTTCGTGGAAGTCCAGGGAAGGTTTATAAGGTAAGAAAAATATTTGTAGGAGGTAAGAAGTTTGTCGGCTCAGCTAGTTACCGTAGACCTGGTTTTAATCGCAAGCAAGTATGTATCAGTTTGCAATCAGCTTAACTATCGTGCCTGAGAATCAATGTCTGAGCAGACAGGATGTGTATCCGTAGACGTGCACGTAGACCCGGCCACACATCGGGGTAATCGAAACCAGTTTATCATTGTCTCGCAATGTACAATATTTGGGCACATCCTTCCTGCCTAGGGCCGGGATATGAGTGTACGTCAGGGACGATATCAGCTTTCGTCGCCATCTCACCTGTCTATCTTATGGCTGCGTGGAGATAACGACGACCACCCTCGTGTCTATGCGTGTCTATATAGGTCCCACAGCGGTGATAGTGAGGTCAGAGGTCTTCACTGTTGGACCTTCTGCTGACCTCTCACCCGGACAGCTACAGCGTATCCATTGATGCACAAGGATTGCATTGTTCGAAGGTCTGTTTCTTAAACGGGCTCACCGCGACTACAAGAGGCACGCGGTCGTCGTGTATGGCACTATAAGTCGGCAGACTGAAATGAGATGCGATGCGGTCCTTTTTTGCATCCTACCCTTGGAGGTGGGTTTGCTTCTTGCAGGATGATCCCAACACCGCTGCCGATTCTGTTGCTGATGTGGTGCTGCAGGGGATGGAGCTTTTCGTCCGAACTTCTCTGGTCCCCGTTGGTGGCAGAAATCGGCTCTGGTTTGGTGCTTCTACCAGAACGGCCTCACGCAGAAAGCGGGGGGCAAACCAAGCCCGTTGGTTGCACTAAAATAAGAGTATAACTTTGCCTCCAAATCCTTCAATTCAAAAGAGCTATTGCAGGGGCCAAGTCGCAGCACCTTGGTAGAATTGGTGAGAGGCTTGAGCGCCTTCCATCAGGAACTCGTGCATTCTGGTCGCTCGTCAAAGCTATCGAGGGCAATTTCTGCAGGCCGTTATTTCCACCTCTACTCATGGGTGGGGATTCGTTGGTCATGACGCAAGAAATAAAGCTCAATTTTTAGGGAAATTCTTTGCGTCCGATTCGGCACTGAATGACGGTGCGGAAGGTATATGCCGTATATGCGGTTCCACCAGCGCACAGTACGTTTAGCGCTCTTGTCCCTTGACGTCCATAAGTCGAGTGGGCCTGATGGGATCCAACCCATTGTTTTAAAGATGTGTGCTCCTGAGTTGGCTCCAGTTCTAACACCTCTTTTTCGGATCTCTTACTCTTCAGGCGTAGTACCGACATCATGGAAGATGGCTTTAATCCAATCGATGCCTACAAAGTCATCGACCTAAACCATCCAACTACAGACCGGTAGCCATAACTTCCCTCTTCTTGAAAATAATGGAGTCTATTATTAACTGCCGGCTCCTCCGTTACTTAGAGGATCATCAGCTGCTCAGTGACCATCAATACGGCTTTCGTAAAGGTCGGTCCGTTGGTGATCTTCTAATTTAGTTTAGTCCGGACCTAACGCCCTGGGGCTCCTCTGGTGTTGCAGGTGTCCATGGGCGACGCTGATCGCTTACCATCAGGTGATCCGTCAGCTCGTTTGCCTCCTATTCCATAAAGAAAAAAACATTCAACGATCAGTTAAATACTGGACATGTGTGTACCACGTACTTGTAATAATTCGATTTTTACCTGATGCATATGTCCATGAGAGCGGGACATATGAGCGCCAATACAGATGTGCAGAAATTCCCCACAAATGCCACAAACGGCGCTTGAAACGGTATGATGTAACAAATAATAACTGAAACGATTGAAATGTTCATACAATATCCATTATATATTATGTACATACCTACATAGTTCTAGGCTAAGTTATTTTTTTCGCGGTAGTTGATCGGATGTAGAAAAACTGTTGCAGAATAACATTACAAACAAAAAAAATATGGCGCCTTATATGTATAATTATAAACACAAAACAAAAACTCAAGATGTGAAAATAGTGCTATATTATTCCTCTTATTTTTGTTGATGGTGACCGTAGACAGCGGTTATTTCTTCATTTACTTGTCAGAATTATTTTGTAACAAATATTTATAAACGATTTCAAAGAATAAAATAAAGCTTATTGTGACCTTTTTTACTTTTTTTTTATTACGACCACTGAATCAGAATAGAGTATATTTAAACAAATATACCAATAACTGGCCACTGCTCAAGAAAAAAAACATTTCTCTTGATTGACTAGCGTCTTCGATTTATGTGTATATGGTTATGGCTTATAAAAAGATTTTCATGACCAATTTCCTCTCAGTCGAAAACCCACAAAATACTTCACTGAGCCCTATCATGAAATGCTATGTTGTCAACTGCGGCGTCGGTGGCGGATTGAGTAGCGGCAGACGTCAAAATACGTAAAAAAAATCTGTCGACTGCTCCCGAATTACTCCCAATTAGTAACTTATCTAACTACAGTTAATGCTCTAATCTACAGCTAGCATAACATCCTGTAACAAGATATTGTCATTCAGTCACAAAGTGATGGATAATATTTCGACTGATCACACAAATATGAATAATTTTGCGCTCATCTGACGTATAGTCCATCACTTCACGAAGTCGACGGTTACCTTTCTTTAAAAGATTATGCTAACTATAAAGTAGATTAGTTTTTGAATAGAAAAAAACGATTCGAAAATTAGTACCAACTTTGTAATATGTTTGGGCGGCTGCCACGACTCAACTTACCACTGGTGCCGCAGCTGACGCTCACGAAGCTTCACGACACAACTCCTTGACGCATCTCACAAGTTATCGACTGAGAGAAAATAGGCCATAAAAAATAATGCTTAACTTACCATCCATATGGTGGTGTAGTATGGTATACCAGGCGTACAGTGGCGCGCCATTTAACGTCAGGAATTGTGAGAAAAATATGAATAATTCGATTTAAAAATAAAATATTCCATATATAGTTATGAGCCCATTAACAATTTCGTTTATAATGTCATTCTAGATAATATTTTACCTACATTAACGACTGCCGCCAGAAAAAAGAAAGGCACCAAATTTAGGCAATGCCATTTAGAGGTTTGTTGACGGGAGAAGGAGAATTAAGGGACTGGTATCTTCTGAAATGGAGGTTGGATAGTGTCGAGGTACCAATATACATCCGCTGTATAGTTCCTATTAATAGTTACATTACATCTTGTAGCTTATAGTCTTCTTAGTTCCTTGATAAATTAACTATTCTTCAACAAGCGTATAAATGTATAACTTACAAGATGTAACAACGAACAATGGTCTAGCGACAGTGTCAATCATGCGCAGTGTGATGTCCGATGGAGTAGTCAACTGGTCGTGGTACTTTATCACTTCGATAATGGTCAGAATGGCGGGTTGGCATTGTAGTGGAAACGCGGAAGCGACAGCAACCATGTAAAAGCCAATTGCAGCCATCGAAGATCTACAAAATATTATTTCATTAACTAACTGTTATTATCAAGACATTTGTCAATGTTGTTCGAGTACCGGACATCATCTAGCTAACGATGATCAAAACTTTTTTTAAGTATCTCAATCTTTGCAAACACCTTTTTTATGTCGATCAAAATCTTAACTACTTAATGACTACACAAAAAATGTTAGAGGAGAAACTGCACAATAAATTATTATGTTTTCGGCTTACTCACGTAATAATTTGACGAGGAACTCGACTAGTTTCAAGCCATGCTAGAGGCTCATATTCATGAGCAGCATTTCGCGACCCGCGACGCGGCGACTGTGGCGCTGCTACTCCTCATGATGTGAATATGAGCCTCTAGCATGGCTTGAAACTAATCGAGTTCCTCGTCAAGTTATTACGTTAGTAAGCCGAAAACATAATAATTTATTTAGTATGTCTCACGAAAGTTACAATACAAAGAGAAACTGCACGTAAAGAATTTTTGTTTTATTAGCTGTAAAATGTTAAACAACTCGATTAGGTAACTAAAACATTAAAATGAATTTTTTTTCGATAGTCCGCAGTCACGACCTTTTTCTTTTACCTACTTTACAGAAATACAGATCTATATTTCATTGATAAAATCATCACATCACATCTATATCTAATTTATTTGAAATTCACTGCATGACTCAATGTAGTCCATCTTATGGGCAGTCGGCTACTTGCAGTACTATAAGTTACTATTCCAAAAATGTTTGATGCCAATACCATGTGTCGAAGATCACTCACGTTTCGTCATAAGGAAGGGATCGCAGTATATTTTCATCCATGGTACCGAAGGTCACGTACCCCAGGGTGCCGAAAAACACCGAGAACATGGTCGGCCCAAGAATACCGACGTTCAGTACTCCGAACCTGCTCGTTATTCTTTTCGCTTGCTTCAGACTTTTGTCTATGGACAGGGTCTACAGGCAGGTAAAATGTATTATAAAATAATGTGACATTACACCTTAAAAAGGCTGTCCCAAAAATCAAGCAAAGAGTAATTTCGATAGAAAAAGTAGGCTTAGCATACTACATTGTACAGTGGCAATAAGTGTCGTAATGTGCACTTCTGCCTACCCTTCGGGGATAAAAGGCGTGATGTTATGTTATGTTAATTAGGCATCTATAAAAGACAGATATAAGATATATAAACTTACTCACCACTCCAATTGCACTCAAATTGAATAACAATGAACCAAAACAAAACATTACAGATCCCAGGTTCGTATGCGTCACCACCTCTTTATCTTCCCCGTCATAATCTGTCACTATATGCTCAAACACGATTATAATTCCCATCAAATTCAGGAAATTACCTGCAAATGATATATGAAAACAATAATTGAGATCTTATATCACATCAACAGCCTGTGAGTGACCATTGCTGAGTCCCTCTTCTCACACGAAGAAGGCTTGAGCATTGATCACCACGCTTGCTCAAAACGGATTGGCGACTTTAAACTTAGAGGTATAGTTAGAAGTTATAAGCCCAGTTAGGCTATTGTGTTAGCAGTCAATTCGAACACTCTGGTTACTTCACGCTGTTCATATTAAGATCTATGAGAACAATAATAAGTAAGCAAAATATCTATATATGTCGCAGTATTTAGTTGAATCAGCTTTAGTTTATTAAATAACTTTAGTTTATTTTATGGAATGACAAAGGGACTTGACATCAGTCCATTAGTGAAATCACTGCGATGTAGCGTAATTTGTAACAATTGGTTAGGGTTTGGGGTTTTTTTAAGGGGGGAAAATCATCGAATGCCTGCTCCCGCCTGGGTGAGGCTGGAGGGGGAGTGTCAGACTTTTACTGACTAAAAACCAACCCGTCCTTCTCCTGCACGTCGAGCCGCAGCCCCGGTAACCCGTTAGGTTCTCCGCAACTCCGAATCGGCATCAACCCTGTTGGGCCCCATCCGTGGTGGTCTGATGGCTCTTTGAAGCGCGCGCGGAACGCGACGCGCCGTACGCTCGGGTCTGGTTCTTGTCGGGCGGCGAGCTCAATGAGTTTGGGGTAGTTCTCCCTTTCCCCTAATACCACGCCCAAGACAAAGTAAGCACTTACCGTTTTTAAAGAAAAACAAGATTTCAAAACACTTAAAACTAACTGAAATATTCAGGAATCGGACCCGGGTCAATAAATGACCTAGACAGCTGGTTTCACAGTTACTGCACGATGTTGCACAGTTGCTCGTTTTTGCCCCCGGGTTCGTTCACAGACGAGCAGTCTAAATATAAATAAACGAATTTAACTCACCCAGCATGGCCACGTAACTGACAATAGACAAGTCCACCATAAAGAATTCTAATAAAAAATATGGGAACAGGAGGCACATGAGGGACGGCTGACTGCTCTGCCAGTCCATTATCTACAAAGAAAATGAATCTAGGTATAGATGCATGGGTTTGTACGGTAAAAGGTCAAAAGAACGAGACTACTATCGGTTGCGCTGCAGCGCTTATACACACATGCACACGCATATTTTTATCCGTGTTTACTTATGCACTGCCGTGTGAACATCACTCACGGTGGCAGTGGACTTTTGACCTTTGACTGTACAAGTCGTCGTGTCCGTATCTCATTTGAAGGTAGGCAGTGATAATCTCTCGCGCTAGAATTTACACCTATACCCAATTTCATCACGATTACTGAAGCCGTTTTGACGTGAAGGTGGAACAAACAAACAAACATATAAACATTCGCATTTATAATATTAGTAGATTAAGATGCACATATTCAGTTATTATAATATTGGTACAAAATCAGTCGCGTAATAATGATACGACCACTTACATCTCTCAAACAATCGCTGGTGAATATAACGAATACTGAACAAGTGCCAAGTTGACTGACAACCATAAATACGGCTATTATTGTCCTGTAAAAAAAAGGTAATTATTCTAGCAATATCGATGATTATTTTGCGTTTCCTAGCACTTTCAGAAGACAATAAATGTATGAAAATGAAGAATCTTCTAATTGGTATAACTTCTTCATCTTGGATCCCACAACTTTGACGCCACATTAACTATTGCTTCAAATGGCTATTTCTAACGATACATACCATTTTTTTTCGTAGGCTTTCGTTGGCTTTTTCATTGGTTTTCAGAAAAAAATATAATATTTGACAATTAGTATTATATACTCACGGACCGTGTCTGCCCAAGAAGTGGAATGCAGGAGGTCCATGAAGGAGAGCTACACGGAAGCCATATCGATACGATACGTATGGTATCTGCAGCTGCTTTGCTATCTCGTTCAGGCATCCTAACTGCACAAGCGAACAATAGTCAAATTGTTTTCTTTAGAATTCACTAGATGGCATCAATGGGGTTTAGTCCTGTTAGACATCATTATTACCATCAACCGCAGGTGACAGTCCACAACTGGACTTTGGGCGTCCTCTGATGAAGGCGAATGTTCTCTAATGTGAATATTTACTTCATGATGGCGAATCTTTCTTGTCTCATAAGACCAAAATCTCTCTTGGCCTTAGGAGCCAAGATTCGCCATTATCGGGTTATAGACTTCTTATTTCTTCTTACCTGCTGTTTCTAAAATATAAATTTAAATCTTGGGCTAAAAGGCTAGCAGTATAATTATAATTACGAATTACTCAGCCAAAAGAGCGTCAAGAGCCAAAGTAGTATTGTAGGTCAGTTGTAAAAAATATAAATCAGGTGTTATTTACCAGTAAATGATGTCCATAATTGATCAGAAGTCCGGTGAGTATTGTGAGGATCGGCCCCACGATAATTCCAGCTTTACTGATTATAAGCGGCATGCCCAGCATCCCGGCAGCAAACATCGTCCGCAACAGGTTGAAATACGCCATCCACAGCCTGACATCACAATAATAAAATATGTTTCTTTAGTTTTAACAATACCCGATTAGCATTCACCTTCATAACTATGGTTTCCAGGCAAAAACTTTTTTAATTTTGTTAAATTGGTCGATTTTCGTAATATTATATTTGGAAGACTGGAGTCAAGTAATTTGGTTGTGTTTAACCTTCATGCGGCTATGCTAAGGAGCACGATTAGCCAGACTTCGGTCCCGTTCGTCACTTGAACATCTGTGACCTATAGTTAACGTAGTGGTTAATGAAATTCTATCATGATATGGGGGATTAACTATTATGGGTTCAACTAAATAATGTGGTATCAACTTAAGGGAGTTGTATAGGGTTGTATGATGTTGCTTTATGTAAAACACTTGCTAAATATAATCCACACACTTGATACCTGTCTAGCAGTTAAGAGATCGCAGTTAGTATAGAGAAAATTTAAAGAATTTTGCCGCCATACCCTCGGTGGGTTGTGGTGGTTGCGTTCTAAACATCAACAGATTGTGACACTCCTATACTGGCCTACAAGCCTCCTCTACATACGAGGGATTTACCATAATCTCACTTGTGAGGTTGGTTGCAGATTGTACTTTAACTCGTCGAGTACCGGTTTTATAGACACAATTAAAGAACAATAGGTTGCGGTCACCGGTGACCGCTTGGTGTTTGACAGTTTAAAAGGTTCAGGTTTACTAAGGCACTGCTACCCGGCCTCTGTTAAATATGTAGCCCCTTTGTAGGCTCTTACAACACGGTGAAGAACACAGAAGAGTGTATTTTCTTCCTATTAGGTGACATGTTTGCATACTTAATATTATGTGTGGGTGATCTATGGTCTCTGGGGTTGTAGTCATTTTCCTCCGGCCTCAGTGAAGGTAACCTCGTCTTCCTGATGTCAATAGTTTGGTTCGTTCGGTGTGCTTGGAACATAAGCCTACTGACTTCCTCAACGGCTGCCCTGAAATATGCATATATATAATAAGTTTAGGTATCAAAAGATTAATTCGATTTTGTGAACCATTTGCAAAAAAAACTAAACACATCACACACAGGTTCTAATTCGATAGATTTCTGCCTTAACTCAATACATTTTTTAAGGGGGAAAATCATCGAATTACTTCTCCCATCTTGGTGAGGCGGGAGGGAGTATCAGACTCATACTGACTAAAAACCACCCCGTTCCTATGCCTGCCCTTCCAGCCGGAGCCCCGGTAACCCGTTAAATCTTTTTGGGGATTAGGAGTTGGAGGATCGTTGGGGATTCAGGAATTGGGGAGATTGGGGAAGGGGAGGGTAATTGGGCCTCCGGTAACTCACTCACACGACGAAACACAACGCAAGCGTTTCTTCACGTCGGTTTTCAGTGAGGACGTGGTATCAGTCCGGTCGAGCCGGCCCATTCGTGTCGAAGCATGGCTCTCCCACACTTAAATTATAGTATACTACCTACTTATAAATAGTTAACTGGTACAGTGCTTTATGGTGAAGTAAAGGCATTTTTAACATATTACAATATTTATTACTCAAAATATTAAAGGTACTTACATTATTTACAAATAAATCTGAATTTACTACGAAGTCACCAAAACTTGAATATATAAATTGCACAAAAGGTATCTTAACGAATTATTCTACGCACTCATAAGAGACATAAATAAAGTAAGAATGTAGATACTTGACGAAACCATTGATAAATAATGTAAAAGTTTATTTCTAGGAATATAAAATGATACAAATTATTTTAATATAAAATTATAAATCGACAATCAATAACAGTAAAGTATAATAAAACCTGTCAAAAGTCTACAAGTCGTTGACAGATGTTTTATTTTAAAACAGACGAGAGACAAAATAATTATAATAAAAACTCTGAATAATTTACTCCTGTTTGTTATTTTATACCGATCCCTTCAACCTGCTTCAACCGTTTGGAGGACGCAAACATTCACATCAACAGCCTATAAATGCCCACTGCTGAGCAAAGCCTCTTCTCACACGGAGAAGGTTTGAGCATTAATCACCACGCTTGTTCACGGCTGCTGAGCGGGATCGTGAGAGGGTCGATCCGTTGAAGGCGTCGAGGAAATAACTACCGCGGCGCCTAATATGTTGATTCCCTGTCTACAATATTGACAGACAAACCTTCGAGGTCATGAGCGCTTAGAGTGGGGAATCTAGGCTGAAGGTCATTTTTAAATTGGGGAATATGATGTTGCGGTGGAGGACCTTTGATATGGTCTGCTTTTAAGTTGAGAGTTTTTTGAGTGAGTCTGGGTAGCTCTTTCTGTCGGATCACTTTGCTCACGAGAACTCAGCTTAACCTGTATCTCAACTCATTGTTTGGAGAGTGGTAGTGTTTTCCAAAGTTTTATTTTATGAGTTCCACTATTTATGTATGTTATGAGTCCCATGTGTGGGTGAGACTCCGTGCTCTTACTAAAAATTAAAAAAAACTCAGTAATACTTTGCCCGATCCGGGAATCGAACCCGAGACCCCTTGCCCAGCAGTCACACTTGCGACCATTCGGCCAACGAGGCAGTTAAAATTAAAAATAAACAATTAATTAAAACAAACGGTAGAGCTTGCCACTTTAATTCTTAGTCAAACAACAGCACTAATACAGAGTAGAAAGTAACACAAGAAAAACATTAGTAATACCCGTAGTTATTTGGCGAATATGTTGAAAGCAATCGTATACGTATTATATAAAGGCTGAAAAAAGCACCAAAACTGAAAGACGTTAAACCAAGAAGCAATATAAACAGGTCTTTGTAAAGATGGAAGTTGTTCCGGCCGTAGTAGTAAGGATATCTGAAATGATAACATACATATGGTATAATGAAAAGTAAATATAAAAGTAAAATAAAGTGGGAACTGTGCTAATTCATCTTTAAACGGTATAAGTAAATAACGGTTGAACTGATTTGACTAATTTTGGTCTTGAAATGTTCGTGGAAGTCCAGGGAAGGTTTAATAGGTGAGAACAATATTTGTAGGAGGTAAGAAGTTTGTCGGCTCAGCTAGTTACCGTAGACCTGGTTCTGATGGCAAGCAAGTGTGTGTCAGTTGGCAATCAGCTTAACTATCGTGCCTGAGAATCAAAGTCTGAGCAGACAGGATGTGTATCCGTAGACGTGCACATAGACGAGTCGTTCCGTAGTTTGGTTCAAAAAGCATATCAGGACCTATAGCTCTGGATATGCTTTTTGATCGACCTTGCAACACCTATAGGTCTGAATATGATAAACAAAAATAACATATTACTATGCAGTTTATAAACACAAAAAATATGATTATACAGTTTATACCCTTTTTTTAGAATATGTTCTCTCTTCAAGGAGTACCCGGCCACACATTGGGTAAATGAAACCAGTTTATCCTGGTCTCACATTGTACGATCTTTGGGCACATTCAACGATCAGTTAAATACTGGACACGTGTGTCCCACGTATGTACTTGTATTAATTCGATATTTACCTGATGCACATATCCATGAGAGCGGGACATATGAGCGCCAATACAGATGTACAGAGATTCCCCACAAATGCCACAAACGGCGCTTGAAACGGGACGATGTAACAAATAATAACTGAAACGATTGAAATGTACATATAATATTTATTATTGTTTCCTAGCTAAGCTACTAGGTGATCTGCTGACCTACTAGCACACAAGATGGGGTGTATATAAATAAAACCACCACTGTGTACTGTTCTATGCTGGTATATATATTTGTACTTATACTTGTACTTTGAACTACTTGGTCTTACAAATCCATTTTACCTTATAGTTTCATTGGTAACGAAACCATAGCTCGATTTTAATTGCGGCAACGCCATCTATCGAGCCATGAGACAACTTTTGAATAATAATATTTATTTTGACTTTAACAATAAGTTTGGTCTTGAACATACCGCCCACCAAGGACATTTAGTGGAGGAATGTCCTTCTTAACATTTGTCCTTAAACTAAATATAACTAAAAAATATGAAAATAGGTTTTTGCACAGTAACATTTTGCACAGGTTTAACAAAAATACAATTCATTAACTGGTAAAATTACAACTTTTTCTTAACATTAAATAAACCTTGGAAACTTAATAGTATCTAAACATAAATAGAACTTGTAGACAAAGTGAGAAAAATCTTCAACAAAACTATATTAAATAAACCTTACAACTAAACAAAAATGTTTATCACGCATCACAAGTTGAGATGATACAAAGCATGTAGTTATTAAAGTACTATTTATCTGCTACTGGCAAAATACACAGTTTGTTAGTTGGCCTCTTAATAATGCTTGTTTTGGTTTTTAATGTGACAACCCGAGTGACTTTATCATCCCCTGGATGTTTGTCGACTACCCGTCCTAACATCCAACGACTTGGAGGTAGATCGTCCTCCTTAATTAGAACGACGTCTCCAATGTTTGGTTCAGGAACAATGAAAGACCATTTATATCTGTTCATTAGATTCGTAAGGTATTCATTGGACCATCGCTTCCAAAAGGATTGCAGCATTCGCTGCACGAATTGCCACCTTGTTAGAGAACCTACTGAGACATTCTCGTAATTGTAATCCGGTACAGAAACAAGCGGTTCTCCGATTAAAAAATGTCCCGGAGTCAAAGGCATAGATTCTCCTGGATCGTCTAAATGAATAACACTAATAGGTCGTGAATTCAAGCAAGCCTCGACCTGAGTAAGGAATGTAGTGAGCTCTTCATATGTGAGAGTAGACTCGCCTATTACGCGCTTAATATGGTATTTTGTGGACTTCACCCCCGCTTCCCATAGACCGCCAAAATTGGGTGCATGGGGGGGAATGAAGTGCCATTCAGTGCCATTTGCTTCTAAATTTTCTGCTATGGATGACTGCAAAGTTGAAATTTGCTGAAGTTCCCTAGAAGCACCAACAAAAGTGGTACCATTGTCGCTCCACAACTTTGAACAGTGGCCTCGTCGAGACACAAATCGTCTAAAGGCAGCTAAGAATGCCTGTGTTGTCATGTCACTGACTACTTCGAGATGAAGAGCGCGTGTAGTCATACACACAAACAAACATATGTAGCCTTTGTACGCTTTGTGTCCCCTACCTTTAGTGGTTCTAATGTTTATTGGACCTGCGTAATCAACACCGCTGTGCAGGAACGGCCTTGCAGGGGAGCATCGAATCGATGGAAGCGACCCCATCATTTGATTGCGAATAGTGGCTCTTTGTTTCGCACAAATGATGCACTTGCGAACGTATAGCTTCACCAGTTCTCTTACACCAATGATCCAATAAGCGGTTCGCAAATAATTAATCATTAATTGTGGACCTCCATGTAGAGTTTTACTATGAGCGTCCGCAATTATGAGTAGGGTAAAGTGTGACTTCTTGGGCAAGATTATGGGGTGCTTTATTAGTTCATCTAGTGGAGCCTTATCTATTCGTCCCTGAGCTTTCATAATGCCTTTGTCATCAAGGTAAGGACATAAGGATTTGAGTGTACTATTTTTCAAAGGTAAGTCTGATTTTCATATAATTGTTTGTACTCTGTGGAAAACTCTTTCTTTTGTACTATCTTTATACAACATTCTAATGCTTCATGTATCTCTTTCTTTTGCAGGTAAAGTTTGCTTCTGGCATCTCTGTTTAGGAATCGACGACAATATGCAACAACCTTTAATAACTTTGGCAATGAAGAAAATCTCTCAAGTAAGTCAAAATCATTTGATATAATAACTCCTACATGAGTTTTAATCGACTGTTCTAAATTGATCTCTAACTCTTTTGGTCTAAAATAACTAATTTCCGTTTCTTTCAGAAACTGTGGTCCTGAAAACCACATTGTATTTTGCCTAAACAAACTTGGTGACAACCCTCGAGAGGCAACATCCGCTGGATTATCTTTAGTCGACACGTGGAACCACTGCGAAGCTGACATTGTGGTTAAGATTTCGGATGTCCTATTGGCGACAAAGGTTTTCCATTTACTGGGGTGGCTGTTGATCCAAGCTAACACCACAGTAGAGTCTGTCCACGCTTTAATCTTATCTTTGGGTATATTCAACACCTCAGCAGTTTCCATCAATAGTTGTGACAGGAGAACTGCCCCACACAGCTCTAAGCGAGGAATGCTAACTTGTTTTATTGGTGCCACGCGAGTCTTTGCAACCACCAATGACACTTTGACCTCTCCTACGTTTTTAGTTAGTCGCATGTATACTACAGCGGAATACGCTACCTTCGACGCGTCACAAAATCCATGGAGCTCTACGTCGGTTTCTATGGTTTTCCCCAGCCAACGAGGTATATTAACTTCGGTAAGTAATGTTAGCTGTTCCCGATAAGTACGCCATTCTTCCGTTAATTGTTCAGTAAGTAGTTCATCCCAACCGAGACCCGCGAGCCATAATTTCTGTATAAAGATTTTGGCTACAACTATTGTGGGCGCTAGCCAACCCAATGGGTCGAATAATCTAGCTATATCAGAGATTACAGTTCTTTTTGTTGCAGGTGTATTCTGAAGCGGCGGGAGATGAACGGTGTACCGGAAGGAGTCATCATTACGATCCCAGGTAAGTCCCAAGATCTTCATAGTATTATCTAATTTCATTTCTAATTCCTTTTGATCTCTATCTTTAGCTTTACTCTCATTTTCTTCGTTGTTCTCTACTTTATGCTCTATTGTATTAATTTGATCTAATAACTCTTTATTGTTAGTATTCCACTTTTGAAGTTCAAAACCTCCTTTGGCTAAAAGTTCTTTCATTTGCTTGTAGATTTTGATGCCGGTAGTGACGTCATCGCATCCGGTCATTAAATCGTCCATATAGTAGCATCTTAGTACCTTTTCAGTCACGAGAGGATATTCGTCGCCTTCGTCGTAAGCAATTTGATGGAGAGTTCTAACCGCCAGGTAAGGTGCCGACGCCGTTCCAAAAGTAACTGTTAGGAGTTCATAGTCTTTGATCGACTCGTTAGGACTGCTCCGCCAGAGTATCCTTTGAAACATAGCATCCTCATCAGCTACCCTAATTTGGCGATACATCTTAATTATATCTGCCACCAATCCAATAGAGTGAGTTCTCCATCTCATAATTGTGTGCCTCAAGTCCGCTTGTAGTGTCGGTCCAACCATCAAAGTATCATTTAAGGAAACTCCTTTATTGTTCTTCTGAGATGCATTGAACACAACTCGAACCTTAGTAGTGGTTTTGTCTTCTCTTACGACGGCGTGATGTGGTAAATAAACAGCTATTTCTTTTTTATTGTCATCTGGTTTTACAGGTCGCATGTGCCCTAAACGTAAGTATTCTTCTATTACATCCGAGTACTTTTCTTTTAGCTCAGTGTTCTTTGCCAACCGTTTCTCTAATGATTTTAATCTGTTTTCAGCTATAGCGCGAGAATCACCTGCTGTGCACTGCGGATCCTTAACTCGAAATGGTAGCCGGACTTCATATCTACCGTCTGCTCTTCTTTTAGTTGTGGCCTTGTAAAAGTCTTCACATTGTTGTTCTTCTGGCGAAAGTACCTTTTTTGTACTAGTTTGATCTTGAATTTCCCAAAACTGTTTGAGAATTTGATCTAAATTGAACTGAGCGTGTGCTACACTAACACATGGTTGTGTGTAACTTGAACTATTGTCAGTGTTTGACCTATGTACTACACCAGATAGAATCCACCTAATGTGGTGTTCTGAGCAATTAAAGTAGCAGTTGGACTTTTGATAATGCCTGGTTTTATTATGCAACCATAAACATCTGCACCTAGTAAAATATCAATTTTACTGGGTTGATTGAACTGTGGGTCGGCCAACTGTAAGTTGGTGACATCGAACCAGTTAAAAGTATTTTTATTTAATGCTTGATCAGGTAAGTATGAAGTAATTTTACTAATGACGTAAGCGTTGAAATTTAATTTAAAACCTGAATCTACCCTTGATTGAATAGTTATATTCACCATATGTTTCGCTATAGTCGACTTCTGACCTAATCCTGACACCATTCCATGGATGGGAATTTTCTTAAGCCTTAAGAACTGCACTGTGTCCTCAGTCACAAAACAAGCCTGTGAACCTTGATCCAACAGAGCTCTTACTACCTGATAGTTATCCGTCTTGGACTCAGCTTTTACTAGAGCAGTGGCTAGTAAAACTCGTCCAGGAACAGGAACCGTGTTAGTAGATATGCAAGAGACTACTGGAACAGAACTAGTCGAAGGACTATTTTCAACGACAGTAGGTTTTGATGCAGTATCACTCCCGTTCAGCTTTGGGTGCAGCAAAGAATGATGACGCTTATGGCAAAGTTTGCAAGTTGTTGGTTTCTTACAGTTTATTACCGTGTGATTACCTCCTAAACAATTAAAACAAATGTTGTGTTGCGCTACAAATTTACGTCTTTCTTCCAAGGTTTCCTTTGCAAATCTTTTACAAAAGCACAGTTTATGAGACTCGTTACAATACTCACAACGTATGTTGCTTGAACTCACTACCATTGATTTAGCAACATGCGAATGATTATTTTGATTTTGAAGATGTCTCTTTGGTTCTATAAATTCAAGAGCGCGGAACCGGTTCTCTAAAAACGTAGCAAATTCATCATAAGTAGGCAACTCATTGGAATCGTGATTACTAAGACTTAATTCCCATTGTTTTCGCGTTTCTGAATCGAGCTTAAAAGTAACTATGTGGATGATAATGACATCCCAAGTTGTCACATCTACCTTTAGATTTTTCAAACCGTTAAGACAGTCATTTGTTGTGTCTAACAACTCCTTTAAAGAAATCGCTGACTCAACATGCATACGTTTTAACCCAAAAAGACGTTTCAAAATGCAGTTAACTAAATACTTTTTATTGCTGTATCTTTTCTCTAATTGTGCCCAACACTGACTGTAATTTACTTCGGAAACCGGTGTTTGTCTAACAAGCTGTTCAGCCTCACCGCTAAGATGACTCTTCAAGTAGTGCATTTTCTGAACATTGTCTAAACTACTATTGTTATGCACGAGTGACACAAATAGGTCTTTAAAAGTTGTCCACTCAGAGTATTTGCCACTAAAGTTTGGAATTGATATTTTTGGTAGTTTTACAAAAGAGTTTATACTTGATTTATTTGAATTACTAGAAGTACCAGGTTCCGAAATAGTAGCCTTAGGAACATCATATTTTGCAAGCATGGACTTAATCAGACATGTGTATGTGACATATGTGTCTTCTGTACTATCATATAATTCCGATAATATTCTATTCCCTTGCGTTTCATATTGTTCATGCAGTTTAGTGTAATTAGTTACAAACAAATTCCAGTCCCGTTCTAACAACTCTCTTCTAGTTTCAATATAATCAACAGACAGTCTTTCTTTAGGCGACTTTTTAAAATTACTCAACCCTCGCTGAATAACATTTTGAAGTTCCATTAAAAGATTAATTAACCCTTCCATTTTATTGACCAAAATATCAACTAACAAAAGCTAAACAATTAACTTGTGTAAATAACTCTAACCAAATCTCATCAAACTTAATAAGAACAATACAACATACAAAACAATTTGAAAGAAATTTCATAAATATTTGAATGAATTTTTATAAGTGACCAAACTAAGGAATTATTCTAAGTGTAAAAAATTCCTAAAATTTTTACAAGTGTTTGAACTTCATTTATTGGGACGGAAATCCGGCATAGACTCCCCGTTCCCTCGTTTTTTCTAAAATTATTCTAAGTCTAACATGCACATATTACTCTAAGATTAAATTAAGTTAAAATAAACTAAGTCTTTTCTTCATAGATCACAATCCAATAAAATATTCTAAGTCCGAAATTTCTTTGAAATAGAGTCTAAAATTGCTTGAAACTTGTCTTGAAATCTAATAATAAAAAGAGTACTCACAGTTTGCACTTCACACTAACACACTATGCACCTCCAAGTGGCGCCCTCTGTGGCTGCCCGCTGAACTGCGCGTACGTCCCCTGTGACGTCGCGTGACGGCTGCGCCACCTTGCTGTCTTCTAGTGGAGTGTTGATCTGAATGGCGCCCTCTGGTGGCCACTCGTTGAACTAATCCGCCAAAGCTGGCTCAGCTCACCGCCAATGCTGTGTGAAGCTGTCGCCGCTAGTGCGGAGGACTCGCGTACCTTTCTGTAGCAATCCACTACAAGTACGCGGAAAAGCGGCCAACGCGGTCGCCGTTTTGAACTCAAAAATGATCCGGGTCGTATGGACCAATGTTTCCTAGCTAAGCTACTAGGTGATCTGCTGACCTACTAGCACACAAGATGGGGTGTATATAAATAAAACCACCACTGTGTACTGTTCTATGCTGGTATATATATTTGTACTTATACTTGTACTTTGAACTACTTGGTCTTACAAATCCATTTTACCTTATAGTTTCATTGGTAACGAAACCATAGCCATAACCACGATTTTAATTGCGGCAACGCCATCTATCGAGCCATGAGACAACTTTTGAATAATAATATTTATTTTGACTTTAACAATAAGTTTGGTCTTGAACAATTATACAATTATACATATAGGTAACTTGGCTACAATTCTGTGGAAATTTGGAGGTTTATTAACGGGAGAAGGAAAATTAAAGAACGGGTATCTTCTGAAGTGGAGATGGGATATTGTCGAGCTACCAATATACATCCGCTGTATAGTTCCTCTATCCCTCAAAAACATAAAAAAATATAAGTGTAGAACTTACATGACATAACAACGAACAATGGTCTAGCGACAGTTTCAATCATGCGCAGTGTGATGTCCGATGGTATAGTCAACTGGTCGTGGTACTTTATCACTTCGATAATGGTTGCAATGGCGGGGTAGCATTGTAGTGGAAACGCGAAAGCGACAGCAACCAAGTAAAGGCCCATTGCAATCATCGAAGATCTACGAAATATTATTTAATTAACTAAATGTTATTATCAAGACTTGTGGCAAGTTATCGATGTTGTTAGACATCGAGGACTAAAGGGGAGGCCTTTGTCTAGTAGAGGACGTCTTCTAGTAGATCCAAGACTTTGTTAGTAAATGAATCTTTGCAAACACCTTTTTAATATTGAACAAAATCTTACTAACTACTTAATGACTACTCAAAAAAAAATGTTGGAGGTGAAGCTGCAGGCACAGAACTTTGTTCGAAATGATTCTCTTTCACCAGCTTTTTCGTGCTTTTTTTAAAAAAAAAAGTATAAATACTAAGACGGTGGCAAAAAGCACACGGCCCACCTGATGGTAAGCGGTTACCGTGGCCTATGTACTAGGGATGTAACGGAAGTAGTTTTATCGGAACCGAAGGCGGAATCGGAGTTTTTAAATTTGCTTAATCGGAATCGGAACCGGAGTCGGAATCGGAATCGGAGGCAAGGTCAGAAGTGGTGATATGAGAAAGAATTATTATTTAAGGACAAATTCTACATTGTGCAGTATTTTTTTATTCATTTCAGAAATTAATTTGTCAATTTTTATAGATTTAGGATTAGAAGTGCACAATTTTGTAATCTTCACCAAAGTTTCTTTCAAAGTCATTTGTTTTCTAGCATACTGAAAGGGGGTCGAAATCGAAGACTGTTCAGTATTTTTTTTTTAGTTTCTAACTTTATTAATTCTTCATATTCAATGGCATGAATAGACTTCAAATGGCTTTTTAAAGACGTTGTCGTACCTCCCTTTTTTATATACGTCTTCATACACAGTTTAAATTTTGTCGAATCTGAATTAACTGCAATGAAGTAGTTCCAAATACAACTTGATTTAGGTTTCATTGTCAAAAATTAAAACATAAGTATCTAACTATATAAACTAACCATGGGTCGGGGGGAGGGGCAATTCCCCGAGCGACGTGTATGAACCTGTCGCAGCACTCATAACAATCGGTGGGCACAGGCCGCCGCGCCCGTCCGGTATCTATGCTTCGACCTCCGATTAAAACCTCCGATTAAAAAGTGTCGGAACCGAAATCGGAACCGAAAGTATAATAATAATCGGAAGTTCCGACTTAACGGAACCGGAATCGAAGCTCCGTAACATCCCTACTATGTACGCCTGCATTACATGCGTCTTGCCGACCATTAAGAAACCTATTCACTCCCCTCTTGAAAAACCCCATGTTGTAGCCCATTGGGAAAACCACAGCATGGAGTTCATTTCACAATCGGAGGGTCCGTGGGAGAAAATTCCTCTGAAACCGAACTGTACTGTGCTAAATACAATTAGGTAACTAATAAATTTAACTTAATTTTTTTTCGATGCCACACAGTCACAACCTCTGTTTTCTACCTACTTTACAGATCTCAATCTATATTTTATTGATCAAAACAAATTATCACATCACATCTATATATCTAATTTATTTCAAATTAACTGCATGATTATATAGTCCATCCGTTAGGCAGTCGGCTACTTCCATTTACTATAATACTTAACGGTTACTATTCTAGAAATGTTTGATGCCAATAGCCTGTTTAATAAGAGGTCACCCACGTTTCGTCATATGGCAGGGATCGTAGTACATTCTCTTCCATGGCACCGAAGGTCAAGTACCCCAGGGTGCCGAATATCACCGAGATGATGGTCGGCCCAAGAATACCGACGTTCAGTACTCCGAACCTGCTGGTCATCATTTTCGCTTGCTTCAGACTTTTGTCTATGGACAGGGTCTACAGGCAGGTAAAATGATATTTAAAATAATGTGACATTACACCTTAAAAAGGCTGTCCCAAAAATCATGCAAAAAGTAATTTCGATAGAAAAAGTAGGTTTAGCATACTACATTGTACAGTGGCAATAAGTGTTGTAATGTGCTCTACCTACCCTCCGGGGATAAAAGGCGTGATGTTATGTTATGTTAATGACGTATGTATAAAAGTAAGATATAAACTTTCTCACCACTCCTATTGCACTCAAATTGAATAACAATACACCAAAACAAAACATTATAGATCCCAGGTCCGTATGCGTTTCCACCTCTTTCCCATCATAATCTGACACTATATGCTCAAAGACGAATATAATTCCTAACAAATTCAGAAAATTACCTGCAAAAGATTTATGAAAACCATAATTAAAATCTTATATCACATCAACAGCCTGTGAGTGCCCATTGCTGAGTCCCTCTTCTCACATGAAGAAGGCTTGAGTATTAATCACCACGCTTGCTCAAGCGGATTGGCGACTTTAAACTTATAATAAGAAGTCATAAGCCCAGGTTTCCTCACGATGTTCAGCAGGGTGAATGCAGGGCTGGCGCGGTGAGTGGGTAACTGTCTGCCGTGCTCAAGTTCCGCAGTGAACAATTACTCTTAGTGTGACCCATAAATTGTTGTTCCGGGTCTGGGTGTCATGTATATATGAATTTGTGTATTTGTTAACGCACCCACGACACAGGACAAAATCCTAGTGTAAGGTAATGTTTTTTATAAAAATAAAAATCCTATTAAAATCTATGAAAAACAATATTAACCCTTTGAGTATCGTCATTATAGACACAATTAAAGAACAATAGGTTGCGGTCACCGGTGTTCTCGCGGTGTTTGACAGTTTAAGTAAGTATAATACCTATACATATGTCGCAGTCATTTAGTTTAATTAGCTATTTATTTGGTGGAATGACTATGGGACAACTCGTCAAGACGTTGAATGAAAAGTCATCGTCATTCATTTGTAAAGTCAATGGGATATGGCTGACTTTATAATGTTCGGTTAGGATGACTATGACTTTTGGGGGGACCTCCCTTTGGCCTAATACCACCCCTAGATCAAAATACTTTCTGTTTTCGAACTAATATACTTAGGAATCAGGATAAGGTCTCTACTGGTCTTAGTTTTAGGGTATACCCGGGTCTGTAAATAACCTAGACAGCTGGTTTCACAATTTGAATAATGAGCAATCTATGAACGAACCCGGGGGCAACAGCTGAATGTAAATAAATGAATTTAACTCACCCAACATGGCCACGTAACTGACAATAGACAAGTCCTTCATAAGGAATTCTAATACAAAATACGGGAACACGAGGCACATGAGGGACGGCTGACTGCCCTGCCAGTCCATTATCTACAAAGAAAATGAATCTAGGTATAGATGCATAGGTACATATCGTCGTGTCTGAAACTCATTTGTCTCTCGCGCTAGAATTTACATCTGTTCAAAATTTCATCACGATCCCTGAAGCCGTTTTGACGCGAAGGTAGAATATTAGTAGAATAAGAAGCATAATATATTCAATTAATATATAATATTGGTACAAAATCAGTCGCGTAATAATGATACGACCACTTACATCTCTCAAACAATCGCTGGTGAATATAACGAATACTGAACAAATCCCAAGTTGACTGGCCACCATAAATATGGCTATTATTGTCCTGTGAAAAAAGGTAATTAAGATTCATCCAAATATTAAATAGTGTAACGCGGCAATTCGATTTTGGTTTGTGTCGGACGCATGGCAAAAAATAAATAAATAATAATTCGTCTACTTAAAAAACTATCAGTTGTAAAAGAAAGTATCATGCCTTAATTTTTTTTTTTTTTGGTTTTATTGAAAAGTGGCACGGCATTCCCACACTTACACGGGTCACTTGTAAAATTTATCGGTTTAAAAATTATAATATTTGACAAGTTATATACTCACGGACCGTGTCTGCCCAGGAAGTGGAACGCAGGGGGTCCATGTAGGAGAGCCACACGGAAACCATATCGATACGATATGTATGGTATCTGCAGCTGCTTTGCTATCTCGTTCAGGCATTCTAACTGAAGAAGCGAACAATAGTCAAATTGTTTTCTTTAGAATTCACTAGATGGCATCTGTGGGGTTTGTCCTTTTAGACATTATTATCATCAACAACCAGACTATGGGCGTCCTCTATACATAGACGGGTTCGCTGTAAATTTCGTGCTTGGTATTTACCAGTAAATGGTGAACATAATTGACCAGAAGTCCTGTGAGTATAGTGAGGATCGGCCCCACTATGATGCCAGCCTGACTGATCACAAGCGGCATTGCCAGCATCCCGGCAGCACACATCGACCGCAACAGGTTGAAATACGCCATCCACGGCCTGACATTACAATAATAAATTATATTTCTTTAGTTTTAAGAACTTCTGATTGTCATTGACATTCATAATTGCGGTTTCCAGGTGAATAAGCTTTTATATTCTGTTAATTAGGTCGATTTTTCTAATTAATATATTGCTATATTTAGAAGACTGAATTCAAGTAATTTTGTTTGTGTTAACCCTCATGCCCGCTACTACTGCCCGCTTTCGTTTGTCACTTGAACACCTGTGACCGTAGTGTTTACGTAGTGGTTAATGAAATGCTATCATGATATGGAGGTTTAGAGAACAGAGAGTTCCCTAAGATCGGAAAAGGAGGATCCTCCGACCAGGCGAGGTGATCGTGCCTGGCGGGCTTTCTGCCCAACAGTTGTTCGTTGGGATTTTCTATCCGTGTTTATTCGCTTGTAAACTTTGCATGTGCGATGCAGGATTCTTGTGACGTCATCCGTTAACATGTGGCATGCGTCGCCACAGAGGATTAACTATTATGGGTCCAACTAAATAATGAGGTATCAACTTAAGGGAGTTGTATAGGGTTGAATAACAGTCACATTATATAAAACGTGGGTGTCTTCAAGGCCCGAGTGAGTAGGTTGCTTATGGGCAGATGTACTCCATCGTAGACCGATCATCGCTTACCACCAGGCGATATAGAGGCCAAAAGACGGCCATATGCTTGATAGCTGTCTAGCAGTTAAGTGATCGCAGATATTCCAGAGAAAATTTAAAGGATTCTGCCGTGGGCCGCTGCGCGCAATACCCTCGGTGAGTTCTCGTCATCATCAACAGATTGTGACAGTCGAATACTGAATTACAAGTCCCCTCTACATACGACGGGTTTACCATAATTTCGACGCTGGTCAGGTTGGTTGCAGATTGTACTTTAAAAGGTTACGGTTAACTAAAGGCACTGCTACCCGGCCTCTGTTAAATGTGTAGTCCTTTAGTCCCCTAGCCGGCTCTTACGAAAGGGTGTCAGGTGTCGCCGACACCTGCGGGACAGTATATACTCTTCTGATGTGGCGACATGTTTGCATACTTAATATTATGTGTGGGTGATCTATGGTCTTTGGGGTTGTAGTCATTTTCCTCCGGCCTCAGTGAAGGTAACCTCGTCCTCCTGATGTCAATAGTTTGGTCCGTATGATGTGGTTGGAACGTAAGCCTACTGACTTGCTCAAACGCTGCCCTGAAATATGAATGCATACAATAAATTTATTGAAAGATTCGATTCGCTTTTGTAGAAAATTTGTGAAAAACTAATCATAGCACACAGGTTTTAAATCGAGAGATCTCTGTCTTAACTCCATTCAACATATCACCAAAAACTTATTATTACCGTTACTACTAAAAACTCTTATAAACCAATACGATAGTTATTCACATATTTTTAGTATATTTTATAATTAGTATTTATTTAGTTTTATGCAATTGCATAAGAAGGACTGAATGCTAATAGCATTCTTTGCCAGTCATCCAGTTACTGTTATCAGTATAATTATAGTTGTAGGTATCAATACTATCAGTTTTTATGTCGAATTCAATCTTATATCAATTTGTACTTCATTTTGTTAAAAATACCTTTACTCCACCTCAAAATATGCAAAGGTACTTACATTATTTACAAATTGAACTCTGAATTTACTACGAAGTCAACAGAAACTTGAATTTTGGTTATTCATACAATTTGCACTTGCATAGTTATCATAACGAAATATTTAAATTCATGCTAAATTTACTCATAAGGAAATAAATAAACAAAAACGATAGATACTTGTCGAACCCATTGATAAATAATGTAAATTTTGTTTATTTCGAGGAATATAAAATGATATAAATCATTTTATTACAAATTAATTTAGCATCTTTATCATTAAAGTGTATTAAAATCTGTCAAAGTCTTAAAGCCGCTGACAGATGTTTTATTTTACAAGGCAAGAGACAAAATAATTGTAATAAAAACTATGAATTATCTACACCTATTTCAAATTATAATTTCATCCATCTTCAGAAGTTTTAATGTGATTGAGTAACAAACAAACACATTAGCTTAGGCATTTATACTATAAGTGAGATAAGTATGAAGATTATAGTATTTATATTTTTAACTAAGGGTTCGTACACAAAACTGCGATGCAACGTCGCAAGAACTTGCGAATTGATTCGCATCGCGCTTCAAATCTTATCTTCCCAAAATCTTCTTTGTTTTTTCCTGTATCTCCTAAGCAATAACAGAAGTGCACATTTCTTTTTACGATCCATGTCACGACCTAGTTTTCAATTTAAAATACGATTAGTACGGTTGACGATTGTCGAAGGAATGGTCACCCTTTATTTTTTTTTTGAGGGGGGAAAATCGTCCAATTACTTCTCCCACCCGGGTGAGACGAAAGGGAGTCTCAGACTCTTACTGACTAAAAACCACCCCGTTCCTACTACTACTTACACATCGAGCCGGAGCCCCGGTAAACCGTTAAGTAGTCCACGGCTCCGTATCGGCATCAGCCCTGTTGGACCCCATCTGTGGTGGTCTGATGGCTCCTTGGGTGTCTCACGAGAGGGCTGGGGCGTGAGGAGGTTCGTTCACTCATGGGTTCTGCCTCCTACTTAGCTAGCATGACTGCTTGGCAGAAGGAGGAGACGTCATCCTCGCTCCGTACCATGGTCTGAACCAGAGCCGGGTGCGAGAGGTCGCCGTCGCCGAGGAATGGTCACCCTAAGAGACGCTTTGTCACACGAAATCCCATCGCAGCAATTCGCATCGTAACTTTTTGCGTTGGGAATTTGCATCGCGTTGTATTGCAGATTTGTGTACCAGCCCTAAAACCATTAATTCGTAATGGTTTTAGGGCTCATAAGGTACGTTCTAAGGTTTTGTAAGAATACAAAATTTAGTAGGTAGGTAAATCGATTGACGCTGTTACATCATACGTAATAGGTACGTACAATAAAAGGAAACAACGAATCAAATCTTAAAATAATATTTTAATTATAAAACTAAATTAAAAATACATTAACCATAAATAATAACTAAATTAAAATTAATAAAATCCCGGATTGTTTGGCGAGTTCCTCGAGAGAATCCTCACGTGTATGATGTAACCACACATGAATGCGCCCACGATCCAATTAAAGAGGCCTAGGGCTATAAGAAGAAGGTTCTTGATTAAATGGAAGTTCATGTAACCGTACTCGTCAGGGTACTTCAAGCAGATGTCCATGAGAGCTGGAAAGACCACAGATACCATTGCGGTACAGAGGTTCCCCGTAAACGCCACGAAAGGAGCTTGGAATGGTACGAAGTAGCAAATCGTAACTGAAACAAGATATAACAGTATTATGGTATAACCTGGGAGTCTTCAAGGCCCGAGTGAAAAGGTTGCTTATAAGACGACGTGCTCTTATCGTAGACCACATCATCGCTTACCACCAGGCGAGATAGTGGTCAAACGTCGCCCCATCAAATATGTAAAAAATGCATTATATTGAATTTATAATATTAGGTACGCACTATCATTAGGCAGGTGGCAGGATTTTCCTTTATGACGTGGACGTTCAATCACACATCTCTCAGAGTATTCGTTCTATCAACACTATGATCAGTTTATTGGTTGAACGTAAAACACATAAAAAGTTATTTATTATTATTTTTTAGAAGAACGTAGATAAGAAACTCAAAGATAGTACGGGTAAACGAAACCTCCACTTACAGGTTAACAATACGAATAGCGGTCGTCCAAAGGTCTCTATTCTATGCAGCATTTTAGCTCCAGGAACAACCATGGGATCATGGTACTTAATTACTTCTATTACAACGGCGATAGCTGGATAACATTGTATGGGGTATGCGAACGTCACAGATATCACGTAAACGGAGAGAATTATCAATGCTGTGCTGAAATACAGTATTAATTTCATTAGAATTTAATTTTCACTATGTGATATTAATAAATATAATTAAATTAAATTATAATGAATGAAAAACTCGCCGCTACTGGTGCTACAGTGAGCTATACGGTGTGACACCGAGCTACGCGCTGCTACGAGAGCTATGGTAAGATACACAGTGCTACACCGAGCTACGCGCCGCTCCAAGTGCTACACCGAGCTACGCGCCGCTCCAAGTGCTACGGTTGGTCGCGGAGAACCTAACGGGTAACCGGGGCTCCGGCTCGACGTGCAGGAGAAGGAACGGGGTGGTTTTTAATCAGTAAGAGTCTGACACTCCCTTCCGCCTCACCCAGGCGGGAGCAGTCATTCGATGATTTTCCCCCCTTAAAAAGTGCTACGGGTGAGCAACACAGTGTTACACCTCGCTACGCGCCGCTACAAGCGCTACGGTTAGCTATACGGTGTGACACCGAGCTACGCGCCGCTACGAGTGCTACGGCAAGATACACAGTGCTACACCAAGCTATGCGCCGCTACAAGTGCTACGGCAAGATACACAGTGCTAAACCGAGCTACGCGCCGCTCCGAGTGCTACGGCAAGCTACACAATGCTACACCTAAGTCATGCGCTGCTACGAGTATAACAAATTATAAAAATTTAATGTTTATAATGGGCTAATTGCACTAATAAACGAAACTAACAAAGTATTAAAAAATGGTTGCTAATATATTTGACAAATATTTATGACGTTAGTAGTAATTACACTTCGTCAAGCGGTAGTACTCGAAGGATATTCTCTTCCATGGTGCCGAAAGACCAGTAACCTAGGACTCCAACAATCATGCTGACCACAGTGGGCACCAACATCCCAACGGGGATCACGCCAAACTTGCTCGTCATTATCCTAGGATTCACCAAATTTTTGTCCAGTTGCAGGATCTGCAGAAATGGCGGAAATATTAGTATGTCGGATGCTACACATCTTTGGGGCTATTCGTATTTTAGTCGTGCGGTTTCAGTCGCCCGTGTAAACCATACAGTCTTCTCGTCCTTAAAGTCTTTTCTGAGACGAAGAAAAAACGGGAACTGATTGATAGATAGTGACTTTTGGAATCAAGCAGGCTATCATATACCATTTTTGCTCTACAAGAAACGAGTATTGTGCAATCTGTTAGTAAGTGATTGGCAATTGTTGCTGTTTGATATAAAGTAGAATACATTTTCTATATTTTTTGCTCTTGGGAACACGAAAACCATTTAAAATATTTGGGAAATACGAATTTCAATTGAATCCCTTACCACACCAACTGCACTTAAGTTACATAAGTAAGCTCCACACGCGTATAGTATGGGCATCAATTCATCAGCTGCGTACTTGTATATCTTCACAGGGTCACTTAATGTCTGGTATATCACCAGTACTAATCCCATCAAATTCAACATAGTACCTAAAATGGACAGAATAATTAAACATTTTCTAACCCTGGATACCTATCGAAATTACGTTGTACTTTAAGCATTTTGGAAAACTGAAAATCCTTTAATACGTTGCCTTAGTCTTTTGGGAAGGAGGGGGGGGGTCATCAAGTTACTACCCCTAATTTAGGTTAGGCGGGACGAGTGTCAGACTCTTATTGACTAATAAGAGTTCCCGTTCCTATTCTTGTTACGAGCTGGGGACGTAGTGACTCATGGTGGATTTACACGCAATGATTTCAAGCAGTCTTCTGCTCTGTATTAGTACGTATACGGTATTCAACATAAAGTATATTTTTTTAATGAAATCACCTGCCAATGCGATGTAGCTGACAATGGACAAGGTTTTCATGCAAAACTCCAATAATAGAAAAGGAGGCAGCAACGCTAACAGAGCTGTATTATTACTCTGCCAGTCCATGAGCTGAAACCAACTAAATTACATTAACCCGTCGTGTGTCTAAACGTGGATCCACGTGAGACACAATGTATTTTCTATTATGTCTCATATCGGTGCATTCAAGCGGTTAAAGATATACCGTCACCTTATAATACTAGTCTAGTAGTAAACATTTTCATAAGTGATGTTATGTTAAATAGTTCCAAATTATATAAATGTAGTTTATCATTACAATTATGACATAGTAATCTGCTGGAATAGGTGTCCATTAAACTAAAGTACGGCGATTGTAGGAAGTTTTAGTTAAAGAAATAAACTTACATCTCTCACACTGTCCGAAGTTAAAATTACGAAAATTGTACAAATTCCAAGCTGACTCATAAACATAAATATTGCTATAATTTGTCTGAAATAAAATGAAAAACAAACAAACATTACTTCGTCCTTCCCATATCCGCAAAACAATATACAAGAGAATACGTAAAAGAAATAATATAAACGAGAATGTAATGAGCAAAGAGCTAAACCTGATCGGAGACCATTCCACTTCCGAGGAAGTTAAAATCTACGATGTTTTCGATATAACCCAGCAAGCCTTGGACTGGAATCGGAATGGAAATGTAGTGTAGCCGTCTCCATAAAACCTGACGTCAGCAGTCTGACGTGGCAGAACGGTGCGGTGGGTAACGATGACCCGTGAGCGTAAGACAAATGACGATGGGGGACTTCTACAGGCGCTCACTGCTCCGACAAGGACACATATAGAATAAAGTTAAGTAACAATCGTCACTTACGGACCACATTTTCCAATGCCGTTGAAAATGGGCGGACCATGAAGCACTGCCAACCGAAAGCCATATCTATACGATATATATGGTATCTTTAATTGTCTCGCTATTTCAGTAAGACTTTTTAGCTGGAAGTATATTCAAGATTAGTGGCAAAACAAACAGTTTGATAGAGCAAATAAAGTAAGGAAAGGAATTGTGGGTTGCGGAGCGTGCCGTGGTGAAGATTAAAAATCTACTCCAGCATTCACAACTTAATAAAAAGCCAAAATTAAAATTCAAAATAAAAATTACATACCAACATGATGTGTGTATGTACGAGCAGAAGTCCATAAGAAAGCCCCAGAATAGGTCCCAAAATGAGACCGGTCTGACTTATGGCTAAAGGCATAATCAGTACACCGGGGCCAAATAGTGACCTCACTATGTTGAAGTACGCCATCCATGGTCTATAGATGGAAAAATCGGGCTAAATTGGTTTTACTTGTGAACTACGTCCTCTACTGTTACGAGTTTTAAAATGAGTAAATAAGGCCCAAAATCCTCTGATCTTGCTGTCGTGAAAATAAAGGAATCATGTATGTCAATGATTTTTATGTTCTGCGTTCTTTTAATCATATTTCCTAGTACACACATTCTCCGATTTTGAGGGGTATAATTATTGCCCTCCTTTTCTACCGGTGAAACTATAGGTAAGAAATAAGGTCTACTCTTACTTTATGGGGGTTTGAGGATTCCTGTGATCCAGTGGGTCATAACCATCGTCAGCAGGAGTTACCGAAGGTAGCCGGGTCCTTCTAATATCGATTTTTTCCAGAAAATCATCTGGCTTTACATATAATGCACTAACTCGTTCAAATGCCGCCCTGTAATTGCAAAACGCAGAACTCTACATTTAAATAATTATAGCATTCGTCCTTTCAAGAAGGCAAAACCTAGCTTATGGGGTTGTAGTTATTGTGAGATAAATAGCCCAATTTCAGTTAATACAAGAAAACAAGATTATACATATTGGCACTTACATTTAGGGCTTGTATTATAAAATGAAATAGATATACTTATAAAAGATCTTTCTTTAATAATTCTACAATTAATTAATTCTTATTCAATGCTTTCAGCGAAGACTTTCAAGGACGTCAATCAAAGAGTATTACAATAATAAAAATTATTAAAGTATTATAATAGTTGTAGGTATAGGCTATACTTATTATACTCTTTGACGTCCATTAAGTCAAGATCAGTCAAGATGACAAAATTGAATCACAGAACCCAGAACAATACAGAATACAGAAATCGATTACAATAATAACTTATAACTCATCTAAAATTTATCTCAAGATCACCTCTGGCTTGAACACATTTTTATTTTTGTGCAATCACTTGATTTATTGGAAGATTTAGATTTTTATATTATTCAAAACAAGAGCACGTTAGTCTACGATATAACATTCTTTGTAAATCCGCAGGTTGTTGACAGCTGTTATTCTATCTTGTCTATTGTTAAAAATGACAGCAGCTAGTGGAGATTGATAAAGGTGGAATTGCTGTATTTCGTTAAAATCCTTTCATGATCTTTTATTTTATATCTTTTATCCTAAGTCTCAAGAATGATGTCAACAACAGAAGGCGAGTTGGACGTTGAAGTTCCTCTGGACAGGGAAGAAGGGGAGGTTAGAACTAACTTTTACTTTAAACATTTTCGATCTTCTAATTACATAGCAGTTTTTTGATGATGCTTTGCGATTAACAAGAAATAAAGCATATTTTTAGTCAGCTTAGTCAGTGGCCTACCATCCTGTAATGGTTATAGTGGGTAACATTAACAAGAAAACAGTGTATGACGTCTTAGGGCGTACGCGGTAACAGAGATTTTATTGCGTTGCAGTTGGTGGATTCGGATGTGGAAGAGGGTACTTACAAACCTCTGGCGAGGCCTGAGGCGTTCAACCCTCCTTCGTTAGTGCATATGCAGATACAGGATGAGCAGAGCGACGAGGGGTCGCCGCGGGAGTCATCAGGGTCGGAATCTGATGATGAGCCGCGGCGCCGCGCCAAGCGGACCAAGCTGAGGCCACGCCGTCCTCCACCACAACCAGATAAGAAGGACAAGTACAACATTTGGTGCAAGGCTTTACAGGTACATGGTTTATATTATTATGGTATTTCTATTAAGGAGAATGACTTGTGAATTTGGATATTAATAAAATCAAGATGGTTTGTTCAGTTAAGATAAATATTAAGCATACTTTGTAACTGGACACTGCTAAAGATTTCTAACACTCTGAAAGCCTGTCAATGTATTAAACTATATTACACTCGTACAAATACACTTGAATGTTCTTATTTAGCTATAAAACTCCTCTCTGTTTGCAGGAAGACTTGTTAACAGAAGACATGGTGAGCTGTGATGTATCAAAGAAGAGCAGATATGGCGTCGAGTCTTATGATTATACTATTAAGTATAGATTAGATGATAACTTTATTAATAAGAAAAAAATATTCACTAATAACGATGACTATGATGATAGTGAACGAGTTTCTAATAAACGGAGACATGAGGATAGATCTAATGTGAAACTAAGGCTTGGGAAGCGAGATAGTAGTCACAATCGTAATGATAAACTGAAGCCTCGGATTCTGGGGGACCTGGTCGTTAGTGCGGAAGATACTGCGGAACATATAGCTGACGAAATAGCTAATAATTTGTCAGAAGATAAAAAGGATTTAGTTGGTATGTCTTATTAGATTTATGTAGCGTTTTATGGATATGGAATTGTCTGCCATTATCTTTTGTGTCACATAATTAATAGTACTATCTTACTAGTTATGTTGATAAACAGTATAAGTAGACGGTCCAAATTTGGTCTCTGCTTAGCAACAAAACTGTTGAACTTAGACTATTTAATTTTGTTTATACGATAGTTATCAGTATTTCTATTGCAGGTCGTATTGTACAAGTAGTTGGTGCTAACAAGGCTATAGAAATATATAAAGAAACACAAAAATTAGAGGCGGATGGTGGTATGCTTGTTATGGTAAGTCCAATTCAAGTAGTTTTATTTTAGGTGTTAGCAGGGGCACAATGTAAGTGCAACCATGTGCCCTTTTGTATCCTTTAGTATTTTTTATCTCATATCTTAACCTATTTGTGAATGTTTGTGTATAATAATAAATTTATTTCTTTTTATGCCAATGGGTTTTCGATGCCCTGTTGGTACTAGAGCATAAGCTTCGTATTATTATGACGCCATTAGGCCTCACAAACAATATTATCAAACTGTATGACCATAATATTGATTTATGATCTAGCAACCAACAGAACTCGTTGATATCGGCATAACTAACTCGCCTACCGCAACACGTAGCAACTGAAATATTAGCAATATAATATTATGTAAACTTTATGTTGCTACCTCTGTGTTGAGTGACGTTTTCTACACAAAATTTTCTGAAGTCCTAAAACAAATAAACGAGTCCACGTCCTAAAAGTTTTTAACCATACAATTAAATAATTCCTTTTAGAACGGTACGCGTCGCCGGACGCCAGGGGGCGTGTACTTCTTCCTACTGAAGCGTGACGGTGATGTGTCACAGGAGATGATCAACCAGATCTTCAACGAGGACCGCAAGGAGACGCAGCGCAAGATTAAGCGAGCGCGAGCCAAGAGCCGTCAGACTGTCATGGAACAGCTCAAACAGAGCCTCACAGGTAGTTTATACTATTTGTATCCCTTTGAGAAGGCAGAGAAAAGGAACTCCAAATGACAAGTTGCTGACATACCTTCATCTGTCATCAGTTTCTTTATGTGTGCTCGTCATATCCAAATATAGTTAACATGCCAAATCCTAATATGATTTATTTGTAAAATATCTAAAAGCATGCAATATTTGTTCTAGATTCGGAGCTGCCGTCGTTGTTATCACGTGGCGAGGCGACAGTGCAGTCGGAGCACGGCTCGAACCCGCCGCCGTCGCCCGCGACAGACGCGCGCGACTGCTCGAGCGATACAGACGCGCCATGCGATGCTCCGCCGCGCTCACCACGCGACTACGATGACGACGACTTCCTCGAAGTCATGTGTAACGATGACATGGACATGTTCTAGGCGTGGACCCGCCATATCCACGGACTCATTGTTCCAGCGAACTGCCAACATAGGTTAAGGTCGCCGGTAAATCCAAAGTTGTGTACTCGAATAAGCGCTTACCGGCTCGGTCCGCACTACAAGTGCCCGCGACCCGCCGACCACTACGATGACGCTGCATGGTGCTCATCTCTGCCCCATAAGAAGATCCTCGTTTTAATCCTAAGGGCGAGTGTATATGTAAGTCGTTTTAAGAGTGATACAGTTGACGATATATTATTTTTGTTGAATCCTACACATAACAATTGTATTGTAAACACAGGGAGATCTTTATCACAAATAGTATAAAGTAACCATCGGGTATAATTATGTATTAATTTGAAAGCTATTTAAAGTAGTCTAACAAGAACACTGAGAAGCCAGTTGTAGAGTCTGTTTCAATATAATTGTGCTTTAAGATTGAGTTTCCACTGGTACATGAACTACACTTATAATTTATTGCCAATTAGTTTGTAGATTGGACATTAAAATATTTGATGATGCACTATTTCCAACTATGCTTTCTCGTAACGACTTTCGTTACCCAAATACTATTTATATTTTCGTAGTAGTGCAGTATGTCTCCCAATCATGAGACGGTGGAATTAGGTCAGACTGACGACTGGGGCTGTCCGGCAGCTTGTTACTAACTTTTGTATTAGACGTAAGTATGTAAAACTGCCAATTTTTAAACGATTATAGTGTACTTTACTGGGGACGCTCAAGAGTTTGCTAAGTCTAATGGTGCGAAGAATTAACTTGGAAGTGTTCAGTTCCTGTGTCGAGTGCTTGCGTGTTGGAGTAATGTATGTTAGGATTGGCTCGTAGTATTACTAAAATATATGTTTACAAACAAAACGTAATATATTAACAAACATTATGAGAATGTGTAACTTTTGTAGTTTCTGCAATCAATGGACATTTTACGGGAGTTTAGTGACCATATCACCTTAGTTGTTTTCATGTTGCACTGAAGTTTTCAGTTGAAATATTATCACTAGATGTTAAAGTGTGGGTTTATAGGTAACTTCGTGAAATAGATGTTTGTTAGCTCACATACTGGTACCATTTCCTTTTAGACAAGTTCACAGTTTACCACTGGCATGAAGTAATCGTAGGGCATTTTAAACTTTCTATTATATTCCACTAATATTGCCAATAGGATTGAGTTTATAAGTCAAAACCATTTAACTATGTGATATTTAAATGCATGCATTTGTGTGGAAAGCGCCTAAATAAGTATAACGCTATTGATTCGATGGACTCTACCCTGTATGAAATATTTATTAAACATTCTTTGATCTCAAAAACTGAGGAGGAATTGGTTTTATATATAACTTTAGCAAACGTCAAACTTAGAGGTGCATACATACGATTCAATAATATATAATGATGTATAATATTATATTATAAAACCTGGGCATTATGGTGTTCATATCCGCCTATAAAATTATTTTTGTTACTAAATAAACTGATTGTCTCTGGTTCATTATTGAGCTGTTTAATAGCTGTAGAGGTAGACAATAAATAGCTAACTTTTCTTTTGTGGCAATATATTCTGGGAGTGTGGCAATACTACAAATTATTCAGCCAGTGTCTGCTGCACTCCTTGGTGATGCCTCCTTGCCTCAGAAAGCAGGTACAATAGGTACCTGTGTATGTTACAGGTATACCACAAGATTGTATGTAAATTGGCTAATTGGTCATATTCTAAGGTCAATTTCAAAAGTAGGATAAGCAAATAAGAATCTTGTTGGTCTAACTGTTTTATACAACTTGTGTATATTATAGATTGTTGTGTTATATCAATTACTATGTATGTATCGCCAAAATGTTGAAAAGGTCTGTGCGAATGTACTTGGGAGCTATTGACTGTCTTTTATACTGAAGATCATTGGAAGTGTTGTGATGTTGAAAATGTACAGTTATCTGAATGTTACTGATAGACAGACTCTCGGAAATAATTTGTATAATAAAATTGAGAAAAAATTTACTTTGTTTCAATCATTCACTTGATAAGTAGATGTTACAACCAGTGGGTTATATAACTGGGTAACCAGTGGGTTAACTATACCATTCCGAGCTTTGATTGATTCATCAGATGAGCTGCCATTCCCAATAAAAAAACCAGATAACTTCAGATGCAAACTTCTGAAGGGGAGTCCCTTCCAGCCAGGAGCCCGAGGCATTAGCCCTTCCCCTATACTTACAATACTTTTTGCTTTTTGCCAACTTGCCACCCTGTAGTTGCGGCACTTATTATGACTGCATTATATTTATGTAACTCTTACAAATAAGAAGCAATAAAACACGTCAATATAGTTAACTATAGGTTAAAATAGATTTTATTGCTTTCATCAATTATTAACAACCAAATGAATGAACAACAGCGTTAGATAACTCTTCTTAACACATAACTTTATAATTTATACATCTAGTGAACAGTTTACATGAAAATATTAAAAAATAGAGTCTTTTATATTACGCATGAAGCTAATACCTAGGGAGGTAGGAATGGGCAAAAGCTGCTTTTGTCATAGCAAGCAATAAGTACTACCTACTAAATAATTTTAAATACTTGTACTATTTGGAATTTCTGAGTATATCATGTTTATAAATAATACTGGGGGCTGTGATGTGTTGGTTTCTTTTAGGGGAAATCCAGCATCTGTAAAAGAAAAGCTGTTTTTTTAAATATTCTTAAAATTTGTATCTATTCTATAAAGGTTCCTTGTCATCCTATCAGCCACAAGATAGGTCTCTCCTAAGACTTTCAGATAGGTCAGTTGCAACCTGCATCTAGTAGCGCCCTGCGAGGCTGTAACCTGAATAATCTTGTATGTCTACTTTGTATGTAGATAGCTTATGCTGCTATAATAGCTATGAACCTATAAATAGGTAAATAAGATCCAACTCACCAGCTGAGGCAGGCACTTCTCAATGTGTTCGATATCGACTCTGTCGCAGCTCTCGCGCAGAGCGTGCGTGGACGCTCGCAGGCAGGTTTCGGTGACCAAACACTTAGCCACTTCCACCACCAAGGACAGAGCATCGTTACCCAACTTCGTCTTATTGTCTTGGAAGGATCCGTTCAGAAGTTCTTTTATAACATCCTAAACAGAAATAAATAAGCTATGTTTTACGAATGACTTTTTTCGGTCTATTGCAGTAATTATTTGGTAATATCGAAATTGTATAGCAATGTCATCAAATTATAAAATATTTCTATTAAAGGCTATTATGAACTTTACTTCTTAATTTTACTACAATTTAAGTCGCCCGAGTAATTATTATTAAGTAGTGCGCAATACGTACCTGTTTTATGGTATGCTTCACATTAGATGTTACGGACGCAGGATCAATACTGTCCTCGTCGTTCTCGTTGCTATTACGAGCCATTTTCAACGTATTATCACTCACAAATTTGGAAAATTATTAACAAATAAATCAATTTGTCGGAAGACAAAAACCTTTCACAAATAAATAATTGACCCGCCTAAAGCGACATTCCAATTCTTGTTTCTTACAGTTGTACGAAGTTTAGCTTAACCATTTTCTTGTTTTCTGTTTTTCAAGGCAATGTAAAGGAGTAATCAATAAGAATGATGTTCAAAATATCATTATCACAACGAAGGAACTGGAACGCACAAAACAATGACGTTTTGTGGTCCGTTTAGAAAATAGAAATAAAAAGATACTGGCCAGAGTTTTATAGTCCAAGAGTTTTATACAAAATACAGAAAAATCTTTATTTCATTAGCAAACTAATAAAATAAAATAAAAATGGAATCAGGAGTATTTTTTTCACCCCAACGTGAGAAATGTTTATTGAACCCCTCGCCTGGGGAAGACAAAAGGGACTCTTACAACATTATGACCGTTCCATGTCAATTTATTTATGAAAACATTATGTATGTTAGGAAAAACCTACAGTTATTTGGTAAAGTGTCGGACAGACACCACTATCAAACTAGACATAAGAATAGATTAAGTCAGCCAATTTCGAGATTAGCGAAAGTAAGTAAGTCGTTCATGGGATTCTGTGTTAAATGTTATAATAAGATACCAGGCGATGTACAACAACTAAATGAATCGAAATTTAAATTATGTATAAAGAAAACTTTATGTAGACAAGCATATTACAAACTTAATGAATATATACAGGATAAAAATGCTTGGATGCAGGCTAGTCCTGCTCCACAGGATAACTAAAAACACTTGTTTTAATGAAATCGTAAATAATACAGCCATATTGCTAAATTGTATATTGTTTAACTTAGATAACCATTGTAAATGTGAGAGCCCTGTAATTAACTTAATATTAAATTAGATTAGTAGATTTCATTTGTGTCAGCTTGGAGTTGTCATGCTCACTCAAAGGTCTCATTGGCGGTGGCGCGTGCAGTGGATCGCTCGATTCCCTACAATATGGTTGAGTTGGGCGGTGCTGGTGTACGTGTCATGTTCGTGAACGGGCGCCGTCAACTGGGACTGGTCAGCTCCAGACTGTATTACTGTCCTTAAGGTTATTTTCTTTTTTGATCACTTTAACTGGATTTTAGTGTTACATTGTTCTCGCACAATCCAAACAGCAAAACTATGTAACTAGTAAATGGTATTGTGAACCTGATTGAAAAAGAGTAACCTATGGAGTTTCTTGCTCGTTCTTCTCCATAGGAATCTACGCCTTGGAATGAGCAAATAGCTTCACTTTAAATTTTTGTTTTTGTTGACGTTCAAAAGTGCCATTCTGGCCTAATTGAAATAAATGATTTTGACTTTGACTTTGACTCTCAGACTCTTGCTGATTAAAACCCACCGCTGTGGTGTCCCGTCTCACACGTGAGAACGAGGGTGCAGGAGTCAGATTCCTCTGCTGCCTGCCTCAAGATGCACAGAGGAGTGAGATGTTATCTCCTCCGTGCTACGTCTCGGAGGCGCGCGTGAACACAACGCTTCCCGTCTCGGGTCCTTTAAAACGGGATAAGGGGACTTCCCCAAGTCCGCCGTCCCCGGACCTATTTAGGGGGGTCGCAAGAGAGCAATTTCTGCTCTCCTTCGACACCCAGTGAGTGCGCCTACTGCGGGAAGGTAGAGAAGTTGTGATTTTCCTTTCCTACTCCGCAGGCTCCTTCCACGGGATCGGGAGGCTAAAATAAATTATACTTTTATGGTTTGTTCAACGGTCTACACCGAAATGATTATGAGACAAGGCCGGAGCAGCCTTGGCGTGGAATGCATTGGTTAAAAAATCTTGGCATTCTTTAAAAAATCTTAATTGTTAGGAAATTTATGTTTGTTGTTGCCATGGGCGGGGTCACTAGAAAAATAAATTTGGGAAGAATAAATACAAAATTCACAGTTAATCAGCCTTTATTTGAATTTTAATAAAAAATCGTATAGATTTCACTGATTAAATCAACGCCGGGTACACTCAAATATAAGGATTTAAAACTCAAAATATTATACAACCAAATTATAAAACATTGTCTTCATAGATGGCACTATCAATATAGTAAATACATAAAATATATTCACGTAAATGTATACTACATTATAATCCTACAATAAAAAATATTATTGTTCAAATAATCGCCACAACGCCACTTAATTTTAAGACAATTTGATAATCAGATTTAGAAGAAAGAAGTAAAAACATAAAAATTGTATTTTCTGATATAAAACAATATTTCAGGATAAAAACTTAAAATTGAATAGCATTTCAGTATTCAGGCACTCATGATTTCAATACTTGCAATTTGTACTAATATTCATGCTGCAATATATTGTGTCCCGGCAATAACTCAGCAGAGTTGTAACAGATACAGCATCCGAGTTGTAATTTCATCCTTAGTTTTGTCTGTCAAACTCTCAGCGATCAAGTTGACAATATCTTTCTCATTAAATATTTCTAGAATGGTCTTATCTTGTCTTTCTTCTGGAGACAGATGTTCCTTTAATATTTCTAATATTAATTTGTCTTCGTCTCTTTTCCATTCCGGCCTCTCAATCTTCACTCCTCCCTCATCGTACGAGAGCCTTATAGAAGAGTTGGAACTGTCGTTGAAGTCCTGTACTTCAGTTTTGCTGACAGTGACCACGAGTGCTACATTCTGATTCTCCGATGTTGGTGTTACATACTGTGTTGTTTCTTCGCTCTCCTGTAATGAAAGCAATGATAATTTAACATATTTTTACGCCATCTTTGCCAAATGAGATTTTGGTAAATTGTATAAAAATAGGTGAATAGACTAGCTAAAACTTTGAATTAGACCACTGACACCCACGATAAGTTCGCTAAATTCCTAGTTGATAAAAATAGAAACTAATGCTTCAAATAGAGATTATACAAAATCAATAATAAATATTTAGGCCATCAATTAAAAAATAAAAACTACGTACAATTTTAATAGGTATATGCCGAATGACGTTGCTGTTTAATTCGGGAACGCTTGTGTTGTCGCAATTGTCGTCTTGGTCACTGCAAACATAGTAAAACAATGCTTTACAATAATTTATCTATAAATTGTCATTAATTGTTTGAAATATAAAAGATAAGAGAAACAGAAAAAATAACATAAAATAACTTTACATAACATCACGCCTTTATCCCCGAAGGGGTAGGCAGAGGTGCACACAGAAGTAACACCCACTTTTCACTATTTATGTTATGAGTCCCATGTAATAGGGGGTCAGCCTATTGCCATATACCGGGCACAATTCCAGACTCGGTGCTACTACTGAGATTTTTTTTTAAACCCAGTATTACTTTGCCCGACCCCTGTCTCGAATCGAATCCGAGACCCCTTGGCAGTCACACTTGCGACCACTCGGCCAACGAGGCAGTCGAGATTCAAGATTCAACTACTCGTACAATAAAATAGTCTGAAATTAGCTATATGCCCACATTGATGGTCAGCGCCCATGGGCATCCGCAATAAGATGTTATTTTAAATCCCGCATTAGTAATTACTAAGTTGGTTGAAACAAGTTCGTTAGCTTTATCTACAGTATAATTTAGTCTCACCTCATAGACTGGTCAGCCTCGTAGTTGGTGGTGTTGTTCTCCGCGACCATGCTGTCTTCACGCATGGTCTCCTCTGGCGTTGTGTTTGCAGGAAGCGAGGGATCTGTCTGAGCTGGTAACGTTGGTTCATCTGACCTGGATGAATTAAATAGAGTGGGGTAAATAAAGTGGTTTTTTTGGTATCTGTCCTGGTGGCCCGGAGGTTTAAGACGCCCGCTTCTCATGCATGAGGGTGCGGGTTCGAAACCTACCAACGGCAAGTAGCAATGTGACTTTTTCCGAATTATATGTACTTTCTAACATTATTCAGACACCACTGACAAACGGTGAAGGAAAACATCGTGAGGAAACCTGGGCTTATAATTTCTAATTATAAGTTTGTAATCGCCAACCCGCATTGAGCAAGCGTGGTGATTAATGCTCAAACCTTCTCCGTGTGAGAAGAGGCTTTGCTCAGCAGTGGGCATTTATAGGCTGTTGATGGTGTAGCTACGAACATGAAAACGTCGAAACAATGAAGTTCGGCGCGTCAGAAGGACATGAATAACTGTCGTGGATCCCTTGACTTTCCTCCTTTCTTGTCCTCTAATGGGGGGGGGGGGGGAGAGTAGAAGTTATTATGCCTGGTGGTAAAACACTATAAATAGATAACTTACGTGTCATTCCGATGTGGAAACAGAGAGTACACATGTCTCGCTAGGTCTGGGTGCCCGTGCAGTGTGCCAAGTATCCCAGTACATATTTCGCAGGCAGTCGACAAGCTCTTTACAAACACTTTGTTTATCTCCGTCAATATCGTATGTCTTGTCTCCAAATCTGCTACTTGCTCCTAAAACATAATATTGTCAGTTGACATAACATAACATCACGCCTTTTATCCCCGAAGGGGTAGGCAGAGGTGCACATTATGCCACTGTACAGTGTAACACCCACTTTTCACTATTTATGTTATGAGTCCCATGTAATAGGGGGTGAGCCTATTGCCATATACCGGGCACAATTCCAGACTCCGTGCTACTACTGAGAATTTTTTAAAAACCTAGTAATACTTTGCCCGACCTGGGAATCGAACCCGAGACCCCTTGCCCGGCAGTCGCACTTGCGACCACTCGGCCAACGAGGCAGTCTACTGTTGAACTTACTATAACATATATTATTTGAGGATGCAACCGTAATTCATGTGTTATGAGTCCCCGTGTAACTTGAAACTAGTTGAGCACATTCGAACAGTTTAATCAATTTAATGTCAGATGATATAAATAATTATTTTATGACTTACAATGAAGTATTTTAAAACTATAAAATGACTTTAAATATATTTTTTTGCGACCAGCCCGCCACAAACTCCCAATACCGCTGCAACTACAACTCCTGTAAGCCAGGATCTACAGTAGATACAACCATGAAAACACCGGAACATTGAATTCCGGCGCGTCTCAGGGACATGAATAACTGTCTTGGTTTCCGCAACGAAATAATTCAGAAGATATTCTAAGAGGAGAATATAGGAGCAAAAATATGATAGTTTAGTATGATTTTTATCCATGAATTTGCAAGATAGTTATCCTAGTTATTATACAAAAACAATAATATTACGAAAGGGTCGCTCACCTCAACCTTCTCAACCAACTTCATCAAACAATTGCTAATAAAATAATCCTTGAAGGCGTTGATTCTATCAGCCTGTTCGGGTGTCAGGAACCCGACGAATTCTTTGTAGAGGTCAAGTAATTCGCTTCCTAAGACTTTGTCCATATTAATGGCGAGTTCTACAGGGTCACTCTCATTTAGATTGAACTTATATATCAGCTTGTACACCTTCCTCTTTATGCTTGGGTTGCGCGCCACTGAAGTCCGTATTAGCAAGTTTAATTGGAATTTTGTTGCGGCAACTGTAAAATAAATGTTCATGTTTATTGAAAATCGGAGAGTCGGAAAACGCCAGGGTAAAGTATAAATCCATTGTTGCTTGACTGGTCGCGTTTTTCCAAGTGCAACTATTTAATTTATATTCGACTTAGAAATGATTAGTTTTACAGAAATATTGAATTACTTTACATTTTTAACATAACATTTGCAAGCGCAGTATCGCGCAGTAATCAACTGCTCCAGGCTGATGTTGCATGAATAACATGTAAACAATAATGATTAAAATTGTAAAAACTATTTCTTTTTGTCGGCGTTTCGTTTACACCCTGTATAATAACTAATAAGTAGGTACTAAAGACCTCAGTCTAGAGTATTTTAAATAGTTTTAACATTATAAAGAAACTTACCAACATCATCAATATCATTATAACTATTATCACAATCCAGTTGTATATTCTTATCTTTGGCTTGAAGCAAGCTTTGTAACTTATACTGAAGAACCTGCATAGCGTGGAAACGCGTATACTTCATAGCCTTCACTAACAATTTCAACTTATTCGATACTTTAGGGTATTCCTTATTCTTACAATCACATTTTGGCTGCATTTTCTTGCCAAAGTATTCTGTTATGTGTGTCTGTCTTTGTTTACAGATTTTTCTTAACATAATGCAACAAGTGCAGTGGTCAGGAACCTCCCTTCTTTGTATACTTCTCGAAGGTGCTGTGGTAGGATTAGGATTGATTTCAGCTGTAGTAGCAACTGATTGAATTGAATTAACCGTGTATGTGCTTGTTGTTGAAGGTATAAGAACGAGGCAAGGACCTGTATTAGTTTCCATGAACTTGTATAAATGATTATATAACTTTGGTTCGTCTGATTTCTGCGTTATTTGTATGTCGTATTTTTCCTGTGGCGGCGCTAGTGTCGCATTATCTCCTGCGCAGTTAGTGACTATTTTGTTCGTGAAGTCTATTGGTAGTGGTTCCTTAGTGGGCGGGGTTAGCACATGTCCTAAGTTGATCTCGACCCCCGCGGCAGGCACTCCTGTAGTTTGCGTTCGTTTCATCAAATAACTCTGAAACATTAAACTTTTGTTGACTTCTTGTCGGATAAATGAGGTACCAGTATCGATCGAAGGGTTTTGCATAGTAGGTACCTATTATTTATTGTGTATTAATTTTGATTTGAATTTGTCATTCATATCAAATAAATTAGTGTGAGTAAATATTCCTTGAGTTTAGAAAAACCCAGCCGTTTATTTAAGAATAAATTGTTTTAATGGTATTTCGTTTTTCGTTAGTATTATTTCCTTTTCAGTGTGTCATTATCAAAGAAAACATTATGTTAATATTACAGTATACTAGTTGACTCACCCGGAACCGCTTACTAGTCTTGGCGAGATATCGCAGCCATATACGTGGGACCTCATGTTCAGGGTGCTCGTACAGCGACATCTGTGGACTGAACGGGAGCAACTTGTGCTGCACTGGACGAACTATTCCGGTCGTCAGGTATTGCTGAAAAAGGATTTATTATTGTTAACATGATTCAATAAATAACCTCCTCCTTTTTTGTAAGTCGGCTAAAAAAATCTTGTAAAAAGAATGTATAGTAAGAAGTAGACGGTTAAATTTAGCGCTTGTCTACATGTAGAATAGAAAACCAAATTATATGGAATTGACGTAAATTTTGACACTTGTCAGTGTCATCCCCATACATTTAGTTTTCTAGTCTCTAAGTAGACAAGCGTTAAAGTGGCGTTAGGCTAAAGGTACAGGGCCTTTAGTCAAACGCCACTTTAACACAGCTACACATTAACTTTGCATAACCAGTATAAAGCAGCAGTACCAGTATGAGCTTTGAACGGTCGGAAAGATTATACAAAGCGAAAAAATGACAATTGGTTTTGTTTAGCTCGCTACGTTATATCACTGTAAGAGTGCCAACTGAAAACCAGTGTACCCAGTGTACCTACTGTGCCCAGCTCATACTGAGTTGGCAAGTCCTTTTGTCATGGGCTTGTTGTTCGTTTTATATTTTTTTTGTTGTTGTTTCATTGTTTTCTATTGTTATTTTATGTTTGCGTATTTGCTCCATCATGCTTAACCCTTTGAGTACCGTCATTATAGACACAATTAAAGAACAATAGGTTGCGGTCACCGGTGTCCTCGCGGTGTTTGACAGTTTAATGGCAAATCAATTAGTTTTTTCTCTTTCTAGTTTTTTCTCTTTCTTTCTAGATAGCAAACGGTACAGTTGTGCCTACTTTTAGTATTGAAATACATGTGAATATCGTACGTAGATGGGGTTGTCCTTGTCCTGAGCGCGACGCACGTAGTTGACGTGCGCCAGTAGCTGCGCGGGCGGCAGCCACGGCAGCAGGTGGCGCGCCAGCAGGCGCAGCGCGGCCGCCAGCCCCGCGCGCCCCGCGCGGCGCGCCACGGAGCTCTTCACCGTCGAGTGGAACTGCTCCAGGCCCAGGGCTATCAATCTGTGGGTGTAGTTTACAAATGTACAATACAACTTGCTTCAAACTAGTTGCGTAACTCAATTCATTAAACAGTCAAGTGAGCAAGCTTATAAACAATCCAATACTTGTACTAAAAAAATCTGAAAACATAACATTTTGCTTATTCTTATCCAGATAGACTTCACCGTGACTTCGTAAAACCAGGGAGCTTACGTTTAAATCCAATTCCGATCGATTAACATTGTGAAATTCCGTACTCTTGAACGCTACTTTAACAGCTACGATAAGAGTTGTATAGTTTTGACATTGAATAATTATTGAGATTTTATTGGATTGAAATTGCTTTGACATTGGTTTCAAGAGTAAGCACCCTGATCAAATAATTTATAAATATTAATTAATATTATTTTAAACGTAGTACATAGTTTTACAAATAAATAACTCACGCGTCTTCCGAATAGAGATAACAGAACCGCTTGGAGGAGTGTTCCCCGCGGAATGGCATGGCAGGCAGTAAGTACGGGTACAGGAACACCGGACTGTTCGACACTACCTTCAGGAACGTCTCGTGGAACTCGCCCACGTACAGCTTCTTGTTTAGACAACGATGGCGGCTGGAATAAATTTATGACATAACTCACACACACACACATACACACACACGCACATCGATTTATTCATGTACTCTCACAAAAAACAAATACAAATCAATTACTTTTAACATGTCATACCGTTCTACCATAGTTTTTATATTTATAACTTTCCTTTTTTATTATTATTATTATTTTACTATATCTGCTGTAAATTTTGTTGTTTTCCTTTAATTAGCAGACTTGGAAGTTATTTTTCTTAAGAGTGTTAATTAAATAAAGAAAGGATCGAGTCAGTCCCAACACAAGTATTGTATAATAACTTACTGGGACTGCCTCAATGTTAGACAGATAGTGTAATTCTTAAGATAATAAAGAATTTTGAATTTTGAACTATAGCAAGGTAGTGCTAATCCATCTCATTCTTTAAGCCAAGGATACACTACGAGACAAATGTCCCACATGTCCCACGACATGTATCGGCGACATGTCAAGCTAAGCCGACTTCGCCCAATATACAAGGTGTAGTTTTGAAACCGTGACATTTCTCGGTGGCATGTCACAGAAGGCATAAAGGTTCAAAGTAAGAAAAAGTTTCGAGCCAATAGTTAAAAATTCGGCTATAATAAATCGTTAAAGTTCAACAGTATTTCAGAATAAGCGACAGCAATGTTTCTTATTGGAGTTTTATGGAATTTTACGTGTTTGAGTTTGTGTGTGTTAAGCCGTGTTATAAAGCTAGTTACAAGACGGCGGCGTGTAGTTCGCACTTACGAATTTCCGTAATATACAGAAAAATTAAAAATATTTACCTACAATTTTTTATTGATTCGGACTCCGAATCGATAGCCGAGTTACCTCCTAGAAAATGACGCGGCTTTAAAACGACACCTTGTATTATAAGACAACAACGCGCGCCTTACTTCCACAGCGACGTTGATGTTGCTAGACAAGTCGACAAAAGTCCTACGTCGCGCTACTTCACCCGACGTCGCTAGCGTCACGTGTCGCAGGCCATTTGTTCCCTAGTGTATCCTTGCTTATTTCCCCTATACTTTAGTCCCCGTTAAGCGATTTTAAGCCTTATTGCAGTTGCCAAAAACGAAATTTCACTTACCTTCTCTCGCATTGCTTTTGAATGAATCTGAAAAAACAGGTATCGAAAATTAGTATTCTTCATTTAATAAATAGAAAATATCTGATTCCCGTTTAGGCAAAGAAATATTTGTATTTCTTTGATTTTTCCATAATACCAGCAGCAAGGAAATTAGAAGCTTTATAATCGTATTTCGACTTCGTATTCGGTAGTATTCAGAACAGAAACATTTATTATGTTATTTGATTTTAAATTTTCAAGAAATAACGACATTTAATTTTACTGAAGTCATTATTTTAATTTTAACTCATTATATATTTTATTGATTTTAAATTGGAACTGTTAAGAATGCGAGTTGTGTATTTAAGTCATTAACGTTCAAATATTCAAACGGTTTCAAAAATTCGCCCTGAAGTATAGTTCCGTCACGTTCATCGTCAAATGCTTTGTAAAATGACAGTTATGGCGCGATATTTAAGTACAATTTAAAATTGAGAAGCCTTACAGCCAAAACCATAGTATACTAATAGGGGCACCTAAGATTGAATCAGTCACCTTCCAAATCCATCGTCTAATCAGCTCGATGGTACCATAATATTGTATGGTAATTTTCATAATATATTAATTCCGAAATTTCATTGTTATGAAATTTCGGAATTAATTTAGTTCTAATTCAATTAATTAATTTAGTTCTGGAAATAATTAATTGAACTAAATTTTTAACTAAATTAGGTCGCGTAGGCGCGCAACGTGTCGCGGGTTCGATTCTTGCACGGTACAACTCTTTGTGCGATCCACAGATTGTTGTTCCGAGTCTGAGTGTCGTGTGTATATGAACTTGTATGTTTGTAAACTCACCCACGACTCTGGAGAAAATCCTAGGGTGGGGCAACGTTTACAAAAAAAAAGAAAAAAATATGTATAATATTATATTTTGTATCCTTACTAATATTATAAATTGGAAAGTGAGTTTGTTTGTTTGTTCCGCTTTCACGCCGTAACTACTAAACCGGTTGCTTTGAATTTTTGCAGACGTAAAGTTAGAAATCCGGATTAAATAATAGGGTACTTTTTATCCCGTAAAATTTTGATATTCCCGAGGGAAAACAAAAGTATTGGTATAGATGGCGCTGTGTGTATTGGTATATGTCACAGGCTACTTTTTATCTTTTTGTAACGCGAGCGAAGCCGCGGGTAAAAACTAGTAATACAATATTGTGTAAATTGGGCCTCCAGTAACTTCGCCCACACGACGAAACACAACGCAAGCGTTGCATCACGGGTTTCAGTGAGGCCGTGGTATCACTCCAGTCGAGCCGGGTCTTTACTAATAGAACCGTTTTAAACGAATGTTATAGTTACTTACTCAATCATCTCCCTGTTCTCAGGCGTGTTCTCGGACATGGTGGTCTGCCACGTGTTCACTAAATCTAACGCCGGCTTCAAGTTGCACACGTTCGCCACAGACTTCGGATTCGAATCCACCATCTTTGAAAACGTTTCCTGCAAAATAAATATTAATTATACATAACATCACGCCTTTTATCCCCGAAGGGGTAGACAGAGGTGCACGTTACGGCACTTAATGCCACTGTACAATTTTTTACTATTTATGTTATGAGTCCCGTGTAATAGGGGGTGAGCCTATTGCCATATACCGGGCACAATTCCAGACTCCATGCTACTACTGAGGTTTTTACAAACCCAGTAATACTTTGCCCTACCCGAGACCCCTTGCCGGCAGTCGCACTTGCGACCATTCGTCCAATGAGGCAAATATTTTATGAAATCCAAACTAAGCTGAATTAAAGTAAAGCATGCTTCGACCTTCGAAGCGAGGGATCTCGGGGTTTTCGTCCAATAGTGAATTAGCTAGTTCGTTCGATATTTGATAGCTGCAGTGATTGGACAAAAAGACTTCTAGCTAGATTGGTTTTTTCGGTTTTTTCATATATTTTTTAATATTTATCTGGAATTTAAAAGAGATGGACCTCTGAGTTTGTTTCACCATTTCTTCTCAAAATAGATAGAAAATGTCAGTCTCATCTAGATTTTTTTTTAAATTGTCGTGTAATAGTGGCCTTGTAGCCTATTTGAAAAAATATATTTAAGCTAAGGATAGTCTAGGGGACAAATGTCTTAAGACGTGTATCGGCGTCATGTCGACCGAAGCCGGCCGATGTCGCATGCCATATACGACGACAACGCGCGCCTTATGTCTACAGCGACGTCGATGCTGCTAGACAAGTCGACCAAAGTCCGGCAACGTCGCGCTACTTCACCCAACGTCGCTGGCGACACGTGTCGCAGGCCATTTGTCTCTTTAGTGTATCCTATAAAATATAAATATATGTGAAGCAACGCTTGCGTTGTGTTTCGCTGTGTGAGTGAGGTTACCGGAGGCCCAATTACCCTCCCCTTCCCCAATCTCCCCAATCCCTGAATCCCCAACGATCCTCAAACTCCTAATCCCCAAAAAGCCGGTGACGCACTTGTAACGCCTCTGGTGTTCCAGGTGTCCATGGGCGACGCCGATTGCTTACCATCAGGTGATCCGTCTGCTCGTTTACCGGCTTATGCCATTAAAAAACCTTCACTTGTTTCACGGCGGAATACAACAGTTATCCTAAGACTTACTAGGTACTCCCTATATTTAGCGGCGTACCCCCAGTGTATGGGATGCACATACAGCTGTAGGAAGCTGGAGGCGGCCAGCTGCACGTGCTGACGTAACTGTTGCTGCAGGAGCTGGACCTGCTCCGGTAACACCTGCAAGAGATATAACAGATATATTAATTCAAATACACGACTTAGGGTGTTAATCGACCAATTGCTTCGGTCAACGTTGATCGGGCGGCGTTCAGCCGATGACAATGGTGAGCTCAGGCTTGATCAAATTGAGTTCCTATGGAGTGATCGTCGATCGAGAATTAATCGATTGGTCTGGTAGAAACTATCAATGTCGACTTATCCATTTTACGATCGATCGAGGATCTATCGGTGTGGTAACTCTCTTACTCACGTCAGCTATTCAAGAAAAGCTCTACCAGTTACAAGTCAGACCGGGATTCTTATTTATAAGTAGCATGAGCGACGCTAAAGTTATTGGTAAGTGACATTTTGTAACATTTATGGTTAAAAAGTGCAGTTTCGCTCTAAAGCTTACAAGAATATAAAGGCGATCCGACATATTGGCGAACGAATTGGGCCAGCACATTGAGCCAACGCCAACATGCCTTTTTGGCACTATGTTGGTCGTTGGGTCCAACATTGGCGTCAAAATCAGTTTGTTGTCATTTGTCAGTAAGACGGTTCTGTCACGTGTGTGTTGTTGTTCTCTAATTACAACGGCTGAACAAACACTGAGAATTAAAATGTTTTATAAACATTGGCCCAATACCTTGGTCAATATAGCGAAATGTATTGGAAAGTTTAGTATAAGTTAGACTTACACACTCCCCGGGCTGGATGTGAATCTGTATGACCTCGGTCCGCTGTACCGTCTTGAGGTTTTTCTTCAGCAGTAGTGGAGCGCTGGCAGACAGTATTGGTATCTCCACTTCCTCTATACTGGCGTTCAGAATCATCTCACTGGGGATAAACATCATCATTTAAACGCGCTGATCTCCAGAACTACTGGATCGAATTTGAAAATTATTTTCGTGATCGAGGAAAGTTAAATGCTATAAAGACGGTCTATGCTCTGCGGTCAAAAAGAACTGAGCAATTGGTAGAATGGTGCATTATCTATATGATCGATCTATGTAATCGAGTATGGCTTAACATCAAGCTATATAAAACCAGTTATCATGGTCACGCTTTATTTTTTTTATGGGATAACTCTGTAAACGAGCAGATGGAACAGCTCGTTTCAGGTTGAAGGCTCGTTTATCAGGTTGATGGTAAGCAATCGGCGTCGCCTATGGACATTTGAGGCGTTACAAGTGTGTTACCGGCCTTTTGGGGATTACGAATTTGAAGAGTGTGCTTTACCCAGGCCAGATGTTGTCGAAAATGGTCATTTGAATCTTATAGATAACTAGCTTCTGCCCGTGACTTCGTCCGCGTGGAATAGTGACTTCCGCCAGATTTTTGGTTTTAGCCATGTAGTTACTGTTCTCGCGGGATTTTCGGAAGGTTCCCGTTCCCGCGGAATTTTCGGTTTCGGGAAGATGGTTTTTTTAAACGTAGTTTATTAACTAAATGTTATGAAGTTTTTTAAGAAAATTAAATTATTTTAAAGAAAGAAGTTCTAAGTGGCTAAATAACACCGCACGCATCAAGACCGTGCTCGTGAAGAACTCAATATCATAATAACTTGTTAAATAGGTACTTACAGTATACTAATGAAACATCACTTACTTTTGAAGGCAGTTACAAGCTTCAAAATAACGTTTGAAGTCTTTAGAGCTCTTATTGAGGGTGCTAGGACTAATTGAAGTGTAAATAACCTTTAAGCTATGTATTATTTTGGATTTTTTATTGCAGAACAAATGTAAACTAATTGCTAAGAAGCCATGTACAAAATATGATAAGAATCCGCTTAACCATGTTAAAGACCTAGCAAAACCAAAAACGTTACCCCAGGAAAATCTCGAATAACTTCGCAACTGATGGAAGAACAAATACAAAATAAGGCACAACATTTACCTTATCTAGACAACTAATTTTATAGCTAGTAGTTATTTAAATATTCCCATTAGAAAGAAAAAGGTCTGGCTGGGGTAACGCTACCCCAGAAGGAAATATTATTGTGAAATAATTAAAAATCTATAAGCGCAACAAATTTAAAAATATGCGCAACAATTACAGAAGCTGCAAAACGAATTATCAATAAGATTCAAATGACCATTTTCGACAACATCTAGCCTGGGTAACGCACACATTTGAGGATTATTGGGGATTCATGGTAATTGGGACTACGGTAAACACACTCACACGACGAAACAACGCAAGCGTTGTTTCACGTCAGTTTTCTTCTCGGCCGTGGTATCACTCCGGTCGAGCCGACCCATTCGTGCCGAAGCATGGCTCTCACACACTTAAAAATCTTTGTATGATCTTACCGTACATACGACAGTCAGTTTATGTTGGTTTTGCATAGTTTGATGAGTACCAAGTAAAAATGTTACTTACCCAGTTGGTTTAGGAGCTATATTTACGTTCTTTGGCTTGGCTTTGTCTCCCGTCTCGCTTTGCATTGGTTCTTTCTTTCCAATGGATACTTTACAGTACTTTTTCTTCTCAAAAGTGATCTTGTCTGATAGCTTCTGTCTGTTTGTACTATCATCGTCTGAGTGTGGCTCTTGCTTGCCTTCCCAGCGGCCGGACATCTGGTTATAAAGAAGGATTAGTAGTTTTTTTTTTATATTTAATGGACCGACGTTTAACCACTATAGTTAGACACACAATGTAATACGGGCTGAGACCTATTGCCATATACCGACCACATTCCAGACTCCGTGTTGCTACTGAGAATATTTTAAAGCCTAGGAATACTTTGCCCGCATCGGGAATCGGACCGTAGACCCCTTGCGCAGCAGTCGCACTTGTGATCACTCGGCCAACGAGGCAGTCATAAATTAGTAATAATAAAAATTAAGTGGGCTACTTTAGATATACGTACCGCTCCCTGACTATGGTCAGTGAAGACACCGTTACTGAGGTTGTCAGCCATGAGTACCTCGTCCGCAGTGGGCTCCGGCATCACATTAAACAGCTCCGTGATCAGATCGTTCAGCTCCTTCTTTGAAATCTTTATTATACTCTGTCCCAGGGCTTCCTCATCTTCATCTTCTGTAAATGAAAATAATATGTAATCACTAGCCGACTACCTTACTAATATTTTTCTGTAAGTTTGTTTGTTTGTTTGTTTGTGTGTGTGTATGTTTGTTACTCAATCACGTCAAAACGGATGAACAGACAGACAGACAGACAAAAATTTTTAATTAAGTATTAATTTTAGTATGGGTATATGGGTAGACGGACATATAGTGACCATAGTGACCAGATTGGCTGTATATTAAAGAAGGGCCAAATTAAAAGTACCCTCAACCGACGAGCATGCATAAAAAGATTGATGACTGTTAATGAAGCGAAAGAGGTATGTAAGAATCGTAGTAATTGGCGTTCCTTAGTCTCTGTCTACCCCCATGGGAGACAGGCGTGAAGTTATGTATGTATGTATCGTATGTATATTCATATGCATGAAGTAAAAAGCGGTTATTTTAATATTACAAACATACACTCCAATTTTATTTATCTGTATGGATTAGCTACTCCTGCGCGGCTTCATTCACTGCTTGGCCCCTATTTATCGTAGCATGACATTTTATAGAGTATCCAACACAAAAGGAATGGTTCAATTCAAACCAGTATTTAGGAGATTAACAGGTTCGAACAATGACTTCTGCTTTTTAAAATTAGAATACATGAAAATCGACTCACGCGCATCGGGATCAGCGGCGACATTATACTCAGGATCGGTCTCATCATCGTCTTCGTTCTTGGAAGTAGATGCTGGATTTAGGCACTCGTTTAAGAACTGATTCCAAAGATCGTCCACTGCCGGCATTGGGATATCGTCGGGTGGGACGAAGTTGCGTTCTATATGCTCTATGGATGTTGAAGACAGACTGAGTTTAGAACGAGTTCTTAGTGCTATTGTTGCTTCTTCTTCCAAGTCCAGTTTTCTACGGGCAGGTGTTGTGATGTCCTGTTGGGTAAGATAAATTTTAAATGATTCTTTTAAATGTATGTTTGTAATTTTAAATGTATTAAAATTATAAAGGTTAATATTGTTTTTACTAGCTTTTATTTAATTTGCAATGTAACGGCAATAGGAACATCCACGTTACACAATTTCAGTTATGAGTCCCACGTAATGGGGGTGAGCCTATTGTCATATACCGGGCACAATTCCAGACTTCGTGCTACTACTGAGATATTTTCAAAAAATCCAGTAGGAGGAGGACTTCTTGCCCAACAGTGGCACTTGCGATCACGCGGCCAACGAGTGTGCGTTACCCAGTCCAGATGTTGTCGAAACATTATTTGGTCATTTGAATCTTATCGATAATTAGTTTTACGGATTCTGTAATTGTTGCGCACATTTCTAAATTTGTTGCGCTTATAGTTTTTTAATTATTTTACAAAAACATTTCCTGCTGGGATAACGTTACCCCAGTCAGACCTTTTTCTTACTAACGAGAATATTTAAATAATTACTAGCTATAACAACAAACACAAAATTAGGCACAACATTTACTTCATCTAGACAACTAATTTTATAGCTAGTAATTATTTAAATATTCCCATTAGAAAGAAAAAGGTCTGGCTGGGGTAACGTTACCCCAGCAGGAAATGTTTTTGTGAAATAATTAAAAAAACTATAAGCGCAAGAAATTTAAAAATGTGCGCAACAATTACAGAAGCTGCAAAACGAATTATCTATAAGATTCAAATGACCATTTTCGACAACATCTGGCCTGGGTAACGCACACGGCCAACGAAGCTGTATTAAAGCTTGTGTTTTTAATACCTCGATCTATAGCTGTGTGTACATAAATTATACGTACCTGCGGTACTTTAAAAGGTCCATCTTTGACAACTTTAGGACTAGCAGCATGTTGGCTGTGCGGTGTCGCTGGCGTCCTCGGCTGGGAGTCCAGGTCACTGCATGACTCCAAGCCTTGATCATCATCGCTCTGGAGATGGGAAAATATCATTAATATAGAATTTATATGTTTATAAACGCATTCACAACACATAAAAAATAGTATCTAGGGAATTTAAGAACCTTCAGATTTAGCAAAATTTTACAATTAACCCCTCAAGCGTCCTTATGAACACCCGGTGGATCATAAGAAAAAATGCTCCATGCTGCTTTCTCTTTTATAAAATGTATTATTAATGTTTTCTTTTTATTTTGACTGTATTTTTTATTTCTATTGTAATAATCCTTGTTTTCGTGTGCCAATGGCCAAATCAATGCATTTTCTTTCTTTCTCTCTCCAAATGACACGTGTGCACCCGTTGGATCATAAGGAACGCGGACGCTCGACGGGTTAAGTTTGATAAAGCATAATGTCTAAGGGCCGATTTTTCCAACGCCAAATAAATTTTAAGTGAGGAATAACTTTGAACTTTTGTCATTTACATATTTACATTCTTGTATACTAAAAACTGTCTTGTTTGTTCTACGGTTAAAATTAAGTGATAATTGAAAAATCGGCCCATAAGTCAATTTAAAATAGTAGTAAAATGTAGTTTACACATACAGGGACATCATCATGGGTGGGTTCATATTCCTCATCATCTTCGTCTTCCGGCAACTCCTGGGCGATGAGGGCCTTCACTTCAGGCCTGGTCTTCACAGGAATGTGCTTGATCGGAGTCAGCTCCAGATTCTCCAAGTTCCATGTTGTTGTTGTCTTAGGGGACACTTTCATTAGTTCCCTGAAAAGTAAAATATAATATTACAAACTTAAAATTTAATAGTAATAGTAGACAGCAGTCCCAAAAAATTGTTGCAGCTATCAATTTTTCTTCTCTAATAATAACTTCTGATTTATATCGTTGCGGGATCCAAGACAGTTATTTAAGTCTCTGGTACGCGCCGGACTTCAGTGTTCCGGTGTTTTCATGGTTGTATTTACTGTAGATCTTGGCTTAAAGAAGTTGCAGCGGTTTTGGGAGGATGTGGCGGGTTGGTACCATTTAAATAAAATATGCCCGAATATTTGATGTTATTTGGCCACTGGATTGGATATATGAACTGAATAGCATGTCAATAATTAGTTTTTTAGTTCAGATGTATATCAGTATAATTTCAGTTTAGTACATTGGATAATTAATGAGATGCTCGTGAAGAACTCAATATCATCATAACTTGTTAAATACTTACATGATACTAATGAAACTTCACATACATTTGAAGGCAGTTACTAGCTTTAAAATAACGTTTAAGTAAGTCTTTAGAGCTTTCGTTGAGAGTGCTAGAACCAATTAAAGTGTTTTTCTATTTGAAATAACCTTTAGGTTATGTATTATTTTGGTTTTTTAATGCAGAACAAATGTAAACTAATTGCTAAGAAGCCATGTACAAAATATGATAAGAATCCGCTTAACCATGTCAAAGATCTTAAAAACCAAAAACTTTACCCCACCAAAATCTCGAATAACTTCGCAAAAGATGAAAGAACAAATACAAAATAAGGCACAACGTTTAATTAGACAAAGTTTATACACACTTCATCTAGACAACTAATTTTGTAGCTAGTAATTATTGAAATATTCCCATTAGAAAGAAAAAAGTCTGGGTGGGGTAACGTTACCCCAGCAGGAAATGTTTTTGTGATATAATTAAAAAACTACAAATTTAAAAATGTGCGCAACAATTACAGAAGCCGCACAACTAATTATCTATAAGATTCAAATGACCATTTTCGACAACATCTGGCCTGGGTAACGCATACGGATTTTGGTGTTACATTGTTTTCGCACAATCGAACCAACAAAACTATGAAACTAGAGAATTATATTTTAAACCTGATTGAAAATGAGCCTTTGACTGCCTAGTTGGCCAAGTGGTCGCAATCGCGACTCGGCAATGGGTCTCGGGTTCAATTCCCGTGTCGGACAAAGTATTACTGGGTTTTTAAAAAAAAATCTCAGTAGTAGCACGGAGTCTGCAAATGTGCCCTGTATATGGCAAATATGGCAATAGGCTCACCCCCTATTACATGAGACTCATAACATAAATATAGTGAAAAGTGGGTATTACATTGTACAGTGGTATAATGTGCACCTCTGCCTACCCCTTCGGGGATAAAAGGCGTGATGTTATGTTATGTTGAAAATGAGCTACCTCTTTTGCTCGTTCTACTCCATTGGAATCACACAAAATGTTTTTGTTGACGTTCAAAAGTGACGTGAGTATGGTTTTCGGTAACGCGACCAACACGTTCATGACGTTCGGAGCTCTCATAAGCTGCTAGAAGTTAACCAACCAATCGGAGGACTAAAGGCACTTTTTTATTAAATGTCCAGCTAAGGTGCCGCTTTACAGAAACTTGTGAATGTCGAAAATAATCCTTCACGAAACTAATGCTGATGTCTATAATGATAAATAACTGAAAATGAAAAACTGTGTCTTATGTCTATATTCTTTTTGCAGTCGCAGGTCTGCACGAAGGAATTCCTTAAGGGATATGCAGTACCTATGTACCTCATGCTTGTAATGTGTTGTCCTCAGTAATATTGTCTGCTGTATGCTGTACATATAGGGATAAATAAATCTGTTCAAATAAAAATTAATTTCTGTTCGTTAGTCTCGGTAATACTCGAGAACGGCAGAACTGGTTGGGCTTATTTTGGTCTTGAAATGTTCGTAGAAGTCTAGGGTAGGTTGAAAGGTGGAAAAATAAATTACTATGCAGAACGAAGTTTGCTGGGTCATCTAGTAAATAAATAATTTTTCAATAGGGAAGATGACTAATTTTTATTTTATTGTCCGTCTGGTAGATTATTTAAAAACATTAGTTTTTTTATTTTTTTTACAGAAATGAATACTTTCGACTCGATATATTGATTTGAAATGTCGCATGACTTCACTTCTATGTACATTTTATAAGTAGAAATGACGTTTTAGCCCCCACTCCTAAACTTTGATTCGTTATATCTGAGTATCATTTTATTATACAACGAAATAAAAAAATATGTTTCTAATATTTTTGCATTACCTAACTGACGGAATAATTATGCTTTTAATTTTCATACCCTGTCATTATCCTTATTGTTATACAAACGTGAACTCTAGGGCAAACCTCTCTTATGAAGATTAAGTTTCTGACATAAATGGACTATTATGGGTTGATGACAATCATATAGAAGAAGCCATATAAACTTACTTGACTTTTGCTCTCGTTAGTTTTGGTAGCTCCTCGGAACCGGAATCTTCTTCTTCACGCATCTTGACCAGTGCCAGTACTCGATCATTTGTCACTACTTTCTGGCATTATAAAACACAAAATTATTATAGTCTAGCATTTATTATTATATCTAAGATTAACCTTCTTTTTCTGTCTGAGTGTTTTACTACACTTGTTTTTTTGTTTTATTATATAGGAAAACAAGAAGATGTTATCTCAAAGTAATGTCACCCAAAGTTCTCATGGACACTCACAAGACCAGATTTAATTTATTAGTTTATATGTGCATGAAATATCTTCTCTTGTTTTTGAAAACCCTTGATGTATTTACAAGTTTAGCTTAGTACACAGCAACTTATCAAGACGCCAAACCAAATTCGGTTTTCCACCTCAGTGATCATAGAAAAATAAAGCGATGACCATTGAACTACAATCCTTGAATCTAGTTTAAATTAAAATAGTTACCTTAATAATTTTCCTGACACTAGTTTCATCTAGATTATTTTTTAAGGCAACTGCGTGAAGACTTCTGTCCACATCCGCAGCATTCTCTGGTAATACAACTTCGTGTTCACTGCTCGGTTCACTGCTGGATTCACTACTCGAGCTGAAAGTATGATAGATTTAATTAAATTGTTTATCATTTAGCAATGACACTATTCAAAAGGGTTAATAAACAATTTATCGCATCACCCCAATCCCTGAATCCCCCAATAGGCCGGCACTGCACTTCTAATGCCTCTGATGTTCCGGTTGTTCATGGGCGATGCCAATTGCTTACAATTAGGTGATCCGTCAGCTCGTTTCCCGGCTAATCCAATAAAAATAAATATTTTTTAATCTGGTGTGATCCTGTTTCTTGTCTTATCATTTCGACAGGGTTGATCAACAGGTAATACAATATTAAATTTTGTTAAAATGGCCAGTTAGCTTGGACTATCATAAAAACGTTTTTATATTCATATCCTTATATAGTTTGCATAGTACAAACTATTTTAAAAAAATACACCACTAATTCTTATTTAGTTTGCGCATTTCATAATGACGCATCCTATACAAAAGCAGACACTCTTCAAGATTTAATACCATGCCGGTAATGGTAATTTAAATCTCATTAAAGACCAACTTTCTGATTATACCAAAAATACCATATTAATATGCAAAGGCTTTTCCATTCTTCTAGGATGTTCTAGAAATCTTAAAGTTGAGTATATCACAACTATCAAATAAAACTATGCCATAATATTCAATTAGTAAACAAAGATTCAAAATTAAAGAACTTGTTACCGTTTTCGTTTCTTCCCGCGAACTTTTCCTTTTGTTTTTACGGAATTATTGTCCTTCGTTGCACTTTCATTAGGTCCAGATTTTGTACTCTGTCCACTTTTATTCATGATTAGTATTTCTTTAGTTTGAGGTTCTATTAAAAATAGCTTTAACTCGAACAAACGGAGTGTAAAAACAGCACGATCAACAACAAACCCAGACGAGGTGATAGTGATAACAAGTACAACTCAACTGCCACTGTCAGAAGTGTCAGATTGTTTCACTGTCAGTGTCATTTCAATACTTTGTGAAGTCTGGGATGCTAAAAGAAAACAAAATTATGCCTATGTTAAAAATTAAATGGAATTTTGCTTTTAAAAATGATTTCCACATTTGTAAAAATAAATTATAATTAAATATTATTCGATTAAGATAGGCTGAGATAGATTTTTTCTTAACGAAAAATTTAACTTAAGAGTCAGGATATTTTTCTAAAAAAAAACTATGTTATCAACCTGTTATCAAACGACTGACTTGACAGCGCGGCGTCTATTGCTCTCCCATAATCTTCATCTCAACGATTAGCAGGAGCATTTAAAAGTATCAGATTTATCAAAGAGCGCTACGATCATAGAGAATACATAATTATGGGCTGTGAGTGATCGTAACATGCGCGGGAGGCAAGCACTTAGGTACTCTACCGCGACCGTCACCATTCGGCGATCGACATCGACTTAAACTAAGTGATTAGCAGGGTATGACTTCGCCGTTATAAAGCTCTTGTCGACGGAATGAAAATAGTCCAGCAGTTCAGTCGATACAGTTATTAGTTATAACACCACTGATTACTAAAATAAACTTACAAACAACAATCACTAGTGAATTGCTTCGATGACATGACCATAGTAATTAGTATGGCAGACTAAGGGTATGTATTTAGGTAGGTAACCTTATCCAAAGAGCTCCAGGGTGTGGTGTGTGTCCTTAGAAGATGAGATACTAATGAGATTTTGTACTTTTTACCTACTTGGTTTCGGGCCTCCCGAGCCAGTTGTTCCGGTTCGAAATCGTAAAGAAGTACCTACTTGCTAATACGTATCTAGATAACAAAGATAACATATGCACCTCAAATTATTACAGAAATGTCATCATCTTTTTTAAAAATAAAAAGAAAGGAGGGGCCGATGTTTATTGGTCTGTTATAAATTATGAAATTCCTATCTTAATTGTCGCCTGATGGAAAACAAGATCCTGTGATAAATATTGTTGTAGTCCGAAGGGTTTTTCCACATTGGAGCCCTGATTGACAGATACCATTGGTTTTAATTAATTAGGTACCATCAGAGATATTTCGGCGAGTTCAGACGAATCGGTAAACAAGTCTTATTGAAAATGATAAAGAAATAATTGGTTTGTTTTTAATAGATTCCCTCTGGGAGAAGGCATTTAGATCTTATATTGACTGAATAGGTATTACCTTTCTACTCTGGCGTTGATAGTCATTTTAATAGAACCTACAAATTGATGACAAAGTAGAAGTATAAGATAAGTATTTATTGCGCTAATTTGTTTGTCCAGAATTTTCGATCGCATCTGCTAAATATTGAATATCTCCCCTCCAGTGAGGAATAGCCTTTATATGATAAGTTTAGATATTATACAAGATGACGCATCAATGTGTATGTTTGTTTTGAATCGCTTATTTATCTCAATTATGTTTAAATGCTCGGAATGAGCAGTCAACAGTATTATTTTATTTAGTCCAAAAATAACCAGTGTTTGTGTTCAATCCTGCTATAAATATTTGTTTGGTAAGTTTTTATTCATTGTATTCAACGGTACCTATCAGTAAGATTTTATTTCGAAAAACAAAACCGTACTGATATTTTTTGCGTAGGTACCCTTACGTTAATTAGGTATTAAGACATTAATATTAATGGATGGTCTACTGATTACGTTATTTCCTACACAATAGTTATGTCAGGCCCATTTATAGGACTTAAGAAAGGTTTCGGTGTGATAGGTAATAGTAAATATTATAACTTGTCCACAGGAAGCAACAACATCCAAAATGCGGGATCAGCCAAATATAGCCGTGATCGGTGCAGGAGTAATCGGTACGACAGTGGCCAAACTCTTTCAAGACCAACTCAGAAATGCAAACATCACAGTCATAGCTGATAAATACTCAGCAGACACTACCAGTGACATAGCCGCTGGTATCTTCAGACCAGGGACAAGTTTTAAGGGACCCACAATGGAAATTACCAAAAAATGGCTGAAGGACTCATGGCAGTTTTGGCAAGACATTCTCAAGACCCCCGACGCTGAACAAATGGGTGTTATGCCCTTAGGGTCTTACATATTTTCAAAGGAAAACTACCATGTCACTAGAAATCATCTCATGGAAGATTTGGTGCCAATCTACCGTCCTGCTACGAAAGAGGAACTCAAAATGGGCCCTGAAGGAACCAAATTCGGATCCTACTTTTCAACATTGAAAGTCGAATGCGAGCGCTATTTGCCATGGATGGGAAAAATAATAGTCGAGAGAGGCGGTAAAATGACACGCGGTAAAGTGGACAGTTTTGCGTCACTCTCCAATTACGACCTTGTATTTAATTGTGCAGGTTTAGGTGCGAGACATTTATGTAATGATCACGATCTGGTACCCATCAGAGGTCAAGTGATAAAGGTCAAAGCGCCATGGGTCAAATACGCACTTTATGGAGATTATGATACGTATATTATACCGGGTCTGAATGGGGTGGTAACATTGGGCGGTGTAAGGGGTTACGACAGTTATAATTTGAATTATTGCAAGTACGACGCAGCGGCCATATTGGAGCGTTGTTGCGAGTTTCTTCCTAATTTGAAAAATGCGGAAGTCATTGCGCATAGAGTAGGTCTGAGACCTCACAGACTGCCAGTTCGTGTGGAGCCCGAGCTGATAGATGGTTTGAAAGTGGTGCATTGTTACGGGCACGGTGGGTATGGAGTGATGACTGCGCCGGGCACCGCTATCAATGCAGTAGAACTGGGTGTTAATTTCTTGCGTAGTAATGTTAAAAACAAACTTTAAAGCTTATTAGTAGCGCAGTTAATAACCTTTTACTAGTTACTACTACTAGAACTATAGAATAAATTGAACAAAGTTATGAATTTTCGATAGAGTATTCCAGAGACCCTGGTCGTTGGCAAATGAAAGTTGTAAATAAACTTATCGTTATCAAAAGTAGATAAGAACTTGATACAGCTGAATGTTATTTTTTTAATTACGTAAGTAAATATTACGATTATTGTTAAATAATAAACAGTTGATAAGAATGACTTAGTATCGTTGTTTTTACAAAGTTTATTTATTGTTACTAGCTTTTACCCGCGGCTTTGCTCGCGTCACGAAAGGATAAAAAGCCTATGTAACTATTCATCCCTTCAACTACCTTCAGTTAAAAAATCACGTTAATTAGTACCTCCGTTCTGCCGTTTAAGACAGACAAACAAAAAAATACCTTTCCGCTCGCCTTGAATTCGGTTATATCGCGCTATTTAGATTTTTCCAATAAGTAGGTAATTCGTTGACTGGTTTTAAATGACAAACAGCGCCATCTATACCAATACATCTATACAAGTACCCTATTATTTAATCCAGACTTCTAACTTTACGTCTGCAAAATTTCAAAGCAATCATTTTAGTAGTTACGGCGTGAAAGCGGAACAAACAAACTCACTTTCCGATTTATAATATAAATAAGGAAGTAAGGATGTACGTTTATTGTCTTGCTCTTCTTAAGAAGTCAAAGTCGATGTCTAGTTCAAGGGTCGGGTTCGAACCCCGATTTTCTGCTTATAAAAACGTAGTAGGGTTGGGTAGCAACATGAATTACGAAAAGTTGGTGCAAGTTTAGCTTTTTTGATACTTTGAATGATACAATGATTTCATGGCAGTGATTGTGAATCGATCGAAGTACGAACGGGGTGGTTTTTAGTCAGTAAGAGTCTGACACTCCCTCCCGCCTCACCCAGGCGGGAGAAGTCATTCAATGATTTTTCCCCCCTTTGAAAAAAAGGGGTTCAATTCCCGCGCTAAATAAATTGTTCTTTTTCTGGGTGTGGTGGTGGCATGATAAATATTTTGAATTTTGACATAATATACATGAGTTGATGTATATAATACAAAGTGAAATGTTTAACTTTTTATTTTTATTCTATAATCTTTTAGTTTATTTGCACTAATTAAGCTTTTTTTTTTTTTTTTTTTTTTTTTTGTATGTCTTTACCATTCACGGGACCACAGGGTCCCGGTCATTTGGGAGGCGTACGAGGGGCCGAAGCCAACTGCGCAGAGGCCCTTTAGACAACTTTAATATAAATGTAATGGACACACAAACCGGCGACTATCCCTGTATGCACTATGGAAATGCATCCAAGGACAGTCCCCGGTTAGTGTAGAACTATTGTGAATAATGGAAAAAAAAAAGGTAGGGCTATGGATGGGTTGCTGTGGACTGGTAAATTGGGAACTATGGATGACTATGGCACCTGCCGAAACAATGTAATTTTTACACGTAAAAATGGCAGGCGGAGACTCGCCAACTCACCGACCGGGCCCCGGGAATGGTTGCTAGATATAGCAACAGAGGGGCAACGAGAATGTGAGTGGCTGAAGGGTTAAGAAACTACCACCGCTTTCTACTCAGATCATCTGCTCCAGCCGAAGCCTCCTGCATCCCTGGCCCACTCGCGACTTACGAATAGTTTCTTACCCTCCGAGCAGGATCACTGCTCTCGCGACTCCACTCTGGACGGCCAATGAAGGCAAGCCAGAGGTGGGAGACCTGTTCCTTGTCATCGTTCACTCCAGCCAGCCAATTAAGGCAAGCCGGAGAAGAAGGAACGGTGACTTCTCCCTGGAGCACTCGGGATGATGGTAGCCCTAATAATAAAGCCCTAGTAATTAAGCTTATTATTATCAAGTTTAGAATGTGAATTCCCCTTAACACAAATAAAGCACATTTGCTCAAGACAAATCTTTAGCTTTTTCATTAAATTCTAGTAATAACTCTTTCATGTCTTCATAACCAGCTATTTCCTGTGCCTCCCTCAATGGCAGCCATTTTAGATCTTGGTGTTCATCTGACAGTTGTACTTTTGTCTCTGGATTCTTCAATTTTGCCAGCCAGTACACAACCACTTTAGGTTTGTTGTTGACATTGTAATTTAATACCTTTGTCACATCTTTGAACACCTGTAAAAATGGAAATAAGTAATTTATTAAGAAACCAGAAGTATTTTTTAACCACTTGACTGCCGGTATATTAAACACAATAAAAAAACTAAACTAAACTTCCATTTCCAGTTACTTTGTTGCTTGAGTAAATATGAAATACGTAAACAAAATAAAAAAAATAAGTATCTTTAATAACAAAAAAAAATTCCAGTGGTACAAAAATAAAAGGTTTCTACACATTTTATTTTATTTTACATCTACTTACTTCTAAATCCTCTTCAGACAAACCAGCTTCTTCTTTTGTCTCTCTCAAAGCTGTTACCCAATCAGATTCTCCGGGATCAACATGACCTGCAAAATTAATTGGATGTATTGTTGAATACAAAAATTATTGTATTTAATAGCAACATTTTTTTCTACATGAAAATTTTTGTGGTACATCTATCAAACGTTAAAGTTTGGTGAGTTTAGAGTTAAGGTCACACCTATGTAAAAGTACTTTAAATAAATTTGTTTTAAAAAAAAGAAAAAACTATTGTAGTGTATATGTTCAATTTTAATTTTTAGTATACCAACATGAAGTGGGGCAGTTCGTAACTTATTAGTTTTTAACTAAGGCTTGGCTTATGGTAATAGGCGGAATAGGCTGGCCGTCGCCGGCTTCGTACCTAAACTTTGTGCAACAACTTACAACTTGGTAGGTACCTAGTATCCGAAAAGTTGGTATAATAATTTCCAACTGCGTGTAACATTTCTGACTGCAACACTAGTAAATATGATTAATTACCCTTAGGTGGAGTCCAGTGGTGTTCTCCATAAGAAGTTTGTAACATCAGAAATTCTATTGCTTGATTTACACTCCTAAATATAACCAATCCTGCTGCACGTTTAGGAGACATTTTAAAGTAGTGCTTATAAATATGATATATGAATTACTGGAAATCTATAATATTTGAAACGTTACGCTTTTACATAATTAAATTATGTGGAAAAATAAAATAAAATAATCTTTATTTTGAACTTTTGACTTTCCACTTCATTCAAGTCATTTGTCATTGTCAATTTTAACAGCTGAATCAGAACCGTTCAGAAATGTAAACTAGAACTGATTGCAAAAACAAAATGTTTTTTATAATTTTATTTATCACTCAGTCTTTTAATATACCGATTACAATAAGTGTATTTTGAATATAACAATCGTATTATTTGAAAAATATTTTAAATTACATAAATCCTTATTCAATGCTCTGGTCAAGAGAAAATTCTAAACTTCGTTTTGACAATCTGACATTCAGAATGACATTTCGAAACCAACGGTAGAAAAAAAAAAGAATTCAAACAGTTCAAACTGCAACGGTGAATAACAACATTTCATTGAAACGACTGTTATGAAATTGTTTGTTTATTAGTATTCTCGTAATATTCACATGTGATTCAAAATAAAAACTTTAATAAAATAATAAACTTGTAAAAATAAAATAGTTTGTGTACCGTCATACCATGTTACAAAAATGGAAGCTTATTATTAACAATTGGGTAAGTATCAGATGTTTCACAACTGTCGTTGTAGATAATTGTTGTTTTATTTTACTTTTAGATAAAGATGTTATTGTTAACTTTATATTTCGTAGATAAACTGTTACTTCAACGAAAACAATCAAGATGACCGGACCGTTAACATAGAATCATTACTGAATATAATATCTCATTTACATGAGAACCTTAACCTAGATGAATCCAAGTCGTCTATATTGGAAGCGCATACAGTCGAGGGGTTTTTGTTGGAGAAGTATCCAGAATTTAAATTTGAAAATGGAACAGTTGAGTCAACTAATGAGGATGATGCATATCTGGTGGCATCATTGTTGCTTTTCTTTGTATGTGTAAATTCTAAGGACGTGGACATAAAGAGTGCGATGTGTAGCAAGCTGAGTGGTGATGATCAAGAGATTATCCTTAAATTCACCAAGAGCCTACTGGAGTGTAGTCCTATCACACTCAGGGACCTACAGGCAGCTATTACAGGTAACTGAATATTACTTTTTTCTAATTCCAGCATAGACTGGGTGTAATGGTCAGTATTATTATTACAAAACTAAACAACCCTTTGTGTTTGCCATTTTTATGTTAATTGTGTAACAGCTGTCTAGTTGGAAGCCACAGCTGTTGCTAAGGGCCCACCCCTTACATGCTAACTAGTACCTATATAACTTTAAAATAGAATAAAGAAACTTTCTTTATACATTTATTCTCTTTGATTTAAATAGTTTGATTGTTTACAAACTAAATAAATTAATGAACATAACTAAAGTGTGTTTTATACAACTAGGTACAAATAACTTTTTATATTTAATACATTGCAACTTTATATAATTTTTTTCAATTCAATTACAAAATCAACATTTTTATTACAGAAGCATGTGGACCAGAAATGGCGTCTGGACATGTGAAAGTAGCAGAAACACCGCCGGCTTTGCGTTCATTGCATGGTGAGGTACGGAGACTGCAAGCAGCACTGGATGCTGAGAGATTTGATCGGAATTATCTGCAAGAAGAACTGGCTCGGACTAACTTGAGGCTGGAAAAACTAAGTAAGTTTTCAATGTGTATTATGGCAGGTTTAATACGAACAAACACTGCCTTTAAATATATATATAAAGCACCTAGGTTTAGTGACAGATAAACTGATGGACTAATCTCCTCTTGATGTTTCAAAAGTGCCTATATGTGGTCTAGTTGAAATGTATGACTTGACTTGCTGAAGCAAATTATTATACAAAGCTATTAATCCGATTTGAAACATTCTTTTTGTATTGGATAGCCCATAATATCAAGGAAAGCTATAAGTTATAAAACATCACGCTAAGATCAATAGGCGACAAGCAGAGTGGCTGAAACCGCGCTGAAGTAGCTATTTAGGGATTAATCACTTAGCAAGAAGCATCAAGCATGCAAGTAAAATACAATTGTGTTGAATATGTATATACTTAAGTAAAGAGAACAATGAATCATTACTTAGTTAACTTAGTATTGTGTTGCAGCTGCAACAATGCTTCTACTAACTTCCAGTCGGTTCCACTGTACAGTTTGTTTAGACTTGGCTCTGGAGTGTAGTCTAAACAAAGAAAAAACAAATGACACAAGCGGTGGCCTTAGTACGAAATCGAAACGAGACGGCGTTCTGTGCTCTGATTGGTTTGTTCATTGGAGCCGGCGAATCACAGCGCCAAACGCGTACTCGTTACGTGTACTTTAAACGAAAAAGAAACTCGTACTAAGCCATCAGGAATTACGGCAGTCACTTTAAAAAAAATCCTTTGTCATGAATGCATTTATAAGAGGAGTACTCACGCCACGTTGTATAGCTGCTGGTTGTGCAGCTACTGTGCGTGCAGAGAACCAAAGTTATCGACATAGCCCAAAGGATCAGCAAGCTGAAGTGGGGTAAACGTGTTCTAGAGTGGAGACCGCGTCTGGGCAAACGCAGTGTAGGGCGCCCTCCAGCTAGGTGGAGTGACGACATCTGCGAGGTGGCTGGCAGTGGTTGGATGAGAAGAGCTGAAGACCGAGCTCAGTGGCGTGCCATAGGAGAGGCCTATGTCCAGCAGTGGACGAATACAGGCTGATGATGATGATGATAATGATGTGCAGCTACTGCGCAAAACGCACAGATATCTATATAGTGCTTGAAGAACTATTTAAGTACTAGCTTGTTCACGCGGTATCGTTTGCGCTCTTTATAGGGGTTGGCAGGTTTACGAAAAAAATGATACTCTATTTTTTGTAGTTACAAAATAATCTGCATACTAATTTTAACTGTCTACCTTGTAAATTGCGAAATGCTCCATACAAAGCTTACCTCCATATCTACTCCCTATTTTATGGAAGTTGGGGGTAAGAAAGAGACAAAAATTAGGTTATGCCACTGACCATTTTTTTCTGCTACACCTATCCACTTAAAAATTAAGTCACTGCGTTTGGAGACGTATGATAGTTGCATAAGTTTTCAAAATGTTAGAGATGAAATTAATGTTCCCGGACGACATAAGTATGATACAAGTTCCAAAGGTCTTCTCAGAACTAGTTACTCCTTTATTTACAAAAGAAACGAACATTAATTAGAACATACCGAGATTGAAATTAGAACTCAAAAGTACCTACTTTACGGACGGCTTTTCTGCCTCATTGGCCGATTGCAAGTGCGATTGCCGGGCAAAGGCAAGGGGTCTCGGGTTCGATTCCCGTTTCGGGCAGTGTTACTGCGATTAAAAAAATGTCAGTAGTAGCTAGTAGTAGTAGTAGTACTGGTAGTAGTCTGGAATTGTGCCCGGTATATGGCAATAGGCTCACCCCCTATTACATGCGACTCAAAACATAAATAGTGAAAAGTGTGTGTTACTTTGTACAGTGGCATTATGTGCCGTAATATGCATCTCTGCCTACCCTTTCGGGGATAAAAGGCGTAATGTTATGTAAAGTATTTTACGGAATTTAAATTTTATTTTATTACTCATGTCACATAACACTTTAAGGTCAATAAGTTGGTGGCTCAATCATAGTCCTTATTTGCTAATAATAATATTTATATTCAAGTACAGTTTACTTTGTCCTTGATATATAAATCAATGGCTTCATTGTTCATATTGTAGCTAAACTCCATGGCACACTGTCGACTTAAGTATACATACATTGATGAACATAGTATCACTGTATCACCATAGTGGGCATTCTATGACAGACGATATTATGAAAGTGGCTAGTGGCGACAACTGGACAGTTGTGTGATATTGGAGAAGTTTTAACAGTGTTTCAAAACAAAAATCCTGTAGGATTTTTGTGTCACCACACAATGTATTGTGTGGTGACAGTGTGCTTCTAGAGTAGAATAGGTACATTTGTCACACACCACCTCTATTGCTCCCATGGGGATCGTGAGAGCATATTAAAGAACTATCTTAACAGAGACTTGGACCGATTCTGATGATAATGATTGTAATTGTTTTATATTTTGTTACTTATGCTAACATGCTTATTTATTTCTAACTAGCTTCTGCCCGCGACTTTGTGCGTGCAACCCCTTTTATTCCCGTTCCCATTCGTAATTTTCGGTAAAAAGTATTGGATTAAAGTGTGCTATGTCCGTCTCCTGGTCCTAAGCTACCTACCCATCAATTTTCATCCAAATCGGTTTAGCAGTTTTCTATATACTAATATTATAAAACTGAATAGTTTGTTTTTTTGTTTGTTTGAACGTGCTAATCTCCGAAACTACTGATTCGAATTGAAAAATTCTTTTTGTGTTTTATAGTCCATTTATCGAGGAAGGCTATAAGGCTATAATATAAAACATCTCGCTACGACCAATAGGAGCCGAGCAGAGCGGGTGAAACCGCGCGCAAGTAGCTAGTTAAGTTATAAATAGTGTAACTAACACGACTTTCTTTTATAATAATTTATTTCTTTTATAATAAAACTAATAATTTGTGAAATTTTCGCAGTGAAAGACAAGGAACAATACAAGCTGGATATAGTGAACTTGAAGGCTAAGATATCCATGTGTTGCGGTGACGACCAGGATCAGCGCGGGACGGAAGCTGAAGCGGAGTCCTCTGGGAAACTGCAGCGGCAGCTCCAGGATATGGAGGAACGCCTCGTCCGTACCCAGGAAGCACTCGATGATGTTACTTATGAACGGGATACTTATAAAGCTAAGGTAAGAACATTACATTCTTTAATTGAAGAATATAAAGAAGTATTTCATTGTCCAGGAGTGTTTTCGGTTGAAAATGACATCCATTTTATCAGTTTGCTAGGTTATTTAAAAAAAAAGTGTCAAGGGCTTAACTTGTAAATCACAAAACAAATAGAAAGGAGTGAGTGAACTACAATATTGTGCATGTGCAATAGTCAACCTTAAAGCTTAAAATGATCCTTCTTAAATAGGTGGAGGAGCTGAAACAAGACCGCGACAAATGGTTGTCTCTCAGCCAGCAAGAAAGTGAGCGTGCTATACAGCTGGGCGAGGAGTTGGAGGTGGAACGACGGCATATGCAGGCCTTGAAGGAGCTGGTGAACGAACTGCGCCAACACAACCGACGCAACGGCCTCGACACTAGCCTACTCGAGTGCGACGACCCTGACGCCAGCATACAGTCCTTACAACATAATCTCTGTAAGTCATTCTAATAAATATCATTTACATAATAATATTACTGCACCATTCATAATTTGACTGCACGGTTGCCGCAGTGGCTGGGCAACTGGCTGCAACGTCTCGCGGGTTCGATTCCCGCAAGGAACAACTCTTTGTGTGATCCACAAATTGTTGTTCCGGGTCTGGGTGTCATGAATGTGTATGTGAACTTGTATGTTTGTAAACGCACCCACGACACAGGAGAAAATCCTAGTGTGGGGCAACATTCTCAAATGTCTAAATCCTCAATCGGGAGTTCGGAACTAGCAACGCCATTGTAACTCTAGTGTTGCGGGTGTTCATGGGCAGTGTTGATCGCTTACCATCAGGTCATCAGTCTCTTCGTTTTTCATTTAAAAAAGAAGTGATTGACTGACTGACTGTGCAAAGTCTTTCAGTTTGGTTTCGACCATGGAACAAATATTTATGTGATCCACGTTGATGCTAGAGTTTAACTTTAGATCTTGGTGCCAATAATCAGATGTGAGATTGGTGATCAAAATTCTCGGCTTATATTATATTGTTCCATTTGTAAATAATATTTTTGTGATTAATAGCATTGGTTTATTTTTGTAGCTGTATGTAGTGAGGCCTGCGCTAACGTGGTGGAAGTACAATTAGGCGAAGAAAGAGCTAAAGTTGATGCTCTTAAACAACAACTACAAAGATTGCAAGTAAGTTTATGATCCTGTTGTCATATACCATACAGCAGTAGCTATTACTTAGTTTGGTAGGGTACATTCAAACTCAGTCTGCTTGTCTTTACATAAAATTCAATTTATAGGAATCACTTATTAGTTATTAATATTAGTTATATTGTATTGTAGGAAGATATGCATGAGTTCAACCAAAAAGCCGATCAAGAAAAAGAAAACTTCGAAAAACTAATCTCGGAGCGTGATAACGAAATTCTAAATCTAAAATGCCGTTTCAATGAAACCGTTGAAAAGAAAGATAATGAAATAACTGAATATTACAATGAAGTAGTTAAATTAAATAATGACAATAATGAACTGGAGCGACAGATTAAACACAGTAACGAGCATTCAAGGCAAGTTATTGAGCAGAAGATGCAAGAAATTCAAACACTACAAGAACAGAAGCTGTCTCTCCTACAAAGCCTATCTGATGAGACGACCAAGTTGGAGAACATAATAGCAGGTCTGAGATCTGAACTGGAGACAGAGAAGCAAGCGAGAGCCAAGATGAGAGATAGTTATGACAACCAAATGATGAAGTTGAACGAGAAAATATTGAACAGGAACAATGAACTAGTCGAACTACAAAACAATGTTTTCGAAAAGAGTGAGATGATTGAAACACTACAAATGAACTTGAGAAATGAGAAAGAACTGTCGAATAAATATAACATGAACGTGCGCCACCTCAGTGAGCAGAAACGAGAAGTTGAAAATAAATTGCATAATAAAAACGAAGAAATGAACGCGATGCAACACAGCCTGGAACAAAATATTTCAACGATACTAAAAGAAATTGATCATTTCAAAGTTCTTGTGGCTAGCTTGCAAGAACACTGCAGTGTTTTAGAAGAAAGTAAGTCGCAGTTAGAGGGTGAAATAAGAAGATTTGAAGAGCTCCTCAAAGACACTGAAAATATAAAGAATGCATTCAGTGAGGCGACTGAAAAACTTAAATGTGAACTGGATGAAAAGAACGCCATTATCAATTCGTTGCAAACACATTTACAAGACGAAATACGCCACAAGATTGGGTATCAAGAAGAGTTGCAGAGACTACAGACTGCCAAGATGTACATGGCTGAAGATTTGAATAAGTTGAATGTGGAGTATTCGAAATTGAAAATAGAGTTGACGGGGAAGGATAGGACTGTTGAGTCCTTGGAGATGAGCCTGCAAGAAACCAGAGATGCAGTAAACAAGTTGAAGGCAGACAAAGAAAAACTTAGCCTTGATCTGACGAAAATGTCGGATGAAATCGCGCTTAAAAACAAAGATATTGAAACACTCAACAGTACACTTGAAACAACCAAAAAGACTTTGGAAGATGAGCTTTCGGAAAAGAATGAAACAATTGACTTTAATAATCACAAGATAGCTAACTTGACGTCAAAGAAACAAGCCTTGCAGAACAAAATTGATTTAATGAACGCGGAAAAGACCAAACTTGACAATGAGTTGGCTACGAAATCCAAACAGATATCACAGCTGCAGGCGGATTGTGAGAAATTGACTAAAACCGTTGACGAGAATAAGAAAGGTATGTAGTTTATTCTCATATTACAAATATAGCACCTTATTTTAATTTATATTAAATAATTTAATTCTAAATATTTATTTCAGCTATCCGAAGTTTGGACCAGAATATGACAAAAGAAAAACAAAGATATGCTGCGCTTGAAAAAACTTATGACTCTGAAACAACTAAGCTGATGGGCAAACTGAATGAAAACGAGAAAACCATAAAAGAATTAACCTCAAGTTCTAGAAAGACTGTTAAGAACAAAGAACACCAAATACAGATACTTACTAGTGAATTAGAAAACTTGAAAAAAGCTATGGAGGCGAACAAGGAAAGTATTAACTTAGTAGATAAAGAAAAAGAAGCTTTACTACAAAAGTTGGAAGATGAAATGTCATACAAAACTAAAATTGAAAAAGAATATCAAAATCAATGCGCACACATAGAGAGCATCACATCTCAACTAAATGAAGAATTAACTAGCAAGAATCATGAAATACATGCATTAAAATATGAATTGGACAACATCAAGAAGACTATTGAAGCAAAATGCAAAGGTAAGTAACTTTTAATAAGTTTAGAATAAAATGATGATTGATAACAATTTTATATGATATATTGTCTGTTTTAGAAATCCGAGTTTTAGAAGAGCAATTGTCTAAAGAAGATCAACTGATCAGAGATTTGGCTCACCAAAAAACTGTCGAGTCCAAGGACTTCCAAAAGAAGATTAGTGATTTGCAAACACTAAATAACGAATTGAAACAAGAAGTGAAAAAAGCGAATGAATGTAAGGAGCAAGCGATAGCAGCATTGCAGAAGGAAAATGAACAGTTGCAGTTTGCCATTGAAGAAGACAATAGTAGCCATGAAGTTATTCTGAAGGAAAAAGATTGTATCATTGATAGGTTAGAGCGGCAACTCAAAGTGCACACTGATCAATTAGAATCCATCAGGAAGGATTATGAGAACATCACACTAACGTGGGAGATATACAAGGTGGAAACCAAAGAGAACATGCAAGCTAAAGAAGAACAAATCAAAACTTTGTCACATGAAGCAAGTCAGTTACAAGAAAACATTTCTGAAATAAAGTCCGAAAGGGATGAATTGGTTAAAAAGCTAGAAGAACTTGCTGAAGAAATGAAAGTCTCCAATATAAACCACAATGAACAAGTAAACCAGCTTGTTAAAGAACTAAACAACGAAGAAACGAAGGAAGCTGCTATTGTAGAAGAGAAACAGGTTTTACAAAACATGTTGACTGAAGAAAAAGCTGCTAGAGACAAACTTGAAACAGAAAATAAACAAAAAAATGAAGAAATTGAAGGTCTTATTGCAGATAAAAACGAACTTCTAAATGAGAAGCTTGTACTGACGCAACGCCTTGTTGAAGAGAGAGCGGTGAAGTCAATTTACGAGGAAGAAAGAAACTCGCTCGTTTCTGAAAAGACAGCTCTCGAGAGGAAGTTACTAAACCAAGTAGCCACGACAGAAGATCTAATGGAGAGTAAGGAATGTCTTACCCAACAGCTTGTTGAAGAAAAATCAGCTAAAGAATTAGCGGAGAAAGAAAAAGAGAACCTCTTATTAGAGAAAGAACTTATAGAACAGAAGATTATGGAAGTCGAAAGCAACAAAGAAGAAATGAGTAGAGAAATAGACGATCTGATAGAAAAGCACAGCTTGCTGGACCAGCAGTGTATGAAAGAGAGGGAAGCTAATGAGATTCTGAGTGGAGAGAAACTGGAATTGCTTCAAACCTTGACAGAGGAACTGGCATCAAAAGATGAGATAATTAAAGAAAACGAGTTCTTAGTCAGTCAAGTAGAATGTCTGAAACGTGACTTGCTTGAACAAAAAACTATTCAAGAAGTTCTTATTGGTGAAAAAGAAGTGTTGCTTGTTGAAAAAGAAGGTCTTGTCAAGTCGTGGGGAGTCGAAAAGTCGGCGCATGATGAAATTGAAACTGAAAAAGATCAACTAATTACTAAACTGTGCGAGTTGAATGAGAGTTATATATCTAAGGCTGGCATTGCACAGGCAGAGCTTGAGAAGGTCACTCAAAATGTTAACACTTTACAAATGAATCTCAAACGTAAGTTTATTTTTTTTAAATACCTACCCCTATGGCATGTAGGCTCTGCTCTCTTTATATGGGACTCGTAATTATAACTGTTGAAAACAGGGTGTTATATGAAATGACGTGTGTATAGGCATATTGCATATACATGAAAGCATCCACAATTTTTTCTGTTAATATTAATAATATAATCATTAAAATATGTATGTATCAGTAAAATATATCATTAAAACATTTGAACAGGGAATTAATAACGTGTGTTTTGCTTCCAGAACAAGAAGAACTGAATAATCAAATTACAGCAAGTTTGACAGCTGGTCTTGACAAAGTTATTCAAGGACTTAAGAGAGAAGGAATAGCCAATGAATTTGTGGAGAAAATAACCCAATCTGATGATAAAGTCAATCAGGCCAGTGACAAGTGTGAGGCACTTATAAACATTGCTAATACGTTAACTAGTGAGTTAGTTATGAGGCAGAACTTGGTGAAAGCTCTCGAACATGGCAATAGCTCACTGTCGGAACTGAGGGAAGTTTTGAAGCTGAAGGAGAATCAGCTTTTCGATCTGCAGACGGAGATCAAACGGCTACAACAGATCGTTAATGAGAATAAGATTGGTGAGTATTCAATAAGTTGTTAATTTTTCTAATTGTATTGTTTCTCTATAACTTCTAGAATATTTCCTTTTAATCTTTATACTAATTTTTAGTTAGCCATTTTGTTTCGTTGCAGTCCTGTCTGTGTATAACATGTGGTAATCATTTATGAACTTTGCAGCACTCAGACACACAGGGGACTGTCGTGAGAGCTGCAATGTTCTCAAACACTTGTACGTCCTCGTTTAACTCGTCGAGTACCGTATTTATAGACACAATTAAAGAACAATAGGTTGCGGTCACCGGTGACCGCTTGGTGTTTGACAGTTTAAACTAACCGTCCTAACGTGACATCTGACATTTGGACGTTAAATCTTCTATTCATCTCTGCACCTTTCTTCTTCGTCCTTTCATGTTTATCTTCTAGTATTTGCTAAACGTTGCACTTTCTTCTTATTTATATTATATTTACTTATAGAACTATCAAAGCGTACCGAAACATATAACGCGACGATCGAAAACAAGACGAGAGAGATACAAACACTTAGCAAAGAGAACCAAGCACTCACAAATGACTTGAATGATGTCAAGCTACAGCTGGAGGTGAAAGTACATTCTTTGAAGGAGAAACTAATTGACAACGAGAACTTGACTGACAAACTGAAGATGACGTACGAATGTCAGATAGATAACTTGAATGTTATGATCACTAAGCTGTCGAATTACTTGAAAGATAAGACCTCGGAGTATGATGCTATTAGGAGGGAAAAGGAACGACTGATGCAAACTGTAGAAGAGAATAGTCAAGGTAAAATATATTTCTTATTCAAAAATGTTTTATTTTTGTTAAATTTAGTTAATGTAATTAACGAGAACTACGTACATTAACAGTTATAACAGTTAAAAACTATAATATACAACCTCTTTTTGGAATTGTCTAAGGCCTTTGATTTACTGAACAATAAGATTGAGACGTTCTTAAACACTTAATTGAGTTAAAAATATGTGATATGCATAATGAAAGTGTTAAAGTCAAAATACTATAACTATAGTATTTTAAGTTGGCCTATTATAAACAAATGTCAAAATTCCGATGATGGGTTCCACAGGGCATCATATTGGGGCCATTCCTGTTTCATCTGTTTTATAGTTGATTAACTTTCATTTTGTTGATTTAATTTACAGCAATTAAAGCGTTAGAAGAGGAGATTAAACTTGAAGTTCAAAATAAACAAAAATTAATAAAAGATTTTGATGCTGAGAGGCAGATACTTAAGAACATGGTGACTGTTACTGAGTCTATTATGGAAGATCAGAAAGTGGCTTTGAACAATATCATTGCTGAGCATGTACGAACTAATGAGGCATTGCAAGAAGAAAAGGAAGCTATCACCAAAGCCTTAGAGAAAGAAAAGGAAAATTCCAAAATAAAATTACAGGAAAAAGATTATGCCGTAGAAATGTTATTGAAAGAAACGGCCGAGGTGAAAATTGAAAAAGATAGCATTGAGAAACAATTGAAAGAAGTGATTGAGAATGAAATAAAGAATTTGCAAGTTAAGGTTGAGGAGAAAGAAAGTGCATTCGAATTGCTAGTTAAAGAGGTAGGTGTGCTTATAAGTGCCGATGGAGCCTCTCTCAATAAAGAAAGTTTTGTAGCTGAAGTACGAAAAATGAAGGACAATTTGCAAAGTAAAATTATTGAAAATAAAAAAATAAAGGAACAAACTAAAGAACTAGAGGATTTGGTACGAAAATGTAAAGATGGTAAGTGGAATTTTACAGTGTAGTGAATATATTAATGTTTTAACTATATAATTATAACAAGAAATTAATATAGCATTTATAGACTGCCTTGCTGAGCTGTCGCAAGTGCCACTGCCGGGCAAGGGGCCTTGGGTTCGATTCCCAATCTCAGTGTTAGCACCGAGTCTGTAACTGTGCCCGGTTAATGGCAATAGGCTCACCTCCGTTTACATGGGACTCAACATAAATAGTGAAAAGTGGGGTGTTACATTGAACAGTGGCATTAAGTGCCGTAATGTGCACCTCTGCCTACTCCTTCGGGGATAAAAAGTCGTGATGTTATGTTATGTTTTAAGAAATTAATATAAAATACCATGCTGAAAACTGCTTTAGAATCGGGTCAGCCAAACGTGAGATTTTGCGAACAAACATTCAATACATACATACAGGTAAAACTGAGAATCCTTTTTAAGTCTGTCAGAAACAATTAACACACTGCGGAATGTGTTTAGTGACAATAATTGTAATGTTTTGTCTTCATTGTTTTCTATTCCAGACATAGTTATGTTGGAAAAACGTAATGAAGGGTTGAAAGGCGAAGGGAATATGACTGAGCAAAAATTACGCGGAGAAATTGTGGAATTACAGAATTCAGTACAAGCGCAAACGGCAACCAATAAAGATTTAGAATTAACGTTAAAAGAAAAGGACGCCAGTATCAAAGAATGTAACGATAAACTTAATTTACTTCACGAACAAATTCATATTCTTATACAAGACAAAAATATTTTGGAAGAAGAGAAAAAGTCAATAAGTGACAATAATAAAGAGTTAGAAAATAGTATGAAGATCCTCTGTCAACAGTATGGAGAAGAAAATACAAAATTGAATGATGAAAGACAAAATCTCCTTCAAACCGTTGAAAATAACAAAACAGGTACGAATATCTTTCATAACTGATATTAAACTGCCTCGTTGGTCGAGTGGTCGCAAGAGCGCGGTGCCCTGCAAGGGGTCTGTCGGGTTCGATTCCCAAGTCGGACAAAGTATTACAGGGTTTTCAAAAAATCTCAGTAGCATGGAGTCTGGAATTGTGCTTGGTATATGGCAATGGGCTTATCCTCTACATGGGATTCGTAACATAAATAGTGAAAAGTGGATGCTACATTGTATAGTGGGATTAAGTGCCGTAATGTGTACTTCTGGCTACCTCTTCGGGGATACAAAGCGTGATGTTATGTATGTACTAATATTAATTAAAAATAAATGTATTTTAATTTCAGTGATTTCTTACTTAGAGGCGCTAGTCAAAGAGCTTCAACAAAAGAATAAACAACTTTCAGAGGACATTCAGAATGACAAACAGAACTTAATAAGCAAGTGCGACATATTGCAACAATACCATGATAAAGCCGAGGAACAACTCGAGGAGAGACAAAAAGAAATAAATATTCTACAGAAAGAAATAAACACGTTGAAGGCCAAAGTACAACAATGCGAAGATGAATCAAAAGCTAAAGACGCAATTTTATCTAAAATCAGCAAAGAAAAAGACGCCGTCATTACCTCCGTTACCAAGGAACTAGATGAACTCAAAGTTGCTAAAGAAATGCTCGACCACGAACTACAGGAGAAGACCAAGACTGTAAACGAATTGAAACAAAATTTGGACGAAATTAACACACAGAGAGAAGCATTACATATTCTGAAAAAAGAAAACGAGGAACTAATCAAGGCTGTAGGAATGAGAGAGACATGTATGTCTATTTTTGCTTTATTTCAGATATATGTTTGTGTATTATTGCTTGGTCATTTAAATAAACCATGTTTCGTTCGCAGTTGCCGCAGTACAGACTCAAGAAAAGACTTCGAGCCACAAGCACTCTGGTCACGCAGAGAGGGAGCTCCGCGACTTCCAGCATCAGGTAGATAACACATCTTCAGACATCACACACTCATCCGTGGAGAGCTTAAAGACCATCACAGACTTAGAAAAAATTATCAACGACAAGAACCGAACGATCACGACGCTGCAGAGTGACGTCACATACCTTAAGACCTTGATGGCTGAGTCCGAAACTAAACTGCTCGACGTCACCAAAGATCTCGAGCTAAGCAAGGAGAACTGCCACCAGTTGTCTAGTCAGCTTAAGAAAATCGTACACCAGAAAAATGAGGAGATCGCTGACCTCAGGAAACAAGTGAACAAAATGTCCGTCACTGAGAACAGAGCCACGCAGATCATTAAAGTGTCCGCCAAGTACCAGGCGATCATACTCAAGAGGATCGCCGAGATAAAGACCAACACTGTACTCAAAGAACTCACTAACTTTGGCAACTCCAACAACTATGACAGCGAAGTGAAGCGCAGCCTCAGTGCTGGGACTATCACCATGGAGGACCTCGAGAATTTCCTGGAGACTACAGACAGACATCTGAGGAAGTGCTCGGAGAAACAACTAGCGCTGCAGAAAGAACGCGATCGACTGACTGAAGTAAACAAGATCAACGAGTCGGAGATACTGAACATGAAGAAGTTCTTGACGGAACTGTCGGTCAGCTTCCAGACGTTGAGCTCCATCAAGGAGCTGTACGCCACGAAGCTGAGCCGCGTCATATCCGTGCAGCGCACCGTGCGACGCGAGATACTGGCGCTGGAGGGCCACGTGGCCCCCGCCACGCTGGCGCGCCTCGAGCGCGGCCACGGCGCCGCCGCGCAGGACCTGGCCGAGGCCGCGCTGGCGCTGCAGCGCTGGCTGGAGCGCTGCATGGCGCGGACGGTGTCGGCAGAGAAGCTGAAGCAAGCCTTCCTCAGCGACAGTGAGCGCACGTCTCTGGCCAGCGCTAGTTTCCAGAACGCAGGGCTGGAGGTGCAGCTGGACGAGCTGGAGAAGCTGTTCCAGCAGCTGCTGGAGGACGTGGCGCGGGCGCCGCGGGCGGAGCCCCCGCCCGGGGCGGAGCCCGGCACCGTCATGGAGGTGCGCGCCGAGTACGAGGACAAACTCAACCGAATGAAGAGTAAAATGGTCAGTATCCTCCCCATACTGTTGTTGATATTGCTATACCAGGTGGTGTGGTGGTGCTACCTTCTGATGGATCACTGAGTGGTGTGCTTGCGATTGACCGTTATAGCTTGTGAAGTCGATAAATTTTATTGTTGTTATTGTTGAATAAATTGTTTTATTGGATGCTTTTGTTTTATTTCTCTTTGGTTTACGTTAGAGTTTTCATGAAAGCATCGTTCGTAGTATAGACATTAAGTTAGAAGCCGATCCGAAGGTAATATATTTGTATATATTTATGTATGTATGCATGGCCTGTCGCACGCTGTTTGGTATCGAGCATGAGTCGTAGATGCGAGGAGTTGGAGCTGACGATATTCTCGTTTTCAGAAACAACTGTACACGGAGCAGATCGCTGTGTACAAGGAGAAGCAGCGCGTGGAGGTGAGCGCGCTGGAGGCGGAGTTGTCCCGCGCGCGCGCCCGCCTGGCGGCCACGTCGCGCGCCTACGAGCAGCACGTGCGCGCGCTGACGGCGGAGCTGTGGGCGGTGGGGGAGAAGTTCCTCGCGCAGCGCGACCACGCCGCCGCCGCGCGCCGCGCCGCGCGCTCCGCCTCGCTCATGTCGCTGCAACACGTGCACTCTGTACGTACACCAGTACACCTCTACATCACTCGCCTCGACCGCACGGTTCATTTACGTCATCGACCTTACTGACGATTTTTTTTATTTACAGTCTGGCCTCGTACCATTCCAAGAAGAAGTAGACCGTCCCTCCGACTCTCACTCGCTGCGCTCTCTACCTGTAAACCATGGCGCCAAACGAGGTAACGAAATTATTATATCCGATCGAAATGTTCTTACTTTGAAGCAATTTTAACGAATATACTTATATTTGTCGCGAACAGATGACCGCGACCGCACGCTACACATGTCGGACGAAGAAGGCGAGGTGTTCGACAATCGTTGGTTGAAGGAGTTGGCCGCCACGCCGCGGCGCGCGTCCTACGCCCCAGGTCCCCGTGACCCCGCGGCGCCGGGTCCCCAGGACCCCGCGCCCCCCGGTCAGCGCCTGTCGGAGCTCCGCTGGCGCAACTCACTTTGCCCCCCGCACCTCAAGAGCTCGTACCCCGCTGAAACACAGTTCGCGCAAGCTGTTGATGAAGAAGATATAAAGGTGACTTTCATATCAACTATTAAGGCATAATTTTAAAACTTTGTCTTCGGCCTAAACATACTACAAATAAATTTTACTAATTGGCTATCAGAATCGTGTTGGTGTAGTTTAGTAATTTGTTTGGTATCGTTGCAGTATCTGGGCGCGACGGGGGCTGCCGGGGGCAAGCTTCAGCGCAAGGAGGTCGGCATCACTGCCTACAAGAAGCCAGGACCACCCACTCCTAGCAAACAGGCTGGAAGACTCTCCGCTACCGTGAGTACCGTGTTTTATCATATTCAGAACTCCACCAAATTCTATTACTTACGTACTAAATCACAACCAGTCTTTTTATTTGTTATTAATTTAATCTCTTATTACTATGGATATTGTCTGTATAGGACTCTGAGCTACGCGAGTCATTGCGTGTGGAGGCCGAGCCGCAACCGTCCCGTAAGACGAGCACACCGTCCCGCATTCGATCTCTGTTCCGATCATCGAAAAACGATACCGCCGAAGTAAGTTTGAGTATTAATTTTTTCATCGAATTACGGTTTACGTGGGCTATGCCGTGCCATAAATGCAGCGTGAAATAAAAATGCTAACACTGTATTTCGGGCTTTTGGCCTACAACGCGGCGGCGGCCAAAACCTGTACTAAAATCTCCGAAATATTATTTGATTACTTTGCATCGAAATCATGTTTGTTATAAATATGTAAATAATTTGACGATTTTTATTTATTTCAGGGAACCCCACGCAGAAGGCTGAGTAACATTTTTAGAAAAAAGTAGTTTTATTTTTATGAATTTGATTTGTGAAACGAAATTGTTAATAAATAAATTAATTTATTGCTTTTTTTACTTTCTTGTTTTAGTTGACCCTAAAATAGTAACGGTGATTTGCATTGGCAAATATTAATAGGTTTACCTATGAAATTGCCGTTATGAATGAAAAAAATGAAACGAATTTTGTCATGTATTTTTATATTTGTATTAATCGAAGTAATCACCCATGCAATCAACGCATCTTTGTCAACGCAGTGGCAGTTTATTGATGCCCTGATGCTAAAGAAATCAGCTGCCAAATTCTTCAATTATAGATATTGATTTTTATTCCGCTAAGAAGTTATTCAAATGGGGATGATGACAGGGTATGAAAATTAAAAATATAATTAGTCCGAAAGTTAGGTAATGAAAAAATATTAGACACGTATTTTTTTATTTTGTCGTATAATAAAACAATACTTAGATAAAACGAATCAAAGTTTAGGAGTGGGGGCTAAAACGTCATTTCTTAGTATAAAATGTACTGAGAAGTGACGTCACGCGACATTTCAAATCAATATATCTTCGAAACTATTCGTTTCTGTGAGAAAATAAAAAAATACGTGTCTAATGTTTTTAAATAATCTATCAGACGGACATTAAAATAAAAATTAGTCGTCTACCCTATTCTGGAAAAAGTAGTAATCTGTAGGCGCAAGGTCTAGTGAGTGGGGCGGATGATGGAGACAAGCGATTGACCAATGTTAGTAGAAGGGCCAGCTTCTCCATCGTTATGTTTAGTTCTTCACAATATACATCCATCTGCAGTAATGCTCACCCCGTTTAGAGAAAAGTTGTGATGAATCGCACGGGCGCTAGACCACCAAACATTGAAACAAGTGACAAGTGAATTTATTTCTGCAAATCGGCTACAAGGCAACACTTTTACATGTCAATTTTATCAAGCGAACGATGAGGCCGACATTTCATAGCAGAGTGCCAAGCACGAATAACTATCGCATTCGTAAAGTAATAGTATCGAGCGCGTTCGGCGCTCTGATTGGCCGGCTCAAGTGAACCAACCAATCAGAACGCTCAACTCGCTCGATACTGTTACGATACAAATGCGATAGTTATTCGTGCTTGGCCCTCTGACTACTCTGAGAAGAAATGCCGAACCAAACTCAGAGGTCCGTCTCTTTTAAAGTCCAGACAAATATGTATAAAAGATTATGTGTGAGAACCGTGCAAGTTCTTTCTGTAGTAGCGTTTTGAGGAAAGAACCGCAGTCAAAGTCAAAATCATTTATTTCAATTAGACCAGAAAGGTACTTCTGAATGTCAACAAAAAAAAAAATTAAACAGTTTAAGCGGACCCGTAATGAAGGCAGTACAAATGTGTCGGTTTACAATCAGCTTAATTAACAGGTGAGGCTGACTGATTCGACGAACAATACCAACCTAAAAAACATTTGCGTGAGTCGCACAAATCCTCAAACTGTCAGAGCTAGTTAGAAAAGAAATGGTAAGGCAAAGTCACGCACGGTGATTGCATTAACAATTGTAAAAATAAAGGGTCAATGTCAAGGTAGTATAAAAAAACTTGAAATGAAAAACAATGTCGCATTAAAATAATAATGTCAAATTGCATATAAAAATAAATTAAAAAAGAAATGTAACTATATGTTACAAACATGTCAACATGACCTGTGTGGACGTTACAGCAGCTTATTCCCAAGCAAATTATCATCTAGGTAGTCTTTTATTTTGTAAAAAGCTTTACTGTAAAGTTTATCTTTAATGACATTTTTAAATTTATTTAGACTTAAATTTTGGATATGGCTGGGAAATTTATTGTAAACGAACCACTTATTTTCTTAAGTCTAGTAGTGGAAACAACATATTTGTCTTTATTTCTCGTGTTGATATTATGTATATCACTATGCTTTTTAAATAAACTTTTGTTTTTATGAGCATATACTACATTTTCGTAAATGTATTGAGAAGCAACGGTCATTACATTAATTTGTTTAACTAGTTCCCTGAGAGAGTACCTCGAACTAGGAATATAAATGGATCGAATGACCCTCTTCTGCAGAACAAAAATAGACTGAATGTCAGCAGTATTCCCCCCCCCATAGGAGAATACCATATGACATGACACTATGAAAATAACTAAAGTATACTAATCGTACTGTATCTACCTACATCGGTTAAATTTCTATTTTATTAACGGCATATGCTCTGCAGAATTGAGCCTTTTCGATAACTTATCTATATGTGGAGCCCACTGGAGCTTAGCGTCTAGAGTTACACCTAAAAAGACAGTAGAATCTACAGGGCTCAACTCCTCACCCTTAATTAGCACGAGTGACCATCACTTTTCTAGGGCTGGGTATATTTTCATTTAGGGCATTGTCTAATTAAACCAGGATCCAAACGACTTGCCGAGCGCTTGCGGTTATCAAACAGAACCCATTTTCCAGGTAACAACTCATTCAATTGTGTCTGTTGAGCAGTGCAAGTCTCGTCTCCACGCGTACTTCGCACTGGCGATCATGGAGTTCGTGGGGCACCCATTTGTCAAGTTTTTTTGTTGGCAATAAACTCTAACGTCGATAGCTGCTGCTAATTCAGCCGTAGATTGTGTATCATCACCTTCCACATTGTATTTCATCATTGTCGAGGAGTCTTCAGACAACCGCGAGGTTCATATTTTCAGCTCGATATACACTTCTGGACATATCTATTGGCCCATCTTAGAGTTTAGGTTTCGATGGCCCCTACCGAAATATGATTGCTAGATTGAACAAAAACTGTTGATGTAGTTTTAAACTTGCAGTTTTAACTGATAAATTTTACCATCTTCTTCGATCGTATTGTTTAAAATTTGAATACCATACGACATGGAGCTACGCCTAACAAATCGGATTATGCGCCTTGTTAAAGGCAATTAATTTTTGAATAAAAAACATGTTATATCAAATTAAGTAAACCAATAAAACCAAGTTTTCTGAGTATTCGATTGTTTGATATCAACTAACAGGCTCCAAATTGTCTTTTGTTTCTTTAAATACTGTGTTCGAAATTCAAAAAGACTATTGAATGAAATTGTGAATGTGCCAGGTTCAAAACTGCATAAAAACTTTTTGCTCGACCTAATATAAAATTTTAGCTAGGACCAAACGAAACTGAAAATACAATGTGGTGGGCCAATAGATGAATGTGAAGGTGAATTTCCAGAACGGAAACGAGCAAACTAATAACAGCCGGTGCGTTGGTTTGTAGTGTTAGTTCTGTAAACGACGTTCATGTTGCGTACCGCTGTTGCCGCGTTGTTGCAAGGCCAGTACTTATATTCCGTAATTATTCGAATTGTCAACGTATCCATGATGACGAATACGATTGAAATGCGATGAAAATGTAACACTAATCAATAAACAATGTCGCGGAGAACCTAACGGGTTACCGGGGCTCCGGCTCGACGTGCAGGAGAAGGAACGGGGTGGTTTTTAGTCAGTAAGAATCTGACACTCCCTCTCGCCTCACCAAGGCGGAAGCAGTCATTCGATGATTTGCCCCCAATAAAAAGAAATAAATAAACAATGACTACTTTTGGAAAGAAATCCAGGATTATAAAATTAAATAAAATTGAAATTAGAATTCTTAAAAAAATATTTCGATTTGAAATGGCCAGTACTGCAGAACGGCAACTTGATAAAGATAAACATAACATCACGCTTTTTACCCCCGACGGGGTAGGCAGAGGTGCACATTTTACCATTGTACAATGTAACACCCACTTTTCACTATTTATGAGTCCCATGTAATAGGGGGTATTTACTTTATAAGTAATTCATTAATTTTAACTGTTTGCTGATTTGAAGGAAAGGATGGGACAACTTATAGAACATTTTGACTATGAAGGAAAATAAAACGTAAAGTATGTAAAGTATCTTGCATGGTAATTGAAATAAAAGTCAGTCGCATTACATTTCATTTTGTTTAATTCATAGAAGTACACCACGAAAATCACTATAGCACCAAATATTACATACAAAATGTACAAAATTGTGCCAGTTTACGCATCACATTCATCGGGGGAATGAACCTAGGTCATTAACATATTGTATTACAATTAAACTTTCATTGTTAGGAAAGTTCTTTGCAAACTTATTTTACTAACAGTTACTTTGAAATTACAGTTAGTAATAGAAAAACAATCTTGGATGAAACTATCGCGAGAATCGCGGCTGCTAGTCTTTCAGTGCGATTATTTATAGAATTAATATAATCAATCAATCATCTCTCTTCATACTAGTTTTAATAAGTTTCTAGTCACACAGGATGCAAACGAGTCAATCTGAACAATTCATTCAATATTACTAGGGTCAAAAAACATTTCAATTAAATTAAAAAATAAATAAAAACATAAATTTAAATCGTAATATACAAAATAATTGATTTAAGTATTTACAAAAATCTCAATAAGTAGTAAATTAAATAATCTGTTGTTTTAAAATAATAGAAAAATAATGATTTGATGTAACGTACTTATTGGTTGTAATCATGACATAAAATTATGACAAAAACATACAAAATTATATTAAAAAATAATATCACTATTCTTCATAAATCCTGGAGGGGTAGTCTTGACAACAATAACGACAGTAATCGGCCACAAAGTCGTACGAAATCAATTGATTTTTAACTTTATTCCAATAGCATAAGAATGTAAACCATTAAAAAATCGACAACATAACGACTGATTCTTGCCGTCATTAATGTCGGTACAGTAATGTCTAATGAATAAGTAATTTATTAGATAAATGATTTCTATCTTCAATAATGTTGAAATATTCTAAATCTCAATTATATATTAATCATTTAGCTACATTTTTCCGTTTCGAAATTAAACATTTAAATGAGCGAGCAAGATGACAAACACTCGTAATAAAGAAAGAGATGACAATATATTCTTTATATATATTTTACAAATTGACAAATTTATAGAAAAAATTGAAATGAATACTTTGTAAAACAAGGAGAATAGAGAGTTTTAAGTCTTTTAATAAGTGCAACCATAATGTTTACGGAGAGCCAACCACATTAGTGTTTATCTGGTTGGTGACAACCAGTTGCACAACCAATTACCCACCAGGTGGAATACCCTTCGTACAACTGTTTTTATGTTATTGGTAGCGTGACCTGGTCGCGACTGTGGTGTTTCTATGAAATAGTGAGTTAGCGATTGAATTTTTTTTGACAATTTTATGTCAATTGATGTCTAATGTCGGTATACTGAAACGCTACTCAATTTTAAGTCGTACTTAAGTATAGTTCTATCTCTACAATTTTTTTGTAAAATGACAGAGATGGCACGATATTGTCGAGCACTGTCGAGACGGAAGATTTAATAATTCATACATACATGCATAACCTCAAGCTTGTCTCCCATATAGGGGTCGGTACTATGGCACACCAATTAAATAAATCATATCGAAAACGAATAGCATGACAGAATACTCGATCGTGTTAATTAAAAAAATATTTTGGAAATTAAGTATATAAAAAAGTTATTGAAACCGTAATAGAAGTTACCCTTAACTTTAGACTTTATCGTTTTATGATAAGGTTGAATCTAGTATACAATTGGGGTAGCTCGGCGTGCTTGTGTCTACGATTATTGTAAGAAAATATTTTAAGTTCTGTCTCTATTCAGCCCCTTTTACAAAGTATTGTAATGTAAGCTAAGTTTATCAAACTGAGTACACTTCATACATATTTTCAAAATTAATTTAATACATAATTCATATAAAACATCGTGGGTCATTGAATTAAGTTAATATTTCATAGTTTACTTACAAACTAAAACATTTTCAAGTTATCATTAAACGCACACATTTAACACAAACGAACATACATAATATATCATTTTTCTATTTTCTATGTATCTATCAACTTAGTATAACAATCAGTACTTAATATTCTATTGTTAGGTTAATGTAAGTTGTGTGTGTCCGACGTTAAGTTATATTATTAAAATTACTTGAATTTCAAGTCAAATATGATTTAATAACTGTTACAATATATTTTGACGTGATTTTAAAAGGAACAATAGAACAAACCGTGTGTCTGGTTTTTAACAAACAATTTTATTTGTTATTACAAAAGAAATATAGTACAATTTCTGATAGCAGTGTCCCTTACAGACATAACTATACAATATTATTAGAACATAATTTCTAAAAGTCATTTCAATGAAGAAATCAAACACTAATCAACAAGAATTAACCATTTTTCTTAGTTTGACTTGCTTTGTGTCCTTTAAGTTCGACACCAGAATGTGGAAATTAATGGTTATCTTAATAAATAGCTGCATAGAACCTGAGTTTGTATATTATTTAAGTAATAGTGTAGATAAAGATGTGCAGTGTGCATCTCTACCTTTTTAAATAAAAATGGCAATACATCTGTATTATTTCTTACAATAATTCCACTTGTGTATTTAGTCATGGCAAGTTAATAATTACGCTGAATTAAAATTATAGTACATTCAGCGTCGTGGGCAGTTAGTACGTGTTCTATCCGGGTCAGCTAGTTATTTACTTTATTTTTACGTTAAATTATTTCTTTCAGTATTTACTGTATTTAGCTAAAATATATCCTCATTATAATTCTCAATTTTTTTAAGATGTTAAAGTAGTACGTCAAGTCGAGTAAGCCAATGTAGCGATAATATCACCGCTGACCTGACCAAACCAATCCTAATTCCTAACTAAACTTACCAATAATTACAATTTAATAGTTGACTTCAAGATATAATTGGAAACAATATTATCATTAAACGATTGATTACAGAAACAAAGCAACGTTTATATATTTAATAATATTAAAAGAGAAAGCTCAACATTTCATTAAATGCGGTTTATGTTAGTCATTACACATACCTAGTACATTATATCAAGTCCACTTGGTAACAGTCTGAGTACTGTCCATGAGCACGTTAGCACTGCGCTGTACATTCATGTTGGAACAGTTCAATAAGTTATAGTTTCTCATCACATACGTCATCAACCCAGCTATGTATCCGTTTTATTATGTAACTACTGATTACGTGTCATTTGCTGAGTACGGATACAGTGAATGAAATGAATACTGGTAACTCGAGGGCAGTGGTCTAACTCGGGAACACAATATCGTAACGGAACGATAACACGCACGTGGAGACGGCGGCGCCTAGAGGCAGGCGTGCGGGTTGTGCGAGCACCAGCGCGGCCACAGCGGCGCCGCGCGCACGCCCCGCGCCAGCAGCCGCGCGCGCTGCGTGTCCAGCCGCAGGTACACGTCGGGCAGCGCGCCCTCCGCGCGGTCCGACCACAGCCGCTCCGCCAGCGCCGCCGCGCGCGGCCACACGCGCGCGTCCAGCCCGCCCGCCGCCAGCTGCTCCGTCCACTGGCACGCCGCGCCGCCCTCCACGCGCCACGCCGCCGCGCCGCCGCCCTCCTCCGTCCACGGCCGGTGCTCGTACACCTGCTGCCACGAGCGGTAGGGCCCGCAGTGGCCGTCCGAGCTGTCGCGCCACGAGCCGAACCCGCAGTCCAAGTACCACGCGTCCACGTGCGACAGTACCGAGCGGAACCCGGCGTCCAGCACCGCGCGGGACTCCGGCCAACGTGAGGAACCCCACACCTGCACGCCCAGGTGCCGCGCGTCCAGCCGCTCCAAGTAGGGCGAGCGAGTCAACCGCGACGACCACAGTAACACCAGCTCTGGCAGTTTGCCACCGTTGGCGCGCTCCAAGGCGTGCAAGGCGCGTCGGGTGAACTCTAGCCACAAGTCCATGGGGTCGGTGTCGTTGAAGTGCTGCGCCCAGCAACGTTCCGAAACCTCGTCTCCCCCTAAGTGGAACAGATCGTCGACCTCTGTTAGCGTGAGAATCTCAGCATAGATGCGTTGCAGTAGGTTGTACACGTGCGGGTTCCTCGGGTTGAGCTGTCCACACGGCGGCTCCCCGCAGTATGCGCTCCAAGGCTCGAGCTCGACGCAGTGCGCGAGCTGTCCGAGTCCAGCACTGGGCCCCCAGCCCCAGGCGCGGCCCACGTGCGCGGGCGCATCTACCTCCAGCAGCACGCGTATGCCGCGCAGCTTGGCGTGCCGCACGATGGCCTTCACGTCGTCGGAAGTGTACACAGCGCCGGGGCCGTACGCGCCGTGCTGCGCTAGCTGTGGCGCGCTGTCCAGTCGCAGGGGGAACGATTGGGAGTCACTCACGTGCCAGTGGAAAGTGTTCATCTTACTCGCAGCCATGGCGTCTATTGTCCGTAGTATCTCCCCAGTCGGGAAAAAGTTTCGCGCTGTGTCAAGGAGAAGTCCGCGATATGGGAACCGTGGTGCGTCGACTACTGTAGCTGCCTCGAGTATAAGCAAGGAGCCCGCGTAAGGGTCCATCCACACAATTTGCGACAGAGTCTCGAGGCCATGGCGTGCGCCACAGAACGAGTGGGCGGTGATGTCTGCCACGAGAGACTTCCTGGAGGGCCGCAGTGTCAGCTTGTAGCTCTCATCTGTGTCGAGGCGCATGCGAGGGTCTGCACTGCCATTGATGGCGACGCGTACGAGTACGTTGCGAGGCGACCCGTAATCGGCAGGGCGGCGCTCGGAGCCTGCGCTTCGCTCCAGTGTGCGCATGTCCTCTTTCATTAGTTCGAAGGCATCAGCGAGATGGTCGGACACGTCGCGTGAAGGTGACGTCACTATTTGGAGCTTAAATCCTTCAGCACGCACAGGCTGCACTGCCGTAGCGAGGCTGACTGCTCCCGTGGGCTGCGGCCAGAGCTGTGTGGAGTCGCACAGCATGTTACAGGTGGGCAGCGACTGCAGCGTCGTTGTCTCCGACGCCAGCAGTCGCTCGCAGCGCAAGTTGCGACACACCCAACTCCATTGTGGTTCTACACCTCTGTGGAAGTAGAAAGGTATTTTTAGTACACAAAACAGTTAGGTGTTTGTCTTCTTATTGGTTTCCGGATCGTTCCAGAGTTTTTTGGAATGCATATGCGTACTTACTCGTAAAGTGCGTGCAGCGGTCGGTGCGCGCGGTCGTCGCTCTGCTGGCGCCAGTACAGCAGCGCCGCGGCCGTGCACGCCGCCGCCGCCAGGAGCAGCAGGGCGCGGCGCATGCGCGCCACACGCGACAGCTGCGCAGACGCACCGCGCCCCAGGCCCTCGCCCCACCACTTCATTGCACTGCCTATCTACGCACCTGAAACAGTCAACAGTAAACGGTTAGGGATGGAGCAAACGAATAAACGAACAAATAAAAATATTTTACACTCCTATGCACTTTACTTTGTACTAAGGACCCTGTAAACCAGTACCCCTTAATATTTGGAGTACAATGAACTTCAGGTTATGTTCGAACCAGCCATATCACCGTACAGTCGGGTAATACAAGACCGGTACAAGCATGAATGAAGAATTTCGGTGACATTATTACGATACGAGGTCAATAAACGTAACTGTTTGGCACGAACCAGTCCAACCAGACACATGTTGAGATCTAGACCTAACTTATATTTATTTAATTTATTAAAAACAATATTTTTATGTAAATGGCTATAAATGAGGAGTTGCATAAACTATTCTTCACTTAGAAAAATTCGAGAACGTTTTTATGTTTTGTATTTTATAAACCTATTCTAAATAATAAGTTAATTTTGAAGTCAAAAATAAAAATGCTACATTATTTTTGCGTGCCATCAAATAAGAAACCTTACAACCTTAACAAGCTAGTAATAACGTCATAATAAAACTTATCCCGTTTGCATTAAACGCTGCATGTTTAAAGTTATTCAATCTTCTAGAAAAGCAGTAAAGTTGGATGCTGTCATGCAGTTAAACATTGCTACGGCATCGGCATTCGTTTTACAAGACAGCGAGGTGTCTATGTGTCTATGTCTAGGTGTCTATATGTCTAACTGTCTATTTCGAGAGAAGCGCTAAAAGGCGTGAGTCTTCGCTTTTAGGTCACTTCGCTTAAATTGGTACAGGGCTTCGCTTTTTGGTGCAGATGTATTCATTTACAATGGCGAATAACAATGAGGACTGTCTTGTCGGTCCAGTAGATGCAAATGTGACTGCTGAGCCGTTACTCTGCAGTTAAACGGAGGTTAGATTCTTGCTGCCGTACAGAGACATTACAGACAATTATTACTTATATTATTCCTTAGTAATAATAAAATGGTGTTCCGAAAACAATTGCTAAGGACTTTGACATTAAATGACTTTGAGTACGGTAGTTAAGGGGCGATTTTTCCAAATCCCGATAAATATTTATTGAGGAATTTAGGATAAATATTCTTTGAATATTTGACAATTCATCCATACTAGAATCTGTCAAATATCAACTTTATTATTCTACAGTTAAGAATTAAGTGATGATTGAAAAATCGGCATTAATACGAGTAAAGTGTTATTAGAGTAATTTGTTTCGTTACTAATAGCGTAGAGTTTAGAATTGTAGGCACCCGGTGTATGACAATAGGCTTACCCTATATTACAATAAGATATATATAATATAAATACTGAAAAGTGAGTGTTTTTAGCATCATCACTGTATATTACCACCTCTGGCTACCACCTAGGCGATAAAAAAGCGTGATGTAATGTTATTAAAGAAACTAGAACAAAGTTAAGAGTTTATTTGTGTCTGTTTTACGAAAGTATTCGCTGTGGACCTGTCTATAAAAGTCAGCTAGTAGCTGCAGATAGCTGAATTCAGAAATAAGTGAACTGAAATTGTGCAGCTGAGGGATATATAAAAACATACAGCCGATTTGAAAACCTCCTCCTTTTTTAAGTCAGTTGAAAATGTAGGTATTAATATAATGAAATAGAGCTCTACTTTAATAATAAGATTCTATGCCACACATCATTGATTTTAATCCTTTAATAACTACTTGGATCATCTATAGTCTACTCGTCGGTGATCCAAATCCCGGCAGTACAAAATACTAGTGTCTGCATGTCTTCATAAAAAAAGATTAATAGGTGAAATACATATAGGTAGTTTTTTATATCTGTCCATCAACCCAAATAAAAACATGAATTAGGAATTTGAGAACAGATCGACTCATGGTAAACAAAAGTATACTTTACTACTATTAATTTAGTACCAACATTAATTTTTTTGGCAATTATCTAAGTACAACACAGCCCAACATCATAAGCATTATAATTTTCTTATAGTTCCTGATCCTAGTACTACTACAGATCAAATGTCATTTGTGGCAAGCAATGGTGTGGCCAACGATGGACCCCACCAGCCTACATATGAGCAACTTATCCCTCGGAACTTGAAGACATCTAAATATCATATCAGATTCAATTTCGATCCTTGTCAAAATCTTTGTTAATTTTTCCATACATTCATGCCTGTGCCTGTTTCCCATGGCGGTAGGCAGATACTATGGAACGCCAATTGCTACGATTCCTACATAACTCTTTCGCTTCATCATCAGTTTTTTCACGCATGCTCGTAGGTTAAGGGTACTTTTAATTTGGACCTTCATAGTTATCTATGTTAATTTTTATATTTAGTTTAATTATCAAATAACGACGTTTTAGTCACGTAATTAACGGCCCGAACATTAATGTTACACATAACAACCTTTGTCTTACTAACAAAATATTTACTTGTGGTGCTTTCAGTACTTTTTTTCTTTCTTTCATATAACATATCAATGAAATAGTTTAAAATCTAATATTGATATCGAACTGGTCCATTTATTTAATAGGTTGGTACATTTGTGGTTCAATTAGTAATTGTTTTGGTTAAAATCAAGTTCTTTCTAATGGTGATAACATTTCTTTTGCAGCAATATATAGTCTTCTCGCGGTCATGGAAGGTCTATTGGGCATCCCAGACTTGACAGGTAAACATCGATCACTTATTTCTTTTATGTAAATTATAATCATCTTAGTGGCGCGGTGCAGTGCGCTTGCTACCTCTTCACTAATTCCTTCTACTTCATTTACCTTGTTATTAAGTCCTGTATTTTAAATGTGTAATGGTTTAATACATGGACTAAGTTAACCCAATCGTCTAACTTCAGCCATCAAATCCTTTACTCAATATGTACTGCTTAGTTCTTACTCTCCGGTGTCTCTCCACAGGTGACAATGGTGTCCAAATACTTTCTACTATTTTTAATTCCGGCGCTCGTCGAGTGTCGGATATCAGTCAAGATAACAGCTGCTGAATCAGAATCAGAAGCTGAGATCGAGTACGCTGGTGAGAATGTGGAAATCATCAGCGACCGGGAACGGGAGACCTTCGACATCGGAGACAGGAGCCTGAAGAGGGCAGTCGATAAGTTTGCCAATTCAGAGCCAACAGATGTGTACGTAAAGAGTCCCACGCCTTGGAATGACGTCTACAAGACTTACAAGTGGGAGCAGGTGAAGAGAGTGCTCCGCCCAATCAGAACGAGAGTGCTAGGAGTGCACACCAAACCTGTCATAGTGGCAACGCGAGAGTTCGAGAACCATAGTGGCATCAAAGCCAAATACAATGCTGCCATCTTCCATGAAATTACGGAGACGTTCTCCAACACCTGGTCGGTTGGAGGAGAGCTCGAAGTTGGACAAGAGATCACATACAGTGTAAACTTCGGTGCAGGGAGCGCCGGAGGAACGACCAAATTCTCTTATGCGGCAAAATGGGGAAATGATACGACCAGGGAGAAGTCTGCCACTCTCGGGTCTTCTACTAGCGTAGAGGTGGAACTGAATCCGGGGCAGGCAGTGATTGCGAGCCTCACGGCTACGCAGGGCACGTTAGATGTTGAGGTGGACTACGAGGCGCGGCTCCAGGGTGTTGTGTTCGCCAACTACCGCAACAAGTACAAGGACCATTACTTCTGGGCCTTCCCAATAACCTCAGTGCAATCCGCTGGAGGTCTACCTCGGACTATCACTTCTACTGAGAAGATTTCTATTGGATTCTACACAAGTGCGCGCGTCGATATCAAAGACAAGGTTACTACCGGTAGATTGAAGGTCGCTCCTGCAGGCTTCGTTAGGACTAAACCACAGCATCTCGGTTAAATAAACATGACTGATAGACATTTTAAAATATAGTTATAACTAATTCAATAGTTTTTTTGTTCTCTTCTAATATAACCCTAGTATCATTGAAAATTGCCTCCTCGCAACCCAGCCATCGCGAAGGACATTCCGGGCGTGGGGATCGCGGGACGTTCTCCGGCCACCGTAAGCGCGGGCCTGCGGACGGCGAGCATGGGTGGCTCACCATCCGACCAGAACCAGACGGACCACCACGGATGGGGCCCAACAGGGCTGATGCCGATTCGGAGTCGCGGAGAACCTAACGGGTTACCGGGGCTCCGGCTCGAAGCGTAGAAGGAACGAGTTGGTTTTTAGTCAGTAAGAGTCTGACACTCCCTCCCGCCTCACCCAGGCGGGAGTAGTCATTCGATGATTTTCCCCTTTAAAAAAAAGTATCACTGAAAATGTTCATAAATAATTTTTCATATGATTTACTTCCTCATAAAGAGTTTGTTGTTGTGCACATCGATTATAAACACTATTGACGCATTCCAATTGAATGTGTAAACAAATCCATTCAATTGAATTGATGAGTAGAAATCGTACGGTGTGAATTGTGAGCCAATCGTTTCTATTAATTTTAATTACAATTTCATACATCGCAACTACTCGTCGTCAATACTAGTCTTCAAAAGTTTACTTATTTATATTAAGATCGCCACATGTGCTTCCGAATGGTCAAATTAGGAAAAAGAACCGTCAGTTTTCTTTAACTCCAGAAATGTTTAATCAAGTTAATTTATCATTATTTATAATAGGTAATCTAATGTAATGTAACCGTTTGCTATCTTTGTTATGAGTCTCTTATTTCAGTCTAGCCTACTTTTCGTCTACACCATATTATTAACATTAAGGTGCAGTTTTACAAAGTTTCTCACAAAATTAATTGACGGTTAACACATGGTATTATGTTCACTATAAAATGTGTCAGTTAAGCTAACAGCAACTTTAATCAGACATTGTTGCCACCATGTATGTTAGTGAACAAAAACACAAAGTTAACATTTTCAATATTTGTCTCCACAAGCATCGCAGTTAAACTTTGGGCGCTGTTTTAAAACCTCTTTATAATACTATGTAGATATAACATAACATCACGCATTTTATCCCCGATGGGGTAGGCAGAGGTGCACATTACGGCACTTAATGCCACTGTACAATGTAACACCCACTTTTCACTATTTATGTTTTGAGTCCCATGTAATAGCGGGTGAGCCTATTGCCATATACCGGGCACAATTTCAGACAAAATATTTCATGGACTCTGTGTAGATTGACATGGGGTTTTTTTAGGTTTACTAAATCAGTTTGTAGTGAACTACAGTCTATAGAATAGTTGGTATCGAATTGAAAAGCGTACGAGTTGAATGAAAAATATTTTTGCATGCAACTTTTTTTAAAACCTCTCTGATTCGTATAGGTATTGAGTATCGAGTTTAGAATCTGGTATAATCCTTTTTGAACTCCGTACATAGAGCAGCATGACCAGACCATGTAAGTCTTAGGTTAAGAACACGGTCCAATTTTTAACCGATTTCAAAAAATTGTGGTTCTCAATTTGTCCTGTATGTATTATGTGTGTGCGCGATTATCTCGCGATTGGCTGAACCGAATTGCGAAATGCGGTTTTCCGTAAAGTGTTTGGTTAAGTACCTGGTTAGTTTTTTTTTATGGTATAAGCCGGTAAATGAGCAGAAGGATCACCTGATAGTAAGCAATCGACGTCGCCCATGGACACCTGGAACACCAGAGGCGTCACAAGGGCGTTACCGGCCTTTTGGGATTAGGAGTTTGAGGATCGTTGGGGATTCAGGAATTGGGGAGATTGGGGAAGGGGAGGGTAATTGGGCCTCCGGTAACCTTACTCACACGACGAAACACAACGCAAGCGTTGCTTCACGTCGGTTTTCTGTGAGGCCGTAGTATCCATCCAGTCGAGCCGACCCATTCGTGCCCAAGCATGGCTCTCCCACACTTATTTTATTATTATCCAACAGTATAACGACAGTTCTGTATAATTTTACTACCTAGTCCGTCTTTCAGCGCCTGTTTCCACCACATTTATACCCGATTATGTGACACATAGTTTATAGAAATTACGTTCTTAATTCCTGGTACATAGCGACTATCCAGACATCGTGAAACAGGCCCTGAGTCTTTTTTCAGTATTTAACTACAAAACAATTGTGTCATGATTCCCGTCACATAATTACGCCTGCAGTGGTGCAGTGGTTAATTGCGCTTTGTATGGTTCAAGGATCGTTCCATATGGCTCAGTAACTGCTCTTCATTCACGCTACATGCATGGCTCATTACCCTCGCGAGAAAGTTTTCATGTATTTTAAATCGCATTTTATGAGTAGACACTGTGACTTATTGCTTTTAGAAGGGAGAACTAAGTCCAAAACAAAAGGTTTTGTAAATTGTGCCAACTATAGTCAAATTCAATACTTTTTTCGAACTGTCAATAACTAGAGTTTTCTATAAATTTTGTACGAGATTTGTGTATAAGTGACGTCACGTTATTTTAGTGTTAAACGGCATAAGTATTTCTTAAAAATTTGCTGGAAAAACACTAAAATTAAATTAGTCATAAAATCAATTAATGAGAGTGTGATTATTTTTTAATATTTTACTGTACTATTCAACAGTAAAAATAATTAATTATTGATAAAGGAAAGTACCCAATTTTTATCGAATTGACATTCTACAAAATGGCCTATATGGTGTAAAATGTAATTGAATAATTCTTTTTGTGTCGGATAGTTATGCTTAGCTATTTATCGAAATAGGTTATGGGTTTATAACACATCACGAAACCTTCAATAGGAGCCGAGCATAGCGGGTGAAACCGCGCTGTGTACTTAAAACATTGTATGTACATGAAACAATGATAATGAATCCCAATGTTTTTTCGGTCATCACATCTGTGATTGCTGGACTATTTTCACTAAATCTTTTTGTTGTGTTGGTTTTGGTTGCCACCAGGAGTATGTGTACTATGTTCTTATGTTATTTTCGTGCTCTGTGAGCATGATAGAAAAGGCGATTAGTACACCGCAGCCAGCTGTTGGCTGCGCTTTTTAACAACAGACCAACAGTACACACAAAACTAAAGACATATTACCATAGTATTGTTGGTATTCGTAGTGGAGTTACTCCCCACCAAGTGTGGGATTAAAGGTTTTTGTACGGATTAAAACGAGCTGAATACTTCGTATGAAAATAGGTATGTTTCTTCAACTAAATTCGGTTACATAATATCAGTTCTAGAGTCCACTTTTCGCTAGGTTACAATCTAAATCAGCCTGCAAACTGTCCCACTTCTGTGCAAAGGATTCTTCTCAAAGAATGAGTATTGATTACCACGCTTACAGTATCGTAAAATAGCAAAACTTATTTTTTTTACATCCTTTGTAGATGTAAATGTAATACTACTTATTTAATTAATCATTTTTAACAATATCATTTATACGACTCACTGTCACGAAAGCATTATCATGTTATATTTAGAAGTCTCCAGAACATATTTTGCCCAACTATTACAACTTTCGGGAACATTTGCAATTGCTATAAGTGGTTTGGGAGAGTTGCATATTTGATATCCGAATTCACTGACCCTTGCCGGAGCGGGTCCGCCTCGCTAACTTACAAGTACCAATTATGCAATGGAATTTGAACCCTACAACGAAATGGACATAAAGATTATTTTGCCCTGTCTGGCACACGTTTGTAGTACTTAATTCAATTTCCTGTAATAGGGAAATAATCTGTACGAAATTATATACAGAATGGACATTATTAAGTTTGTTTGTGAACTGCTATTTTCGTTAGCAACATACAAGAGATGTATGTATACGTATGTTAGACTCTTATGTCGGTATGGTGCTTATAATGTATAAGACTATTGTTGGCCTTGTGGTAGTTTTTCCAGCTTTGATTTACGTGTTCCAACGTTTGATATTTAAGTTATATTCAATTAGAACGGGCAGTGGGGCTGACTCCATTAATATTGTTCCACCCTAAGGTAGGCTGGCGGTGAATGCCCTTTTGTGCTAATGTGCAGAAGTATAAAAAAAAATGTGAACAGGTACGACATGTTTGCCTGATCATATGATATGAATAAGAAACAGTCATACTATAGGAGAACAGAACGTTTATCTACACATGTATCTATTGTAGAAACTTTTGATAGCTCCTACCCAACGTTTCCTATCTAAATATTTAAAATACTCCATTGAAAGCTACGTGTACATGTTACTTTGTATTTTTTGGCAACTTGAAGGCCTTAGGAGTCTTTTAAGTTAAACTTTCCATGAATACATCAACCCCTTTTCATTCCCTATTATAATGGGGTATTCATAGGTTTTTGTGAGAGTTACCAGGTGCACATAAAGTATGCAGTGGTTGAACGCGGTAAGTTCCGCGGGGTGACGTACGACGCTTGTAAATTTTATTGCGTCTTGGCAGTTTCTTGTTTTAATTAACCTACAAATTAAGATGGGAATGGCGATATAGAGATGCATATATGGTTTTAGTTATGTTATGTGTATTAATAATCTATTTACCTCAAATTGACCGAGTGACAATAAAACTGAAGTTATTGATCATAGAAATGTTAACATTGAAGTGTTGTAAATGAATAAACTTACATATAACAATAATAATGGCCAAACGAAGAAGTGTTGAGACCAATATAAAGTACCAGGGCAGCAGAAGAGTACGACAGCTTCGCTAGCACTAGTCGCGTTGTTAACACTATTTTATTTATACATGCCTAGCCGAAGCGCAGGCCATCCTGCCATTCTCTAGGGAACCACCACCTGCACTTGTGCAAGTCAATATACTGAACCGCCTGTCATGTAGGGAATACAAGTTTTGATATGAAACTATAATGAAAGGAAACTCTATTAAACTGATTTATAAACAGCGTTCTACGGCCATTGATGCCTAAATGGAATTTTGGTTAATTTTAGTTATTCAAGATAGTGGCATTTATGAAGTTGAGAAGAGGTTGCTATTAATAATAAGGTTTTAATGTGCAAAGTGTAAACTGTTGATCAGAGATAAAATATCATCATAAACGCATATGTAATATATAATAATAAGTAGTCAAAATTCTTCGACTTTCAATTTGAAAGATTCATTTATACATTTATTGATTTTGACATTCCAATCGCGAATAGTTAAACAATGCTAATCGCAATTGGAACGCTGACTAAAACTAACCAATAACATAAAAACAATAGACGTCTAACAAAAAAAACACAGAAGACCGATTTTATAAATAAAAAGAAAACAATATAAATGACATTGGGTACAATTGATATTTAATACATATAAAAAACATAATAAATACAAGAAAGATGTGTATAGAGTTATTTTCCACCAATAGCGTGTTGACTCGGCTCGGCAGCGGTCGCAGACGTCATGACAATGGCAACGTGGCCCAACTGGCTTCATCGCCAGCTCTTTTATAATTCAATGAAATCGATCAAGTGCTATTAGTTTATTAACTATTCTACGTCATACTTCTACTTATCTATGAAAAAGCGTAGTTATTGTTTTTTTTAAGTTAAAAGGCGCCAAAACTTTATTCTTTTTAGTATAAACGGTTACAAGTGTTTCGAATTAATAACCGACCAACCAACGGTAGTCCAAACTCTATGGATGTCGGGTTACCGGGGCTCCGGCTCGACGTGCAGAAGAAGGAACGGGGTGGTTTTTAGTCAGTAAGAGTCTAACACTCCCTCCTGCCTCACCCAGGCGGGAGCAGACATTCCATGATTTTCCCCGCTTAAAAAAAAATGGATCGCCCACCGCCGGTGGCAGAAACTCACCCAATGTCAAAAATCGGTCTCAATAATGGATTTAGATGGGTATAAACAGTCATTACGTTAGCGAATAGAAATCAATAAACAATACTCAATATTACTATTGCACTCCATAAATTTCATAAAGGTGTTGCATAGGTTATTTTGGTTCATTACGGACCCCATCGGACACGGCAAATAGAAGAGAGGAGGAATCTTGTTTTATAGAATACTAGCTTTTACCCGCGGCTTCGCTCGCGTCACAAAAGAATAAAAGTAGCCTATGTGACATATACCAATACACACAGCGCCATCTATACCAATACTTTTGTTTTTCCTCGGGAACACCAATTTTTCCGGGTTAAAAAGTACCCTATTATTTAATATGGACTTCTAACTTTACGTCTGCAAAAATTCAAAGCAATCGGTTGAGTAGTTACGGCGTGAAGGTGGAACAAACAAACAAACAAACAAACTCACTTACAGATTTATAATATTATATAGTAAGGATTAGTAAGGATAACTATTTTTATAATTTCATTATTTGCTATAAATTAATTAAATTATATGATTGCATTAACTGTTCTATATCTATCTGTATCTATCTAATCCACGTTACCAATGTTGAAATATAAATAAATACACTATCAATTGTAAACCATTATAACTGTCAATTTCAGAAAGTTGGTCCTTCACAACTTAAGTTCCTCTTTATCCAAATTCCCTTCTCACAACACTGTATGACGTATGTTCTCAAACTCCTATCCCTTTTTATATCATATCGCCTCGTTAGGGGCCCTATTACCGCGCTTCCGGCATTTGTAAGTTATTTTAGGCCATATACAGCTTTGAAGCTTACGAAAATCTTTGTGTGATGGGACAAAGAGACTCTTTATATGTATAGCACATCATTATATTTCGTTTGATTGTAAAATATAATATAATAAGGCGTATATGATTGTTATTTTAGGGGATCGATTAGAGGCTCATGCAAAATATACTGTGAAGTGATGTGAAGCTGTCTGGAATGTGTCAGGTATGGTCACAGTTTTTATTATTCCATGGTCATACGCGCACTCCAAAAAAAAAGCGTGGGACGTACTTCACTGGTGAAAAAGAGATGTTACAGCTTAATGTGAACCTCTACCTACTTTTAAGCGATGTGACGTTTATGTATGACGTATGACGAATTAGTTGATTAGTACAATTTGGCTATGACGTCCGATAGCTACGATATTGAATTAATGGCTGAAAAATTTCTAAATTTATCTAATTTCTTTCTAGTTACCAAATCGTATATGCAAATAATCGTGATTGGAATCACGAGAGAATATTGTGACCCATATGAGGTTATTAGAAGTTCATTCAGAGAAGTAAACGATAAGTCATGTAAGATCTGTGATTAACTATTGAATGTGTAATGAATACAACTAACAGGGCTGTTGTAACTAGTCAATCATTATTACCCATGTCTGATCTGCAATTACGTTTAATACAAGTACCAGATCAATAAGTAAATTATGAGTGACGTATACAAGGATGGAGGACTTAAAACTACAGGAGCGCCATCTATGCTACATTGTGATGATGTCGAGAACTAGTATATGAAGATGTGTCATGGTTGTATCATGTTGTTTGTTGTGGGATTAAGATAATTGTCTGATGTAAAAAGAGAATGCATTGATTTAATTAAAATTAACTGCATATACTTAAGTAAAACCATAAGACTGTGATCTATGCAGTGAGTAAAATTATATTATTACTAGGTACTTTCGGGCGGTTTCACATACTCTGCTCAGCTCCTATTGGGCTGAGCGTGATGTTTTATAGCCTATAGCCATCCTCGATAAATGCGCTATCCAACTCAAAAAGAATTATTCAAATCAGACTTGTAGTTACGGAGATTAGCGCGTTCAAACAAACAAACAAAAAAGTAAACTTTTCTGCTTTATAGAATAGTATAAGAAGTAAGATATCATTATGGCCTTAAGTGTCGACATGCACATGAGGGAAGGACAAACGAAAATGACAAACGAAATTGGGAGGTCATAATAATATTTTATTCAACCATTGTTGAGTTGCAAGCGGTGCACTACTATCCCGATTTTGTTTTACACAAATTTCATCAACAATGTTGTCGCATTACATTTTTACTACGGATGTGAATACGAAGCTACTACTCGCTAGTGACGTATAAGGCGTATTGTGTCATACAGTTTGACAGCCCTGAGCAGACCCGCAAATTGGCTCGCGTGACGCACGCGTGTCGTCGCCGTGTCGTTGACATGCATTATAAGCCGTACACGATATGCTCTTATAAATTCATACCTACTAAGTGTTGTTATTTCTTATGTTTGTGATCTTATTAGTTAGTATAAATGTGTTATTTAAACATACATTATGTGTTGTAGTGCTGCCCTGAGCTACATTTAACTACTAAACCATTCATGAAATTAAAGGAAAACTAAACACTGAAAAAAGCTTTGATAATACTCATGTAACTAATTCGATACTCGACTCATTTCGAGCATAGACCGTGACTCATAATGACAGCACCATACGCGGCGACGTCCTGTAGTCACTTGGTTATAATACAAATAAGTTCTAAATGAAGCTAGACGTAGAATTACCTCCGCAAATGATGTTCAGAGGAAAATATCAAAAGTATAGTTCTAAACGTTGATAAAATGGCGGCTTAATCTAGGTAACACCGGTTTTAAACCTGTCATTACATTATCTCAGCGTCGATTGTGGGTAATACAAGATTTATGTGGTCACATCAACACTAGCAAGCCTTTGTGCTCCCCGTGTCGTTACATAAAACATTATAAGGGTGCGTCCGACCTTATACGACAATATACAGCTTAGGACAGAAGGTTCACTAAGAAGTAATTATAAAAATAAAATAAGTAAAATCATTTATTTAAAGTAACCATGATTAGACGAAATGTTAGTAAAACTTCTCGAGTAATTTCACAAAAATATTGATGATAGTTATGATGCTTAACAACCCGAGAAAAAAATTATTAATTTATTTGTAATATTAAATACCATTTATTTAATTCAGCGTTGTTTCATCCACTGTTTTGCTCCTATCGATCGTTACGTGATGTTTTATAACCTATTCTCTATAGCCTTTAGCAATAAGTGTACAGACTATTTAAAGATATATTATATATCTATTATATATTTATATATACATATCGTAGTAGTTCCAGAGATTAGCGCGTTGAAACAAACCCTTTAACTTTATAAGATGTAGATTTTATTATTTATTTATTATCAGCCATGATCATCCCACAGCAGAGATGACTATCGCGGAGGACGTAAAAGGTTATCAAGGCTCAGGTTTGACGTGCAGGAGTAGGAACGGGGTGTTTTTTAGTCAGTAAGAGTCTGACACTCCCTTCCATACCCAGGCGGGAGAAGTAATTCAGTGACTCTCCCCACTAAAAAAAACTGCAGGGCCATTGGATTAGGTTATCTAATACTTAAATATCTTTCGAAGAAACATTTCCTAAGTTCCTAACCTAACGTCTTCCATGACCTTCTGAGGTTACGTGTTGAGTGACCAAAAGGGCGGGAGTATACGCCATGACAGATGACGTCATATAGATGAGTTTTTCGGAATTTGGCTACAATGGTACAGCCAGTGTTGATAAATAGACAATCATTGTTCACAAGAGTCATAAGAACTTGTATGAAAGAATCAAGTATAAAGTTACTGTATATTTCATATTTTACTTTCTGCCACTGATTTGTCTTTCTTTGATGCGTTGAGGAAACTAAGTTTTGAAGTCGATTTCAAGTTGATTCGGTAATTTTGGGTAAAATGTGCTTGGGCTTGGGGTACGAATATTTTTTCAAGTAGTTATACATTAATATTTTGTCTACTTTCGATACTTATTTAAACTGATTTTTATTACAATTTTACTCAAAAGATGGCCGTATTTATTATAGTACACATCATGCAAATATAGACTCTATGCTCATAACATCACGCCTTTTATCCGCGAGGTAGGTTGCATATTACGGCACTGAATGCCACTGTACTATGTAACGTAACGCCTTTTCACTATTTACGTTACGAGTCCCATTAATAGGGGGTGAGCCTATTGCCATACCGGGCACAATTCCAGACACCTTAGATTTTTTTAAAACCCAGTGTTACTTTGCACGAACCAGGAATCGAAGCCGAGACCCCCGGCAGTCATACGAATGCATAATCCAAAATCTCAATAACACATGTTTTCAGCACGAACAAATCCTTACGTTAAACCTACCTTTTAAAGAAAACATCAATTATATAAGTGTAAAACTTATCATACCTACTATACGAATAGACTATACATGTGTTGTGTGTATCTATTCAGACGTTTATGTTGGTTCGTGGGGTCGGTCAGCCTGATGTTAATTGAAACGTGAAACCCACACATTCATTAAAGCACAAAAGATGAGTACAGACGGACAATCGTACGTTATTACTACATATTACCCTTCTAATGATGCATTACCTACATACGGTTTTATGGGATTAAATTCTGTAATGATTGAAGTACGTAATATTCTAAAATTTAATAAATATTAAAAAAATATTGACTTGCATTTGTTTTATTTGTATCTCTAAATCAATTTGGTTAATCTTTGCTACTGTTACAAGTTACATCTAAATAACATCACGCCTTTTATCCCCGAAGGGATAGGCAGAGGTGCACATTATGCCACTGTACAAACAAACAAACTTTTCAAAGAGAGATAATAAATACAATATTATATGCTACTTCGCATTTTCCAATAAATCATATGCACTTTTGAAACGTCAAAATAAAATAAACGCATTAGTTCTAGTCTAGTGAAGTTGGCTCGCTTCAAAGCATAGATTTGTATGCAGAAGAAATGAGCAAGAAACTCTATCGGACCTCTTGTTAATAAATTGTTTCTTGCATCCAATACCAACGTATTTTATTTAGATCAGTCAACAAAATAACATATGGAGGTTCTGGTTATTATTTCACTTGCGTGGATCTAAGGTTTCGTTGCATCCCTGGAGACCCATGGTCCCCTAGTAAAACGAGAGGAGTTGCCGCCCGCAAAATGAGTTACGTGAAAATTTTCAGGCACATACATATGTCAATCTCTCAATATTTTAGGGATATATCTATGAAAGTAAAATAAGGGACACAGGTATTTTATTATGAGAAAGTAGGTGCATAGTATAGCAGATGTACATTTATTTTTTTGTCGTCGAGTACCGTACTCGTCGAGTACCGTATTTATAGACACAATTAAAGAACAATAGGTTGCGGTCACCGGTGACCGCTTGGTGTTTGACAGTGCATAATAATCATTTGCATCGCTTGTGTTTCTTAATTTAATTTTTATCGACATGCAACTTCCACGTAATGCCACTGTTTAATCTAATGTAATGTAAGACTTTACTATTTACTATAAGACCGTGAAGATACTCCCGTGATGATTTAATAGCCGATATACAGTAAGAAATCGGTGGTGGTTGGAAATGGAGAACAGAAATGAGAACCAGAATAAGCCCTCTGGCTTAGTACAGCGCTCTGATTGGCCTTTTACAATGTATCAACCAATCAGAGAGCTAAACGTAGTAACGTTTCCATTTCGTTAAACAAACTTGTATTAAGTTAGTCAGATGCTAGTGTGGCATGCATCTGTTGACCAATCGTGAAAGACTAAAAGAAAACAGGTCTAAAAAACATAACCTAACATACATACATGTCTCGTTGGCCGAGTGGTCGCAAGTGCGACTGCCGGGCAAGGTGTCTCGGGTTCGATTCCCAGGTCGGGCAAAGTAATACTGGGTTTTAAAAATTTTCATTGGTATCAAGGAAGTCTGGAATTGTGCCAGGTATATGGCAATAGGCTCACCCCCTATTACACGGGACCCGTAACACAAATTGTGAAAAGTGGGTGTTACATTGTCTAGTGGCATTACGTGCCGTAATGTGCACCTCTGCCTACCTCTTCGGGGATAAAAGGCATGATGTTATGTTTAATAAAAAATGCGTTGAAAAGTTTATCAATATCCTCAGTGCGTCATAGAAGGTAGATGACAGTTGCTCCATGTAGGTAAAACGTTGACATACAATAAAACCTGGTTAAGATACAGCGTCAACACGAAAAAAGTCACGAAACAAACTAGATTCTCATTAGTTCATGACACTACAACGTGTACATACATGTATATTAATATATGCTGTACCATAAAAAGTTAATGGAAAATCAATAACAATAGTGGTAGATTAAAGACGGGACATACACATATACCTTTAATCGCTTCAGTTCTACATAATTTTCATAAAAATCAATAAAAACGTTTGACATGCTCGCGTATCCGCACAGTTTTATGTTTATTAACTTGTTCAGTTAAATTAGAAACATGTTCTAAATCAACTTTGACTCAAAATGTATTAAAAGTTGACTGGACTATTTTACGGTTAGTAGTATTGGTGTCATTCGGTAATTATCATCATCATTATGAACAGCCTATAAGTGGTCAATGCTGACCAAAGACCTCTTCTCGTACGGAGAAGGTTTGAACATTAACCACCACACTTGCTCAATGCAGGTTGCGATTACAAACTTATAATTTGAAATTATAAGCCCAGGTTTCTCTACGATTTTTTCCATCACCGTTTGTCAGTGGTAGATCTATTCTATATAATCTTTGAAAGTTCATATAACTCGGAAAAAGTCACAAGTTCATATAACACGGCAATTATGCAAAATAAATATTGAACAAAGATCACTACTCTTAACCGGTGCACTTGAACATACATTACTCAAAATGCATAAATATATAATATATATATATATATAGTAAGTATATAGTATATATATATAAGAATAGACCTTATACTATACTATACCTTATAATATACTTGTCCTTATATATATATATAAGGACCATAGTCACTATATTTGCCGTTCTGTTTTCAAAACGTGAAGGTTCATGGGTGTACATACATAATATTTGCGCAAAGAAATCAGAGCGACGACACATAATGCAGCTATCAACAGCAAAACTAGCATTTTCTAACATATGTTAAAGTAATCAGGGGCCTAAAGAGAAAACAAATGACAAACATGAAAGATAAAAAGAAGCAAAAATAAAATGTCATCTAGTGACCTTCGAAAATGTAAGGCATTGTAATAAGGTGTAAGTTTGCGTGACAAATTACAATAAATGAAATGTACGAACCTGTTGGCGGCGTGACGGGACGACCACGGCCGAGGGAGTGACGGGAAGGTCCCAATATTGGGCCGCTAATATCGTTAATATTGGTACCAACGTTGGCTTTAATTGGTATTTGGAATGTTTTTTGTTTTTACATGTTTATATATTTACAGACCGCGTATGACTGTGTTTACTAAATCGATCTAGTGTTATCGCTATCGGACGAGATGCGGTCATGGTCTTAGTTACGATTTAAATTATACACTGCATGTAATACATTAGTATTACTTATACAAAGTAATATCGAATTTTAAAACGAATATAATATGACTTTAGTTGTGATTAACATTATATAACATAAACAAACTAAGCAAACGAAGAATTCACAAGAAACAAAAATTGATTAGACACTACAATATCACACAACAGCGCCACACCAAAATCGACGTGGTACATCACCGAAACCGCTATTTCCACTGCAAACACACACAGATGTAGTTGGAAAACCAATAATAACAGTTGGGGAAGTTTACAGCCAAAGCACCAGGGCCAATACCAATGTTGGTGTATATGTTACCAATGTTGGAATAGGGGCGGGTGGTGAAGCCTCCCTTCATTCCACGTTCAGACGCCGGGGGCTCGCGTCGTGTCGCCTTCCCGACACAAACTTAACTCGCGATCGATGTTTACCGCGTACAAATTTAATTATCGGAAACTAAACTTTAGTGATATTGATGAATAAACTCGTATTGTGCACTTAATTGTCAAGTTAAAGGTAAGTTACTGGTAGTAATGTAGAGTTAAAGTGCAATTATACTGTTCGTTGTGGAAGTAAGTTAAAGTTGTATCTTAGGATTGCCATACTGTTTATCGTTTTTATTGAAATACTTCTCATTGATTCTATGTGTTCAGAAATATTTATTTATGGCAAAATTTTAAAGATTGTAACATTAGTTACTTCAAATAGGATTATATGAAGTTTAACGCGAATAATTCAGAGAAATAATAATATAATTATTTTCAAGCTAAATATTTCAACAATAAGTCTAAAAATAGTTGAAAGTACATTATAAATCTGCAAAGTTGTCTTTAATGCTAACACAAACGTCCAGTGCTTTCTTAGTAAAATAAAACAATTTTCAATGCAGAAATATACATAAAGAAACAATTTCATTTTTTTGTAATGCGCTCACTACGAAATAGGTACTTAGTGTTGTAGAAAATAAAAAGTAAAAACTGTTTCAAACCAAGCCTTTGACTGGAGACAGAATACTGTTAAAGTTAAATCATTTCTTTAACTTAAGTGACAGACGACGTAGGTTAACGCGCAATTAAATAAAATATATTTTCAGAAACTGCCAAGCCTAGCTTAAAAGTATGTCTTATCACCAGCGACGTAGGGTTTATATTGTTTAACATAACAGATAAAAAGTGGGCTATGTGTTATTCCACACCATAATCTGTCTCTTTTCCAAATTTCATCTAGTTCCCTTCAGCCGTTTTGACGTGAAACATTAACAAACAAACAAACATACAAACAAACACACACACACACACATACATACATCCTCACAAACTTTCGCATTTATAATATTAGTAGGGTAAGCATAGTTTAAAAAGAAATGTAGTAAATAAAGTTAAGTGAATCAGTCCAAAAGCTTATTCATGCTTATTTTTACGAACCACTCGTAAGACTTTTAGCATTCCGTCTCACTCTGATGACTTGAAAATGAGTTGAAAACTAGTTTCAACTGGAATTTTACGAGTAATTTCTTTTTTATTTTCTCTTTATCAGACTGCCGTGAAGGGTATGATTTATCAACTATAGTTAACTCCTGATTTGCTGGATGAAATTTTTGTCCTGTTTAGCTAAAGATTACTTCAATACAATAGCATGATACATTACAATATTTTTTTTAACTTCCTTTGTAATTAAACTGTCAAACACCAAGCGGTCACCGGTGACCGCGACCTAATGTTCTTTAATTGTGTCTATAAAACCGGTACTCGACGAGTTAATTACAAACTAAATTAGTATTATTAACATCCACATAATAAGTATTATTACGTTTAAACCTTTCGTGTTCTAATGATAAACAAATATAATGAAACGTGATTCGTAGCACACATGTTAACTGCTACGAGTACTACGCCGCGTAGCGCATAGTTCGTAGACGATAACAGTTTCGTAGCACGGAAATAATTTTCGGAATGAACTGTTTACTTGTATATATTATATAAAATGTTGTTTCTGTCCATCTTTTCTTTAGTTATTTTTGGACCAAAGGTTTTGCTTTTCTTGTTTGTCCGTGTTACGATAACATAGTAACGTAGCGTAGATAGATCATTTATGGAAAATACGTGGGAAATACATTGAAACGGGCATAAGATAATTAATTAGTTATGAGTATGCAACTAAAATACATAATTACCGCAGTACTTTTCTCACTAAACCAACTAATATGTAGCATAAAACATAGAATATGTCAAGAATGGGTCTTAAAGAGCAAACTAATTTCAATTTGAAACGTGGAAAGTCTTCAGTTATCACGTAAATTTTCCATCAATAAAATTAGAACGGACCTTTTCAAACATTTACCAACGAGTAATAACTTCTGTTGACTGAACTATTAGTTATATTACTTTGTGGATTGAAACAGTACATCAAATATTTTTAATTGTTTCAGATGAGCCACAGTTCCCCGTGTGATACTATGGACAGATGATAAAACAATCGTGAACCAATGAGCCAGTGTTCATTGACTATTAATTATGGTGAACAGCTTATAACAGAGCTTAATAAATTATTGTGATTGTAAAAATATGGTGAAAGCTATATAACGAAGTTTGGAAAAGAGGGTTACTGTAGTGATAGTTGGTAAAGAAAGTGGGGGCTTAGTGGCGGCGGTCGCGCAGGCGGCGCCGCGTGGAGTGGTGGTGGCTCGCTGGCAGTGCTTGTGGCTGGTGGCGGGCGCCGGGACAGCTGGTGCGCAGCGCAGCCCGCTCGGCTGGGCCATGGGCAGCTCGCAGCGACTAGCCGCGGTGGCGGCCGTGTCGCACGCACGACATTACTACAACCACACGCAGCCAGACGTCCTGCAGACTGAGACCTCCTCGTACAATATCAATATATTCTTCGTCAGGTGGGTTCTTTATGATAAACAAGTCTCTCTCATGTCACTGTGTTTGCAATCCTTACTAATATTATAAATCGGAAAGTGAGTTTGTTTATTTGTTCCGACTTCACGCCGTATCTACTAAACCGATTGCATTGAATTTTTGCAGAAAGTTAGTAGTCTGGATTAAATAATAGGGTACTTTTTGTCCCGAAAAAAATTGATATTTCCGAGGGAAAACAAAAGTATTGGTATACCAATACTTTTAGTTTTGGTTGTAGTATTGGTATACATATATATGTCACATAGGCTACTTTTTATCCTTTTGTGACGCGAGCGAAGCCGCGGGTAAAAGCTAGTAAAGTATAAAACTACTTGATGCATTTGCATGTGATTTACATTAATTATAGTGATTCTTGATCACGATTAGAGTGAAAATTTGAATAGGTACCGGCAAAACTGTAGGGAAAAGCTAGTACATCATACAAAACATGTGACGACAAATACAGAACAAACTACACTAATGAACGTTATCAAAATATGTTATCACACGTTCGTAACATGGAGATAATAAACCGGTCTAATCTCAGACTGCAGGGGAAGGGTGAAACAAAATTCTGTTATAAATTCCCAACTCATGAACATAAGGTTCAAGATTGAACCGTTATTTTAAACTATAACGTGTATATGAGTAGTAAAGTCAGGGTTAAAAGTACGTCGTAACTGGTTTATGGTGATAACAAGACCTTACCACCATATTTCAATCTCCGATAATGGCTGGACACCTTTTAAAGTTTGATGGCTGAACTGGAAGTTAGATGGAAGTATGGAACCCCGATATTCATTACTACGGAACTTTTTTAAGCCATTTATGAAGCCACACGTTGTTTTTATACATAATGCACCACAATAATTTTAACCAGATTGTAAATGGATCACTGATGGAACCGTTGTTATAGTTTTGAATTGTTTTTTTTTTTTGGTGGGAAAATTATTCAGTGAGTTCTCCCGCTAAGTAGTTTTAAGTTTCGCTTACAGTTTTAGCGTGAATATGACCTATTTTTGGTGTGTGACGAATATATATTTTTTTATGAAATCATTATTCAAGTCGAGTGAGCATTCTAAAGTGCAATTCGGGATTTATGGGGAGCTCAGGCGAAAGGGTAAGTGGGGATAATTCTGTATCATTTTGATGTTACGCACCAGGTGGCAGCACGACCTTTGTAATTATACTTTCATACAAAAAGAGATTTTTTCGGCTTAAGAGGACTTTCCATGATTCATTTCAGGGATACTGATTATGCTGGAGTACTTACTGTATTATTTATTGTTCAGTTGTCTGTAACATACGTGGTTAAGATATAATTTTATGGTATTTTTTGCCAATATAATAAAAGATATAATGCAATGCAATTTGAAAAGCAATGGAAAATTTACTTTATTTCTTTAGCTATTACGTCTAAAGTATTATACTAGTTATGTTATCTAACGTAAAAAATAACATACTGCGCTATTTCAAACCAAGTTAAAATGTAATTATCATAATCGTACTTTTATTAATTACTCGATAAGAATTTCACAAGAACCGACCATGTTAATTTGAACTAACTTCACATAACACAGTTTACATTGGAGTAATACTATGGAACAGTTACCCAATCCTGAGTATCGCTTATTTCGCTTAAGATGTGTCGCCAAAGGGATTACCTCTAACTTAGTTTGAGTTCGACAACCGTCAGAACACCTAATTTGACGTGTGATACCTCATATGCATTGAGGATAACTATACGTTATAGGCAGGTAGGGACAGCTGGGACAATATATGCACAATACATAGTGATGACAATTAAACAATACAAAGGATTAAAATAATTCTACCTAGAATATATTGGTAACGAAAATTGTGAAAAATTACAAAAACCACAAGAAGAAGAAACTCAGAGAATGCAGTCTCATTTAATTTCAAACACGAAATAAAGTAAAATGTGAGGTCCGAAAATAGGACACAGTACTTTCAAGATATACATCGAGAAAAAGCACACTATACAGTATACATCGAGAAATACCCGACGTCAAGTTATTTTTCGTGTTAAAAGTACCCAAAACTCTATCGGATTCTGTGCAGCAGTTTTTAACAGCAGCATGACAAACGTGTAACCTGACTATGGTCGTAAATAACAGCTGGTTGCAGGTCGCTTGTAACCAGCCGATCCAGGAGATCGATGGAAGACATTGAGACAGGGTAAACGTCTTGTAGCTGATATTAATATAATGACAAAGATTTTAAATTTAGGTTATTTTTATTTTCGATCACTTTGACTGGATTTTAGTGTTACATTGTTCTCGCGCAATCCAAACAGCAAAACTATGTAACTAGAGAATTGTATTGTGAACCTAATTGAAAAAGAGTAACCTATGGAGTTTCTTGCTCGTTCTTCTCCATAGGAATCTACACCTTGGAATGAGCAAATAGCTTCACTTTTAATTTTTTTGTTGACGTTCAAAAGTGCCTTTCTGGTCTAATTGAAATAAATTATTTTAACTTTGACTTTGAAATATTCAATCACACACATCAGGATTAAATAAACCCTCATTATCATTGATGAACTTGGAACGAGAGAAGATACTCGGTTTATAATAAGTATAGTTCCTGAATTTACAAATTAATTTTCGATCGATCAGTCAACTTTTACCAATAGGTTGGTACTTCTAGCATAGATACCAATTTTATCTCTTGACCCAATTGCGACCTAGTTTAGGAATACAGACGTCAGAACTGAAGACGTAAACTCTGAAGTTATTTTAGAATTTATAAAAATAAAGTATTGATCGCAAATAGCTCGCGTATTAATGTTATTGGATTAGATTAGCAATAGCATGGAGATTGGTTGGCTAGAGATTACGTTCTATTATTTGGTTTAAAATAGGAAAATATGGGTGGAACATGAAGTAAGTCCATCGTATAGAGTAAAAGTTAGTTTAGAATGTTTATTAATTCTAAATTATTTTGGGAAGGTATGGAATTATTTTGCGAAGGATGAGCAAATAGCTTAACTTTTAATTTTTTGTTGACGTTCAAATGTGCCATTCTGGTTTAATTGATAATATAAATGATTTTGATTTTGAAGGAAAATTTTATGTCGGGATTCTACAAAATCTTTTGTAAAAATACATAAAAATCTGCATATCAATGCAACGATAATATAAATATTGGAAAATTAGTTTTAAGTCGTAAACAACAGGTTTCATATCACACATATAGGTATATTACAGTACCAAGCTAAACATATAAAAAAAATACCTTATACTATTTTATTTTTTGCGTAAATGGCTATAAAAGCGATAAGGATCTCCGTACGTTGTGTGCTAAAAGGATCCATTTGCAGTTTCCAGCTTCGAGAGCGAGTAAGGGGATAATTCTGTAAAATAATTTCTGTCGTTAATATAATGAAAGAGCGTGTTGTCCTGGTTGTTCAACTGCTTTGTTTGTATGTGTTGTTGGAGATAACATACGCTGCGAATGAGATATTCTTTCTTATGTTGTATGTACATACTACTGTTTTTTATGCGTCGGTATTTTGAACTGTAGAAGAAGTTGTTTTTAATTTTTGTAGATTTCATGGTGTTTGAATTTTTGTTGTGTGTTGCTTAAACTGTCAAACACCGCGAGGATACCGGTGACCACAACCTATTGTTCTTTAATTGTGTCTATAATGACGGTACTCAAAGGGTCAATGTAGTCTTAACAATGTACATAGTTTAGTAGTTATCATTTAACAGACCCTTTACAAAAGTCAAAAGTCACTAACTAAAACATTTTTCAAGAATAAAGAACACAAGTATTGTGTCCTTTGAAAGAATTTATTTTTTTAAAGAATATAAAGATTAATTCCAACAGTACCCTAATATAGCGTAGCAACAGACACGGCTCCTAACTTCGGACAAGGTCGAAGAAGTATACCAAACCAAGTTATATCGGGAATCTGGAAGTTGTAGGCTTTCACAATTCAATACTTTCTAATTCGCACATTGTTTTCAGTTTCAGTTTAATAATAATATGAAACTATTCCGTGTTTTGGTTATATGAAAGTTATATAAGTAAACTAAACTGTATTATTGTCCAGACTGTATTACTGTCCTTAAGGTTATTTTCTTTTTGATCACTTTGACTGAATTTTAGTGTTACATTGTTCTCGCACAATCCAAACAGCAAAACTATGTAACTAGTAAATTGTATTGTGAACCTGATTGAAAAAGAGTAACCTATGGAGTTTCTTGCTCGTTCTTCTCCGTAGGAATCTACACCTTGGAATGAGCAAATAGCTTCACTTTTAATTTTTTTTGTTGACGTTCAAAAGTGCCATTCTGGCCTAATTGAAATAAATGATTTTGACTTTGACTTTAAAAAAAACCGAACCACTGACGGACAGACTGACAGACTATTATTTGTTGACGTTTCAAAGTACCAAATTATGGTTTAATTGAAATAAATGTTTTTGATTTTGAGTTTGAAGGACACACAGTATAAGCCGCGGGTAAAAGTTAGTTATACATACTCGTATACAAGTTGTGCTAATTTGTTATATTTACATTTTGTATGGCTGTCTACAACTTAGGTTGGAAAAGTTCTTGTCCATTGTATTGAAGGGCTTCAGGTTTAGACTATGATTGTTGTTTCATAGTGAGAAACCTTAAAATTAAGTATAATTACATAACACCAAATCATTTATTTATAAAATAGAAATGAGTGATTAATAAAATTTGAAGGAAAAAGAAGATTTGACACGTATTAAGCGTACTCGATGGTCGAGAGGTTCGATTCCTGGATTAGAGGGCTTAGTACGAGACCGCATTAGGCGTTCTGATTGGTTGCTTTATTGGAGTCAGCCAATCAGAGCGCCAGACGCGGTCTCGTTTCGATAACTTTAAACGTAAAACAAATTGGTACTAAAACCTCAGGACTTCTTACCTTTATGGGACCAGACCATAACATAATTATATTGAAATGCAGTTTTTGATTAATCTTCACGTCTGTCTATCTCTTTGGGGATTTAAAATCTAATGAGTGAAGTTAGTATGAATAGTATGTATGTATGATGTAGTACAAAAAGGTTACGAGAATGGTGCAAAGATTTTTTATTTATAAAATAAATACAGTACTGCGGCAAACTTGCAATTTTATTAGACTTTAAAAATGTAAAGAGCGGTAGTTATTTTTAGTAAAGTAGTGCAAGGATAAATAAGTGTATACATAAGTTAGTGGCTAACTAGGTCTAGGCTGTTTTTAACGTAATTTGCCAAAGAAACTTTGATGAAAAATATGTGATTTTAGCACATATTTGCTTACTAATAATGTTCAATTTTCATAATTGCCACATTTAACTATTTAAAGCATTTAGCGCAATTGTTTCATTTGTAACACATACAAGTATTTGTTAGTATCGTAAAAGTTAGTTGCCTCAATTATTTTGCAACTAACGAAATAATGAATATGTACTTATTGGTTGTAGATTTTAAAACTGGACGTAAATAATTAACTTACTCCTCGTTGACTGAGTCGTCGCAAGTGCGACTGCCGGGCAAGGGGTCTCGGGTTCGATTCCCGGGTCGGGCAAAGGATTACTGGGTTTTTAAAAAATCTCAGTAGTAGCATGGAGTCTGGAATTGTGCCCGGTATATGGCAATAGGCTTACCCCCTATTACATGGAACTCATAACAAAAAACCATCCATACAATAATGTGCATCTCTGCCTACCCCTTCGGGCATAAAATGCGTGATGTTATAAAAAACATATATAATTAAATCATTACTGAGTATTATGAGAATAATTTACAGACGTCTATGTTACCGACCTAAGAATATAAAACATTAAGATCATTCCTACGACTCAAAATCTCATCTAAATCTATGCAGCAGTTTCGTGTAACATCTACATAATATAAATTGACGGCACGGTTGGTGTGGTGGCTGGGCAACCGGCTGCCGTGCAACGTATTGTGGGTTCGATTCCCACGCTTTGTGTAATCCACAAATTGTTGTTTCGAGTCTGGGTGTCATGTGTATGAGACAAGTTTGCGAACGCACTCACAACACAGAAAATTCTAGTGCGGGGCAAAGTTTAAAATGAAATACAAACTTCCACTACTTATCTGTTGGGAAAATATATAAAAAGTCTCCAACACCCACAGATATCACACCTATACATGTATAACATATAACAATATGTACATATAGTTTAGATAGTGACGTTAATTAAGCTATCGCGAGCCCGATTTATCTCCCCTGTAATCTTCGCCGATGTTGGAATTAATTTACCGGCAGATATGCGGTGAAAAATTTAATCCCACCGTCTCTAATTATGACGGAGTAACTTGATACTTATGGAATGTAATTTATTGAGACTTGGATGTTACTGTGGATTCGTTTGTGTATTACAGCATCATTATTAGGTAATATCCGTCCACTGCTGGATATAGGCCGTCTCCTACTAATATTATAAATGCGAAAGTATGTTTTTTTATAGGATACGCCGTAAACGAGCAGACGGATCACTTAATGGTATATAAGCAATCGGCGTTGACATTGGAACACCAGAGGTGTTACAAGTGCCTTACCGGCCTTTTGGGATTAGGAATTTGAGGATTGTTGGAGATTCAGGGATTGGGAAAGGGGGGAGGGGTAATTGGGCCTTGTATGTTTGTTTATTACTTCTTTACGTTAAAATGGCTGAAGGGATCGAGATGATATTTGGAACAGGGGTAGACTGTGGTCTGTGGTATGCATTTATCCTACGGGATGTCGCGGAGAACCTAACGGGTAACCGGGGCTCCGGCTCGACGTGCAGGAGAAGGAACGGGGTGGATTTTAGTCAGTAAGAGTCTGACACTCCCTTCCGCCTCACCCAGGTGGGACCAGTCATTCGATGATTTTCCCCCCTTAAAAAAAAAAAATCCTACGGGATCGAGGTGCAAGCCGCTGGCATTACCTTTTTTGTTTAATTTTTTTTATGATAAGTAAATGTTTAACTATTCATCACAGCTGTGAAATCTATTCTCTAATAGGTATCTATTTTCTATTCGGTAGGCGGAAAGAGTACTCTTTCTATGGGGGTCCGAAGACCTAACTAGAGGTAGAACCTGATCATATTTTGGTTATTGGGAGATTTATGTCAAATCAAAAAGTAGTTCATGACCTATGTTGTTCCTTTTTAAATGATCTGTAGGTACTTTAGTTAAGTGTTTTGTAAAAAAATCTTTTATATACGTACGTTATACATTTTTTGTTTTACTAATAATGTGTTACTGTGTTACGATATTAAAGACTTCATAATTAAAAAGATTATCACTTTTACAAGCGAAGCCAGATTATTTTGAGAAGAGGATTATTTATTAATTAAGAATTTATTACACTGTGAAGTCTACTTTATCTCTAAAGTTTTAAAGTTGTTATGTGTATGAAACAATCTCATCCGAATTCTGTTGCAAGCATTTTGTTGGAACTTTGTTTACGATCGTATTCAATGCTGCCTCGTTGGCTGAGTGGTCGCAAGTGCGACTGCAGGGCAAGAGGTCCCGGCTCGGGCAAAGTACTACTTACAAAGTAGTAATAGGTAATTCGAAACTAATGTCCAAATACTCAAACGCCACTCAACTTTAAGTCGCGCTTAAGTATCATTCTTTCACTACAAATCCTTTGTAAAATGGCAGAGATGACAGGATATTTAAGTATGATTTAAAATTGGGTAGCCTTTTAGTATTCGAGCGTAAATGTTTTACACCCGCCAAGTCATCATTTTTATTTTAAAAGTAGTCACATATACCTCTATACACAAACAGTCACTATATAAACTTATCAGTATTTGTCGTGTTCAAAAGTAATGGGCACCGTAGTAGGACTGATAACTTACAAAATATTGAATCTTTGACCTCCTTTAAAACTTCGCGGAAGGAATTTTCGAGTTCATGCCAGTACAAGTTTTCGAAAACAGAATTTTCTATAGCAGTATTATTTCGTTCCAAGTTAATTTGTCCGTAATACTTTTTAATTGGTACTTAAGGGTGTCTGTCATCAGCTATAACTTGATTTTAGTTCAATATACTTTTTTTCCAACTAGAACAATTTGTTTTTGTTTTCCGCTTCATTTATTATTATAGCTTCATGAATATGAGCCTCTAGCATGGCTTGAAACTAGTCGAGTCCCTCAAATAATTACGTGAGTAAGCCGAAAACATAATAATTTATTTAGAACAATTGAATAATTTCTATACATACCTACTACAAGAAGTCATTTTTGGTAAAGAAAACTCTATAGAATGGATGTCAGATATTTTTAAGACTTGTTTAAGCGATGAATCACTTCAATTGTATTTGTGTTAAGTCACCAAAAATTATAATTTAATCTTATTTGCAGTGTAACGTTATGCGGTGTCTTGGTGGCGGTCTGTGCAGCTTGCTGGCGTAGATCACCAGCATCAGACAAGCCGGAGGACAACGCCGACTGTCACAGAGTCTACACTGTCAGCGGAGACGCAAGGCTGATACAGGTTAGTTACTATAATGTTAATTCTTTGCCGACTTCAAACTGATGAAAGTTAAACCTACACAAGCCATCTAACTCGGCGTTTTAATTGGTAGGGTTAAGTTATAAGGCCACAGAGTGAAGGTGCAAAATTCGGCTGTCCGCGCGCATTCACGCGTATTCGCGCGCGTCTTTCATGTACCCACACGAAATTTTTTTTAAATTTTATCACAAGGAAAGATTTATGGTAAAATGCACTGTTAGTGCAAGTACGTTTAAACTGAACCCTATTCCCATATGTTTCATCAAACAACAATAGTTTGAAAACCTATCAACAAGTTAAGTTCTAACACTGAACAAGCCGTAACGATAAAATAACCTTTTTAAACGTCAGTTAACTAGACTAGTTTACAGGGCTGTCACATTACCAATTTCATGAGGATTTTATGTGAAATCAATACAGGGTGTAAATTAAAAACATTAAATTATAAAGCAAAGGAGGCAACTTGAATATTCTACACGCTGCAGTTGTAGATTTTGTAGAAACTTATTACTCTTTCTTTATAAAGAATTTTGAAAATTGTTTTCATTCTACGAATAGATTTACGTAACTACTAAGAATTGAGGCATTTGAACCTACTATAGTACAATTTCCTAATTTTCTAGTCTGTTACTATCCTTCATTTCAGACCCAGAATGCTTTTTCTGATTTAGGAATCAAATTAAGAAGAGCCTACAGTTTTTGTATACCATGCAAGCTGCATTTTAGGAATATAAATAAAAAAATACTTGCTTCTGTTAACAGTTTCACTTCTTACGAATAAAAAGTACCTACAGCCTAGGAACGTGTTATGCCAGACATTTGTCATCTCAAAATTACCTCAATAGTTTTTGCATGATACTATATACATTTGTTTGACCACTATCTCGCCTGGTGGTAAGCGATGATGCGATCTACGATGGAGCACGTCGGCCCATAATCAAACTATTTAATCGGATTTTGAAGATGCACAGGTTATATCCTTCAGAAAATACAGACTCTGGCAAAGAATTCCACTCCTTAGCAGTACGCACATTCACTAGGGCCTTGAAGACACCCAGGTTGTACCCTTCAGGAAATACAGACTCTGGCAAAGAATTCCACTCCTTAGCAGTAGAAAAGTGACAAAAAACATAATTACTTACAATCTTTCGCATTTATAATATTGTACTCGTATTCAAATTTCAAACCTCAAACTTTAGACATACAAGCGTCTCCTATTATAACGGCTTCTCACCGCAATTCCTTTGTGATACGGCCATAGATTGAGGTGCACCTCCAAGCCAATACATTCGCAGTCGAATGCTGGGAATGTATGAGAGATCAGCACAACAATGCATTCTGACAACTCAGTGTATACGTGGCTGGGTATTGATGCCCGGTTACTAACAGCCGGAATTTCAAAGCAAACTGGGTTGTCTTCTATACGAATAGTAATTTCTCAAGGATAATTAAAAGGTGTAGCGAGCGTGTGTGTTTTAAAGAAATGTTCTTTTTTTAACGGGCCTTTATAGTTATGCTTACCTTTCTATCTCTTTATTCAAAAAAGGTCTCATTAACCGAGTATCACATACTGAAACCATATTAATTTTGTAAAAAATACGTCATGTTATTTACAAAAAAGAGCGAAGGAAATGTTGCATTTTTAAAGGGTTACGCGTATCACATGCGAGAGCTTTCCTGGCCACTGAACCATGCAAATATCGTTCGAATTATGAAAGAGCTGAACTTTTCAAATAGGATACCTGTAAACATTTACAAGGAGATTTATACCTTAAGACGGGGTTGTAAAGGTCAGTTTTCTTTCTGTTACATCACGTCTTTTTCTAGTTTATTTTTTTTACTCTGCTTGTTTTCATTGACTTCTGAGTCAAAATTTTGAAAACGTTTCCTTGAACTAGTATACCTTAATATTTGGACTTCAATCGATATTTTAATTATTTTGTGATAAGTTTATTTGACGATATTTTGTTACGACAGTATAATTTGTAATGATGTAAAGTCGCATTATGCATTTTTAATAACTGGAAAAGATCTAAGGCCCCTTGTAACATTCGATATCCATAGAATAAATAAGGCACCAGAAATTTGTAAAAGAAAACTGTTATACCTACTAAAGGGCAGGGAATAAAATGCGTACACTGAGCGGCAAGAAGCGACGCCGCGTAATACGGTTAGCTCTCTACCGGCACCGGCAGCGGTTCCGGCACGGGATTGTTATTCCGGTTCCCATTCCGTCCTCCACCGTCAATAGACGTTCAATAAACGGTTTTTATCACATTCCGACTTGAAAGTCTTTAAGAAAGTCTGCTTTTATGAAGGAAACGTAAATAAAAGTAACTTGTTACTCTTTAACCGACTTCAGGCGCCATGGTGTATTGTGTTAATGTTATGAAACATTATGTACTGTCACATACTATTGACAAAAACTTCAGACTTTCAAAGACATTCACGCTGTGGTCAGCGTGATTGTATATAAATAGTTTACATCAATCAACAGACCATTTGATACAAAAAACCTTTTTTTTAATTCAAATTCTAATATTTTCTGAGATAAGTGCTTACTTACTAGAAAAATATAAGTAAATGAATATTATACTGAATTATCTACATTAACTGCCTGCCTCGTTGCGGCGTTGTCGAGTGGTCGTAAGTGCGACTGCCGGGCAAGGGGTCTTGGGTTCGATTCCCGGGTCGGGCAAAGTATTACTGGGTTTTTAAGTAACATTTATTTTATGGAAAACTACTAATCACCTGACGGTAAGTAATGGGCGTCATCCGTGAGCACTTGAAATATTAGAGGAATTACATATTCTCAGTAGTAGCACGGAGTCTGGAATTGTGCCCGGTATATGGCAATAAGCTCACCCCCTATTACATGGGACTCATAACATAAATAGTGACAAGTAGATGTTACATTGTACAGTGGTATAATGTGCACCTCTGCCTACCGCTGCGGGGATAAAGGGCGTGATGCTATGTTATGTTATCTACGTTAAATGTTAACCGGCTGAGACTGATGACTGTTGATGAAGCGAAAGACGTATGTAAGAATCGTAGCAATTGGCGTTCCATAGTTCCTGCCATGCCATGGGAGACAGGCAGTAAATGTACATAACGACTGAGCAATTAGCTAGTTTCGTAGGTTTAAAATAAATTGTTTAAACTTCTCAATGCAATAAATAATTAAAAAATAATTATACTCTCATCCATTGATTTGACAATTTACCTACTTTTGAATTTTACTCGCTAATTTTAAGGAAATAAGTAAGCTGTTTGACGCAGAAATATTATGACGTCATAAGTAGCGATCCAATACAAAATTCATAGAAATTTATTTTTGACATTTTAATAAAAGTATTGAATTTAACTACCTGTCAACTACCGTATTATATGTAAGTACTGAAACACTTCACAAATGTGTTAGACATACTTCAAACTGGCGTGCAATAAAATCATTTTACAGCCGTTTAGTTTGGCATTAATTAGTTTGGCACTTGTTTTGTTTGCCAACCACTATGTAGGTACTATTCACTATCAGTATCGTTCGCACTAAATATTATCTAACTTTATAAAACGTTAATTGTTGTATAAAACCACAATCGTTTAAAATAATAGGGTAGTTTCCTAATTTTTATTATAATGTCCGTCTGGTAGATTATTTTAAAATATTAGACACGTATTTTTTATTTTCTTACAAAATTAAATACTTTCGACGATATTATTGAATTGAAATTTCGTGTGACGTAACCATTTACTACATTTTATAGGGTAGCGTGACGTAACGACCTCTCACTCCTAAACTTTCGTCCGTTTTATGTAAGTATTGTTTTCTTATACGACAAAATAAAAAAATATGTGTCCAATAATTTTTCATCTAACTGACGGACTGTCTACTACCCTATTGTTGTCTAAATAATATTTAATATCAATGTCATCTCAATTAGTAATTGCATAGTCCATAACTAGATATTTTTTTTTTTTTTGAGTTTTCGAGAATTCGACACTAAAAAACACAGTATGCAGTAGTAAGACACAAAAGGGTCTAAACATGAATTATTTCTAACAAATGTTTAGACATTTCTTCAGTCTTATAATTTATGCGTCCTAATCGTATTTCAGTAGATAAAAATAGCTTGTGGATAAATATAAAAAAGAAACTAAAAGTTCCTTCGAAGGCCATATATTATTAACTGTTTGGTTATATTGGACTTCAGAACGGATGCGTATCTCACTGTCGTTCATAAGGGAATTTTGTTTATATGGATTAACAGACAAAACTATATTTGTTAATGTGATATTCATATTTCTTTTGTCTTATCTTACGTGATAGTCTCTTAGTAGAACACTGATATGCAGAAATAGATTTTAAACCTTTTTTACTTTGAAATGAAGTTGATAATCTATTGATACTTTTGATGTGTAATTATATCATTTTGCTATCTCTATCTGAAAGTACATTAATGATGAGAAAAGTAGATAAATCACGTCATTGTTCTTTGAAGTAGAAGGCAAGTAGTACTCGAGATCTCTGAGGCGTTAGTACGAGTTTGTTCTACGTTTAAAGTGAGCGAAACGAGTATGCGTACTTCGCTCTGATTGGTTGGTTCATTGGAGCCGGCCAATCAGAACGCCGAAGGCTTCTGAACCTGTGGGCTATTTTTGAGATTACCTTCAATTTGAAGTAGGTATAAGCAAGATTGGCCTTATTATGACCATGCTTATAGTATTCAACATTAAATGAATTTAATGTTATATAATTAATTCTGTGCCTTGAGAAACCATTTGCTTTAAAAAAACCTTAACAATCATTGTACATTTATGTAGTTTTATACTTTTTGTTCTTTTCGTCACAAAGCGAAGTAAAACTCAAATATTTGTTCCCTATAATCACGAATAAGATTGTGTTATTCAGGTAGCTGAGTAAATTGTTTGGTCGCATGTTCTGTAACACTCACTCACGCACGCAAGCGATGTGACACCGTGCGTGAGGTCACTGCTTAACACGACATGTTCACTACTACGTCCATGGTGGACAGTAGCCACAATATAGAAAGAGGGAAAGAAAGAGAGAAGAAACATTTATTCACGTCCAAAAGTAAGAGACAGAGCACAAAATCGAAGTACAGTAAGAGTAACGATAGATGTTTAATAACCGAATGACATCATGTACAGTCAAAGGTGTGCACTGCCACCCTGAGTGATTTTATTTATTTTTTATTTTGTTAACTCGGCAATGAATGCGTAAGTAATTTCATATTAATGTGCATAAACACCCGTGCGTACGCATAAACACACGCACGCGTACGCACACGGATACAAATATGCGTGTGCATGTGTGTATAAGCGCTGCAGCGCAACCGATAGTAGTCTTACGGTGGCAGTGGACTTTTGATCTTTGATCGTACATACATAGGTACGCGCAAACTACGTCTGTAGGAAATATAACGAAGTGTAAAGAATTGCGTTAGTTATTTTGTAAATAATAGTTATATGAAATTAACTTTGATTTAAATTCCAATGTAAGGTGTGTCTGCCTCGTTGGCCGAGTGGTGGCAAGTGCGACTGCCAGGCAAGAGGTCTCGGGTTCGATTCCCAAGTCGGGCAAAGTCTTACTGGGTTTTAAAAAAAATCTCAGTAGTAGCACGGAGTCTGGAATTGAGCCCTGTGTACGGCAATAGGCTCACCCCCATAAATAGAGAAAAGTGGGTGTTACATTGTACAGTGGCATAATGTGCACCTCTGCCTACCCCTTCAAGGATAAAAGGCGTAATGTTATGTTATGTATAAGATGTAACTCGCGTTTTAACAATAAATTATTACTGTCCGACTATTTTATGTAATGCATTAACAATTAATATTGTTAAATGACAATTATATTTTGTATAAAAAAGCCCATAGGAGGTAATTGTGGCAAATAGAGTAATTAAATTTTGGACCGTTTAGTAATAAACCAAATTGGTATTTTTATATCGAGGCTTTACGAGTGTCGTTTAATTTCTCATCTGTTGATCTTTCACGAACATAAAAGTAGATTATTTTCATGTCCGTACGTTTATTGTGTTTGCGATACAATAAAAAGTGATCATAAACTGCGTGGTCCATAGAGGGTAGCGTCCAAAACGTCCGACTAATCGCAGCTGGGCCAATTAAGCCTAATGCGATTTTTATCAGCGATTCTGCGCAGATGATTACATCTCGAGGGACTGCCGACGCAAGTTATCGTCCAGAAGGGGAAATCTTACGTGATAGTTATTGGAAGTAAGAAGCCAGTATAGAATACCAATGTTACCTAATATAACGATTGTTTCGTTTCTAATGGTGCAAGCGATAAATAATATATGTTCATAGTATAGATTAGAATCTTAAGTCTCGTATATATAAGGTATGACCTAAGGAATAAGGGTTTACGTCAAAAGTCAAAAGTCAAAGCATTTATTTTAATTAAACCATAATTTGGTACTCTTGAAACGTCAGTAAATACAAAATAAATAATAGTATGTCAGTCAGTCCGTCAGTAAAGGTAGGTGAAGCTAGGTGCTCATTCCAAAATGTAGATTCGAATGGAGAAGAACGAGCAAGAGACTCCATTCGTTACTCTTTTTAAAAACGATTTAAGATTTTCAAATAAGCAGTAGACTTTCGTCTATGTCATTATAAAAACTATAGATATTGAGTTTGCTCTACAGAGTTGTTTATATTGTTGTGAACAAAGTCAAATCGTGCAGTTCCAATTCAATGAATTAATCGAATCCAATATTAAGAAGTTTAAAGTTGTTATTTGTGTTATCTGTGCTAGATTCTCAGCCACGGAGCAATGAACCTTAACAATGGTAAATGAAGTTCATAATTGAAGTAAATCTTTACAACAATCTCTCTTTGTTAGATTTGCATAAGATTGAACTGATTGTAGTCTGTAGGACGGTGGACATTTGTTAAGAATCTTGTTTGCATAAAGGACTAGGTTTGAGTCACGACCGATGTACATATTAAAGAGTATAACTCAACGTTATTAAAGCATTCTAAAAGATAATTATTAATACGAATGCACTAGCTTCTGCCAGCGGCTTCGCCCTGGCTTGACCTACGTGTCAAGTGTGTGTGGAAATATCCAGATCATAATCTACCCTTATTCCAAATTTAATCCCTTCAGCCGTTTTGACGTAAAGAAGTAACAAAGAGACAAACATACAAACTCTCGCGTGTAATATCAGTAGAATTCGCTAGGTATTAGGTATTTTATATCAATGTGAATTCAGGAAAATATAGTCGCCGCAAAATGAAGGTTAAAAATAAATACAATTATTAAAGACGACTGGCAAGGGGTCTCGGGTTCGATTCCCGGGTCGGGCAAAGTATTACTGGGTTTTCAAAAAATTCTCAGTAGTAGCACGGAGTCTGGAATTGTGCCCGGCAATAGGCTCACCCCCTATTACATGGGACTCAATAAATAGTAAAAAGTGGGTGTTACATTGTACAGTGGCATTCGGGGATAAAAGGCGTGATGTTATGTTATGTTAATTACTAAAGACACTTTATGTAACCAGATTTATGATACTCGTACTAAAAATATTTCAGGACTCGTTCTATTATTGCGTAGACAACACAACTAAGCTCTGTATACTCTGTAACTGCCTTTACGGAGGTAGTAACCTTGACCGCTTTGCGCAAACGTTTACAAAGGTCGTACGTACGTAGTATTTTTGACCGTAGTTTTTCTCTTACTAAGGCCGGTATTGGTTAACCTTTTTACTTGTAGATTTGCTTAATAGAAGTATAATTTTGACATAAACCTCCATACAAAATGTGATAAATTGTATCTGTAACGGCCGGGAAATTAATAACTGATTCAAAATCTCAGGAACGATTGAAGTTTGTTGACAGTAGATCAAAGTAATGTCAAAAATCAAACTTAACGCAAACAATTTGGTTTGATTATGACTGAAATCTATTTATATATATTACATACTAGCTACGGCTCGCGACTTCGTACGCGCAATCCAGTTTTCTCCCGTTCCCGTAGGATTTTCAGTATTGTTTCTGTCTTACGAACCTTTTTCTAATAATAACAAATACAACAAAAAAAGAATTTGTGAAATCGGTCGAGATTCATTTTATATATGTACATAGATATATTATATTGAGCTTATAACATCTAAATTAATCGAAACAAAATTGTATGAACATTTTGCGATAAAATAATCTGACGAATTAAAAAAATATAGAAAAATATTTGTCGTAACACGGTCCTGCGAGGTAGTTGGTTAATTTAAAGTAACCGTAGAATAAAATAACATTTAAAAGGTGTTTTTTTTTAATCGTTGCCCCACACTAGGATTTTCTCCTGTGTCGTGGGTGCGTTTACAAACATACAAGTTCACATACACAATGACACCCAGACCCGAAACAACAATTTGTGGATCACACAAAGTGTTGTTCCGTGCGGGAATCGAACCCGCGACACGTTGCACGGCAGCCGGTTGCCCAGCCACCGCACCAACCGTGCAGTTAAAAGGTGCAATATTATAAAGGTTTTAACTGAAATCACCGCAGTACCTACATTAGCTTTCCTAGCGCAATAATACCATAACTTCAGTAGTGTAAATCTCGCAAACGATATATTCTCCAACTACGTGCTTGGATTGATAACACTCATATATACGAATACTACATTTATTGCTAATAATTCACCATACATTATTATACTCATCGAAACTCATAGTTTGTGCTATGAGTTTCCATATAGTAAAGCTAGATACATTGAAATAGTGCTTGCAACTAAATTTTAGTTTAAACTTCTGGAGAGTTTCGGTAACGCACTTACAACGCCCCTGGTGTTTCGGGTGTCCATGGGCGATGCGGATTGCTTACCATCAGGTGATCCGTTTGGTCGTTTACCGGCTTATGCTACCTATAAAACAAATCTTGATTTAATATATCGCATGTTGTCATAGTAATGACGTAACGAACCTTGTAAACTTTAATTCGCTTTATCCAAGCACTTTTTTATATTTCGATAAAACCATAAAATGTTTAATATGTACTCCTTATGTAATTGGCAGAATAAAATAATCTTTAATTTTTGTTTTCTATTATCATCTTTGTTAATGAATCACATTAATGGCAGTTTCATAACATCTTTCATAATTTTTCATCTTGTTGTAACATAGGACAAATTCATATACGAGTCACAAATATATTTATATGTATAATGATATTTATATTATATATAATTATATATATCTATACGATTATATTTACGTATTTTATGTATGCTTTTGATACCCTTTTTTTTTAATTTGGATAATTACCACTATTTCTCATAACAGTTTTGCAGCTTACCACCTACCACATACATTTCTGCACTACCCAAAGGATGACTGGCAGAGAATGCTGTTAGCATTAAGTCTTCCTTATGCAATTGTATAGAACTTAAATAAATAAATAAATAAATAAATAAATAATATTGTGAATTATAAATGTGAAAGTTTCTGTGTTTGAATGTTTGTCCGTCAATCGCACTGAAACTACTAAACAGATTTGATGAAATTTGTATAAGAGGCTGACTTAGGTGATAGAATACTGTTTATCCCGACTAAATTGTCTCATGGAATAAAACATAAATACGGGGGCAAAGCCGCGTGTAAAAGCAAGTTTAATCGTAATTCTAACCAATAATTGTAGATACTCGTAGCGCGTAGCAATCTCGTAGCAGGACGTAGCGCGTAGCTCAATACCTACGTTAGGAACTATGCTCACAGTGTCGTAACTATAATAGACTGTTTGTAAAAGAAAAAATTAAATCCTACTAATCTATATCTTTATATATATAATTCTTCTGTGAGTGTGTATGTCACTAAACTTCTCTCAAACGACTGGACCGATTTTGATGAAATTTTTTGTGTGTGTTCAAGGGGATCTGGGAATGGTTTAGATTCACAAACCAGCCCGGCAGATGGCGCTGCAGTCGGTTTCTAGGTTATTTATCTATACCTATTATTACAGGACAACGTCTGTCGGGTCCGCTAATATGTATATAAAAAAGAAACCCGTTTCTCGTTGTCACGCTATAACTTGAGAATGGCTGGACCGATTTGGCTGATTTTTTTTGTTGTGTTTTTTATTGTCAGGAGAAGGTTCTTATGATAGAAAAAAAACCAGAAAATCTTATGGGAATGGCAGAAAACGGGATTACGCGTACGAAGTCGGGGGCAGACGCTAGTACTTATTATAAATGCGAAAGTTTGTATGTTTGTTCGTTCCACGTTTACGTCAAAACTGTTAAAGGGATCGTTATGAAATTTGGAAGGGGTAGATTAATGTCTATAACACATAGGCTACTTTTTATCCCACAGAAACCCAGGCAAATCCACTGGCAGAAGCTAGTATGACATATTCTTCAGTTCTATGGATTCCCTCGTTAAGAGAGCAAAGACTCATTAAAAACACTTTCTTAAAAAAACAAACCCTTATTTTGTACATAAAATAAATGTCTTTACACAGAAGGCAGCATAATAAAAAAAAAATAAGCAAAATATTACAAAATTATGCATAACGAGTGAATTTTAAAACATCTTCGGCCGTCAGTTGTAGTGGTTTGTTACGGGCACTTGCCACTCCGAGATACCCATGAGTGCAATTATGTAAATATTCCCTCCTCCCTCCCTCTGACATTCCCCGAGAGACGTCAGCTGTCGTGGTGGACGGTAGCCGTTCGGGAATGGAACGTAACAATTTACCTATTAACACTACGGAAAACCCGAGTAAACCTAAACTTGAATTCTTTTAACATATAAATTAACTAGCTTTTACCCGCGGCTTCGCTCGCGTCACAAAACAATAAAAAGTAGCCTATGTGACATAAATATACCAATACACACAGCGCCATCTATACCAATACTTTTGTTTTTCCTCGGGAATATCAATTTTTCCGGGTTAAAAAGTACCCTATTATTTAATCCGGACTTCTAACTTTACGTCTGCAAAAAATCAAAGCAATCGGTTGAGTAGTTACGGCGTGATGGTGGAACAAACAAACAAACAAACTCACTTTCAGATTTATAATATTAGTAAGGATGCCAGTTAGAATTAGGTATTTTCCTGGGTCGAAAATAAATTATTTTGATTTTTCAATTTAATTCAATATTCAAAAATAATTACAATTTCATTAATATATTTGACGATATACCTACTTAATGTTCGATTTATTCTAGCGATTTTTTCAGAAATAAGTGTGCTATTTGCCTCGAAGATATGATGACGTCATAAGTTAGTTTTTGGTACAAAATTCATAGAATAATATCGTTTTTGACGTTTTGATAAAAGTATTGCATTTGTAGTGGAATTTGTGTTGTAAAATACTGTATTGTAGTGGAATTTAAGTTTTAGTGTCTCATGAATATATTGTTAAAGTGCATTTTAATTGACTATTAAACGCGGTTTATTTATTTTCGAAGACTATAAAATTGGTTATTGCTGTGCAGTTGGAGATAATTATGTAAATTGGATGGTAGTAAGCTATTCTTGTCTTGGTTTTGTTTGATATAGGAATGCGTTCCATTGTTTTTAACAGACTTCAAAAAATAAGGGGTACTCAGTTTTAACCTGTTTGTATGAATGTATATCTGTGTGCGATAATTTCGAGATAGGTTGAAAAGATTTTAATGCGGTTTTTAGTAAAGTGTTAGTTACAATTAGGAAAATATTTAAGTAGATTAATTAACTGAGTTCAGAGGAGGTTGAGTCGGTGTAGACATAGTTTATACAAGATTTATGTGGGTTAAAAATAAGGTTATAACTAACGACATCTAACTGACTGCCGATTTCTTTGACCGATATCAATCTAAAATCGATCCTGACTTTAGATATAAATTTTATAAAACTCATGTCAAAAATCGATCTCAATCTAAAGAATGAGATTAGGTATCGAAATTGGTTATTCAAAATCAATTAAAATGTTTAATCATTTCAATTATGGTTATAGACTTTGTGCTTGTTTTACCACCTCATACATACAAGTGCCCGATTTATGTGACAGATAGCTCATACAAATTACGATCTTAATTCAAAATTATCTGATACAAGGCTATCAGTTAATGGGGTCTGCCGTATTTTTGCTCACTAGATAGCACTAGTGTGCACCTCTCGTTCTTCGTCCATTAGGGATTTAGCTAGTGTTGGACGTTCAATATTTGATAGCTGCTGTCATTGGACGAAAAAAAGCTGTCCTACATTTGCGTCATTTGGTAACAAAAAAACGTTAGCAATATTTTGTTATTAGTAAACAATAACAAAATATTGCTGACAGTGTCGTGGTGGCTCGAAGGTTAAGACTTGCATGAGGGTGCGAGTTCGAAACCTACCAACGGCAAGTACCAATGTGTCTTTTTCCGAGTTATATCTACTTTCTAAGATTATTCAGGCACCACTGACAAACGGTGAACGAAAACATTGTTAGTAATCCTGGGCTTATAATTTCTAATTATAATTATGAAATCGGCAACCCGCATTGAGCAAGCGTGGTGATTAATGCCCAAACCGTGTGAGAAGAGAATTTGCTCAGCAGTAAGCATTTATAGGCTGTTGATGTGAGTTAACACTATTTTGACTGTCATTTGTTTTTTTACACCAAACACTTATGTATCGTCATACCTACATACAAAACAAGCCTTTATTGACCGTCGAAATAACTTAGTTACAACATAACTCCCAGTTCAGACTGTCATATTATCCCTAGGAGTTTAAGTTAAGGCCACAGAGTCTATAATTCAGTCAAAACGTTCACTATTCTGGCAGTGTTAATCTGTTTACGTATTTACGTCGGTCAGCCATCGGATTGCAAGTTGGCATCACCTGGCCATAGTTGGACTGCATTGTTTAATTTCCTACGATATTGGTCTGGGCACGGCTTTAATTAGTTTGTTTTAACTTGATTGAGAAACACAGTACTAGAGCGTCAGAAGATTTGAGTGTAATGGTAAAGATAACCATCTTTAGCCTGTACCTGTCCCTCTATTGAGAGATTTGTTTTTCACACGGACATGGAATAGGCTTCTGTCACTATGTTTGCTAAAAGAGAATTAGCTTAAAATACCAGGTGAATTAGTATAAATAATTTCTATTTTACATACATAGATAACTTCACGCCTATGTCTCATAAGGTAGGTAGAGACTATGGAACGCCAATAGCTACGATTCTTACATACCTCTTTCACTTCATCAACAGTCATCAGTCTTTTCATGCATGTTCGTCGGTTAAAGGTACTTTTAATTTGGCCCTTCTTAAATATATCGCCAATCTGGTCAGTATATGTCCGTCTAGAGCGCCTTCTACTGACGACCCCATTCATATCTGCTCAGTATCTCTTTTACTTTACAATCTTCATAATATCATCTTTATTTATTTGTTAATTTATTTTCTTAACGTAAAGGTAGGTATATAGCTTCCTGTATGCATGCAAATTTTGCGTTATTTCTCAGCCAAATTGATCAACAGATATTAACTGAAACCTTACTCCATTTTATCCAAAATATCATAAGAAAATCAAATAGTCACCGTTAGGTCTACAACCATCTCAAGCCAAGTATAACGTGAAGATAAAACTGTTATACAGATATAGTAATTAAATACAGACAGAATACGAGTGGTGGAGCAAAGAGTTAACTCATGTTTCGCCATTAAACAATTGAAGAACATTGCGTAATCTGTTTGATAAAAACTGCAAGATTTCGCCCATAGTTCAATTGCAATTTTATTTTGATTTTATTGTTTTCGTGAGTGCTTATCTCCGTAACGGATTAACCGATTCGGGTGCAGTTTTTAATTTAATGTAGAGGTGAATGTTATTAAAAATTTGACTGTGTGAATGTTTTATATTAATCGGTCACTTTAGTAAATAAAACAGTTATATCAATGCACGATCTCGCAAGTAAACGTTAATCGTTTTATCTTTAGTTTATAACACATAACATCACGCCTTTTGACCCCGAAGGGGTAGGCAGGGGTGCACATTATGCTACTGTACAATGTCACACCCATTTTTCACTATTTATGTTATGAGTCCCATGTAACAGGAGTTGAGCCTATTTCCATATACCGGGCACAATTCCAAAATCCGTGCTACTATTGAGATTTTTTTTAAAAACCCAGTAATACTTTGCCTGACCTAGGAATCGAACCTGAGACCCCTTGCCCGGCAGTCGCACTTGCGAACACTAGACCAACGAGGCAGTTTATAACTAAACACAAAAGTAAAACTTTAGAAGCAAATAGATAATAGCTGTTCGATCTATAATCCACTTCAGAACCATCTTATTATTCAAGGCTTACTACATAGCAATTTCCCTGAAACTTTCAGCGAACAAATTTTATTTTGTTCACAGCACATTCGTACTTACCTATACTTTACACAATATTGAAATGTAACGAAAAGCAATTTTCTTGTGTGCCATTCGACTGAATAATGCTGAAAAAGTTACCTTGGGACGACAGGTGATATGATCTTTGTAACTTCAGTTTCATATTCAGTAGCCTGAAATCTCGTACAAGATGGAATCCTTATTATTGTTATGATTATGGTACCATGCTACCATTTCGACGGTATACTTTAAGGTATGGTTCTGTGGATATTGAAATCGGTTTGTCGTTGCAAAAATAATCTGCATAGCATTTCTTTAAAAGAGACGGACCTCTGAGTTTGTTTCGGTATTTTTTCTCAGAGTAGTCAGTTAGGAAATGTCGACCTCATCGTTCGCTTGATAAAATTGACGTGTAAAAGTGCTGCTTTGTAACCTAATAAATTCACTTGTTTCACTAGGTTCACTCGTTTGCACAGTACAGATTCTGACTGGTTTGAATGACATGAGAGTTGATGGCTATCCCACCCACTCTCATCGAATCTCTTTGCTGTTAGCCTTCTTGTGCGAACTGGAGTTCTTTACTAGAGTCTGTTCTTCAACGCCCGGGTGAATTTGGAGTGAGTCTTTATGTGGAATATGAACATTTCCAATAAGAGTAAGTACTAAAAGATTATGAGCCTTAGCGAGACTTGAATGTAGTCGAGCGACTTCTACAAACAGTTACATGAATAGGTCATACAAACTAATTATAATAAGACAAATAATACTAAAAAGTTTCGTATAAAATCTAATAATGTTATTGTTACTGTGAATAATAAAAAAGCCGAGTATACAGAAGCGACTAGAACCACTATAAATGCACACACATTTCGTTTGAATTTCAGTACTTCTGTGAAATGACGGAGCTGTTTTCCAGCTAGTACCTACGTGTGGCAGTTAAAGTATTAAACCATTTAAGCCAGTGTTAAATAAATAGTCACTTCACTGGACAGTCACACCGAAACCGTTTTAACTGCCAACTGTTTACTGTGACTTCCAAAGTTTAAACTTAACTTTAAATGCGGTACCAATATTGACGGAATTGGATTCGACTTAAAATTGAGTTTTAGTTGTCTATTGATAATCGTTAATGTTAAGAATTATACAAATGTATAAGTTGGCTTCATGATGTCACCGTGTTGGTCGTCACACATGCTGCTCATAGTTATGGACCCCAGTCATGTTTTGAATTTAGTTGAGTAATCTCTTCGAATATTTACGAGAATGCGCTGTTGTCTAATCTAAGTTTGTGTGTGGATTCGTTTTCGTTAAACCATGTACTAGGTACGACAAGGCTGTTAAACTATATTTATTCCTTTTTATAGTCTTAATAATAACAAATAGCCAATCTAACTACGGCTTTTCTGTTATTGTTGATTTTACTGTCCTTGGTTGAAATAATTGGAGAAAAAAGGGCTCGTCCCTTATTAAGCGAGACAAATAATGAAATACAAAAAATAAGGATGTAATCAATCCTTATTGTTAGAAGATTTTACGACCATATTCCTTTGAATTTTAAATCTACAATTATTAATTGGAAAAGTCGTAATGGAATACAAAAAGACAGGTACTACGGTTGTACGTTGATTTTAAATGTTTTTTTTATGAAAAGCTTTCGTATAATATTGAACAATAACATCAACTGTACAAACGAACAGCACACGGATATTTTAATGAGAAATAAAAACAACCCCTTTTCGTAACTCGGGAGTGAATTTACAAAGTTTGTTTCAACTTCCTCGGTAAAAGTATGCGGTATGCACTTGTAAATGTTATGTTTTTGCACAAGTTTTTAATTCAAGATAAGTAAAGTCAGCGTCTACAGGTTTGTTAGGTACCGCATGTACCAAAACAAGTAGGTCAACTTATTCGAAACTACTAACATCACGCCTTTTATCACCGAAGTGGTAGGCAGAGGTGCACATTACGGCACTTAATGTGGCATTACGTGTACAGTGTAACACCTACTTTTCACTGGGTATTTATGTTATAAGACCCATGTAATAGGGGGTGAGCCTATTGCCATATAGCTACCGGGCACAATTCCAGATTTAGTGCTACTACCGGGAATGTAATACTTATTCGAAACTATCTTTCTTAAATAGGTTTTTGATGGTTTCTTAGACTGAGTTAAGCAAATAATTGTTGAGATTTTGGGTTTTCCAAAATTTACTGTCGTTACTAAGTTTCGTTTAGTAGCCATTATATGGCAGCAGATTCGTTTCTTATATATACATGCCAAAAAGTAGGTTTAAGACCTGTTTGTAATTTACCTACACACGATTTCGGTGAATAAAAGGCAAGATGTTAGTTAATTATTTTATATTAAGTAAATTAGATTAGAGCAGTATTACAGCTGGTGTATGCAGCTACGTGGAATTTAGTATAAGCTAGCTACCATCATATGTTACTGTTTTCTTTATGTAGGAAGTGTATGAGACGATGAAAGTGGACATTGTCTTGTCTGGGCGACCGTTACACTCAAATTGTGCCTGAAATATTAAACTCCTGGACGATCTAACTGTTCTGGGTCAAGCTGGCATGACGTATGGACGTAGTTATCTAGACTTTGTATATTTGAAGCTTCTAATATAGATAATATAGCATTATACGCGCTTTTTAATTCCCTAAGAGGCTATAAGATATTATATAATACTGCACATATTTAATAGGAATGATGACAGGGTATGAAAATTTAAAATCTAATTAGTCCGTCAGTTAGGTAATGAAAAAATATTAGACACGTTTTTTTTTATTTGTCAATCAAAGTTTCAAAGTAGAATCAAAGTTTAGGAGTGGGGGCTAAAACGTCATTTGTACGTATAAAATGTACATCACGCGACATTTCAAATCATGATATCGTCGAAAGTATTCGTTTCTGTTAAAAAAAAACCGTGTATAATGTTTTAAAATAATCTACCAGACGGACATTAAAATAAAAATTAGTCATCTACCCTATTGTAAAATTTAATGCCTACTATTATCTAGTCGCTCATGAGGTTCCTACATTCTAGTACCGAGGTTTCCTGAAAATTCGGAATCAATTTTCCAAGCAGTTTCATAAGCAATCACTGGACCAACAAAGCAAAGCTATCCTATTTGTATCAACGTCAAAAATCAAATCGCATCGATATGTCTTATTTTGTTTAGCCCAATCACAATTGGCAGCATCGAGTCCCTATGGACTAAAGATCCGTTCTCACCGGATTTAATGGCCGCTGTCGACTGGCTAGAAATAAAAATCGCATTTGCGATAATTGGTTTCGGCCCGGCGAACTGAACTGAACGTGGTTTTACATGCTCGGCTAGCTAAATGAGCGATCCTATCTGATTTTCTACTTGCTACATGTTAGTTTTTTAGTGAAAATATACATTACATTTAAGTTAATTTTCCAAAACAATTTTGATATTTATAAACCTTATATAGCAATAATAAAGACCCATTTAGACTGCCTCGTTGGCCGAATAGTCGCAAGTACGGTCTCGGGTTCGACTCCCGGATCGAGCAAAATAATAATGGGTTTTTAAACAAAATTCTCAGTAGTAGCACGGAGTCTGGAATTGTGCCCGGTATATGGCAATAGGCCCATCCCCTATTACATGGGACTCATAACATAAATAGTGAAGTGGGTGTTACTTTGTACAGTGACATTAAGTGCCGTAAATGTGCACCTCTACCTACCCCTGCGTTGATAAAAGGCGAGATGTTATGTTATGTAAAGACCTATTTACCGTTATCTCTTTGTTTGTACTTTTAGTTAAGCAATTAAAAGCTCCCGAACTAATGGAGACAAATGAGTCTGCTATTGACTTTTCGAATGCAACTTGCAAAGCGCGATTACGACAGCAATCGAGATGTGAGCTCAATTAAGTGCAAATACAGCTCGTTTTCCAATCCTGCAGACTAACGTAGTGGGAATAATTAGAGCCTGCAGCTTACAAGCTGTTGAGAGTCTTGAGCTAGTTCCAACGAATACCAACCTCCATTCGATTACGCTACCTGACTCGAGTTCAGCTCCAGTTGGTAAGAACACCTCTAATCTGTATTGATGACGAGAATAACTACGCTAAATTAACTAAAATCGCGGGTTACTCACGTGAGTATACTGAGAAAAGCTCTACTAGCAGTAGGCTGCTCATGAGGAAGAACCCCTCTGTGGTTCGAAACTAGTAGAGCTTTTCTCAGTATATTCACGTGAGTAACCTGCGATTTTAGTTAACTTAGTATGTCTCACGATAGTTATTCAAAGTCAAAGCATTTATTTCAATTTGGTACTTTTGAAACGTCAACAAATACAAAATAAACAATAGTCCGTCAGTCAGACCGTCAGTGAAACTAGGTGCTATTATATAAATAACTACGCTTTTAAATAATTGCGGCGAGATGTTCACTTTAAAACATCAATTTGTTGAATTAAACAAGTGTGACGATTTTCAGATGACTAGCGACACATGAAATACATTAACGAAATTAATCATATTACCAATGACTGTCACAGACAGAACACTCCATTACTCGAAAACGTCGGAGCACAAAATTAGGAATATTTCACGATCCAACGAACACAAATGTGTACACAAATAACATTGCTATATCAGATTCCAGTTGTATTAAATGGTCCGTCATCGTCCATCATTATTTTGTATTTTCCCTTTTGGAAATACATAGCTGGATGGACCCGATAAGTACATATATCTACTATCCTTACTAATAAATGAGTTTGTTTTAAATCGGAAAGTGAGTTTGTTTGTTTGTTGCGCTTCCACGCCGTAACTACTAAACCGATTGCTTTGAATTTTTGCAGACGTAATGTTAGAAGTCCGGATTAAATAATATGGTACTTTTTATCCCGGAAAGATTTGATATTCCCGAGGGTAAAAAAAGAATTGGTATAGATGGCGCTGTGTGTATTGGTATATGTCACATAGGCTACTTTCTATCCTTTTGTGACGCGAGCGAAGTCGCGGGTAAAAGCTAGTATAAAAATAAGTCGGGTTTTCCTTCCTGACGCTATAACTCCAGAACGCACGAACCGATTTCGACGGTTTTGCATTCGTTAGAAAGGTCTTGGGCTCCGTGAGTTTTATAAAATATAAACAAAAAGCAAATTTTTCTTTATCTTTTAATCACCAAACGAAATAAAATGAAGCCAGAACTGGTGGCGGAAAGGAGTTCACCGGGTTTGCTAGTTCGGGTATAAAGAGATTTATCAGTCATCAAATTGTTACCGAGTTCGCATAGATCGTTCTTACTGTTTACAGTTGGATTACGTCACATCATATTTGCTTATTGTATTAACAAACTTACAGTTTCTTATATGATCCGCCTGGTAGCGGTGGCTTTTCTTGTTAGTAACACAAAGATAATAAAGATACAAAGTTATTTGTTAATAGTTTATTAAAATACACTTACCATTACATTAACGTTTTAATAAAAAAGCTGAATGAGGCTTGATGACAGTCTTCACATGTAGTTGAGCATCTGGAAAAGAAAAATAGCAAAGTTATAAAAAACTGTAAAGATAAAAGTAGTCACTCGCCATGGTAATATGACATCTATGTATACTTTTTATAAGTACTATATTTGTATTTCAACACTATCGGCTAATTAAACCAACCTTTTCAAGTACCTATTCTCAGAACTTTCTGTTTTTAGACAAACAATCCCGTTGCCATAGCAACAGTTATGGCGTCACAGTTACAATAACATCATTATTTACGCCCTCAAAATGTCTGTAAAGTTTAACTTGCTAAGTTTAGGCGCGCTGGCGTCGATTCAATTAACCTAACTATTGTTTTAGGGCTCCAGAACTTGTATTTTCATAGCCTAATTAATTTTCATGTTTGTGTCCTAACTAGAATAGAATTTGTAGGTATAGGCACAAGACCTAGACTCATGACAAATGTAATGAAAATGTATTAACCCGTCGTCTTATGTCTAAACGTGGATCCACGCGAGACATAATGTATTTTTTTTATGGCATAAGCCGGTAAACGAGCAGACGGATCACCTGATGGTAAGCAATCGGCGTCGCCCATGGACACTTGGAACACCAGAGGCGTTACAAGTGCGTTACCGGGCTTTTGGGGAAGGAGTTTGAGGATCGTTGGGGATTCAGGAATTGGGGAGATTAAGGAAGGGGTGGGTAATTGGGCCTCCGGTAACCTCACTCACACGACGAAACACAGCGCAAGCAAGCGTTGCTTCACGTCGGTTTTCTGTGAGGCCGTGGTATCACTCCGGTCGAGCCGGCCCATTCGTGCCGAAGCATGGCTCTCGCACACTTAAAATTATAGTATATTTAAGTGTATTTGTATTTTCTATTGTGTTTCATATACGGACATTCAAGCGGTTAAAGAAAATAAGAATTTTGCTATGCTTGACTGCTTGGTACGATTGGTAATTTTCAATATTCAATACTACCCAAATATTTAATAAAGAATGCTTCTATAACTTTGCAATATTAGTCCCATAGATTAAAAATACATTCGTTACTAACCAATAGGTCACGTTAGTTTGTGTGCCACGTAATTAATCATTCTGTGGTTCAGTAATAAGACTTAAAATAACTTGGCTACTGACATTTAATTGATGGACTTTGTCGCTTTCAATAATAAATGGATGAGTTTATTTCCAGCCTCGTTTGAAGTAAATATTTGGATTATTCATTAAGAAATTAGGTTAACTGAATTGAATACAATTTTCCAATGTTAATATTATTAAGAGGCCATGCAGTTTTGTTTGTTTAGATGCAATGAATAGACCGCGAAACAAATGCAGATTTCAAACTTCTCTCATTATTTGAGAGAAATAATCTCTCATTATTTAAGTCTCATTTCAGAGAAATATAGGATGATTCTTATCCCCCATATGCAAGATCGGAATATCAAGACGAATCTTTTAAATTCCGCACAAAGCTATAGGCTGAAAGCTAGTCTCATATATACCCCGCGGAGGCCTTAACGGGTTGCCGGGGCACCGGTTCGAAGTGCAGGAGTAGTAACGGGATGGTTTTTAGTCAGTATGAGTCTGACACTCCCTCAAAAAAGTCTTATATATACAGTTTGATTTACAATGAGCTACTAATTAGAAACAATTTCGTAGAATGAAGAAGCGATCTATGGAAACGTGGCAACCAAAGTAAATTAAAAGTAATAAATAATTTGGATGATTAAATGACCATCGTCTCCAATTTGTGATATTGATTTATTTATGTCATTAATTTATATTAAGTAGGTCGTTATTTATTTATGGCGGCGGGCGATATGGTTACAATATTACTTTTTCTTTCATTAAGGTAATTTGGCCTTGTTGTCACTCCGGTCCCTATGTCACATGAACATCTTTGATAGTCATCATGGTAACAGTCTATAACCTAGCCTTTCTAAATTAATATGATGGGGTTATGGAATTATGTACATGTTTTTAATGCATATTTTTATCTTACACAGGAACAATTGGAAATGCCGGGGCCACCTCCAGCATACGAGACTGTAGTAGAAGGTCCTCCGAATTTCAAGGACTGTCACTCATTGGAGGTGAGTTACGTACAACACTTTACGACTTGACTTTACGATCTCTGCGGATTAAAAACCGATACTACGCATGAATGACAATCGAATGCACTTCATCGAATCGCACAAAATGGCGGAATGCGCGCCAAAATTGACAATGACAGACTATAAAATTTGGATAGAAAATGGCGACGTTGTGTGGCTATCCGATCGATGGTTTATTTTTAGGTGTTTTTTTTCTATTTGCAAATCGTTCCGAATGAGGTTTCATATTACTGAAGGGGTGTTCGAACTCGTCGATGTTTGACTTCAAGTGGATATCGGAGGTCAAACGTCGATCTATAACGGATTAATGATGGTCATGGAAAACTTGGTACTTATTTAGGCATATTACTAGCTTTTGTACGCGTTATTTTTAAATTATTTGAGAGATCTCCGTACCTTCATATTTTTAGGATTACTTGAGATATAAGGATCTCATTATTTTTTGGTAAAAGAATTTAGACAGACGCATTAATATCCGACTTTTCTTTACTATGTGTATACCAATGTCACAGGTAGATTGTAACCCACGTAGCAGATGTTAGCCTGATTACTGTGCAGTCAACTAAATCATTGACTGTATCAATTGCATACACAATTATTATTTAAATCAAGTAACTACGTCTACACGTGTTTCATATATTTCCAAATCTGTTGTTAAGCAAACAAGAATATAACAGAACATTACTTTGCCTGAGTAAATAAATTAAAATCAATTGCTTCAACTGTGACGAAACATCACTAACTTACAACGTGATCCTTTGAAGTACCTACAGTTTATTTATATGAAAAATGTTTCTTTTTTCGGAATACGAAGGACTGATCTTGTAGGAAACCTGGCAAGATAGAAGAAAAAGATATTTAAAGGGTTGACGAAGTGCGGTGTAGTTTTCTATTTCATAAGGGTAGAGCCATGACCTAATTTTTTCGTTTACAATCCCCAAATACCTAGTTCATGCCGTCAAAATATTATTGTTTGTTCTTTTTACAAGCGATCTAATGAAGGGATTCAGTTACTGCGACCTATATTCACTTGGCCGGGTTCAAACGACGTCTTGGCACTATTAATTAGTCTTCATTGAAGATCAGAGTCCAAATTTAGATGGTGATATAATAACATGTTACCGCACAGACATAGTGTTGGATGTTGTGTCATTTTATTGGTTTGAACTGAATGAACGTAATTTGATAGACTTCCTCATTCAGTATTTCGGTATAGGTATGTTCAATTAATGATTAGAACCAACATATTAAACTGAGATAGGTTTAACGTAAATATTGAATTATTTGTGTCCATTTCAGGTTGTGGAACTGTAACTTTTATCTACATACCTATGTATTATTTATATATATAAAAGAAAGTCGTGTTAGTTACACCACTTATAACTCAAGAACGATCGAATAGATTTGGCTGAAAATTGGTAGGGAGGTAGCTTAGAGCCAGGAGACCGACATAGAATACTTCTTAACCAATTTTTTTTTACTTTTTACCGAAAATCACGAACGGGGGCGGGAAAAAAATGGGATTACGCGTACGAAATCGTGGGCAGAAGCTAGTGTATATATAAAGTGTACTTTAGATTTAATATTTTATATTCATTTTCGTTTCAACTCCCAAAACTTGAAAATAAATGAAAATTGTCAATTACTAAGATTTGTATTGGAGACCACGACTGACTCGTTGGCTGAATGGTTCCAAGTGCGACAAGGGGACTCGGGTGCGATTCCCGGGTCGGGCAAATTATTATAGGTTTTTAAAAAAATCTTAGTTGTAGAACAGTCTGGAATTGTACCCGGTATATGGCAATAGACTCACCCCCTATTACATGGGACTCATAATATAAATAGTGAAGTCCTTATTTGGTTACTTATTGTATAAACAACATAAAAAAACTATGGTAACTGTACAATGTAACACCCACTTTTCTATGTATACACTGTACAGTGGCATTAATTGCCGTAATGTGCACCTCTGCCTACCCTTTCAGCGATAACAGTTCCGATGTTATGTTGTTACATACACTAAGAGCAGACATCGAAGAAAATTCTATAACTCGTTAAAAATATCAAATGTTTCATATTTTCCAGGAGGTGGTAACAGAACCATGTATACGATGTCAGGGTGGAACACGATGCGACAGCGATCTACCTTCATACGAGGCAGCTGTCCTCCTGCGAGACACCAAGTTATAATACCAGAACAGCTGGAACTACCAAGTAATATAGCCTTTATGAAGCACCAAGTAAAATGTATTGAGGGCCTTAGCAGACCGTGCACGACCATCGACAATTACGTAGATTAAGTAACTATAAGTAATGTAAGGGGCAAGTCCCTTAACACCAGACGGCACCTAACGCCGGGCACTTGTATTATCTCGATAATACTAATAACGCGAGCGATTCCATTTATTGGGGGGAAGTTACCTAGTGGCAGACACCTAAGATTTTTGGTAAAAATTTAATCGTTCGTGTCATTAGTTATCGAGATACTACAAGTGTCCGGCATTAGGTGCCGTCCGGCGTTACGGGACTTTCCTGCATATATTTTATCTTTTAAGTTACAAAACGCACTGTATAGGTATAAAGATGCATTCAAACCTACTCCAATCTATCAAACTTCAACAGATCTTCAACTCAATTACAAGATGATAAGATTGAAAATCTGTTAGTTTTGACAGAATACGGTAGCTTGAAGTGCTGGAGTCGACGTTAGCACTTATTTATAAGAGATTAAAGTACACAATCCATTGTCAGTTATCTAAACGTGTTAAAACAATTAACCTAATTAATTTTAGATTGAAATTCGAATTAGTTTGCAACGATTATAATGATGTTGTGATTGTTTATTTGATTGAAATTCTGTTTATTACGGGGTCATTTAATAATAACACATCTGTGAACAGATTCATCTTTAGAGCTAAACACTACATTTTTAGTTCGAAAAATGATTCCTGTTAGCTATTTAGCTTCTGTTTCGAAAGAGAACTGTCGTTCTCAGCTCAAAGAATGCTTTTACGAGTCAGTCGCCTTGTTTTTGCATTGTTCTACGCGAACTATGAACGCTAAGGGACGCGAAATTAATTCAGGGGTGTGTTTATCAAGTTATCTATATTTTAACAATGACCGTCATATTACAGTTAGTTACTTTGAAGGAGTGAAACTATGAGATAAAATGTCCAAATGTTTCAAATGTATAATGCATAATGATTTTCAGAGATATAATTCGTAATTACATACATACATACATAACTTCACGCCTGTCTCCCATGGCGGTAGGCAGAGACTATGGAACGCCAATTACTACGATTCTTACATACCTATTTCGCTTTATCAACAGTCATCAATCCTTTCATGCATGCTCGTCGGTTACGGGTACTTTTAATTTGGCCCTTCTTTAATATACCGCCAACCTGGTCAGTATATGTATGTCTAGAGCACACTCGACCGATGGCCCCATTCATATCCGCTCTGTATAGTTACTTCTTTTGTTATTCTACTTTCATCCAATTCGTGATTACTTATTATCATCATCAACAGCCTATAAATGCCCACTATTGGGCAAAGCCTCTTCTCACGCGGAGACGGTTAGAGCATTAATCACCACGCTTGCTCAATGCGGGTTGGTGATTTCAAACTTATAATTAGAAATTATAAGCCCAGGTTTCCTCACGATATTTTCCTTCACCGTTTGTTAGTGGTGTCTAAATAATCTTAGAAAGTACATATAACTCGGAAAAAGTCACATTGGTACTTGCCGATTGTAGGTTTGAACCCGCACCCTCATGCATGAGAAGCGGGCGTCTTAAACCTCCGGGCCACCACGACACTCGATTACTTATTATATTAAAACAAAACTATGGTAAACGCACTATTTTCTGAATATGCATAGGAAAGTGGATAATTTTATTATCGTGTACTAATAGTTTAACAGTACCTATGCTGTGTACACGTTGGACTGTAAAATGTAGGTAATATTAATATGAAGTGTAGATAAGGACTGCCTCGTTGGCCGAGTGGTTGCAAGTGCGACTGCCGGGCAAAGGGTCTCGGGTTCGATTCCCGGGTCGGGCAAAGTATTATTGGGTTTTTAAAAAATTCTCAGTAGTAGCACGGAGTATGGAATTGTGCCCGGTATATGGCAATAGGCTCACCCCCTATTACATGGGACTCATAACATAAATAGTGAAAAGTGGGTGTTACATTGTACAGTGGCATATTGTGCACCTCTGCCTACCCCTTCGGGGATAAAAGGCGTGATGTTATGTTATGTAGATAAGATAAACGGTAATTTCGTACTGTAAACTCTTTAATGGAACATAATAAAATCAATTGAGTACTTGCCAACTAGTAAAATTGAATACTTTTTTTGAACTGTCATAAACGACAGTTTTCTATGAATATTGTGACGTCACGTTTTTTTAGCGTCACACAGCATACTTATTTCTAACATTTCCATTTTCACTCTTATTAACATCGTTTCAAGCTTCAATCTTTTGTGGACCTGCTATTTGATCAGTTAAATTAGAATTATGAAAGGTAAACAGTCTAAATTGATCGTTATAATGTGCCATTGTTACATAATCCCTTCAATAATGATCATAGAGACCTTTTATTTCTCGTGCCTTTAATAGATGAAATGAAAATCGTAATTGAGGTTTAAAATAGATAAAACAACACATTGAAACGAGATGAATTTGTTTAAGAAGGCCATTTATAAAATTGGTGCTAAATGTACTTAAATGCTCTGAGTTCTTTTTCTAAATCCTCGTATTTCTTATACATACTATAATAGGGTAGATGCCTAATTTTTATTGTAATGTCCGTCTTGTAGATTATTTTAAATCATTATTAGACACGAATTTTTTATTTTCTTACAGAAACGCAAACCAACTTTCGACGTCGCGTGACGTCACTTCTATGTACATTTTATACGTAGAAATGACGTTTTAGCCCCCACTCCTAAACTTTGATTTGTTTTATTTAAGTATTGTTTTATTATACGACAAAATAAAGAAATACGTGTCTAATATTTTTTCATTACCTAACTGACAGACTAATTAGATTTTTAATTTTCATACCCTGTCATCATCCCATAAGGTATCCTTCCCTGTTCCTTTGGGGATAAAAGGCGCAATGTTATGTTATGTAATCCTGGCCTACCGTAGTAATGTGAATAGAAGCTACAGCTTCTCATTATTCACTTATTGGACTATAACCTGATTGCTCACATAGTAACATGCATTAGTAGGTACATTAGCTGCCTTTGTCCTGTGCAATGGCTGATTACATTATAAACGTTGTCATGGCTAATATTTTTAGATGGTACATCGAAATATTTTCCTTAATTTATTAACTATAGGTACCTACATAATATGATGAATACATGATTATTCCATTCGTTGTTTTCCCAATTAAAACAGATAACTAATAGTCATATGACGGTCACCTATTATTTTATTTAATAAAATAAACAAACACGCTGTAGCTGTTTATTTCAATTGTTTATTTAACAATACAATAAAATTGTCACAGAATATTTATTTGTTACCATAAAATAAATATAACGTATAATAACATAAAAATATTTATTACTATTTTAAAATTAACATTAATTAATAAAATATTAATGGATGAATGTATTTTACAATTACAATTTAGGTACTTAAGGTGTTGAGTAAAGATTAGTTATGAAAAGACATGTCTAGTGCATCTAAACGGTCTAAATCTAAGCCTTATTGTATGTACCAGTATGTGTCATGTTCAGACGGGGTCTTATGAATAGTATAAGTATTACATAATAAATAAATATGTATACAGACTAGTTGTAATCTAATTATTGGATACTCATTTTACGCTTGTCTAGTAATTCTTTGATCATAAGTAGACGCTTTAATGATCGACCTAAGAATAGTACGTAAAACAAACATACAATTTATTATTTTATGTTAGTCCTCAAGTGTTATTTTATACATATATATAACATGATTCTGTTTTAAATGCAGTTTTTATTCCATTATAATAACTTTCGTGAGACATACAAAATACTCAGTAACCGCGTCGCGTGTCGTAGAATGCTGTTCATGAATATGAGCCTCTAGAATGGCTTGAAACTAGTCGAGTTTCTCGTCAAACAGTTATATGAGTAAAACCGTTCCGTTGACATTACTTTTCAATTAAATCTAAGAACAATAATTATAAGTACTGGCTTGAGTTTTTACTTAAGTTCTTGTATGTCGGTATTTAAGACACAATAGAAAACGTATCGTGTTTTGCGTAGAATCTACGCTTTGACATACCAGAGGTTAATGGAAATTAGTTTTATATATTTTTTATGGGATAGGCCGGTAAACGAGTAGACGGTAAGCAATCGGCGTCGCCCATGACACCTGGAACACAAGTGCGTTACCGGCCTTTTCGGATTAGGAATTGAAGGACTGTTGGGAATTCAGGCATTGGAGTATTTTTTAGGTAATTGGTTTTGTTTGTTTTTTTTTTTTAAATCGTTGCCCTACACTAGTATTTTCTCCTGTGTCGTGGGTGCGTTTACAAACATACAAGTTCACATACACATGACACCCAGACCCGAAACAACAATTTGTGGATCACACAAAGTGTTGTTCCGTGCGGGAATCGAACCCGCGACACGTTGCACGGTAGCCGATTGCCCAGGCAACGCACCAACAGTGCAGTCATACTGGCAATTGGGCCTCCCGTCACGTCACTCACACGACGAAACGGAACACAGTGTTGTTTCATGTCGGTCTTCAGTTCGGCTGGGCCGGCCCATCCGTGCTGAAGCATGGCTCTCCCACACTTAGCTCTCTCACTGATATGTAACTCTTAGAATTAATCATCATACAAAATATATTTTAAATATTATACAATATGTATTTAATTACAGCACATTAGAGCATAATATAAGTAACGTAATTTATCATTTAATTTATGATTAATTAATTAATGATTGAATTTCTAATAGGTAAATAATTTGTAATAATTGTCACGAATTTTGTAGGAAATGTAATGCAACAATAATTAGATAGAACTTATTTATTAATGATAAAATGTCACTATTTATTTTAATTATATTTATTGATGATTAAATAAAGATTTTGTTAGCAACATTTTATGTGTTTTTTATAAAATAGGTACATACTGTTCTGTGCTGTCATGTATAATTTATGTCATGCATAGTTTTTCTTCAAAAGAAATGGGTTTATTTAATAAACGAATGACGAATAAAATTGTACAGTAGCCTACATTTATTTTGTCAATTTTGTTGTGAACATATTTTCTTTGCGTTTTATTTAAACACCTGCTTTATTTTTTTCTAAACAATATTCCAATGTAAAAAAATACAGCTTATTAACTTGTTTTTCAGTTGAATTCATTATGGTAAAGAAAGTAATCGATTTTTTAGTTATTATGATTTAAATTAAGGTCGCCGTTGGCTGAAGGTTGCTTCCAACCTGTCGATCTACAAGGCTTTGTGGGAGGTGTACATTCAGTAGTGGCTGATATGATGATAATGAATTCCGAATTTCGTTCTGTTCTTTATTTCATTACCTTTATTAAAGAAATACATGTTTATAACAACGATGAAGTTTCTAGCTCCTTCTTCTTCATTCAAAACTACACTTTGCAACGAGCACCTAGCTACACTAACAATTTGATTTGACGTTCCAAAAGTGTCTAATCGAGGATTAATTGAAATAAATGCTTTGACTTTTTTAAGGGCGGAAAATCATAGAATGACTGCTCCCGCCTGGGTGAGGCGGAAGGGAGTGTCAGACTCTTACTGACTAAAAACCACCCCGTTCCTTCTCCTGCACGTCGAGCCGGAGCCCCGGTTACCCGTTAGGTTCTCCGCGACTTTCGCGAGGTATACCAAGTAAATTAATGTTCATAAATATGAGCCTCTCACCTAAGGCGGGAGAAGACATCTGATGACTTCCCCCCTCAAAAAAAACATGACTTAAAAGTAAGTTCTTCGTAAAACAGTAACGTAAGCCAAAAGATAATAATCCTCGACATCTTTCTTAGGAGGCTGGCGTTAGGTAGATGGATCAAAGGTCTGATACAGAAGGCAGTTCTCCTAGAAACGGCACTTATCGTGAGGAGGTTTCTGTCTCCGGAGCCCTAGAACTAGGAACTAGGAGCGAAGAATATTTATAGTCAAAGGTGGATTTTCCAGCCACATGAGAGCCCATGATAGACGCCAGTAGTCCTGTAACGGTGGCCGTAGCCGAAACTGGCATGGAGGGATTATTATCTGTCTCCGGAGCACTAACCACCGGTCGCTTGGACCATGCTCCCGCTACTGGTTGGCTCCTATTTTTTATTATTTTATTTTCGTTAAAAATGAAACTTATAGAGAATTTTAAGTAAACATATGGAAATAATAAAAAAACGAATCTAATTCACATAACAATCGTCATGCCGAACAGTTAACACGATGTAACTCTGCGGTATTTAGCTGTTCATGCGTGGATCGGCAATTAAGCTGATTATGCTGGGAATTTGGCTACTTCTATATAATATCTAAGTAAGTTTGTATATCAGTAGTCTTACTAAGCAGAATCGTCGGTTATAATTGTTCATATATGCTTACCAATTAGAGTAGTCGATTATAGCTGTACATATGTAAGAAGGTACTTAGCGTATGTTTGTAAAATTTGATTTTTTACAAATCGTAAGTACAGCGTTGGTCGTATATAACTTCAGGGGCCTTTGTCTGCTACGTGATGTTATGTTATGTATTAGCAGACTTATGTCCAAATACTCAATGCAATTAAATTTAATGGCGCTCTCAAAAAAAAAACTGTCTTTATACGTACTTATTACAGTGTCGGAGATTTTTGTTTTATTTTTTCATTTTTTTAAGGGGAGAAAATCATCGAATGACTTCTCCCGCCTAGGTGAGGCGATAGGGAGTGTCAGACTACTACTGACTAAAAACCACCCCGTTCCTACTCCTGCACTTCGAGCCGGAGCCCCGGCAACCTTTATGTTCTCCTCGGCTCCGTATCGAAATCAGCCGCATTGGCCCCATCCGTGGTGGTCTGATGGCTATTTGAGGCGCGCGCGACAGTGCATTTAGTAAGGCCACTACAGTAAGAACTTGCACGGTTCTCAAACATAATCTTTTATACACATTTGACTGGACTTTAAAAGAGACGGACTTCTGAGTTTGTTTCGGCATTTCTTCAGAGTAGTCAGTCAGGAAATGTCGGCCTCATCGTTCGCTTGATAAAATTGACATGTAAAAGTGCTGCCTTGTAGCCTATTTGCAGAAATAAATTCACTCACTCACTCACTCGAGTGTCGGAGACAGCATGATATTTACCGACTTCAAAAAAAGGAGGAGGTACTATGTTCGGCTGATTGTTTTTTTTTTTTTTTTTTTTTTTTTTTTGTTTGTTCGCGCAGTACTCCGCCGTTTGTGGACCGATTTCAAAAATTTTTGTTTTGTTTGAAAGGGTATACTCCCGAGATGGTCCCATTTCCATGAAGTCAGGATCTGATGATGGGATCCTAGGGAAACCGAGGGGAACTTTCGAAAATTCTATGGGGGAGTAATGCGTCTATTATGTTTTTCAATTACGAATTTTAAACACTACAATTTAATAAGGGTCTGGAGTCGACCTGATGATGGAGTCGACAGACAGTCGAGGAAACTCCTCAGCGTTTATATTAACTACCTTGTTTTGGCTTGATTAATTTGTATTGATGAGGACTTTACACCTAGATAGAGTGGGGCTGTCATTAAGGGTCTGATGATGAAGAAGTGTAATTGTTAAGGGAACTCCTCAACGGTATACAGTAACTACCTTGAGTTTGGGCTTGATTAATTTGTATTGATGAGGACTTTACACCTAGACAGAGTGGGGCTGTCATTAAGAGTCTGATGATGAAGAAGTGTAATTGTTAAAGGAACTCCTCAACGGTATACAGTAACTACCTTGAGTTTGGGCTTGATTAATTTGTATTGATGAGGACTTTGCACCTATGTATATTATATGTAATAAAACGGGTATATGTAGCTTTACACTGAAAATGGTAAAATAATAAAATAAAAACTGCGTTTAAAAAACCGACTTCAAAAACCAAAAACTAATAACAAACAAAAAGTCAATACTAAAAAGCAAAAAATAACTATTATTAGTACTGATAGGTTACCCACCCACTGATAGGTTAGAAGTCGGTGCCATAAGCTCATATCATAATGATATAACTTAATGTCCACAAAATTGTGAATTAGATACCTATTAAGGTTTTAATGAATAATTTTGTATGGAACTTATGGCACCGACTTCTTACCTATCAGTGGGTGGGTAACCTATCAGTACTAATAATAGTTATTTTTTGCTTTTTAGTATTGACTTTTTGTTTGTTATTAGTTTTTGGTTTTTGAAGTCGGTTTTTTAAACGCAGTTTTTATTTTATTTAATTACAAATAAAAATTGAGTAGCATTTCAGTTTTCGGTTGTAAGGCCCTAGATTTGACAGCTATAAATACGGGGCAACGGTGTTTTACTTCTCCGTGTGCTAAACACTGAAGAGTATGGAGCGCCATATTTGAAATTTTTAAACCACATGGTATACGCGACTCATGTAAAATAAATATTATACTCTGATAGGTAAAACATAGCAGGATAAAAAAACAAACAGGATAAAAATTTCGTGGTATTTAAATAATTATTTCCGATTCTGTGATTATTCGACAAACGTATTTTGATATTAGCAAGCAGTTTAATTAATATATACCCGCGTTACATTTTTACAAATAGTAATATAAGGAAGGATAACCGTTTTCCTTTAAAATTTAGATTATATTTGGTACATGCGTGATTGCACCGTTGGCGCGGTGGTAGGGCAACTGGCTGCCGCGCAACGTTTCGCAGGTTACATTCCCGCACGGAACATCTCTTTGTGTGATCCACAGCAGATTGTTATTCCGTATCATGTGTATGTAAACTTGTATGTTTGTAAACGCACCCACGACACAGGAGAAAATCCTAGTGTGGAGCAACGTTTTTTTGAAAAGAAAAATAAAGAAAGGAAATAAAGTGTCCGACCGAAATTTCGGTTTCGGTTTCGGTTTCGGCCGAGTTTCGGCCAGAAATCAAGTTTCGGCGGCAGTTTCGGTTTCGGCCAAAATCGGCCGAAACTTTTGCCGAAACCGAAACTTATGTCGCAAGTTCACACACGTTCACGCTCGCATAACTCTGTTTCCCGCGGCACTGTACGATTGCCATTATTTGACAAATAAAATGTCACCGCCAACCTGTATAAAACTTTTTACTCAGGCCATACAAGAAAAAAAAACTTTTTAACTTAGTCATATAATTACTAATAATAGGTAAAATGCACAAAATTTCAGTATTTTAAGAAATTTTATACTTGTCTACGTAACTTTCGGTTTCGGTTTCGGCCGAAACTGAAGCCACGGCCGAACATTCGGTTTCGGTTTCGACCGGAAAACCAGTTTCGGTCGGACAATAGAAATAATGTCATTTGTTAGAGTATTTTCCAAAACCAGCATGGTAGTGAGTTTTGTATAATTTAGTCTAACATGTATAGTATCCTAGAGTACACAATGCGGTTGGCAATTATTTAACATGTTATGTATAAGAATCAATTTATCTAACTACCATATCCTCGGTGCTAATAATATCTAACACGGTTCTAGTATTTGGCAATGTAATCAGAAGGGAATGGCACCGCTCCCTGCTCACTTTTTAAATATTAAAACACGAATTAACGTTTTAGTAGACTTCTAAACTACACGATAAAAACAACAAAACAACAACAAAGTTTTTAAATAATAAAAATGAACACCCTTGTATTAACCCCCTGTACATTCCAATCAATAAATTTTTAATCACCCCACATGTGGCTTGTCATAAATTTCCACGCACGTTCTCCTATGTAAGTTTAGTTAAAAATAACTTTAAAAAATTGCTTTTTTGAAAACGTACAACAATTTGTGAATTGGAAATTTAAAAACCGATATCATTTGAAACTTTCAATAGTTACTTTCGTTTTAATATTGGATGTATGACATGAGTATACGAATATTACATTTTATTTAATACACAGCTATGTCGTGACTTATCTATGTATGTCATTTACAAGTAATACAATTGGGATGATGACAGGGTATGAAAATTAAAAATCTAATTAGTCCGCAAGTTAGGTAATGAAAAAGTATTAGACACGTATTTTTTTTATTTTGTCGTATAATAAAACTATACTTAGAAAAAACGAATCAAAGTTTAGTAGTGGGGGCTAAAACGTCATATCTACGTATAAAATGTACATAGAAGTGACGTCACGCGACATTTCAAATGAATATATCGTCCACAGTATTCGTTTCTGTAAGAAAATAAAAAATACGTGTCTAATGATTTAAAATAATCTACCAGACGGACATTAAAATAAAAATTAGGCATCTACCCTATTACATATTTTGCTAATTATTATCTATGTTATCAGTTACCAAGTATGAAATCAACTCATATCAATTACACAACTCAAAGATATCGAAGTCACAATTAGAAATAATATACTATGTAAAAATGGATTGCTGTTCTTTAGTCTCGGTAAAACTAAAACACGGCTAAATCGATATGACAAATTTTGGTCCTGTAAGACTTGTGGAAGGTCAGGACAGATTTAAAGGCCAGCGATACGAAGTTTGCTGGGTCAGTTGTTTATTTAATAATATTAAACCTTTACTAACATTATATAAACAGTTAAACACCTTCTTTACCCTACGAACCTTCCGGGCGTCGGGGGTCACGGGAGGATCTCCGGCCACCGTAAGCGCGGGCCTGCGGATGGCGAGCATGGGTGGCTCGCCGCCTGACCAGAACTAGACCCGAGCGTACGGCGCGTCGTGTTCCGCGACCACCACCCAGACCACCACGGAAGGGGTCCAAGAGGGCTGATGCCGATACGGAGCCGCGGAGAACCTAACGGGTTACCGGGGCTCCGGCTCGAAGTGCATGAGTAGGAACGGGGTGGATTTCAGTCGGTAAGAGTCTGACACTCCCTCCCGCCTTACCCAGGTGGGAGAAGTCATTGGATGCTTTACCCCCTTAAAAAAAACTACGAACCTATATCATTAACTCGTCGAGTACCGGTTTTATAGACACAATTAAAGAACAATAGGTCGCGGTCACCGGTGACCGCTTGGTGTTTGACAGATTAATGATATCTTAATTAACTCCATCCACCAAACAAATTACAGCGCTATCAAGCAATAAATTTCAGTTTTTAAACATACTTTACACGACATCACATGAAGTTATGCCACGCTGGCAATTTTTTATTCGATTTTCATCTTAAAGTTAAACGATACAAAGTTTAAAATTAACAAACATAATTAGGTTAAACTCGAAGTGCGGTCGTCTGAACTCGACGTGTCTAATAAATACCATAATTCACTGAAACAGTTCAGAGATTAAGAATCGTTATGACGTCACTACCTAATCTGTAATTACGGCTTGAATGTTTTATAGCTTTATTTTATCTAACAAACATTACATGCCTGGTTTTTCAAAGAAGAAAATATAAGATTGTTCAATAGCTATGTTACTATTGTATACATTTTATTTATAGCTGCAAGTAGGTAGTTAGCAAGTCTATGATTAATTGACACACTTTTTAGATTACTTGCTATCACAACCAGTTAAGGAAAATGATATATAAAGTGGCTAACAATGTTAACATGTATATGTTACTGATAACGGTAACGTTCGTTCCCGAAAAACGCCGACAGGTGATGGAGAAAAACAAATTTTATATTCATACTAACTCCTGCCCGCGACTTCGTACGCGCAATCCCGTTTTTTCCCGTTCCCATAAGATTTTCAGGATTTTTTTTCTATCATAAGAACTTTCTCGTGACAATAACAAACACAACACCACTATCTCGCCTGGTGATAAGCGACGACGCGGTCTACGATGGAGCACGTCGTTCCATAAGCAACCTATTCACTCGAGCCTTGAAGACACCCAGGTTCGGAAGCATTCCCTTTACACCCTGATGTGAAGGTAATAATAACGACAGTATCTTCCTATCTCTTCAGTACATACGTGTTGTATATCTATTTATATAAATTCATGTAAAAGTTACAGGTACCTAGTAAAATCCTTAGAATAAAATAAATAACTGCCTAGGTACTCATTCCCTTATCACCTTACGTCACATTTAATGACATTAAGACATGGCCAGGGCTGATCGATTATTTTGAATATCGATTATCGATCGATTATTTTAATCGCATAGTAATGTATAAATCATTATTAGTTTGTGAGAGTTCATTGCTGAACTATAGGATCCAGCTGCTAAATCTCCATACTTGGCAAGCTGGTTGAAGATTGTAGTAGAAAAGTATCAGGTTTATCAGAGAACGCTGCTGTTGTAGTTCCGCTGTCCGCTCTTACAACACCCAGACAACGGGAAGAAAAAAAAGAGCGACAAAATTGTAATCTATACTACTATACTTTGACTATCACACATCAACAAGGTGGCCACTTCTGACCACACGGAGAAGAGGTTTGAGCATTAATCACCACGCATGCTCAATGCGGGTTGGCGATTTCAAACTTATAATAAGAAATTATACCTCTAAGACCAGGTTTCCTCACGATGTTTTCCTTCACCGTTTGTCTGTAGTGTCTAAATAATCATAGAAAGTACTTATAATTTGAAAAGTCTCATTGGTACTTGCCGTTGCTTGGTAAGTTTTGAACCCGTCCCCTCGTGCATGAGAAGCGGGCGTCTTAATCCTCCGGGCCACCATGACTATGACTATGTATGTAGGTATTGTTATACAATTCAGAAAATGCCAACTGACACGATGACCGACATCTTTCAAGGACACACTTAAACTGAAATGAATGTTAAACAAAAATATGCCTAAACGCTTTTGACATAGAAATGAAAACTAGTCAGCAAGTGTACGCACGTCCCAATCGAGTAGAATGAACCGCTTCGGAACTCCACTATGAATACAAATCGGTTGTCGGTTACACTATTAACTGGTAATAAGTAAAAACTGGACTTACAAATTGTGTCCCAGTTGCGAATTGTAATAAATACCTATTTTTCTTGATAAATACGTAAAGGGAAAATATTTTAAGAGTGGGTGAGCCATGCTTCGGCACGAATGAGCCGGCTCGACCGGAGTGATACCGCGACCGAGCAGAAAATCGACGTGAAACGAACGTTGCGTTGTGTTTCGTCGTGTAAGTGAGGTTACCGGAGGCCCAATCTTCCCATTCCCCATATCCCCAACCCAAAAGGCTGCTGACGCACTTTTAACTCTGATGTCCGTGGGCGACGCCGATTGATATCAGGCGATACGTCTGTTCGTTTACCGGCTTATTGCATAAAAAATAGCCTATCAATTATTAAAAACATATAAGTTAGGTCACTTCCTGTACAAAACCGTTGATTAGTCATTACTTTTTCTTACGAAAGACGTGTTTATTGTTATTTTTCATTTAGGTATCGTTGCTTTACAGATAACGATAAATAATAGCTCAATCAATTACTAATCTCAAATCATTAAGAACATTAATAGATTGACAAAAATACTACGCGTGACTAACTATTAAAATATTAATAAAATTCACTACAAAGAAATCACTACAACAAAGCCGTTTCATAACTCAATTCTTCTGAGAAAGTTCTTCCGACCATATGACGGGAGGTATAGAGGAGTGTCGTGAGTGGCGACCACGATCCCTCTCGAACCACTCCAGCTTGAAGCACTCGCCAACAATGGGAGGCCTCCGCTGGAGTATCACACAAGTTATAGAGCGCCTTGACTTTGTAAGACGGAAATCTCTTAGATATACTGAATTACTACAGTTCGGTACACAACGTTGAAGTATTTCCCAGAATTATGTCAAAGTCAAAGAATTTTTTTCAACTAGATCACTAATACTTTTAAAAAAAGTATGTCTGTTCGTCAGTGAAGTTAGGTGTCAACTGGTGTTTGAGTGCTTCTACCTATTTAAATGAAACACTGGCGTGATGATAACCATATTCAGACTTTTAAGTGATCTTTAAGACGTTTGAATAATGTTCAATGGACATTCGAAAAACAACACAAATCAAAACAGTAAAATAAAATCACATACACAATTTTCATGACTATCAAAAAACTAAAACTAACTCAGAAATAATGAATATCAAAATCTAAACAAAAAAAGATTGTGCGTATCCTTTGTCCCAATTCCCCGATACATATGTATTAATCCGAATCTAAATGGAATGGTATTGGGAGTTGGCAACACTGGGAATGGCAACACTGTTAGAAGTACACAATACCACTATACGAGTCGTGGACGAGCTGATCCGCTCCGACACGGTATAAGGGAAGGACGGCAGAACGAATACACACAACATGCTTTTGAAAGCGATGCGAGGTTTAGTAGAGCTCCATGTTGATCTCACGGAGTGTTCAAATGTGCAATGACGTAGTGTGGATACACTGCAAAGTTGTAAATATTAAAAATAAGTTGCAAGTGCAATATTGGTACATATTTGTTAAGGTGTATGCTTGCTGTATATAGTATTGCTGTTGTTTAGTTTAACTAATCTGAATCTTTTTATAAAACGCAGTTGTTGAGCTAAGAGCTCTAGTTTGTATCGAAATTAGTCGGGTAAGTACCGAAATATAGGAACTTAATTAATTACTCATGTATATTTTTAATGTATGTAATTGTAGTAAATAACTTTTAAAACAACCTCAACCTGTGGTCAGAGTAAATATTTTATACATCATTAATTGATAAATGTGATTCGTACAATCAAATCACACATGTGAACCTGAATTAAATATGTTTCACAGATAATTTATTCGACAAACATTACATTTTAATTTTACAATTGCGGTCATACAACTGAAATATGTAGGTACTCTATATATTCGTAGTTTGACATAATTATTACAATTTAATACATAATTTAGTTATTATTATTAAATTGCTATTAATCTGTGGTTTCCGTCAGCATATTGCGTTACATGCCGTTATCAATGTAACTCCGGTAGTTCGTGAATGGGGCTAATGTATTTATTATATATGTATACCTACACACATATAAGTTTCATAAAGTTATATGTTGTGGTGACCCGGAGGTTTCGAAACCTACCAATGGCAAGTACCAATGTGACTTTTCCGAGTTATATGTACTTTCTAGAGATTATTTAGACACCACTGACAAGAAGGAAAAACATCGCGAGGAAACCTGGCCTTATAATTTCTGAAATCGCTAACCCGCTTTGAGCAAGCGTGGTGATTACTGCTCAAACCTTCTCTGTGTGAGACGAGGGTTTACTCACCCGTGGCTGGTACAGGCTGTTGATGATGGTGATGAAAGTTATCTAACGATGTTTTAGGTCTTAATTAAATTCACGGGGAAAAATCTTCCGCCGTGTTTGCTTGTCTTTCTGTATTCGATAGACTATTTGTCTGTTTTTCTGTATTTTCGCATTTTTAGTATTGTTAAGATGTAGCTAAAGAAATACGAAACGTAAACAAATATTTTAGAGGAAATATAGGTAAGTACCATTTGTTTTAGGGGTTGAGGGGTGGGTTTGAAATAGTAGAGTGATTATAATTGAGAAAGAAAACAAAGAGCGTGTCGAAAGTTACTCATATTATCCTGACTTTTAAGTTCTGCGATTAGACATGTAAACAAGCAAAATACAAACGAATCTATCACTGAATCAAATGCATACATAATCTAGAGCATTACATAATTGTAAGTATATAATTTCATTAAATCTCTCATATGTATTCATTGAATTTTCGACTCAATGTCAATTCAATAAAGTTGATGACGTAATAGAGTAATGTTGTAGAAAAGGATAGTATGACCAGCTGGCCACCATACATTCTTAAATGAAAACTTAGAAAAAGGACTGCAGCCTATATAAAAAGGACTGCAGTCTATATAAAAAGGACTGCAGCCTATATAAAAAGGACTGCAGTCTATATAAAAAGGACTGCAGCCTATATATGTAAAAAGGACTGCAGTCTATATAAAAAGGACTGCAGCCTATATAAAAAGGACTGCAGTCTATATAAAAAGGACTGCAGCCTATATAAAAAGGACTGCAGTCTATATAAAAAGGACTGCAGCCTATATAAAAAGGACTGCAGTCTATATAAAAAGGACTGCAGCCTATATAAAAAGGACTGCAGCCTATATAAAAAGGACTGCAGCCTATATAAAAAGGACTACAGCCTATATAAAAAGGACTGCAGCCTATATAAAAAGAACTACAGCCTATATAAAAAGGACTGCAGCCTATATAAAAAGGACTGCAGTCTATATAAAAAGGACTGCAGCCTATATAAAAAGGACTGCAGCCTATATAAAAAGGACTGCAGCCTATATAAAAAGGACTGCAGCCTATATAAAAAGGACTGCAGCCTATATAAAAGAAAAACTTTTAAGGAACATGTTCACACTAAAATACTCAAGTTGCAGTGACAATTTATATGTTGACAGTGCGTGAGTTACATAGCAGTGACTCACAAACAAGGGTGCTTGCCTACATTCCCACTAATGTTGGTTTATTCTTACAAACACATATATTACCACGTCTTGTTACTTTTGTTTAAACTGCCTACTTATACCAGTTGTGTTAAGATAAACGACCGAGTTAGTCTATGGACACTGCATGCTGCATGTATCAGTCTTTGTCATATTACATTTTTGGTTTTGTAGTTTTGTACCTATACATATTACGCATATAGAGACGGTTTTCGGAATCTAAATGACAATTTTAATTGATCATATGCCCTTCATTGCTATAGGTACGTGTAGCCCATATTCTTAGTATTTCGCCACAGAAAAATCTGGACAACAGACTGCGGCAGCATACCTGTACTTAAAAAAAAAACAGACCAAATCTTGTTGAAATTCGTGGCTCTGCCAACACCTGACTCGATACATATTTAAGAGGATCTCGATTATATCGGAGTATCGATTCGATGGTTGGCTACACTGCATTCCACTCGGATTGGCGCAAAGTGCTCAAGAATCTGCAAAACCTTGCGAAACATTCGAGTGTCGCTTGACGTAATAATATCTACTTATATTATTATATTTTTCTTTTCAGATAACATGTTTAGGTAAGTGGTGCTCTTCAAATGTCACTTGCAGCTAAGACCTTCTTCAAGTAACCTAACCCTTTAGTACTAAGGGCTAGTTTCGTTGCTCCCGTATAAATTCCTGATAAAAACTAACAGCAAATACTTAAAACACAGGCGTGAAGTTATGTATGTATGTAAATACTTAAAAATGTGGATGATGATGATGATTATAGGCCCCTTGCGTGGCTCGAAACTAGTCGTGTTACACTGTACAACATAATTAATGAAAATAAACTTTAAAACAACACAACTTACATTCTTTTTTTAAAAAGGTAACTAAGAAGCCATTTTCCGAGTTATAAGAGCACTTCAACATAGACGGGAAAGTCGCTGGTTTTTTTTAAAGGATGGACATAAACAAATAGTTTTAAACAAAGAACTCATTTAGTGGACAATAGACAAAGCTAAGGTCCCAGGCTAGAGGACTAGTTTGCATTTACGTCAAGTACTTTCTGTCAGGACTAATTAGCCACAGTGAAGGATAACGCTGGTACGCAAACGACTTTTATGAATATTCATTCTCCAGTGATCGATTTTGGACGAAATTTCGATTTTCGACTTTTGACTTGGCCTTCATTTAATTTTGTGAACAAGAACAACGTAGTTTTTACCAGGTTTCCACAAAGTCAATTTAAAAAGGTAATATTTTGCATGTCCTTGGCTGTTGTCGAAATCGTGTTTGTTGATCAAAGGGCTCTGGAGTCGTTTCCTGGGTCGGTCAAAGTATTTCCGTGGTTTTTCAGTTTAGCAAATGCTCAACTATAGAACATAGCCTTGAATGCTGCCTTAAATATACATTAAAGTGATAAATATAATGAGGAAAAGTGAATGATGAATGTGATGATTCATTTAATACCTCCTCAAGAGAAAAAATACAATATTTTGTTATCTTTTGTGCACGTGTAGCTAGATTATTGTTTCAATACGTAGAATAATAAACTTTATACTACCATATGAGGATATAGGAGGACAATGCCCTCGTGGCACACACATGGAAATGATTTTTGTTAGTTCAGATGGATACGTGAAATCGTCTACAACTCTGATATTGATTATAATAATATTTACTAAACTAAAAATAATACAAACGGCCATTAATACAGAATCAAGAAATCATAAATGATGGCGGTATATTTTGAATCATCTTTTTCAAAAACAGTGGAGTTATGTTGTTAAATAAAAATATCCTTTGGAAATAGCAGTTTTGGTTACGTTGGAGAGGATACGAAGTGTACTTCAAACTTACACCTGCTAAGGGTGGTGTTAATTTGCATTGGAGCAAGTTAAAAACGTTGCAACCTTTACAACAGTGAATTATACTGCCGACTTGCTTACTATTATCCGGTGTAAGGCAATAGGCCCACCACCTAGACACTCATAACATAACTGGTAACAAATGAATCATTCAGATGTAAATATAGGATAGGTGATTAAATATAGGTATTTAAGTGTGGGAGAGCCATGCTTCGGCACGAATGTGCCGGCTCGACAGAAGCGATACCACGGCCTCACAGAAAAACGACGTGAAACAACGCTTGCGTTGTGTTTCGCCGTGTAAATGAGGTTACCGGAGGCCCAATTATCCCCCCTCCTCAGTCTCCCCAATCTTTTAATCCCCTACAATCCTCAAATTCCCAATTCCCAAAAGGTCGGTAACGCACTTGTAACGCCTCTGGTGTTTCATGTATTCATGGGCGGCGCCGCTTGCTTACCATCAGGTGATCCATCTACTCGTTAACCGGCTCATCGAATAAAAAAATGTATTAATTGTATTAAAATATCCTCAACATCTTTACTTTATAATGAACACTTTATTACCTAACAAGATATGAAAAATACTTACAATATTAAAGTTTAACACGAATCTCTTCTCGGTGTTCATCTCAAGGACAGAAGTACCTAAAAATAGAAGAAAACATTGAATAACAGAAATATATTGGAACAGCATTAAAATTGTGGAATAACACCGAACTAAGTGCTTCGTCTACTGCATATTAATGGAATTTTTAAAGAAGACAACAGCTAGTAAAAATATCGCGAGTTTTCTTTGTAAAATTGCATTCTAGCACTTAATTTGCGACCATAAAATAGTTACTGCAGCATTCACATTGTACGATATGCTTAGTCAAAGAGGTAACTCGAGATGTTCAACTTTAATATTTATTGAACATAAGAACTGTGTCGCTGTTCAACATTCATTTTGATGACAAACTTTTAGAATATTGCACTTCATGTACCAACTAGTTCTGCCCGCGGTTCTGCCGACACCCACGTCAGCTACCTCGACGGAAGGTTGTTTATGGGTTTCAATTTCATCCAGATACATTCAGCCGTTCTGTCATAGTTAGTAGAGCGAAGTAAAAAACCAAATATTCTAGTCAGCTAGTTAGTAGTAGCTAGGTAAATAAATACCACTTTGCCATAAGCTGCAAAAGGTAAAATAACGTTAATTCGTTATTTTACTTTATGCATTTTTTTTTACATTTTTATGTCTAAGACATTAATATACCATTGTGTATCTTATTGCATTATATTAAGAGATTTTTTGCTTCATTTATATTCTTGACAATGTACAGAAAAGGTGACTTAACTGGCTTTCGATATGAATGGACAGAAAGTGTAAAATATTGCTTCATTTTTCACGAGCTATTTTAGGGGAATCGCATTAGCATTCAAAATGTTTATTTTAGAGCAACGTTATTGATCTCCAAATGTACGATTGCCGTTCGCACCTACAGTTTATACATTCTTTTCATTGAAATAAATTTAATGTTGCACATAATTTTACATAACTAATAGGTACACGTTATTTATTACCTCGTAAATGAGTGTTTGCAAACGTGTCTGCCGCATAAAAACGAATCTCGTGTTCGTTTCCTAGGTCGGATAGAGTACTTATTTTTTTTAACTCCCCAAATAATATGATAGTTTTGACTCAGTCATTGTGGCTAGAGTAGGGTCATAGTCTCAACCTCTAAACATCTATTACTAGTAAGTAACTCTCTCTCTCTCTCTAACGTAATTGTTTTCAAAGAATCGGTTTAGTTATATGTAGTAACGTATAAGAAGAATGGGAACTAGTCCATACTTAGTAACAGCAAAACTATCGAAAAACGGTCCTCTGTGTCCTTAATTAATTTTGACGAGGAACTCGACTAGTTTCGAGCCATGCTAGAGGCTTATTCATGAGCAGCATTCCGCGACACGCCACGCAGCGAATGTTGCGCATTAAGTATAGTATGTCGCACGATAGTTTTAATATAAACAAGGGTGTCCTTATTTATTCTGTGCATCTCTTTTGGAGAATATGTGAAAATAGCATGTTACGTCACTGTTCAACGATGCAGAGGGCTTAGGTTGCACTTTGTCATCCTATAGACGTAAATAACCGAAGTACTTTACAGCTTCAGCTAGGCATCTTCAAAATACCATGCACAGAAGCTTAGCGAAGTTACTTCAAGAATTCGCTTTACATCAAAGCCTTGGTAAACCAGTACACGCCGGTATAAACCGGTTAACAAGTTGGTAGATAAACATTTCTAAGAATAGGTCAATAAGACGAGCGGATTCGGGCATTCAGCTAGTTATATTTTGAGAGCCTAAAATAATATACCTTCAGTCCCAATTCATGCAGACAGAAGATAAATATTTTACAAGGTTCCTTTGTCAGTTAATTGGGAAAATTATACTGTTTACTCATTGTATCAAAGTCAAATACTCAACGAGAAAGACTGAAAATTCTGTCACAGCAATATAACCAATTGAACTCGAGATAAATTGACAAATTCGTTATAGAAAGCATTCCTTAGTTTACACGATCACCTTCATTAGTCGCAGACCGCCACTGCTAAACTAAAAAGGCCTTTATTAAGAGGTATTTGTCATAATCCTTATGATTAGTCGGTAGATCAGGGATCGCAGTTAAATCACTAAAAATTTATAGGATGCTATTGTAGGTCATTCATCAATATGAACATCAACAGCCTATAAGTGTCCACTGCTGACCAAAGGCCTCTTCTCACACGGAGAAGGAATCACAACGCTTGCTCAATGCGGGTTGACAGTTTCAAACTTATGATTAGAAATTACAGGCATACGTTTCCTCACGATGTTTTCTTTCACGGTTTGTCAGGGGTGTTAATAATCTTAAAAAGTACCTATACACATATGATACAGTTATATGTACTATATACACATATAGTACCTACATATAACTCGATAAATGTCACATTAGTATTTGCTGTTAGTGGTAGGCTTCGAACCCGCACTCTTATGCATGAGAAGCAGTCGTCTTAAACCTCCGGGTCACAACGACTCCTGGTCATTCATAACCAAATCCATCTGCATGCATAAAACACTACAAAAATATCGACCACACGTGCTTTCAAAAATAACCAGCAAAGACCAGCTTTCAAAGAATCGGTTTAGTTAACAGCTTTAACTTATCATATATGTGTTAACAATTCAGAATTAATTACTGATATTTTCTTTAATAGGACAAGCCCGCCACAACCTCCCAGAACCGCTTAAACTCCTGTAAGCCAGTATGTACAGTGGATACAACCATGAAAACACCGGAACACTGAAGTCCGGCGCGTCCCAGGGACATGAGTAACTGTCTTGGTTCCCGCAACGAAGTGAATCAGAAGATATTATAAGAGGAGAAGAAAAAAAACGAAAGCTTCCACTTTCCTCGGTGAATTACTGCAGGAGACAGAGTGAATTAAGCCTAAAGGTATAAAATAATTGCTGATATGAATCCTTACTAATATTATAAATCGGAAAGTGAGTTTGTTTGTTCCACTTTCGCGCCGTAACTACTAAACCGATTGCTTTGATTTTTTGCAGACGTGAAGTTAGAAGTCTGGATTAAATAATAGGGTACTTTTTATCCCGGAAAAATTTGATATTCTCGAGGGAAAACGAAATTATTGGTATAGATGGCGCTGTGTATATTGGTATATGTCACATAGGCTACTTTTTATCCTTTTGTGACGCGAGCGAAGCCGCGGGTAAAAGCTAGTATGTAGATAAATGTTGTAACTAATTCTACTTATCCGTACCTTATGTTATCAGGGAAACATGTGTAGTGAATGTTAAACACCACCCGCATAGTTGGCTGAATACCAATAATGATGTGGTAACAAGTTTCAAAAATGTAATTTTAAAATGCATTTTACTCATCAGTTTTTTATAGCCTAAGTCCATGCCCATTGACACTCGAAACACCTTGGTGTTTGTGGTGGCGTTACAAGTGCGTTACCGGCCTTTTGGGAATTGGGAATTTGAGGATTGTGGAGGATTCGGGGATTCGGGAGACGGGGACTAGGGAGGTGGGTGATTGAGCCTCCGGTAACCTCACTCACACGACGAAACACAACGCAAGCGTTGTTTCACGTCGGTTTTCTGTGAGGCCGTGGTATCACTCCGGTCGAGCCGGCCCATTGTTGCCGAAGCATGGCTCTCCCACACTTAAAAGTTAGTTCAGTGATGGACTTGTTTATTTAATTGGGTAAAGAGTTCTCCATATTTATAACATTCTTATCATTTTTAACTTTAAAGGAGCTCATCCTTCAATTTGCGCCATGTTTTTAGATTTGGGTATCTAGTTTCCATTCACTCTTTAGAAGATTCTAGAATATTACCTTTTGGTACTGGTCAATTACTGCAATGAAACTGATCAATAGAAATATCTCTCTACGAGTAGGTTTTTCAAGGATTACTTAAATATAAATTTTCAACTACCTAAAACATTGTTAAAATTCATCCAAAATAAGTAACAAGGTAGTGAATGTTTTTTTACGTTATTAGAATCCTTTATCTACCATTTTACACTTGTCAGTATTCAGTTTATCTTGAAAGTTATTTTAGAAATAGACCATCTTGTCAGCTTCCTCAATTTCGAGCAGCCCTCAAGCGGTTCCGTAGTCCGGAAACTATGAGGATATAAGCAATTTGCAAGTCTATTAAATAAACGTAAACTTTATGGGAATCAAACAGAATACGCTTGATTAAATCTATGTACCTATGTAACATTCATTTTTTTTGTAATAAAATTAGAACCTTCTCAGCTTCGGAGTCGATTTAAATTGCTTTGGCAATAGAATTCACTGCAACATGCACAGATTTTTTTAAGGGGAAAATCATCGAATGGCTTCTCCCGCCTGGGTGAGGCGGAAGGGAGTGTCAAATTCTTAATGACTAAAAACCACGTCGTTCCGGACTGACGCCGTGGAGAACGTAAAAGGTTCGGCATCAGTCCTATTGGGCCCCATACGTGGTGGTCTGATAGCTAGCACACATAAACAAAACCTTTACTGAAAAAACCTCAATAATACTTTGTCAAATTTAATTATGAAAACTGCTTGACCGAATAGGAAGTCGGCTAAAATCAGAGCACATAAAATTCAGAAGATTTTAAATGAAAATTTTTAAATTCGACTATTTTTACGTGAGTATAGTTAAGTACTTTTGAACCATGGTATCGATTACGGCCCTATTAAGCAATTTGTCGAACAATTAGTTACACCATTAATAAACTGTTATCACAAGGTGCTGATTTATGACTCATTATCCGACTGTTAGCTTATCAATGCATGTAACAGTTACACTGATTTCCTAGATTTCCATTACTGAGACTTTTAACTCTAAAATGGTATAAATCTTTGCGGTATTTGCTTTAAAAAAACTTTGGGACGTCATGTGACAGGTGGATAGAATATAATTAATGGCATCTGTACCTTTAAAGAAAAAACGCGTTCTATGGTTTTACATAGTTTATCTTATCTGACTAAAATAATAATAGTTAATAGCATGTGTAACATCAAATATTAAGAACAACGAAATGCAGTAACTAAATGATGATATTCAATTAATGGATTATTTGTTCAGATAAGTATTACGCATACATTACATCAACATTAAAAAACAATAGTACATATTGATCATCAGACTTTCTATACACAGTCGCTGCTATTCATATCCCAAAATATCAATAGATTGCATCACATAGGCCGCATTTTATAAAATGAACAAACCAAAAATATCGTAATAGAGTTTATGTTTACACAATATAAAGACCGTTCCCAATTTTCGATCCGATGTCCATTGTCCGATCTCCGGTGCATCGGTATAGAAAATTGGCAATAAGCGACGAACCTCAACCGAGACTAGTCCATACTGCATACCATACGGAACTTACAAACATCCAAGTTTAAAAAAAAGAAATATAGCGGTTAAAAATAATGGCGGGCGAGTTTTGAATGCGACTGGCATAGTTTATGAGTTCGGCAGTAAACGAATGACTGCCGCTCGTAGCTATGATTAACGAGGGTATCTTCGATCAAATCGATACGTGATTAAAAGTCTCTGATAGTCTCGTTCACTGCTGACGAATACCGTTTTTTGTACAGTTTTTTCATGTTCCACTAATTCTTGTACGTATTCAATAGAAACATCAGACAATGGAGAATTTCGGAACGCATTGTTCATTATTTTCCAAAAAGCTATTATTTTCATTTGATGACATTCACTCGCGCGGAGTTTACTATACTGATAAACCGATTTTTTAAGTACCTACCTCGGATTGGCATGAAAATACACAATTATCCAAGTGGATTTAAAAACATCTGCGAACAAAAAATCTGGTACATCGTTCGCATCGTAGTCGAATACAGAAATTGATTTTATTATACCTCTGTTTCTACAGACATACGCAACAGACGTAGTAACAGTGAAAACGTGGGAATTCATCGACGAAAAATTGGAAATTTTGTTGGTGCAACGTTGTGCTTTCAGTCTAGAACGTAAACTAACTACATGTTCGGGAGGGTATTGCTCGCTGCATGCCCGCCAGCCCTCGGGCAAGCATTGTGTGTTTTAAGCATCCTTATTTAACTACAGGCTGATGCGACTGCTTTCAGTGGCACTTAGGTTCCGAGCTAAGTACATAAGTACCACTTTTCAAGCCATACGCGCGCTGTTTTTACTAGAACTACGTTTAAAATTAAACTACATAGTCTATTTACTCGTGTTATTTCGTTACGTATTATTATTTAGATTAGCTGCATATTTTTAATTAAAGATTTCTCGTATATATCTGCAAAGTTATACTTTAAAAATCTGAATTGCACGAATGCGCCATCAATGCTTGCGTTGTTTCGTCGTGTGAGTGAGGTTACCGGAGGCCCAATTACTCCCTCCCCTTCCCCAATCCCCGTATCTCCAAAAATTCTCAAACTCCTCCTTAACCCCAAAAGGCCGGTAACGCACTTTTGACGCCTCTGGTGTTCCAGACATCCATGGGCGACGCTGACTGCTTACCATCAGGTGATCCGTCTGTTCGTTTACCGGATTATGCCGTAAAAAATATGCATATTCAGTAATAGGTACCTACCTAGTGATAATGCTACCTACTTCAGAATTTTTCAGCAATTAATCCGATGATAATGAATTAATGACATCAATCTATCTAATTACTGAGATCCTTGTTATGTTGGCCTCATCATCTGAAGTGCCTACGTGATGATCCGGGCCTCATTAAAATAATTATGTAACAATACACGGCTAGTTTGATTAATGCATGCGGAATATCTAATTACTGGGCGTAGATAAAAATAGTAGACACAAGGCTGTTATTGTTGTTAAAATATAAACTAGTAGCGACTCCCAGCTTTACTTGGGTATCATTTCTAGATGTTTCCTAATCTAACGAATTTTTCTATTTATACAAATCTTCTCTTAACAACTACGAATATGACAAAAATATCCTATTCGGTCGATTAGTTTAGGAGTTATACGCGTACGTTGATAAACATGATGTCTTACTAATGATTCAGTAGTACATACATACATACATAACTTCACGCCTGTCTCCCGAGCCAGTAGGCAGAGACTATGGAACGCCAATTACTACGATACCTACATACCTCTTTCGCTTCATCAACAGTCATCAATCTTTTCATGCCTGCTCGTCGGTTTAGTAGTTTACTAAATAAATCGAAGTTGAGGTTCTAGTTTCGATATCCACATAGCATAGCGCATTTATATTGTTGCTGTGGTCTGGGTTTATGCAATGTTAGAATGATTAAACATAGTTTCAGGGGTACATAGATAACAATAAACAATTGACTGCTGTATGTGTCTGATTACTGCGCGGAAATAATATTTTTTGTTCTGTGTCTGGGTATTATATATAGTATTATATATAGCTGTCTGTAGTACCTAAAGTAGTTAATAATAAGTTAGACAAATTAAAGTTCTAATATTTAACACGTCTTTGAGATTATAGGATAAGCTCTTAGGTATAAGAGGCCTCTAGACCGTAGCCCGTAGTCGCGGAGAACCTAACAGGTAACCGGGGCTCCGGCTCGACGTGCAGGAGAAGGAACGGGGTGGTTTTTAGTCAGTAAGAGTTTGACACTCCCTCCCGCCTCACCGAGGCGGCAGCAGTCATTCGATGATATTCCCCCTTTAAAAAAAATGCCCGTAGTCCCTAGACTACTTTTTGATGATAATATTTTATTTCTATTTCCTAAGTATCCTTCGCACACGACTATGACCACGACCATGATAAAACAAATAAAGAAATAGACAGTAATTATACCATAAATAACAATTCTGGGAATAATTAATGTCTAAAGTTGTATGTTTTTTGCATTTACCTACGTCATACGTTATCATGCCTAGTACTTAGTTACTTGTACAAAAACGCTGTTATTTTTAAAACAAAACAAATAGTTAATTAGGTAGGTGTAATTTAGATTCTTTACTATAATTTTTGGGTTTTCCTGACCGTCAAATAGCGATAAAGTTATCAGTTGGGAATTTGGTAATTAGCTAGTACCGTATTTTGATCGATTGTAAGTAACTCGTTATTCGCGCATTTTTTAAATATTGAGCCTTAACCCTTCAGATGTTAAGAATAGGCACCCAAGACGTTAACGACGTAGCTTTTAGAGTTTCGTTTAACACCAAAAATACATTTGTGAATGAGATAACTAACTAAATTCATATTTAGTATACTTTTTGAATATGTTTGATCATATTAGACAAAGCCCACACCCATCTTCGGATAGCCAGGAAGAGGAACTTGTTAAGTAAGTGAACTACAATTATCTACAGCAAACAACGAGGTTTTATTGGTTTGTTTACTCACATCTACGGGCAGGGAATTCACAGGAAACAGCCTATTATTGCTCATATTTAACCTATTTGAGCACGGCGTGGATTCTAAAAGTTATTGTTAATCTTTTGAACTGCCCTTTATAAAAAAATATCACATAGTTATAAAGAAAATACCCCTATTTTAGGAGCAACGAAGCAATAGTTGTCTTGTAAGGCGTTTCTTTTTATGATAAACAAATTCCATACAAACTTAAGGTTCTATATTTAGACACAACTTTTTCAAAACAACTTCGTTGCTACCACGCTTCGAATGTCTATCTACTTATCTACATCGTATTACTTACAAAAGTTTCCAAGGCGACCGACGCCATCTTTAAAAAAGTGGATGAAAGTAAAAAATATGCAGTCCCGTCGACAAGTTCGATACGATGAGAGATAGCGAGTCAACTTGTAACTTTAATCTGATAAGCAATTCATTGCGAGAGGTTGTGAACTACGACCCGAGAGGACTTTCAAGTGCTGGAACGAAGAAGCTGTTTTGTAAAAGAAATGTTAAAAAAATGAAAAATGTTTTTCTACAAAGTGGTGGAGGTCTCGGATGTTATATTGAAAGTCACGTTTGTTCTTGATCTAAAGGAGGAACTATATCTACATATTTACTTATCTTATTGCTTTTATGCTTCTGTTAAAGTAATGTTACTACGCTTTTGATTAGAGTACTAATAAGAGCAAAGTTTAGTTTTATAACCCTTTTCAATAAATTCTGGATTCTTTATTATAGGTAATACGATTACGCGGTATTTATCAATACTGATCGTAAATAAATGTGGACGGTTTTATGAATAAATATCAAGTGGTTCTGGCCAACCAGTCGTAGCTCTTCACAGTCTGTTCGCAAATCAAGCGGCAAAGCGCTGAAGGGTCATCGCGATGAGGTTTGGAAAAAAGAAATAAATCGAATTCAAGTACGGTACTCGCTCGGACCAAAGGAAATTGTAAATTAAGCAAATATTTTGCTTAACAACAATCCATTTTCGCTTTTTGATCAGATAATACATCTTTTTACTTTCTAGTTATTCGACGTCGTCGCCTTTTCGGGTGTTAAGTGTAAAATATTACAATGGCCGTTCGTTATTCGTTAAGATATTTCTAAACGTGAACTTAACTAATATCGACAATAGGGTAGATGCCTAATTTTTATTTTAATGTCCGTCTGGTAGATTATTTTAAATCATTAGACACGTATTTTTTATTTTCTTACAGAAACGAATAGTTTCGATGATACATTGATTTGAAATGTCGCGTGACGTCACTTCTATGTACATTATACGTAGAAATGACGTTTTAGCCCCCACTCCTAAACTTTGATTCGTTTTATCTAAGTATTGTTTTAGTATACGACAAAATAAAAAAATACGTGTCTAAAATATTTTTTCATTACCTAACTTACGGACTAATTAAATTTTTAATTTTCATACCCTGTCATCATCCCAATTCGAACGCCGTCATTTCGACATTATTAGTATCTATTACCCACTGTTTTTTAAAGTGAGGCTGCAATAAAACTTAACTTCAAAACTTATTCGCAATTTATGACTAAGAAAGTAGAATATCGTTAAAAATAGGAAATGAGGATGTCGCACTCGCTACTCGTTCCGTCGGGTTGCTGATAGCTGGTTAGTTTATCCGGTTAATTAGCCATTAAAACTTCACCTCGCGCGTCGTTCGCAGTTCCTCAAACTGAAGTGGCTGTACGAGGCCCTCTATGATTCTATATCTTAAGTAACTTCCTTGAAATCAGACTCTAGATTTACTTACGTGATGCCTAATTAATCGGTGGATTAATCATGTTTTATTTCCGATTAAACATGATTAAAGTGTTTGATTTTGAGTTGTTGCTGCAAGCTCAGGTTATCGGAAACGTGTCTATTGATAACACAGATCTAGTTCAGTTCCGTTTCGTGTATTCAGGGATAACTTATGTTTGAAATTATATAGTCCCAAGTGACGATGAAGCAAATATTTTTTGGTTTCACACTCGGTCCTTGATTTAGATAAAAATATCGACAGGTTTAATAAAATACATAACCTATTTACTAAGCAATAAGATAGTGACTGTGTGTCGAGAGCACACAAAACCCTTAGTTCCAATCCAGTGATCATAAGAATAACTACTATAACTGATTACCTGTGTCGTAGGCATTGATAAATTTTGTGAGAAGGGTATAAAAATGTGACACCACATATAAGTATGACTTATTTAAAGTAACCAAATAAACAGAAGGAGTAAATCAGAACCTTGCAACGAATCCCAAAATGGCACAGATCCAGAAAAATGAATCATTAATTTTGTCCAGGTGCATGTAGTGTAGTATGGTCTTATTAGCCAACTCCCTGAACTGGAAGGGTCGACTTGTATGAAATATGACCCGGAGCAGAATGTCGTGTGAAGAGACGTTTCATTTATCTCTTACAAAGTCCACAGGACCACAAGATTATAACAGGCACAAAACCATAATTTGTGTTTACAGTGGACTAATATATTAATAGACTGTTCATTCAAAAGGTTTATCGTACACTTAGGTACTCCATATAGTAGCAAAATTCAATTAAACTTGATGCAAAGTGTTTAATTATGCCATTAATTTAGATAACGTACCAAATATTTATGTTTACATTTACTGAAACCAGTTTTTTAATTGCGTACGATAGGATAACACCAAAAAGGCCTAATAAGGTTTAAAAAAATGGAAAGTTACCCGTTTTCATTCTTTCCAACATATGAATAAGCGTGTCTTAGGAATCAATGGAGATGCACTCTTTGTGATCTGCACATTGTTTTGTACAGAAAAAACAACAGGATCTAACTTCAATAACAATTATTCTTAAGCAGGCGTAAACTCAGATTGTGACACCTATCTTATATTTATGACACAATATCTGCATCCTACACGCTCTATAATACGCCTTTAAGTCTAGATTTAAAAGCAAGTGGGCAGATTGTCTTATCACAATCGCATAGTCATATAGCCAGAACATACACAGTTATCTGATGGACGGGAAAAGGCAATACTTCACCGTCATCATTCTGTTTCCGTCCACTGCACTGTTAGACATAGATTTCTAATAGAACTAACTACTAATGCACATTTAACTACAGAATAAACACTTGTGTAATAAACTGCGAAAATAACTTTTTCTTTCCATAAGATATTAAATTTTCCCTGAAAACAGAAAACACCCCTAGGTTATTGCTTAGGCTGTAAAAGATATTATTTAGTGACGTGCCCACGTCTCGAAGCGCAGATGGCATATTTTATTATATTTGAAGAGTCGTATTTGCTATTGAGAGCAACCGGATATTACGAGCGTAATAAAAGGGAGAAATTAATCTGCTTATATGTCTTTCATATATCTAGGACTTCATTATTACCTATATTTTATTATAGTGGACTGTGTGTGACAAGTGGAAGGGTTGTAAAACTAAAGTTTTGTATCAGGGATGAGGATTTCGCAGGGTGCCTGCTCACTAGCTGGAGTGGTCGAGGAATGAGCAAAATGGCGCTTAATTGGGGGAGGGGGCTTTTGTTCAGCAAAAGGCTGGTTATAACTACTGGTGGCTGCGATTGTACAGAAAGACTGCCACTTACAACCATTATGTCAATGTATTAAAGTTCATGATGGTGAAACATGTTTACTTTTCCCATGCACTCATGACGTTGTTCTTAAAAGTTGTGAATAGTTTAAATGGCTTCCATGAGTAAGCTTATATAATTTAATTTTCGTTATTAAGATTTAACTATCTCGCTTTTTGCAGCTAGCGTGCATTTCTACGATGAATCTTGCTTTGCTGTGACAGTTTAGTTTAAGTAATAAGAATTAACTAAAACAATTTAACTTCGAAGGTATAAAGTCTTAAAGTAGAATATAAAGGAATATAGTAATCACTGATTAACACGTTAAACGCCTTGGGGGTCATCGGTGACCGGCGTTAGCGGAGGATTTACCTTCAACAGTTTTTTATTGGCAGTCAAAGTCATAACTCGTTAGATGGTCTGGTACTTTTAAAACTGTGACTCTTTTTCCAAAAGGTAACTACAAATCTCAATGATTTAAAATAATATAGAAAAGTCTTCACTTTTTTAACGTGTAATTTGTTCAATGTATTTCAGAATGCAACTAATATTAGTTAATGTGCAAACACGGTAAGGTTCAGTTTTATGACAAGGTAAACATAAATTACATCACATAAGTACTTACTGATAATAATATGTGGATACACAGACAGAAATAATTCCTAACAAAGCTAGGCACTACTTAATTCAATGAAAATAACTTAACATTATGGAAATTATTTAATCGGCTTTGCTTTTAACGTGGCCCAAGTTTGAATAATCATGGCGATGGCGCGTTGAAGTGTCGAACAACGTATTTAATATAAGCTGTGGCCGGGCAAAGGAAAATGAATATTAGTGCTCATACCTACTCCCCCTATACGAATTGTTTACTGAGCTCATGATGCGAAATTGCGAATTTTGATGCAAAATTCTGTTTGACATCATATGGAACCGAGATACGTTAGAGACCGTTTTAATACCTGCTATCACTTGAGATTAAGTACTTGTATTTCGTTGACGTTGGCGCCTCTCTATAGAAGTTCGAGAAATTAAGAATATTCACTTATTAAACTCTTCAGTTTAGAAACATATATTAGCTCTTCGGCTTAGTTTGTTTCTGCTTTAAGTGGTATTTTTCATACAGTCTCATTGGACTCAAAATTTACAAAATATTACTCGTAAGTCAAGTAAACTTATTTTATCGTACATAAACCAGATGACTCTTCATTTTTACCATATTTCCAACATGAGCGCTTATTACAATCTCAGATAACAAAATAGAAGAACACATACGTGAGAAAATTACAACGAGCAATAAAAGATAAGATCTAAACTTGACAGCAAGTGATCTTGAACTCATTGTTAGTTGGTTAGTGGCTCTCACATTAACATTCAATGCAGCCAGTGCAAACAATGGTCACTTTCCAATTGACAGGGAACCACAGAGGAGCGAGACCGACGAAACAGTTTCTAGTGTTGCAAGCGGTAGTGTGGCACCAGCATAAACAAGTTTTATAATTTGTGGTTGTGGCAATACTTTTAGTTTAGGCGCACTGGATGGCAACTGTCCGCAATTCTCATTAAACGGCACAACATGGGAACGCTGTTAAAGTTAAATTAGAAAATGGAACGTAGTTAGCAATATTGTAAGAACTTTGCTGTTCATTTTTGTTGCTATGTTTTTACTTAATGGACGAATGATTTAACTCGTCGAGTACCGGTTTTATAGACATAATTAAAGAACAATAGGTCGCGGTCACCGGTGACCGCTTGGTGTTTGACAGTTTAAGCTGTTGTTTTGATTGGATAAAAATAGAAGTTTACCTTTACGCACCGTAAACGTGCTTCTATGGAGATAGTGTTTTGTTTAGAAAGGTGGTATTGAAATTATAGCAGTTAAGTCATAGCCTAAAAATATCACTAGAAACCTGTCTTGCTTGCGATGTTCAAAATAGGCGTGACGTTATATTATATCCAGCAGGCTTTTAAAATGCTAAATGATATTGATTTGCTATAACTAGGTAGTTACTAGTCTCTTTAGAAAACAATGTTGGAAAAGGTTGGTCTTGAGTCCTGACTGGTGACTGTTCTTAGTACTTCTTAGCTCTGACTTTGAATTCATACCATAATAGTCCGAATTTATCTTCAGAACATGTACTCTTGTGGTAACAGTATTCTATCATAAGTTCTACGCTAACTTAAATGGGGTTGTTTATGTTAAATAATCACGTTCACGGTAGAGTCACAAGTTAAATCTAGTCTGACTTTAGTTAGTATTGTTGCTCTTTTGAGCTAACGTAGGTACAGCGCCATCCAGTGACGTAGTTTATAAGCGTTTTCGTTGGACGTACAAAATGTACAAGCTGTAGGGCGGAGGCGCTTTCCCTATTCCACCACCTTCCCGCCCTTCGGCGATAGTATTTGTGATATTCGTGCATAGATGGCGCTGTTAACATGTGTTCACGAAAAGACTGTAGATAATATTGTACTGGTTACAATTTCTTTTAGTTATTTTAATAACTCCATTTTAATCATTACATTAAAATACTGTTCGTGTTCACAGTTAGATTACTGATACCTGCTGAAAACATTGATAAATACCTACATAGTAATAACATGGTTGCTGCACAATCTATACATATTTGTCATTATTTTGTCACACGTAGGTAACTATTACACTTAACAATAGCACGCGAGACTGGCGCACGCTATATAATTTAGATAAATTAAGCGATTTCCATGAAATTGTTATGCTTTTATCTTACAAGATTTCTATCTAAGCGAACAGTTACCTACGTGATAACATAAATTCGTTATTTACATAACATAACATAACATCAAGCCTTTTATCCCCGAAGGGGTAGGCAGAGGTGCACATTATGCCACTGTACAATGTAACACCCACTGTTCACTATTTATGTTACGAGTACCATGTAATAGGGGGTGAGCCTATTGCCATATACCGGGCCCGGGCATAATTCCAGATTCCGTGCTACTACTGAGAAAACCCCGTAATACTTTGCTCGACCCGGGAATCGAACCCGAAACCCTTGCCCGGCAGTCGCACTTGCGACTACTCGGCCAACGAGGCAATTTGTAATTTGAGCTTCAAAATTCAAACTTTGTAATGTTAACAGTTGCAACTAGTTAGATTCCCTCTACTTATCAGTTATCCATTATTGAAAAGAAGATTAGTTAGCCCAAGTAAGTAACTTGGGATAAGGTTAGGAAGAAGATGTAGAAAGGGGTGGAAGAACTACAAAATCCGCATTAACTACGAACATTTGTAGTTAACTAGGTAGGTTTAACCTAAGATAGAATGCATATTGCATACGTAATTAATTATAGTTGCCACCCGTACTTTATAATAAAGTATTGTACGTTATTTAAGGTAATTGTACTTTATACTTCATACGAGTAATAAAGTACACGAAAATACTTTATTTTTTCTGCAAACTTCATTTCTATTTAAGTCGTAAGTATTTTTCAAGATGGCTCTCACTTTTGTTTGCAATGCATTGATACATTATTATCAAATTGGTCACCAATTAGAAGGTACTTTTGTAAGTTTAATGACAAAAACTTAGTGTGAATATGGATGATCTTTGTACTATGTACTTTTTTTTATTACCTATAATCGTCATTGTACTTTAATTGCCAAAAAAAGGTGGCAACGCTATAGGTAATACTCAAACTAAAGTCTTACAAAGCTACAAAATCAAAGGTTAAGAACCAAACGATTATGAACCAAAGTAATAAGGGCAGAAGAGAAATTTTATGCAGTAGCAAAAACCGCCAATACGGCAAAAAGTCGTGCGTGCCCAAGTGATGAGAAGCTATTCTTAGATAAACGTAGTATCTATAGGTATGAGAGTCACTCGTGTGACGGCCACGGGAGCTAATCGCCACATAGATGATAGCAGCCAATTAACTTACCGTGCATTTGCTGATAATTATCAGAACATATGCGTATTCTGTGTACGAACGCAGAATAAACAGATGGACCGAACCTACCTACGTAGATAAACCGCGTTGATTTGCCACTTCAACAAAATGGTGTCAGTTTTCAGATGCTCGGATTTGGTATGACATCATTTTATAATTTTACATATCCGTTATCAAATTATTTTGTAACAGATGAGAGATTGGACTATTGGCGGTCAGTGGCGTGAAATTGGAGATTGAATATTTAATGTCGGACAGAAGTTTTGAAAATAGAATGAATAGCAAAACATTGCCTCTGTATTACAGCTAGTTAAACAAATTGTTATTTTTGCCATTTTTGCCAATAGTTGTAGATACACGATGAAGCTTACATTTCTGTTGACTATCTAACAAAAACTATCGGTTATTACATAAATGTAATATAAAACACTTTATCGAAGGTACCTACACCTACCTATATGTGGATATGTACCTAGGTACCATACCTTGACTCACACTACATGAAGTGTAACTTAACACGCAACTAAGTCCTTGTAATACCATCGACTTGAGTTTATGGTTGAATGCTTTTTTCTGTACCACTAATTGGTAACAAAAATGTAAATTCAAGACAGTATTGTCGTCGTTTATCAACGTTATCATTGATAATACTATTTAGGATTAGAACGACTGATAACTACAGTTCAGGTAAAGTTACACTTTGATTCTTTTATCATTTTTGAGGTGTGCACCGACGTACTTTCCTATGATATGTCCCCAAACTGTGACCAGCTACGGGCAGCAGTATTCTTTGATTTTTCGGTACCTAACTTAACTGCGATCCTCAAAATGTAGTGAAGAATAGTGAGCTTCGTGGTAACCCCAGTGGCTTTTGATCAGGATTAGTTACATACGTGTACCTACTACACAACTACCAAAGTAGTTTTTCTAGAGCAATTACCTACTTTAACGAAACGTTAAGTCGCTCAAATATTCAAGCACACATCCGCCGCACTTAAATGGTCAAGTGCGCTGTATAATAGCAATTTCCTTCTCATCTACATACATGGTGCTTCAATAAACGGGGAAAGCGGTTCTTAACGAATGAATGGTTTTTTTTATTTATGCTTACGTCAGCGTTTGAGGGGAGGGTGGTCTATAGTCAACAGTGGACAGACAGACATATATCTTGTGGCTGATATCATGACGTCGGCAGTATACTATGTAGTTAGTTACTAGTTAACTACCTCGCCAATGTGGTTAGTGGCAAGCTATGTATGATGCAGATGACGAAATGAAAAAAAACGAGTTAAAATTTCACGGTACAGAGTTACAAATTGGCTATTAAAATGAATTTCTATTGACTGATAAGATTTGTAAGGCTAACTGTTAGGCCGTAGGAGGTGGCAGTGGCTATAACTAAAAATTCAGTATTGTAATGTATACATAGAAATAGTTTTAACAAGCTTGGCATGGCTAAATATAGCTACCACGTACCTAAATAGTTACCTATTTGTAAAATCAGACAATAACTAGAATAACGGACGGAAGGAGGAAATCAAAATTTTTATATTTAGGTAATACTTAGTTAGAAACAACTGATGATTTCCTCTTCGTTGGTCTGCACTTTTTTGAACGACTGAAAAACATAGGGATCGATAGACATTTGCTTGTCTTTCAATCTAATCGACATAACTATTTTTTGACTTTGACGTTGAAAATTTTAATTTGCACTTACCTACACTCAACAATTGAATAGTTTCCAGGGTATCAAAATTAAAAATCTAATTAGTCCATGAGTTAGATAATGAAAAAATATTAGACACGTATTTTTTTTTCACGCATTAAGTTGCAATACTTACTTAGATAAAATGGCGCTAAGTTTAGGAGTGGGAGGTCGTTACGTCATAACGTGCTATAAAATGTGGCACGCTGTGACGTCACACAATATTACAAATTAATATATCTTCGAAAGTATTTTATTTTGTGAGAAGAGAAAAAATACGTGTCTAAAGTTTTAAATGAATGTACCAGGCGGACATTAAAATAAAATTTAGGAAACTACCCTATTGCTACAAGCAGTACAACCTACTTCATCCTTCATCATGATCCATGACTCCATGGTAGACAAGGACTTACATAGACATACTTCCCTAGGTACCTCATTGAGTTTTAACGGACTCAAAGTCGCGTAAGGTCTCCGTCTCAGGAGCAGTACATAAGGTCGCTAATTGCTATGAAACTTGAATCTGACCCACTTATTATCCACCCAGAGTTCACTTCCAATGAAATACCGTTAAATAAAATTCTCGGTAATATCTCGATGATCACATACAATTCACAGTTATTTTTTGTGGTCCGCTAAACAAATAGTTATTTCGCAACTCAGTCGTGTTATAAAACAATGGGCCTTCTCATGGAATCTACAATGTATTTTTACTATAGAACTTGAGTACTTGTGTCATACCTCATACCTATGTACTTAATCATGTTTATTTAAAGTTGAAACATGATGGCGTCGAATTTGGTGTCAACTTCGTGTAAGTTCAACAAATAGAGTCGCGTGTGAAGCAGGAAGAGGGCCGCTTCGCGCGTATCGCTATGCGTGGCTAGCTGATAGAGAAACAGAGATATCTGGCAGCATCCTGCGAGGACCATGGAAACTGCCAACTGTTAATAGTGTTAGTTACAATAACTAGTTAACTATGACAATAAACTTCGTATTTTTAACATCACTAGACCATTGAGGTCTTCTGGGGTATTTAGGAAAGCACCACTTACATAACAGTTATAGGTGGCAAGTGGCAATTTATGAGATCATCTATGTCATGTTGTGATCTTATAAATGATAGGTAGGTACCCAAATTGACATAGGTAGATAAAGTAGTTAAGTACACAAGGTTTCTTTCTAAGTTGCTATTAGATATTCCATTAAGTATACTTTGATTATCCAAAATATAAATTAACTATAGATACCCATTTCTATTTATTATTTTAATTTACCAACTTCTCTGTGATTTTTTAGTTCTATGGTTAGTTCAAGTTACATGCAAAAATCCCGTTAGTTAAATGAGCTTTATGCATGCCTAGCATTATAAGGATAACTAACAAACTAAACAGGAAGAATACTATGATTTACAAAATCAACATTATCTGAAGGAAATTTACAATTTATTAACTTGTGCCATACTGATTTATAATATGTATGAACGTTAGTAATAATATTGGCGTATCGACGGCCAAATCAAGTACCTAGTTACCGGTTGCCAAGGTCACCACCAAGTATTTTATCGTTTATTATTCTATAAATACAGTCTAATGTTTACTACCCAACCTAATAATGGCAAAAGTTCTTAAAAAATGCAAAAACAATGTCCATGTCGGGAATATTTTAAGTTTACTTAGTTAATTAGGTAGGTGATATATTTTTAAGTATTAGGTAGTTAATCAAGATTAAAAAGCCTACTATACTATATACTATACATTAATTAATTAGTTGGTTTTTAGTCACACATTTTAATTAAACATTGTAATAGATAATGCTGATTTAGACTAGACTACCACTTAACTAAAAGGTATTGATTGATGACATATGAACACAATCGCATCGAAGGCATTTGTAAAAAAAAGAATGAATATTGATAATGACTAGATATTGCCCTATTTTTATACATTTTTTTTACAATAACATCACGCCTTTTATCCCCGAGGGTTATTACGGCATTAATGCCACTGTACAATGTAACACCCACTTTTCACTATTTATGTTATGAGTCTCATGTAATTAGGGGTGAGCCTATTGCCATATACCGGGCACAATTCCAGACTCCGTGCTACTACTGAGAATTTTTTTAAAAGCCAGTAATACTTTGCTCGACCCTGGAATGGAATGGAAATAAAAATATTTTTACATACATAGTTATATCTAATGTGATACTAACTTACGTGAATCTTGGCTACTTAAAAAATCACCTACTAATAGTGCGAGTGAGAGACAATCCGACAATGTTTTCCTATTTGAATACTGTTTTTTGAAATGGATGTCATTACTTGAATATTGAGTGTACTACAAATACTTATTATAAAAATTATGTACACAATTAAACATAAGATATCAGATAGATAGCTAGACAAGTAGGAAAGCAAAAAGATTCGGTGCATTCAAAGAGTGTGCAACATGTTGTTACTTTAAAATATTAAAAACCTAACAACATTAGTTCCTACTGTATATTCATTTAAGGTTCTAAGTGTTTTTGTATGAAAAGTAGGTATCTTCTTTCTGCCTTTATCCCAGGCTACTTGGAGTCCTCAGAATGTGCCCTTTTTCTGGTCTCATTGGCCTATCACAAACTCCTTTTCTTTTCATTTCATTCTTTACAAACTATCTTTTTTTTGTTGTTTTGGACTTTTCTATCCTTTCATACATCTCTGGCTAAGTATATATAACTCGAAAAATCTAGTGCGTAAAATATTTCAATTAAGTAAATCTGTATGCGACCCATTGCTGTATCTTTATATCTTAAATAGCGTCCAAAATATCATGATGAAAATAAACATGAACAATTGGACATAGTAAAGTTATTATTTGTAAGTAATTCAAGCTAGATACCAACAAATGAATTTAAGTAACAATTGCAAATTGTAAGAAACCAAAACAATTGTGTATCAATTGTGATTATACAGTCTACTTTATTATTCTAAAAAATATGTTAAATTAAACCTCTTTTATCGCAGCTAACTTATATTAAGAACAGATATTATAGTACAGTTGCAGATATTTATAAACAGCTTTGTATTATTATTTTGTGGCTTTGATTCTTTAACCTTCACCTTGGCAGAGGGCTATTGTCTGATGTCCAAGTGGTACAGATCTTGGTATATTTACAATAACATTGTATGTAATACTTCCAATTATGAATAATCTTTGTAGGTATCAAGTAAGTTATTGTTATCTGCCAGTCTCTTTCAAATGTTCCAAACTTCAAATTAGTTTCAATGACAATTTTATTATTTTGTTTATGTTTTGTCAGACAGGTTTGAGGAAATCAATTCATACTGCCTAGTATAGTGATACTGTTCTTTTGATTTAATACCTACCAGACCCACTGGTCTGGTAGGTATTAAATCAAAAGAACAAAAAGGCTAGTTTGGTTGCAATAAAAAACATGTACGGTTTATTGACAATAATGTGAGAGAAACTGTCTTGGAGCACCTGTGAGTTTTGCAGAAAAAAAACAAGGTACATACTCTCAGTATAACCTCTCAACAGATTATTAATTAAAATGGGCTTATAAAAATACTTTAACATTACTGCCAAATAGGAATGTCATTATGATACCAGAGGAAAATTGAATAATGTCCATTACCTGCTAATATTATATTACCTCTTTGTTGGTAGAGTTATTATTATATTATGTTACATTTTGATCTACGTGCTAAGTAAATAAAATAGATTTTACTCATACTGGTTAGGCTACATACAACCTACCCTTTTTTTAGAAAAATATAACAAGTACAAAGTCACTTACGTTTTGATGGGAATACGTAATATCATTTAGCGAAATATCAATAACATTTAACTAATAAAAAACTCATTTACTTGTAATATGAAATCTAAACACCCAATGTAGCACGAATGTTCTGATAAGAATATAATAAGAATTTTCTTAAACTTACCATAACCTTCTATAAAATCCACAAACTTGTTTCTTATCCGAGTTTTTATGATCACACACAAAACACGTACACTTTTATTTTATATTTTATTTTATTTTAATTAAAAGAAACAACAAACAAACGATACACTTGACTATGACCGCAAAACAATTTTCAAAATCACCAGTTATTTTTATTCGCACTAGAATACACTGATTTTATATTTCGTTTTCAATAACACTATTATTCACAAATTCATGTATTATTAACAATTTAATATTATGAATCAAAACAAAAACCACAGCAGTTCGTGTTAATCAACAAAAATAGGTTTTGACATTTGACAGTAGGATTCACCCGATTCACAATGATCCGACCCGTGGATCCTACAGCAAAATTATAGAGAAACAAATCTTTTGAAAGGTGAAAGTAGTGCTTTTTTATCGTTTTCTTTTTGGCAATGCGTTATAGTTACGTAAGTTATCAAGTTATTACAATATCGCTATTAAATTGTTTTTATGAAATATTTTTTAAATAACAAATTAAAAATAGGTACACGTATATGTACACCTACATAAGTAATCGGCGCACGCGAGCGCAGTCGAAACGAAACAATATTCGCGTAGATAGTATGCGTGTGTGCGGACCAGTGTCGGCCAGTGCGACAGCAGAGAACAAGCGAACGAAACATGTAACAAACAGAATAAAATGACCGCGCTTGAACTCGAAGCAGCGCCAATCTGATGACCCACTGCTACTGCTACTGCAACTGGCGGTTTAGTAAAACAATATCAATTGATTGATAAAGTGACGACATAAACATGCTACAAACATTATTATCATTAGAAATGGGTATAGGTTTTCATAGATTGTCTTAATTTATTAGTATCGTATAATATACAAATTAATACCTATTGATAACTTAATGTTGTTTAAGGTTCTTTGTAAAAAAAATCAATACCTGGCTGCACTGCTTTATCTATGCTTACCTACATAAATTTAATTTAGAAATAAAACGACACTGTAAATTATTATCAATAATTAATTACCTGTCTAAGTACTTGTATATTAATTAACTCATCCACTTGTTCTATTTATGTAAGAAATAAATTTCTTTAGCGTCAATTAGGATGATGACATTTATTAAATGTCTGAAAATTAAAAATATAATTAGTCCGTAAGTTAGGTAATGAAAAAATATTAGACACGTATATTTTTATTTTTTCGTATAATAAAACAATACTTAGATAAAACGTATCAAAGTTTAGGAGAGGGGGCTAAAACGTCATTTTTACGTATAAAATGTACATAGAGGTGACGTCACGCAACATTTCAAATCAATATATTGTCGAAACTATTCGTTTCTGTAAGAAAATAAAAAATACGTGTCTAATGATATAAAATAATCTACCAGACGGACATTAAAATAAAAATTAGGCATCTACCCTATTTTATGTAATTAGGTACTGAAGCAGCTTAGATTATAAATAATGTATAAAGATTAAAAGTAAAGTAGGTATTATGTGATTATTACAACTTTATTATGCGTTGTGTTAATGGTTAGCAAATTAACAATCTAATCCACGAAAAATTCACTTTCACTGGCCACTAAAACTAATATTTTCCCGCCGGCAAATGGCAATCCATTGAGTTGGCAACACTGGTTTCGATGTTAACTGGTTTATCCACCATATTTTCTGGTTTTTAATGTTTTGTCATTGTCTATTCGAGTCAATGGATATTTTGCTACCAAAATACAACAAGTCGAATTGTTCGCAAAGTATCGGGCATAATTAACTGATTCCATTTGTCGACTCAATGTATTCTATCTACTTCTACAGTCTGTTTATTTAGTCACATAAAGTATAGCAACACCATATTAAAGTACGTCGCACAGAACATGTAAGAAGCATGTCACATTAGAAGCTGAACTTAGAACTTTAATTTCTGACGATTTCGTAACCAATTTTAGGCAACCTCGTAAAAAAAACAAAGCTACCAACATTAAAATTCTAATGAACTGTCATAGACATAGGGTGGCCGATGCTGATCACGAATAGAAATTATCGATATCGATAAAATGTTAGACTTAAAAATACATATTCATATACTACCTCTATAAATAGGATTTTAAAATAAACATATTTATTTTGAAGACTAGGAACAATGAAACACTAGGTCCATTTATATGATTTTATTTCACGTTTATTTATATATTTCACTGCTAAAACATAGCAAGTTACAAAACTGTTTCATAAAACGCTGTGTTTATACCAACTTTATATTCAAATTACTAGCTTTAGTAGCTAATAATTTAAAAATACTATGAATGCAGATAATTTTATAATTTCTTATAATACACATATAAAGGGATAAACTGACTGGACTGATATGATTAAAATTAAAGAAAATCTACTGATTTTCAGTTGACCGTTTTTTCCTTGATACCGCAAAAGACAATGCCAACTGCTAATTTTCAAAGGAACTTGACCAGATCCAGAAGACATAAATGTTACATTAAAAAGGTGTAGAGTAATTTGCACTGATAATATTTTAAAGAAACGAGTTATAGTTTACCAAAACGTTATTGGCTCTGAGGACGAGTTCAGCGCCACCTAGCGTCTACAACTTTGTTGGCTCTGACGTTTTTATATTTATTGGAAACAGTCTCACATTGTGGCTTGTATAGTATCTTTATATATCCAAAAAACAAAGTTAGCTGTTGATTTAGTTAAATTTGTAAAATTTGTATAGAAAATCCTTGAAATTCTAGTTCTGTGAACACCAAACAAAACGCTTAGAGCCAAAAAAGTCACACCAATTTTTATGTTTGTTAAAAAAATGATAAGTCTATTTTCTTTAGAAATACTGTATTATTATCAGTGGTTGCTAACGTGTTTAATAATAATCGAAAATTGGTGAATGTTACATCAGCAAGATCTATAAGTTGCTCATTATTACGGATTGATGAAAATCCAGTGAAATCAGTTTCTGTTGAAGTTACCATATTATTATTATTATTTTTGAGAGGTTCTACATACGTCTTTCAGTTCTTTATATAAATAGGTGAGGTCTATTTCTGTTTGATTTCAGAATCAAAATTTAGTTATAAATATATCTATTACATGTGAAACAAGTGAATTCATTTCTGCAAATAGGATACAAGGCAGCACTTTTTCAATTTTATCAAGCGAACGATGAGGTCGACATTTCCTAACTGACTACTCCGGGAAGAAATGCCGTAACAAACTCAGAGGTAAATGTATGTAAATGTATTGCCTGCATTATTGAATTTTAAAAATTTACCAACTTGATATTCTTGATAACTTATTGAAGTCATATCTACTTCATGACACGTTTCTGATGAGCGAATTGATTGAAGTAGATGGTTGATCAGTACGATGTTGGATACTTCAGTTTTCTTTCCCGTTCTATAAAACATCTGTACTGTGATTTAGATACAGATTCATTCAATGTTTTTTAAGGGTAGACTAAAGGAAATATCGTTGGTACATGTCTGATTTCTTGCCACAAATAAAACGATCACTGCCTATTAAACCACTTGGTTTTGGGTACCATGGCCATCCATCAACACTAAACAATATTTTCTATAAGCATTATTATTATTATTTTATTGGGACAAGCCCGCCACAACTACCCAATATCGCTGCAACTTCTGTAAGCCATCTTTGACTACTGTTTTTTTTATAGTTTATAGGTCGACGTTTGACCACCATCTCGCCTGATGGTAAGCGATGATGTGGCCGACGATGGAGCACGCCTACCTATGAGCAACCTGTTCACTCGGGACTTGAAGACACCCAAGTCATATTTGACGGGGAACACAGCCTCTGGCAAGGAATTCCATTCCTTAGCGGTTCGCATGAGGAAGCTTGACGCGAAACGCTTCGTTCGATACTATCATAAATATATCTGTTATCTGATACAACCATGAAAACATCGGAACACTGAAGTTCGGCGTGCCCCCGGGGTCATGAATAACTGCCTTGATTCCCGCAACGAAGTAAATCAGAAGATATTATTATAAAACGAGATGAAAAAAAAAACGATAGTTTCCCCTCCCCTTGGTGAATTATTGCAGGAGACAGAATGATAAGCCTAAAGGTACAACAAGAGAAGCTATAAGACAATAAGATAATCTATAAGCATTTTATCAAATACTAGATTTAAATAAAGTTGTTACTTACTTTTTTCTTTTGATGCCAGCTATCCATTTCTTGTGCTGTTCTATTTTCCAAGTAGCTGTTTAGAATCGATAAAATGTACATTTACTCTTTCAAAAACATATTCTGAGGTGACCCAAAAGTAGCCATAAGCAACTAAGTTCGTTTTGTTGTATAATGTTGGTTCCCTTGACGTTTTTCTGAATGTTGGCTACCGCAGGGTACGGATTCGGACATTAGTTCTAAGTTTCACAAGGACTTGTATGTACGTTGAATGTCATCGGCTGTCATCAACAATGCTTTACGAATTGTACCTACTCTTAAAAAAATTGAAATCTGTAATTTTAGGTTGGCGACTTGGAGGTGTATGACCAATATTTTAACTATGATCGTTCTGAATGCCCTAATGATGATAATTCAAAGATGCAATTACCACTAAAAGTATTTGTGTTAAGGTGTTGCCGTGTTGTTCCCATTCCAGAACAATTTTAATGATTTGAATTAATTAATTACTTAATAGTTTCAACTAATTAAGTAATATTAGGATTGATATAATTATAAATGAAAGAAGTTTTATATTATTTGAGAATAATATTTACTTATTGATGACGAGCAACTTAGCTGTATATAAACAGAATTTTTCATAGGCAGTCTCTTTGTGAGTGACCCATAAATTGATGTTTCGGGTGTCTAGGTTATAGGCTGTTTACACATTATGCCGCAGGCCGCAGCAGCACTGCTGCATTGTGGCAATGTAGGTATGTGATGTGTAACGTAGTGACATTGTATTTCTAAACGTACCAACGACACAGGAGAACATCGAATAGAAATGGAAACATTTAAAAAATAAATACGTAAGTAGTGGTCCATCATTGTCTGTGACCATGATTCCTGCCTACGTGGTCAGCATTCTTGGATTCAAATTGAGAATGTTGGAGATAGCATCGGCTTTGTATACAATTTCGATCTACCCCAGGATACATGGTGAAGCGGTCGTTTTAATATTTATTTTATTTACTTTGTCCTCACTGTAATTTTCAAACAAACATTTCGTATATTTTAGGTTTCCTACGCAGCGAGCTATGGAGAGGGCTATGCTCGGAGTCTCTCTGAAGGATAGGATCCGTAACAAGGTGATCCGACAGAGAACTAAAGTTACCGATGAAGTCCAAAGGATTAGCAAACTGAAATGGCAGTGGGCGGGTCACATTTGTCGAAGAATCGATGACCGCTGGGGTAGACGTGTTCTGGAGTGGAGACCGCGTCTAGGCAAACGTAGTGTCTCCAGTGCTCTTCGGCTAGGTGGAGTGACGATATCCGCAAGGTGGCTGGCAGTGGTTGGATGAGGAGAGCTGAAGATCGAGCTCAGTGGCGCCGGTGTGCCTATGTCCAGCAATGGACGAGAATAGGTTGTTAATAATAATGAGGTTACGTATTTACATCTGGGATAAAATAAAGATAAGATTATTTTTTTGTTTTATTCTGATGATTACGTAATAACAATTTATACAAAATATTAGCATACAGTAGTTTACATATACATATGCATTGCATCATTATCTTCACATCATCATTCTTCAGTCAGTTATCACAGAAACGTAGGTAGTTATAAATGAGAGCAACTGTTCTTTTGCTCACAAGGGGCGCATATGTGCATGAAGTCTGTTTGTCCAAGTATAGGCTACGGACAACCCATTGGACATTACATTTTTGACAGACGATATTATAGATAGTGATTGGACAACCAGATCTCGTTCAGCACGAGGTCCCCTTGCTGCTACTTGGTGAGCATAAAATTGCCCTCATCTCACACAGACCTACTATTGAAGATCAACTTCAACTTGCATTGGTTTCACTTTGAGTTTTTCCGCAAGCGCTGCACTAGACTCGATCTGTTGTTGAACATATGACACTGTGCCGCTGGCTTCTGCTTCTGCCGCCGCTTTCTTCTCTTTGTCTCCTGGAGCCATCACGGCCAGATTAGGATCCGTCTAGAAAAAAAAGGATGCTTATGAATAAATCAATATTCTTGTTTTTTAATTGGTTAGGTATGTCATGCATGACTCCTAGTTTTGTACTAACTTTGTTCTTAAAACCTAAGAACCACAACATCCAAAAAACTTTTATAATAGCTATCGTGAGACGTACTAAATTAACTAAAAATCGCGGGTTACTGTATATTCACGTGAGTAACCCGCGATTTTAGTTAATCTAAAAACCTGTTTGTATTGCATTACTCACTGGTTCCAACTGTCGCCAATGTTGTATGCAGTCAGCGAGGCGGTCTCCGAAACCAGGCGCGAACCGTTCAGGGTCGACAGCCACGAAGCAGTGCCCCAGGTTGGCTGGTCCACCGTCGCCCGCGTGGGACCATGACCGTACGTGGTGTCCGTAGTTAGCACCTGTTTCATGCATATAAATATGTGATTTTGGTTTTAAAAATTATGAAATTGGAGCACGTAGTAGTTATGTTTCGGTATGTGACTGAGAGACTGACAATCATAGGTCGGCAATTCACTAAGGTTGGTGTTGAGTGTATCCATGGATGGATTGTCATCAGGTGGTAATAACAAAAAATGGCTGACCTGACAATATTCCACAGAAAAGCTCCACCATCGCTGCTAGCCCGTATCCTTTGTAGCCAGATGTGGTCTCATTACCACCCAACGGCATTAGGCACTTCGTATCGAACGCCTGGAAAAATTGTCAAAAAATTAAGTTATGGCTCTTATGAGTTTAAGAGAATATAGGTACAGTTTTTATTGTGATTTCTCCACAGAAGTCGACAATATTAGTTAAAAGTTTTAAATTATTAGTGGTAGAACTTACCACTTGAGCGTCTGTAGTCTCCTTGCCATCAGGTCCTTGTGCCCAGCCGTGGGGTATGGGCTCGCCCTTACGAAGTTGCATTTCAATCTGGAAAATTTTCATAAATATTTCACACATTTTCTTCCGATTAGCGCAAATTCTATTCTTCAAAAGTAATTATTTGGCATTAGAAAAGAATTTCTGTCAATTTTATTTATAACTTTACCTTTCCCACAGCAACTGCAGTGGTGGCCATGTCGAGGTAGAAGGATTCACCCTTCGAGGCAGGTGCAACTACTGACACAGGATTGGTTCCTAAAGCTGCCTGGAAATTAATATAAAGTAAAAGTTAGGTAATGGTTTGGAATACGTAGTTGATTGAATACCGAGGGGTCAAGTAGGCTGCTACGAGGAAGACTGTTTTTAAAATGTGTGTACCACTGACTTTTCCTTTGGGTTTCTTATGTAAAAGTAATAGGACTCACCTGTTTACTTCTAGCCGGCGCTAGCAAGGGTGAGGTGTTGGTGAAAGCCATTCCAATGAGACCTTTATCTGCTGCCATTTGAGACCAGAAACCAGCCATTCCATTGTGATTGGAGCCTGGAATTATTTGATCAATCCATTAATCACATGCGCTGCTATATATATATATATATGTTGCTGCTAGCGGCTGATTACTGATACCGGGTCGTAGTCGCTTTCAGCATGTCAGTATTTCTGGCCTCATTTGAGGAAGGTTACGTTCAACAATGTCCTTTGGCCGATCAGATGATATTTTGATCCCTAACTGCTAAGTATTAGATTTATAGGTACCCATTTACGCCAGTTGATGAAACGGTAGAAACTAGCTCCGTAGGTTTTTTCTAGTCAAATCCACGAACAAATTAAGAAGATCTATTGAAAAAAACATTTAAGGTTCAAAGTATGTGGTGCTCTATTGTTTTTTCACTTTCTGCCTAAATGCTATACATTAATCGAAATTGAATTAACCTTTTGAATGCACCGATATGAGACACAATAGAAAATACATTGTGTCTCGCGGGGATCCACTTCTTAGACACACGAAAGGTTATATGAATTACAAGATTGGTACCTTTTACTGACACCCATCCTACGCCAGTCTCCTGAGCCTTTTTGATAGCTATATCCATTGCGAACTGGCTGGCGGTAGCACCAAGCACGTTGTTGGCATCGACCCACGCTGTCGACTGGGATTCCTTCAGAATCTTTGGCTGGTTATTGGGTTTGCAGGCACCACTTAAAATATCGTTGATATACATTTCTGAAAAATAAAGACTGCCATGTACAAATTGCTCTTCATGGGTAATATAATAATGGTTACTTATAGGTAATTGTTACATTTCTCTTGTTCATGCGGAGATGAGAATGTTTACGAAACTACAATGCCAGACTACGATTAGCGAAACATTGATCAGGTACATACATAGGTACGTACAATATTGGTTCCGATCATATTTTTTACCACTAGCAAATTGTTTTGAGTTCGTGTTTGGAAAGATTATTTCAGTATTTCAGTACCGAGTACGAGTGACGAAATATTTAGTCTATCCTTACTTCCTTACTTATATATTATATTATATTATAAATCGGAAAGTGAGTTTGTTTGTTCCGCCTTCACAACGTAACTACTGAACCGATTGCTTTGAAATTTTGCAGAGGTAAAGTTAGAAGTCCGGATTTAATAATAGGGACTAGGGTACTTTTTATCCCGGAAAAATTTGATATTCCCGAGGGAAAACAAAAGTATTGGTATAGATGGCGCTGTGTGTATTGGTACCTATATGTCACATAGGCCACTTTTTATCCTTTTGTGACGCGAGCGAAGCCGCGGGTAAAAGTTAGTACAAAAATAAATGTACTCTTGACGATCATGTACCTACCTAATCGATTCAGTCCATGACTAGGGTGTCCAAACGTATCAGCCTGGATCAGCAACGCGGCCTGCAGGTCAGCTGCCTTGCTCGTAGTGCCGACAGCCTTCAGGCAGTCTGACATGAACCGCTGGGCGTCTGTTATCTTTACTCTACCCATCGTTAAAGAAACTGGAAACAGATAGACAAATATTATAACATTTATACTCTTTCTTCCTTTCTATCTATCTTACTTCTTAACATAACATAACATAACATCATGCCTTTTATCCCCGTAGTCATCCCTATGCCTACGGGGATAAATTAAATGCCGTAATATGCACCTGCATATTACGGCATTTAATGCCACTGTTAAATGTAACACCCACTTTTCACTATTTATGTTATGAGTCCCATGTAATAGGCGGTGTCCCTATTGCCATATACCGGGCACAATTCCAGACTTCGTGCTACTACTGAGTATTTTTTTAAAAAACCCAGTAATACTTTGCCCGACAGTCGCACTTGCGACCACTCGGCCAATGAGGCAGTCTTACTTCTTTTGTTATAAATGCGAAAGTTTATGAATGTGTGTTTGTGTGTATGTTTGTTTCCATGTCACACCAAAACGGCTGAAGGGATTGAGATGAAATTTGGAACAGGAGTTTGTTATGATTTGGAATAACAGATAGGCTTTTATACCACGGGACCGACATGAAGCCGCTGGCAGACGATGCTCTGTGTAGATGTATGATGTGTATGAAACGGTTTATTAATGACTTCTGATTAGGTTTTTTTAAGTAGATAATAATTAATTTAATACAGAAACTGATGCACTGGATGTAGGTTTGAAGGTGAATGAAGAAACCCATGAAACACTAACAAAGTGTTCGGTCTTCTAAATTAATGCTTACTTTTTTTTGAGGGGATAAATCATCCAATGACTTCTCCTGTCGGGGTCAGGGCGAGAGGGAGTCTCAGACTCATACTGACTAAAACCACCCTGTTCCTACTCCTGCAGTCTGCACTTCGAGCCGGAGCCCCAGTAACCCGTTATGTATTCCAGGGCTCCGTAAAATTAATGGTTACTTAGATTTACGTGATACGCGCGCTCTATACTTGCAAACAGTTCTTAGTCTACCTTGCTTTAACTAAAAGAAAACATATAGATAGATACAAGCGGATAGCAGTTTCCTCGACTGCCTACCTAAGAAGATAATACCTGTATTAATATTTATGTTAACAATAGTTAAGTATGACGTCATAGTAAATGATCGTTCACGATATAGAGAATAGAGAAGAGATAAAGAGAATTAGATCTCTCAGTGGTTGGTCTCTAGTTGAGACAACGCATAGAAACATACTATAACTAGAATGTCTGTTTTTTGTGTTTATTGATCTTTATGGACTTGTCCTAGAAAATAGAATAGGCTGTTAGTTTCTAGACAACATTTAGTACCTAAGTAGTAAGTACCTTCTAGGTATATATGACTGTACAGTTGGTGCGGTCGCGGGTTCGATTCCCGCAAGGAACAACACTTTGTGTGATCCACAAATTGTTGTTTCGGGTATTAGTGTCATTATGTATGTGAACTTGTATGTTTATAAACGCACCCACGACACAGGTGAACATCCTTATGTGGAGCAACGTATTAAAAAAAAAACACAAAAAATATTACCTACACACTTTTTCCAACTTAATTTCACCAAGCAAATTGAGAAAAAGGAAAAAGATGACTTAATATTCCTTCTCGAGAAAATACAAATAAATGCATAGTCACATTCTAAAATTAGAATGAGCCTCAAGGGCAATCCTTGTGATCGGTCAATGACCTGTGTAAAGAGACCTGACCAATTTGTACCCGAGGCGGGACGTAATGCCCTTGTTACGCCTTGGGCTCATTATAATGTTGTATGTAAATAATAATAATAATAAGCCCGCAGGGCACCTTGAGGCGAGGTGACGGGCATTAGCGATCCCGCGGGCTACCATCATCCCGAGTGCTCCAGGGAGAGGTCACCGTTCCTTCTTCTCCGGCTTGCCTTAATTGGCTGGCTGGAGTGAAAGATGACAAGGAACAGGTCTCCCACCTCTGGCTTGCCTTCATTGGCCGTCCAGAGTGGAGTCGCGAGAGCAGTGAACCTGCTCGGAGGGTAAGAAACTATTCGTAAGTCGCGAGTGGGCCAGGGATGCAGGAGGCTTCGGCTGGAGCAGATGATCTGAGTAGAAAGCGGTGGTAGTTTCTTAACCCTTCAGCCACTCACATTCTCGTTGCCCCTCTGTTGCTATATCTAGCAACCATTTCCGGGGCCCGGTCGGTGAGTTGGCGAGTCTCCGCCTGCCATTTTTACGTGTAAAAATTACATTGTTTCGGCAGGTGTCATAGTCATCCATAGTTCCCAATTTACCAGTCCACAGCAACCCATCCATAGCCCTACCTTTTTTTTTCCATTATTCACAATAGTCCTACACTAACCGGGGACTGCCCTTGGGTGCATTTCCATAGTGCATACAGGGATAGTCGCCGGTTTGTGTGTCCATTACATTTATATTATAGTTGTCTAAAGGGCCTCTGCGCAGTTGGCTTCGGCCCCTCGTACGCCTCCCAAATGACCGGGACCCTGTGGTCCCGTGAATGGTAAAGACATACATAATAATAATAATAATAAATAAGCTTTATTGTACACCAAGTAAGTAATTACACATATTCGGATATTATAAAGAATAAGGAGGGTACAAGGGCGGCCTTATCGCTAAAAGCGATATCTACCAGGCAACCTTTGGGTGTATGGAACGATGGTTAATTCAATAGGGTAGTCCAGGCATACATAAATATTAACCACTAGCAAAATAAATAAACAAACATATATATATATATACTAAATTATATACACATACATGCATACCAAATATATATATATATATATAAATAAATACATATACATAACCATATATATATACAATCTAAATAAGTATATAAAGGAGCTAATACGATTCATGACGTAGACAAATAATAATCTTTAACTTTAGCTTTAAAGGAGGCAAGTGACTGTGCTTGTCTCACCGACACTGGGAGTGCATTCCACAGGCGAACAGCTTGGATCGTAAAAGATTTATCATATGCCTTAGTAGAATGCTGAGTCATCCCAAGCCTCAACCTCTCCGACGCTCTCAGGGATCTTGAATGTGTGTCATGGTGGAACTTGAAACGTTCTTTAAGATATTTAGGGGTTACAGGATTATACAGTATACTGTAGAGTAAGGACAAGACATGCATATTCCGGCGAAGGCGGATTGGAAGCCACTTGAGTTTGTTGCGATATTCGGAAATATGGTCATATTTGCGTAAACCAAATATGAACCTAATACCGAAGTTTTGGAGCCGCTCAAGCTTATTTAGCTGTACTTCAGTAATGTCTAGATAGCTGGCATCGGCATAGTCAAGGATGGGCAGAAGAAGTGATTGAGCGAGCGCAATTTTGGTAGCAGTGGGAAAAAGTTCCGTAGTCTACGTAACGATTTCACCGAAGCAAACATCTTCCGACTGACCTCCCCCAGCTGGGGTCCCCAAGTAAAGTCCCGGTCTATAATAACACCCAAATCCTTCACTGAGTCGCTATACGTTAACGTAGTGCCATCGAATACAACCGGTGGGACCTGCGACCAAATTATTCTTGAGCTCAGTCGAGAGCTACCCACAACAATGAGCTGGGTCTTCGAAGGGTTAACCCGTAGCCCATGAACCTTACTCCATTCCGAAATTCGCGCCAAATCTGTGTTGATCATTTTAACTGCTTCGGAGAATTCGTGAGGAGGTGCCTGTGAATAAATTTGCAAATCGTCAGCATACAAGTGGTAGGATGATAGAAGGTCGTTGGAGATAGAATTTATGAAAATTGCGAAGAGTAAAGGAGAGAGAACGCCCCCCTGCGGTACGCCAGCAGTCGTAGTAGACCAAGAAGAAAAGGAGTCTTCAATATGGATTCGCTGCCGGCGGCCACACAGGTAACTACGAAACCAATCAGTCACAGCCGGAGACATGTTAAGAGAGTTCAGTACTCCCAGCAGTATATCGACGTCAACGGTGTTAAAGGCATTGCTGAAATCCAGCAACGCCAGAAGAGTAAGATTACCGTTCTCAATGCCAGATCTAATGTCATCCGTAATGTTGACCAATGCTGTAGTGGTACTATGTCCCGGACGAAACCCGGACTGGAAAGGATTGAGAAGATTGTATTTGTTGAGGAAAACACTAAGTTGCTTGTGGATGAGGCGTTCAAGGACTTTTGATAGGAATGGTAAGATAGAAATGGGGCGATAGTCGGAGAAACTCCCAGGTTTGGGTTTTTTGGGTAGAGGAGTAATTTGTAAATGTTAAGTAAGTATGTTCATTTATTGCCGTGTGGTGTCGTCAGAGCACATTTGTCACCAGCATTGCTCTTTCCGCGGGTATCCTAAGACTCGTAAGAGCCACTTAAAAGACTAAGGACTACGGAGCCGCGGAAGGTCTATCGGCGGCCAGAGCTCCGGCTCGAAGAGCAGGAGTAGAAACAGGGTGGTTTGTGGTCAATAAGAGTCTGACACTCCCTCTCGCTTGACCCAAGGCAGGAAAAGATGTCGCGGAGAACCTAACGGGTAACCGGGGCTCCGGCTCGACGTGCAGGAGAAGGAACGGGGTGGTTTTTAGTCAGTAAGAGTCTGACACTCGCTCCCGCCTCACCCAGGCGGGAGAAGTCATTCGATGATTTTCCCCCCTTAAAAAATAAAATAAAAAAAGGCAGGAAAAGATATTGGATGATTTTCCCGCCTCAAAAAAGGAACTAAGGACTACACATTTTTGACATAGATCGGGCAATAGTATTCTGTGATATATTATTAAATTTGAATCTTTTAAACTGCTGTCTCCAACCCGTCAAACAAGCCGTGTAGATACTAGATTTTGACAAACTCCTATTATTTGAAAACGGTTATCCAGCAGCGGAATATCACCGGTTGTTGTTGTTGATGATGCTCCTATTATAGTGCAAGTGAACCAGGGTATGACGTAAACTGTAACTTCTTCATCAGAGTTAACGATTTAACCTAATGAGCTGCTTATACTAATCTAAGATAATTTTAGAACAAACAAACAAATAAGTAGATGTCCATGGGCGGCGTTGATGGCTAACTATTAAGTGATCCGTCTACTCATTTACCAGCTTATCCCATAAAATGATAAACGACACCATTTAAAAAGAAACTATTTTAGGTAGACTGAATACAATTAGGTAAAAATGTTTAAGATGTTGGTTATGAAGTTAGCAATTTTTTATTGGCATGATTTTCGTCTTCTTTGCTATTCTTAGTTTGTCTCTTTGGTATTTTGTGAGGGAACATGATCCTTAAACGTAGAGTGTACGTTTCAATGGCGCGGCCATGACGACTTCCTAAGTAAATAATGTAGATGGTGCTAAAAAGCGTTGATTGCTAATTTTTATGATGATATGGGACTTGGGACATTTAGCTGATGGAAGGTAATCTGCCAACCCTGAGCTAACCCATGGATAGGTACTAGAACCCGACCTGAGCGTACGGCGCGTCGCGTTCCGTGCGCGCGTCAAAGAGACATCAGACCACCACGGATGGGGCCTAATAGGGCTGATGCCGATACGGAGTCGCGAAGAACCTAACGGGTTACCGGGGCTCCGGCTCGAAGTGCAGGAGTACGAACGGGGTGGTTTTTAGTCAGTTAGAGTCTGACACTGACAGCCATTCGATGATTTCCCCCTTAAAAAAACCCATGGATACTCGCCAAACGTCGGTTCATCAAATTCATCACGTTAGAAATTAAAAATCTTATTACTTTTACACAACAAAACCTTCGTCAAATTACAGACAGTAGAAAAAATTATCGTAAACCTAACTTCATATAATTTTACCTCGTAGTGCCTAATAGTAAATACTTAAGTCTATTTATACAACAAAGGAAGGATAATTTTCTGTTAACTTAGAGGAAAAATATAGGTAACATGGTGGACATGATAAATAACGGAATGCAAATGCATTTCGGAATAAAGAATATCAGTTTGTTTAAAGTAGCATTATTTTGTTGCGTTGACAATTTCTTTAAAGCAATTTCAAGATGGATAAGTAATGGGTAAAATGAAATGGTCAATGAAATAACGGAGATTTTTCTTAATTTTTTTTTCTCAGTCTTCTCTTGATACCGAGTACAAAAATGCATATCAAAATCACTGCATTTGATGACTCCTAGTGATACAGATATGGGAGAGTCATGTTTAGGTCCGGATGGACCGGCACGACCGGACTTATACCACGACCTCACAGAAACCCAGCGCGAAACAACGTTTGCGTCGTTCATCGCTTTTGAGTGAGGCCTCCTTCCATCCCTTCGCCCCAAATTCCCTACCCTCAAAAGGTCGGCAATGAACTTGTCACTCCTTGGGTGTCGTGAATGTCAATAGGCAGCGCTGACTTTTACTCATTTGAAGACCAATTCCATCTTAAAAAGGTAATGTTGTGATCAGAGGATACATAAATATCCACATGTAGTATGTATGTAGTCGCCCTGAAGACACGGTGGAACACACCGTAGCGGAATGCCCTGCGTGGGCTGAGCACCGCCGTGCCCTCAGGGAAGTGATCGGCGATGGGGACCTCTCGCGTCCGGGCCTAGTGCAGGCCATGATGCGGAGCGAGGGGGACTGGGATGCCGTCTCCTCCTTTTGCGAAGCAGTCATGCTAGCTAAGGAGGAGGCGGGACGCGTGAGGCAGCGAAGCGCTGCCTCCTCGCAACCCAGCCGTCGCGAAGGACACACCGGGCGTCGGGGATCGCGGGACGATCTCCGGCCACCGTAAGCGCGGGCCTGCGGACGGCGAGCATGGGTGGCTCCCTGTCCGACCAGAAACAGACCCGAGCGTACGGCGCGTCGCGTTCCGCGCGCGCCTCAAAGAGCCATCAGACCACCACAGATGGGGCCCAATAGGGCCGATGCCGAGCCGGAGCCCCGGTTACCCGTTAGGTTCTCCGCGACTCCTACATACGTATAGATATTCATTTTATTTGCCATGTACCCCAAATGGCTTCAGATAAGCAAGATAGCTTAAGTTTACTTGATTACACAAGTTACTAAGCATTGATACACGCTTATCTAAGTCATTACGTATTGTGATAACTTAGTTGTTTACATTGCGTAACATACCGGCTATTATTAAAAAAATCTCGAATCCGAAAAAATCCGATCCTGTATGAATATCGAGATAAAAAGTAGCCAAATGAACTCACTGAAAAGGAAGTTTGTCAATTGTAAAGAATTTTTTAAACTAATTCAGTACTTGATACAGCTCCCAGTTGTGCAGTCTCTTTTGTCTGTGTTTTGTTCTGTCTCTTGCATTAAATTCACGGAAGGAAATAGAAACTATAGTTTTATCTTCTCCTCTAATAATATCTTCTGACGTATTTCGTTGCGGATTTATGTCCTTGTTATGCGAGTACGCGTCGCACTTCAGCGTTCCAGTGTTTTCATGATTGTATCTACTGTAGATCCTAGCTTATAGGGTTAAAGCGATCCCATTAAGCAAGTCCAGTAGTTACAGAGTCCATTTAAACACAAAAACTATCAAATCTTTTCTCCATATTCCAATATTTAAATGAGGAAAGATTTACAACGGATACAAATAAGACGCGGTGTAAAAAAGTCAAAGGCAAAATATATTTTTGCACGCGATGCAATGCAAAAAGTCACGATATGTGTATAAGTGTCACATAGGTACATCAAAGTAAAATTCAAGGTAAACCACATTATAAATGGACTTGGCTGAAAAATCAATAAAATAAGTAGCTGTAAGTACTTATGTCGAACTAGTGGTGCAGTAGTCGCGCATTAACATTTTGATCAAGTCTTGTTCCCTACACTACATGTGTTGACAAACAAACGAGTTCGACTCCAACAGAACTAGTTTCTGTACAAGTGAACAATCTGAGTGTAATATTTGTATCATCAAACTTATTTCTATTTGTAAAGAAAAGAGTGACAATTAAAATCCAAGCTAACAATAAAAACCAACAAATAATGGAACGTAAACGGTTCTAATTAATGCGAAATTAGTCACTAGCCAATCAAAATACAAATGACAAGTATGATAACGATTTAATTTAAGCAAATAGGTACATAATAACAGAAAACTAACAAAACAAGTGTCGTAATGCACTCATTAAGTAATAAATAAAACTCTAATAATACAATACTTACATAATTTTCGTATTTCTCGTTGGTAAACTTGTTATATTCAATGTTGTTTTTTTTTTAACAACAATGTTGAAATTATTCAAATTGCCACAGATTATACGCGCGCCCGTTGTGCCGCGTGCCGGCTTACTGAGTTTACCAACTTCATTCAGTTTGGTTTCGTATGATGTTTGTATAGTTAGTCGCCGGCTCAATGATGTTTCTAGGAGAATTTATGGCTATATTAATTTTAGCCTACGTTCTAAAGAGCACGCATGTGTCTGGGATGCTAGTTGCTGCCTATTCTAGGAATAGCTGGCTGTTTATGTTTTTATTTGCATAGATATTTTTGAGAGCTGATGTAAATTTATGTAATGTTTGTTTCTGTTTATACGTATCGATAGATTTTGACTTTTACTTTCGTCATACCTATCTTTAGATGAGAATATTTATGATAAAATGTATTTTTCTGATAGATAATGCATTTGGTGACAGTTTGCGATAATGGTATGGATTAGGGACACCTACTTATAATTGACATGTTTTTAAATTTTCACAAGTCGCAGATAAGATGAGATCTGTGTCCCCCACCAAGGTCTCGTTTCTGCATTATCTATCAAAAAACTTAATATGCTTGAGTGATACCCAAAAATAAACTTTAGTAAGTAGGTATTACAGTGAGTTCTTCTTCAAATCAAAATATCATGACATGCACCTATCTGACTGGTTTATGTTATCATATCAACAAGTATGGTAATAAGGTTGACTTTCCAGTGTATTCCAGGCTGACTGATTTCATCACTAAAGAAAGATACGTAAAGGTCATTCGTACAGTTCACTCGTACAGAGATCAATTAATGGAACAAATTGGTTTACGAGTACTTATTTTATGACAACTGCCATTTTGTGTCATTAATACGACCATTTGTTTAATTGACTTCATCTGCAAGTGTCGCGGAGAACCTAACGGGTTACCGGGGCTCCGGCTCGACGTGCAGGAAAAAGAACGGGGTGGTTTTTAGTCAGTAAGAGTCTGACACGCCCTCCCGCCTCACCGAGACGGAAGTAGTCATTCGACGATTTTCCCCCCTTAAAAAAAAGTGTGTCTATTATTTATTTATTTTTTCATGTACACAATACAATAAAGTAATGGTACACAAGGCGAACTGAATGCCATTTGACATTTTCTACCAGTCAATCTAAGGGTTTAAATAAAAGCCATAAGTCTGCGAAAATAAGGTTCTTATTGTACTAAACAACTTTCTTCTTTAAAGTACTGTATTCGGCGCTCTGATTGGCCGGCTCTAATGAACCAACCAATCAGAGTGACGAATGCGGTCTCGTTTTGATCATTTTTAACGTAGAACAAACTTGTACTTAGGCCTCTGATGCAGGCTAGTGATGGGAGCGAATGAATTGAAATGATCACAGTCTGTGGCTTTCTTTAGGTTCTGTTTATTGGAATGAGGAAAAGGTATGAATTTTACATACTCACATACAATACGTATATATATACAAGGTGTTGTTATAAAGCCTCGTCATTTTCTAGGAGGTAACGCGGCTATCGATTGTGAGTCCGAATCAATAAAAAAAATTAGGTACTTAGGTAAATATTTTATAGGTAAATATTTTATACTTTTTCTTACATTGAACCTTTTACAATGACTTCTGTGACTTGCCCCCGAGAAATGTCACGGCTTCAAAACTACACCTTGTATATGCACCTAAATATTTAAAGTTGCATTGTTTCCAGTAACTATGTCTAATTAATGTTTAATACAAACTAGATGTTACATTATTTCTACATGCTTTCAAGTTTTTGCACATTGAGTTACTAGGTAATTATTAGGTATCTTTGTCGCATACGAAACGAGGAAAACCCATTGTCCCAACCCATGTCAGATACTTATGTGGGGTAAAATTATCCTTAAAATGGTAAATTACATATACTTTGCAAAATCACTGGTAATATGCGAAATGTATGCAGACGACCTGAGTATCACGTGCCTACATACCTCTACAATATTATATATATGTAGTATAGTAGCTATGTATTTACATAAGAATAAATATAGTCGACAATAACCTTGACAGTATCAAGGTCGTTTGCGATTCATTGATAATGAACTTGATCGTAGAGCACTGTTCATTATAACTGATTCATCTTAAAGAAAAAAATTAACAGGATTTAGAATCTTCAGGCATAGGTCTTAATTGCTCGCTGGGCGACTTTGAGGAGGCAGAAATCAGGGACTAGAGCCTCTAGAATCTTTATATATATAATTCTTCTGTGAGTGTGTATGTCACTGAACTTCTCTCAAACGACTGAACCAATTTTGATGAAATGTTTTGTGTGTGTTCAAGGGGATCTGGGAATGGTTTAGATTCACAAAGCAGCCCCGGCAGATTGCTGTTTAGGTTATTTATCCTAAATAGCTGAACTAATTTGAATGAATTTTTGTTTATACATTCAAGTGGATATGCAGGACAACGTCTGTTGGGTCCTCTAGTACCTATATAAAAATGACACCCGTTTCCCGTTGTCACGCCATAACTTGAGAATGGCTGGACCGATTTGGCTGTTCTTTTGTTGTTGTGTTTGTTATTGTCAGGAGTAGGTTCTTATGATCGAAAAAAAATTCTGAAAATCTTATGGGAACGGGAGAAAACGGGATTGCGCGTACGAAGGTAGTCTGTTATAAAGCCATTTTTTTCTGTAGTTTAACTCATTTTGTGGTACATTTTGTGTACAGTACATAGAGCATAGTAGGATCACATGTCTGAAGGAACACGAGTAGCCTAAGTAAATTGACACTGCTCAGACACAAAAAACTTCGATTAAAATTTTTCAATGCTCCATTGCATTGTGGAAGGAAGACAATCAAACATACTTTCGTTTTTAAAATAGGTATTATTATATAGTAATACGTATATAGGTATCTACAATAACCAGTGAAAGCATAGTGGTCAGGAGGTTTAAGACGCCCGCTTCTCATGCATGAGTGTGCGGGTTTGAAACCTACCAAAGGCAAGTACAAATGTGACTTTGTCCGAGTTATATGTACTTTCTAAGATCATCTAGACATCACTGACGAACGGTGAAGGAAAACATCGTGAGGAAACATACTTAGGCTTATAATTTCTAATTATAAGTTTGAAATCGCCAACCCGCATTGAGCAAGCGTGGTGAGTTATGGTCAAACCTTCTCCGTGTAAGAAGAGGGCTTTGGTCAGCAGTGGGCACTTATATACTGTTGATGTTTGATGATGATCTACAATTTTATTTTCATGATAAAATATAAAAATATTCCATGTTTTTGTTGTTAAGACGACTCCAAACATGGAGATAATTTGAGCTGATAGAGATTGTGACGTAATAGGTGTACTTAAATAAAGATAATGCCATCTGTTATCTATGCCAGTGGTAAGAAAAACTATATTTAATAGCAGTCAAGATTAAAATAACTTGAGATCACACCCTCTATTTTCAAAGGCGTAAGCAGAAGTTAACTTCTAGTGGTTATTTATTTCATCATCTACAAAATACGACTACTTGTTTACTACTTACGACACGTATATTTTTACATAATATAACATAATATCACGCCTTTTTATCCCCGAATGGGGTAGGCATAGGTGCACATTATGCCACTATACCATGTAACACCCACTTTTCACTATTTATGTTATGAGTCCGGGAGAAGTGATTCGATGAATTCATCGAATCACTTCCCCCTTAAAAAATACATTTATCGTTTGTGACAAGTGTACGGGAAGGAACGGGTGCATGATTAAAATAAATAGGAGAATAGGGTGTACGATTATTAAATGGTCTTTATCCTATATCTAACTGCCGTACTCTGAGACTTTAATGATGACTTAAACTATTCCTTAGTTACGATTCTGAGTGCGGCGGTTATTATTACGTTTAATGTTATTTGTATCACGAATCACGATACTGCATTGGTGTGATAAGATTACCTGATTTATTTATTGTATTTAATAATTGATGTACACAAACAGCACAGACGATAATACATATATAAAATTAGAGTAGGTACATAGGTGGTACTTATTCCTGTTGGAATTTGTTCCAGTAGACCTGAGACAGGTTTAAATAAGACAAAAGATACAGTGTGTAACTGAAGCGAAAAATTACAATCTAAACATCTTCTATATACATATAATAAAATCGTAGGAAAGTGAAAACTGTACATCGAATATTTTTTTAAATAATGCTTTGGGCGTGATCTACAGTGGATACCGAAACTAAGAATATGGTTTTTAGAATTTTTGTCTGTTTGTCTGTTTGTATGTCCGGGATGAGCTCAAAAAGTGCTGCATGGATTTTCTTCAAATTTCGCATGAATATTACTAACAGATCGGGTCAATATATAGGCTACATATTATCATGTCATCAACTACGGTGTATGAGCTGCGAATCACTATTCCACGCGGACGAAGTCGCGGGCTCAGCTAGTAAGAAATAATATGTAAGATTGAAAAATTATCCTTTGTCTCCTATTCCATTAAAAATAATTCGTGGAAAGAATGTAATAATGATTCGTGGATTTAATAAAAGGGTTTCGTGTTTGAAATCGGGGTTGGTTCAGATTCGATTTCAAAAATTTCTTAGTACTAGCACGGAGTCTGGATTTGTTGGTACCTAGTTTACGGCACTAGGCTAAGCAGGTCCTATTAACCTTAACCCTATTTATGGGGTACAACTGGTCAAAAAACAAACATTCGAAAATAGTACCCCTCATTTTTTTGAAGTCGGTAAAAAGTGAGTGTAACGATGTACTCGATCGGGGATTCAAAATTCGAAAAACTGAATTTACAAACTCACATAACTATAAATTGTATGTTTGTCACTTCGTCAGTTTGTGTGTACAATTTCCAGCATTACATTACATGACAATAGTCAGTGATTTATCACTGTTTACTAACAGATAGTCAAATGAAATGTCAACTATTCTGTTTAACTGCTACAGTACAGTTTAATAAGTATTATCTTACACAAGTCGTGTCGTGTAAATTACAATTACATTTTATCTTGTAAGTCGTGAAATATTGTACACTATAAGTAGTTTATTAGTGTTTTAATAGTCCATTTTGTGTCAAACAGGAATCGACTGAGTGTTTTGTTCTAAGTTGTCGTCTCGTGGCTGATATAAGTACCTACCTAATGTTAATGATGAACTAACTACAAGTGGCATATTCATACTGTTAATAGAATCTTTTACCAAGATTAGGTAATTGATTTCCTCCTCTTACTATTATCACGTCACGAAGGTCAACATCAAATAGTTTCAAGAAAAAAACCATCTATTTTCCAATTATCTCTTTTTTAGTCTCTCTTTACAATTTTGTTGGTTGAGTGAAGAAATCTCATATATTTTTTACCCTATTTTCTTGGTGCATATAAATGAGGGGATTTTCTAATGATAGTTCAGTTTCCTCGTGTCTTATTACAGTTACGTGGTTAGCTGAAAGCTGATCAGTGTGGATCATATTTCTGTGTGTACATGGTGTTTTAATAAAAGTAAATTCGAAGTGTTTGAAGCGCATTGATTGGCTCTTTTCTACAGAATAAGTTAAGAATTTTAGGTAATTTAAAGCAGTATTATTCATGATAAGATTGTTTTTTTTTGCAAATCGATGCCGCTTCATTTGTTTAATGTCTAAACTAAATAACGTTCAAAGTTATTAGCATTTTTGGCAGTGGTACATGATTCTAGTTTTAATGGACACTTGAAGTTTCTGGTTGGTGTCACTCGTTTCAAGTTTTTGGTGAACCCATATATGATATCATATCAACCATAAAGGATATTATATGTAATATTCTTGATTATTGATACCCTTGGCGTGATGTTATGTTATAACATAACATACCATCACGCCTTTTATCCCCGAAGGGGTAGGCAGAGGTGCACATTATGCCACTGTACAATATAACACCCACTTTTCACTATTTATGTTATGAGTCCCATGTAATAGGGGGTGAGCCTATTGCCATATAGGTACTGGGCACATTTCCAGACTCCGTGCTACTAATGAGAATTTTTTAAAAACCCAGTAATACTTTGCCCGACCTGGGAATCGAACCCGAGACCCCTTGCCCGGCAGTCGCACTTGCGACCACTCGGCCAACGAGGCAGGCATTGGGTCTTATCTACAGCATAAGTTAAGAATTTTAGATAATTAATAGCAGTATTATTCATTATAAGATTGTTTTTTTTTTGCAAATCGATGCCGCGGCATTTGTTTAATGTCTAAACTAAATAACGTTCAAAGTTATTAGAACTTTTGGCAGTGGTACAAGATTCTAGTTTTAATGGACACTTTAAGTTTCTGGTAGGTGTAATCCGGTTCGAGTTTTTGCTGAAATCATTTAGGAGTATCCTTTATGACTCTTAACATGACGTCCCACGTTTTATGACACATAATTGTGATCCTTACACACTTGATAACAGTGATACTTATTATCGCTCGAGTTGCAACCATCCTGTAGTTAATTTCCCCTCCTAACACTTAGTACGTTAGGTCTCCCCCCAGAACTAAGTACGACTTTCTTTAAAAGTCTTGGTTGAGGTTGTTCATAAGTATTTGGATTAATAACTTTGTTCTTAACTTGTGCTCAATTTGATATAATTGTGTGGAATATTAGTATAAGCAGGTACATGTAAACATACATATTTAAAACTTTTTTTATTAAATAACGAATTAAGTTTCTTGCTCGTTCTTCTCCATTCGAATCTACATTTTGGAACAAGCACCTAGCTTCACTGACGGACAGACTGACAGACTATTATTTATTATACATTTATTTGACGTTTGAAAAGTAGGTACTTAGCAAATTATGGTTTAATTGAAATAAACGGTTTGACTTTGTTCTGTAACAAAGTGTTAAGTGTGGGAAAACCATGCTTCGCCACGAATGCGCCGGGTCGATCGGAATGATACCTCGGTCTCACAGCAAAACTGACGTGAAACAACGCTTGCGTTGTGTTTCGTCGTGTGAGTGAGGTTACCGAAGGTCCAACTACCCTCCTCCCCAATTCCCAATTCCCAAAACGTCGGTAATGCCTTGGTGTTCTAGGTTTCCATGAGCGAAACCGATTGCTCACCTGATGGTAGATTTGTCTGCTCGTTTACCGGCTTATGCCATAATAAAACAATTTGTTGGTTCGAGTGATCCTACTGAATGATATTTCAAATTTATTAGATTATTGTTATGATTAAGATCAAATACTTTTTAAAGAAATTGCTTCTGATATAAATTTCTTTTTACTTACTTACAGCTTAATTTTTTTGTTTTAATTTATTAATCCATTTTATTTTAGTATCTACAGTCATGCCTGAAGTAAAGTTAGAGGAGGTACGGCGGTTCATGGAGGACAGTCTGAAGGCTGTTGGAGCTCCGGAGTCGGAGGCAAAGGCCCACGCCGACCTACTGATGCATGCAGACACCGTGGGTCATTACAGCCATGGGTTGAATAGACTCGGTAAGTTATTGGGGGACGTTAAATTTAAAGTGCTTTTGATACCAAAATTCATGAAAAGTATTGTAACCAATTCATGAAAACATTTATTTTAAAGACGTTGCTCCACACTAGGATTTTCTCCTGTGTCGTGGGTGCGTATCCAAACTTACAAGTTCACATACACATGACACCAGACCCGGAACGACAATTTATAAATCACACAAAGAGTTGCTTCGTAGGTACAGGGTTCGTACCCGCGACACGTTGTGCGGCAGCCGGTTGCCCAGTCATTGCAACAACCGTGCTGTCATTGTATTTTTTTATGGCATAAGCCTGTAAACGAGCAGACGGATCACCTGATGGTAAGCAATCGGCGTCGCCCTTCCCTTGGACACCTGGAACACCAGAGGCGTTACAAGCGCGTTACCGGCCTTTTGGGGATTAGGAGTTTAAGGATCGTTGGGGATTCAGGGATTGGGGAGATTGGGGAAGGGGAGGGTAAATGGGGCCCCCGGTAACCTCACACGACAAAACACAACTCAAGCGTTGCTTCACGTCGGTTTTCTGTGAGGCCGTGGTATCACTCCGGTCGAGCCGGCCCATTCGTGCCGAAGTATGGCTCTCCCAATATATCAAATGCTTACAATAATAGAATCCTAAACAACCATTTTTTAGTTTCGACTTAGTTTAGTAGATTTTATCGAGGTTAATCAAATCTCTTTACATCGCAACAGGAGAGTTGTTTCTTTACACTCATCATTGTATAAAGATGACATAAATATTCTTTGCAACCATAAAACATTGATAAATTCACAAAATCCTTTGTTTGAAAACTGTGCTGCAATATATTATTTTATCTCTAGGCTTCTGGTAATACTTTCGACCTTGTTTTTTAATTCTTTCCTAAGACAATAGAGGCTTACCTGTTGAGGTCACCGATAAAGGCGTATTGATTGTACCTACAAACGTAAGCATAGTAAGTTATTCCTAAACTGATGAATTTATTCAATCAATTTTAGATTTTATCATAAAACGATAAAGTAGAAAATATCTTTGAACTAAGCCTGCGCTTATAAATGTTTCATTCATATTTATTTTCTTTTTTTATTTTAACAGAATTCTACATTAATGACTGCCAGTCTAAGGCGTGCGTGCCTACAGCTAAACCGGAGATCCTGAAGGAATCTGGAGCCACAGCTTGGGTGGACGGTCACAATGCACTTGGTGCCACCGTCGGCAACTTCTGCATGGACCTAGCCATCAAGAAGGCGAAAGAATGCGGCGTTGGATGGGTTTGTGCTAGAAGTGAGTCCTTAAGAAAATATACGTTTATAAAATTATGTTATTGGACAAGTGAATATTTATTTAACTCTTTAAAGTATTTGTACGGTTCACGTACAACGATTTGGTTGCTGCCGATGCGACCTTAATTAGTAATAATCACTAAACAATGAACTGTAGTTGACAAATTGCATCTAACTTATACCTACTTTGTAACTTTTAGAAATAAACTATTTGTCGACTCACCGAACTCTAATTATCTCTGAGCCATACAGTACTGATGCTTATAGTAAGTTTCTAACTCCACTAAATTAGACTCACTAGACGTCACAATCGATTAAAATGATGTTCACAAAATGAGCTATACTGTCCTTTTTTTGAAACTAAGGACTAAGTCTTGGCATAACTAACACTAATAAGTAACTAAATGTCTAGGGAGTAACCACTTCGGTATGGCTGGCTACTGGGCGCTGCAGGCGGAGCGCGAGGGTCTCATAGGCCTGGCCTTCACCAACTCGTCTCCAATCATGGTTCCCACCAGGTCGAAACAAGTAAGCTCAACGAATATAACTTTTCTGGTAGAGCATTATCAGGTCGGTGCTCGGAGTACCTTCTCAACTGTTGACTGACTGCACGGTTGGTGCGGTGGCTGGGCAACCGGCTGCCGTGCAACGTGTCGCGGGTTCGTTTCCCGCACGGAGCAACACTTTGTGTGATCCGCAAATTGTTGTTTCGGGTCTGGGTGTCATGTGTATGTGAACTTGTATGTTTGTAAACGCACCCACGACACAGGAGTAAATCATAGTGTGGTATAAGGATTTATAATGGCCTTGGTCTGGCTTGGCCTAGTTTATTTTAATAATAATCGTTAAAAAACTGCATATGACTAGCAGACCTTTTCGTATCGGAGGCTCAAACTCGCTTTAGGTCACTGAACTAGATAAGAAAACAACATAAAGTATTTTACTGCTTATAGGTAAATATATGAGCTTGAACCGTATTCACTACCTTTAAATTCTGGTTTTAGCTTCACATCATTAATTGGGTAGTTTCCAGGGTATCAAAATTAAAAATCTAGTTAGATAATGAAAGAATATTAGACACGTATTTTTTTATTTTCTCGTATTAAATTCCAACGCTAAGTTTAGGAGTGGGAGGTTGTTACGTCATAATGTGCTACAAAATGTGACACGCTGTGACGTCACACGATATTTCAAATTAAAGTATTAAATTTTGTGCGAAAAGAAAAAATACGTGTCTAATGTTTTAAATTAATGTACCAGACGGACATTAAAATAAAATTTAGGTAACTACGCTATTATATTATTACACTTAGTGTTGTGTTTATTGTGTTTCAGAGAGCGCTGGGAACAAATCCTATTGCGATGGCTGCACCTGCGACTGATGGTGATAAACTTGTGGTGGATATGGCTACCACCACAGTAGCTATGGGGAAGGTAAGAATACGGTACATGCCAACAATGACTCTACTTAATTGATGAGAGAGTTGACATTGGTATAGCGTGCCATGATCCCCCACCATGTATAAAAAATGTTTGAGGTTCCCCAAATTAATTTTTAGTTTCACAATTATTTAATCTATAGTAAACGTTCGGCTTATAAAATGCACAGGTTTTTAAATAGATGCTTTAGCCCCCATTTTTTCAAGATGAATTTTGTAACAGTACCTACATCAAAATCTACAAAATTGCCAATTTTCAATACTACCGGAAAACTTTCTATGCAACCCCCTTAATTTTTGCCCACATTATCGGACTATGATAACTTTAGTGTCTTTAGTCTTTCTTAAGCTCTGGCAATCTTAGAATGCTTTACGCATGTAAATAATTATTTATTTTGGCATTTGTGATTTCTGAAATAAATAAAGAAAAGGTACTTAAGTTTTATTTAATTTTTGCTTGCGCACGTTGCCGTATAATTTGTACGGCAGATACGGTGCTAGCTACGCCCCTAAATGTTGAGTATTTAAATATAATTATTATCTTATACTTAGAGAATGTAATTAAATCATTCCACCAAATAAATTACCCTTCAACATATCTTCTAGATCACTCTTCTATTGATTGTAAGATTCCTATTGAGTCAGTATACTTAGAGCATATATTTCAGTTAAATTAATCTAATAATTGTCTTATATTATTGTTCATTTTTCAGATTGAAGTACAAATTCATAAAGAAGAGCCTTTGCCCGCTGGTTGGGCATTGGGACCTGATGGCAAGCCAACTACGGACGCCAAGGCTGTAAGTTACATAGCGCCTTAAATATATTTAATAGCAGCCGTACTAGGGCATATTGCTCTGATATTTTAATAGTAAATGAGAGTTCTAAGCATGTCGTCTTGGATTCGTTTCGATCCACAATGGAATTTACTATAATAAAGATTATGTTTAGATTGTTATTGTCACAAGGAATATCCATCATTGAGAATTACCTACTTCTTTTTGGTAATAACAAAATAAACCCCTCGGTAAAATATGAAGATCCTCTCCCACTCTACACTCTCACAGACTACTAACAGCAAATCGTCTTTCATCAGGCGTTCCAAGCTGGTCGTCTGATGCCGCTGGGTGGGGAGGAGAAGACCAGCGGATACAAGGGTTATGCCCTCAGCGCCATGGTAGAACTCTTCTGCAGTGGATTATCAGGTAACATTGTGAAAAGTATTAAATGTATATTTGTCATTTTCAATATATTCTTAGAACAGATTTCTGACGGCTGTATGTGTTTGTCGAACCTCTGAAATGTTTAGCAGTGGACGTTTTTGTCTGATACTAGTTAGTTTCTGCCCGCGACTTCTTACGCGCAATCCTGTTTTCTCCCATTCCCGTAGGAATTTCTGGATTTTTTCTGTCTTAAGAACCTTTTACTAATAATAATAATAAATACAACGAAAATAATTAATGAAATCGGTCCAGTCGCGTGATGCCGTGACCAACGGAAAAAGGGATTACTTTTTATATATATAGATGACGATGATAATGTCAGTATAGATAGGTATTCTTCTCATGTTCCTCCCCAGCCAATGCACCTAGACCTTCGAGGCATAAAGCACCACAAATCTCGGAGTCATATATGTATAGAATAAGACCATTTACTTAACAATTACAGGGTCAAATTCGACTCACAACATTCGTGGCTGGGAGTTGGACAGCAACCAAGGGCCACCAGATTTAGGCCAATGTTTTGCTGCCATCAATCCTGAATGCTTCGCTCCAGGCTTCGGGGACAGAGCTGCTGACTGTCTTAACACCTGGAGGAACCTGGAACCGGTATGTAGCTAGTGGATGCCGATGAAATGATAATATCACTTCATCAATCCGTATAAATAGTTCACTACAGACATTTTCCATCTGTTTTCTATTCCAGGTTGATCCTGCCCTCCCAGTTTTGGCTCCAGGCGACAAAGAGCACCACATTGGTGAGGCGACTCTAGCCAAGGGAACTGTGAACTATCCTCAGAGGCAGTTAGAGGCTATGGAGACCATGGCTAAGAGGATCGGTGTGAAACCAATACAAGTTGTTTAGGAGTAATACAAATGTACACGTTTATAAAAGCTGCTACATTATGTGTCGCGGCGGGTTCGATACTTGCACGGGACTATCTTTGTATGATCCCTAAAAATAGTGAGTTGTGTTTGTTAATTTGTATGTTTGCCAACCCACCCATGAAACGGGAGAAAGTCCTAGTATACCTGTGACAGTGTTGTTCTATTTTTACTTTTATTTAATTCAAGAAGTCAAGCCTTCTTTACCTATATAAAGGTGTTTTACACATAAAATGTTAACCTTATTATAATATTTTTATGTTAATAACTGGTTTTGTATTCAGGAAGACGATAATGCGTAGGTTTAGGTACTTTGATGAGCAAAATAATTAAAAACAAGTTATATTCGGTCCATTATTAGTGAAGTTCCCATGAAATTAATTAAAATTGTTTACTATTTAGACAAGTACCTTCAAGTGTTTTCTTATATTCGGGGCCTATAGGTACCTTTTTTTTGAGGAGCGAAAATCATTTAATGAATGCTCTCGTCCGGGTGAGGCGGGAGGGAGTGTCAGACTCTTACTGGCTAAAAACCACCCCGTTCCTACTCCTGCACTTCGAGCCGGAGCCCCGGCAACCCGTTAAGTCTTCCGCGGCTCCGTATCGGCATCAGCCCTGTTAGGCCCCATCTGTGGTGGTCTGAAGGCTCCTTGAGGCGCGCGCGGAACGCGACGCGCCGTGCGGTCGGGCCTGGTTCTGGTCGGACCTCAGGCCCGTGCCAGACGATCTCGCGGCCTATAGGTACCTACACATTAAATTTAATATTTGACGGTTATAAGTCAAATTTACAGCTGTATACCGAACTCCTAGAGCCACTGGCTGGGTGAATTTAGACGCAGAAATATGTGAGAGGCTGGAGTCTGGAGGCAATTAAAACTCATATTAACGAAGCTTAAAGAACCTATCCACTATCATTACTTATTTATTTATATCAGAATGATTAGTGTGATTTATTACTAAGCTACTTTTAACGAGTAGTCTACTGGAATATAATAAAAGGGCTATATTTTATAAGCCTCCATCTTTACCATCTTTAAATACTTTATTTACCCGAAGAGGTAGGTAAAGATGCACATATTTTCTACCTGGCTCTGCAACCATTTAAGTTATAATTAATAACTTAATTAGCAATCAGATATAAATAGCTCCCATTGCGTTAAATACAGCAACCTGCGTCAGCAAGACATTGATAAATATCAACTGGTTTGTTTGTAGAAAAGAAGTTAAGAACCTTATATTAACTGGTGTTGTTAAGGTGACAGTTGATAAGTGAATTGTGGTGGTCCTAAGAGTCCTACCAACGGCAAGTATCAAAGTGACGTTTTCCGAGTTATATGTACTTTCTAAGATTATTTAGACACCGACCAACGGTGAAGGAAAACATCATGAGAAAACCTAAGCTTATAATTTCTAATTACAAGTTTGAAATTGCCAACCCGCACTGAGCAAGCGTGGTGATTAATGCTCAAACCTTCTCCGTGTAAGAAGAGGTCTTTGGTCAGCAGTGACCAGTTATAGGCTGTTGATGTTGTTGATAAGTGAATATCACATTTGAATGGGCCGGCTTGACTGATACCACGCCCTCGCGGTGTCTATGGATAGCGCTGATCATATACCATCAAGTGATCCCCTATCTCATAAAAAATATTTGCATGCTACACATTGACAGCTTTTTTATTAGTATTAACCCCTTTAGTGCCGTTATATGAGACACAATAGATTATACACTGTGTCTCGCGTAGATCTACGTTCCGGCATACCACGGGTTAATACTCGTATTGTTCTTAATGGACACTCGCAATTTCTTTTTGTTTTTGTTTCGTTAGCTGTTAGTTTTCCAAAGTTGTTAAACAAATAACTAATGAATTGTAACTTTCGTGAGACGTACTAAATAAATTATTATGTTTTCGGCTTACTCACGTAATAATTTGACGAGGAACTTGGCTAGTTTCAAGCCATGCTAGAGGCTCATATACTACTGTCACAGTCGCCGCGTCGCGGGTCGCGAAATGCTGTTCATGAATATGAACCTCTAGCATGGCTTGAAACTAGTCGAGTTCCTCGTCAAATTATTACGTGAGTAAGCCGAAAACATAATAAAATAAATAATGAATTTGCATGAAAAAAATTACATTACAATTTTTTTGTGCTCTTACGACCCAGTACCTTTTCGACGAGTTTCGACGAGTTTAGGTTGGTTAGCAGTGTAATGCGGTTCATATCCGCAATACTCCTTTCCTTGCAATAGTATTTACCGGTCAAAGTAGAAATTTAGAATCAAATGCCACTATTCCAGGCGAATCTGCAATAAAACAAACGGGATTTTGTGATTAGATGACGTTTGATAAGGGAATGGATTTGAAAATGTATACAAGAAATGAAACAGTACAATGTAGGCTGATGTGCCGGTTTTCCTAGCATTTCTTAGATTAGTATTTATATTCTTGTTGAACAATATACAAAGTAGAGACATCCGCCTTAAGACCACTAAGTTTATGGAATGAGACCAGTGTGCTCGATGTTCGCCTTGATTCCTCCAGACCAGCCCGACTAGATTCCTTGCAATTTAATGCACTCAGATAAAAAACAGATAGGACACAGACTTGCCACGAAATGACTATAAAAATATTTTTTTCTTTAATAGGGGCAAACGATCAGACGATGACCTGATGGTAAGCGATCAGCATCGAACAGCATTAATATTATTCAATACTAGCTTTTACTCGCGGCTTCGGTCGCGTCACAAAAGGATAAAAAGTAGCCTATGTGACATATACCAATACATACGGCGCCATCTATACCAATACTTTTGTTTTCCCTCGGGAATATCAAATTTTTCGGAATAAAAAGTACCCTATTATTTAATCCAGACTACTAACTTTACGTCTGCAAAAATTCAATGCAATCGGTTTAGTAGTTACGGCGTGAAGTCGGAACAAACAAACAAACAAACAAACAAACTCGCTTTCCGATTTATAATATTATAGTAAGGATAGTTAAATAAATGTTAGATTTAATTTTGCTGTATTATTTAGGATTATATTATTATGCTTTCGGCAGTACAGGAGACATTTAAATCGGAATTTTTGTAGCATTAGAAAGACTTCATGTTATACACGTAGATAATAACGGATCCTGGTTTTGATTAGGACCGATATTGTACAGAATTGAGCTGCAATGTTTCATCAAAGAAGTTTATTGTTCTACGTTAGTATGTATTTAATTATTTATAACAAGCTACTGCTAGCGGCTTTGCCCGCGTTCCCAGGTAAAAAGTAGCCTATGTGTTAATCCAGACCATATTCTATCTCTGTTCCAAATTTCATCCCGGTCCCTTTAGCTGTTTTGATGTGACAAACATACATGTTTTCATATTCGTTTCGAGCTAATTTCAACCATCGGCCCTAACATTTTTTTATGGGATAAGCCCAATGATATTATAAAGAAGATACGCTACGTTCATACTAAGCGGCGTCCAAAAATTGTTGCGTTCTTATTAGAAATGTACTTAAATGTCATTTTCACCTACGTGCGACAGATGATACGGAAAGTATGGTACAGAAAGAGATAGCTATTATAAAATTACGACAATTGTCTGAATTTTTGCGTGCCAGTGCGATATCTACCTCTTTTTATTATTTATAATATCATTGGATAAGCCGGTAAACGGGCAGACGGATCACCTGATGGTAAGCAATCGGCGTCGCCCATGGACAACCGAAAAACCAGAGGCGTTACAAGTGCGTTATGGGCCTTTTGGGAATTAGGAATTTGAGGATTGGGGGGATTCGGGGATTGGGGAGACTGGGGAAGGGGGTAATTAGGCCTCCGGTAACCTCACTCACACGACGAAACACAACGCAAGCGTTGTTTCACGTCTGTTTTCTGTGAGGCCGTGGTATCACTCCGGTCGAGCTGGCCCATTCGTGCCGAAGCATGGCTCTCCCACACTTACGTTCGATTCGACAAACTTATATTTGCGTCAAGCGATTAAGCCGCATAATTAAGTGTGTTTGATATAAAGTACCCAGTATTGTGCCCAGGATTAAAAAGTTTAATCATATCAAGTTTCATCGTAATCGGACCGGTAGTTTTTACGTGATGCGTGAACATATAGACAGACAGATAGATAAAAAAAAAATTATTCACAATTTTGGGTTCGGTGTTTATCTAGTATTTATTTTAAACGTACAGAATTTACACTTCTACAGTTTTATTTTATGTATAAATTATTGCGATTGTATTTTCTTAAGGCATCTACTGTACTAGGCACAATAAACAGGCGTTCGTCATGTATGTACCTTGTACAACTATTTCCGTAATTACTATTTTTATAACAACCGGAATCAAATCTTATTTATACGACTGTGAGTATATAATAACACTATTGTTAATTTATTTCATTACCGGCAGTTGCATTGTAATTATAAATGAGATAAAACAGTAATATTTGAAGGCAAACCAGAAATAGATAAATGTGTATTTTATAATCAATTTTGATCATTGTTTCTTTTTAAGGAATATATCTAGTAGCCTAGTACTCTCTCTAGTGGTTGTGGACTGGGACAAATATGCAACAACTCTAATAAACATCCCACTCAGATCAGGGAAAACAATATTTTGTGTGTGATCCACAAAATATTGTGCAGCACCAGCCACAGGACCAACTGTGTAGTCTTGCATTAAATTACTGATTAATACTTAGTTATATTTATTTGGTTATAAAATAATGACATTTTAAATATGGTACTGCGTTAAAAATATCACAGCTGTGTTGCATACTTATATAGGGAATGGATAAAAATTAAAACATTTTGAAATGAAAAACAAATTTATGAACAAAATATGTGAACTTATATTAATTTGAAATTCATTGATGTGTGAGGCAATTTAAAAATGAATATGTTAATTAATTTATTTCATAAAATAAGAATGTTTGGATTTTTGACATTTGGATAAGACGGACATTTTTTGCGAGAAGTTAAATATTGCAACATAACATCTTACACGAGACATTGGCACGGTATTAAAATATTATTTTTTAGTCATAGTACATATACATACATTATACATTCTAGCTTTCCAGCCTCCCGTACTATGTGTACTGAGACTTAGGCTCCCTATATAGCTAAAAGCACCTTACCTATAGACGCCCCATATTTTTTTGCGCTTCGACCTCTTTTTGGACAGTTGGACACGCGTGGCTTGCGGCGTCCCTCTGTATCTAATGTGGCGCCCTATGCACTTGGTTAGTTTACCTTAGGCATAATATAGCTCTGCTGACACTATTTCGTATCTGTTATCATTATCTTGATCTATGGCTAACTGCATTTGTGCCTAACGAACGGTAAACTAAATGCATTTACCTTGTTTAGTAATCTTACCTCTTAGGGCTCGTACACAAAACTGCGAAGCGATGCGATGCGAATTCACAACGCTAAAAATTACGATATACGAATTGCTGCGATGCGACTTCGGGCGACAAGGCGTCTTCCATGGTGACCATTCGTTCGACGACCGTCAACAATACTAAACATATTTTTAATTGAAAACTCGATGGTGACATGGATCGTAAAAAGAATTATGCACTTCAGTTATTGCTTAGGAGATACAAGAAAAAGAAATAAAGAAGATTTTGGGAAGATAAGACTTTGATGCGCGATGTAAATCAATTCGCAAGTATTTGCGATGCGTAGAGGGAGCTCGCACATTTTTGCGATGCGACATCGCAACGCAGCTTTGTGTACAAGCCCTTACCCGTTAGTTATACGTTCTTGGCAATGGATTTATCAACGTACCTACGCCTACTTGCAGGACACTTCACACTCAGAGCTAGTTAGTTTAAAATCTGCATTTACAACGCTGTTTCTAAGTCCAATTTGAATAAATTATTATCTAAGTTTGTTTACTGTTAATCCCACATTTGTTTGCTAGCATTTCTCTTGTGGCTTTGTCCGCTATTGTCGGGTTAAAAAGGTCTAGTTCTGTTGTCAGTTATCAATGTTGTAACTATAAATATTATTTAATCTCTAAATCTGTGCTAAATGATACCCGGGGTGGTTAATATCCTTACATATTTACAAATCTTTTCCAAGTTTAATAAAAGTTGTGCCATGTTATCAAAAAAGAGCCGGCCCTTTCGTGCATGAGACTCAGACTCAGTCCAGAGATTTTGATCAATAACCAATTGATTTCGGTTAATATCTTAAAGTTAGCTGCCAAAGAAAGTCAGAAGCAGTAGTACTTATATAAACTAATATAAAGTATATATATATAGCAGTAGATAAGGTAACCTATAAAGAAAACGGGAAAATCCACATGATTACGGTACGTCGTCAAAAGGTCACTTGAAGATGTTTTTCTGCCGATATGCTAATCTTCGTATAGTTTACAACAAAATATAAAACTAGTTTCTCTATACATATGTACACACATTTTTTTTTTTAAGGGGGGAATATTATCGAATCCCTTCTCCCGCCTGAGGGAGGCAGGAGGGAGTGTCAGACTCTTACTGGCTAAAACCCACCCCGTTCCTACTTCTGCCCTTTGAGCCAGAGCCAACCCGTTCAGTCCCCCGCGGCTCCGTATCGGCATCAGCCCTATTGGGCTCCATCCATGGTGGTCTGATGGCTCTTTGACGCGCGCGCGGAACGCAACGCGCCACACGCTCGGATCTGGTTCTGGTCGGGCGGCGAGCTACCCACCCAAGGGGTCTTAGGGTCCATTCCCGGGTAAGGCAAAGTATTACAGGGCTTTATAAAAAATTTTTCAGTAGTAGCACGGAATCTGGAATTGTGCCCGGTATTGGCAATAAGCACATTCCTTATTGCATGAAACTCATATGGTAATAAATAGTGAAAATAGGGTGATAAATTTTACAGGCTGCCTTTCAGGGATAAAAGGTGTGATGTTCTGTTATGTTACGTAAAGTCTTAACATCTTAAACTAGAAGAAAGATTTGTTTGTTGATTTGCATTGAATAGGTAGGCTTTCGCCGGTTCGATTATAAAATTTTAAATTTTCAGGCTACATTTTATATTGTAAAAATGCAATTGTAAACCGTATGTCAAAAAAAGACATGTAGGTAGGTATGTTTTATGGTGACAGTTTTGGTCTGTAAGCTATGTAGCTACTGGAAGTACCTTGTATAAAAACAACATAAATTATTTAGATTATAAGTTAGATATCCAGTTCACTTCTTACATCATTGTTTAATTATAGTATAGAATGATAATAAATGTTAAGATGTTAACAGTCATTCAAATCCGGCAATAACTCTTAAAAAAAATAAAAATGGCATCTATCTACTAATCCTCCGTGATACTATTGCCTATTATAAATGCGAATGTGTGTTTGTTTGTTTGTCTCTGTACGTGGTATTGTTTTTGTTGTAGATATGATTTTTATGTCGGGGAACTGGAGAGTGGTACATTATTTTGTAACTCCCGATACGGAGCCAAGGAAAGCCTAACGGGTTGCCGGGGCTCCCGAATTTCCCTCCTTAAAATAAGACTGAATATTTGACAATTCTTCCATACGAAAACTGTCAATGATCAATTTTATTCCACAGTTAAGAATTAACTGGTAATTGAAATCGGCCGTTTTAGCATCGTGTCAGTCAGTCATTATCTGCGATATTTAAGAACGTAGCATAGAAAACTACGGGATAACACTAGTAATTGATAAAAACAAAACCAAGTAGGTATGAAAAATAAGGAACTAATTACAAACCATTAATTTATTCATTCAATTATTCCAATAAAAACTTAAATAAAATTAAAACTAATTATTACTAACTAACTAAATTGGTTAAAAAAACGTCAGCACCTATTGTTCAATGTCTATATTAGGCATCTCTAGATTATCTAAGCTGTTGAATTATTAAGAATTTTATTTCTGTAAAATCCCTCTATTTAGACTTAATTACTTATGTATTTTTAGCTGAGAATAACGAGATTTAAAAATAACAGTGAATTCGGTATCTTAAAAGTCGTATAACTATTTTTCAGTAGGTATACCTAATTAGCAATTTGAAATCGTCAATAGAGACACATAAGATAATTAAAAGTACCAAAAACCGCAGTTTATATTATTCTTGTCTTTATTTTTTATACGAATACCAATAAAATTCATTATTTATAAAGAACCGTGTGCTTCTCTAGAACATTCTTCATTCTTCCACGCAGATTTTGGAAAATATCGAGCATTGTACTTTTTACTAAAACATCCTCTAGTGTCGATGCTTAGATATAAGTAATTTTAATTTTAAATTGCACTTAATTGCTAGTATTAATTCTACAAAAACAATGTTATTTTTTAAGCTATGCAATAATTGTTGTAACAATATATTCCGCCATTATAAAACATTGTATGACATGACATGTGTTAGGTATTTATTTTTTTTTTTTTTAAGGGGGGAAAATCATCGAATGACTGCTCCCGCCTGGGTGAGGCGGAAGGGAGTGTCAGACTCTTACTGACTAAAAACCACCCCGTTCCTTCTCCTGCACGTCGAGCCGGAGCCCCGGTTACCCGTTAGGTTCTCCGCGACTCCGAATCGGCATCGGCCCTATTGGGCCCCATCTGTGGTGGTCTGATGGCTCTTTGAGGCGCGCGCGGAACGCGACGCGCCGTACGCTCGGGATGTGTTAGGTATACGTTACAATAAATTACATTAATTAATGGAAGATTCTTTTGATCCGTTTAATGTTAATAGAATACTAATTAGGAAACATCCAGGTTTGTTTACTTACGGTTTAAATGTAACTAGCTTTGTCGCGGAGAACCTAACGGGTAACCGGGGCTCCGGCTCGACGTGCAGGAGAAGGAACGGGGTGGTTTTTAGTCAGTAAGAGAATAACTGCTCCCGCCTCACCCAGGCGGGAGCAGTTATTCGATGATATTACGCCTTTAAAAACAAAAAAATTAACTAGCTTTAAGCCATGGCCCTCGTGAACCTACATAATATTTATGTCCTTCTCCGTAATTTATTCAATTAATTAAAATTTCAAGAATATTTGATTTGAATAAAAGAATAAAAATATATTGGTTGGGATAATAATGATCGAGTTTATGCCCGTTTTTGGGCGATGACGCCAACATGGAGCAAATCTTCAAATGCAATTAATTATTAAATATACTAATTTTAATTAGTATAAAAGATTTTTTTTTTTGTATTTTTAAGGGGAGAAAATCATCGAATTACTTCTCTCGCCCAGGTGAGGCGGGAGGGAGTGTCAGACTCTTACTGACTAAAAACCACCCCGGTGCTTCTCCTGCACTTCGAGCCGGAGCCCCGGTAACCCGTTAAGTTCTAACACGGTAACATATGTAACAATAACAAAGTCGTGAAAAATAAACCCTGTGTAAAACAAAATTGACAGCGAATAGGAGGAGTTTTAAATAGAGTGACCTTGTTGTCTGTTTATATTTATGATCATTGTATGTTAATAGACCTGTCGATCGAATCAAAATATTATAAAAATATAAATAATAGTGTCGTGTGTCGAACACGAAAATATCTCTATCAATATAGAGCATAACTTTAAGCACAAAACAGCAACGGGAATAACGGGAATAACTACCTAAATATATAGCAATTTATATTTTTTTTAGGTGAGGCCTGTTCAACCAGGCTTATTGTGCAGGTAAACGATACTCCTTGATATTGAACCTTTGTGTTTAAGTCACATGGCGTAGGTAACACGTTTCATTAAGCACACATCTCCTAAGGCTGTATAATAATCACATTTAATTGCAAGTCGTCTCGTTAAATACAAACTATACTATTAAAAAACTACACAGCTATTATAACTAGGCATAGTAATGGAAGACGACTACCATTTAATACTTATTATAATTGTCACAGAACTAAGTAAGTACCTAATTTATGCGCAAGAGTTTCCTTGCATCCATATTATTAAATAATTAACTAAACGTCGACAGTATTATTAATTATTTATCTTGTAACCAATAATGAGACTATTATACGTAAGTATGTAACTATGTACAACTAATTGTAGATAATAATAGTTTAATAATTGCAAAAAGTGGTTAATTCGCGCTTAGGTAACTAAGACGGATGATTTCAGGTCGTTTTTTGTTGCGAGTCTAGTTTTGAAAAAGATGATGATTCTAGAAAAATATCAATTTAGTTGCACTAAAACACTCAGCATAGAACTTCGGTCGGAAGCTATTGGAAGGTAAAACCGACCTCCCGAACGGCGTTAGCACAATATGCTACGCCGACGACACGCTGGTGCTAGCGCACGGGAGGTCGCACCAGGCGGCGGCCGACTTAATGGCGACAGCGGTTGCGACAGTCGTTGAAAGAATCCGGCAGTTGGGACTCGAGGTGGCGCTCCACAAGTCCGAGGCCATGTGTTTTCATGGCCGCGGGAACGCGCCACCTCCGGGTGGGTCCCAAATAACGGCGGGAGGGGTTACCATCGGCGTCGAGACGGCGATGAAGTACCTAGGACTCGTCCTCGACAGTCGGTGGAACTTCATAGAGCATTTCCGACGTTTGGCTCCAAAGTTGGAGAGGACGGGGGCTGCGTTCAAACGCATCCTCCCCAACCTCGGGGGGCCAAACGCCTCCTGCCGGAGGTTATACGCCGGGGTCGTGCGGTCCATGGCCCTCTACGGCGCCCCTGTTTGGGCGCCGAACTTGTTGCGGCGTCCTGCTCGGACGCTGCTCATGTCACAGAGGGTCATGGCGATCCGAATGATCCGCGGATACCGCACGATCTCTGGGGAGTCGGCGAACCTCCTTGCCGGATTACCGCCGTGGGATCTGGAGGCGAAGGTGCTCGCGCGCGTGTATAACATGCGCGCGGAGGCACGTCGCCGGGGCGAAACTCCGCTGCCGCGCCAGATAAGTTTAGTGCGTGGCGGGATGAGCTCCGGCGCGATCTCATGGCGGAATGGCAGCAACGACTGTCGCAACCGAGGGCTGGGCTCGCTGCCATTGCAGCGGTAAGTCCCCTCTTTGAGGAGTGGCTTGAGAGACGCTACGGCGTCCTCACCTACCGCCTGACGCAGGTCCTCACCGGACATGGAAGTTTCGGGAGGTACCTGTGTCTGATGGGGCGGGAGGAAACGCCCGGGTGTCATCACTGCGAGGACCGCCCTGAGGACACGGTGGAACACACAGTGGGAGAATGCCCTGCGTGGGCTGAGCACCGCCGTGCCCTCAGGGAAGTGATCGGCGATGGCGACCTCTCGCGTCCGGGCCTAGTGCAGGCCATGATGCGGAGCGAGGGGGACTGGGATGCCGTCTCCTCCTTTTGCGAAGCAGTCATGCTAGTTAAGGAGGAGGCGGGACGCGTGAGGCAGCGAAGCGCTGCCTCCTCGCAACCCAGTCATCGCGAAGGACACACCGGGCGTCGGGGATCGCGGGACGATCTCCGGCCACCGTAAGCGCGGGCCTGCGGACGGCGAGCATGGGTGGCTCCCCGTCCGACCAGAAACAGACCCGAGCGTACGGCGCGTCGTGTTTCGCGCGCGCCTCAAAGAGCCATCAGACCACCACAGATGGGGCCCAATAGGGCCGATGCCGATTCGGAGTCGCGGAGAACCTAACGGGTAACCGGGGCTCCGGCTCGACGTGCAGGAGAAGGAACGGGGTGGTTTTTAGTCAGTAAGAGTCTGACACTCCCTTCCGCCTCACCCAGGCGGGAGCAGTCATTCGATGATTTTCCCCCCTTAAAAAAAAAAAAAAAAATTGGAAGGTAAAAAAGGGAGAAATAGAATTTGAACGATTAAGCTTAGCTGTAGCCGAGCGTTTTTTTCTTGAGGGGGTAAATCATCTTCTTCTCTTCTTCTCGGGTTAGGCGAGGGGGAGTGTCAGACTCTTACTGACTAAAAACCACCACGTTCCTATTCCTGCACTTTGAGCCGGAGTCCCGGCAATCCGTTAGGTCTGGCTCCTTATTGGGCATCAGCCCTAATAGGCCCCATCTGTGGTGGTCTGATGCTCTTTGAGGCGCGCTACTCTTGCTTGTCGCCCGCAAACCTGCACAACTGTAGCCTGACTTCGTTTCTAGCAAGAGACTAAAAATAAAACTTACTGCATAAAATTATATACTAGAAAATCTTGAAAAAAGAAACAGGTGAACCTAAAACCTTCCTTCCGAACGGTTTGTTTAAAGTTCATACACAGACGTGGCATAAGACACATCGCATGCGCATACTTCTCCTTACAAGTAAGGCTGAAAAATTAAGAATATCTCATAATAAAGGAACTACCTATCTACTCATTGTCTACAATGCCTATAAGAATTAACATGAGTTTATGCTGTTGCTGTTGACCGGAACAATGTACCGGTCGAGTGCGCACGCGCCACTGTACTTTCACTGCTAATGTTTACATTGCGGATTAAATGTGAACCTTCGTTGGTATTTGGCATTCTTGACTGTAACCTTCTCTTGTCTAAAGTGGTTTCTAGGATTAGTGGCTACTAAGGAGTTGGAATATCTACTTGTTTAAGTTTTGTGTTCGATAAATTCCAATAATAGAACCTAATGTATGGCATACTACGTAGATAGTACGTATTAAGATATTTGTAGCACCTACTTAACACCTAAATAAAAAAAAATCCCTAGGATTCATGTGCAATAAAGGCACTTTTGAACGACAACAAAAAAAATTAAAAGTGAAACTATTTGCTCATTCCAAGGTGTAGATTCCTATGGAGAAGAACGAGCAAGAAACTCCATAGGTATCTATAATATACATATCTATATCTATACATATCTTTTTCAATTAAGTTTACAATACAATTCTCTAGTTACATAGTTTTGTTGTTTGGGTTGTGCGAGAACAATGTAACACTAAAATACAGTCAAAGAGATCGAAAAAAATTACCTTAAAGGACAGTAAAAAAAATACGGTCTGGAGCTGACCAGTCCCAGTTGACGGCGCCCGTTCACGAACATGACACGTACACCGCCCAACTCGCCTCGTTTTGAACATATGCAAAGTGGCATATTGCTCGCCATCAAACGTCAAAGTTTGGCGAGTTTAGATATAAGGCCATACCTATGTAAAATTGAAAGGAATAAATTTGTTTAAAAAAATATAGGTATATCATCATTCATGCCCTAGAATGAGCTTGGCAGTTGGCTGTCACTCTTGTAATCACTGAACTGACGACGGAGGTATTGGTATTAAATATCATCTGATGTAAGGTTCAGTCTAAGTTGCCTTCTAAGTACATTGAAAAGGGTCATACGTGCTTTTTTTTAGTAAGCGTAAAATTTTGTAATTTCTATAGCGATTTCTATCTCGATACAGGAAAGATGCTTATCATAACCAGATTGCGGTGTACACTTGTATTAACGATTTATTTTGTGACGTAACAAATTTAATGTTTTTGTCAAGTGAAAAATAGCTGTAGATGTAGGTACTGATAAGGCTGATGGTGGTATGTGACGTCATAAAAAGACATTAGATACTTTATACTATGTCGAAATTGCGTACAAAGTGTAAAAAGGTCGATGACATAACATTGCACCTTTTATCCCCGAAGTTGTAGGCAGAGGTGCATATTATAGTACTTAATGCCACTGTACAATGTAACACCCATTTTTTACTGTTTATGGTGAGCCTATTGCCATATACCGGGCACAATTACAGACTCCGTGCTACTACTGGGAAATATTTGAAAAAATCCAGTAATACTTTGCCCGACCTAGGATTTGAACCCGATACCCTTTTGCCCGGCAATCGCACTTGCGACCACTCGGCCAATGCGGCGGCCAAAAAGGTCGATGTTCTTTATGCATGTGTGATAGGTACTTACTTATTCTTTTTTATTTACTAGTTGCGGTACTTGGTGTGTGAATATTATGCCTGTTGGCAGTCATGATTGTCTACTATGTATGAGTTTCCTCATATAAAACAGAAGGTACCTTCTTCACAGTTTCCACGCTTGACAGGGAAATTGGAGACCGCAATGTAAAAGGCAATAGGTTTAGTAGAGAGCCCTGTTGCCGGGTCTCTGTTAAATACCATAGTCAACTCTCACGAAGTCCAGGATAGGAGGGGTGACGAAAGTATTTTACGTAGTACACAATTACACATACTTAATAAGTGTGGGATAGCCAGGCTTCGACACGAATGCGCCGGCTAGACCGGAGTGATACCACGGCCTCACAGAAAACCGACGTGGTGCTTGCGTTGTGTTTCGTCGTGTGAGTGAGGTTACCGGACGGACGCCTAATTACACCCCTCCCCAGTCTTCCCAATCCCCTAATCCTCTACAATCCTCGAATTCCCAATTCTCAAAAGGCCGAGAACGCACTTGTATTTAACACCTTGGTGTTCCAGTTTTCCATGGGCGGCGATTGCTTACCATCAGGTGATCCGTCTACTCGTTTACCGGCTTATGCCATAAAAAATAAATTCTAACTTACAAGAACTTAATATTATATTTATTACCTGCCTTCTTTATGATTTCACTACCTTATTCAAAGTAATGAAGTCTACTTCTATATATATAGCTACATAGAATTAATCACCATATACATAAATTAATGTTATATAAGGATATAAATATAAATGATTTAGAAAATGTTTTATTGAATATTTTGCTCTGGGCTACGTGACAGTGGTCAGGGAACTGATGTAGGAATACCATATATAAGTGAGTCAGATTTATGGGACTTTAAAATATTGTCACGTATGCAATCTGCATTCTAGGTTGTATGGGTAGTAAGACAGACTGCCATGCAAGGGATTTCTTGTTCGAATACCATTCTTCTCGAATTTCGAATCATTAGAGCCACTTTTAAGATAAGAATGTCATCGATACATAGTTTAACGTACCGTCCTCAAAAATAAATTACTAGTTTTATCTAACACTTACCAAAATTAATAAAAATACACAATAATTAAAAAAAATGGAAAGTTACACACTTACCTCGATAAAGTTCTATAAATATTATCTTAATTAAAAGTTGCACAATTTAATGACGCGGAAATGGTTGAATAAGTTGTTATCATTCTTTAGCAACGATTAGGTATCTAAGTAATAATAATTGTAGGACAACTATTAATTATTATGAGAGCTCTTGTACCTATATAGTTGCGTAAATAAGTGTTGATTGAAAACACCAATTAAAATAGGTATCAATGTCAACCGAGGAACATAATCGCAACAAGCTTCCTACAATCATATCGAGTACCAAAAGTACAAATACATGAAGAGAATAAAGTAATTATGGAAGAAATACAATTGAAATATCTTTTGCTTGCACGCGATCTTACTTAACTAACCACAGATTATATTCAGTTCATGGAAAACATCGATGAACGATGCGCGCGAATTATTTTCTTAACGATTCAAAATTGGAACTGTCTATGATTGTTTGACGTTTTGTAAAATAAGGTTTTATTTTTAAATAGACGATTATTTTTTAAAATATTATTTGGCTATTCGAATGGAAATCGATTGTTTTTATCGGTTTATCATCAGTCTAAAGAAATAGGAAGGATCTATGTGAGTATAGATACTTTATTAATTTATTAGTCCAATAACTTTAAAAGCCATTCGCAAAGTAATAAAAAACTGATAACACGTTTGGTTTCGAACAAGTTTTCGAAGTCAAAATTCGTGTAGTAGAATAATTAGATCGTTCGAGTAACTGGATTTGTTGAGGCCAATAATCGAACTACTATTTATTTTTAGAAAACAGATATTACGATGAATAATAGAACTTTATAATTTAACTTGTAGATAAAGTGCAACTTTCTTCCTTTTAGTTCGTTGGCCTCTCAAGTTAAGTAGTTGGTACTTAAGCCACGTTTAAGCGTCAGCTTAAGTTGGAGCTTACAGGGAAAGGCTCTCAGCATTCACGGAAAGCATGTCTATGCCTACACAGTCATGAATTCTTTGTAAGTTGGTATGTTAGGTACTAAATCTAAAATGTATTTATATTGAACTAGTGCCCAATGCGACAATTTTTTATTGTTACCAACTGCAACTGCATTGATAAACAAAACAAAAATCAAATTAAGTATCTATCATATTTCGTTTCAAATTAATTAAATAGATGTTTTTATAATAACTATCGTTTGACATAGGTACTAAATTAACTAAAAATCGCGGGTTACTTACGTGTTACGTGAAAATACTGAGAAAAGCTCTACTAGTTTCGAACCACAGAAGGGTTCTTCCTCCTGTTAGTTTTAGTTAATTTACTTTAATAGTACTGTTTCTTTAAAAAATAATTTTCCTTTGTCTATGAAAACTATCTAAGTTTGAGGATTTATTACAGGTTCGTACTTCTGGTACACAGATACACTACTGTATCAGTAATACAATTATAATTTCCGCATTATGTAAAGTTACGGAATAAGTAATACTAGTATAGAAAGTGGAAATACTGTCAGCCTATTATAAAGTACTTAAGTCTGCATATAATTAGGCATGCAATACTGTTCCTGTATGGTCTGAACTGAGACCGGGTTTCCGTCAGTTGATTATAAACTGTGTAAATAATTAGATATTTTTGTAGATATTACTTTATGTACTTTGTACTATATTTTTGTTTATTTTGCCTAGACTCTAGATAGACAACATAACATAACATAACATCACGCCTTTTATCCCCGAAGGGGTAGGCAGAGGTGCACATTATGCCACTGTACAATGTAACACCCACTTTTCACTATTTATGTTATGAGTCCCATGTAGCAGGGGGTGAGCCTATTGCCATATATCGGGCACAATTCCAGACTCCGTGCTACTACTAAGAATTTTTAAAACCCCAGTAATACTTTGCCCGACCCGGGAATCGAACTCGAGACCTCTTGCCCGGCAGTCGCACTTGCGACCACTCGGCCAACGAGGCAGTCGATAGACAACTTAGGTACTATATTAGAACGACGAGGATCTTTCGGTTAGTCCGATACAGGTTAGAATAAGATTCATTCGACATTTTACGTTTAATAAGATCGGAATGAGACCACGTTCATCGCTCTGATTGGTTGATTCATTTGAGCTGGTCAATGAACCAAGTTATGTCAGGTATGAACAACCATATCTATCTTATTTATTGAAAATTTTATGTAAGCAGTAATAAATATAGTACTTATAATGGCACATAACTTTACATAAGACGAAGAAGTTAGCCTATTCTCTATCTGGCTCTATTAGTAAGTATATTATGTTGTTGGAGCCATCAATGACCACAGATGGGGCCTAATAGGGCTGATGCCGACACGGAGCTGCGGAGGACTTAACGGGTTGCTGGGGGGAGTTCGAAGTGCAGAAGGAGGAACGGGGTGGTTTTTAGTCAGTAAGAGTCTGACACTCCCTCTCGCCTCACCCGGGAGGGAGAAGCCGCCATTGAATGATTTCCCCCCTCAAAAAAAGTATATTGTTATTATCTATGTATAACGTATAACAAAAGAAAGCGACAATGTATTCAAGTCACCAACAATAAGGTGTTTAATGAAGTGGAACACTTTAAAATATTTTACCAATACAAGTAATTAATACACACAATGAAAGATTTGATTACCAAGATCGGTTACTAAAAATAAACGAATTTTATTAATCAAAATATATTATAGGAAGTATTATACGGATGTGTATTAGATAATAATTTAGTTCGTTAATAAATAATTACATCATTCGCGAGGCACTGGTACTGGTAGGCGCTACGGACATCCGAACTAGGGAAAGTTTGCGGTTCAATTCTTAGGGCGATAACACACTGATTGAACTAAGATTTATGTTATTGGTTTAAAATCGTGTTAATATAACTAACACACAATGTGTATTTATAATAACATACACAAATAAATCGCTCTATTTGTTACAATTGTACAACAGTAACAGAAAATTAAGTTGCTTACCCGAAGTGGTGTTTATAGTCGAGGATACCCGATTAGTTTCAAGCTACATTGGGACTTATAATTATGCTACGCCATATTGGCTTCATTTGGAATACGATATGTGTTATTATTGAAATCGTCTTACGACATTATTTTACTTAGTTTTTAGTTGTTTGCCCGACTGATATTAAAATAACATGAAAAAAATAAATATGTTATAAAAAGCTAATAATAGTATATTTAACCATTGCTCTTATTTATAAACTGATCGACAGTAAATTATATTCATTGATTTCATTAAGGTTAAGATGATTTGATTAATGATTCGACTTTTGACAGATTTCGTCGATATTGCATGGCCATTAATATTGATTTATACTGCTTCTGACTTTTATTTAAAAAACAAATGAACATCGAATAATTATTGAAATTGTTTTTGCCAATTTGCATTGATGCATCAAGAATAGGAACCTAGACAACTTGCACTACCCGAGCGTACGGTGCGTCGCGTTCCGCGCGCGCCTCAAAGAGCTATCAGACCACCACGGATAGGGAGAACCTAACGGGTTACCGGGACTCCCTCCGCCTCACCCAGGCGGGAGAAGACATTCGATGACTTTCCCCCCATAAAAAAACAATTTAGACTGGAACCTAGAAAGAAATCTACAAATTGATGGTTGACTTGAGATGACTGGTTTGATTAGTTATAAAAATAGGTCGTTAGATAGGAATAATCTATTTTTAATTTGTCACTCATAATCATTAGTCGCAACTATCTACGTTAGTTCATGTGTTCACACCTTTACCTATTTCTACGTCCAATCGTTCACATGGTGCCATGTTACGTCACAATTGTGGTGTCAGTGGTTTGTTCCGCGAATTTATCGCCAAATCATCACATTACAGATAGAAGGTCAGTAGGGCGTGAGATCAATGACTTTGCGATATCAAAGTGCGAAGTTAAATGTTTATAGATGCTTTTCCAATTCTTATACTTGAGTAGCCTCCCAACTTCTTCTTTCCAGTTATCGTTTATGATATTGTAGCAACATAAAAGCGATTTATAGATCTCTATGGGTACTACTATAGATATATAGATATCTCTGAATGCCCAAGGGAAAAAAAAGAGTGGCCGTCCTCGGCAAACCTGGCGTCGCACCGTACTGGCAGAAGCGACGAGCATCGGTATGACGTGGAGTGAGGTGAAGCGTGAAGCTCAAGACAAATCGCGATGGAGAACTTCTGTGGACGCCCTCTGCCCCATCTAGGGGACACAGGATTAATATCCTGTGTGACTTAGTAGTCAAGTAAGTCATGGGTACTACGGTTGCCCAGAGCTCTTTTAAGAAGTGCTAATGGCGATCGGGGTAATTTGACTCTCTAGTCTTTCTTCTCCAAAGATAAAGCTCCAAAGGTTTCCTTGTCATCAAATAAAGTAGTGACTGTATATGTTTCAAGGCGTGATGTTATGTTATGTTGTGTATGTTTCATACTTCTAGGATAGCGCAAATGTTCCATGACTAGAACTTCAGTTTTGTTTAGCTTTGGTACAAATTGTGTTTTGTCACATATACCTACCTAGTGATGTCCTTACGATTAGTAAACATAATCTAATCGTTAAATCTAGGGCGTGAAAAATCCTAAACATATTTTTATGTAACGTAATGTCACGTAACTAATCGTTTCTATTTGTAGGCGAACAGTCATTATGTTCAGGATGTTAACTTGATCCGGCTCTTTAAATATCCTGATACTAGCTTCTGCCAGCGGCGTTGCCCGCGTTCTTGTGGAATAAAAAGTGGCCTGTGTTAATCCAGACCATAATGTACCTCTATTCTAAATTTTATATCGATCCTTCAGCCATCTTGACGTGAAAGAGTAACAAACACAACATATTTTCTCACAAACTGTCATTTATAGTATTAGTAGGAAGGTCGAAGTTGGATTGCAAGCAGTTATCGATGGTTCTTGGAGATGTCAGAACTATATTACCTACATAAGATTGAAGTGAAGTTTAAAACCTTTAGCTAATCACTTTTCATACCTTCTACCGGAGCGGAGAACCTAACGGGTTACCGGGGCTCCGGCTCGACGTGCAGGAGAAGGAACGGGGTGGTTTTTAGTCAGTAAGAGTCTGACACTCCCTCCCGCCTCATCCAGGCGGGAGCAGTCATTCAATGATTTTCCCCCCTTAAAAAAAATACCTTTTACCATACCTTTACTTAAAGTAGGTCCTATTTCCTATGATTTTGTCACTTTTGTTTTCAATAAGAAATTAAACAATTGTCCTGAAAAGATCTAAGTATTTTATTTATACCTTGCTTCTCATTGGAAGAACAAGGAGGTTGATACTACGCAAAAAAAATGCAATCTAAAAAAGTAAGCGTTGTATGTTTTCTGGTATTTTACTTTCTCTAAAATCTTGACAAATATTATTGATGTCCCTAATATTTTTGCATTCTTTTTTGCTAATGAACTTTCGTAAAAAAATATTGGCGGGAAACTCATTTGTAATGTACAAAAAAAAAGTTTGACATAAGTAGGTCTGTAAAGCATTCATACTTTTTTGTTTGTACGTAATGTTTTTTGCCTTTTTTTTAAAGATCATCATGTCAATCATTTTTCAAAATAGTTTTGATGTCAGTGCTTGTAAGCAATTGGGTCTAATCTACTTTTTGAAAACCTTAATTGATTTCTAACTGTAGTGTCAGATATTTTAAGGCCAATAACCTCAAATATGAATGCTTAAAACCAAAAATAAAAATTCAAAACATATCGTTCGTCTAATAATATACCTGGCAACCAATGTTAAAATTTTAAAACCATTTAATGGGTATGCATTTTATATACGTTGTGTATTTTTTTAAATCCTGTTTCACGTTACTTAGTAATTCGATGCATAACTCCAGGTCTCCAACATATAATTAAAAATAAAATATCGATTGAATGAACATAAAATAAGAAATCTATGACAATAAATATTTTTTTTATTTATATGGTTATTCGGTACCCGGCCTTACCTAGTTTTTTTTTTAAATTGACTGGTAGAAGCTCTGTTTTGTAGTCTATTTGCAAATAAAATTCGCTTGTTTCACTGCATGTCACGAACAAATAATAACACAAAAAAGAAAGAAAGAAAAATAGTTTGTTCATGTCAACTGACGTAAACAAGTCAAATATAATACCTAATAATAATCACAAGTGAGATAAAAACTGTTAAATAACTCCTACTAAAAATAAAAGGCCTACTACTAACTAATGACGTCACAAACCAGTTTAATTGCGGTGGCAACATTATAAATTGCTGGGCAACACTGACAACTGACGTTTACATCAAGATAATGGTAACAAATCACTGCTTCCGTCCATCGTGCAGGGGTAAATTAAAACTGGTACTTAAGTACACATAGGGTATAGTTTGTATTACGCTATGACTAGACTTCGGTTACAACAACAGATGACAAATTAGTTACCGTAATGGTTTTTTTTATCAAGCTTTCTTGTGCGTACTGCTAAGGATTGGAATTCTTTGTCAGAGTCTGTATTTTCTGAAGGAGTGTCTTCAAGGCCCGAGTGATTAATCATGTCAAAGTGTGCTCCCTTCAAAACCTATCTTGTAATGCCCGACAGGGTCCACATTACGTTCTAATTATGTTTGCCACCTAAGTAATACATGTGGAAAGCAAAAAATATGAAGTACATAATATTGAGTACTTATGGGACGACGTGCTCCATTGTAGATCGCATCATCGCTTACTACCAGGCGAGATAGTATGCAAACGTGTCGGCCAATCAAATATAAAAAAAAATAGCGAAATGTATCAGCGTTATAGAATTTAGCATTATGTATTTCTCTTTTTTAATTAATGTTAATCACTATATCATATACTACCGTAAAATAAATACATGTTGCTTTTAGTTTTTTATTATTTTTCGTGGGTTTTTAAGGTTTTTAAGCAATAGGCAAATTGTTTTTTTTTCTAATTAAGTACATAATTAATCTATGTCTAATCCGTAGTGTTGTATTACACAATCAAATATCCCTTATGAAATAAGAAAATAAAAAAAGACATTTAAATTCAATTTTCAACACTATGAACGATAAATAAGAAGACAATGAATGTTTCGAGATCGACAAAAAAGATAAGAAATTTTTCCATTTCTACATAATATCATGTATCTAACAGTAAAATGGTAATGTTTTCGTAACTGTAATAAAGAAAACTTGATTACTGTTGCGTTGTCAATGTACCTAATGTAAAAGTAAATTATGCGCGTTTCATAGTAGGTACTTACTAACTTGTGAATACGATATGTATTAGCGAATAGCCCACCTTTATGTTTATGATCACTTTTGTTTTTTTATATTATTTTTTTTCTTGTGTAAGATTTTTTTAATTTAAATCAGAAACATAGTAGTAGTAATTTTAATTTTATTAGTGCTTATTATTAAATATACATAACTACATACAATTTAAAACGAACTACAACTAAAGAATTAAATAAAAGTAAAAAAGAAAACAACAAAGAATATTATACTCTTAATTTAGGCGTCAAAGTACTCGTTCGCATCACTATCACTGGGGAACGTATCCAGAAGACTGGCAGCATTGCTATTAAAAAATTGTAGTTCGTTTTTCAAATTCATTATTCAAATTCTTCGTAATACACGGTTTTCTCAAATAAAATGTCATATTGAAGGTACTTAATCATGTCATGTCTTTCATTGAAAACGTATCTGTGTATAATTTTAAACCTAGTTACTTACAATTACGAAAGGAAAATAATATTAGATGGGTACTTAAATACGTTATTATTATAGGACAGAAAGACTGTACTAAAATTAAAAGATAGTTTCTTCTGCAGCAGAACCTGCTAATGGTTCTTACGATCCCTAAGTCATCAAGGCAGTCATGCGAAAAAATGTCAATTAACCTACACTACACCTACAATGATGTGTTAAATTGGGGTCAGTTATGCATTGTAAAGCTTTTTCTACGCATTAATTGCTTGCATGGTCCTTTATTAAAATACCTCGCAAATAAAACAAAGACAATCCTTTTCTACTATTTTGAAATAGCCGTTCTATTATAAATTATTTCATTTGATCGATCTGTTTTATGAATAACGATGATGAGAGATGTTGCTTAATTTGATTTTAAGTGATTGTTCTTTTTTCTTTTCCAATTAGTTTTAATAAACTATATTACTTTCACGGCTTGTTACAAGTGAATGAGAGGTAGGGCGGCAGGAGCACTAAACTGTTAGTAATTGAATTAAACCTTTAGGTCCTAACATACTGTGCGTTTTTGCTATAAAAAGTACTGGCTGCGAGTTGTTTAAAAAATTAGATGCCATTAAGTTTTTTTTTGTATAATTTTCTTTTGTTGTAATTGGCTAATATTTTGCATGTCAAATGACAATGACCAAATTTGTATGGAGCGTGGTGCCTTTTCATTTTTTCGCGGCAGTTGATCGGATGTGGAAAAACTGATGCAGAATAACATTACAAACAAAAAAATATATGGGGTCTTATATCAAAAATTCAGTCCGAACCGAGTTAAATCAGTTCAAAGATGTGAAAATAGTGCTATACTATTCCTCTTATTTTGTTGATGGTGACCGTATACAACGCATATTTCTTTAATTACACTTGTCAAAAATATTTTGTAATAAATGTTTATAAATGATTTCAAGGAATACAATAAAGCTTATTGTGGACTTTTTTACTTATTTTTTTTATTTTAATTGGTTTTGTTTTCATTTTTTTTTTGTTTTATAAGGCCTCGGAATCAGAACAAAGTGAATCATTAACTGGCCACTGCTGAAATAAAAAAAAACATTTCGCTTGATTGGCTAGTGTGTTCACGTTATATGTTATGGTTTATGGCCTATGACAGATTTTAATGATCAATATCCTCTCAGTCGAAAACCCGCAAAATACTTTACTGAGCCCTATCATGAAATGCTATGTTTATCAGCTGCGGCGTCGGTAGCGGATTGAGTAGCGGCAGTCAAAACAAGAAAAATTCATTTTTCTGTCTACTTCTCCCGTCTTAATTCCGATTAGTAACTACTCTAACTACAGTTAATACTTTAATCTACAGCTAGCATAAGATTCTGTACAAAGATATCATCATTCAGTCACAAAGTGGTGAATAATATTTCGACTGATCGCATTATATGGAAAAATTATGCGCTCGTCTGACGTATAGTCCATCACTTTACAAAGTCGACGGTTTCCTTTCTTCAAAAGATTATGCTAACTATAAAGTAGATGAGTCTATCACCAGGAGTCAACAGCAAAAAAATAATACTTTATTAGATGTTTGGACGGCTACCACTACTCAACCCACCACTGATAGCTGATAGCACCATAGCTGACACTCATGAAGCTTCATGACACAACTCCTAGAAGTATCCCACAAGTTATCGACTGAGAGAAAATAGCTAATAAAAATTAGTGCCTGGCAATATGGATGTATTGTGGTGTGATATGGTTATCCTGTGCCCGGCGTATAGTGGCGCGCAATTTGAAGTTAGGAATGGTGACAAAAATATGAATAATTTGAATAAAAAAACCAAAGTAAAATGTTTAACTCCAGCTCCTTTCAACGCTCATAACTCAGTCCAGACTGAGATTTCCATATATGAGCCCATAGACAATTTCGTTTGTAATGTCATTCTAGATAATATTTTCCATAAATCATCGACTGCCGCCAGAAAAAAGAAAGGCACCAATTTTAGTCAATGCCCTTTGTTGTAATTGGCTAATATTTTGCATGTTAAAGAGTGCCAGTTGCAGGACAATACCTATATAAAACCTTTTTGCTAAATTGTGTAAAAAATGTACTAAGTATTTTGTTAAAAAAAAACTATTAAAAAACTTCTTTTATTTCTTGAATAATCCAATAATTAAAAACTTCAATGGCTTTTGGAAGATTTTTATTAATATGGACATGAAACAGATTTTTATGTAAATTGTAAACCTTGACCCATCGAATGCACGACTACTCAGCTCAACAAATAAAAAAAAATAAAAACAATATGTACAAAAGGAGACTGTTCGTCCTCTCACAATTTTTATTAGCCAGTAATAATTTTGTCTGTTGTATGATATAGCAATAATTAGCGACTTTCTTCTTTAGAAAGGTTAAGCGACTTTCTTTAGATACCTAAGTATGTACAATTGAACATTATATATTATGCTTAGTGTAGGAAGTTCACGGGCCTGTGGATGGCGAACATGGGTATCTCGCCATACACCAGAACCAGACCCGAGCGTAAGGCGCGTCGCGTTCCACGCGCGGCTTAATGAGTCGCCAGACCACCACAGATGGGGCCCAGTAGAGCTGATGCCGACACTGAGCCGCGGCGGGCTTAACGGGTTACCAGGGCTCCGGCTCGAAGTGCAGGAGTAGGAACGGGGTGGTTTTTAGTCAGTAAGAGTCTGACCCTCTCGCCTCACGCAGGCGGGAGAAGTCATTGGATGATTTTTCCTTCTTAACTCGTCGAGTATCGTATTTATAGACACAATTAAAGAACAATAGGTCGCGGTCACTGGTGACCGCTTGGTGTTTGACAGTTCAAAAGAAAAAAAAAGGAATTTGAGATTTTAATTCCAGTACATTTTACAAAATCGGTTCATAAACCGACGAAAATCAGTTAAAGACAAACTATTGGCTGGTGTTTTGGTGTTCAGAATTCGACGGATTCAGTCTTTTCATGACGTGAACGTAAATATATGACCCTTGCTAATTTCGTAAAAGAATAAAATAAATAACGTTTACAATATTCAGAATGTTCTGGATATTTATTTATAAATACATCAATAAATTGAAACAGGTTTCAGGTAAAATACTAGAGGTCACTGATTTATTTTAAGAACAGCTAATAAGACCACGCGGTTGTGTTTCGAACTAACAGTATTGATATTTATGGTCAATATAAGCTTTTTCAAAATTGTAATAAAGAATCCCGGTGCACTGTGCAGCCATATGATTTGTCATAAGACCTATTAAATAAAAGGAATAGGCAGAGGTTAGGAATAGACGGTGTCATTGCACTTAATGACACTTTTATTATCACATGTTATGAGTCCCATGTAATAGGGGTGAGCCTATTGCCATAAATATACCGGGCACTATTCCAGACTCCGTGCTACTACTGAGATTTTTTTTAAACTCAGTAATACTTTGTCCGATTCGGGAATCGAACCCTAGATCCCTTGCCCACTTACGACTACTCGTCCACCGAGGCAGATATCCACTTCTGCACATGATTTCTGAGAACTAAGTATTTTTGGAAAGACGATGAACGTCCCAGGTGGCTTTTGTAATGGGACAAGCCCGCCACAACCTCCCGAAACCGCTGCAACTCCTGTAAGCCAGGATCTACAGTATATACTACCATGAAAACACCGGAACACTGAAGTCCGGCGCGTCCCAGAGACATGAATAACTGTCTTGGTTCCCGCAACGAAGTAAATCAGAAGATATTATAAGAGGAGAAGAAAGAAAGAAAGTCCCAGGTGGCTGCTTAAAGCAGGTCTCTTGCTACTGGCCGACCTGTAAGATGGTATTTAAAAGCAGATGTTATTAATTTAGTAAAATACAGATTGAGCCAAAGAGCAAAAATTGAGGAAAAGCAAAAAATTAAACCGCGATCATTTTAAAATAGGAATTTTAAAATTATTTGTTTCTAAAAATCAAATTATTTAAATTCGTATTCATTCGTATTATTTATGTTTTTCCTCTTTGGGTGGATCATAAAATATTGGACATAAATCTTATACTACTATACATATAAAGCTGAAGAGTTTGTTTGTTTATTTGTTTATCCCTGTAACTATTAGTCTGATTTGAATAATTATTTTTGTGTTGGTTAGTCCATTTATCGAGGAATGTTAAAAGATACAAAATATCACGCTACGATTAATAGGAGCTGACCAGAGCGGGTGCAACTGCGCGGAAGCAGCTAGTTAATTTATACATATATACCTACCTACTAAACTACGTTGTTTATCCATCTAGTGACTAGATTGTAGTCGCTGGAATAGAGCATAAATAAGATCTAATAATGAATGGTGGCAGGTTTTATTAAAATTAATTATAAACCATCTATTTGGAAACACAATATTATTGATGTAGGATTGTAGGTATGCTTGTGGAATAATCTAGAGAATTATCTTGTTCTCAAGTAACATAACTGCAATGTTCATAAGGGTCTAAGTTTTATTGCGTCTACATTACAATTAACATAAAAAACTAACACTAATTAACATTTGGTGAGTAAAAAATAACATACTTATAGTCCTTATTAAAAAAAATCAGTAATTAAACATTATTGCCTAAATGAAAATATAAAGTCATTATTGGTAGAAAAGGAGAAATTATTATTCAGTTCTTAAAATAATCGATATCATTAATCAAAATAAAAGTTTTCAAATTATGGTAAAATTATTACTTTTTTGGATTTGCAAATGAAAAACGAGTTCGTAATAAATATTTTGGTAAACATGCCCGTCCAGTGGCATGTAACCGACTTTCTAAAGAACGGAATTCTTCATTCACGAGCAAGTGTTAAAATTTTGGCGCCATATTGTCGAAAAGGACGAAATGTCATTTGCGAATTCTACTTTCGAACTTTATGGTATCTTTTTTTTGTGGTATTTGTTTACTTACTTAATCACAGATAACGAATGTGAAGTGTTACGAATCTAGTAAGTTAATATAAAAAACGAATGTTTGATATGAAAATTCAACCTGTAGGTCTTATTGTATTTGTAAAATCGACAGAGGCATTGTTTATTGCTGTCTTTTTCGCTACAATAAAATAGGTTTTAAGACTATAATCATAAATAATGATTTATTGCAACTTAGATTAGGTAAAGAGATAGAGGAGCAAATACAAAAAATAGGAGGAAAATAATTTTGAGAAAACCCAATCGTCATACGCGTTCATAATGCAATATTAGAACAAGAAATGGGTTTAGTTTGAGTGCCTGCCTACATCGTTTGAACATTTTATTATCTTTTTTATTTGAGTACCTACTTTTTATGTCATAATATAATTCAAACTACGAGTTTACCTATTTACCCCGTATTTAAATCAAAATTAATAAACCCCATTTTCTCATTCATCTTTCTTTCTTTTCTCTCCTAACCATTTTTCAAATTATTTTAGAAAGCTTCCAGAAGTCACAAGAAGACAGGTCTTTTTTTTAAGGGCGGAAAAGCATTTAATGCCTTCTCCCGCCTGGGTGAGGCGGGAGGGAGTGTCAGACTTACTGACTAAAAACCACCCCGTTCCTTCTCCTGCACGTCGAGCCGGAGCCTCGGTAACCCGTTAGGATCTCCGCGACAAGACAAAGGTCTGGATCCCAGTAATGTGAACCTATTTCCATATTACATATACAAATCAAATACAAAGCTACATCCAAATGCCAATTCAATTTATTAACAAAAATACTCCTATGCATGTATCTGGGGCAATCTCCATGATGTGTAAACCTGTCGAAACAATTTCAGTCCTAATTTATGGTAATACGTATTGTGGGTTCCGTACCGCTGGTCGCACACAATAGCTCTTCCTAGTAAATGTTTTCATGCCGGCGTACACGCAACTCCTATTCAGCGATACATCATCAGCGGAGGTTTTATCGAAGTAATCAGTTTTGATGTGCTAGGTAAATCTATGAATGTAGATAGGTACTTACGTGGGAGTTAAGTTCGACGGCCCAATAATCTGCCGTCACCACCCGACACTGGCAGTATAGTCGACAACACTGTATTGGAGACTGCGTTGCCAAGAAGGAAAAAAAAGGTACTTACGTGGGAGTTTAGTTTTAAACTTACAAATGAGATTATATCTATGTAGGTTTACTTTACTTTTAGTTCAGTTTTTAAATTATTTACATAAAGTAGTACATGTACCTAATAACGCAGTTATCAGGCCGACTCCAGACCCTTATCAAATTGTAGTGTTTAAAAATCCTAATTGAAAAACATAATAGACGCATTACTCGCCCCTACAATTTTCGAAAGTTCCCCTCAGTTTCCCTAGGATCCCATCATTGAATCCTGACCTCATGAAATTGGGACTATCTCGGGAGTATACCCTTTCAAACAAAACAAGAATTTTGGAAATCGGTTTACAAATGGAGGAGTAATTAATATGCGCGAACAAACAAAAAAAAATAATCAGCCGAACATAGTACCTACCTCCTCCTTCTTTTTTGAAGTCGGTAAAAATTGTTTTGAATTAAATAAGGTGCCATTAAACACAACACTAGTAACTCACATATTGTGAACAACGTCTCAAACTTCATAATTAGCAGTGGCATTGTTTTCTCTGAATTATTGTTATTATAGTGTTGGTCAAGATAATTCACAATTCTTGTAAACACAACATAAAGGAAATAACACATTAACGGTACATTTAATGAGTGAGAGTGTTGTATTTAAGTACAAAATAAACATTTCTCGAAATTATCCATTCTTCAAAAGAGGACGTTGACACAGATTTCCAATAAAACAATCGAAAAGATGTGATTTTCTTTTTTATTGCCATCTACTATTTTTGTAAATGTCATTTCCGCCAGAAATACAAGTTGGTGGTACCTATTTAGTGAAGTTTTCCGAGAAAAAGATGAAATCTTTATTTGTTGACCTTAGTTCTTAGTTCTTGAAATAATTGAAATATCGCTATGAATCAGGATTTCGTTGAATTTAATTGCTTTAATGAAGTTCATCTGTACATTTTTATAATCATGACCTTCTCGCTGATCCCGGGGTACTGAGTTATACAAATATATATAGGTACAACATAATAATATACATAGGTATTTTTTAAGGGGGGAAAATCTTCGAATGACTACTCCCGCCTGGGTGAGGCGGGAGGGAGTGTCAGACTCTGACTGACTAAAACCACCCCGTTCCTTCTCCTGCACGTCGAGCCGGAGCCCCGGTAACCCGTTAGGTTTTCCGCGACATACATAGGTATTTGGAACTCGAAATCCATATAGGTACCTTCCTAGCTAATCTTTATTATGAAACGATCTATCCAATCCTAGTAGCAGGCAATAAGTGTTGAAATATTTTTTTAATGGCTATTTACATATTTAATCATTACCATATTTTTTAACAGCTTAAACTGTCAAACACCAAGCGGTCACCGGTGACCGCGATCTATTGTTCTTTAATTGTGTCTATAAAACCGGTACTCGACGAGTTAAGGAAAAGCAATGATCCTACCCAATTCACGATCAGACAAGAAAATCTCAAAAATCTAAAACTCAAGGGAGTTAATTCTCCTCAATAACATCTGAATCCTACCCTTGAACACAACCTGTTTGTTTCAGAAGTTGGCAAGAAAGCATCTAGATGTTCGCGTGCACAGCTTTACCTTATAACAGCGGTAGTACGCACGCGCGGACCACAACAACACGCCCGGCCGGTGCGCGCGCACGCCATCGCCAAGCAAATTCGCGCCTTTTTTCTCCGCAATTTTATTATGTGAATGAGTTCTTAGTTTAACGTAAAATATTAAATTAAAAATGCGTGCAGTGTTGTTACTTTGTGCTCTAGTGCATTTAGTGGTGGGACAAGATGTTAATGACATGGTAAACATGCCTAAATACGATCAGAGATACGATTATTTGGACGTCGATGCAATTTTCACGAACAAGAGGCTCGTTAGGAACTATGTGGATTGTTTGATTAATGCTGTTCGGTGCACGCCTGAAGGAAAAGCGCTGAAACGTGAGTTTTCTTTGACTTTTTATTAATATTCAAATGAAATAGCCGAAATAGACGGAGTTTCTTAGTCTTTCTCATTGTTTTCTTTCTTGTTGACTACCTAATGAGGTTAGTTAATGATTTACTCATATAATGAATTAACAAGTTTCAACATTATTGTTATAAGTAATAGAGTCTATAACATGATTTAGAGCTGCAATATTAAATGTCAATTAAAGTTAATGAACCACTAAAACCTAGGTCTTTCTGTCAACTTTTAAATATTCGATGCATCTGTTGCAAGTGTTCGCATTTACGAGAATATTATGCAATTTATCAAGAAAGGTCAATCAAACTTAATTTATATGTAGTTTAGTTAGATTTTTATTCTTTTAATTATCATCTACAAGGTGAATTTTGCAATTTCAGTGGTAAGTGAGCAAAACGTTTTGATTTTAGACGAAAACAACAAGGTTTTGTTTTTTATGCGCCCAGAGTTTGTTATGTAGGTGCCGCACGGACTAATTAACTCACTAACTCAAAATATAATAAGATTTCTTATTATAGAAGCAAACTATTATCTACCTATCCCGATTTTGGTCGAATGCTATTGGCAAAATCCAGGTGAATGTGTATTTTTTATCCACATTAATATCCCAAATTTATACCAGCCATTACCAACCAATTATACTAGCGCAAGGGCCCTGTCTTGCACATGCTGGTGGTCCCATTTCGCGGCAGACTTGGGACATGAACATGTATCCATCAGTTCCTACTAATAGAATCACTTATTTGTACATGTCACTTGATTTTCGGCGGGAAATAAAGTTAACTATTTTATACACCTCTGTATACATACAGTAAAATAGTTGATAATATTTATATGTATGTTTACTAACCCAATTGTTATGTCCTTTCAGCTACTAACAACTAAAAACTACCGCAAAGTTAAGTTCGACGGTTCATTAATCTGCCGTCACCACTGGACACTGGCAGTATAGTCGACAACTTCGTTTTGGAGACTCGGTTGCCAAAGAGGGAAAAAAAAGTTTTTTTCTTTCTTTCCTTTTTTCTTTTTGAATGGATCTCTATGCACACTCCACGCAGCCATTTGAGGGTTACCTACTTGCGTGATTCATTTTAATTGTACGTAGATTGTATTGAAAGTAATTATTTATTCAAAAAATATAAGTAACTTATTTTGATTTTGCGGTTATAATCATCAAATGTAGTATAACTATTAAATAATATATGAAGCATCGTATTCCCATTTAAAGTTTACAAACTGTAATTTACATCACAATGCTGAGAAAAAACAATTAATTTAAATAATAACAATATTTAATTAACCCATTCATAAATGCCTAAAGTCGGATAAACAGTTAAATCACTATTTAAGATGATTAAAAAATTAAAATAATTTAATTACTTAATACCTAAATTATTCATGAAATATCATCATCATACATTTTGACCTCGGATTATATCATAAAATTATAATTATAAATTATACCTAGTCTTCATAACTTGTTTGTTGTATTAAACTGAATACCACGAACGAATACAACACAACACGTTAATAAACAATTAATACAATACATAAAACGAGAAGTTTATTTAATAATTAGCAGTATTTTAGTATAAGCTTAATTTAAATGGCTAAATACGGCCATTGGCCCTTGAACGATTTCGATTAAAGTGGCCATATTTTTTCATACGTGTACTTGGGTACTTATATATCGCTACCTTGAACTTAAACTGACTAGTTAATCTTCTGTCACATTAATTTTAATTAAACAAAGTTGTTTAATGTGTTATAGATGATATAATTAATGGATTCGGTTAAAAATAAAACGAAACTAATGTTTTATGTCATGTCTTAGTAATAATTAGATATCGTATCTACTGTTTATCGTCTTATAACGTGTTTGTAAAGGTTTTCTTGTAAGATATTAAGTACTTACGTTAATTTAACTCTTTGAGTTCCGTCATTATAGATACAATTAAATAACAATAGGCTGCGGTCACCGGTGACCGCTCGGTGTTTGACAGTTTAATTACAGTTCAAAACTAACGTACCTATATTATTATCTATCTAAAAATAATGTAGGTATGTATGTACAACGTTCAAAGTTGTTAAAATATGAGGGTAGATTTAGATTTAAAGTGAACTTATCACTCTGTTTCAAATCTACCTCATATTTTTATAATATACAGCAATCGTTTTTTGAGACTGGTAGTGCACTTTTGACCACTGCTGTACATATTATATGGATGCCACTGGTCATTTTACTAATCTTACCACCAGGTGATCTGACTGATCCCTTTTTTGACATGGGAATATCATCCAATGACTCTCCTGTCTTAGGTGAGGTGAGAGGGATTGTCAGAGTCTTACTGACTAAAAACTATCCTATTTTAACCGTTTTTTAACTAACCCGTTTGCGTATCCGCAGCTCTGGACTTGCTTTTCACTGATAACGTACCAACAGGCGTTTGTTTGCTTCCTTTCCCATAAAAACCTAATTCCATACATCCAAATACATCATATGTACTGTTTACGACCATATGCCTATGTATATAAAAACGTAGACAGTCGATATTGCTTTACGAATACATAATTCAAGTACCTAAATACTTACACTCGTAAGAAGTGGAGCGGATCGGGTTACTGGTTCAACGCGACGTATTCTCAACTCTCAAGCAATTTCTATCGGCTTGCCAACACGCGTGGGAAGGTTATCTTCAAGTGTAATCCACTTTCCATGCTCTCTGGTATGGCACCGAGATCTTAGATACATGTATGTGTTAGTACTATGTATTGCGTTTCCTACAGAAGTCATTAAGTATTTGTATGATGAAATTTATTTAAAAAGGTTGGTCGTTCTATCCTGGCTGTGTTGGTGCAGTTCATCGTTAAAGCTCGTAGGCTGCGCGACATCGCTGCGACCGTGCACGCTGTTCATGAGGAAGAGCCCCTCTATGACTCGAAACTCTATGTGACTCGTCCATTAATCATTCATAGGTTTCCTCTACGATGAGCCGCGGAAGACTTAACGGGTTGCCGGGGCTCCAGCTCGAAGTGCAGGAGAAGGAACGGGGTGGTTTTTAGTCAGTAAGAGTCAGACACTCCCTCTCGCTTCACCCGAGCGGGAAATGTCTTTGGATGATTTTCCCCCCTCAAAAAAAAAGAAAAAAGATTTCCTTTACGATAAGAAAATTTGGTATAATTTCCACGTTCGGCAGGTAAAACAGTTTTAAAGGTTCTTTATTAGAGCATTTGTTAGGTACAGTCGCTGTTTAATGCGTAGTCCTTGAATATCAATGATATTGATGAAATATACTTTTACTTAGTTAAGAAGTTACGCTGTATGATACCATAGCACGTCTTTCAAAGTATTCGATGAAAGAATAGTATTTTTATCGTCATAGTGTATGTCAAACTAATGTGCAGGACACAATTTATTATGTCCATCTAGAAAAAGAATAGAAGTCAGTAACAAGTTTTATACCTAATAAGTCGTTTTATGAAAGAATCGTTTTTCTTACTAAAATATTAATAATCGTCTTCAATAAAAGAAGAAAGGCGTGAGCCGTTACGTAACTGGAATGTAGCCATCTTTTAATACAGACCTACCTCTTTTTTGCTGATTAATAATAATTACATAAGATGTTCTCTCTTTAAATGCACTGTCACTTTTATGTCAGAAATATAGTGAAAGTTTGTTTAATTCTGTCCGGCGCCATAAAATTGCACGTGCCAAAATGTCAACTGGTTTTTACTGTTATGCGAACTCGAAAAAAAAGTAGAAAAATCGATAAACTGCGTAGTAATGTATTAAAATTCGTCCGATTCGTAATTTATGTGAATTCTTATGTATTTACTTGTAGTTCTAAAAAGGAGGAAGTAATATATTGTATAAAATTTTAATTTATTGACGACAAGGAATTCGTAAATCTTAAGACCAACATACGTTTACCACATTTTATTTATTTATTTATTTGTCTCAGGGATCTTGGCCCATAGTAAAATGTACAATAATCATATAAATACTATACATACATACATCTACATAATATTTGTACTACATTGTGTTTTATATCTACATTCTACAATCCTCAGTCGCTTCATGGGTGACTTGGAGTTAAATTATCAAAAATTGAGAGGATACCACTGCCTCCTCCGCATTGGCTGGTTTTTGGGTCCATTAACTACTTTTCTACACTATGCATATTATTACTAATCGCCTCGATTGATGAAGATGAGTGTAAAAGAAAATAATCAAGTATTGTGCATTCTACGAAAAGGTTTTCATGAAAATTATAGTATTAATTGTACACATATACGTTATTACAAATAAGTAGGTATTTAATAAGTTTATCTGTAATTCTCAGTATTCATTTGAAGTTTCCATTATCAATAAATTATATTATTTGTAATCGATTCAGGGAATAACTAGGTATCTACCTCTATATTTAATTACTAAACTTGCACCTGTTTCATAGCCTACGAGTTTTCCGAATGGAATGTTCATAGGGAAAATATAGCGTAATAATAATTAATAGGTATTAATAAATAATTTAATTGAATTTTTATTGCTTTCATCAAGTTCACTACTTGGTAGAGTTTGTTGTTACATATCAAAAAACTCGTGTTACTTACGAAACTACCTCTAGTAGAGGTTTTCTCAGTATATTCTGTGGTATATTCACGTGAGTAACCCGCGATTTTTACTCGATTTCGTGTTACCTACTTACTTGAATGCTTCACATTCCCATACTCTATAAATAAACACATAATCTCAAGTTATCACTTATCAGCGTAATCTTATACATATATATATCTGTCAGCGAGAACCTAACGGGTTACCGGGACTCCGGCTCGACGTGCAGGAGAAGGAACGGGGTGGTTTTTAGTCAGTAAGAGTCTGACACTCCCTCTCGCCTGGGTTCCGCCTCACCCAGGCGGGAGCAGTCATTTGATGAATTTCCCCCCTAAAAAAAAATATTGGTACATATCTTTGTATGATAGTGGGTAACATGGGTAAATTATTAGAGATTTTAACCTGCAACACAAATAGTAAGCTTAAAAGAAAATCATATTTAATGATACAATACAATAGAGCCACTTATGTAATGACGACTTTGTTTTATACATAGTTGGCAATATCAATAAATGAGTACCTACATAAATATCAACACCTGCATTGATTGCAGGTTTTGCAGGTGTGTAATAGTCACAAAATGAATACATGTAGTACCTAACTACTTACTTGTATTTATTTAATTACGCATATAAATAAATTACCTACCTTGATAAGTTGGTACCTATTCTTGTCTAAGTTTTAACCTGGTTACTTAAACTTGAAACGAAAGGATATCTAAAATAATTAAAGTTTTTCATAAGGGGCATTTTTATAATATAGTTACAAATTATTTATAATATAAATAAAATAAATAATAAAATGTTTATTTGGTGTAAAAAGCCAGATTACAAAATAAATCTTACTATCTAAAGAAAGACTAAAATTTATATGTAAAACCTGAACTAGGTCCAAGCCTGTGTTTCAGGTCAGTTTAAAAATGTGCCAAAATATTTAAATATAGTACCAATCTTTTTTTCTATATTTTCTTAACCTTTTCTGAAGGTCTACAAACATCTAAAAATTATTTGTATCGATCTAGTCGTTCTCGAGTTCTCAAACACAAATTTATTAACCTACATTGACGAAAAATGACAATCGTGGTTCTTGTGATATAAAATTGAAGAAAAACACTAATCATGAATTATATAAAAAATATGATCGAGGTCATCGTGAAATAGATTCCACATACCACATTTCTAAAGCACTATAACTTCGCAACGTTGCAAGTTCTTCACAGTAAATCGTCGAGCAATTTTCTCAATAGTCCCACAGTACAGCTTCAAAGAGGTACCTACTATACGGCCGAGACCCTATTACTTGCCTTCCCTTCACTATTATGTATTATATTACTGCCTTAGGTACTTTCTATATGGCTTAGACAAGTTCATGTTGAGACCTAATAGCTATTGAACTTAGATCAATGTTTATAGGCATTTAACTTTAATACTTAGCTTATTCATTTACTTTGATCTGTCACGTTTTTCTAAAGGCTCGTTGGTTTTAAAAAGAGAATTTATATTGATTTCTAATGTAATTAAAAATTATAATAGAAACGTTTTCGAAACGATTGAACCTCAAATCAAACTCGATTGACAAGAAAAAAAATAAAATAGATAATGCCAAATTCAAATTCCGATTACGAAATTTTTTAAAACAAATTCTATTCGACCAGTTAAAAATTCCGCAAAAAGGTGGAGAATTTATTGTCTGTTTTGTTTGAAAAAGGAATGTGGTTTATTCACTAAGTCTGAGTACTTATAATCGTTCATAGATCGCTTGATAAGTTAATGATAGACTTCCTATTACGATCTGATGGTGTGTGTATGGTAATTTACTAGATACACTATAAATAGCCATAGCTGCACGGCTATTAGTCACTGATGTCTGAAGTGGGAATCACATTCTAGAACTTACGTTGTAGGTATAGTCTTTATGTACCACTTGACGCTACCATTACAATTGGGTACTGTCCGTAATCAAAAATAAATTATTTGAACTGTACAATACAATACAATATTAAAAAATAATCAACTTTTCATTGATTGATTTTATGTTCAACTTAATTTTAGTATTCTTCCAGCAAAATTTTAAGAAATAAGTATGCTGTTTGACGCTTAAAAATCGTGACGTCACAATGCACAATTTCGTACAAAATTCATAGACAACTGTCGTTTTTGACAGTTCGAAAAAAGTATTGAATTTCACTCGTTGGCAAGTACCCAATTACTGTTAGCTAAAGGAAAGGTGAAAAACTGGTAATATCATCAAAATAAACTTCTGTCTATATTTTAAGTCACCCAAGTATATTTCACCGAGTATCTAATTATGCTAATTAGGAATAAGTCATCTAGGTACAGACTGTAAGAACAAAACTAACGGTCATAAAACAAAAGCTTTAAAAAAGGAAACCGTTAAACGAACTTTACATACGTTTTAAAAACTAACTATACATTTATAGTTTCAATTGTCATAGACAATAGAGGTTTCCATTAAAGATTTTTATGATAAAAACTTAAACAATTGTTCATAGACAAAAGAATGTCGCCGTTAGAGGCGGTCACATGAGCCTACTAAATATTTCCTTGACGAGAGAAATTTACTAAAAAAACTGTTTACTTAGCAATCAATTCATTCTTAGAATACGATAGTATAAAATTTTCTCTGAGGTCATTGACATTATTAATGAAAATTTATCAAGGCTATATGTTCTAACTTGTTCTTTTTTTCCCTGATTTTTTTTTCTTCTTGATATTTGTACATACCTAAACCTTGGATTAGATATAAAAAGTAGACTATTTAGAACAATTTATTACTAAAAATGTGATGGAAATTTATCTAAGTAGGTACTTAATTAGCTGAATTAAGCACGCATTCCAATTAAATAGCCTGGGGCCAAAATTGCGTTGCCTTACTACGTTTAAAAGGTTTAAATAAAATACTAATGACTTACAACACAACAAATACCAATTCTATTGTTGACAAACATGGAAGGACTTACATAAAATTACGTTTTAGCAACAATCGCGAATTCGTGACTTTGTATCATATTTAAACAATTGTTCACTTTAATTAGACTGTTTCATCTCAAAGATAATTCAATGGACAGATTTATTTTGTTGTAATAAATAAATGACCATAGCCAATTACTTATTTAAAATATTTAGAACTAGCTACTTCCACGCGGTTTTTTACACAGAGTACAGTTTGTTACAGAGTATTTTGACAGATGATAATTGCAGAAACTTTCTTTGTTTTTGTAGAACCCTTTTTGTTACTATTTTTAAAAAGTTTAAAGGTATTTTGAGGTATTCCTCGTAGCGCTCCCGTTTTGTTCATTTTATTCAGCGATTAAAAATATTAAAATTTATTTCTTGTAAGCGCTCACATGATTAACTTTCGGATAGAGATGGGACTTTACTTATTGAAATTATCGATAATAGCTAGGTAATTAGTAGAACACATTGTTATAATGTACAACTAGCGGCCCGTCCCAGCTTCGCACGGGTTTGGTAACACAAAACGGGAGCGCTACGAGGAAAACCTCGCTATTTTGTTTTGTATGTGTTATGCTAACTATGTGAAACTGACTGTTATATTTAACAAAAGCATTAAATAATGATAGCATAATCGTTAATGTTTGTAGTCCATTGAAATCATTATAAAACTTGGCTAAAACAAAGTATTAATGGGTTTTAAAAAAAATCTCAGTTCTGCACGGATTCTGGAAATGTGCCGGGTATATAGCAATAGGCTCACCCCCTATTACATGGGACTCATAACATAAATGGTGAAAAGTGGGTGTTACATTGTACAGTGGCATCAAGTGCCGTAATATGTTATGTTCTTATAGGTCTTATATTTTACTAGGTGCCTCTGTAAGTAAAAGTACACTTGATATGTTAAAATACATTTTTAAAACAAGATTACTTTATTTTAACTATAGGATCATTCATAGCACCTACAATAAATGCATTAAAAATTGCTGACATTCGAATTTAGAACATAGAGATACTAGAAAGGGAAGTGTCAACAAAACTGTCCAATACATCCATAAAAGAATAACTAGGTATAATATTGTAATTAACACAATAATATCTTAATTCGCATAAACAAATCCGGTACTGTTATGAATCTGTTACAAACATGTGCTTGACCTTCATACCCACAAACCGTCTTCTCTGCTATTGTTAAAATTGTGGATAAAATTTCTGTCTGTTTGTTTTGCAAGTAAAATGTTTTTATTTAAAGAAATAGCTAAGTATCTGGTATATTCTAAAAAGACGATTCAAAAGAATTTGAAACAAAAAGTAGGAGGAAGACTTACTTACGTAGGTACTTTAAAAATAACAGCTTAAACTGGAATTGTTAAATCTTTTACGTCATTGAACAATAACTATAAAATTAAAACAATCTAATAATAAATATACAAATCTACATAACTATTCAGATTTACCCATTTGAACACAGATACAGATAATATCATCGACATAAAAAAATAAAACGTAAAACCGGTATTTTTTACGTATCTCGGATGTTCCGAGTTCAAAACAATTACTTTTTTTTTTGTTTGTGGCAAAGGTGAGATGGTTGTGTTCCAGTATTTTGACAGGTGATAATTGTATAAACTCTCTGTTTTTATTAAACCTTTTTTGTCATTATCTGTATTAAGAAAAGTTAAAAGATTTTTTGTTTTGTATGTGCTATGCTATGTGAAACTGTCAGATTTAAAAAAAGCATTAAGTAATGGTAGCATAGTAGTTAATGTTTGTAGTCTATTGAAGCACATGGGCGTTGAGCAGAAGTAATGTTAAATATTTGATGTGAAATATTATTTAGAGAGGAGCATAGTACTTAGTATATAAAATTCTCAGTAGTAGCACGGAGTCTGGAATTGTGCCCGGTAAATGACAATAGGCGCACCCCCTGTTACATGGGACTCATAACATAAATAGTGAAAAGTGGGTTTTATTTATTTATTTATTTCTTCTTCACAAAATACAGTGAATGGCGGATTTAATGCCTTAAGGCATTCTCTTACAGTCAACCATAGGTAAGTGCAGAGAAATGAAGTGGTTGATGCGAAGCCAGAACACAATCAAAAAAAAAAGTTATGTAATATGTATACTACACACATAAATACCTATAGAATAAATATATTAATACAATATTTTATAAATAGACATATACATTGTACATTGGCATAATATGCACCTCTGCCTACCCCTTCGGGGATAAAAGGCGTGATTTTATGCCAGGAACATAGTAAAGAATTAGTGTATGTAAGAGATATCTTTTGTTTCCTTCTAAACGCAGATCTGCAAAATTAGATTAATATTAACTATAACTTTGTCCGTAGTCAAAAAACAATAAAAATGCCTATGTAAATATAGTCTAAACAAGTTATTTACGTAGTTATAAATGTAAATAGATAATACGTATGGAAATTAAACTGGTTACCTACATAATGATGTTACACCTGTACATGTGCTTTACACTTAGTTATCTACTCGTATATTTTGTTATAGAATTTTTCAGCTGGAGCGCAGATAAAACTGAATAGCTACTTTACTTTCTTTTGTCAAAAAAATTCACAGTCGAACTTGTCAAAAGTTCAAACTAAAATAAAACTTCAACGGTAAATATCAAATTGTATATTACAAAATAAAATCTATTCAAAATCACTTTATTATGCAACATCTATAAAAATATCATAAGAACTCTTTAATAGGTCAAGATTTAGCCAATCATAGACAATACATTAGGAATTATATCTAAGCACTTAATTCGGGGATATTCCCAGATACCAACCTTGAAAGATGTTTTATTTTTTTGTATCTTTTTTACGTTCGATTTTTTGCCGCCCAAACTGTTTTATATTAGGAACATAATTGTCGTTTGTGATTTTCCGTTGATATTTTAATTAATTTGTTTGTTTCTTTATTAATAGCTGTTATGATGACACAATATAATAGCTGGTGGGTTACCAGACGTAATTTTATTGATATGACTAATTAATTCACAGGTTTTTTTGATGTCTGCCTCGTTGGCCGAGTGGTCGCAAGTGCGACTGCCGGGCAAGGGGTCTCGGGTTCGATTCCCGAGTCGGGCAAAGTATTACTGGGGTTTTTAAAAAAAATCTCAGTAGTAGCACGGAGTCTGGAATTGTGCCCGGTATATGGCAATAGGCTCACCCCCTATTACATGGGACTCATAACATAAATAGTGAAAAGTGGGTGTTACATTGTACAGTGGCATAATGTGCACCTCTGCCTACCCCTTCGGGGATAAATGGCGTGATGTTATGTTATGTGTTATGTTTTTTTGATGTGGTGTAATATTCCAGAATAATACGACCTAAGACTATATCTACTTACCGCAGATACTCGGCCATTTTCGCTCGCGGACGACCTAACGAGTTACCGGGTCAAAGCAGGAGAAGGAATAGATTGGGTTCAAGTCAGTAAGAGTCTAGCACTCCCTCCCGCTTCACACAAGGCGAGAGAAGTCATTGAATATTCTTCCACCCTCAAAAAAGACACTCTCGTTCAATAAGACTCTATTCCGAGAACTTTCAAAGTAAATAAGAAAAAAACCATAATGTAGACTACAGAACACATATCAGAGCTAAAAAAAAACACGACAGGAAAAATCTAGTGATTTAGTTATTTGTTATCATATTTTAAAACTCGTATTTTTACTTTTATAGTCTAATGGATGCCTTTTCGTAATAAATCAAAGCAATTTGATATGAAGGACTAACTCCATAATAAGCATGTTCATGTAAAACAGGAGCTAGATATATAATTAGGTACGATTTTAATAAAAAGTTACAACAAAAAATGCTCGTCTTCAAAATTATGAAGATTCGACTTGAAGATTAAACTGCTTCCTGTGTGTTTCAATTATAATATACAACAAGTTTACATCGTAGATTCAATCGCTTCAATGTAGAATTGTACAATTGGGATGATGACAGGGTATGAAAATTAAAAATATAATTAGTCCGTAAGTTAAGTAATGAAAAAATATTAGATACGCATTTTTTATTTTGTCGTATCATAAAACAATGCTTAGATAAAACGAATCAAAGTTTAGGAGTGGGGGTTAAAACGTCATTTCTACGTATAAAATGTACATAGAAGTGACGTCACGCGACATTTCAAATCAATATATCGTCGAAAGTAGTCATTTTATAAAAATTCGTTAAATAAAAAATACGTGTCTAATATTTTTTCATACCAGACGGACATTAGAATAAAAATTAGGCTTGTAATGTTCATGTTCATTTCATCCTGTGTTTTACTGATATCAGGAGTACCTACTCTTTATATTAAAACTTTAGTGAGACATACAATTACTATGTTTTGACTTACTCACGTAATTATTTGACGTGGAACTCGACTAGTTTCAAGCCATACTAGAGGCTCATGTTCATGAGCAGCAATCCGCGACACGCGACGCGGCGATTGTAGCGCTGCTATGGCTATATCAGTTCCTCGTCAAACAGTTACATGAGTAAGCCGAAAATATAATAATTAATGCACACGAAAATATAATAAAATACACTTATTAAAACGTCGTATAAAATCTGTCTACACTAAAATTCAGCTTAATTTAATGTCTATATAATAATGAGGCAACACACAAACGAAATTAGATACTAATTAGGTATGCATACTATTTTTTTTTGACACGTGGTTTACGTATAGTGTATTAATACATACCTATCTGCCTAGATGGTATGTATTAATACATAATACATACCTACCTAAATATATCCATACGTCTGCCTAGATGAAAACATAATTGCTAAGCTTATTTTGTATGAACAAATTACAAATTTTTATCTAGAACGGTCAAGGTTCACAAATCGCAGTAAACATGTAAGTACCATTACATCCTGGTACTAAAATTGTTAGTTTAATGTGTCCTGAACTGTCGACAGTTCTTTTTTTAATTTACTCTGTATATATTCTGAACAATTTGAGGTAAACCGTAAAAAATAAACGAATCAAATGATTATACAACTGTAAACATGAAACTTTATATTCAGCCAACCTAAAATAACGAGGAAAACAAATTAAGTATCACAACGATCAAAATGGAGGTCAATATTTTGCAAAAAAACATTAGATATTTGCCACTTTCTTGTTCACTAATCCCGAACAATGACATACCATGCGCGTACGCACCCATTTTGACAACAACAATGTGACACACAGGTGCGACCTCTGTGTTTCCGTAAGTGAAATCGTCACATGCGACTTAGCACCGTTTTTCGCAAGCCACCGAGCTTTCATTTTGGAAAAGGCTGCATTAGGTAATATAATTATGTAGGTAGATACTGTATAAGTCGGTTACCTAAACATCCTGTCTAAATATTTTTGTAATAAAGATTTGAATTTGACTAGACTATCTAGTCAAATCAATTCTTTTATCGAAACGTCAAAAACGATACTGTTCTATGAAATTTGTACGAAATACCATCTTTGAAATATACGATATATCTTTCTACGAAATATCATCATCTGACGTCATCACATTTTCGCGTCAAATAGCACACTAATATCTAAAAAAAACCTAGAATAAATCGAAAATTAAGTACCTTTATCGGAAAATCAATGAATGAAAATTTGTCAATATTTAATTGGACTGAAAAATCAAAATAATTTGTTCTTTACCCAGGAAACTACCCAATTAAATGAAAATTTAACTAAGTGGTATGGTGCTAAAGTCTTTATTTTACAGATGGCGTGTAAAAGTGCTATTAGAAAGAATACATCATACAATACTTAATTTTAACATAACATACCATCACGCCTTGTAACCCCGAAGGTGTAGGCAGAGGTGCACATTATGGCACTTAAAGCTACTGTACAATTATGTAACACCCACTTTTCACTATTTATGTTGTTACGAGTCCCATATAATGGGGTGAGCCTATTGTCATCTACCGGGCACATTTCCAGAATCCGTGCTAGTACTGAGATTTTTAAACAACCCAGTAATACTTTGCCCTACCCGGGAATCGAACCCGAGACCCCTTGGCCGGCAGTCGCACTTGCGACCACTCGGCCAATAAGACAAGACAGTAAAGCAGAGCACACAGTAAAGCAGAGCACTTATTTTAATTACTAGTTTAATATTACTCCATCGGAAAACAAGAATGAAATGAGTATCAAATTCCATAATAAGGACGAATGTACCGAAACGCTACGTAAATATCCTTTGTTGACATTTCCATTGATCATAAAGAAACCGTTGCGTGACACACTTGTAAGGTCACAGTAGTCGCGTTACGCATGCGCGTCACGGCGCCCGCTCATTGGATCCGATCATTGATCGCGGCGCGGGCGCAATGTAAAATGTGTTATTAGATTAGGGTTGGTACACAGGAGGTGATTGTGTAAGACTGTCTATGGTTATTGTTTGTTATCACTTTCGTTTTTACTGTTGTTTTGTATCTGTGTTTAGGCGTTACATCATATTACACTTGTGTTTTCTAGAAGTTCAAGGCTATATTATACAAAGTTCAAAGTATGAAAATAGAGGTATAGAAAGAAAATATAAATGAATAAATGCAACATATCTGAATACATTAGGTGTTTTTATCGATTAAGATTTAGATCTAAGACGTTATATTGATGGTCATAGGACCTTTTAAGGCTTTTTAAGGTTTAAATTTTTTAATAACAACAACGGTGCGTCTAAAAAACATAACCTACCCTATCCATCATCATCAAGGTCGTTCATAATAATATAATTGTTGCATTAAATGCCAATAGAACAAATTAGGGACCATTCATCTTGCAAATTATTTAACAAAAGAAGGTGTGGCCTGTCTCACATGGGCGGCCATCTTAGATTATTGACACAAGATTGATATGAACTGACATTACTCACTATCGGTTTGAAGCTGATTAAATACGTAGCCTTCTGTCTGACAGATTTTTAAACATAAATATTTGAAGATCGAGCCTCTCTTGTGATTGATTCGATTCTTTAGTCAAACAATAATAATTTTAACTTACTGGGTATATCGCCATAAAAATTAAATTAGATTAATTATTATGTTTTCGACTTACTCACGTAACTGTTTGACGAGGACCTCGACTAGTTTCAAGCCATGCTAGAGGCTCATATTCATGGACAGCATTCCGCGACACGCGACGCGACGTCTGTCGCGCTACTGATGCGGCGACTGTCTAGCATGGCTTGAAACTAGTCGAATTACTCGTCAAACAGTAACGTGAGTAATCCGAAAGTTTTAATATAAAAATAGTTCTTTTCAATTAAAAATAAGTATAGAAAACAAACATAACAAACATCTGTCCAGTATCGATAAAAAACGTAAAAAACCTCGATTATATCTAATGTAACTAATACCACACACTTTTTATATCGTTCAATTATTAGTAAAAGTAAGTAAACCAAAATGGTTCAGAACCTAGTTATTTCTAGTTTTATAATTTAGACCAATAAGGCAATCTCTCCAATGGCATTTTCAATACAAACAGCAATCCGTTATAGAACGAAAGTGAAGGAGACGTGCCTTAGAAGTAAATTCTTCAAGGTGAACTCATAGTACACGCAATAAGAAAGTGAATCCTGTTGGCAAAGCACCACGCTTTGTGTGGAACTGTGCAAGTCATTTGATACCCGGATTGCACTCTAGAAACCTACTTTAAAAGGGTCATGCATGAATACTTGATATTTCCCGATTAAGACTAAAGGGGGAAGAGGGCGAAGACTTATTGTATCGACTATGAATATAGAACATTTAAAGTCGATAGAATATGTTTAAATATTTTATGTTTAGAGTCAATTCATATTTCAATGTTTAGAGTCGGTACAGTATGGTAAAGGACATAAGCTAATCTTGAGAAAAGGACACTTTGATGACGTCAGACGTAAATGTGTATTCCTAATTCAAAAACTAAGCCACAGAAAACTGAAAGTATCTTGCTGTAGAGATTTCGAACTTCGTATTGGAGACAAATATAGGTTTTTTTTAAAAGGTTATGGTTACATATATTTTTGGTGATTTTGGCGTAAGAGCTCTATAGGGCACACTAACTAGGCCTTTCCCCATAGGAGATGTGATACCTATGTTTCAAACTCATTCAAACATAATATGATGCCTTTTATCCCCGAAAGGGTAGGCACAAATTACACACACACACACACACACACATTATAGGTGCATATTAATGCCACTGTACAATGTAACAACCACATTTCACTATTTATGTTATCAGTCCCATGTAATAGGGGGTGAGCCTATTGCCATAAACTGGGCACAATTCCAGACTCCGTGCTACTATTGAGTTTTTTTTTAAATCTAGTACCCGACTTAGACCCGGGAATCGAACGCGAGATTCCTTGCCGTCGCACTTGCGACCACTCGGCCAACGAGGCGGTCGTTCAAACTCTACTAAAACAGGAAAAGTTCAAAATATTTGTTATTATAACAAATATATAAGGTGTATACCCCGTTTGTTAAAAAACACGGTGGATACGAGTAAATATTTACCTTAATTTATTGGCATTTAAGTATATTTTCCTAGTTCATTGAACCGCATGATTTGTAGTGATTGTTCAACTATAGTACGCTTCGTAGACAGAGAAAGTGTTAAGTAACTGCTCACTTGTTAAGTAAGCAAAAGTAAGCATTTATTTATTTAAGGTTTTTTTTCAACTAAGTGCCTATTTTTGTCGCTGGCTTATTTTTTTTATTACCTTTTGTAAACTTAAATACAAGGCAAACGTTTTGGCTAAGTCGATGCAAGGTGCAACATGAAAATATTAAGTTCCTTTTTCTTGCAGGATGTTATACATTATACATACATAACATCACGCCTTTTATCCCCGAAGGGGTAGGCAAAGGTGCACATTATGCCGCGGTACAAAGTAACACCCACTTTTCACTATTTATGTTATGAGTCCCATGTAATAGGGGGTGAGTCTATTGCCATATACTGGGCACAATTCCAGACTCCGTGCTACTACTGAGAATTTTTTTAAAAACCCAGTAATACTTTGCCCGACCCGAGAATCGAACCCGAGACCCCTTGCCCGTCATTCGCACTTGCGACCACTTGGCCAACGAGGCAGTCTTGATGATGATGAGGAAGATGTTATACTTATGCAGATATTATAGTTTACCCTTTATGTAGAACCTATTTGGTATAAGGAACTACAGTACACAGCATCGTTTGTTCATCAACAGCCCATAAGTGCCCACTGCTGAGCAAAGCCTCTTCTCACACGGAGAAGGTTTAAGCATTAATCACCACGCTTGCTCAATATGGGTTAGCGATTTCAAACTTATAATTAGAAATTATAAGTCCAGGTTTCCTCACGATGTTTTCCTTCACCGTTTGTCAGTGGTGTCTAGATAATTTTAGAATTGTCAGTTACAATTGATAAAATAAACAATAATACTTTTAGAAATATTATTACGTATTAAATATCTGCTCATATCCAAGAGAAAAATGATGAAATATGAAGCATAAACGCATATCATTTATCTATTTGTCTGTGAATGTCAAATTATCTATGGCTGATTTTCTTTTTAAATTATCTGTGGTCTGATATTAAACTTTCTCTTTTATTTAATGTTTCTATTAGATTAGTTCAATAAATCATCCATCTTACAAGTTTTCATCAAAAAAGAATATTTATATACGAAATATGTACATGTTTTTCGACAGAGATATTTATCAAAGTCAACCGCCACCAAAAGTTAAACCATCCACCGAAATAAAATATCTACATCACGTTTAACTAGTTTAAAACAGAACAAAAAAGGTAGGTACTAAATTAAAAACGTCATTTTAATTACTAACTTCTCATTGGTCAACCCTAATTGCGTGATTGACATTTTGACAGGTTAATGTGTCGATATCGTTAAGTGAATCATCAGTACTTTGACCTCTTATAGATAAGGAATTAAGTCCAAAATAGTAAAACCGAATAGTAAACTTGAACGAGGGAAGAATATTCACCTGACAAATACTGGTACTTTTAAAAATGTATGCGATGCTACTTCTTCTTTATTTTAAAGTCAAATATCTTCGTCTTTGGTATAATCAGCCCGTTTCCGTACACTGCTAGACATGAGGCTCTCTAATATCCCGCCATTGAGCTTGATCTCCAGCTCTTAGCAACCAACTACTGCTAGGAATATCATCACTTCGTACACCTCGTTGAGTCATACAGGTACTACGCTTTTCGCTAAAACATCTTACACGTATGATATTAATTAATTAAAAGTGTAAAAAATACACAGTAGGGTTGTCAATCAATTCGATTAGGTATTATTTATTTTTGTTATTCTTTAACAAAATTTAATAATTTAATTTATGTTTTGTAATGAATATATAAGCCAAATTCTCTTTGGTCTTTTCGTCGTTATATATTGTATTCCAAGGCGTATTCCTATGAAGATGAACGAGTAAGAAACTATTAAACTAAACAATAAACAATTCTCTAGTTACAGAGTCTCTAGTTACATTTTTCACTTAACACACTTCCAGATTCCAACGGGTAACCGGGGCTCCGGCTCGACGTGCAGGATAAGGAACGGGGTGGTTTTTAGTCAGTAAGAGTCTGACACTACCTCTCGCCTCACCCAGGCGGGAGCAGTCATTCGATGATTTTCCCCCCTTAAAAAAATGCTGTTAGGTTAGGTTAGGTTAAAAATAGGCCATTAATGATCTAATGTAACAGTTACTGGGCCCTCTGTTAGTATATTTATTTATATAATCATAGACAATGTGACAAACTGATCGTGATTCGTGAGCAAAGGAAAAAGAATAAAGAGCCAAGGTCGGATCATGTTCTAGTCAAGTTGACATTGTATACTCGTTTTGTGAAAGGTAAGGTTTAAAATAGTAACCTAAGCATTTTATATTGTTAGGATATATGTGTTGTTTTATAGTTTATGTATGTACAGTTCCGAGTATTATTATTTTATTTATTTATTTATCTTTAAATCGGCATTTATTTAGGTATGAATATTATATTAGCATGCATATTAAGACTGATGAAGAGATGACTGTTAATGAAGCGAAAGAGGTACCTATGTAAGAATCGTAGTAATTGGCGGTCCAAAGTCTGTGCCTACCCCATGGGAGACAAACGTGAGGTTATTTTTTGGAAAATTTAACTAATCTTACAATCCTAAAATTCTTTTTTACGATATCGGGAAAGAACCGGTGTTTATTTAAATGAATGATACAAAGAATCTAAAAAAACATGTAAATCCGTAAATCACTGAATCAATTATATGTCTTCTTCATTATAATTCAATTCTATAAAATTTTACAAATTGAATAATAATTATTAAATTTATTTTAAACAGAGAATAAGAGAACAACACAGACTGACAAACAGTTTTTTGTATCTGCACATTCATTACCATATTATTTCATTTATGTATATTTTTTGAAGGAACTTTGATTGAATTTTGTCATGAAGCAATTAATTAATTTGATTAACAGATTCGTATTTTGCAAAGAGTAATATATGTAGTTGTAAGGTTAAGTAGGACCTATATAATTACGGTAAGGCATGTGGTAAATCCGCTGCACAGTTTGTCGATAATGATTAGTTTAAATTTCATTGAAAAGTTTCCAATTTTAGCGGCTTATAACTAAGATTTCGAATACGATATTCTTATAAAATAATACTGTGATTGAACCGAGGTTTGGACCGCTCTTTTCAACACAAGAAACAAACAAAATTATGTCATAAAACCTTGCAAATACGATACCAACAGAAAACTTACTTTCCATGAAGATGGGGGATAATACAATTAACGTACAACATAAACAATTATTTATATTTTTATTACAAAAAAAAACCATATTCCTTAACAAAAACAGGATTTTTAATAACAAAAGTGGGTCAATGATGACATTTTTTCGCAAAATTTATATCATTCTAGAACATTCCTTTTGGCTTTTCGACACATCAACTTGCTTTGAATAATATTATAATTTGCATATATTTGAGACGAGTGCTTCTTCGGGTTAACAAGTGAAGGTCTACCACTTTAACTATTAATTTTATAGTTTAAATCCATGAATTTATTTAGGAATGCGTAACACTAGCTTGCGCCAGCAGCTTACTATTAATTTTTCGCAGTTATAACATTAAGAATTATTAAGTACACTGAACTTAACGCAGGTACATACCACGTAGGCGACTCTTCCTTAAAAGAAATTAATAGACATTTCACAGAAACTGAACAGCATAACTCTGAAAATCCCTTACAAAATTAGGATCTCCAACGAACTAAAGAGGAGGGTCGATTATGAAACTCACAATATTATTTATGGAATTGCATAAAGTTCGCTACGATGCATGCGAGAAGATCGCGCCGTAATGCCTTAGCCTTAGGAATTAAAATAATAATAATAAAAGTCTTATCTAAGGTTTTAAGATTTTTTTGTCAATTAAATTTGTTTTAATTATTATGTTTTCTGCTTACTTACGTTATCACGTAACTGTTTACCCCCTCCCCTTTCTCCAATCCCTGAATACCCAAAAATCCTCAAATTTCTAATCCTAAAAGGCCGTCTGGTCGTGTAAGCAGACACACAAAACAAAGGTTTTAAGTAAATACCTATCTTTTATTATTTCAATCGCAAGTACACGTGTGTAACTTATTTAATTTAAATAAATATGTAGGTATTCCTAAGTAACAAATACTTAATAATATGTATTGATAGTAGTTGTCCTTGAAACAAATTAGGAAGGAACTTAAACGTCCAATAACTAGTTACAACCGTTATTTAAATAAACCCTGTATTGAGGCCTGCTGTGCAAAAAATCACACCTGTTATTCCGGAAAGAGGTAGGCCGTACCTATTATATTAAGTGTGACAACCTTTTTACTTATTATAAGTACTTATCTATTCAAAAGTTTTAGTTATTATATCGATCTCAAGACCTGACAGTTGCAATCATTCATATTATCAAATCGTTCATAATTTCTAGAAACGATGTTATTTTAAACATCATTGGGAAAATATGATATAAACTTAGTAAGATTATTAAAGGCCTTTTATATCGTCTTACTTCCTGGCTCAATATAATTTATATATAGCCAGCCGGTTTATTAAAACGCAAAATTAATTGCTTAGAACAAGTCACTGTGATAAACTAATAATTTATTCGATAGTTAATTACTACTGCCGTATTCCTACTTTTGTATAGGTTAGATAAAGTGGCCAGCACATCAACCTACTTGAGTGTGTCAATTTTCATTGGATTCTCGACTTTATACCTAAACGATAGAGATGAAACTTTAATAAAAAGAATTGATAGAAAACTATAGGTTTACCTGCAGCCCACTGCACATCGGGTTCACGATCAAACTCGCTGACATTTTTCGATAACTGAATACTTTTTTTATGGCATAAGCCGGTAAACGAGCAGACGGATCACCTGATGGTAAGCAATCGGCGTCGCCGATGGACACCTGGAACACCAGAGGCGTTACAAGTGCGTTACCGGCTTTTTGGGGATTAGGAGTTTGAGCATTGTTGGGATTCAGAAAATGGGGTAATTGGGGAGGCGGGTAAGACTCCTAGACTTAAGTCTGTAACCCCCTATTACAAGAAACTCGTAATATAACTGGTGAAAATGGAATTTACAAACATTCATACATAACATAACACCACACCTTTTATCCCTGAAGGCGTAGGTAGAGATGCACATTACGGCACTTATTACCAGTCTATCTAACATCCACTTTTCACTATTTATGTTATGAGTCCGATGTGATAGGGGGTGAGCCTATTGCCATATACCGGGCACAATTCCAGACTCCGTGCTACTACGGCCAATGAGGCAATCTAGAATTTACAGTGTGGGTATATTATTAAGTGCTATATCTTAAGGGTTAAAAGAAGTGGCGTTAAGTCTTAAAAATGAAACTTATATCTTCAAGGACGAGTATAAACCATATTACCATATACATAATAAATAACAATAATAAATAACTGGTATTTATCGATGGGAATTTCTAATCTCTTGATTGAGGAAAATACTTTTCAAATCTTTCTGTTATAAAATATTAACAATCTTTGTGTTTAAGGAGTGGTATTTACCTACAAATTACTACAACAATTTTATAGTCGAAAAAACTAGCTTGCTAGATTATAAACTATTTTTACTGAACAATTTTTTCTACCTCTATATCTTATTATGCTCCCGGGGTCGCTTAAAATAATAATAATTGTCTAATAATTATACAATTTTACAATATCATATTAATAATTTAATAATATCTAAAATAATCACGATTAAGTATTCTCAATTAAGTGTTCAATTGTTTCAGGTGCCTAATTAGGTTAGGTACCCTTGTCTTGGTTGTAATCCTACACATATCAACTCTATTTAATTTCAAATTTAATTTAATTTAATTCCATATTTAATTTAATTAATTGACTTTTATGTTAAATGCTGCTTGATCTTGTTTGAATGTTATAAATTGTTTTATGTAACACTAGCTTTTACCCGCGGCTTCGATCGCGTCACAAAAGAATAAAAAGTAGCCTATGTGACATATAACAATACGACCAGCGCCATCTATACCAATACTTTTGTTTTTCCTCGAGAATATCAAAAGTACCCTATTATTTAATCCGGACTTTTAACTTTACGTCTGCAAAAATTCAAAGCAATCGGTTGAGTAGTTACGGCGTGAAGGTGGAACAAACAAACAAACAAACAAACAAACTCACTTTCAGATTTATAATATTAGTAAGGATATTCTAACCGTTTTATGTGCATGCTGTGTTAGCCAGTAAGTAGTTGTTACACTTACTAAAGTATTATTTGTAATAATGTAATGAATGTATGAGTGTAAATAACTGTTGGTTAACCTAATAAATAAAATTAAATAAATAAATAAATATCTATACCAATTTAGTATTCACATAGTGACTCTCTTTGCGGGATTTCTTAGCACTCCAGTAAAGGCAGTGTGATTCAGTTCCACGTCAATCTATCGTGACCTATTAAATAAATATTCAGTTCTTCCGGTCACTTCTGTGACTAGGATGTAAAAGGATATCAAATTGGACTCGATTTTACATTGTTTGATTGGCTGAACCCAAAAATAGATATTAAGTAAATAAATATAGTTTAGAAAGATCAAAATCAACGATGGTATAATGATGTTTAATAAATATCTGCTTAAACCATATAATTAGCAACTACATATATACATAATAGTTACTTATATAACGACCGCGTAGTTTTTACATGGACCAGGTATATAAACAGAAGTGAGTCATCGCATGTCTTAAAGTTAAGATAGTTGTATGAATCATTGTATCTATTATGTCTAAGTGACTAGCGTCGCAACATTAATGAAATACAACGTTTTTGTTAGCGTTACTATAAAAATGATGCAATGCTTTGATTGTCGCATACCAGGCTTTAATTCATACAAATAATTGACGGTGCTTTACCTCTTGAATAAGAGATATATGGTATACTAGCTTTTACCCGCGGCTTCGCTCGCGTCACAAAAGGATAAAAAGCCAATGTGACATATACCAATACACACAGCGCTATCTATACCAATACTTTTGTTTTCCCTCGGGAATATCAAATTTTTCCGGGACAAAAAGTATCCTATTATTTAATGAAATACAATTTGATTTATAATATAATATAAGTAAGGATAAGGAAGTAAGAATGAGACACAATAGAAAACAAATTTTGTCTAGCGTAGATCTACATTCGTTCGATACCACGGGTTAATAATTCTTTTATAAACTACGAAAAAAAACCCTTTTTTAAAACCTTCTCCAAAGTGACACTTTTCTGAAAAAGTGTCAAAATCGGCTCAACCAATCAAACGCACACCTTGTTTTTGAAGTCTGTTAAAATATTTTGGTAAACGTCTGGTAGATGTGAAATATTGACAATATAAATATTTCGAACTACACAGTAGTAGAAATAACTTTAATTTGTAAAAAATATCTAGATACTGAAGTCGAAGTACGAATAAGAAAAATCGGTTATCTGCATAATTTTTAACTTTCTCAAAGGCGATTCCATATTTTTGGTCATCAATTAGATTCCCTTTTGTTTGTGAAGAAGTACTTGCTAAAGTAAATATTTAGACAGAATTATATATTCTTCCACTGTTCTTCTATTGAATGGTCCCAATGCATACCGAGTCGGAAGCTATGTGGTCCTAATAAGGAAAAACAAGGTGATATCGATGTATGTACATACATATGTATGTATAGGACTCGCATGCTTGTCAGGTACATCTTGAAGTACATGCGTTGATAAGATAGACATATATAGATTCACAAGATTCAATGCAGGTAGCAACGAAACGAATATTTATTTGTATAAAAAAATCGGTTTAAACTGTCAAGACATACATATATTGTAAAAAAAAATGTATCTAGTTAATTTTGTAGCAAACGTTGTTCTCGTAAAACGCACAGGAAAAGAGATAATAATATTATTATGAAACTGTTTTTGACCGCTATTTTTCCAAGATGGCGGCAAGAGTGGTGCACGTATGAAGTTTCAAAATGGAAATCTGAAAGAGCACATCAAAATGTGCATAATTGCCTATTATCAACAATTCCGGAAAATATTCCAAGCAATCCCCATTCATCAGCTTAAATGATGTAATAAACCGAAAAATCATCTTCATTCCATGATCTCTAACAAGGAGCGCGTCTGTTCCACTAAACTACATAAATCATTCGTTTGTTCTGTTAAACATATAGGTACCACTTCTACCTACAGCTAGAAAATATTGTTTACTAAGTAACGCATGAATTAATTGCTATTTTTGACAGCTACAGTTGCAAAACGTGCACTAATATAATACGAAAAGTCTGACGAAAATTTTGATTACAATAAAATTTCGTAGTCGGGATACTTTCGCTCCATAACCTTACTACGAAGTCTCTACGCCCGTTACGAGCGCTACGAGCGCTACGCCACCTACGCGCTACGCAACAAATACCTAAAATTGCGTTTTCAAAAAACCCGTGCTGTAAATAAAAACTAATTATTTCATATTTAATTGACATAATAGGATTATAGAACTAATAACTATAAAATAAAAAAATGTTATCCAATCGGGAAGGTGTAACTCGTTTTGAAAACACCTCAACAATAAAACCGTTCATATTATGCTAATTTGCGGTTAGGCTAGACGTGTGGTGATTCCGATATAATTATGAAACCTCAGGTATTATAATTTAATAGTTCTTGATTCGGGGATATCAGCGTAATTAAGTAGGTATCAATACAAGAACTTGATTTTTGTATTACCTAGTTATTAGTGATCATAAAATCTAGAATTTCAATCTTCTTATATTGGTTACAGCTATAAGATATGAAATAAATAAAAATCTTAATTACGTAACTACATAGTTGTTGTCAATGACTTCGTCGGCGTAATATAATGACTTCTGGCAGAGTTTAGGCTTTTAATTTCGTCTTTATCAAAGGATATTCTACGGTAACAAAGTCGTCAGAATTGATTCAGTATCTAGTTATGTATATTAATATCTAAATATTATAAATATTTCAGTAAATAAAAATGTTATTGATCTAGTACTTGTTTTTATACTGCTATTGTTACTATTAATAGCGCACAGCTTATGGTTTGCCTAATGTTTTTTTTTTGAGGGCTGAAGTCATCTAATTACTTCTCCCGGAAAAAAGGCCGCGTGCGCAAGGTATCACAAGTGCATTGCAGTCCACATATTGGTTCATGGTTGTAATGGGAACCGACTTTTTTATAGCATATAAAAAAGGACATAAACGAGCAGACGGATCACCTGATGGTAAGCAATCGGCGTCGCCCATGGACACTCGAAACATCAAGGCGTTACAAGTGCGTTACCGGCCTTTTGGGAATTGAGAATTCGAGGATTGTGAAGGATTCGGGGATTCGGGAGACAGGGACTAGGGACGGAGACTAGGGTAATTGGGCCTCCGGTAACCTCACTCACACGACGAAACACGACGCAAGCGTTGTTTCACCTCGATTTTCTGTGAGGCCGTAGTATCACTCCGGTCGAGCCGGCCAATTCGTGCCGAAGCATGGCTCTCCCACACTTCTGTGTTCTACTTATTATGATTTAAGGTTGCAAAATTCGCCGAATGCCGTATATAACTCAGAATCATTTCTATATCATTTGCTTACAAGTAGGTTCTTACAAATACAATCAACGGTTGATATTGCTTCCCAGGTCATTACCTGCAATGCCTCTTTGCTACAATGTGAATAAATTACTTTTTATTAAGACAAATGACAACTCATCAGTAATCCTATCGTTATTATTACAGTATCTCCATATTATGTAGGGCTTATTACTTGTCTGTGGTCACCCTTGCATATTCTGTGGTTGCTCTATAAATAGTCTGTGGTTAGCTGTCAACATCAATTACTCTATGGGTTCAAGAGCATTATTTTACAAAGCTTACATGTAAATTGTTGATAGGTATCAATTTCAATTTATGATATGAACATTAATGAGATTACGTTCGACATAAAAATAATATTTTATAGGCCCTAATTCAACAAGTCAGGATTTTCCAACGGCCTCAAATTAAACCCACGGCAAACCTTTTTGTGAATGATTAAAATTTATTATATCAAGATTTAATTATTGGGAAGAATGTACTTAATTGAAGTTAAATAAACAAGCCGAATTGATTTCTTATTCAAAAATTATATTAGTTTGATTTTTTTTATTTATCTTTATATCACACAGGTAAGTATTTTATAATCTAAGCCCCACAAAACCGTTGCAATGGTTTGACTGCGGGGTCGAGTCGCTAGACATTACAATTAAATCTACTTATATTTAAATGTAATACAGGTGTTGAAACTTATACTTACTTATTAGGACATTTCTAAATAATATGACTGATATGATATTCTCTTTTTTAGTGTTCTATCACCGAAATAGTTAATAGTTGTTCAAATTATATAAATATATTTAAATTCCTATGTTCGAGATTCGTTAATTCTTAAAAAGCAATAATATTTTTCCACAAGCAAACATCAATCACTTGATCACTACTAACACAATAGTATCGCAATAATCTTACTGAGTACTAAATTAGTACCACAGATACTCAAGAAAATACTCATTTGCAGGTACCCTGCGATGAGCAATCTATGGTTTCCTAAGATCACTATTGCAATAGAAATGACTGTCGTGTTGCTTCCACGCAAATGCAATACGCCATCAATTATTTCATAATAAACACTTATTCACTACTAGGTACAACTAACTACTAATCTACTCTACTAGTTTCCTTAAAGAAAATCAAATATTCAACGATACTTAAGTAACTTTCATGGTAGGATTTATTATAATCTATCTCTTGCGACTTTGTCCGCGAAGAATATGATTTCTATTTTATCCCATGGGAGCATTTGATCGGGATAAATACCCTATCATCTAAGTTAGTCCATAGTCTGCCTGTATACCAAATTTCATCAAAATCCGTTCTGTAGTTTGTGCGTGATTGACAGACAAGCATACAAACTTTCACATTATTTATAATATTAGTATGATACAACTTCTTGACTCTATGACTATATTTTTTCCGAATTAGTTAGGTACTCTGAGTTTATCAGTTTACACAATTAGCTACTCATTTGGTATGAAATGCAAGCAATGATATCGTCCCTAATTAGATACAATACTCGTTATGTCAATTTTGTCCAACTGATTTTCGACATGACGTGGCGATAATCCTCAGTAGTACCTACATTTTATGCTTGAAAACACACACAGAATACTCCTAGATAAATTTAATTAACGATTGTAAAAATCTCAGGCATAATGTACTATGTCTATGTATAAACTATGTACGTAGCTTCGAACAATAATGAAGGTTTCTCGCCGACACCGCGTCGCCTCTAATTTCAATACAATGCTTTCTTATGGTCATTCATTTCATTGCTGATGTCAGTACTAATTACTTTATAATATGCGTGTACTATAATCATTGTTATATAAGAGTCTAGAAATAAGTGAAGTATTCTGCTTATCTAGTTATAAATATACCTGGTACATAGCGGCTATCCAGTGCCATTAGCCAAACGCCACTTTAGCGCTTGTCTACAGAGAGAGTAGAAAACTAAATGTATGGGGATGACACTGACAAGTATCAAAATTTACGTCAATTCCATATAATTTGGTTTTCTATTCTACATGTAGACATGCGCTAAATGGCATTCGGCTACAGCTGCAGGACTAGATATTATGAAACAGCCCATTAGTGGATTGTGAAGGTCCTCAAAATACTGACAAAACAATTAACATAATTTCGACAAAATAATTAGAGAGCTAGTTGTGTTGGTTGATTTGTTTATTCGAAGCTTTACACGCAAAATTCACTGAAATTAATGTTTACGATATATGTTCGGAAAAGCAGTATGTGGTTACGACTCTGCTTGTCTTGGATACAGGCCAAGAGGAATATTTTTTGTAGAAATGGTTTCTTCTAATCGAGCTCATAGATTTATTAATATCTCATGAGTACAACAGTGATATTATTTGCAAAAACTATTAAAAATAAAAAGAGATTGGGCTCGTCCGGGATTTGAACCCGGGACCTCTCGCACCCTAAGCGAAAATCATACCCCTAGACCAACGAGCCAGCTGATTGGAATGCTGAATTTTTTAACCGGTACGCACAACGTGTAAATCTAATTAAATTACATAATTTATTTTAACTCTTTGAAAAGAGGTAATTTACTTTGTCATTTCAGATGATCTAATTGTTTATGCTCTACACTCTACAATAGTCGTAACATTCATAACATTCTTAAAACAAAAACAAATAAATTCAAAATCTGTTATGGAAGAAGGTACCACCTACCCAGAAAACGTTTTTAGTGGTTTTAGATAACAATACTTTTCGAGCCAACCTTTTTTAGCTGGCATTGACATGTTCGGAGGCTGATTGAGGTCAACGCACTAGTTTGCATGCTCCTAAATGTAGGTTAAAAATAAACAAAAGATATGTTTTGTTTCGAACAGCATTGTTCATTATGTAAGTACAGGTTGCGTGCCCGACTAATGTAACTTTAATTTGGCAGAAAACTGTTATTACATTACCTAGTTAGTACTAAAATTGTGCTATGTTATATAACTGTTCGTATGAAACCGTTAAAACGATAAATAACTGTATATTATTGACGGTTGTTAAAATAAATATCGTTTCAATGGTCTAGTAATCACACAACAGTAATTTAATTTGATTCAGGAACCAATCTGGCGTCTTCAATGTCGACTATACTTTTATGTAAATAAGTAATGCATTTAATTACTCGTATGTAAGTACATATATGCAAATGCCATAACGTAAGCATACATAAATAAAAAATAAGTTTATTTACCTCGCTTTGACTACATATAAAGCACATAGACAAAACGCTACAATACATAAGTTTACTCAACTACAAACAAGGAGGTTACTCTTTTGTTTTATAATAAACAAGGAAATAATCAACGCATTCCGTCATCGAGTGAACGTGATCGAATGACTAGTCACCTGAATACAAATACTTCATTACCTATGCTTTTAAACTCTTTATTATCTGTGGAATATTTGCGATGTTTTTAATCTGCGCTATCGTATATTTTGCCGCGTAAATGCGGAAACGAGTATTTATTTTTACGCTTAAATGGGGTGTTTCTGCAAACGTTTTGCATTTTTCCGTTGGACGTAACAAAGGTAAATGTTCAATTAAAAATGGTATATTGCATTCATAAGTAAAATACATCTACTACATCATTAATATCTAATATTAAGAAATAGGTAGATACATAGTTACTTACTTTTTAAATTGATGTCTGCATCCGAACATAAAACAGGTATAACATACATAATAAGTAATTAATACCTATGTAAAGTAATGCATGTTGCATAAAAAATAAACGACATTTGATTATGCACTTGAAATATAATCACGATCAATAAATTCATATTTCCTACCAAAAAATAATAATCAGGTTGTAAGCATGAAGTGCTTATAACGTACCATTAGTGTTAAGATTTTAAGATTCTTAAAACCTCTACCACTGTTATATCAAGATGGCAAAAAATCTAAAATTAGCCTTACTAAATAATAAAAACCTGTTTGAACGTGGTCAATTTTTGCATCCAATTTGAGCTAAAAAAAGATTGGAATGCAGAGTGATAAAATCAATGCACTGTTAAAAAAGAAAAAAGAAGTAATGATCATGTAACTACTCATAAAATTGATTAAACTTGGATATGATTGGCAGGAGTTGATGACAGAACACGATTCTGCCATATTGAAGTACCTAATAAGAGGGCAAAGGGGGTCCACACTCTTTTTGTCATGGTTTTTTCCAGTTATATTTTGTTTTTCTTTATGTCCTGGCTGCTTTAGAAAAACCTGGACCTGGTTTCTGCTAAATAAAAGACAGGGCATCTTCGCTAATGGGTGTGTATAGTACTAATGCACGTATTTATACCTAAATTCACTTTGTTATCACTATGCATATTGTTAGTCACGTGTATCAAGTTAAACCTTATACAAAAAAGCTTAAAAAACTCATGCGTATAACAATAAATTCTTTAAACAATCATAATTAAAGTAAACGTGTCCTTAATTAATTTATTTTCCACGTTTATAAAAAAGTAAAAGCTGCAGTAAGTACGTAAAATATAACGGTACCAGGGAACCTTGTGGTAATATTCGAAAATCTAGGACATGTTTAAAGTACCGTTGGTATCTGGTACTTATCTGGTGCAAAGTGAAGGGCATCCTTCAAGTCCATACAGTTTCATTAACAACCTGTTGTAGGAACAGCATTGTCAACATTGTATTTTTTCTTCGTACTTATGGAACAGCATTGAATGCCAAGAACTCGGTCATTTCTTGATCATTAAAGAAGACCAAGTTTGTTTTGGCCCATTTTTTCTTGTCCGGTTTATTAGTTCTTTGATCTTTAGAGCACGTCAGTGCTGTCCTATTTTTAACCGATATATCTCATCTGTTTAATGCATTTTCGATTTTATGAGCACTGTAAAAATGTACAGCAGTTAATACCATGTCCAATGAGGTACTTTATACCATTTTGAAATCATTTGCATTATCACAATACCATATTGTTCTTTCCAGGAATACTCCCAGAAGCGTTGAGGACGAAATGTGTCCGCTGCACAGAGCGACAGAAGCGAACAGCAGTGAAGGTGATCAAGCGGCTGAAGAACGAGTATCCAGACGAATGGTCCAAGCTTGCTTCCCGGTGGGATCCCACAGGAGACTTCACCAGATACTTCGAAGAATTCCTCGCTAAAGAACACTATAACACCATCCCAGGATCAGGTATCAAATGTTTAAATGTTATTTTTCATTGATTGGCAACCGACAATTGCAGTTAATGGTCGCTCGTCGTAAAGTTGGTATTGTTTTGTTCGACTATGTATTTGTACCAACGCAATCAGTAGGTAAACAACCATTACAGCAACAAATGAAAAATTAATTAATTTCAAAATAAATTTCTGATCAACTGCGTAATATAGATACGAATGGCATCACTAGATTTTTAGGTCTATTATTTAATTTAACAATGGCAATGCTGCCAGTCTTCGGTGACGCGGACGAGTACTTTGACGCCTAAATTAAGGGTATAATATTTGTTCTTTTCTTTTGTTTTTCTACTTTCGTTTCATTATTTAATTGTAAGAGTTATAAATTGAATTCTCCATTATCCATGAAAGTTTGTCAGTCTAAAGTACCTATGTTATTTAATAATACATACTGCATGTTTCTCTCCCACAGGCAGTGCACTCCCCACGTCATCACCGTTAGCACCACCACGTGTACCACAATCACCACCAGCTACCAATCCAACTCCAGGCCCCACGGAGCCTACCCCACCGAGACCTATTGTACTGAACAGGTGAGGTTCATTTACCTATAAAAATCGGGTATCCCTCTGATTTACTGGAATTATAGTATTTTTCTTCTCCTCTATTAATATCTTCTGATTGATTTCATTACGGGATCCAAGACAGTTATTCATGTCTCTGGGACGCGCCGGACTTCATTGTTCCGGTGTTTTCATAGTTGTAACTACTGTAGATCCTGGCTTACAAAAGTTGCAGCGGTTTACGTTTGTGGTGGGCTTGTCCGATCCCTCTCATCGCTAATCGTTTATCATCAGGCGATCAATCTTCTCAAAATTCGTTAAAGTAATTATACGAAACAAATTAAGTTATTAAGCCACAGAAAATCCCGTCAGAATACTGAAAAGAATTGTACTAACATCAGTCTTCTTCAAAGAAAGCTACTTACCTGTAACACTTGCAAGTAATATCACAGATAATCCAATACGGACCAATTTGAGTATTAACAAGATCGTCATCAATCATACAAGTATTTCAAAATTAGACCACATAACCTAGATAATAGGTAACAATGTTATATAACACGGATATAAAAAATAAATCTTTATGGAACTAATAATATAATAGGATCTAGATTACGTGTGCTGTGTGTAGATTACTGTGTCGTTACCTATTATTTTATTACGGTCCGATCATTGGCTTTAGCTAGATATGTGAAGAAACTATTGACGGATTTCTTTGCCATTCTACCTCTATAACATTTTTTCATATCTCTATCCGATTTTTCCTATCGATAAATAGATTTTTAACCCCAGTCTGTCACCATCAGGACGGGCCAATCAATTGAAAGAGTCATCGACCTTTCAATTCTATATGAAACTAAAAGACACAGTGTAAATAGAGGCTGGTGGAAGCAGATCATGTGCCCCAGATACAACCCTGAAGCTGACCACAATTTTTAGATATATGCGGTTTTGACCCAATGGAGAGAGAGGTTTTTAAAAATCGATAATTTTAGGTTCACAACTATATTGCCAAGTTACATCACTAGTGTTATTCAAATCTCAGTTCGCGTGTTCACAAATAATACAATCGATGTTTCGCTAACTCTAAACACGGTTTACGATGGACTGGTTCACTCTGGACCTGATTTAGCCATTGCAGAATTAATTGCTCGGTAACAATCGGTAACATGTGTTGTAATCGTTTATGATAATCGATTTACTACGGTACTGTCTAGTGATTTTTTGATTGAATCGATTCGATGAGTCCCTCTTGATGGACCGTTAAATTTTTAAACTAGTCCTTTTAGACTAGAATGATATTATTGTTAGATTTTATGGAATTTTTCTTAAAAAAAAGAAAGAAAATATTGATTGTATTCAATTTTGTTCATATATTAAATACCCGCAGGTGAGTTATGTTGCCAAACACTAACAAGATTTTATGTGAGAATCAGTTCGTGATTTTCAAACGGACTGAAGAAAAGTAGGCGTTACATTTACGACTTGCACTTCTGCCTAATCTTAATCAAAATAAAAAACGCGATAATATAATGTGTTAATTCGAAACAAACAACATAATATTATTGAACACCTCGTAACTTTAACACACTAATAACACTGTCATTCACGTTATTAATGCAATAATTGAAAACTAAACGCGATACAGCGATATATTATCTTCAATTTACAATGGCATGAGCCCTACAATTACATACTTACCTTCGTTTCTAGTAATTCTATGATAATACCATTAGTTGCAAGACTAATCTTCTTTAACAATACGCGTAGCAACTGTTATATTCCCATGTTTACGGATTAAGATTGATTACAACTTGTTTGTAGAGATAAGTAGAGAGAGTTACATAGATAGATCATTGTTTTCCTCTATAACGTCATTATAGTCTATCCGAAGTAATAGGTAATTTCGTAGTTTCGTCTTGGATTTTCGTTTATCAACGAATGCATCAAAATCTTGCCAGCAATCTGACCTCGTAAACCTACCTAACAAATTTAACGAATGCTATAAATCTAAATTGTTAGAGAATCACGTAAATCAGATGATTTTCCTCGTACTTAAACTAAGACAACAAACTTAGTATTTTTGTTTACCTATCTTTGGCATAGCCTTATAGATACGTAGAATTCGTTTGCTAGCAATCCTGCTGATCCCGCAAATGTGGTAAAAGCCGACTAAGGGATACACTTGATATAAGTCACCGGGCATTTAACTGAGACGCAACACACTGGGCTACTTTGCTCACTGACAGATAATTATGAACTTTTTAAAATTCATACAACTTTTAACCCACTTAGGTAGTGGTAATCCAAATGGGTAAAAATTAAAATAAACCTATTGGTAGTGGTAGCGGTAGTCTAGCAATGTACTGGCACGGCACGGGCGTTGATTAAAAAAATTTGTAGGTACGGTAAAAATCACCCTGAATTAAACGACAACAATGACCTAAAAGACGAAAGCAGATATCCTACCCACGCTGATATACCAAACCTTGAATAATTTTAAAAATTTTATACAAGCTAACACACTCATAATGGCGATTAACAATAAATCTTGACTATTAGGTATAAGACAGGCACCTAATTCGTAACGGCATTTGAGCTAATATGCATTAAGCACATAAGAAAGGACTGCACATGGTCATAAGGCTGTTTACCATTTCTGAATGGCCTATGAATGAAAGAACGACACGAGGTTAAGAACAATATTAACGAAGACAATGATCTAGTCTTTTCGTTAATGTCTTTATTGGAAACTTTATTTTCGCACATCATCACGCCTTTTATCCCCTTAGGGGTAGACAGAAGTGCACATTACCTAGGGCACTTAATGCCACTGTACAATGTAACATTCACTTTTCACTATTTATGTTATGAGTCCCATTTAATAGGGGGAGAGCCTATTACCATATACCGGGCACGACTCCAGGCTTCGTGCTACTACTGAGATTATTTTTAAACCCAGTAATACTATGCCCGACCCGGGTATTGAACCCGAGACCCCTTGCCCGGCAGTCGCATTTGCGACCACTAGGCCCACGCGGCAGTCTTTTCATACAATAAGAAGAAGTTAATGGCAGACTATTCCATATTTATCTACAAATAAGTAGGTATGCATATGCACCTTTTTTACTACTTAAAGCACCATGGCTTACTTCCAGTTAAACAGTTCCAACGTATGGAACACTCATCTTAATTTATACTTTCAAATAAATAGTTTTGACTCTTAACCTTCAAAAACACTATTTAGGTACATACATGCAAAGTAAATTACGGGTATTATTTACAGTTAAAACATGCCCCAGATACGAGTGTTTACTTACAAATTACCTTTTTGCCATCTCAAGAGTTTTGAACGAAAGTATCTTATTTTGAAGAGGCCCACTTACATATGTGGCCAACTCAAATATAGGTAAAGTATACTAACATTGCAGCCACGACTTCACCGTAATACTAGTCAATCTTTTCTTTAGTAAGTTGCGAAACAATATATTTTTAGAGATAAAAATAAGTCTATGCTACTCTCTGAACAGTAAACTTCCATGGTAAAATTTTTACAACAAACAATCAAATAATTTCCCTTTAGATAGTTATACCTTACTTCTTTATATGTACCTACTATCATTATACATACACATTACCTTTCTTTATTTTACATACACATATTTATTTTACATATACATACACATTACCTTTCTTTACTTGTGGATACTTGACATCATGCACCAGTTAACTAACAATCATATTTTTTGTGGTATTGAGATTAACTGTCTCGATGGTCGAGTGGTTACAAAAACGACTGCCGATGTCAATCTATCTCATTATATTACAGAGCAAGCATATATCTCATTATATTAGAGGTTTAAATTCGGTAATTTCAAATTAAAAAACCCTACATTTCACGCAACGACCACAACGACACGATTTATGCAGCTACTGAGTTCTAATTAAGAATGTTAATGAAAGATGATTAATGAAAGTTTCAATATTTTTAGTTCATGATTGATTGATTAATGACATATTTAAATGAAATTCAGACGCTTTTCTTCGACATTTTAACTTACTTCCCGATATTACCCATTCCAGGTTTGGTGACGACGGGGAGCTGATGATGGGCAGTCCGTCGTCAGCGGGTATTACTCCGAGACCAATGACTCAGGCTACTACGAGACCCAGCACTACCACGAGGCCCCCCAGTACTAGGCCTGTACCTCCCAGGTGAGCTAAACACCATACTTGATAGACGTTGGTTTTTTGTTTATGAAGTCAACTTAACACAGTCGTACGGGGTTGCTTAATATTTTACTAATAAACCTGTAACTACGTATGTGTACGTTTTGTAACATAACATTATGCCTTTTATCCCCGAAAGGGTGGGCAGAGGTGCACATTACGACATTTAATGCCATTGTAAAATGTAACACCTAGTTTCCACAATTTATGTTATAAGTTCCCTATAATAGGGGGTGAGCCTATTGCCGCCTCCTTACTGGGCAAAATAACAAAAGTCCAGCCTACGTGCTACAACTGAGATTTTTTTAAAACCCAGTAATATTTTGCCCGACCCGAGAATCAAACCCGACACCTCTTGCCCGGCAGTCGCACTTGCGAACACTTTGCACACACATTACTTTAACAGCATATTAACAGTCACCTACTTAAAAAAATATATGAATGTTGATTATTGCTAGCCTTGTTATATTTTTAAACTTAAATAGTTTGGAGCAAGGTACATTTTTATTCTTTAAAGCTAGTGTATTATTTATTCTGTTCAGAGGTTATTAAGATTTTTATTGACAAAGGCTCATGTTCATTTCTAGAAAGGCAAATAGTAGTAGATCAATTGATTCAAGAGTTAAATTAGGTATGGGTAGAGGATTTCTCTCGTACACGACATAATAATTTTTGAGCAAATAAGCTTTTGACATGAATCACGCAATTTGATGGTTGAGAAACTTCGGAAAACTAATAACGAAATACCTAGGTCCACATTTTACTCTAGCTAAGATTTCTACCTAGCAGGCAATCATCACAAATTACTTCAGTGCAACCGTAAAATCCGCATCTTCACAGAATGCGATTGAAATCACGAAACACAGAAGTATTGAGTAATATTACAATTATTCGTATGAAACTGCTACCAATAGGTCAAAAGTTTATGATATTTCGCAATGATTAGACAACTTTTAAATAATTGATATTTTAAAATCATAAATAGAAACATCGTTATCTAAATGAGGCGAACAGAAGTGGTTTCTTTCAACCAACCGCTTAAAATAAATTAATCATATTAGGGGGCATCTATTGTGTTTTATAACATTGAGCTGCGATGCTTTGCTATATTTCCTGATTTTTAATGATAAATTAATGAGGCTGGCTGGCTATAGCCGACAGGCATAGTAACTTATTTTGTAGACCATAACAAAAAGCATTAGAATCTAATTGTGCTTCAGAATTTTGTGTTTATTGTTATAAAATAAAGTGTTTTAAGCTACTACGTAGTTTAAAACTGTCCAACTAAAACCACCACATAAGTATTATTCAATTAAAACACCGATTAATTAAAAATTATGTTAAATAATATTTATTTCAGCAAAATTAAGTAAATTTATAACCTATTTGCAGAAATAAATATTTTTACTCCTTTTACCCTTTTACCCCTAATCTTTAAATTACTGGATGAAGGCCGAAATCTGAACATTAGGTACATAAACATTAGTTTATCGATATACTTCTAATTTAAGAAACCTTCGTACGTTTGCCTTTGTTTCAAATAGGTACTTAAGCGCTATGCTCATCTTTAGTATTCACGAAATCAAGTTCGAAATTCTATAGCTACAAAATTACACCCAATTCATTGATGAAAACTTTAAACTCATAATCTTATACAATTTTGTATAGAAGCACTATTTTTATAGATTGTCAGTATGCATATGTGAGCACCATGTTAGACAATTTTTTTTTGTTTTACTTTTTTCATTTAATAAATTTTGTAATTAGTTTAATGCGTCAAGCGTACCTTTGCATTGTTCCACATATACGTATCTACCTACAGTATTGGAATGTGTATCAGAGAAATTGTAGAACATACTTTTTTTAAAAGAGTAACGATTGGAGTTTCTTGCTCGTTCTTCTCTATTCGAATCTACATTTTGAAATAAGCACCTAGCTTCACCTAGCTTCACTGAAGGACTGACTGACAGACTATTATTTATTTTGTATTTGTTGACATTTCAAAAGTACCAAATTATGGTTTACTTGAAATAAATGCTTTGACTTTGACTTAACGAAAACGTAATGTCCACATATTCAAGCAACCATTAGATCTACGAGGCAGTTATGATGACTTTACAATATGTAGTTTCTATCATCAATCATACCTCATATATACTTGTACCGTCACACAAATACCAATGAATAATGGACCCTTATAATGATCTCGTTTGCAAGCCTACAGTAAGTCGTGGGCGTGGGACAAGACCAACAAGACTTAACATTTAACATCATTGTTTAGGCTTCAACGTAATTATGTTAAGCCGGAAACAAAATGGTATCAATGTATTAGTTTAAGTCTGCTCAAAGCTGCTTCGTTAGTCGAGTTACTGTAAGTGGAACTGCAACGAATATGGTATCGAGTTTTATCCGGAGTCAGTTACAATGTTGTTTCTAGGAAAACCTTTATTTATGTAGGCAGTCAATATACTATACTACCTAAAATATGGCCACCGTAAGCGCGGGCCTACGGACGGCGAGCATGGGTGGCTCCCCGTCCGACCAGAAACAGACCCGAGCGTACGGTGCGTCGCGTTCCGCGCGCGCCTCAAAGAGCCATCAGACCACCACAGATGGGGCCCAACAGGGCCGATGCCGAATCGGAGTCGCGGTGAACCTAACGGGCTACCGGGGCTCCGGCTCCACGTGCAGGAGAAGGAACGGGGTGGTTTTTAGTCAGTAAGAGTCTGACACTCCCTCCCGCCACACCCAGGCGGGAGCAGTCATTAGATGATTTTCCCCCTTCAAAAAAAATACTACCTAAAATATAAAACATTATAAGTATTCTACCATTTTAAGCATTTATTCTTTAAGTGAACTCGTATGTATCTATGTAAAATTTTAAAATCTTTGTTTTTATTTTCAGACCGACAATGATGACATGGGCTGGTGCAGCGTCCAACACGCAGGCGACGCGTTTCCCATTGCGGCCTGTGTCGGAAATGTCACCACCATACTCCACGGCTATAACCCTCATCGACCAGATCGGCTACAAAATAATAAAGACAACAGAACTTGTCACCGATTTACTTAGAAACACAGTTAGAGCTGTCGTTGGTCGATAGATACCCTTAAAAAATAAAAATTGCTCAATAATAACATGTCAAGTAGGTATAAAAGGCCGCATTTCCAGTGAAAAAAAAGTTTTGACGTAAATCCAGTATAGAAGACGGCCATATTGAATTGTCTATAGCCGGTTTTCCCTCCATTTTAATTTCGTGAAAAAACCACCGACCTTTGGTCACGTTTCGCAATTAAATTAAATTAAAATAGTTTACTTTATTACTTTATACAGCATATTACTGTGAGATTATAATAAATAAGGAATAATTCTACATAAGTTTATTGTATGTAGGAAATTACGAATTAATTATGGCGTAGGCCTATTGTAATTTGTCATTAATTTTAAGTATTAAATTATTATAATTTAGGTCGATATTACAATTAAGTAAGCTAATTACATATTGTGATTACGCATTAAGCTTTTATACTGTAAGTCCAACTGTGACTCAATAAATGCTTTTATTTATAACTGTTTGTACCTTTATTGAACCGTAGAAATTTGACGTAGGTACCTATTCTTCAATGCCGTAGTTTTTTAAGGTGGGAAACTTATCATCAAATTTCTTCTTCCGCCTTAGATGAGGCGAGAGGCAGTGTCAGTCCCTTACTGACTAAGAACCACCGGTAGCACCGGTTCTGCTCGAGACTGTTACAATGCTTGCCCTACCTGGCTTTTTGTGGAAGAAACGGGAAAAGCGATTCACGGACCTTAGTTTTTCCTCACAGGGTGCATATATACAAAATACATATATTTCATAACAAATCGTCAATCAATATTGCAAGCAAAGTGCAGTACCCATGCAGAGCGCATTGTTTTTGTGCGCGTTTATGATTTTTAAAATGCCTCCCACATTTAAAAGCGGAATTTAGCAGTACTTTAAATTACTGAATCTAGATACCGCAAACTATAACATATGCAAGAAAAATTATTCACGCAAAGGGTGTGTGTACCAATACGTCGCTAAAAATCATTTGAAGTCAATACATCCCGAAGAGTATGACAAGTTTTTTAACCAGTGAGTCTGAAGGAAATTCCATTAAAGAATGTAAAAAATACTTAAACTAATTTGTTTTTATTTTTAAAAAACAAGTGTAGTTAATAGAATTCCAGTATTAATAATAATTTAGATATTACTTAACTAGTTTTTACGTATTTGTTGATTGTTTTTCTTCATTACAAAGTTACAGAATTATTAAAATATATCTTTTATTAAAAGTAGATTGATAGAAAATATACATAATAAAATATATATACATACCAAAAAATTTATAAAATTGAGTATAAAAACAAATTTTAAAATCAGCATCAACTGATGTAAATTACAATAAATCAGCATCAGCATCCGCTGATGTGACAAAATCCTGCATCAGAAACAACCCTGGAAAGACCTGCAGACAGCATCATGTCACGGTTTCGATTACCGCACGGTAAAATTTGTCCTTCTACCTTTTGTCGTCAATAATTACTTAATATCTTAGACTCATTGTAAGTACAAATAAGTATTTAACATTGTAGGACTTATTAAATCTTAAAAAGGGAGAGACTGAGAGTTGTAAAGTGCCTGTAAGTTTATTGTGACTAAACCTCCCGCTAGTGTTTCGTGAAGGAATTGCTAATGTAGTTTTCAAGGCACTTATACTACATTGTAACATTCGCTTATTAAGTGGGTATTAATAATTTACATTGCGGTATTATAGTAGAAGTATTTATACCTACTTTATTTTACCTGACCGTATCGCATGAACCTTAATTATAAATAAACAATTACTTACCAATTTTATAGTCGATTAGTATACAATAAACAATACTGAATAGCGTGCAAATTCAAATCGACCACTCAACGTTGTAATGTAACTTTTAGTTTATTCGAATTAAGGTTCATTTTTCACCAGTAGATACTATTTTCGATCGATATTACAAATACGGTAGGTAGGTATTAGTGATAAGATCGTACACGTAAGTAGACACTAACTTTCCAATTGGACTGAGCCTGCGAAGTGAAAGTGCTTAAAAGAACCAAAACTGGATTTGTGTAACAATCTTAAAACTTGAATAATTGTATTATGTAACTTTTACTTACTTACACCCAAAGGCGAAACAAGCAGGCTTAGGTACTACAGCCGAAATCATAGATATAAAAAAAATTATTATTAAAAAAACAAAATACCCGACTGCACACTAAAAAAAGAGTAAAACAAGCCCCACAATAATATTGATCAATCAAATGCTAAAAACTAATTATGTAATACCGTTTAAACAATACCTATATTAAAATACACTACAATATGTGTTCGTAATCGATAGTTAAATAAACAGAAACTTATTTTGAATACAAATTTACTGAATATAATTTATAAATGTTGATGGAAAGCATCGCAGGCGGGGACCAACAGAGGCTTATTTATAGTCATTTCGGTTGTGCACCATTTAGCAGAATTTTCGTTGGTGGCGGTCAAGGTGGTCCCCGCCTGCGATGCTTTCCATCAACATTTATAAATTATATTCAGTAAATTTGTATTCAAAATAAGTTTCTGTTTATTTAACTATCGATTACGAACACATATTGTAGTGTATTTTAATATAGGTATTGTTTAAACGGTATTACATAATTAGTTTTTAGCATTTGATTGATCAATATTATTGTGGGGCTTGTTTTACTCTTTTTTTAGTGTGCAGTCGGGTATTTTGTTTTTTTAATAATAATTTTTTTATTTATAACTTTTTAGCTGTTTTTATTTAACGAAAATGTTGTAGATGTAGAAGACTATCGTCAACGACGTGTGCCCTCATGCGTGTGCCCGCAATCGGGCTGTATACTTGAGCATATCCCCCTCCGCACCGCGCCGCGCGCCGCATGCCAGGCCACGCCCTATCTTTTTGCTTGCTAACGCATGAGTTGCTTTGCGTTGACGCAGAATTAACATGTTCCCGTGGGAATTTTGAGAAAAAACGTATCCTATATTAATTACTCCCGTGATTGAAATGAATCTAATGATACCGCATACATATTTTTTTAAAGGGAAATTTAGAAAAAATATTATTATGTCTTTATCCCGTGGGACTTTTAGGATAAAATGTATCCTATGACACTCCCGTAATCAAGACAAATCTAACGATACCTCATACATCAAAATCCATCAAGCCGTTTAGGCTACAGGTGGTCACAAAGGAAAAGACATACATACATACATACATACTTACATACACTCGAAAAACATTACCCTCCTTCTTTGGCAGTCGGGTAAAAATGTAAACGAAACGCTATCGAAACGCTGACGAAAAGATATTGCCTTTACTATTTTTATCGGTTTTATTTTCGTGTTGATCATGCAAGATGATGAGCTGATGAGCAGTTGATTGTTTAAAATTAATATTACACAAACGAAACATTAAATTCCTTAGTTTTATCAAAATAAAACATATTTTATTACCATCACCTAAACGCCGGCAACGCACCTGTGACTCCTCTGGTGTTGTGGGTGTCCATAGGTGGTGCTGATCGCGTACCATCAGGTGATCCGTCTGCTCGTTTGCCTCCTATTCCATAAAAAAACCTATCGACGTTTTTTGGGAGCGTTCAGTTTACATCCTATATTCAATCTCAATCAAAGACTATAAGGATTATGATCGGTTATTAATTTCTTGCCGAAATATCCGTGTCTAATCCGCAAAATATTGTTAAATTAGGTATATTTTAACAATATTTTGCGTAGGTTTTAAAGATTATCGACTTATGAAGTTGTGCCTAGTTCAGTCATCAGTTCTACAACAAAACCCGCATGACATGTGGTGGATTCCAATTAGAATGACACACAGACGAAATCCTTATTACAGCATAGATTCAACTACCAACGGGGGATTTCCAAACTCCCGGCAGGTGGTTACAAGAAACTTCTCAGAATTCGAAAATCTTTTTAATGTATTTGAGGAAAGCTGTCGTATATCCACTTATGCTGACTACTTAGTTGCTTACCTATCAGGAATCTAAATGAGCATAATTAGATTGACCATGGACAAAGGTGAATGATCTCGTAGTCGTAGCCTCTGACGATACGATCTCGGGCCACCGTAAGCGCAGGCCTGCGGACGGCGAGCATGGGTGGCTCGCCGCCCGACCAGGATCAGACCCGAGCGAGCCATCAGACCACCATGGATGATGCCGATACGGAGCCGCGGAGAACCTAACGGGTTACCGGGGCTCCATCTCGAAGTGTAGGAGTAAGAACGGGGTGGTTATTAGGCAGTAAGAGTCTGACACTCCCTCCCGCCTCACCCAGGCGGGAGAAGTCATTTGATGATTTTCCCCCCTTAAAAAAAAGCCACTGACGATGACGACTGTCATTTTGCCACTTTTGATTTAATTTGAAAAAAAAATGTTTTCCTGTTGTTGATTGTGAAAATTGTACATTATCGTCATCGTCAACAGCCGTAACCTAGAAAATTGTACGCAAAAATTAAATGACACAGCTAATTGAAAAAATTGCTCATCAGGCAAACTAGATTTGAAAATATTAGCATAAATGATGTTATCGTACCAATTACCTACCAGTTCAAAATGTCTATAAAACAATTCCTACGTAAGCTGATGACGTACGAAACGAAACTTGGAATCAAATTAATAAAGAGGATAAATGCTTGGTATGGCGCCATTATAGGGAATCCCATCTGTATGGGGTTAGTGATTCATTAAAATCTTCCTATTTCTTAGAAAGCTGGGATTTCCCTTGTCCAGGTAATTTTATAAGTCTCCAAATAATTAGGTGTAAATACATTTCTAGAATAGCCACTGCACTACAGACAAAATACTTCAATTATTTTAAAGTAGGTATTTTATGTTTCAGTTAAATTCAATATATCATGACCCCAATAAGTCAAAACATTATTAAATTCTAGTGAAACTGTTTACTGTGTGTAAAATTATACTAACTTTTATAGGTCAGTCAGATAGCAAAAAGCATAATTGACTAAATATTCACATCATCAACCCATCATTAAATTCAATATAACTACTTAGGGACCATTGCATGTTAAAAATGTTCAATAAGAACTCATTATCAATAACTATGGAGTATAATTTAATGGTAGATAACCTGTCTCAAGTGACCTCCATAATCAGTAATGAGACATTACATCAGACGTAATTAAAAAACAAGTTCAATGCTTCCACATTTAATAATATATGTTTAAATATCACATTGATTATACTCTGATACATTTCACTTGATATACTTTACATGCTTAACAACATACATACATACTCTGAGATTGCTGTCTTTTATTGTCTTATTTACTTAAAAAAAAAATGCAGTAAAAACTCAGAAGGTTTACCTTCAACTATGAATAAAAACAATTTGTTACACTTTTTATAAAATGTAGCTAGAAAACAAATGCTTATTAGCACATTAAGTACTTTAAAATATTTAAAAAACAATTTACACAACAGAACAATAAGTTACAATTTTTGCTTACAGCTACAGTTGAGACAACGGACACTTATATCTAGGTTGGCAAGTTCATTGGACAATCAGCTCAGTGACATTGTCCTTAGTGACCAGTGCCACCAGGCTGCCACTTGGAGGACGTTCATTACCCTTGATCCACTTGTCGAACAGCTCAGCCACATATGTCAGCGGGGTCCATGAGCCAAAGTCAGCCTTCGGCATCCATTTCCTGTTCATCTCAGTGTCCAGGGTCACAGGAAGTATGGCAACAGCCAGTGAGTTCTCCGGCAGACCAGAGTCTTTGGCACCAAGAGATTTAGTGAGTTGATGCACTGCAGCCTTGGCCATTCCATAGCCAATCATGCCAGGTGTACCTTCCAAAGCAGCTTTAGCACCAGTCAGGGCCAACAGTCCTCCTGCAGACAGGTACTTAGCAGCCACAGTGGCTGCAATAGAAGAGCTCCACACAGATTGGCGCCACATTAAATCCGCTTGCTTGCTGAGGTCCTTGGCAGCATTTCCGCCGGCCCAACCGCCAGCGACACAAATCACAGCATTCACTTTCTGACCTTGCAGGGCGCTGGCCAGTTCGTTCACAACGTGTTCCTCTTGTTGAACCCACGAAGCGTCTTTCGGCACAGTGATGTTGAAATCAGCTTTTTCATTAGGGTTTAAGTCGATGTTGGCAACCCACCAGTTCGCAGATTTGAAGTGATTAACGCACGCGGCTCCGAGCGCGCCTCGCCCACCGTACACAACGATCCTTCCGCTTGCCATTATTAATACGTCTGAACTGTATCGAGGCGCAGACTCAACTGAACCACTTGACTGGACGCCGACTGGTAAAAGTTAGCTAGCTATAACTTGCGCGGCGCGGTAACCTCGGCTCTCACTTTTTGTCGCTGGCTTGCCAAAAGACAATAACAAGTGAAGGATATTGTCTAAGCTTACCACGACTACACCGATTGTTTTTCTGACTATTAAAATTGTATGTTATAACTACTTAAAAACAGAAAAACAATAATTTGTAGACAAATAGATGAAATAGAAACATATACCACATTAATTTGACAGTTGAACTAAAAATGACAAGTGGCAATTTGACTTTGACATTATTCTTGATTGACAGTCACCTAATATTTACTTTTATTAACCTAAACATTGGTCTTTTGCGTCTAAAAATTACACACATTAAAATTAAATAGATGTCTTGTCGTTTAAAACAATATAACTGTGCAGTTTTATTTGTATAGTCGAACTATACAGTTAAATCGTCTAATTGTCTTAAGATACCTCATCGACGACGTCTTATTAATGAGGTATAAAAAAAAGAAAAAAGCTTTCTTGTTATTACTTGGGCTTCGTATCACAAAATAAAAATGTAGGTAAGAAGTATAACTTCAAACTGGGAAAAAAGTAATTTTATTATTAATGGAACATTGGTGAATATTTAATTATTCTAAACTAATCCATAATAACATCAACTTTTTCTACGTTTGTTTTAGATATGGTCACTTCTGTGTTATAGTGTTTAGTATCAAGCTTGATTAAGCTGCCGCTTGGTGGACAGTTAACGCCTTTAATCCACGATTCTAACAAATCTGGTACAAAACTCAGTGGCGTCCAGGTGCTAAAGTTGCCTTTCGGCATACATTGCCTGTTCACATCTGTATCCAATGTCTTGGGAAGTATTCCTACAGTTATGGAATCCTCTGGCATACCAGAGTCTTTGGCACCAAGAGATTTTGTCAGTTGATGTACTGCAGCCTTGGCCATACCATAGCCAATCGCATCGGGGGTGCTTCCTAAAGCAGCTTTGGCACCAGTTAATGCTAACAGACCTCCTTTACTCAGAAACTTAGTAGCAATAGAGGCAGCGATCGAGGAAGGCCACACAGACTGTTTCCACATCAGTTCAGCATTTTCAGTGAAGTTTTGTACGGTATTACCACGTCTGTAACCACCTGCTGCGCAGACTATTGCATCTAGTTTTTCATCTTTTAGAGCCGTACCCAGCATGGTGATGACATGTTTTTCTTGCTGAAACCATGTCGCATCCGGGGGCACAATGATGTTGAAATCAGCACTAGCATTTGGTTTTAAGTCAATATTTGCTACCCACCAGTTTGCTTGTTTGAAGTGGTTTATGCATACATTCCCTAAAGCGCCTCGCCCTCCGTACACAATTAACCTTTGGCTAGTCATTTCACTCCACAATACACAACTCACAACTTGGAACCTGAACGAATATAATTTATTCCAATGGGTATTCTAAACTTGGTATATAAACTTGCGATGTCCAAATAGGATTGTAGTTTCTTTATATTTTACCCCAAAACCTCAATTCACTTTTTTAGAAAACATCGACAGTTTTGTAGATTTTCAATACATAACGATAAATTTATTTTCCATGAACCTTATAGCCCTAAAATTAAGACTTGACATTATTGGTAATGCATTCCTTTTTTACTTTTTACAAAGAGCATAAATCTACCATAGATTGTTGTAGGTTGCTATCTCAGAGAAACGGCATAAGATTGAGAAATATAAACTCTTTTTATAAAGGTTGAGTAAGTTACGTTAACTGATTGCCTCTTTCGTCATAAGTTACTAGCGCCTTTGGGCGACTGCCAGCAACAGCGACTACCAGTTCAGGATATCCCGGGTCCTGCAAGTATTATTGGGTTTATTCGATGTGGCCTGGAGTTTGAGTAGCCAGTGCCTGGCATTAAGCAGACTCAATTCTCTGGTGAAAAGTAAGTGTAAGTTACAATGTAGGTAGTAGGTACTTATGTATAGATACCAAGAAATGCACCTCGGGCGACGTCTAAAAGCCTGACGTCATTCGTGTTATGTTATTGATTACCCAATTTCCGCTGTTTTAAAAATGCTAAGAGGAAAAATAAAAGAATAGTTTTAGTATTTATCTTTTATTGAAAGTAGACAATATCGTCAAAAATGAGTAAGTACCTTAAAACTAGCCTAAAATGTATATTATTACAGACAGTATTTTGAAAAATACATAATTATCTACATATTTACTATTTGCCTTCTTACGACAGTAATCGTACTTACTTACATACTTAAGCTATTCAGAGTGATTACTTATGGTTATTTAATATAATTTTAAAATACATATTAATAATTTTATAGTTGAAACTGAGATTCAAGTAACAAAAATAATCTATAATTATACAAAATACTATAACAATAACTGATATTTTAATGAAATTACCGTTCTTAAGAAACAATAGCCCAAAGTGTTCGAAAGACTGAAATTAACAAATTAAATTAAAAATATAAATAAAAAGAAAATTAACAGACTGAAATTATAATTCATTTGAAATTAAGAATTCCCAGGCACACTTTTTTATGTGTACAAAACGGTAATTTCGTATGCATAGACGAATAAATACTTCATTATAGAGAATCAATTTGTGACAAACGTAATGATAAAAAAATTAAGTCTGAGTAAGCAAGCGTGCTGCATCACTGTCGATTTGCATTGAATAAAATATGCTGATGATAATATTGATAGTAATACTGAATACTTTGAATATCAAACTTATATTGTTCAATAATTCGGCTTTCCGATGGTCAGGCTGATGGTTGATGTTGAAAATAAAGCTGAGCACTACTGCTACTACTGCTGAAATCACCTATGCATGAAAAAAAAAAACAAAAATATAATTATAAAAACGTGAACTGAAAAAAAAACAAAAATATAACAACGGCGACAAAAAACCAAAAACATATAACAACGTGAACAAATAAAACAAAAACATAAAAACGTGGACACAAAAAACAGAAAACAAATTATAAAAAGCACAACACGGAGAGATTCTCTCAGATCTTGATACAGTTGAAGCTTAAAACGTTCAGTAGAAGGCCCTGATAATGCAAGTGTATCATGGAAACGCTTTGGTGAGAAGCTATAAAGGTGACAATGGTATTCTAACTAAATTAAAATGGCATAAGTAATCTATGGCACTGATTAAACCTCGGAACAATAACTAGACATGGAAGCCAGGCTAAAATAGCAATTTACAAACATATATCTGATGCTCTCACTCTTTACACGATTTTGCGTAGGCGAGAATGAGACCGCAAACTGAACATAGTTCTGATAATTTGCAGGTTGTCACAACTTTCAGTGGACTCATTACAATCTTATGTCATTGGACTCATTCAGCATACTACCAAATTCAAAATCACGTTTTGACGTTCTATGTTTCACAGTTTCACTCAAGTTTGACACCTTCCTCACTTTGCCGGATTATAGTACTGAAGTGTCACCGTGGTTGTATTTACGGCTCCTGATAATAAAAAATATTTTCTAAGGAATTAGCGCAAAAGAAAGCAAGAAAGAAAGTGTATGATCGTTCTTTATTATGTGTTTTACTTAATAAAAATACGTCTTGTGTGATTGACGGCTGCAATTCACATTTAGGAAGAAAAGAAAACTGGTGAAAAAATTCACTTTCATTCGTAACTTTTTGATATGTTTTAAAATAAATTATACTGGAAATACTGGTAAACTATAAATAAATGTTACTTATTTATTGTCGTACTTTTCAATTGTAAGCCTAAACAGTATTATTCCATCTTTTCCTAAAAAATCTAAATCAATTTTCTAAGTTAGTTTTTAAGCTAGTGATGTGGTCATGTTACATATCGATATTTTAGTTAGGCTTTGAAGTTCTTTATAGTATAGACGTCGTTTAGAGCCCGAGTCACATGATACTTTTGATGATTTGACAGAACACGACTACATTTTGTACCCATCATCTATTACGGAATATTCTAAGAATGTCATAGAATACATAATCGGCTTTATCGGAACGAAATTAAAAAATTTTTACAATGCGAAAAATGCCTAGAAATACGGAGAGTATTCCTTAAAGATATTTCATATCTTTAAATATAGAGGAGGCCTATTTAAACCAACATATGGCTTAACCAAGATCTGTCAACTGTCCGAAAAAATTATAAGAGAATATCAAGTGCATATTGATTCAAAATCTCTCGGTAAACCAAAATAATTATTAGATTGATTAATAAAGTTTCAGCAAATGTGTTGCCGTCAAAAAATTTTCGTGAAAAAAAGATTATTCATTAGAACAATCTTTCTATGATGATCACAGAAATCTTATAAAGTCCATATCACAAAAATATTTTAAACTTAGGATACATTATGTAACTAAAAATTTAACTGTACCGAAAAAAATCGCACATATTTAACAAAGACAATTATATTTAAAAGTCAATGATAAACACATAATAGTACACCACTACCACGGTTTGTAAATATGCTTTGTTTGTGAGCAATTAAATTATCTTTTTAATATTGTGTTTTATTTTTGAACCCACGACATCCAGAATAAGAACCTAATGTACGTTAAATCACAGCAGCAATACTTTCAGGTACCATAATTTGTCGATAAAATATATTAATTTATTCCCATCACTAGCATATTTACAAGTAGTGACAACCTGCATAATAACGAAACGAAACAATACACTTGTCTCTTTCTTATACACTATCAATACCATAGGTAAAAAAAAGATGAATATATGGATTGTAGTTGTTATTTTAGCCTGGCTTCCATGCTTTAGTTATTGTTCCGAGGATTAAACTAACGAGTAGTATTTTGCACCCTAAAGAAGGTATCGTATAAACTTGAGGTTTTATTCCCAAGGTAATCTTGCAGGGAAAGCGCGGGGTCTAGGCCAAATGTCATTTTAATGACGTCACAAAACACTACCCCGGTCATCATACCGACTGACGTGTGGTACAACCAATCAGCTAGCTTCTTGTGTTTATGGTCGGCTTCACCGTCCAAAGAGGATATGATTAGGGCCAGGACTCCCGCGCTTGCCTGCGTAAGCAAAAATATTTTATTAGCAAATAAAAAGTAAGAAAATAAATATATTTGATACATTATGCTCCAAAATTCTAATTGCGACATCTAAATTGTGAGCACTTAGTATGGAGTGACTAGATTACCTATTTAGTGTATCTTGCACGCAACTAATGCAATAAGATAATGAAATATTTTAAAGGTTAGACCTTAGTACCTACATGATTAGAACTGGATCTGAAAATCGTAAAAATACACACAAAGAGTAGCTAGGTAAAGGTGTTGCAATATACAAAATATCTATATATTCATATTTTGATTTGATAACATATTGATTTGATAGCTTTTAGTAACTAACTTATTTTTCTGTTTAACTAGTACTTAGACAATGAAGCAAAATAAATAAGTAGGTAAATAAAATAATAGATACACTTTTTCAAAATTAATTTCAACGTACCTATTGTCGGTCGCAAACTATTTAAGTAGTATTATTTCCTTATTATAATTTCAGCAATGTTGATTATTATCCGCATTTTGGCTAAATAAGTATAGTATTATTATCATTCTTTATTATTTTGTGAATTAAATAAAACAATGAATAAAATTTAATAAAAGACTAAAGACTCGTTTCCGCAGTCGAAAATAAACTAAATCGCTAATTAAATAAGTAAAAAAGATAATAAAAAGAATAATTACGTACAAAAATAAGAATGCTATTATAACCGTTCATCTCTAGGATGACATATCGTGAATATTTCAGACAAATACTGAATGTGACTACTGACTATGTAGGTATTGTCTGTTGCATGTTAATTAAATAATTCCCTAAGGACCATAATAACAGATAGCACCGAACTATTCTAAATATACAATTACCTACTAATGTCCAGTAAAATTACCCTTTCGTAGGTATTGGTCATTAATATAATTTAATCTTTCCAAAACTAAGGGATTATTCGAATACTCTATGCCGAAAGCGGAAATGACGATGTTTATAACGGATATGACGAATATAAATATGACAATGACGTCATTTAGTATGACTGCTGACGGTTGATCCTCATGATCGTTCAGGTCCAAGCCTCCGATTATCACGAATAGTAATCCGACGAGAAGCTAAAACAAAAGAGGATTTTTGTACTGTTTTTGAAAATGCGATAAAATGCTCGTGGTTTTCATGAAATATCAATCCATTGTTAAATATATCAAACTTAATTAAAAGGCAATAAATAGTAAAACTTTGGTAGGTATTTAATATTAGCATACCTAAGTACCTACAAGTAGATAAGTGTTTCTTTATAAGATTACCTAAGTACTTCCTACTTCTACCAGAACATTTCCAAATTCTGATAAAAACATCACAAATCATTCAATCCACGAAAATACCTGAGTACCTAATCATTCCTTTTATATACGCGTAAACTTTCTGTTTATAAAAATCAAACTGAAGGTAACATCCAGTTGTTTCCGTTCTAAAACCTCGATGTATTATGTACTTATACTTAGGTATTATTATGGTAACAAGGCATTGCTCAATAGAACTGGGTCTTTTGTGAAAATACCATTTAATGGATTACTATACTTGTAAAACTGTTTCATGCGGGTTGAAGTCAATGGCATGGTTGTAGGTGTAGGAAAATCCAAATCGGGCTTTAGATTCAGAAATATCGAGCACCATTCTCATCTAGAAATCTTAATCGATAAGATTTGGATACGAAAAATATTACACCATACCTGCATATTACTCTTATTACTAAGCTGACAGAGTACAGTGCCTTCTAAAGGTAGGTTCAAGGTTTTATTTCATAACAATGGGGTAGACGACTAATTTTTATTTAAATGTCCGTCTGATAGATTATTTAAAAACATTAGACACGTATTTTTTATTTTCTCACAGAAACGAATAGTTTCGAAGATATATTAATTTGAAATGTCGCGTGACGTCACTTCTCAGTACATTTTATACTAAGGAATGACGTTTTAGCCCCCACTCCTAAACTTTGATTCGTTTTATCTAAGTATTGTTTTATTATACGACAAAATAAAAAAATACGTGTCTAATATTTTTTCATTACCTAACTTACGGACTAATTATATTTTTAATTTTCATACCCTGTCATCATCCCCATTTAGTACGTCACTAATTAATAGAAAGATCGCTGTAAAAACTGTTAACTACAATAAAATTAAAAACTACCATAAATTCTTGTACGTGTATCAGCCTACGTTATAATCTAAGTCTTGGTATCTAGCAAGTGAGGAGTCGAAGGCAGACACGAGGACGTTTAGTACAGTGACAATAAAGGCTGTGGCGGTGGTCCCATAATTGATGTTCAGGGCGGAGGTCCGGTGCCGCGGCCTGTGGAACCAGCAATCTCGCCACAAGTTCAGGGAGAGCAGCACGAACCCCATCGCCACCTAAACACCTGGATACTGCTTGAAAAGTTCGAACGAAAATACGAGACCTAATCTATTCTGAGGGTATTTTTCGTTACCTATAAAGGGCAATGTTTTAATTCATTCTTGCTTGATACGGTGTGTAATCGATGCTGCAGTTGATATTGTATACGACCTGCTTATTAGTAAACTACTCACTCTTAATTTGAAGATATCTATGAAGATAGTTTTTAAGAATACACCGTTTCTATTTTGACTTGCACATATTGCACAACGGTTCCATCCAGGACCCAGGTTTATTGAAGCATCTCAATAATAAAATTATTATTATGTACGTCTCTACCATTCACGGGACCACAGGGTCCCGGTCATTTGGGAGGCGTACGAGGGGCCGAAGCCAACTGCGCAGAGGCCCTATAGACAACTTAAATATAAATGTACTGGATACACAAACCGGCGACTATCACTGTATGCACTATGGAAATGCACCCAAGGACAGTCCCCGGTTAGTGTAGAACTATTGTAAATAATGGAAAAAGGTAGGGCTATGGATGGGTTGTTGTGGATCGGTAAATTGGGAACTATGGATGACTATGGCACCTGCCGAAACAATGTAATTAATACACGTAAAAATGGCAGGCGGAGACTCGCCAACTCACCGAATTAAAATCTACGAGAAAAATAAAAAATGCATTTTCTTCTATTCTCACCTGAAGAACGATAGATATAGAGATGAGGACGACTAGTAGGGTGTAGAACTCGTGCTTGGGACCAACTTGTAGGACGTACTTCAGCTGCGACGCGTTGGATGTCAGCAGAGCAATGTCCAGCATGCCCTGCGCCACCGTCTTCTTCGTCGCATATCTGTTCGCATCCAGCCCTTTGATCTGAAAAAAACATTCAATGGTCAGAGTTGAAATTGTTATTTATTAATTACTAGCTTTTACCCGCGGCTTCGCTTGCGTCACAAAAGGATAAAAAGTAGCATATGTGACATATACTAATACACACAGCGCCAATACTTTTGTTTTCCCTCGGGAATTCCAATACTTTTTGAGATAAAAGGTACCCTGTTATTTAATCCGGACTTCTAACTTTACGTCTGTAAAAATTCAAAGCAATCGGTTTAGTAGTTACGACGTGAAAGCGGAACAAACAAACAAACAAACAAACTCACTTTCCGATTTATAATATTATTAGTAAGGATCACATTGGATGCCGTGTTGGACAATGATGTCCGACGCTAGCGGAGGATTAACCCTTTAATAGTTTTTATCGGCAGCTAAAGACTTAGGCTTAAAAAAGGTTTTCGTAGGTAAGTTTTTATTAAGCTTCATTACGAACAAATAAATAATTATTCGTGTATCTATCATCCTCATCCACAATACCTACCTAAATAGGTTCCTAGTTTAATTATTTAAAGGTCAAAGTCATTAACTAGTCTATGGCTTAATCTAATAAATAATAGGTAATCATAGCCAGTACGAGTATTCGATTTTTTGAGAGTTGAAACTCTACGAGAAATCGAACAGGCAGTAGATTATATACAATCGTTTATGTGTCTTTACGGATACAATCTGAAACTCTAATATTAATCAAATAATTAATGGAAAACTACTTAACCAAAGATAGACATTTAACTGTTACACGGTTGACGGTTTGCACAGTGACTGGCAAAGAGTATAATAAGTCTGGTTTGCAATATGTCCCGGGTACGATTCGTAAACGCACCCACGATATAGGAGAACATAGAGCAACACAGGCCACCGGCGGACCGGAGTTGCTCTATGTAGGAGAAGAAACTAGTGTGGGGCAATGGTTTAGAAAAAATCATAAACGTAATTTAAAAATCGACTAAAAACCACATCAGAAAAGGAGAAAATACAGAAATAAAATTACTTCATCACAAACGATGTCAGTGGGTGCATCCTGTTCTTTAGTCACGATCTCATCACAGTTCTCTCGATCACAGGCAGGGTTCTCTTTGCTGCCCTCTTCCATTTTTTTAAATAAAAAATAACTTATCACAAACCGATCAATTTTGTTATGCTACTGAGATCGCGTGTGGATGAATACAGACTGCTCGTCGATTCAGCATTGTACGTAAGAAACCGTAGTTCATTCCTCATTTCCTCTACACAAGGTCGATATCAACATTTGATCAATAAGGTACTTAAATCTCCTTAGAAACGCATCCAGCAGCAATAAGTACCTACTAAATAGTTGGTACTTAGGATGCCGATCATCAGTTTGTAATCAATCAGATCGGAAATCGGTAAAGGAAAATCGATTCCTGAATTTCGATTTCTTGTTTACCTACCGAATTATACGATTGTCTGGTTTTATAGTTTTAATTTCAGTGTGTGTTATTTCAGACTAGGTACTGAATCGATTCTGATGACATTTGTTACAACTGTAGAATATATTTTAGTAAACACTAATGCAAAAGCCCAATTTTTGCCAGAAGTTATCATTTTAAGCGGATGAAGTCGCGATAATAGCTAGTTTCAGATATTTTAATAATAATATGGTCCAACTCCTTTGCATTGGCCTTGAAAAGTGACACTGAAATGAGTCGCTACGTCAAATACAGTTCATTTTCACGGACCACTGCTTTACACGTTTTGTGATCACAAAGGATTGAAGTGAACACAGGGCGATATGGTTTCAGTTATTTGTCTACATATACATGTACATCTAAATTGTATGCACAAGGATCTTTATTCAATAATATGGAGAAACCTAAATATGATATAACATAATATAACATCACGCCTTTTATCCCCAAAGGAATAGGCAGACGTGCACATTACGGCATTTAATGCCACTGCACAATGTAACATCCCCTTTTCACTATTTATGTTATAAGTCTCATGTGAGCCTATTGTCATATACCGGGCAAAATTCCAGACTTCGTGATACTACTGAAAATTATTTTAAAAACCCAGTAATACTTTGCCCGATCCAGGAATCGAACCCGAGACCCTTGCCCGGCAGTCGAACTTGCGAACACTCGGCTAACGAGGCAGCCACCTACCACCTCAGTTCCTAAATATGCTAAACCAAAATATGCTGCAGGCTTCTATCAATGTATTCCTTTAATATCTCTCTGTACTATATCAATTTTTATTTTCCTACTTTATTACTGAATAACTTGGCTGACTGTCTGTACATCTATCGTACGGCCTATGATATTCTTTACTAATCACGAGACCACAGGGTCCCGGTCATTTGGGAGGCGTACGAGGCCGAAGCCAACTGCGCAGAGGCCCTTTAGACATCTTTAATCTGATTATTCTAATTGTTTGTTTTATATTTTTCTACTATGTTTACAGTTTGTCATTTAAGGACTTTTTTCTGTTTTGTTTTTTTTTCTTTTTATAATTATTTGAAATATATAACGCCTTGGTTTTATGACTATAATGATACCTATACTATAAAGTATAACGCACTAATTCCTCAAATTCCATAAAAATAATCAAGTACACACGTACTGAGTTAATTAATTAAAACAAAGTAGGTAAGGTCGGTAGCCAAAGACCAAACGACCAGCGGAAATGCCTTGTTTCTACTGACTTACGCATCCTTTCTGCAAGGTTATTCAGCCACAATATTTTATATCAAATATGCCTAATTATATTACTGATAGGTACCTAGTATTAATTAATTGTTTTTAATTAATTGATCCTAGTTTGCAATATAGTATTGCGGCTGTGGTTTCGCTCGAGTGAACTTGTTTAGGTATGTCACACCAATGATTTAGGTTTCCGACCCCATATTAACATCAAGTTGAATGATTGTATTTGTACCTAGCATTCACATTAATTTCTGCTTCAAAATGTATTTATGTAAATCAGTATAGCTCAATACAGGTAAAATAACTTTCAAAATCTACTAATTTTGAGCATTTATGAGCTAAAAATACATACCTTATTACACTTAATAATACCTGTAAAAACTTTAATAGACAATTCGTAAAATAAGTCTATGATACATCATGCAACACGCAAGTACGAAAACACGAAGACAACAGTGCGTTCATAAATAAATAATGAAAATCTCACCCCATTTCGCAATCCAGTAGGCAGAATGGCCGCCATTTTTATTTAATTATCTGTTGATGAAACACTATCAACTGCAAATAACCATAGTACACAAATAAATTTGAAAAACGAACACTACAATGCAAAATTTTCCGATTTTTTCCGAGCTGTGGAAGTCACCACGGTCAGCCAAAGAATAAATAAAATCGATGGCGTTACCTGACGACGGATGGTACAACAACAATTGACTATAGTTTCAGTAACAATGACGTACCTATGTACTTGGAAATTGAAAGTCTGCTGACAATACGATTTAGTTTTGAAGGTCTAATTTACGTACTACGTGTTTACGATACGTTGTCGAAACGAAACATAAAACGGGCGTTAATGACCACGCAACGTGTAGCTGTTACGGTTACTTTACTGTAATCCTTTCGTAGTAATTACTTAGGTAGTAACCAACCCGATATTATCTAAATTACTTAACACATAGGTCAACAACTTATTTAGGTGAACGAAGTTTTGTTTTACGGTTTTAAGTAGGTACATAATTCGATTAGGTACGTATTTTGTAGAGTTTTATTGAACGCATTTTCCATGTGAAACTATCACCAATTCCCCAGTCATAGGTCTATCACCCTATCTATCACTACTATCGATCTAGATCTGAATTTTAAATGATCTGATATCGATCTAAGTGAGTTAGAAGTAGGACCTACTTTCCTAGGTAGTTGAGATATTATTAATTCAATCCCAACCTTTTTGTTGAATAATTAATTAAAGCCTGACTTGGGAACCACCACAGCTGACTGATTGCTAGTACTTAGACCATGTAAGTTACTTGGCTTTTTTATGTGGTAAGCCGGTAAACGAGCAGATGGAAACAGACACAACATAACATAGCATCACCGAAGGGGGAGGCAGTACAAGGTACAATGTAACACCCACTTTTCACTATTTATGTTATGAGTCCCATATAATAGGGGGAGAGTGAGTTTCGTGACACATAATAAATTTATTATTATTTTCGGCTTAATCACGTAACTGTTTAACGAGGAACTCGACTAGTTTCAAGCCATGATAGAGGCTCATGTTGTCATGTCAATTGTCATGCACACTTTCGTTATTATTAAGGTATAACTATTATATTTAGAGAATTAAATATCGTGAGAGGGTGTATTCGATTTAGGAACGCAAAAAATTGTATTTGTTTAAGGGGAGAAAATCATCTACCTAATGACTTCTCCCGCCTGGGTGAGGCGGGAGGGAGTGTCAGAGTCTTACTGACTAAAAACCACCCCGTTCCTACTCCTGCACTTCGAGCCGGAGCCCCGGTAACCCGTTAAGTTCTCTGCGGTTCCGTATCGGCATCAGCCGTAATTGGCCCCATCCGTGGTGGTCTGACGGCTCCGTGGAATGCGACGCGCCGTACGCTCGGGGCAAAAAATTATATATAGGCTCAAATTGTACTCAGTACTGGTTCATTATCATCATCATTACCAGCCTGTAACTGTCCCTGTCCCACAGCTGAGACGGAAGAAAGGCATCATCTCAATAAAAAAGGAATGACCTACCCAGGGCCGTCTTAGACTACGCTAGGACCCCTTGGGCACACAATAACTCGGGGCCCTTGTGGAATGTTTCTTTGTTTAACCTTGCCCAACACTATTTTTTGTCCTATATCGTGGGTGTGTTTACACACATACAAGTTCACATACACATGACACCCAGACCCGAAACAATAATTTGTGGAGCACACAAATATTTGTGGCAGCTACTAGTTCCGGGGCAGTCGGTTGCCGCGCAACCTGTAGTGGGTGTGTGACTTGTCGGTCGTTGGGGGCCCCTGAGGATTGGGGGCCTGGGCACGGGCCCCGAGTGTCCTTATGGTAAAGACGGTAGTGACCTAGCTATCAATATTACAAATAAATACCTATATTTAATTTGTAGATATTTTATGTAGAATGTCCTTAATTTGACTCGATTCGTTCTCCAATCGAAATAGCAATTTTGTATTTTTATTTTGTTTGTTTTTCCCTTTTAAATAATTAGTTAAACTAGTTAACATAGAGGTGCCACTGTACAATGTAACATTCACTTGTCACTATTTATGTTATGAGTCCCATGTAATAAGGGGGAGCCTTTTGCCATATACAGGGCACGATTCCAGACTCCGTGCTACTACTGAATTTTTTTTAAAAGTTTAGTAATATTTTGCGCTACCCGGGAACCAAACCCGATACCACTTGCCTGGGGCAGTCGCGCTTGCGACCACTCGGCCAACGAGGCAGTTAAACTAGTTACAATTACCTATACCTTGATATAACAACTACAAGGCATTTGCCTAATTATTTTTTTATCCTCAATATTCGTGAAAGTCCATTCAAAGCAGGCCTAAACCTAATAGACGTGGCGGAGAACCTAACGGGTTACCAGAGCTCCGGCTCGAAGCGCAGGAGAAGGAACGGGTTGGTCTTTAGTTAGTAAGAGTCTGACACTCCCTCCCGCCTTAACCAGGCGGGTGCGATGGTTCGATGTTCGATGATTCGATGATTTTCCTCCCTTAAAAAAATCTAATAGATTTCTGCATTTCTGGGTACATACGAAGATGTCGAGGGTTTGTCATAATGTCATCACAGCTGGGTTAGAAGTCGCAGTCTCTAAGGTTTAAACCTTATAGACTACAATACAATATGTGATTATGTTTTATCGAATCGATAAAACATAATCACGAGAAAGAGATCCATGGGAATAATACTCCGGGGTGGTAATAAAATATATTATAGTACCTTTATTCCACTCCACGCATAAATACACCTGTCTAGCTAGTTAAATTTGAATTTAAGTAACGGAACCTGAAGCTTAATTTCTACTAGCCACCTGAATTCTTAATATTAAGAAATTTAAATTTTACTATTCAGAGTGTCGAAACTTGTTTTAGCTAGAATTTTGATCAAATCAGGTTTGACTGCCTTTGACCTAAATACTCTTAGGCACTAAAATATTCAAACATCTAAAAATAAACTAAATAAAAATAAAAAGATTGTGATGGACTTCAGGACGATTTTTCATTTCTGTTTTTGGTTCGGGTTTTTGTACAATAAATATCAAAAATAATAGTTAAATACAGGGATTATCTATACCTACCTAATACCCAAATTAATTATGAAATAGTTATAAAAAAATCCGCTATAAAAGATTAAAAAAGAAAAGTTTTCTGACGTGCAACCAACTAAAGTGTGAAAGATCAAAACGATCACCTTTAAACTTTTTTTATAGTGAACTAGTTACGTTTCCATTTACCAACCAAATATTAATTAATTTTGTTAAAAGGGGAACATTGAAGTTATGTTTATACCTGAAACTTTTATTTAATAATATATATTAAAAAAATAAATTTAAAAATAATTATAAAGTTTGGAAGCAAGTTCATAAAATGAAACGTGCGCGCGCTCCGCCCGCCCGATTTCGCGTCCTCGATCTGTCAAAAATGTTTCCATTCTTTCGATGGCTTGTGTTGTTTGGATAAAATCAAAACAATAATGTGTTATACATCAGATAATTCTTAAAAATCTATTTGTTTATAGTAAAGTTTATAAAGTGTTTATGTTGTATTGAGTCTAAGTGCTGTTATCATGTAAATATTCTACGTATTCGTTGGTGCTGTGCAGTTGAGACTTCGTTGCACGGGTGGATCCTAGATCTTCCAGATGCTGCCTTCTATGCCCATTCTGTTTACGAGAGAGAGTCAGGATGCTTTTGGAAACAAAATTGAACCGAGCACAAGCTTTTTCAATCAAAATAATTTCCCTAAACCCATTATTCAGCCCGAGGTAAGTGATGAAACGTAGTTGATGATTTTATGTAATTTCTTGTGAGATAACTCCATTTACGTGGTTCTGAGCTAGTTTCAATACCTTCAAAAGAGTTAGCGTGTGAAATTCTATATATTTATTGATAGCGTGGTCTTTTAACAGGCGATGTAATATGAGCACGAAGGACAATATAAAATGTGTCGCCATGTTTTTAAGATACGTGATCTATTTACATGACCTTATGTTGTTATTGTTTCAGCCGCCGCCACCGAAGGTTGCGCAGGAGGTTACTAAAGCAGCACAGAAGGAACCTAAGGGCAAATCAAATACCAAGAAAAAAGTTGAACCGCCTAAACCTGACAGCAATGCTATAGAGTCAGGTAAACATTGCACTAATTGACAATCCATTTAGCAGCATTTACTCTTATGTAATGTGAAATATAAATACCATGTTATATTTAAAAGTGAAATTTGGGTCACAAAACTTATTATACATTTGTATAGTGTTTGTCATTTGAGTATTTAGGTCAAAAGATTAATTACTGTAAACTTAGACTAACTGTTTTCATACTATCAAGATTCTGCCATACTTCCAACTCATCATTGTAGAATAATCATGCAACATAATGATGCATTTCGAATGCTATTCTTAAAATAAATAACCTTACTATTTTCAATTTTTTTTGTAAAAGTATGACACATCAAATGGCAGCTGTGTATATTCATATCTTTTACAAATGATATTTAGAACAATTTTGATTGAAACGGGACATGTTTAAGAATTTGTTAAATAGGAATATGATCAAGTGAATATACTAGCTTCAATAAACCTTATTCTTCATCCAATAATCCCTTTTCAGCTCTGGTTAAATCCTACTACACAAAAGTACAAACAAGATTTTCCTCCAATCCATCGGTGCCTACCAATAAGTTTGTACAGTTTCAAAATATATTGAAGACATTTGATCCCGCTAAGGAAACACCAGTTGATTTGTATAAGAAAATTGAGGAGATATTTGGTGAAGAGCATAAGGATATTGTGGAAGAGTTTCTCCTGTTTCTGAAGCCAGGTCAAGCTGCTGAAGTTGGTCGGTTCATGGACCATTTCATGTTAGTGCAAATGACTGGTTTCATAGAACTGTTGCAAGTAAGTATTATAAGTAACATCACGATAATGCCAAGCGAAAACTGTGCCTATTCATTTAGTAATAAGAATGCCGTAATATGATTTGTAGTTTAGTAGAAATTTTGCGATCCATTTTCCTTTTTAACCGACTTCCCAAAAAGGAGCACCATTATCTATTCGGCTCTTTTTTTTTGTATATTACGCCATTATTCAGTATTATTATATGTTTGTTGACAGATTTTGATGATTCTTTTTTTGTTGGAAAGGTCATACTCTCGGGGTGGGCGCATTTCCACCAGGTCAGGATCTAATGATGGGATCCCATGGAAACTAAGGGGAACTTTTCAAAAATGATGGGTGGCGAAAGCGTTTGTTAATTTTTTGATATAGTATTTGAAACTACTACAATTTGATGAAGGTTATGGAGTTGATCTGATGATGGAGTCAAGAGACAGCCGAGGGAACTCCTTGAGAATTTGTAGCAATGACCCCATGTTACCCCTTAAATTATTTGTATTTAGAAGATCTAGAAGATCTAGATTGGATGTAATTGTCATTAGGGGACTGATGGTGAAGTAGTATGATAGCTAGGGGAACACCTCAACGGCTGACAGTAGCTACCTGGTGTGTGGGCTTTATAAATTGGTTTTGATGAGAACTTTACACCTAAATGGGGTGTGCTTGTCATTGCGATGATGAAGTAGTATGATAGCTGTTTGGGTGTTTATAAACGATTAATAGCTACTATTAACCGTTTACCTGATGTTTGAGCTTGAATAATTTGTAATGATGAGAGCTTAACACACCGCACCAACTTCTTACCTATCAGTGGGTGGGTAACCTATATGTATGACTAATAATAGTTATTTTTTGCTTTTTAGTTTTGACCTTTTGCTTGTTTTTAGGTTTTGGTTTTCGAAGTCGGTTTTTTTAAATGCCGTTTTTTACTTTAAAATACCATTTATTATTAATAAAAAAGTTAACAATATAATCTAAAAGAAATGAATCAAATGAACTTTTTGATTAGTGACTGCAACAATGCAAGGTTTCTTGTCAACTTCCAGAATGGTTATATCAACTATTGGCTGTGTATCAACCTGAATTTTCTTTGATTGCTTTATCCTCTTTTTCAACTTCCTTACATGGCCATAGTGAGGAATATGAAGCAAATGGATGGACCCATCTTCCAGACCAAACATCAGAATTTGAGCGTGTAGTGCTATTGACTTGACATTGCATCCAAAGTAGTGTTCCAACTTGTACTCGTGCCAAACATCTTCGTAGTAATTAGTCGATCCAATACAGTTTTCACCAATTCCAAAAAAGAATATAGCTGTTGGCATCGTCAACCTTTGTAATGAAGCACCTAAACTTTTCGGCAATCGATTCCAATCTTTGACCAGGAAGCATTCGAACTTGATCAACTTTCCGCCCTCAATCCCTACTTCGCCCAGGAACTGCACAGTACCACCTTCCTCCCATACCATTGCTGTCATATACTTTCCGTCAACAACATGCGCAATAAGATGTTGGTTCTCACTGAGGACTAAGTCTAGTGTAGTCCCAGGTATTACATGGTTATCAACTCTCTCATACGAGGTCAGGATTCCTCCCATATCGGTTATGCAGAAATGTCGGCATTCGCCAAAGCTGATGCTGTTGGCGAAGTAACTACCACTAGATACCTCATTTCTGTTCTGTAGGTCCCAAAACTTTAAGCAACAGTCATCACCAAGAGATACAACCATAACATTGCCGTCAGAATACCAAAATTCGACCTGCATTATATCAATTCCATGGTTTGCTACGTAAAACGGCTTACTTAGGTCATCAATAGAGTAATTCGCAATCAAACCGGTATCAAAAGCAATTGCTATGTACTTATCGAAGGTACACATACACGAAATATTCCCATAACTTGCCGTTGCGTCGATTGTGTCCTTTTTGTACGAATTGACTAAAACTTTCTGCCATTTTTTATAAGATAAATATGTTCCTCGCCACAGTATGGGATCGTGGATATCCTTCCAATGGGACACCAACTCATAGGGATATGCCCGCTGCATTGTCATCTCCAGGCACTCGTATAATATCGTAGCCCTAGTTAACTGTATCCACGCTGGGTCTCTGTTTAAGAGGTGTTCTATCAGGTCGTAGAAGTGATGACATACCAATCTTAGCTCCATCAACTGCGGTCTGTCTATGTTTTTGAATATTTCCAACCATATTTCGTTCGGAAAGATCGTTTCATCCATAATGAAACCTAAACAAAAACCATGTGATTAATTTCAGAGTAGGTATCTGACACTAGAATTTTGATTACTGAATCTAGTTTATTATTTACTATTCTAAAGATATATTTTCATAAGATAAGAAGTTCCTTATTTTGCGAGACTTTTTGGCCTTTTCTGGTTGAAATATTTGATTTTAACCTCAAAGACTTTGAAATTTTGGATCAATTCAAATGAGTAGTTCGAATATGACACCTAAATAGATTGTGCCACTTGTTAAGATAACAACAGACGTTGTTTTAAATTCATTAATAATTTAAACATAATTTAAGCACACTTACCCGAGTATATGTGTATCACTGCTATCAGTGATAAGTTGGTAACTACTAATGGTCAATGACGTCATCCGAAGCGTCCCGAATAACACATGACTCTATGCGGAAATGTTCGAATTCTGTTGATCTAAATAAATAATACCTTTAAAACCATATCACAGGATTGCTTACCTACTTCATAAAATGATCGCACATTTTAATGTTATAGATGAACTTAAACTAATGAATGTAAATAAAAACCAGAACCTAAAAACAAGCAAAATGTCAAAACTAAAAGGCAAAAAATAGGTAAATATTATTAGTCATCAAATAGAAACATCAACATAAAAATACCTAATAATAAATATTCATATCATACATTATTGAAATCGAATCCATCAGTTTCATGTAGATTTTATATAAAAAACTAGGTACCATTAATTGGTATCATGGTATTTTGTCCTAAGTACTTGTTGTGTTATTAAAGTGCTAAACAATTAGGTATTAAAAGTTTAGGACTTCCATGACAATTGCCCGAATACTGAAACGTGACTCAATTTTAAGTCACGCTTATTAAGTACTAGCTTTTACCCGCGGCTTCGCTCGCGTCATAAAAGAATAAAAAGTAGCCTATGTGACATATAACAATACACACAGCGCCATCTATACCAATACACACAGCGCCATCTATACCAATACTTTTGTTTGTTTTTCCTCGGGAACATCAATATTTCCGGGTTAAAAAGTACCCTATTATTTAATCCGGACTTCTAACTTTACGTCTGCAAAAATTCAAAGCAATCGGTGGAGTAGTTACGGCGTGAAGGTGGAACAAACAAACAAACTCACTTTCAGATTTATAATATTAGTAAGGATAGTCCTGTCACCACTAATTCTTTGTGAAATGACAGAGATGGCACGATATTTAAGCACGACTTAAAATTGAGTAACGTTTCAGTATTCCGGCAAAATACATCTATTTCTATGACAAACTCATGTTAAAACAAAAATAAGTCAATTCTAATTCAATTGGAGATCATGTGCCTAATTTGGAGTCAGGCCAAATTATCTTCATTTAAATAATTAGTAACACTCACTGTCTAGGCACGTGAAAGAATAATCAATAATGAATACATAGCAAAGAGTAATGAGAAAGAACATTTCTGTTAACCCTATAGTTAAGAAGATTCTATATTACTACAACTTGTAATTCGACTGAATGGTATGCCCTCTACCACTATTTTATTTGTCAATAGACATCAATGAGCATAATAGGATAGTGTCCTAAATTTTATTTTAATGTCCGTCTGGTAGATTATTTTAAGAACATTAAACACGTACTTTTCTTTTCTCACAAAACTTTCTTTTCTTTTCTTTCGTTTGATATATTTATTTGAAACTAGCAAACTCGGCGAACTCCGTTTCGCCACCAGATGGCTTCGTTTTATGTAACATTTCGTTTGGTGATTAAAAGTGAATTTTCTTTGCTATTATAAACCTCACGGAGCCTTTCCAACGAATGCAAAACTGTGGAAACCGGTTCGTGCGTTCTGGAGTTATAACGTCAGGAAGGAAAAAACGACTTATTTTTATATAGTAGATATCGTGTGACGTCACAGCGGGCTACATTTTGTAGCATGATATGACGTAAGGAAGGACCTCCTACTCCTAAACTTAAAAAAATACGTGTTTAATATTTTTTTCGTTATCTAACTAACAGTCTAATTAGATTTTTAATTTTCATACCCTTATATATTATATAGATTCTATATCTTTCTTTCTTCCAGCAATTTATTTTTCAATTGTAGTTAATTTTTTTCTGGTTTATAATTATTATTGTTTTCATGGTTTTGAGATCCAGTCACTTGGAAATAAAAAGGTAGTGCTGCCATCTAGATGTAAGGTTCACTAAATGGATTGCATATAGCTCTCATTTAGTTTGTAAGTTGTTAAGTAGGGGGTACAGCAGATACAATATAATTTGTTGTGGACTGAATGTTACTCATCTTACTATTTCTCCTTTCATCTACCTTCTTTGTCAAATTCTTCCAGCTCTTCTGTCAAGTTAATTGGGCTTGACACAATGTATTTTTTTCATTTTGCTTCATCAGAAGCTTCTTCCCCATCAAAAACTCCGTTCTCTTTTACACAATCTACTAATACTGCTGTATTTATTATGTTCTGCCTCGTTGGCCGAGTGGTCGTAAGTGCGGCTGCCGGGCAAGAGGTCTCGGGATCGATTCCCGGGTCGGGCAAAGTATTACTGGGTTTTTTAATATTCTCAGTAGTAGCACGGAGTCTGGAATTGTGCCCGGTATATGGCAATAGGCTCACCCCCTATTACATGGGACTCATAACATAAATAGTGAAAAGAGGTGCACATTATACAGTGGTATAATGTGCACCTCTGCCATTATACCACTGTATAATGTGCACCTCTGCCTATCCCTTCTGGGATAAAAGCCGTGATGTTATGTTATGTTATGTTATTATGTTCCATATTTTATTTGTAGTTCGACAGTTCTCATAAAATCCTTGTATTTTCAGACCACGTTAGCTAGAAAGCCGACTGTCCTGCGCAAGGTGCTGCGCGCGATTACCAGTGAGAGTGGGAGTAGTGAGGAGATGCGCGCGCGCGTCCTGCCACACTTGCGCTCACATCCGCGTCTCGCGACCATGTTCAAGTCGCTGTTCCCTGATGAACGGCCACCGGATAGGTGAGTTGTGTTGTTTAGTTATTTATTCGGTTTAGCAAAAAGATATTTCGAGAACACAGAGTTCCCTAAGATCGGAAAAGATCCTCCGACCTGGGTGCTTACTCTTGAATCCAATTCCGATCGATCGACATTGGTATTGTGAAATTTCGTACTCTCGATTTGCAACACTAGCGCCCATTGCGTCCAGTATTGCATGGATATTGAATGAACTAAATGGTATTGAGTTTAGCTTTATATTCTGTACTCTGAATGCTATTTCAACAGCTACGATAGGGTTTGTATAGTTTTGACATTGATTAATTATTGAGATTTTATTGGATTGAAATTGCATTGACATTGAGATTGGTTTCAAGAGTAAGCACACAGGTGAGGTGTTAATGTTTGACGGACTTTTTGCCCAACGATTGTTCGTTGGGATTTTCTATCCGAGTTAATTCGGAAATGAACTTACGATATTGGTGATAATATATTAATTCTTCTATACCCTCTCTATACTTCTTATATATCATGTTCTAATTAGTACCTTGTTCTTCCAGTTTGTACGAGTCGGGAACGGATCTCATAGACGAGAGCTTCCTAACCAGCGACAAGGGGTACGACGTGTGGGAGTTCGACGATGAAACCGACAGCAGGAGGAGGAAGCTTGAAGTCAAGGAGTCTTTGGATACAGTGGTGAGTTATACCTTTTCATATTACGCACGCAAGGTTGGTGCGGTGGCTAGGCAACCGGTCGCGGGTTCGATTCCCGCACGGAACAACTCTTTGTGTGATCCACAAATTGTTTCGGGTCTGGATGTCATGTGTATGTGAATCGTAGCAATTGGCGTTCCATAGTCTCTGCCTACCACCATTGGAGACAGGCGTGGGGTCATGTAGGTCAATATACCCATATTATAAATGTTTGGAAAGAGATCTAGAGGCCTCCAAAAGTCGATAAATGACTGTACAATAGGAGCTCTAATTTAAATCGATGTAGATTTTTTAGATAAAACTTTACTTGCATTTGATGTCAGTTCTTGGGCTTTTTTATTTTCGTTATTAGTATTTCATTTTTTTTGCGATTGAAGTTCGTTAGCATGTAGTTCCATTTCATATGTGTTTGAGCATTTATTGTAATTTGAAGAATTGATATAAAAGTATTTTATCAATTAGAAGTTTCGAAAATTTGTTATCATACATTCCGATAAATATTAGTTTGCTACGAATACAACCTAATGTTGAAGTACTATTCCCTCAGTACCTGCACGGGCGCGTGTTCCTGCAGCACGGCCGCCTGCTGCGCGGCGCCAGCGTGTCGTACCCGTACAGCAAGGAGCCCTACCGGGTGCACGCGCGCCGACTCGCGCCCACACATACTCTACTCTCCCCACCAGACTCCGACGACGAACGATCCTCCCCCAAACGGAACGCTAAAACGAACTGCAAAATCCCACCTAAAAAGCCTAAAAAACAACTCAAATCCCCCACGAAAAGTGTCAAAGACGTCAACGACAACACAAAACACAAAGACTGTACAGTTAACTTATTGAGCCCTAAACCTACCAAAAAGTCTCAAAGTAATAATAAAAGTAAGGCGTGTAAGAAGGAGCCGGAGAACAAAAGTGAGAACTTGCAGAAGAGAGAGAGGAAAGACAGTAAGAGTCACACGTGCCAGAAGAAAGATGAGGGTTCTAAGGCCAAGCAGGCAAAGTTGGAGACCGTAGTCACTATAGAGCCTAAGAAAATTGAGAAAAATGAGATGAGTAGTTGGACTCGAGAAGAAGATAAAACGATGTTACAAATCCTAAAAGGAGAGGCTGTTTCGGAGCAAGTGTTCGGGCGCATCAGAGAGTTGCTCCCACACCGCTCCGCCACGGAGATCAAGGAGAGGTTCTGTCACGTGATGACGCTGTTGCAACAGATGGCTGTCGGTGAAGTTACCTAGTTGTAAGAAGAACTGAATTTAATAATTAAGTGAAAGTATTTATAATTTTGTAATAAATAAAAAGTATTTTGACTTGGTACTCTTGTATTTTACTACTTGACATCATAATACGAGTGACTTGGATAATAGTTCCCTAAAGTTTAAGCGATTGTAGATCAAAACTTAACCCGTTATTAGGTGTCAGTGTAATGGCATACCCCTATTCTTATTATACTCTTTGAATGGCATTACGTGTGGACTGGTTGCGCTTATTTTTTTTCTTCTCGTGTTAAGAGTCTAGAGAAGGTTCTTGTGAAACAAAAAAAATAATTCTCCCATACGAAGCAGGGGCGGCTCGCGTGATGATAACAAATCATTTACCTACATGACTAAAATCTATTTTTATTTTTAACAATATTTGTATTTTTGAAAGTTTTGAAAGATAAGTTCTCCTATAGCTTAGCTATTTTACGCCTGTGTCTTATTGTCATTAGCTATTATTTACTCTTTGAAGACAAGTATAGATAAGAATTTCCTTATACTTATTATACTCTTTGGATAAGAAAAGAAAAATAAGAATAGTGTCGTTTGGTTGTTTGCGTTGCTGTTGGCAACGATTTTATACATATATTTTTTTAAATTCATTGTTTATAATAAGACACGTGCCATAAAATATTCGCAATGGCTAATCTAAGCGAAAACTATAATTTAAGATTACATTACTTACAACAAGACCAGGTACCAACTCAAAGTATGATTATAAAGCACATGTCTACACCACTCGCGGGCATTTTCTTTCAGTCTTTGAATCCTAAACTACAAGAGCTGGTAGGCCTGCAACCTTTGCTTAAAGGCGGCGGCGCGGATTGGATCGTAGACCCAGCCGAGCTACTTAAGGGCCGCACCGTGCTAAAACCAATTACAAGACAAGTAATTAAACAACTTAATCATAAAGGTATCGAGAAATATGGGCATGCCTTATACCAGAAGCATCTTGAGCGTCTGGAGCGCGAGAGAGCGGAAACACTCGCTGACGCCGATGATAATTGGATGGCTTTCCTACGCAAAATGTTTCACCAAATGGAGGAGAAACTATCGGATGACGAACAACATGAAATTACGAAAAAGTTGATTAATGCTCGCAACGATTTTGAGTATTTTTATAGAATGTCCTTTAACAAATTTGAAACTCTTTTTAACGAAGCATCTATAACTGCAATTGATAAAAGCAAAGATGACGCAATGGAATTGATGAACAATAAGTTAATGCTCGCACTTAAAACACAGGCCACAATTCTTTACGATGAATATGAGGAAAAGCTTAATACTAAAAAAGCTAAATTAAAAGAAGAATTTGTGCAACAAGTTGAAATTGAGCGGTGTAACATGGGCAACAAAATACATGATGTGAAGGTTGATAAACATGCGTGTGCTAATCTAATAAAACAATTCATTCACGGTCGTAACTTGGCCTGTCAGGTGTATGTCGCTTTAAAAGAACGGGAAGCGGGTTTGCGAGAAAGAGAAGAATTAAGAATTAAGCACAGAAAACAAATACGGAAGATGGAAAAAAAAATTGAGATTAAAGATAATGAAATCTCCGCTGTAAGACAGGAAGAAGAGATGCTCCAGCATTCAATAAGTACATGGCAAAAGAAAATTTGCAAATTTGTAAAATCATTTCGAACGTTCGTCTCTTACAGTCTTAAAACAGCTCCTGAATATGCAAAGTTCTTCATAAACCTTGAGAAATTGTTGTTGCTACAAGTAAACGAAGTATTGGAAGACCCGTCTGTTGAAAGTATTTTTGCGGAAGAAGAAATGTTCCACACTCCTGTACCACCACTCAAACCGTTTTACTTGTTCTGTGACAAAGGTTATAAGGCACAACTGCATGAAGATCTGTGTCCAAAACATAGCGGTACTTCTAGTAATATTTCTCAATTGCCTGCGATTATAATAAACAAGCAATGTCTGTATGCAGCCTGTGACAACTTCGAACAATTTACGAGAAAAATTAAAGATTACATTGAGGGCAAACGTGGTGATGACGCTGACTTCAGAGACGATCTTGTTTATGAAAATTTTGTCCCTCTGAAGCCTAGTACATCGTCACAGCAGTTAGCGGAATTACAGGAATTACGATTAGAGAGCTCTTTCTTACAAATATTGCAGAAAGTTAAAATAGAAAATCTTACTGAGAAGTGCTTCTGCCCTGTAAATGAATGCATGTGCGTACCTCCCGTAAATAGCGCTATTGAGCAAATAGAAACGATTAGCAAAACTAAACTGCTTTCTGTATCAACAAGCCAGAAGAAACAGATATCAGAAGATCTTAGTAAGCAAATAGATCACATCCACAAATATAAATGGGAAAGCTATTTTGACTATAAAGAGCCCGAATCGTGTATTTGTGTGAAGTCTATTATGAGACGCGTAGGTAATCGCTTACCTGCATACATGAGGCGAGTGAAGTATCCGACACCAAATTGTATCCCAAATTACGAAATGTGTTCAGTTGTAAAGTTGAAAGAACTCGTTCAAGACGCGAGGACAGAAAGTCCTGTGGTGGAGGAGACTTCCGTATCTAGTTCTAAGACTAAAAACATAAGTACTAAGTGTTCTGATCTTAGTTTCCAGAACGCATGCACATGCTTTGATACTCTTATTGTACGTGGTGACCGTTTAGATCCGAAGTTGTTTGTACCAGTGCAGGACAGTAGTAGAGTGGTGGTAGACTCTAACATATCCTCCTCGTACATGACGCAACCAATTGAATTTTTCGCTCTAGACAGAGCATTTTCTATGAAGAACATCCTTGATGATTTACCGGACCTGCAAGAGTATGAAGAAGTGATTAATTCATTAGAATAATGTAGGTATATTAGGTACAATGAGTTTTAAGCTTACCTAATAGAAGTTAGTTAGTTTAGTTATTTTTTTTACTAAGTTTGTGGAGTCTAATTTTTGTGCGTTTGGTTGACTAAAGTTGTTGCTGGAAATGGTTCTAAGTCTTCATTACATGCTAACGTTTCCAGTATGCATTTGCTTTGCTAACGTTACAGATTCAACGTTGACCATTACATTACAATACTGCCTCACGGTTCTTCACCTTCACTAATGTAATGCACGAATCTGTAGCGTTACACACGCTCCATAAGGGACATATTTCACTGGAAAACCATGGCGTGATGTCCGTAACCTACCAAAATAGACCATACAGACATCAGAGTCGCCACACTACACTGCGACAGTGTAAAAATGAGCGCAGTGGTTAACTCTCTATAGAGCTGTATACATTATGTTGTTAGCGGCGACTGGTTGAGCAGCCATGGTGTCCCGGTGAAATATCGCGAGGCGATCTCCGGCCACCGTAAGCGCGGGCCTGCAGACGGCGAGCATGGGTGGCTCGCCGTCCAACCAGCTACAGACCGGAGCATACGGCGCGTCGCGTACCGCGCGCGCCTCAAAGAGCCATCAGACCACCACAGATGGGACCCAACAAGGCCGATGCCGATTCGGAGTCGCGGAGAACCTAACGGGTTACCGGGGCTCCGGCTCGACGTGCAGGAGAAGGAACGGGGTGGTTTTTGGTCAGTAAGAGTCTGACACTCCCTCCCGCCTAACCCAGGCAAGAGCAGTCATTCGATGAATTTCCACCATTAAAAAAAATCCCGGTGAAATATAGCCCTGGCCTAAGCCGAATGGCTGAATAACTCCCTTACCGTACCGTAAAACGGGATGAATAGAATTCAAAAGGTGAATAGCAACAGGAATGGGGTGAATAGATGTTAGAACATTTTCCCAATATATATTCACCCCGTTTTACGTTACTTATCGTGAAAGGCGATTCATATTTATTATACTTAATATTTATTTATTTAAGTTGGAATTTTCTTAAGTTTTGTCTATATTTTATTTTATCTCTCATAAGTAGGTACTTGCTTATTAAGTTCAATTTTAGTTTAATGTCTCTTCTAGCTATTATTTCAATAAATATTTCGTTGTTTCTACAGTTGCATTTTCTGTACCTACTTAATTCATCCTTGCGCACCCTGCATCGATTGTATTATGAGAGAATGAGGGAGCAGACAGGATCTGTGTCTATATGCATACATATGTATTGGTATAGTTATAATATATCGTACTAAATTATAGTGTGTAACTAATTCCATTCAGATTGTCCGCTGTGAACAAATTTGATCTATTAATTAATTATCATTTTCTTATGGTATGTCCACATCTGGCGCCGCTTATGCCCGCTATATGAAAAAATGCACGCACGTAGTTCTTGAAAGGCTCGCAAACTCGATCAGTGATCGTTACTCCGTAAGATACATACAAAGAAAGTCTACTTTAACGTATTAAGTTTCAAATCTCTGAACAGAAATTTGCACATCGACTCAAGAAAATAATTGAACTGCAATGTCCTACACCTTTTTTCAACTTCCTTGGTCATACTTTATGTACAGTTGAACACAGCACCATTATATATCTATGGCACAGCACATTGGAAGAAGTATTGCTTCTAAAACTTATACAAGGAGGTTCGAAAGAGACCTTAAAGATAAATAAAATCGGTTTGAGATTTCAGATCAGTAAAATAAACTTCCTTTCCATTTTGCTATTCTCTATTTCCTGAAATTGTGTGTGTATTTGGTCAAAACGGGCATCCAATTATATGTACATATACCTATTGTGTTCAGTTCTACAATTTTCTTCTGATATTCCGTTCAGAATAAGCGAATACTTGAATATAATATTAGAACACGTTTCTCGGGTTCGATACAAACTTCGACTCTCTGTTATGTAGTTATGCCTCCGTATATGAGACAATCGAGTTGGGCAGGTATCTCTCAAAATACCAGATTATGAAGTATGCTTATAATTTCTAATTATAAGTTTGAAATCGCCAACCCTCATTGAGTAAACGTAGTGAGAAGTATGCTTATAATTTCTAATTATAAGTTTGAAATCGCCAACCCTCATTGAGTAAACCTAGTGAGAAGTATGCTTATAATTTCTAATTATAAGTTTGAAATCGCCAACCCTCATTGAGTAAACGTAGTGAGAAGTATGCTTATAATTTCTAATTATAAGTTTGAAATCGCCAACCCGCATTGAGTAAACGTAGTGATTAATGCTCGAACCTTCTCCGTGTGAGAAGAGGCTGCTCAGCAGTGGGCATTTATTGGCTGTTAATGATGATTAAATATGCGCTTGTTTCTCTGGTAATGCAGTCACTCGAATGTTTGCTAAATCGAATCTGACTCTGGATCCCACAGCATTCGCGTCGGCGCGCGTGGGCAACTAAGGGTAGAGGGATTGGTGGTGTGGTGACATATCACCTCCGTTCACGATGCAGCGAGCCACTTCGTTTGTGAGAGACAGAGAGTACTCAATGGAGAAACTATACCACTGTGTGAGATGCCAACATAGAACAAAATAAAAACTTTAATATTATCTTATATTTTGATAAATTTAGAGATTGTAAAGTTTGAATATTATAATAATTTGTAGCATTAATTTATTTATAGTATGGAGAAGGTAAGTTTAGAAATGGTGTTGTTGTATTAAGCTATAGCTTTATTATAATATAAATATTTGTTGCATTAATATATTAAGGTTCTTGTTTTTGTTACGTCCATTCAAAGTTCTGAACAGTGTGATTGGTATTTAGTTCACAGATAAACTTTCATACATAATCTTTGAATAAAATAATAAATTATTTATTTGCCGTTTTACCATAAACTATTGTTAGCCTTCTATCAAAGAGTATAATTATAAGTATAGGGGAACCTTCTATTCACATTTCGGATAGCTGGCAGGTGTGATGTACATACATACTTTTTTATGTTTATGTCTAAAGATATATCTATGGTCTAAAATGACTTAAATGCACATGACTTGATTTAAGAAATCAATTTCTGTAGCTGGGCAGGATATAATTATTACATCAATGCGATTTACTGTAGTTTGGTATGATTTTAATTTGATACTCTCTATTTATATAGACACTTAGTAATGTATAATTTGAGCGAAAACTACTATTTAAGAAAATGTTTCCTTCAACGAGATCAGGTGCCGACTCAAAGTATGATGAAAAAGAAAATGAGTCCTGCTCTTGCGGATGTCTATTTCAAGTCAATGAATTCGAAACTGAAGCGTATTGCAGGTCTCGAACCTTCACTCAAGGGCGGAGGAAATGATTGGTATGTTCCACCCGAAGAATTGCTAAAGGGGCGAGCAGTTCTAAAACCGGTAAAAAAAAGCGTACTGACGAAACTCAACCATCAAGGCATTGAGAATATTGGGCATATGTTATATAAGACACATCGCAAGGTATTAAATATTGAAATGCAGAAAGCCATTCTGGAAAATGACGAACAGTGGAGACAGACTGTTACAGATATGTACAACGAGGAATGGGAAAACCTTGCAAGACAAGAGAGAAGGATTAATAGTAAACTAATACTAAACGATTTTGAGTCCTTTACTACTTTGTACAGACAATCATTTAATAGAATTGAATCTTTTTTCCACGAGACTGTCATAGCAGACTTAAATAACGTTAAAGCAAATGCTCAGCAAATAATGCAAGACAACTACAAAGAAAAATTGAAATATCAAGCAATAACCATCTCCGATGAATATGATAAAAAATTGATGGAAGAGAAAGCTAGACTTAAAGCAAAATTCATACAAGACGTAGAAGATTGTCGCACTCACTTGGGCAACCAAATTCATGACATTAATTTAGAAAAACAAACAGCCATAGAAACTTTAAAGCACTATTTAAAACAATTAAACTTAGCTTGTCAAGTTTATGTCGCTATTAAAGAACGTGACGAATGCTTGAAAGAACGAAAGAAAGCAGAATATAAGCATCGGGGAGTCACTAAGACAATGACTGATACAATAGCACTACAAAACTTTGAAATTGCCTTTCATAAGCAAAGAGAAAGTGCACTCCAGGAACACATTAACTACTGGAAGAAGAAGCTCTTCTGCATGATAAAACACTTCCAAGCGTTTGTGTCATATTCTCTGAATACTGTCCCCGAAAATGCTGAATTTTTTATCAATTTGGAGAAATTGATGCTGTTACAAATAAACCAAGCGCTCGAACAACCTTCTAATATAAGTATATTTGAAACTGAAGAAGAAGAAGAAACATTTATTGATCCAGTACCACAGCCAAAGCCTTTCTATCTGTTCTGTGACAAAGGTTATAAGGTTAAAGTAGATCACGATTTGTGTCCAAAACATAGTGGTACGGGTAGTGCTCCGCTGTTACCTGCAGTTATTGTCAATAAACGATGTCTCTATGCGGCCTGCGATAACTTTGACCAGTTTACATCTAGGATTAAAGAATATATTTACGGTTATCGTGGAGACGACACGATTGTTCAAGATGATCTGGTTTATGAGAATTTTGTACCTGTAAGGTACACATCATCACAAAAGTTAAATGAGTTAAAACTGGAAAGTTCTATAATGCAAATAGTCCAACAAGAAATTTATGATTTACAGAATCAATACTCGGCAAAGAAGTCTGAATCATGCGTATTTTGTAAAATGCGCACTTGTTCATGTACATTGCGTGGCAGTGCGTCAGCAGTCAGAAAGACAACCAAACAGACCACTCGGGTGGTTGATCCAGATCAAGTAAAATCTATAGAACCATCGAATGAAAAAATTACACCAATGGTCAGAGATTCCGAATTGTCTCACGAAAGGGAACCTAAATGGGAAAGCTTTCTTTCGTACATAGAGCCTAATAAATGTGCTTGTTTGAAAAAGAAATACATAGTAAATACTTTGCCTTCCTACATGACGAAAATGAAGTACGGGCCGCCCTTGACACTGGACTATAAGATATGTCCGCTTGCAAAATTAAAGGAATTAGTAAAAAAAGCAAGGAAAGGAGCTCCGACTAGGCTTGTGACAGGACCAGCTCCGTCTACAAAGAAATGCGCTAGTACTCAGTACGATGATGAAGAATATAACAGCTTATGCGCTTGTTTTGCTGACAACACGGGCGGTCGGACTAAGGGGACTAACAAAAACGAGATCTGGAATCTTGAGACTAAGGCAGATCTTACTCGGTTTGTAGAAGTCTCAGGGAAATCATCATTGTCATCAGAGGACAGCAGTTTAGCTGCACAAGCTAGAGCCCACTCTTTGAGAAGTCTCCTCGAGAAGCTACCAGATCTTAAATCTCTATTCCCAGCAGACTAATGACTTTGAATCTTACCTTCTTTACTTATTTATTTTTGGTATTTTTTAGGTTTAGAGATACATTAGTTTTGAAGTTTATGTTATTAGATTTTCCCTATTTTAATGTTGATTTAATAAATATTTAAGTCTATGTCAGTTTGTATTTAATATCGTGATACATCTCCTGGTCAAATCTATCGATTTTGACCTACACGTTGCTATCACCGACTTCGTTAGGATATTTCACACGCTTCGGTCTCATGGTAGAAGCCGGCGCCACATACTTTGCCTCGAAATGTTCAAGTGTATTAGGTAACCGTGTAGCGTGTAGTTCAGTCCAAGCTCATGTTTTTTATATGTTGTATGTACCTATGTACCTATAAGGTACTTTATGTTGTTGTTGGTATAATAAAGTAAATCTTGAAAATCTCTTTTATACCCCAGTATGTGTATACATACTATTTTATTTTCAGCCGTGATCATCCCACTGCAGGTCAAAGCCCTCCTAATCTCCTTCCATTCCTACTCCTATTTTTCAACGTCCTCGCGCTTTACGTTCCTCTCTGCAAAGTTTTCAGCGGCCAATCCTTGTCGTAGTACGATCTTTAATATTGATTCTATATTAGGCTTATAATGGCTTATACCTACATAAAAAAGTTTAAATGTAGTTGCTATGGTTAAGCGGTTAAGCTTTTGGCATTTCAAAGATAACCTATAATTGTCAATTTAATTTAATTTTTATACGTATTTTGTTTATTTACACATAAATGAAAATATAGAACGCCACAATGAAAAGTCTCAGCGAAAATTCAAAGTTAAGGAAATACTACTTAAAAGAACAAAAGGTGCCTACACAAAGTGTGATAAGAAAAACCATGTCTGATAAGCTAGCGGATGTCTTATTCAAGTCTTTAAACCCAGAGGTTAAAGTTCTTGCCGGACTCGAACCTCCACTAAAAGGCGCAGGAAATGATTGGTTCATGTGTCCAAAAGAGAATCTTAACAAAAGCAGAGCTGTTATGAAACCGATTGACCATAAACTTTTAGCCAAACTGCATTACACTGGAATTCAAGAGCTGGGAACGCAAGCGTATGTCGCTCATCACCTGGCTTCAAATAAAGAAAAAGATAGAATTGTTCATGAAGCTGATATGGCTTGGAGAAATAAAATTGAACTAGCTATGAATGAATATTGGAATGAAAATGTCCAAATATGTGAAAAATATAATACAGAAAAAATGCTGCACATGTTCCATCTATTTGCCGATATATATCAAAAGTCGTTTAGGAAAATTGAGAAGGTCTTTCACGAAGCAATTAAGTTAGACACGGAAAAGGTGCAAATAGGAGCACAAAACCGAATGAAGAAGCGTTATTCTACGTTTCTTAAAAATCAGGCGATTCATTTAACAGAGGAATATGACAATAAAATTAACGAAGAAAAAGCAAGACTCAAAGCGGAGTTCATTGAGAATGTGGAAAACAGTCGCACAGATATGATACAACAAATTCATGATTTCAATATAGATAAACATGAATTCTACGAAAGGCTAAGGAAAGTTTTGGAATGTCAAAAGATTTCTTGTCAATTATATGTTCTACTGAAAGAGAAAGAAGACTGCTTAAATGAAATGGAAGAAATGAAATGTAAACACGAAGAGCACGTACAGTTATTGACAGAACAACGTAAATTACAAGATGTTGAAATTGGCCTTGTAGAACAAAAAGAAAAGCAACAAGCAGAGCTCAACTCGATCTGGGCAAATAAAGTTCGCCATGTCGTAAGAAATTTTCAAAAAGTTATTACTTATTGTTTGCATATCCTCCCGAACCAAGCGGATTTTTTCATAAACATGGAGAAACTAATGCTGTTACAATTAAGTGAAGTACTTGAAAATCCAACGGCTGATAACATTTTTGAACCAGAAAAGCCACAATTCAACACCCCTGTACCACAAGCAAAGCCGTTCTACTTGGTCTGTGACAAAGGCTACAAGGCTAAAGTCGATCAAGATTTATGTCCAAAACAAAGTGGTACGTCTAGTGTCTCGGTGTTGCCGGCAGTCATTATCAACCGGCGATGTTTATATGCAGCTTGTGACAACTTTGCACAGTTCACTGAAGGAATCAAAGATTACATCTTTGGGGACCGTGGACACGATGCTGATGTGCAAGATGATATTGATTACGAGCTTTTTGTGCCAGTAAAATACACCCAGATGCAGCAGCTACTTGAGTTGAAACTAGAAAGTTCGATAATGCACATGTTGCAAAACGAACTGTCTTCAGGCACTTGTAACGTATCGAATACTTTCAGTGCATCTATTGAGAACGCGGATTCGTTAACAGGTGAAAATGAGGATGACATAAATGAGGCTTCGGTCGCATCTACATCAGAGAAAAAAGATACACCGCTTTCGAAAATAAGACAAACAGAACATGAAAGAGAACCTAAATTGAAGAGTTATTTCAAATACATGTCGTCCCAAAATTGCGAGTGCATCAAGAAACCGATTGTTCAGCAGATACCGCCGTATATGAGGAACATGTCTGAGTATGAAACATTAGAATTACCTAACTATGAGAAATGTTCCGTAGCATCTTTGAAAAACATGGTTAAACGAGCGAGAAAAAAACAAAATAAATCTTCTCAAAGATCCTTACCTACAGCAGTGTCCAAAGTGAAAGACGCATCCACCCAGTACATTGACGAAGAATTCAATTATATATGCCAGTGTTTATCTCAACGTAACATCGATACTGCGAATCTGTTACCTGTGTCTCAAGTAGACGACAGTTCACACTCATACTCGAGTAGTCCGATTTTGTATGCTCTCGGTAAAGGATATGCACGAAACGATCTCATCGAATGTACACCATCACATAACAAGAAACAACTATAATAATTTAAAAAGCTTGTAAACTCGAACAATCATTTAATTTTGTAATATAAATATGAACGTCAAACTTCTGGACATGACAACACACACGTGTTGGGGTAAGTAGATTTAATTATGGTTGGCGATAAATCGAGAAGTGAGGCCATAGCCTGTTCATTTATCACCTACTCCATTTATCCTGGTCAACTTGCATGTATCAAAATACTGAGACTTAAAACCTTGGAAAGTCGTCCTTTGTTCGTACTCGAAACGTTAGTGCTTGCCCTTGTTTTCCCACGATTTCTACGTTACCACCTACTAGACAGATAGTTGTGTAGTGAAACTAGGGACAAACTGATATCAGAATTAGATCTGCAATAAAAACTTTTTATCTATTTGAATTTCTTCGTTAAATTCTTTGATTTTGTCTTCATACTTTCATAAAGTAACGTCATACGATTGTCACATTCACCTACAAATATACGGTAATGTATGTATTTTGTAACATATTTTTGTAATATTTGGAATATATTATTTCTTTTATAATTCATTATAAAAGCTATTTGCTACTATGGATATAAAGCGCACAAATCTATTGAGCGAAAACTATAATTTAAGAGAATATTTCCTGAAAACAAACCAGGCCCCCACTCAGAGTATGATGAAAGAAAAAATGAAACCTCCGCTTGCAGCAGTATATTTCAAGACGATGAGCCCGAAGCAGAAGGTGCTAGCAGGACTCGAACCTCCAATGAAAGGCGGAGGCGGCGACTGGTATATGCCACCCAAAGATATTTTAGAAGGAAGAGCAGTCTTAAAACCATTTAAGAGAGAGTATTTGACCAAACTAAACTACCTGGGCATCGACAATATTTGTATGAAGTTGGTTGAAAAGCACCACAATTGCATGAGAGAAGAGCAAAAGAAGATGATCTCTGATAATGATAAGAAATGGACAGCTTTCGTGGAAGCTGAAAGTGCGCAGTACTTCGACACTCTGTCTGAAGAAGCGGCGTTGAAAAATACGCTTATATTGCAAAAAGCAAACAAAGAATTTTCGATTTTATATGAAAGATCCTTCAATAAATTAGAATCACTGATGCATGATGCTGCTTGCAAAGAGATTAAAAGAATACAGGATGAAGCACACCTGATCATGTTAGAAAAATATAATATGGCAGTTTCACTTCAAGCAAGACGATTATGCGAAAAGTTTAGCAATAATCTGGAGACAGAAAAGACAAGACTAAAATCTGAATTTATTGAAAAAGTAGAGAATTGCCGCACTACTCTTGGTACGCAAATACATGATGTCGTATTAGATAAACATATTGCTATTGAGAAGTCAAGACAATACATGCAATGCCTAAACCTAGCTTGTCAAGTCTTTGTAGCTTTGAACGAGAAGGAAGAATGCAATAAAGAAATTAAATATGCTGAAAAATTGCATAAGACAAAAGTAAACGCTTTAGTACACGAAATAGCTTATAGAGACAAAGAAGTTATTAAGCAAATGGAGCAAGAAAAGGCACAATTAGAGTTTAATCAAACGTGGAACAAGAAAGTTTTGCGCACCATCAAGAGTTTTCAAGTCTTCATTTCATATTGTTTGAGTTTACTACCAGCATATGCAGATTTCTTTATCAATTTGGAAAAGTTAATGTTGCTACAGCTGGATAAAGTCTTAGAAAATCCGAACGCTGAGAGCATCTTTGAAAGTGAAGATGAATGTCATGAAGACCCGATACCTAACCCGCATCCTTACTACCTCTGTTGTGATAAAAGGTTCACTGCAACAGAAATCCCAATCCACAAGGAACTTTGTCCAAAGCATTGCACATCTAGTGCTTCTCATATGCCAGTCGTAGTTATAAATAAGCGCCTTATATATACGGCTTGTGACAACTTCCAACAATTCACCAACAAAGTAAATAATTATTTGTATGGCCACACAGGCGACGTTGTCGATATCATAGATAGACACGACTATACACAGGATGTGCCGGTAACATACACAAAGTCGCAGCAACTATTGGACCTCAGGTTAGAAAGCTCTCTCATACAAATACTTCAGCAAGAATACGAGAACGTAAGGGGGGTTCCTGTCATATGTACATTTTGCAAAGCACGTCATTGTTTCTGCACAAAGGATGACGTCGACAAAATAAAAAGTACCCAAACGCCAGTTACAGAAAAATCATCTATTTCTAAAGTAAAAATTAACACTAAATTCGAGATAAAACCTCATTACCAAGCAGATGAATATTTCGAGACCTATGTTATGCCTAAAAGGTGTCAGTGCGGTAAGATGGCTCAAAAACATCTACAGCAGTTGTTGCCTTCGTACATGAGAAGTAAAGCAATCGATAAAGCATATTTGCCAAATTATGAGCCATGCCCGCATTATATAATAAAAAAGATGGTTCGAGATGCTAGGGGGCACAAATCTCATTTGCCTGCGGAACAAAAGCAATCGAAGAGCAGAGATGTAGCTACTCAATTTGAGGATCAGGATGAAGAGTTCAAATTAGTGTGTGAATGTTTGTCTGCTGACTGTTTACAAAATGTATGGGCTAACCGAACGTTTACTGGCTCCAAAGTGTACCATCCTTCAATTACGGCCAGCCAATTTCAATTTATCAACCGTTCTATATCATCCATATCATTTCCTCGAGACAATGCCTACACTGGGGGTAAAGTACATTCTCCAAACATTTGGCGTGATACTGGGTCGTCTGATATTGAAGAATTATTCAAGGCTGACCATAAATAATTTGTATATCTTTAATGCTTTATTATTGCTTAATTTTATTTATTTATATACGTTTTCTTATAAAGTATTATTTTTAGATTTAAAATATGTATTTTGTCCACCCAGTGAACGTGCAATTTGCACTTGTTGACTGAGTAAAAAGAAGTTTTGGAAACACATTTTCTTTTTTCGTTTTATAATATTTATTAACTTGTTATTATATTATACTTTATAATGATTTTGGCTAGGTTTTTACATACTTTCGAACTCTTTTACAAAATATTAGAACTGTATTGATCTACAAGCATAATTTAATAAATATGTTTACGTGAATGAATTAGTTTTTATTCCGCTAACGTTTATTGTTTTCTAGCTTCTACCCGCGGCTTCGCGCACGTCTCCAGGGGTATAAAGTAGCCTATGTGTTACTCCAGACCACTGTTTCAAATTTCATCCCAGTCCCTTCAGCCATTTTGATGTTACTGAGTAACAATAACAAACATACAAACAAACTCGCATATTTTCACATTTATGAAATCGGTTCATGCTAATTTCAACAATCGGCCCTACAGTTACAGCGTAAAATCCACTGCGGGCAACCTAACATTCGACAAACTTGTATTTGCGTTTGGTACAGTAACTGTGTCTGGGGATTGAGCCGCACAATTGTTTTTTCGTGTATATACCTACTTCTTTGGGATAAAAAGTACTCAGTATTGTGCCCAGGATATTAAAGTATAATCCTACAAAGTTTCATCGTAACCGGATCAGTAGTTTAGTATGATGCGTGAACATACAGACACAAACAAAAATTTAACTACATTTTTGGGTTCGTTGTTGATCGAGTAAGACTATATTTGTTTTTTTTTTTATGTTTTTAATTTACAGAATTTAAATTTCTACAGTTTTGTTACATGTATAGATAACGTAGGCACACAACGTCTACGAATGATGCCGATGTAACATCGCTGGCTACACGTATCACGGGACATGTCCACAGATGTATTTTGTCTTTGGTCTTATTTCGTTAGGCCACAGGCTGTCTCCTTGATCGTACAACTAATTGCAGAGTGGCACCATTTAATAATATTTTCATAAGGCCGAGGCTCTCGAATAATTATTAGGAGACCAAGATAAATCCTTTACCCACCGCGATAATTAAAAAAGAGCCCATTTCGTAAAATTATTTACGTGTAAAGGATGATGTTTACAAATAAAAACGTATTTCTAGTCTATAAAAATCTTTTATTAAAAAAATCACTGTAATATTGTGTTTAGTCGGCGTGGTTGCCGAGGCATCCCCACCGACACCGCCTACGCACAGGATCTGGCAAATACAGTAAAGTTAACAATTACTCTATCATATGGTGATCTTACAAGCTCGCCGCTGGGGCGAGCGGTACATACACAAACATTATTTATTCAATTACAACTAAACATAAGCAAATCGGAACAGAAACAAATGCTATCGAATGATTCAATTATAAAATAAATACATTTACATATTATTTATTATTAGACACAGATTGGTAGAAATTTAACCGACCGCGACGCGCACGCCGACTTTATAATGTTTAGTCTCTCGAACGGAGAGATGCTGCCCGTTGGAACCATTCGGTCGCTTCCCGAGTCCGAAACACCCATTCGCTATGTGAACCGATAATCTTAAGTAGTAAGGTCAGTCGTAGAGACCTGCGGCGCCAGTCGGTGCGCGCGCCGCTTAGCTGTACAGGTCGTCGTCGCCGCCCTCCTCCTGGAACGTCGGCTGGTCGCCGCCCGACGTGCCCGTGCCGCCCGCCGCGCCGCCGCTCGCGGGGAACCTGCGCCAGAACCACTCTTACTCACCACTCCCACAACACAAGTATAATCTACTCCACTAGTCATTAACAATGTTACTAAGTTCGTAGCACATTTATTCAATTCAGAATGACTGCACGGTTATGGCTTACAACGACAATCTTTGTGACTCAAGTCTAACCTAGAATCAAGTCAACTAAGCAGATTGTTAAGGGCACAAGACAGTCGCTTCATGTAGAAATCAATGTAAAATTCAATCAAATGTAGTTCAAACTAAATGATGACTCTAAAACTATTGACAGGTCAGGAGTAAGACCTCTTGTAAACAGTGCACTCTGTATTATAATTACCTGAAGTTGGTGCCGAATCCCCTGCTCTGCTGCAATGTCTGCGCGAACATCTCGTACTTGCGGATGTCGTTGTCTGAGACGGAGCGGCGAGCGAACTTCATGGCCTCCTCGAAGTGGGCGCGGCTGATCTCAGGTACGGGGTCCTCTTCGTCCATCTATTTATTGAAACAAGATTATTTGTCCCCAAGTACAAACCAGTTTAACAGATAGGACACAAAAACGGGAAAAAGGGAACGGAAATAAAGGAAAGTTATACACACCATAATTTTTAAGCAATTCATTGAGAATATACGGATGTTTCAATCAAATAACTTTTGAATGAGACCTATTTATTAACTTTTTTTAGCTAATAGATGAACTCGAATTACTTACATCCATGACAGCGGCGGCAGTCTGTTGCTGACGAGTGCGCTCGCGTTGGATCTCAGCCTCGATGGCCTGTCGGATGGCCAACTTGCACGCGCGCTGGCAGATCTCTGTCAGGTCAGCACCACTGAACCCTTGTGTCACCTGCAAATACCAATGTTTCGTGTTTTATTACGATAGATGACGCACACAATGAAAGATAGTAATTTATTTTGTACATCAATATGGATTCTATCTTAACAACAATTAGATATTATCAACAATACAGTTTGTGTCATATATAATGATGTATTTGCTCAGTGACAGTATATAATTGGACTAAGAGTATAATGATTAGGTAGTATTATCAGACTGGTCTAATAAAATCAATAAAGCACCTTATTTTCTTCAATTAACACAATTACTTCAATGTTTGTTCAGTATTTATGAAAATGTTACCTTAGCGATGTATGAGAGATCGACATCCTTGGCGATGGGCGACTTGCGCAGGTTGGCGCGGAGGATGGCCTCACGCGACTTCTCGTCGGGCAGTGGGATGTAGATCAGCTGGTCCAGACGACCCGGTCGAAGGATGGCCGGGTCGATGATATCCGGACGGTTTGTCGCGCCTAACATGCAAAATACGTACATTCGTTTTGATTTTTGTCTAATTAAGTCTATAAAAATATTGTAATAAAAATAGAATTGTATTTGCTAATTCTATCGAAGTGATAACTCTCGTAATTATTAATCTGATCTATTATTTTAGAAGGCTATACAGGCACAATGCAATACTTAGGGCTTGTTTCACTACTTCTTTACAATACAAACAATCTTAAAATAAGTCCAGTGACTCACCAATGATGAAGACGTTCTTCTTAGCGCCCATACCGTCCATCTCAGTCAGGATCTGGTTGATGACACGGTCGGCCGCGCCGCCTGCATCCGACACTGAGCCTCCACGAGACTTGGCGATCGAGTCCAGCTCGTCGAAGAATAGAACACAGGGAGACGCTGATCGGGCCTATTGTACAAAAACAAATGTTAGGAGATTTGGGAATTTATCTACATTCATGTCTTTTTGTCTTTCTTGTAATGTCTTTTTACGACCACTTTGAATACCCTATCGATCTGTATCATTTGCTTACTAGAGATATAACTTATACAAAAATTCTATATCTACAACTGGGTTCTTCAGACTAGCTATGGGATTAATCCCAAATACAGCTAGTCAACAAAACAAGTTATGGTCTAAGAAACCTATAAGATTTGGGTCGAATAGTTCAAAACCTATTACATAGCATGACATACCTTGTCGAAGATGTCTCGCACGTTAGCCTCGGATTCACCGAACCACATGGTGAGCAGTTCAGGGCCCTTGACAGAGATGAAATTGGCCTGGCACTCGTTGGCGATAGCCTTGGCCAACAGAGTCTTACCTGTTTTCAGACAAAGTTATACTTGAGTACAATATTAAATCCTGTTTTGTAGTTTAACAACTGGATGAGAAGTGAACCTTGATGATTGGTAGCTAATTGCCGACGTGTAATTTTTTTTTGTATGTTTTCGGCTAGCGACTAGCCAAAAAGTAATAGAAAATGTCAATTTTAAATTAACATATTACGTTTTTAATGCATTTCGAGTGTAAAGTGAAACTGGCACGTAGGGGAAACCTTTACTTCATAAATCGCGACTCGAAATGAAATGTTTAAGTACAGTTAAGAAACAGAAGTATAAATAAAAATTCAACTTACCACAACCAGGTGGACCATAGAAGAGCACACCCCTTGAAGGCTGCATGCCGAACTTGAGGAACTTGTCAGGGTGCTCCACCGGGTACTGGACCAACTCCTGCAGCTCGCGCTTGACGTTCTGCAGGCCTCCGATATCTCCCCACGTCACGTTCGGCACTTCCACCACAGTCTCGCGCAGAGCCGACGGCGATGATTTGGTCATCGCATACTGAATAATACGAATAGTATGTTTTAGTTTCTTGCATTATTTGCAAGTTCATTTATGACACAGGATGTTTATATGCTACATTTTACAACTAAGTGTAAATTGTAACATAAAAATTCCTTCATGTCAAAGTTGAGAAGTAATACCAAAATGCTAGTCCACCTGGCTTCCTAAAAATGAACCGAAGATCCATCACAGCTTGGTAGACAAGATCAATCTTTTTAGTCTGCTCACCACTATTCATCACTAATAGCAAACGAAATGAGTTTATTTCTAACATTGAGAAAACTTACCCGGAAGTTGTCCATGGAGACGGCGAGGGAGTTGAGAACCTCGGCGTCAATCTGGTCGTCCTCGAGATCGATGAGGTCCATCTTCTCACGGATCTGTTGGAGAGCTGCCTCCGAGCACAGCGACGCCAAGTCAGCGCCCACGTGACCGTGAGATTCTGCTGCGATCTATAGAAACAATGTATGTTGTTTTAGAATGATGTATGTATTTTTTTATGTCTTATTAGAATGAACTATACCTACATAGGAATTCCACATATTTTTTATGACATATGAGTTCTGAACATTATTAAATTGTTATGTAATTAATTGTTTAGTCTCTGTGGCTAGGAAGTGTTGAAGGTAAATCTTCCGCAATGCACACATCCATTAGACACTGGAGGGGTTAATCCTCACCTGTTCCAAGTCGACATCATCGCCAAGCTTCATGTTCTTGGTGTGGATACGCAAGATCTCCAACCTGCCGGTAGCATCAGGAATACCGATGTCGATCTCACGGTCGAAGCGACCGAAACGACGCAGTGCAGGGTCGATCGAGTTCGGACGGTTTGTGGCCGCCATTACGATGACGTGCGATGACTTCTTCATACCTAAAGAAACATTTTTGGATGAATGACTAATATTATAACAACTTTATAACCTTAAGCATCAACATTAGAATGATTTTGCAGTTATTGTAACATAACGCCTTTTATCCCCGAAGGGGTAGGCAGTTTTCACTATTAATGTTATGAGTCTCATGTAATAGGGGGTGAGCCTATTGCCATAAACCGGCCACATTTCCAGGCTCCGTGCCACTACTGAAATTTTTTTTAAAACCCTGTAATACTTTGCCCGCCCCGGGAATCTAACTCGAGACCCCTTGCTCGGCATTCGCACTTGTGACCACTCGGCCCACGAGACAGTCAGTTTTGGAGTTAATATTTTTTTATTTCTAAATCTTGTATCATTTTTAAAGTTAAGTTTAGAGCCCAAGACTAAATTAGATACTTATTAATTTCTCTAATAATAACCAGAGCATCAAAAAATAATGATAGTATCATTAAAACACTTGGAAATGTATTGACGTAAAATGATAACGACACAGTAACGATGGCGTGATAACGATTTTAAACATTCCAAAAAAAAAATTTGAATCTGTCTGACATCAGTAGTTCGAAACATTAAGTAAATAAGTATTAAACTTACCATCCATAAGTGTCAGCAGTTGGGACACAATCCTACGCTCCACCTCTCCGTGAGTCTTCTCCCTCTTGGGTGCAATAGCATCCAGCTCATCAATAAAGATGATAGCCGGAGAGTTCTTGTCAGCCTCCTCGAATGCCTTACGCAAGTTCGACTCAGATTCACCAGCCAGTTTGGACATGATCTCCGGTCCGTTGATCAAGAAGAAGAAGGCACCTGATGGACAATATCAGATATTTTGTTGTAGTTGATTCAGTTTGAGATCTATACATGTTTAGTTAGTATAAAGGATTAAGCTGGTATTATTATTTATTTCTATTAGATATTGGATAAAAAAGTGGTGCAAGTGAATCAACAAAAAAAAAAACTAATCAAAAGAACATGAAATCTTGATTATATTGGCTATAATAAATGACTCTTAGTAACTTTCTTTGGAATAAGTACTTTGAATGCCTCCTGTTTATCTGAATTAATTTAGAATCAATCATATTGCAGTTAATTTAGTAATCAAAACAGACCAGTTTTAATCAAAAAGTAATAAAAACTTACCAGTTTCATTAGCCACAGCACGGGCGATGAGTGTTTTACCGGTACCGGGGGGCCCGTACATGAGTATACCACGTGGGGGCTTCACACCGATGGCCTTGAACAGAGATGGGTGGCGCAGGGGCAGCTCCACCATCTCCTTGATCTGAGCCAGCTGCTTGCGGCAGCCACCAATGTCGTCGTAACCGACAGCATTCAAAGCTTCCTCTTCCTCCTGTTTATAAAAAAAGGAATAGTTGTACTCAAAGCATTTATGCTAGAAACTAGCAAATGAGTCCATTTTACACAGAAAATAACAATAATATTTCTGGGGTCCATTTTACACGGAAAATAACAATAATGTTTCTGGACACATAAGTTCTGTATTTCACGCTAACAATGAAGATTTCTAGACATTAAAAAACTTATTACTTGAATTCCATATCTGTTTTTAAACTATTTAGAATATAACGACAATAAGAATAAACTTAGCAAGTAAATTCCATCTACAAAATACCCAAGCTTGTTTCCATAGCCGAAACACTTGGTATTTTGTTATTATCAGTCAGTTAAAACCTAAAATGTTAAAGTCATTTCCATTGTAAGTATAAACTGTCAACTACAGTCTCAGTATCAAACAATACTGAGATTGTACAGCCGTGTTACCCACTGATAAGGCCACGTTATGTACATACTTGTTTGTGGGATTTTTTTTATACTGTACCTATATATATAACTTTAACAATACATAATAGTGTTGTTTGAATAGTTATAGTAAATTATTTGTTTTATTTTTTATTACTTCGTTTATTCAGATTCAATAACCAAATATGCTTGATAGTTGTTTTTATATAAATTTAAGTTTGATTCATGAGTAAGTTTGTATGTATGTTATGAACTTCACATTTTAGTTCTACAAGGAAAGCAAATTTGACTCAAATAAAGCTTTTCATAGTTTGAAAAATTACCAATGAACTACAAGAAATGATAACTCACTTCACGTTTGATGGGGTCTCCCTCACAATGGATGACGGTGTCAGGAGCCACGATGCAGTAGGGAGAGGGGTCAGTCTCCACGACCTTGAACTCTACAGCGCGCATACCTCCGCGCACCATGAACGTGTCGTCACGGTGGATTGGCCGGTAGGCTTCCATGAAATAAGGCTTCAGGTACACCTCAAATAAGTTTCTGTGACAAACAATTTTAAGTTAGAAAAGTGTATAAAACATGTAGGTGTTGAGAAAGAAACAAAATTAACTGTGGTGAATAACTTTTGAAAGTATGACAATACAAAAATGCACATACATAGCAACTTATAGAGAAAATTCATGAAATCAAAAACAGAAACTTACCCAGTCAAGCCCTCAACAGAGTCATCAATGGGCAATATGTGGACGCGTTTCCCGTACTTAACGGACGGGCACGGCGCGATGGACACCACATCAGACAGACGTACGCGCAAGTTGTTGCGTACAACGCGATTCATGCGGATCTTCTCATCAGGACAGTTGTCATCTGAGAGGACAATGCAGACTGTCTCCTTGCGACGCTTGCCCTTCAGGAGAACTGTGTCTCCGCGGAACAGTTGCAGCTGCTCCATTTTTGCCTGTGAACAAAGATTAGTTTTGATTGAGTATTTTTTGTTTGATTGATGATGTTAAATTGTAATCTTTGTATGCAAGATTTAAAATAACACATCAATGATCCCATAAGATTTTTTTTTTATTTATCTCGTTCTGTATTGTCGTTATAGACACAATTAAAGAACATTAGGTTGCGGTCACCGGTGACCGCTTGGTGTTTGACAGTTTAATAAAACACTGGCGAACACGGCTCAGGAAATCCTAGTGGGGGTCCAAAGCCATACATAAATGTATTGTGAAGCTTTGACAAAAAAAAAATATAATGAAAATAAACATATTTTAATTTTTCATTTTTTAATATTGCCAGCCAAATATTGAGATTATTATTATAGTAAACCTTCTTATGTAGAAAGGGCATAAGGGCATCCATACTTTAGCAGGGGACTTTTATTGTTATGGTAAATAAGATGTTAGTAGTTTCTTTGTAGTAAAATACAAGTACAAGGAAAACTTGCAGCTATAATACTTGTCTGGTTTGACATTGGTTTCCAAGTACTTAAGCTTTTTGCTTGTTTTGTTTCAGTAGCATTGTTTTTTTAATTTAATATGTTCAGTTTTGATCACTTACAAAAAAAAATACTGTTACTATTGTCACATTATGTAGTATAAAACATTATTTAAACTGTCAAACACCAAGCGGTCACCGGGGACCGCAACCTATTGTTCTATAATTGTGTCTATAATGACGGTACTCGACGAGTTAAATTAATTAAAGTAAACCCTTTAAAGATTGGGATTAATGAATGAAATAGAAGAAACAGGGTTTGAAAATAACAAATAATAGAAAAATCTAAACAATGATTGTGCAACATTATGAAACTCATGAGTCAGCATTATAATTAAAATTACATTAAAAAAAAAAAATATTTTGGTAGTAATTTTAAATCTATCTAGAAAATAACCTGTCTAAAATAACTAGTGCCAGGAACTATTTTAGAAACTTATAAAATATGGCATGGCATGAAAATCTGGCCCTTCTAGTACATTGTTATGTGATCAAGAAACTTTAAATTCCATGTATAAGAAACATGAAAATTATATTTTCAAATGATTGTATGTCTTTGATTCTACCAACTTTTGTGACGCCCAACCTTAGTTCTCAATATATTAGAATTCCAAATACTGGTTAACTACTTCACGATGTCAAAATAAGATAATTGGCAATTATTTTCATACAAATGTGGTAGCTTAGTAAATGCTATATTGCCATATGTAACTAGTGTACAAAGTTTTTGCAAAGTTCTACTTGTTAATATCACAGATTTTAATCCCAGCAGACGCATTTATACAATGTTAGTTACATACCTACGAATTTTTGCCAGTTAACTTTTAAGTGACATGTGTGAATTATTGATGGGTTTTAAGGTAAACAAGTGTGTAAGTAAGTATAGAATAGAACAATAATGTATTTGCGAATTGCGTTTGTGTGAATTGTCAGTTTTACTGAAACAACATTCTATATTGAATTTTTGAATGTTGCATTTGATTTTCTTAATTGACAGGATAATTAGTTACCTATCAAACTAGAAGGCTTGATAAACATTAAAGCTACAATTGTTTTAAGAGTACTAAGTTAATTAGCTAAACTCATCTCTTTGTTTGTTGTTATAGAGTAAACAATAACACACAAGATACATCAGTTTAGTAGAATGACATGTCACTTTTAGTCAATAAACCTTTTTTTGTCAAGGACTATTTACCTATCTTATTGTAAAACATTTCATAACAGAAACTATTAGACAATTATGTAGGAGTATTAACTGATTTGATTATTCACAAAGTACCAACTTAATAGACAAAAAGGTCAATAAACTGTTAGTAAATGACATTTGCCAAACTGATTATCATATTAGGTACTTTTGGTAGACTTTTTGTAATGTATGAAATGATGATAATCAAAATGTTTAATTGGTTGTGTTATGATGTTTGGGGGAGTGTGAGCATATGTGCTGACACTCCAACCATCAAAATTACTACATCATTGTACTTGACATAATTATTATGTATATGAATGCAAACATGCTATCTAACTATGGGTAACTAAGAGAAACAGTAGTTTATTGCCATGCAAATATTAATGTAGGTGACAAAGCATTTTGATGGTGACCATAGTGCAATGGAAACTATGTCGAACGTAACGCCGCTCGGTAAGACAAAGGGCTCAGACCTGTGATAACGCCACCACAGAGTTGTCATCGCTGACCGCCTCCTCCACGATGAGACGGTTGGGCCTGTCCTTGCGGCGCAGGATCGCGGTCGATAAATCATCAGGATTACTGCCGAACAAGAAAAAATATCAATCGTCACTTACTATAACCAAACCCTTCACATAATAAGAGTCCTCAGCACAAACGCTATCGTCAACTTCAAATATCGAAATTAATAAGCTTTTCCCATAAAACAAAATTTTGTTCTATGGTGAACTTGCAAAATTCGATTTCTATGAGTCGGTTTGTAACTCAGACATGATGACAAGCCAATTTTTGAAGAATCATTTGCCGAGTAGCCCATCGATTTATTGTAAAACAATACATCCGATTATATTGTGCATTTAAATTAAAAGTAATTTTAAACTTACCCTTTACTATCTGCCATTTTTAATATAAAATATAAATTACAATTTGTAAATTTACTAGTTTTTCAGAACGCCGAATGAACAATCACTCTACCAACTTCAATACGTGCGTGACGTTGCCGTATTTCATTTGTTCGTCGCTGAACGGAGTGTTGCCAGAGTAATGATACTTGTTTATGGCAAAAAGTCTGTTCTCGTTTACATTCGGGAATTTACGGTTTTATAAAAAAACAAAAAGTTACGGTTTTTATGACGATGCGGACGATAAGTGTATTTTAATACATAAAAGACCTAGATAATTTAGATAATTTAGATAACTTAGATATAGGTAATGTACTGGGAGTTTCTTATTATTATTCACGTAGGTAAATTAATAATTATGATCTTACTATAAATAAATATGACTTTATTAGTTTATGTTGTAAGTAATTCACTTGGAACGTGTTAATAATTTCTCTCAGGTAGGTAACCATTACAATGTAGTGACTATGACTAAAATGTGCTGTTATTATTGGTAAAGCAATTTTAACGATACATAACATAATAATGGAGTATCACTTTTTCCCAGTTATGTTATGAAACCCATTATTCCATCATGGAGAATGAGCCTAATGCCTCAGGCACACCGAAGTCAAATCCTATGCTATTTATTACTGAGATATTTTATTAATGAGTTATTTAGGTATAGGTATGCCGAGTCGGCAGTACCACTTGCATTACGGCCTATCGACCAACGGGGTAATGAATAGCACTTTAAATTACATAACTTATTTATTTATTAATTTACAACACATACATCATACAGGAAATTATATTACAAAATAAAGGTACTGCATAAAATTATTCCTGCGAAAAGGCGGTCCATTTAACTTACGAAGAGGGTCACATAAATAGGTACATTATGTAGCGATATCCGGATAACTTATTCAATAATTATATTCTTTAATGGCCAGGTCTAATTTCTTTTTTAACAATCTTTGCTCCTTTTTACTCAATTTGTGAACGCAGTCCACTATCATTTCCAGAAGTTTCTTGGTCTGAACTTGTATCAATTGTATATTAGTATGTTCGTTGCCGAGGTCCACCATAAGTTGTATGTAGTCGTCGAACTTCAAGTTATGCTGCAATGTGAATATATCGTTCATGGCCTCCATGAACACTTGACGTTTCGGTAACTTTTCGTCGTATTCTTTTCTATATTCCTCCATTTGTTGTGTAACATCGTCGCGATACATTCTCGACAAATATCTGAAATGTTTCGCTAATTTGTCTGTGTATGAGAAATTCAATCGACTCAGTTCTTTACTCATCATCCTGCAAAATCTTATGACCTGTCTACCAGTCAACGCTGTTGACATCATGTCGAGATAATTCCTTACAAACCTCTCGAAAATTCCTTCACTCTTGACTTTGGGATCTACGTTCCAAGATGCCAGTCTCAGCAGTGGACTATTGACGTTCTTGGTATCAATTATTCCTTGAATACTAATTGCAGTGCCTATATTGATAGAATACGCGAGGAAAATAATATTTGAATACAACGAGCGCATGGTTACACCGCACCGGTGGCTCGCTTGTCTACTATTCATGGAAATATGACAAATTCACATTAGTGATGTAGAAAGACTAAATCAATTTCGCGGTAGATTGAATGTGAAATTAAACAGATGGCCCAGTGTGGAATTATAATTAGATGTTCTATTAAGTCTGTTCTCCCAGTATTCGACTAAGGCTGATTTAAATTTTAGTTCGATTTTTCCTTGGACGCCTTTATCTAGTCGGTCATATCTGCCGAAAATAATACGCTCGAATATGCGTCTTGTTTCATCTTTTATATGTCGAACAACTCCTTTCCCATAATTTTTGAGTAAATATACATAATCATCCATTTTCCTATCATCGTTTATTGTATAAATAGCATCCATGGCCTCGAAGTATGCGATCTTTTTAGGTTTTTCATCAGATATGAAGTCCAGAAATGCCTGTGCTTTCGATTTCAGCGTCCTTCTGTTATAAATAGAGTACTTTTCCAGTTTTCTTCGGAATCTTCTTATCCATAATTTTTGTATATAATTAATGCCGAATCCTCTGAGACTTTTGCCGAGTATATGATAATAATTTCCGAGGTATTTAACGTTAAACTTAGGGGAGAGCAATGCATTACAAATATTTCTTAGGAAGCCGAAGTAAGGTCCTCGTGGTAACTTAGAGTCTGGAGGGGCCGTTGTAAATATCGGGACAGGCGGAGGAAGAGTAATGAATTTCACGTATTTGGTTCGTTTATGACGTTTATGCCTGGGAGGTGGAGCATTGGTTGTGCTATATGCCACATTAATTGACATTCCATGTTGATTGTCGTGTACATCGCTTATGTCGTCACTACTTTCACTATCACTATCACAGTCACTATCACTGTCGCTGTCACTATCACTATCACTATCACTGTCACTATCACTGACGCTTTCACGAGATCTTCTTATTTTCCGTGGGATGACTACTTCACCGCAGAATATTGCCCAGAAAAGTATAACTAAAGATTGTGAGCGCATCTTAACAGGACAGGTTCCTTGTGTCTTATTACATTTGGATATCAGTTTTTTCTCGCTGATTCCTATTTCCGAATCCTCTCCGTAGTCGCATCATTGTCTGTGAAGCAAAAAATAAATTATCATTTTGCTCAGAAATCCTAAAACATTTGATAATATTTTGCAAATATTTTTAAATTAAAATACCAATTTGGAGATGACCATTCTAGGTTCTAAAACATAATGTAAGAACATAAAACCGATAATATATGGCAGCGAGGTTAATCGTAGATTGATTGCGATGTTGTATGTAACAAATCACTGCTAGACAGATAATGGTTGAAAATCTGAAACAATAGTTGGTGCCTACCAAGGTAATTTAATTTTGTATCTAATCACATCAAGCACGTGACTGTGCCCTGCAGAACTATGGTATAACAATGCTTCCTGCATAAAACGGTTCCATGTTTGGCAGACATTAGATTGGCAAACTTTAGTATATAAGAGAGTGATTACCTGATAACGTAACATCACCCCGAAGGGCTAGGCAGAGGTGCACATTTACGGCACTTAATGCCACTGTCAAATACCCTTTGGTTGGCTCTCACGACATCCACGAGAAGGGTAGTCTACTCTCGGCACACACGATTGAATCATAATGCTGAAGCTGTAAATGCACTCAAAGACTCACCTGCCACACTAAAAGAGTGACCAGAGCGGCTATCAAAGGCTCGTTTGTCGCCATCATCAGGCTGCCGAAGAGCATGGCTTCAAACGTTGCCAGGGACCATTCTTCTCCCCACCTTCAAAATCAGATAAGGAAATTATTTTGTTTTTGACTGAAGAGATTGCCCAACTACATGAAAATATCTGAGCTAGCGTCAAGTCTGCAGTCTGCAAGAAGTTCAACAATAATTCAAAAGATGGCGTTGTGTAATCCTATGCTGTTTGGTTACGAGTGATCTTTAGTATTGAAAAGGAATAACTATAAGGGTTACGGGTTGTGCTTACCAAGTTACAGCAAAACACGAAGGTGTGCTCTCATCTGGGTCGTAAAGGAGAGTACTAGTGTTGCCAGCTTCTCTAGTATTCAGTTCCACGTTCAGTAAACGTTCGAATACAGTGCGTTCACTGGCAACCCAGCTGAGGCCGTCCAGAGCCTAGAAGAAAACAAAATCAAGTAATTCATCAATCAAAATTTATTTTTATTTTTATTGTTGCTAGTAATATTTGATTTATATAACAACATACCCTTTCAAAAAACGCAGCCAGGAATCGGGATAACAGTGACTGTCTAGTTTCAGTTTCCCCTAAAGCTGAAAATATAACAAATACTTAATATAGATTAAGTATTTATATTATAACTTTCGTGAGACATCATCATCAATCATCATCATCAACAGAATTAATTGATTATTATGTTTTTCGGCTTACTCGTCTAGTTTCAAGCCATGCTGGAGGTTCATATTCATGACTTGAAACTAATAGAGTTTCTGAGGTTAAAACAATTACTTTACCTGGTATCGACAGGGATAGCTGTTTATACACAATCCTGAAATTAGACAACAACTATTTTATTACTATTATAATATTTACTACATGTAGATAGTTAAAGAAGTTTAAACAGCTATCTACTAAACTATACAGAAAACTGTTATAAAAAAATTGGATTACGATTCCTCTTACGCTCTATCCCTCTAGAAGAATAGGTTTCCCAAAGTCTATAGTAGAAGTTAGAGTCTTAAAATATAAAAAATAATTACTAGTACGTTGACATTAAGAACAATTTCTATTTTTTATTACCTGAGTTGTGGAGCGCAGGCCACCCGACACGCAGCTAGTGGTCCCGCTATAGACCTCAAATCTTTGGTGTCATCGTTACTGAACAAAATAAGGAATTTTTTATTAAAGTAACTTAAGCAATAAATTCATATTTTTAAGTTTTATTTATTTATTTAAACTTTAATGTACACAGAAACAACTAATGGTCCATAAGGCAGACATTAATGCCATATGGCATTCTCTCCCAATCAACCTTAGGGTTAAATAGGAAATCGGCGAAAAAATAGGCATGTGTAATTATAAGAAGCGACCGATTATTATTACACAAATTACATTACATAATACTTGCCCTCCTTACCGTCCATGAATATAATGAGCGTAGTGTTCCTCTTCAAACACCAACAGCGATAGTCCGACACTGCTGCAGATCTTCGCTAAGGCAGCAGTCGGGGACCCTAGTGCCCTGTCGACCACCCATCGGGAAGACAGCAGCGTGATGTATGAACTCCACCAGGCTATTGTGGCTACTGCCCATTTGTAGCCTTGACTTGGGGGAAGATAGTATCTCCAGGGTGCGAGGAGCTGTGGTAATCAATAATCCTTACTATCCTTATCCTTACTAATATTATAAATCGGAAAGTGAGTTTGTTTGTTTGTTCCGCTTTAACGCCGAACTACTAAACCGATTGCTTTGGATTTTTGCAGACGTTAAGTTAAAAGACCGGATTAAATAATAGGGTACTTTTTATCCCAGATAAATTTGATATTCCCGAGGGAAAACAAAAGTATTGGTATAGATGGCGCTGTATATATTGGTATATGTCACATAGGCTACTTTTTATCCTTTTGTGACGCGAGTTAATTATACTTGTTAACTTCTATACCTGCACGGTTAGTGCGGTGGCTGGGCAACCGGCTGCCGTGCAACGTGTCGCGGGTTCGATTCCCGCACGGAACAACACTCCACGAATTGTTGTTTCGGGTCTGGGTGTCATTGTGTATGTGAACTTGTATGTTTGTAAACGCACCCACGACACAGGAGAAAATCCTAACGTGGGGCAACGTTTTTTTAAAAAAACAAAAAACAAAACCGTTCTATAAAAACTAATTCTCTCCTCATGACCGGTAAGTTCAACTGATTGTGAAGCAAATTATAGATGACATTGTATGTGCCAGTCATCAGTTACAGAAGATTTTTATAATTATAAATCTTTTACCTACTAGTACAAGACCAAACGCGTAAGCTGAAGATTATTTTATGCATATATAGTGTCTTCAGGTGTGCCCTAAATGGGGTCAAACGCGTGACTCAAAATGGCTGATCTACGTTCCCACGCGTTACACTCAATTATATTTATAGCGATCAATCTTAAAAAAATGACATGAAAAATACCTACATTATGTGTACGTTACGTTATAAATATCACAAAAAACTCAGAAGAAAATCTTATAGCGATGCAATATTTAACAAAAAGTTAATTTTGACAAGAATCAATGACCGGACAAAGAGTCTCGGGTTCGATTCCCGGGACAAAATATTACTGGGTTTTTAAAAATATCTCAGTAGTAGCACGGAGTCTGGAATTGTGCCCGGTATATGGCAATAGGCTCACCGCCTATTACATGGGACTCATAACATAAATAGTGAAAAGTGGGTGTTACCTCTGTGTGGCCCTCTGCCTGTTTCGGGGATAAAAGGTGCGATGTTATGTTCAATGACTTTTTCGTTATGTGTTTTTGGCATAATGAATATTTAAATCAAAGCTCATATTAGCTAATAAATATATATGGCACATGGCACAGGTCACGAACCCAGGCTCAGCCAGCAGCCGAGATTACTGTCAGACCCATATCAAATAATATTGTATACATAGTCATATTATTGCTATAATTCACCCATTTATTCATAACTGTTGACACATTTGACAGGGATCGAATTGATTAGGCTATCAGCAACCTGGGACCAAATATTATCTGTATAATCGACTGTTATTTCACTTAAATGTCAAATATTACATATTTTTATTACGTCACGCCGGTTATTTTAAAATGATGTATGAATCAATACACTATCCTGATCCATATTGTGTATTAGGTTTAAAATAAATAGGTATAAAATGTACGAAACATACCGATTTTAAAATCAAAAACACTAACAATTCAAAAGCATTCATTCAGGTATGAATCTATTCTACATACTAACATAAATTTTTCGAGTACATATTAAGTCGGAGATTAGAATTGTACCCTAACTAGTGAACGTATGTGTACATGTACACGTTTGCCTATCCTAGTAAATACTCACATGTAACACAAGTAGTGCTAAGCTGGTGGTATACCCTGGAGACACTCTCCTCATAGTCTGCATCCTGGACCATTCTCTGGCTAATGTCGACGCTCTCCAACTGTTATACTTCTCTGTCGCTGCTTCTACGTAATATCGGTTTAAATTATTACATAAACAAACAAATTAGAATTAAATACATTTTTTTTAAGGGGGGAAAATCATCGAATGACCTTCTCCCACCTGGATGAGGCGGGAGGGAGGGTCAGACTCTAACTGACTAAAAACCACTCCGTTCCTTATCCTGCACTTCGAGTCGGAGCCCCAGTAACCTGTTAGGTCAGCCCTATTGGGCCCCATCCGTGGTGGTCTGTTGGCTCTTTGAGGTGCGCGCGGAACGCGACGCGCCATACGCTCGGGAGAATTAGATACACTAGAGGACAAATGTAAAATAAATATCATCGTAAAAAATAATAAAATAAATATCATCGTTTATATCAAGCGAAGCCGACCGACTAATATATACGGCGACAACGCGCGCCTTATGTCCTCAGCGTCGTTGATGTTGCCAGACATTAACGTAAGTCCGGCAACGTCGCGTTACTTCACCCGACGTTTATCCCCTAGTGTATTCTTGGCTTTAAGTATTATTTATATGACTTTGATAGTGTCTACATACCTTTATACGGCGGATTATATTCAGACCAATCCAAAAAGAAGACATCACATCGACATTGGTTGAAGTTGATCCATGCTACTTTAACAGCCTGAAAAACAAAATCAATTTTGTAGCCGTATGATCAATGATCATATCTAAGTATGTATTTTTTTATAGTAATTTTTCATAGCCAACCTTTAACGATACAGCAGTGTATACGAATGCCATTATGATGCGTTCCTCAGCATTTGATAGTGGTAACGTCAACCCGAGCGTACCTGCCTCCGCCGCCAGGGCATGTAGGGTGGAGAACCAAGCAGCCTGTATGTGAATTAGGAAAGTATATAGCTATAATACCACAAGGGACTAAGACTACGTTTGAGTATATCTCAATCATAAGTAACATATCATAAGGTTAATTCTTAATGAAATGTCTCCTGAAAAACTACAAAAATCAATGACAATTCTAATGTTAGACATCTAAACTCGACAATAAGCCAACAAGCGACAAAACACTTCACTAAATAAAACGATGGACATAATTTGAAAATTTGAATGCTTTAAATAATTCCAACTTCAACCTCCTCTTTTTTCAGGTCGGTTTATTAATATATTAAGCCCTCCTAAGTGTAACAAACACTTTACTGAAAACCGCATCAAAATCTGTTCAGACAGTCGAGAGATAATTGCGCACAAACATACGTACATACAGGTCAAACTGAGAACCTCCTTCTTTTTTTGAAGTCGGTTAAATACAACCCTGACTTACAAAGTAAAAGGTGTCAGCAATAGCAGCCGCCATCAATGGAAGGACAGAAACGTAGAGTCCTCCTCTACGAACCACTCCTCGCCACTGCACCATCGCGTACAAAGTCAGTAGGCAGCCTAGCACTCCGCCCCATATCTACAATTATAAATAAATACACTACACTAATACATTTTTAAATCCGGACTAAGTACTTATAAAGTCGAATGTAGAATAAGTTTTCGAATGTCGTCGTATGAGTCCTCACTCATTACTGGATGCCCTCCCCAGTCTCCCAAATCCTCGAATAAAATCCTCAAATCTCCTATCCCCAAAAGGCCGGTAATGCTCAGGTGTTTCAGGTGTCCATGGGTGGGGCCAATCGGCTTACCATCAGGTGTTACGTCGGCTCGTTTACCGACTTAACCATAAATTTTTTTTTTTTTATGGCATCAGCCGGTAAACGAGCAGACTGATCACCTGATGGTAGGCAATCGGCATCGCCCATGGACACCGGGAACACCTGGGGCGTTACAAGTGCGTTAGATTAGGAGTTTGAGGACCGTTGGGGATTCAGGAATTGGGGAGATAATGGGGGGGGGGGTCATTGGGCCTCCGGTAACCTCACTCACACGACGAAACACAACGCAAGCGTTGCTTCACGTCGGTTTTCTGTGAGGCCGTGGTATCACTCCGGTCGAGCCGGCCCATTCGTGCCGAAGCATGGCTCTCCCACACTTGAAGTTTATAAAGTATTTAGTTCTAGTTTTTAAAAGATATCAAATTTAATTTTACTGATTGTTCAAAAATTTCATTTTAAAATCTCCGTTTTAAAAAGTACAGAATAAATAACACTTTCCTGCTTTACGTCAGGAAACACTTTATTTATGACGTCAAAACTTGACGTCATAAATAAAGTGTTGATGAGCAATGGTGACTTTATTGCCTTAATTTTTGGAATTATTTCCTGTTTCAGATTCTCAGAAACGCCATCCATAAATTATTTAGCCGACGCCCCGAGGACTGGGAAATATTTCGTAAAAAAGCGAAAAGTCGTTTACATGAAAATTTTGTCGAGAATTGTATCCACAGTTATTTTATTATCATTTAATAGAATATTTTATTAGCTTAGTTTTTAAGGACTCGTACACATATTTTACGTGTAATCTCCTCGAAGCAATAGACAAAAATTAATATTAATAATAGAAAGTTGGTTGCAAAGATTAGCTATACAGGTCGCTTTTGACCAGCTGAACTGGAATTCTTGTCGGTGATATGATGACGAGGACAGAAGGTTGAAATGGAGTGTGTTATACAACCTATATCACAGTAAAGATGATGTAGCTTGACGGCTGATAATGAGATGATTTATTTAAATAAAGAACACACCTCTAATCCGCGATGAACTCCAGCTTCAGGCATTACATGTACCACCTTTAAAGTCGTGGTGACAGACTCTGAGAGAGGTGACTTCGATGCGTAACTGAGTTCTACTGATACTTGTACTCGTAGAGAGCTTGGACTGGCTTTGTCTCGTTCAATTCTGTGCCAAATGAATTGCAAAATGTAGTTTATATATTAAAAGTTTAAGGATAGTTATTGGGTTATTCTACCTCATTGCCTGCCTCGTTAACCGAGTGGTCGCAAGTGCGACTGCCGGGCAAGGCTTCTCAGGCTCGTTTCCCGGTTGGGCAAAGTATTACTGTTTTTTTAATTCTCAGTAGTAAAATGTGGACTTGTATCTTTTCTGCTTGACATGGTCCAATTGTAACTGGTATTTTTAAGTACTAACACTAGTTTTATAAGTTGTTTGTTTACTAACCAAATGGATTTGAGTTGTCCACAATAAAAGTAATTAAATTAAATTTACAAAGCTTATTTCTTTCGTGGAAAAGCGGTCTTTGTTATTATTCGATAATAAGACAAGTATACGTACTGTAGTTTAATCTCCATTGTGCGCAAGTATACGTAGTTCGTGGTATTTGTAACTATTGAGAGAGATCCATCCATTAAGAAGAACCGTTTGAATTTACTGGAAATCCAGGTGCCTTTCTGTAAACAGATACATCAATTTATATTTAATGGTTTGTAATAATAACTTAATATTGAGTGGTTACATTTAAATGTTCACTGAAAATGAAGACTCACAAAATAAAGACTAGTAAAATTTATTTAGATTAGAATGAGGGTTAACATATTAATAAATGCCAAAATTTTAATATTAAGGTAATCGGTACTCTCACATATGAAGAGACCGAGGCACTTCTTGTGCGTGTGTGCACAAACTTTGCCCTTTCTTCCATTCCCCCTGTATTTAAAATTGTACTGTTATAAGGTAAATGCACCTTATTCCGAGGGGTTCTAAAAATGGCACCATATTCCGATGTATTTAGAAAAACAGTTTTTTAAAGCAATTTACTAGTTATTTATGGTCTGCATGATAAAATAATGAATTAATAATTATCTGTTCATATTTATTTATACAAAGGAGAGTTTAGTATGGTCACACTGTAAAATAATCGGTCATTTTGCCGCGGGGAGCGGCGTCGAAAGCACACTTCATACATTTGGGACCTTATGCACGTGAGTATTACGATTTGCCAAATAGTGTTTTACGTAATAATTTTATACAACGCGAGTTTTCGTTTAGGTTGAAATATTGAAAGGATAATATTTTTTATCGAAAACACTTAAGATTTGAGTATTTTATTTGCAAATTAGCAAGAAAATAAGTGTTTAAAATACCGCGGCATTAGGTGCAAAATATTTTAGTGTGTTCCTAAAAGCCGATGTATACCACGGAAAAACAAATTTAAAGACATTTAGTTTTTTTTAAATTTCGGTGTCTGTTTTATGATTATAAACTTTAATGTGTTAGTTCTGACTTAATGAATAACTCATACATTTAATAATCTATTTCCGAGGTACACCGTGGCGTCGCATTTACTAATTATAGCAGGTCAAAAATTGTTTGTACAGGTACTTTATTAATACGTTGTATAGAAGATTTTAGTGAAGACATTAGGTTTTATAAGTGTTCTGTTATTATATGTATGTACTTTATATTTGTTTTCCTTTCATATTGTAACTATACATTATTTTATTTGCATAATATTAAAAAATCTTTTACTTTTTAGTACTCGGAATTAGAAACTTTGATTTAGCATCATAAAACGCTATTCCGATGTATTTACGTCGGAATAAAGTTACATGAGTACCTAATTCCGATGTATTTACGTCGGAATAAGATTACATGAGAACCTAATTCCGAAGTTAGTTAAGACCCTGTTTAAATACAGAGTGTTCATTATTTTATGTGCTTAGTAGATACGCGTTTAGTAACTGAAAGAATACTAATCATCTATACAAATACATAAAATTGGAGTGTGTGTTTGATATTGTTAATTCATTTTTATATTTTTATAAGATTAAGGAATAATATTAATAAAAAACAGGGTTTAGAATAAAACTAGAATAAACAAAAACAGAATTGATTTAAGTAATATAAAAAATAAACAGATTTGACTTTTAAACATCATGTATAATTCTCCCTACATAGTTCCCTTTCTATTTTTATACTCGGAATTAGGAACCAAATGCATCGGAATTACGATTTTTAAATCGGAATAAGGTACCTCGGACTTTTTTATATTTTTATTTATTTTATCAGCTTCAATAACCTTCTACTGACAAACTGCAATAATTTTTCAAAAATTTGATAGCTAACACTTCTGATAAAAATATAAAATTGTACACAAAGGTCCGATAAATACTTAATTTATAATGTTCTTTCGTGTTATGTTAAAAACAGCGCGGAATTAGGTGCCTTTACCTTAATAGCCAAGAACAGCTTTCATTGATATTTTTTATAACATCTTTTGTTTGTATACATAGTGTTATTATTAACATCATTTCATTTCGTTTCATTGGGTCAAAATACTATACTATACTAACTATTAAATAAATGAAATATGAAAAGTCAATAAATTAACCGTTTACAAAATCGCTATTCAAGTTGAAATATACCTTTAACAAAAATTACAAGTAGCAGTGTGTCACATTTAAAAATATAAAAAGTAGCCGTAAATATATAATACCTACCTGTATAGGTTGTCCATTAGGTTTCCTAGGATAAACTGGTATCTGCACGAGTTTTCCTTCAGCATACAGATAAGGAGATATCGTCTCGTTCAAATCTTCGGTAAGCTTCGATACATTTATGATGCAATCGCGACTGCAATGTAAACGGCTGTTAGAAACTATGTTTTTGTTATTAGCAGTACATTTTGAACTTTAATCCTATAAAATAACGTTGTAATAGGTGCGGAAGACTACGTATAGAATACTATATAACAACAGAATATGTCTTATAGGACGAAACCAAAAAAAATAAGGATATCGTCATAGATAACTTTCAACTTTAGAATGTCGATAAAATAAATCTTTAAAGAAAACTATTCGAACTTTATTTTCCTATAATACCCTAGTCTTTATTATTTTGTGTTTATTATATATTTTTATACATTATGTTATACAGTATTTATTATTGCTATTAGTTATTTATTTTGTTTCTTTTGCATAATTATTACACAAGCCCATTTTCGCTGAGCTTACTTTTAACCCAAAGGTTGACTGGGAGAAAATGCCATATGGCATTAAGTCCGCCTTATGTACCTTATTTTGTGTGCATTAAAGTGTAAATAAATAAATAAATAAATAGTCTTATATTTTACTTAATTTTAACATACAAAGCTGTAGAGTTTATTTGTTTGTATGAACGCGCTGCGAAACTACTGATCCGAGGTCTTAGTACGAGTTAAGAGTAACGAGTACGCGTACGGCGCTTTGATTGGTTGGTTCATTGGTGCTGGCCAATCAGATCGCAGAGCGCGTTCTCGTTACGATTACTTTAAACGTAAAACATACTCATATTAAGGTCTCTGATTTCAATTATTATTTTTGTCTTTATCAAAGAAGCCTATCTTTTCTTCTATACATATAATAAAATCGAAGGAAAGTGAATACTGGACATCGAATATTTTTTTAAAGAATGCTTTGGGCGCTATCTACAGTCGATACCGAAACCAAAAATATGTTTTTTAGAATTTTTGTCTGTTTGTCTGTATGCGTCCGGGATGAACTCAAAAATGAATGCATGGATTTACTTAAAATTTTGCATGAATATTACTAACAGGTTGGCTCGCCTATATGTTGACATATAGGCTACATATTATCATGCTATTAACCACGGGGGAGGAGCTGTGAATCACTTTTCAACGCGGACGAAGTCGCGGGCTCAGCTAGTCACGCTATGACCAATAGGAGCCAAACAACGCGTGAAACCGCGCGGGAATAACAGTCATTATATAAAAACAAAAAGAGAGGTTATAATCACAAAGCCAATGGCCATAAAGTTTTATGAACGCTATCCAGGAAAATAATTAGGTTAGATCTGTTATGAAGGAAAGACAAATTAATGGGAATTTCTTTTATTTAATCACTGTCTTGATCCGCATAAACTTTTCACTTTGGTTGGGATTATTTTTGTTGTTGTAGTAAGTTTTTGTAAGTATACCTAATTCTAATCATTTTAGCATTTATTTCTTGACCTTTTTTCGTCGTGTACACTATTTTACTTTTTTTAATTACTCTTCTTTAAGAAATACAGATGATAAGAAGGAAAAAAGAAAAAAGAAGTGTATTTTTTCTGATATGTGTTATAATGCTCATTTAAAATTTGTTTAATCTAGCCAAGCGTTGAAGTTATTTCTTTAATGTCCGAGCATCTATATCAACGTCTAGCACTAGCTGAATAAGACACAAAAAAGTTTAAAAATCTTCTATTACTACTTTGAATATCTATTCTACAACAAATGGTTCACAGAAATTACCTAGTCTTTTTTTTAAGGGGGGAAATCATCGAATGCCTGCTCCCGCCTGGGTGAGGCGGTAGGGAGTATCAGACTCTTACTGACTAAAAACCAAACAGTTCCTACTCCTGCCTTTCAAGCCGGAGCCCTGGCAACCCGCGTCCTCCGCGGCAAATTACCTAGTCTTGACCGCTCGATTCAGGACGCAAATACTTTTTCAGATATGTACTGACTACTCAAGTGACGTGTGTATAAATGACCTTATGTACATAAAAACTAGATTGAAATGTCAATCGTTATTTACTTTATTTTTTTATTCTAGGAATTGGATTTATCTTTCCATTTCCGGAGATATATTTGAAAGGCTCGGGCCCGAGCTTTTAAAGATAAAAATCATTGAGAAACAGCCTTGTAGGCTATTTTCTTTATTCAACGTATATGGTTAAAAATATAATATCTTGAGTTTGTTTCAATTATAATAAATTGGAAAAGCTAAGTATTATTTATTTTTATATAAAATCTACACGGTTAGCGTACCCTTTTTTTGAGGGGGGAATATCATTCAATGGTTGTTCCCGTCTTGGGTTAGGCGAGAAGCAGTGTCAGACTCTTACTGACTAAAACGGCCTTCCACGGCTCCGTATCGGGCATCAGCCCTATACATCAGTCCCCCATGTACGGTGATCTGACCGCTGTTTGAAGCGCACTTTTGATTTGGTTCTGGTCGGACGGCGAGCTACCCTTGCTTGCCGTCCGCAGACCTCCACTTATGGTGGCCGGAGATTGTCGTGCGATATAATAAAAAATATGTAATAAAAATATTGGTGCGTAATATGAGGGGAGGGAAAAGAGAGGACAGGGACAAGAAATCTTTGATCAAGTTTGAGAATTAAAGAATTTCGTCAACTTATATTGAGTTTTAATGTCAGGTATTTCGAAGTGTGAGTACTTATCAATGTCTGTTGATAATTTTTATTCATTGTTCGATGACTTTATGACCTTTCTTCAAGAGTAGATTGGAAAATGCCACATAGCTTCCATTCTTATTCAGGTTGCGGTAAATTACTTATGTCCGAATACTGAAATGCTACTCAACTTTAACTTGTACTTAAATATCGTGCCATCTCTGTCATTTTAAAATAATTTATAGAGACAGAACTATACTTAAGCGCGACTTAAAGTTGAGTAGCGTTTGAGTATTTCGACATTAGACAGTCAAAAGATCGCGTTTGTTTAAAACAAGTTATAATTAAAAAAATAATCCTTAAAACAGGTTTACACACACCTACACACAGGTACATTCATGCTAATCATCTGGAGTATAGCGAGTATAATGATATTTAACATTGTATAAAGTGCGTGCGACATTGCATACTGTATGGTTATGTGTTTGTATATCAACATAACACATTCTATAGATATATATTTGCACAACAGCCTACCACTTTGGGAATTAACTAGTGTGACATTATGTTGATGTAGATTACACAGTTAATTATCAGAAAACACAATAAAAAAAAAACATCGACCATAAAGTGTGGGAGAGCCATGCTTCGGCACGAATGGGCCGGCTCGACCGGAGTGATACCACGGCCTTACAGAAAACCGACGTGAAGCAACGCTTGCGTTGTGTTTCGTCCTGTGAGTGAGGTTACCGGAGGCCCAAGAAGGGGAGGGTCACATTCCCCAATCTCCCCAATTCCTAAATCCCCAACGATCCTCAAACTCCTAACCCCCAAAAGGCCGGTAACGCACCTGTAACGCCTCTGGTGTTCCAGGTGTCCATGGGCGACGCCGATTGCTTACCATCAGGTGATCCGTCTGTTCGTTTACCGGCTTATGACATAAAAAAATACCACTTGACCTTGAACGTAATTGGTCATTTCTTAAATTTTACCTTTTAAATTTCGACGTGAGAGCCCTAAAATGTCGTACAACAGACGTTTTAAAAGTTCTTAGAATTTTCGCGAACAAAAGATAAAAGGTTTTGTGTATTCTCAGAAATTCGAGGAGTGAGGCATTGTGTTTCATTTGTTTTTCACAAATATTGTTTTGGAACTTACTAGAAGTCTCGGCCGATTCTAATTTTAACAGGAAGACGGCACGACGTATTGTGATCTTGGTTTGTGTCCTTCATAAATTTAAATCGGCCGTCTATTGAGAACACTGCTGCCGCTATTAGTATAGAGTCCTGTTGAAATAAGATTTTAGAATTAATAATGCAGATTACTGTCTAGTTTTTTTTTAAGTTTATTTGCACGAAGTTTCGCATTGGGTATGTTATAAAAGAGTATAAACAAGTTTGACTGCCTCAATGGCCGAGTGATCGCAAGTACGACTTCCGGACAAGGGGTTTCAGGTTCGATTCCGAGGTCGAGCAAAGTACTTTTTTAAGAAATTCTCAGTAGTAGCACGGATTACATTACATTAAGACTTCACTTTTATACCTTTTTCCTTCCCAGATAAGTTTCTCCTGGATTTTTATCTTCTAAAGTCGATTCTACGATGAGACGTGGTAATGCTGAAATGAAATAAAAAAAGTATAAAAACTTTCTGCAATCATTGTTTAATGATACAATTCTTTATTTTGTACATAATAAGGTTGAATTTTATACTCGTAGTGGGAAGGCCACAGAGTTTTTATACACAAACTAGTTAGCATAAATCCCCTTAGTCTGGGTGTGACTAAAAATTATTTCATCATAAATTGAAAGCGAGCTTCCTTTTTCATTTATAGAGGAATCTCCATATAATACTAATTAATTAAGAATTATATTCAAAAGACTCGTATTAGTATTTAGCTAAGAGATTTTTTTTTATTATTTGTAACAATATAAATTGTATTCATTTAAGACTTTTATGTAGTTCATTGCATTATAAGAAAAATAAATTGGCGTTCTATAGTTTCTACCAACCCCCATGGGAGACAGGTGTGAAGTTATGTATTTGTAATTAACTAAGATTTTTACAAAGACTGTCTTATTAATGATACCCAAAACACCGATTATAGTTCACTTGAGACATTGGTCGACAAAATATTATTGAGAGTTACTGGTTTGAATATTACACCAAACGTTTGTTGCTTTAGACCTTTAAAATAATTTTAACTCAATAAAGTCTTATACCTTTTGGTGTGACCAATTTAGGTTGTATCCAAAGTCGACAGGGTCCCGCTGCATCAGTCGAATAGAAGTTCTTAACACATTCATTGGCTAGTGTGTGACATGCGCGCAGGTCATTTTGCTATCAAATAAGATAATATATTTAGTTATTATAGTATTTTGATCGCTACGTTTTTGCTACGAATTTGTAGGCAGCGTAGCATGTAGCAGAGCGTAGCGGCTACGACGTAGTAAGCTTCTAATACTACGATTTTATTATATTGCTTTGATCCGTGATGTAAATATATGCTTAAATAATAACATTTATAGATTGAAATCTACACGTTTAACACGTCATAATACGAAGGTGATAAGATTATTGGGCAGGTAGCTTAAAATTTGAAAACACTGGCCTATGTCTGCCAGTGAACATCTTGTCCATAATAAAAGCCTTATTTGGCTTATATGATGATGATAATAACCACCTAATATCAGATTTAATTAGTACCTTAATCAATTAATAAGCAAATTCCACTTACCATACATAAATACTCATGTTTAACGACATCCAGAAGGGCCAGTGGATGTAAACTGTTCTCTTCATACTTCGGTCTAGAGTTTACATATATCTTAGATATGCAGATGCCTCGAACAATGATCTGGTTCTTTGCGCATGTGCACGACTCGCAGCGTGCGCAAACGTTGTTTATTGGTCTAAAGCCGCGCGCGCATTTCACGCATTGAACCTCTTTGAGAGGCGAGCCGTCTACGTTTTGAGTAACTGGAATAATAAACCTTATTTATGTAGGGAAATTATTTATTTTTCGTTGTATGGTTTACTACTATTTGCCCCAACAACAACGATGGTGCCGGAAAAGCGTCTGAGTAAAAAATGTGTTGAACTATATTCAGTCACTATAAAAAATAGTCAGTAGTACGTCTACCAACTTAGCCGAAGATTACACATAAAGAAAACTTGTTTTCATTGCATAAAAACCTTCATTAATTTTCTTTCTTATTATCACATAACATAAACAATATAACATAACATAAAATCACGCCTTTTATCCCCGAAGGGGTAGGCAGAGGTGCACTTTATGCCACTGTACAATGTAACACCCACTTTTCACTATTTATGTTATGAGTCCCATGTAATAGAGGGTGAGTCTATTGCCATATACCCGGCACAATTCCAGACTCAAATTCCAATTTTTTAAAAACCCAGTAACACTATCCCGGGAATCGAACCCGAGACCCCTTACCCGGCAGTCGCACTTGCAACCACTCGGCCAGCGAGGCAGTTCTTAATATCATGTATTTTTAATCTATGAACAACAATTAATCTACTATTAGCTCACAAGAACATATTATCTAACCTGTTACATAATCATTAGGACACTTCCTGCACGCGATCCTGCCAGACACGTTCTGACAGCGACGTGGTACACACGTGTAGCCATCAGCTGACACCACTTCAGTAGCATTGCAGGGCTTGCATCTACCTATACCTACTGGCACACTATGCTCACCGCAGGAGCATCCGAAACCTAAAAAGAAAAAATAAACTTTTAAAAATGGAACTGGTGAGTTCAGATAGTGGAATGGTTGTAAAAGTGACTGTGTACCAAGTCTTAGCGCCCCGGTTTCACCGCCTTTTTAAAAGTACCTAATAGACTTATATATGGCAAATAGTTCATACAAATTGCGTTCTTAATTCGAATTTATCTGGTAGATAGCGGCTATCCAGATATTGTGAAACAGGCCCTTAGGTTCTTTTCCTGATTAAATAAAGGATATTTAGGATTAATTTGATAAAAAAATCAGTAATGTAGTCTAGATTTGTGTCCAGTATTAGACAATAGAAGAATCTCCTTGTTACGTAGGACTTGTAACATTATTAATGAAAAATGAATGTAACATTGTATAATGTGCAATTCGGACCTCTGCCTACTTCTTATAAAATTCTATAAAAGGTAAAATTTATAATTATAAAGCATGACGTTATGTTATAAAGTATCAGTATATTATACATACATACATAATTTCACGCCTGTCTCCTGCAGGGATAGGCAGAGACTATGGAACGCCATTTTTCCTTTCTAGAATAATAGTAGTGAGTTAAGAAGTATTTGTAAGTACTCACCGTCTGCAGAAGGTACCATGGAAGCATTAGCAGGACAGGCCAGGCATCCAAGGGTACTAGGTTCGTAATAATACCCCAGTTGACAACTACCCGGCATTTCCAATTCTTTTGCAAATAACATATCAAAACTTAATAAAAACCAAGTAAAGTAGCACAACTCTTTCATTTTTATCACCCTTAAATATTAGCTTTAACCCTTTTTAATATTTATTATAGTAGTATAAAATACCGTTCTAATAAAATACGAATTTAGTTTGTAAAATATTAGACCACAATTCCTAAAATAATAATTCTCTAGGTATAATAAATGGGAGTATTCAAATTAAGTATTATTTATGAAGCGGTGACCTAACTTTCTTTTGACACTATGACGTCATATTTACGTCACATGATCTTAATATTAAAGTGTTTAAATAATATTGGAAGTTATACAATTTTGGCGATGCTGTTTTGTTTACAATTTATGTTGTTATTCCTGTTGCTATGGCAACGCACGGTTGGATACGCAGGCGCGCAGTGATGCATAAAAATGAGGATAGCGGGTTGCTTAGACGGTCATTTTATTATTGTTTTTTTTGTAGTAAATAACGTAACATAATTTTTTGCTTTTTGTTCTTATTTATTTATTTATAATTTGGACGACCAGTAATTGCGATGATGACGGTGTAAGAAAATTAAAAATCTATTTAGTCCGTAAGTTAGGTAATGAAATTTGAAATTCAAGAAAATGAAACATTAGACACATATTTTGTTGTAACGTTTTTTTTATGTTGTTGTATAATAAAATAATACTTAAATAAAACGAATCAAAGTTTAGGAGTGGGGGCTGAAACGTCATTTCTACTTATAGAATGTATGTACATAGAAGTGACGTCACGCGACATTTCAAATCAATATATCGTCAAACGTATTAATTTCTGTAAGAAAATAAAAAAGCGTGTCTATTAATTTAAAATAATCTACCAGACGGACATTAAAATAAAAATTAGGCATCTACCCTATTGCTACATTAGGTCTTACATCTAGGCACTTATACAAGGTGTTGTTTTATAGCCGCGTCATTTTTTAGGAGGTACCTCGGCCATAGATTCTGAGTCCGAATCAAAAAAAAAATTTTAGGTAAATATTTTTCATTTTTTTGTAAATTACGGAAATCCGTAAGTGTGAACTGTACGCCGCCGTCTTGTAACTAGCTTTATAACGCGGCTGAACACACACAAACTCAAACACATAATTGATATTATTCCTAATTCCATTAAACTCCAATTAGAAACATTGCTGTCGCTTATTCTGAAATACTGTCGAACTTAAATGATTTATTATAGCCATATTTTTAACTATTGGGCCAAAAATTTCTCTTACATTGAACCTTTATGACTTCTGTGACATGCCCCCGAGAAATGACACAGCTTCAAAACTACACCTTGTATAATAATAAATTTTAAATGCACAACATTTTAAGGTGTCACAACATGCACAGTAGCCGAACGATCTTATATAGGCTGGCCTTCTATTTTAATTAATAGAGTTATGAATCTCGGCAGCGCAACACCCACAGTTTCCTAATTGAAAAAACACACCAATAGTTTGGCACACTGGACTTGAACCAGAGCTCGATTTTCGCCACACATGCAACTATTATCAATTCTTAAAAATCAATAAAAATTAAATACCCATTTTTAACACACAGATTGGACAACAAATGTCGAAACCATTCGAAAGTGATTTATCATAGTTCAGGAATCCGTTTAGTTTAGATCTAACAACTGCATTAGCTGCATGCATCCATCAAAAGATGGTAAATGTCTGCTAACACCAACGCAACATTTGAAACAAAAGATGATTTATTACCTTTTACAGCCAGGAACATTCGCCATCCATCAATTTTCTAACAAAAGTTATAACAGTCGCTTTGGAAATAGCAGCCGACACAAACCGATTCGTTCCCAAAATGTTCTGTAATTTAAAAACCTTCTATTTTGCAATAGTTTTCATCAAAATGTCATCCTCTACTGAGAGACGAGACGATCTCATCAGCTGCGCGATAGAAGTCGCTAATAACAACTTTAACTACAGACAATCGACTTTAATTCTTTACAATGATGTTGATAATAAGATGGTGACCGATTTTGTGAAGGCATATCAAGGAACGGTGATGATAGAAAGTAGAGGAATAGACCCTGCAAAGCAAGTAGTCATCATAGTGGATAACTACCAATCCTTCATGAGGTTACTCAGTAAACTGAAGTCCGATTTGAGAGGACGAAACCTATTTAATGGAGGAGCAAAGTTCCTAATCGTTATCAATTCAAACCGCAAGAAACTCGATCATATTACTACCATTCTATGGAATTATTACGTCACCGATGTAATAATTCTAACGAAAGACAAGAAGAATAAAGTTGCTTTGTTCACTTACTATCCTTACAGAAATCATTTGAATTGTCAGAACACGGAACCGACCCTCATCAGTTATTGGAAGCCGGACATGTCTCTGAGGGACATGTATCCAGATAAAATGAGTAACATGCACGAGTGTCCCTTGTACATATCGACAAATAAAATCTACCACCAGGGAGGCACTGACCGGAAAATTCCGTTGCAAATAATCAAGAAATCAATAGTAAGGTTGCTCCGGGATATCATGAACTTTACGCCCATAATATCAGCAAGAGATTACATCAGCATAGATTCGGATAGAGCCAAGAACTGGTCAGATTCTTTAAATGACGTCATTTCTGGGTTTGCTAACATTTCCACGTGTACCATACCTTTAGGAGTCGACAGATTAGGTCTTCTAGATTATTCGATGCCGTATTTTCGTATTCGTATTGCATGGCTGGCTCCTCCGGTTGGTCCCGGACCTATGTGGTGGCGATTACTATCACCGTTAAATGGGTATTTATGGCTCATACTCCTTGTGGTAACATTCATAGTTATATCCCTCCCTTTTGTACTAAAATTTAAGCGTACAAAGCAGTTCTGTAACCGTTATTTCAAGAACTTTGACAAGGTTCAAGGTGCAGCGTTTAGAGTTTGGGGAGCAATGCTTGGACAGACTATCAGAGTAGCACCAAGAAGGTTCAGAGATTTCTACATCGTGGGCCTGTGGATATGGTTTACTTTTGTCGTCCGAAACGCGTACCAAAGTGTTCTCATTGGTGCTCTAAAAACAGATACGCTTACAGGAAATTTCGTGAATTTGAAGGAAACTATTGACAGTGGGTTTAAGTTCGGTGGCAGGGCGGGCATTTACGGCCACTTCGAATTTGATCCTTTAATCAGAGATGGCTTTGAAATAATCCCTGAGGTGAAGTTTGAAGATGTTTTCCGAGAAATTTTGGAAGGGAAGAAGAAGTTTGTGCTGGCTACGTCTTTGGAGTATGCCTTTGCTTTTTGCTTGGCACAAGGGAAGAAAGAGAATGAGTGTGGACATGTGTTACCAGACTCGATACTAACTGTTCCATTGGTAGTATGGATGAAGATGTACTCTCCATTTGTTAGACCACTCTCTGTGTGGTTACCGAGGATGATAGAAACCGGTTTGTTGGAGAAAGAAGCGAACTTGAAGACGACTTACGTTCCCACGATAAATTCTGATCCTTCGCCATTGACTCAGCATCAGACCCTCACTTGTTTCCTCTGTCTTATTTTTGGCTGCTTGATTTCTTTAATAATATTTCTATTAGAGATATTGAGAAAGAAGTCCTCAAATTATACAATTGTGAAGAAGAGTAAATTAGTTGCGTTGGAGAAGGAGTGTGCGTTTGTAAGAGATTATAAAGAGTAAAGTGTGTTATACATTAGCTGCTTTAGCATCTTCAAATATAATATTTGCTTATATAAATAGTATAATTCGTAGACTTGGTCCAGGCCAATTAAGTACTTGTCTAGGTCACCCACCCCTCTTAGAAGTATTCAGCACAAACAGCTATTCATTCATCTCTCTAACAAAATTCATTTATTCTGTTTCTCTTTGTATCGTGAAAAAATAAAACTGCAATATAAATTTTCGTATTTATTTTATCACCAAACATGGAAAATAATTGTCATTTTTCACAGTTAATTGACGTAAAATAAATAAAAGCATTCTATAAGTAATAGTTTTGTTTTCAACATTCATATAAAAATAGACATTTAGGGACAACGATATTTTAAACTAAGTATTTATAAATATGAAGAGTTGTGTTCTACGATTCTCTAAAACTAGAAATAATATATCTAATAATACATTTTATTCAAAAAAATCTCATTCTAACGAGTATTTATACATTGTTATTCTAATAAAATACAATTCTGGTTCAATATTTTTTTACATTAAAATGAATTTCTAAATTAATTAGTTTTCTTTTACATGTTTAAAATATGATATAAAAGAGTAATCTTATTACTTACGTCTACATTTAAACTACAATTTACATCGAATAATTAGAGATAGGCCGCAGAAGTTATCGATTAAATATTCTTACGATAAACACTTAAGAATAAAATAATTAATCGAACGAAACGGAAATCGAATCATACTTATGAAATATGACTTTACATTCTTTTTTTAAATAGTCGATTTCATAAAGAAAACAGAGGAAGTGTTGTTTACCCACTTCAAAACAAGGAGGAGGTACCATGTTCGACTGATTGTTTTTTTTTTAAATCGCACTATTAAAGACGATTTGAAGCATGAATCCTTAAAAAATCATATGTATGGTCGAATCGAGAAACCTCCTCCTTCTTTAGAAGTTGGTTAAAAAAGGATTACTACATAGACATTGATATTCAAATATAATACTTTTTAAAAGAGATAAGTAACCTTTAACTAAACACTTTCATATTATTCTCTTTCATAATTTCGGCGTAATATTACTTTTACGTAGGCCGCAGTATATGAATGTTTTAGTACAGTGAAACCGGCGGTAATTTTAACTTATATTCGTTCATTTGTCAAACTGTACGCACATGAGGTGTAATCTACCGTGGAATATGTTTTACGCTCCAAGGATACACGGAGCAATTTTCAACAAAATTATTGTTAAAATTCTGGAGGGTATAGAAATTATATGTTTAAATGTGTTTTTTAAATAAAAAGAAAGTAAAAGAAAACAACAAAAATTATACCCTTAATTTAGGCGTCAAAGTATTCGTCCGCATCACTATCACAGGAGAAAGTTCCCAGAAGACTGGCAGCATTGCCACGTTGAATGGCAATGCTTATTTTCTGTCCGAAGAAAAAGTTCTTTTTATTTAAGAGTTTATTTTAAGTTGTAAATATTTATATAGTTATATAAAGCAAATGAATATGTTTTTTAATGTTATTCTTGGTTTTTAGATAAAAAGATTTGAAATTGTGTGAAAATAACTATTTTTAAAAGAAGAATAGGTTTTTATATGTAACAAATCATATTTTTAAGCTACCGGCAAGAATAACCAGTTTTGTTTCTTGTGTTTTTGTTTGTGTTTTTGTTCTGTAATATTATCACCAAAACGTTACCGCCATACCCAAGCATAGCTTAAAGGCTAATCATATTCTTTGATGTTTATAACTAAACAAATTAACTAAGGTTAAAAAGGTTAAAACGGGTTATTGCTTAATATTAAACAGAATAAACAATTTGATCACACATTAAAAGTATAAACGCGCTACACGAATCAATACAAATATTCTTTATGATACATTTTACATTTTTAAAAGTAAAAATGACCAACAATATATTTCAAAATCAAACCACTTAAATCAACATAAACAGTAAACAGTGTTCCATTTTAGAATGTCCAATCATTTTTAATTTTAAGCGCCAACTATCAGTTAATTCAAACATTCAAAATTCGAACGTCCCTAGTGACGTTAACATGCGATTCGAATGCATCTGTACACAGATAACATAGAACTGTCGAGTAGATTTAATGCAAATTACCTCTCGTTAAATCACAATTGTGATGTACAAGCTTGTAAAATGTAAATGTTATCACTGTCAAGTCATTAACTACTGGAAAGCGGATAAAATACTCATAAAATTAGCATTTTCACTCATGTACTTGTTTATTTTTGGTTTATCCTTCCATATTTTATGTTTTATCGCTCGGCCTGGTTAATATAAATTGTTGGGCGTTCATCTTGGATATTGTTTTTGACGGGAGCTTTGTTTATTGATAATTTAAGACTTCGCTGTGACCCAGTAAAAATTTTTAAACCGTTTTCTGTGTGATAGAAAACGAACTATAGTTCTTTAGTATAGTTTTGCTGAATTTATGGCAAACGTCAAAAAATCAAAAGAGAACAAAATGCTTTGAGCTCAAATATCCCACATACCTACACAACGAAACTATAACTGTAACTAATAAAGGTTACTCTTTAAAGGCAGTCGGAAACTTAGTACCAACAAACCCATACACTCATACCAATACAAAAGTATAATAATCTCTTCAAGCCGCTAAAGTAGGAGGCTCCACAACTAAGTAAGGAACTTGTAATGATAAAGCTGGTTGTGGTAATGCAGGGAACAGTATAGGATACTGCGGAGGGGGCTGGAGCCCTTGTGTGGGTGGCCTGGCCTCAGGCTCCGAGCAGTGTAGCAGCCAGTGTGTGAGCATCCTCCCGCGACCCTTGAGTTCCACTTCACCTCGACGCTCCACCACGAAGGTGCCCCATTGGTCCAGTAACGCTCTGGTGTTTTCGCTTAGATGGATGCGTAGTGCTGGAAGAAATTGAGGCGTTAGTTGTTTTGTTGATGCATTAGGTTTGTCTCTATAGTTAAGGTATGCGACGAGTATTTGTTGGGTTTTGAATGAGTGTCAATATTTCATATGCCACTTTAATTTTCAATTTCTAATTGAATTCGAACTAATTGCACCTTATGGACTCAAATGGAAATAATGAGTTTCCAAAACTCTTTGTTTTGTAAAGGAGCATTCGTGTCTTAGTAATAAAAGTAACATTTAAATAAAGTAACTACTGAAAAAGGATTACATTTTTTGTGGTAAAATTAGTTTACATAAGTTAGATTAGATACCAATTGCAAATAGTAACACCGAGTTTGACTATTCTTCGAAATGTACAAAAGAATAAAAATCTCATTTCGGATTTTAATTAAAACGACTCTGTTGACAGTGGAGTTGTTTGTTCTCGCTATAAAAGTCAAAGAAATAAACGTTGAATCCTCTGACGGACGTTTATAACGGTTCCATAACTTTATTACCAAGTTTGTAATTAACAAATCCGGCAGTGAGCGTACTTCTTACGTGAGTTTGGCTCATTCTGTCACCTAAATCTTTGTTTTCATAGTATTTTTTTGTTTCACGTAAATTGTTACAAGCCGCAATCTATATCTGCCTGGTTAAAAGTCTAACTTCTAGTTAGTCTTGGGCTATTACGGGAACAAAGATAAGGGTATAGAAAAATTATAGTGAAGTTAAAGAAAAAGTCTTTCTCGTTGGCCGAGTGGTCACAGATGCGACTGCCGGGCAAGGGGTCTCGGGTTCGATTCCCGGGTCGGGCAAAGTATTACTGGGTTTTTAAAAAAATCTCAGTAGTAGCACGAAGTCTGGAATTGTGCCCGGTATATGGCAATAGGCTCACCGCCTATTACATGGGACTCATAGCATAAATTGTGAAAAGTGGGTGTTACATTGTACAGTGGCATAATGTACACCTCTGCCTACCCCTTCGGGGATGAAAAGTGTGATGTTATTATGTTATGTTATGTTAAAGATAAAGTTTATTGGTACATTTGATCGATCAGTCGAGTGATGTACTGTTTTCATAAATTTGGTAAATCCTTACGTTGTCCCGTAGACTCCATTCGACTGGCTGTGTTCACGGTGTCACCGAATAAACAATAGTGGGGCATCTTGACCCCTACTACTCCGGCGCAGACGGGGCCCGAGTGCACTCCAATACGAACCTTATTTTAACAGAATAAAAATTGTAATTTACAGTACTGCCGAAATAATGGACGTAACTTAAAATGAAAGCTGCATAATAAGAATATCATTTTAATGTTTTCAGATAGATACCAATGTAATTTTTAGTTTTATAATTTAAACTAGAGCTATATGTGAAAGAAGAAGTATAGGGCTGCTTCTACGATATTTTTTATTCCAAAAACCTATAATTGGATGTGTTACCAATATTTTATTTACTTCTAATCGATGCGTAGGCCTATGTCTCACGACGAATCCTCTGACAGCTTCCACAATAGCGAGCGCCATGAGACAGATCTCCCGAGCGTGAAGGTCACCGTTCCTCTCTGGGAGACCAGACACCACCATATAGGCGTCGCCTATTGTCTCCACCTTTGTTATTAAATAGGAATAAAGAAAATTGGCTAGTGTATGATACGACTTGATATTTTTCAAGTAAAAACTGTGATATTTACAATTTGCATAGTCAAGCATTACCGGTAAAGGTTTTGAATCCATACGGATCCATGAGGTTTGATTCGTTAATCGAAATAATAAGATAAAGGATTTCATTAATTGTTATTCCGTATTAGCATTGATTCAATACGAAAATCGGTGTTGGTTTTAAAATGGAGTTAAAAGACATTCTGAGTGACAATGGAGAATATTAAAGTACCTCTATAAAACTAACCTTATAAACATCATAGAACCCAATTATCCTGTCGAATGTGCTGTAGAGGTCATTAAGAAGGTCCACCACCTGCATGGGAGTGGAGGCAGCACACAGCTCCGTAAAGCCGACGATGTCGCTGAAGTACACCGTCACACACTCGAAGCTTTCCGGCTGTACCACTTCACCGGCCATCAACTGCTGGGCTACAGGCCTGAGTGGAGATAGGTAATGATAGCTAGTATAGTTCAAAGTCAAAGTCAAAGTCAAAGCATTTATTTCAATTAAACCATAATTTGGTACTTTTGAAACGTCAACACATACAAAATAAATAATAGTCTGGCAGTCAGTCCGCCAGTGAAGCTAGGTGAAGCTAGGTGCTCATTCCAAAATGTAGATTCGAATGGAGAAGAACAAGCAAGAAACTCCATTAGAAAGACAAAAACATGACATGGCTACTTAAACTATTCCTTAGTAACGATTTTGTTTTAAAAACTAAAGACTAGGTTAAGTACCGTTTAAATGATTCTGAATATGGCGGTAAATTATGTAATTGATAAATTTTCGTAACTATGGATCGGCTCAGTAGCCATTGAAACTTTCGTTTGTGAATGTCTGTGCCACTCGTTGATCTTTACTATTATAAATGGGAAAGTGAGTTTGTCTGTTTGTTTGTTTGTTTCACTTTCACGCTGTAACTTCTGAACCGATTACTTTGAATTTTTGCAGATGTAAAGGTAGAATTCCGGATTAAATAATAGGGTACTTTTTATCGCGGTAAATTTTGATATTCCCGAGGGAAAACAAAAGAATTGGTATAGATGGCACTGTGTATATGTCACATAGGCTACTTTTATCCTTTTGTGACGCGAGCGAAGCCGCGGGTAAAAGCTAGTATAACATAAAATAAGGCACGTACCTCGGTAGTACTTGATACAGTAGCTCTTCAGACCTCCGCTTCTCCAGCGACAATTGTTCCGTTTTTTCCTCGACAAGTGATTCCAAGTTGTTCGCGTATTGTTCCATGCGACGTAGGAGGTCGTCCATTAGATTGTCACAATAACCCCTAGTTGTAAAAAATATGGTTATTACTAAAATAATGACCCGTGTATTATAAACTATTAATCAAAATTCTTATTATTATATTTATGAAGTTGCAAATTCTTAAACAAATTATGCGTCTATGACGTCACACCCGAAATGACAAAGACAGAAATATATTGCCCTGATTTTGACATTCCTTTTATGTTTATGTTATACAATAACATAGCAAAAAGACACATTATTTTTCTCTTACACACAACCCTAGTGGATTATGTGATATTTATGTGTTATAAGTAATTAACTAAACAACGTACTTGATATAATTGGCATTGATAGCATCGAAACTGGGTCTGTCATCGGCAGCCTCTGCCCAGCACCTCTCGGCCAGGTCCAGCAGTTCTACTGCAGCACCACCACCACCACCAGCGGCTGCACCCACCTCACCGACACTGACAACTGGTCGAAATGGTGGGGACTCTCGAGCGCACACGTGGCCAACTATTTCTGTTTAATATAGAAGTTGATGGTTTTTACCAGATCTTTAAGTAAATGGCAAACGGTTTATTGGACCATTTTCACCAACCAAAACCATTTCTTAATAGATAAAGAACTCTTTGGAGATACTTAGCGTAAGGGAGCACCTTAATGTATTCGTACTTGTACTAAGTGTTTTATTTGTATTAAGTGTTTACTTAAAGGACGGTGAAAAATCAAAGAACGCGGTTCTCAATTTGACCCAATTGTGAAGTGGTTTTCAGAAAAGTGTTTTTTATACTTTAGAGAAGGTATATTAATTAGCCAACTTTAAAAATATAGGGGGTTGAAGTCCGTTTTTTAATACAGTTTATGATAGATATATTAGGACATAGGTTCTATAAAATTTAAATGAGGTTGGTGAAGCCGGCTTTTCATTCAATCACAAAAATATACAAACACTATAATATCGTGTATAACTTAGTTTGCTTTATTTATCGTGATAACAAGGTAATAGAGGTTTAAACACGTTCGTTGTGTTACTAAATCACTGCGGTACCACGTGGCGGATCAAATTTCATTATAATTGAAATAAATACTTTATTATCCTTTACAATATGCAATGTGTTCCAATATAATAAATGTACACGAAAAATTTTATTTAAAAAGAAATTTATTAGAAATGAAAAATACTGATTTTAAAACAACATTAAACTGTCAAACACCGGTGACCGCAACGTATTGTTCTTTAATTGTGTCTATAATGACGCCAATGACGGTACTTAAGTTTGACAGTGGCATTAAGTGCCGTAATGTGCACATCTGCCTACTCCTTCAGGGATAAAAAGCGTGATGTTATATAAATGTGTATATATAAAGTTTGACAAAATGTTTACTGCATTGTCACAAATAAATAATTTTATAAAAGTGAATTAAGCTTATTCAATATTTATGCAAATGCCAACGTACAAAACGACAGCTTTTTAGGCAATCCAGTTTAGCCATTTTGTGGCCAAAAATCCTTTGTCCATTGTTATATGTATGTTTATTCAGTAGGTTGATTAAATTAATTAAGCAGTAGCATTTGTTTGCTTTAAAACCTCGACAAATATTTTCAGAATTCTGATGAGTTCGTACTAATTTAACTTCCCTGTTAAATAAACTTTGTTGTAATGAGTTTTTATTTATTTTCATCATTTAAAAAATTATTTATAATATGAAGAAATTGCTTGATATTTAATCTCAAATACTTATGATTGAGTTCATATTCAACTTTAGTGACTAAACCTTAGTCGATTTTCGTATTTGTCATCGGATTTCGTAGCAAAAAAGTTCGTAGCACTATTACTACGCCGTAGCGCCTACGCAATAATAAATTACTAGTGCTAAGACTTTTGTGTTTTGTGAATGAATAGTTAGTCAAACTTTTAAATTACAGACTAATACTAATTTGTAACTTTCATAATATACTCTTACATTCATTGACTGTATATAAAATTCTAAACTTTCTACATGGGCTACTAAATAATAACCTAACATCATAATAAAAATAAATATATTTTTTTATGCGCTGAGGGTATTATATTTCGTAAACATTACTTTATTAACAGAATTTAAATTAAATAAATATATACAACTTAAAATATAAATAACTAAAAACTAAAATATTTACACCTTAAAAAAGTAATAATAATAAAAATAAAATGCTATCTTACGGCATTCAAAAATTTTTTTCCTCATCGCTTTCGTGAGGTAGAGGTATATAATAAAATATACCAACGCGTAAATTAGACTATATTCATGAAGTGAGTAGTTATTTTCGTGTCCATACTCCCAACGAAATATACCTCTATATGCAATTGTTCAAAAACTTAGTTTAGTACAAGACGCTTACTAAAACAAAGATATTTTCAATTGTCAGCTAGGTAAATTCATGCGACTTATTTACAACTCTATTTTATACACAACAATAGATTTAATTTTGTAAACAACTTTGGCCTCTAGTGATTAATTAATTAATTTCTGTATTTATTACATTCTAATGGCAACCTGTGGACAGTGTTGTGGGTAGCATTATTACGCAAAATGTATCTTGTGTAAACTATGTAGTTAGTAAGACTTCATAATGTAACAATTTACGGTTCCTCTTTTTTTTATGCCATAAGCCGGTAAACGAGCAGACGGATAGCCTGATGGTAAGCAATCGGCGTCGCCCATGGACACCTGGAACACTAGAGGCGTTACAAGTGCGTTACCGGCCTTTTGGGGATTAAGAGTTTGAGGATCGTTGGGGATTCAGAAATTGGGGATATTGGGAAAGGGGAGGATAATTGATCCTCCGGGGACCTCACTCATACGACGAAATACAACGCAAACGTTGCCTCACGTCGGTTTTCTGTGAGGGCGTGGTATCACTCCGGTCGAGCCGGCCCATTCGTGCCGAAGCATGGCTCTCCCACACTTAATAAAAAAAATTATAATAAAAAATAAAAAACAACATGCTTAATACTAGATGGGATAGCAATGGAAACTTCCTTACAAATAGCCTACTATTCATAATTAAATGAACAAAATATTCAGTCGTAAACTCGCAATGAATGCAAGAACTACCGACAGAGCTGTCCGCTCAGCCGTGAAAGCATAAACAATATAAATAAAAGTTGTTCCATTACAGTTTGCAGTGACCTACAAAACAACTGCTCAGCCGTCACATTCCATTTAAAAGCAAAAGCTTCAAGGCCTGAAAAAACTGATACTTGTTTTTTTTTAAAGTGAATGTGGCTGGTTGGAAAATTGTGGGTGTAGTAAGGTAAAGTGACCACGTAAAGAAATACGATTTTCAGTACATCATATCAAATCTGTTTATTATTTATAGAAGTAATTGATAAATGAAGATAAGAATTATAACAATATGCGACAATATCTTATACACCTTTAAAGGTCTCTGAGTCGAACAAGAGACGGATTTATGTGTCCCTGATAAGACAATATATTTAAAAAACCCTTTCGCTTTGATGAATTAAAACTTAGATCTTTTTGACGTGAAAATTAAACCATTGTGACGACACGTGACACACGTTAAATGACAGCTCACGCATATAGATTATCGATGAAAAACAATTCAACTGATGACGTCACAACCTACTTAACACAGATAGGAAATCCCAACGAACAACTGTTGAGCAGAAAGCCAACCAGGCTCGAACACCTCGCTTGGCCAGGGGATCCTCTTTTTCCGGACCCGGAACAACAACCTATGGATCACACAAAGTATTGTTCCGTGTGGGAATCGAACCTGCGACACGTTGCGTGGCAGCCAGTTGCCCAACCACTGCGCCAACCGTGCAGTCAATTTACACAAAAACTAACATTCAACACTAACCTTTACTAGACATAGTAGTGGTATAATTATGAAAGGGTCCTGCTCTCAGGACTATCTCTTCAAGTATAATGCCGAAGCTGTACACGTCTCCTTTGAGGGATGCTGCAGCACCAGGGTATATGCTGCTGGCCACCAGCTCTGGAGCCGTCCATAGTAATTCTGGAAATTAAATCTTATTAACAACTACCCAGGGTACGTTTTGAAAATAGTTTATAGTGTGATGACGTCACATATCTTAAGTTACGTTCAGTTGGTACATTATGTGCTATAATTCCAATCTCTGACATTACATTTTATTTTCATCACTCACACAATTCATCTCTGTTCTATATAATCACTAAAGTGCTGATTAAACAAATAGCAAGTAAGGCAGACTGTGTAAAATAAACAACTGCATTATATCATTTAAAATACGCAAGCACTAAACATATTGAATTAGACTTAATTCACAAACAAACTAGCACACTAATTTGATTAACACCGCAGACTGCTTACTTAAATCAACAACGGTCGATAAATAAGATTTTCTTTTTCTAGAATTTGTTTTTGCATTGTACGTATAATATTATAAAAATAGGCTAATCTATATCAATATTGTAAAGAGAAAGCATTTATGTTCTCGTATGTATGTTTGTAATGTTTCCACACAAAACAACTGAACCGATTTCAAAGGTTATTTCGTTTATAATTATAAACTTTCATCTTTACTGAGCAACAAAAAATCGAAATCGCTGAGACACTAATCCGCACGACAAAACCGGCTAGTATAGATAGCTAGCTGCAAACTAGCTAATAAAAAAATAATCATCTGTAAAAACAGCATCCACAAAAAATCTACTACCTCTATTACATGCAGTATAAACAGCATTTCAAACCTATGTAAAGTTAATAAAATTATAATATTAAATTACTGTAATAATATGTGTCGTCCTTTATCAGGTCGGTTGGTGTGCATAGCGTGTTGAGCCCATAGTCGGAGATCTTCAGCACGAAGCGTCCATCGATGAGGCAGTTTGAGGAACGTAACTTGCCATGCGCACCCAGCCCGCCGTGTAAGTAGCACATGCCCTGGACAACGGAGAATGTATTTATATTTATCTATAATTCTTTATAATTATATAATTATTCTGTGAGTGTGTATGTCACAGAACTTCACTCAAACAACTGGACCGATTTTAATGAAATTTTTTGTGTGTGTTCAAGGGGATCTGGGAATGGTTTAAATTCACAAATCAGCCCGGCAGATGGCGCTGCAGTCGATGTTTAGGTTATTTATCCTAAACAGCTGAACTAATTTGAATGAATTTTTGTTTATACATTCCAGTGGATATGCGGGACAACGTCCGTCGGGTCCGCTAGCATTTTTATAAATATCCATATTGCTGACCCTGCTAATGATTTGTTAGTGATCATTAACGACATTAACGACTGCACGGTTGGTGCGGTGGCTGGGCAACCGGCTGCCGTGCAACGTGTCGCGGGTTCGATTCCCGCACGGAACAACACTTTGTGTGAACCACGGATTGTTGTTCCGGGTCTGGGTGTCATGTGTGTGTGAACTTGTATGTTTGTAAACGCACTCACGACACAGGAGAAAATCCTAGTGTGGGGCAACGTTTTTTTATAAAAAATAAAAAAAAAAATAAAAAAAAATAAAAAAAAAATAAAAAATATGCATAATTTCGATTAGTACAACGTCTCAAAAATATCTCACAATATATAATAAAGCAATAGTGTGTAGCAGAGTAAGACAATTTATTGCATGAAAATGAAAGCTGCCGAGATCATGAACTGACGGAAAATCTCGACACCGCGATACAGAAAATGACGTCACGGCACAACGTCATCTATTTTCGAACAGTGGTACTACAAACATTGTTATGACAGTTTCATATCATGAAGTATTTAAACAGTAAACAGAATATAAAATTACATTTGTGAAAGTCAGTTTGTCAACTTAACGAATATTCTAGAAATGTTTCATATGTAAGCAAAGGTATTTCTTGTTTCTAGTCGTGGACTCATGTGTTTTATATTGCATTGAAACATAATAATTATGAGAGTTAATAATTAACTCTACACAAAACATGGAATTAACAAATTAAAAGGTAAAACTGATTAATTATTGAATGATGAATGCAGTACCTATGTACGACGTACGTCATGCTTTTAATGTGTAATATTGTCTGCTGTATGGTGTACATTAAATGATAAATAAATAAATAACTTGGAAAAAGTTGCTTCGGTACTTGCCGTTGGTAGACATGTTCCGAACCCGCACTCTAATGCATGGGAATAAGAAGCGGGCGTCTTAAACCTCCGGGCCATTACGTCGTAAAATACAATTCAGTATGTAATAATTTATTTAACGCGAATGAAAGCTTTTAAAACACAAAGTGAAAATAGATACTTAAGAACCTTTCAAATGTTTATTAAATCTGTCTTGTGTTACAAAATGGAGCACTTAACACGAAACGCACCCCACAATTTGGATACGCTCATTATCTTTTAACATCACACCTATTTATTTAGGGATAATAGACAGAGGTGTAATTATGAGTGCGAGTGGACCGATTTTATATTGTAGGTAGAATTAAGTCTGTTGTTAAACTGTAAAGTGTGTGTATTCTTACTCCCAAAAGTGGTAAATTAGGTGACAGATAAAAATATTCACAACGAAATTATTGTTTTACTTTGCTACATAATCTACAGTATATTTTCTAACCAAGGCCATGTTTTCTGGGTAAACAAAAATAACGCAAAATATCAAACTAAAGTTGTATTATTTTATTAAGTTTGAAGGTTGATAATAAGATTGTTATTCCAAACGTTGAATCAAGTAACTGTTTTATAATTTTTTAACGAGAGACCGAACAAATATGAAAAATATATTTACAATCAAAGTAATAGAGGAATCATAAAGCTATACAGAATCATCATCATCATCAATGCCCACTGCTGAGCAAAACCTCATCTCACACGGAGAAGGTTTAAACATTTATCACCACGCTTGCTCAATGCGGGTTGGCGATTTTAAACTTATAATTAGAAATTATAAGCCCGGGTTTCCTCACGATGTTTTCCTTCACCGTTTGTCAGTGGTGTCTAGATAATCTTAGAAAGTACATATAACTCGGAAAAAGTCACATTGGTACTTGCCGTTGGTAGGTTTCGAACCTGCACGCTCATGCATAAGAATCGGGCGTCTTAAACCTCCGGGTCACCACGACACTACAAAAAACATTAACCTATAGCAGTAGTCCCCAACCGGTGGTCCGCAGAAGACGATACGGTCCGCGTAATAAAACAAAATACAAGGCAGAGGTGTTGTCGGATGAAACTTATATAAGAAGACAACTAAGAGGATTAACTGATCTCAAAGTCAAAGTCAAAATCATTTATTTCAATTAGACCAGGAAGGCACTTTTGAACGTCACAACGAAATATTTAAATATTAAACAATAAGAAAAAAAATGTCAGTCGGTAGGTCAGTCCTCTAGTGAAGCTATTTGCTCGTTCCAAAGTGTAGATTCCTATGGAGAAGAGATCGTGATCATGATCTATGGAGAAGACCTCAATAATTGAAGTCAATATTTTTATGGAAACGAGCCTTACGACTATGGAGAAAATCTTGGTGCGGACCAAATGGAAGGAAGTAATACCTACTTAGTAACCTAACAAATGTTCTAAAAAGGTGTCCTTCACCAACTAATAGTTTGGAACCCCTGACCTATAGCAACATTTTCCAGGAATAAAGTATTACGAACCGTATGAAAATCATTTTATTTATTACGCAAGTAATTAGCCATTGTTTACTGGACGAAATAATTCGCCTTATTTAATAACCTGTGTACCGATCGAGGCAAAGAAACCTATTTTACAAAGAATGGTCTTTTTGCTCTTGTTTTAGTTTGACCTTCATTTAAGAAGACGTACATACCTACAATAGCGTAGCCTTGATAAAATCTTGAAATTTTTATACGCAGCATACAGTTATTGGTAGCTTAATAATGTATTGTGGGTTTGAACCCCACCGTTCTTACCTATTTTGTTATTCTGTACATGGCTCTTTGTGTATGAGATTTCATTTTTTATACACACCAAGTGTAAGACTCGTTTGGACTTTTTCCTTTATAAGTAAGTAACGTTGTGTAGTCACTTCCAATTCAAAAGCAATGAAACAATAACAATATATTTTTAATTATTTTTTCCACCATCTGACATAAACAGAATTAGGTCTTATACTAAGCCTATATTATAATCTGTACATATAAAAATAGATTCCATTTTCCCTTGAACACGACATCACACGTGAATGGCTGGACCGATTTCACTAATTCTTTTTTTGTTGTATTTGTTATTATTAGGAGAAGGTTCTTAAGATAGAAAAAATCCTGAAAATCCTGGGGGATCGGGGGAAAATGGGGTTTTCGCGTAGAAAGTCGCGGGCAGAAGCTAATTATACAATACGATAATGTGATTGTAACATGTGGGAGATGATCTCTAGATCACAACAGGATTTAATTTATTTAAATGACATTAAAATAGTTATATGGAATCAGGAACCCAAACTAGGAAAACCTGTGGGCTCCTGGCCATAATTAAACAATGTCATGTTTAATTTAAACCAACCATCTACGTACCTATTGATTTCATTCTACCACAGCAATGGCACCCTTTTTTGACTCACCATTTGAAGCAAATGTTATAATAGGCTTTTGCTCAATCACAGCAGCTGTCAAATGTTGAACGTCCAATGATGATATACTAGCTCACTCCCTATTGGACGAATAACGAATGGTTTACACTAGCGCCGTTTGGTGAGCGAGAATACGATATCATTGACCGCTGCCATTCATTCCAATCATTTCATCAAGTCTAAAGAATTTGTGGTAAATAAAGTTGTTACTACGGTACAACAGAAAAATAGAACCTAATTGCTTTGAAATGTTGTAATAGATAATGTCATCCACTTACCTGCACAATATCATGCACCAGTGACGTTCTAAAGTTCCAGTCCAGCTGCAGTTCATCATTAGAGAGGACGTCCTTCAGGGACCCCTTGGGACAGTACTCAGTCAGCACGAACACCAAAGGACAGTCGACGCACGCGCCTATGAATCGTGCCGTGTTCTCGTGGGACACATTTCGAGCCTAGGAGTACAATCATAATTATTATTGGCGAGGTTAAAGAAAAGGGAGTAGATGTTATCATCATTAAATCGCTTTGTTGTTCAAGTGGCCACAAGCCCCACAGAAAAGCAAGAAGTCTCGTGTTTCTCGAATCAGACAAAGTATTTATTCGAATTCTTTAGACGTTTTGACTTAAAACATAACTGGCAATATTAAGGTGTTACGTTTCATATTATAAACGTTCACCTCTGCCTATCCCTTTAGGGACTAAAATGCGGATCATTCTAATAAGATAATTCAATATTATTGAACATTGCTTACAGTTACACCGCAAGATACACTTGACAAACATAAATCCAATATTCAATTACCGTATCTATGCACTTTATCGAGAAGTTATCCTCAAAGAGATTTGGTTACAACATCGGGAACAGATTCCAAGAACTTCTGTTACTTCGAATTACCACTCTAGGTAATATGACAACTTTGTGACGTCACATTTGATTGTCATGTAAAAGACACTGTTTAGTCACTTGAAAATATACTTCAAATTGTAGGTCGCTTTATCCTGTGGTTTTACTTGTGTTATTATTGTATGATGTATCAACAATAATAACTTACTATACCTACTCAGGATTATAAAGAGATAACTTTATTATAACTCACTAGTTTGATATATGATATATGAAGATGGACAAAAAGAATGCCCAAATAAACCAGAGTCGATTAAAATCATTAATGGAGAGTATAATAGATCATAATTAAGAGGTTACAAATACGCTATTCGTTTTGGCAATAACCATAACCGGACAGGCCAGGAGCCTGCAATTTTGTATGAGCGCGTGAATAATTGTAATTTTTTGGTTCTAGGTTTTTTTTTTCTAGTTCCACACTAGGATTGTCTCCTGTCTCGTGGGCGCCGTTTACAAACATACAAGTTTACATACAGATATCACCCAGACCCGAAACAACAATTTGTGGATCACATAGAGTTGCTCTGTGCGGGAATCGAACCCGCTACACGTTGCGCAACAGCCGGTTGCCCAGCCACCGCACCAACCGTGCAGTTAAAGTCAAAGTTTGTTCCTATACTAGAGTATTTAACCAAATTCTTGGTATTTGCTCCATACATTTTTGGACTTGTATTTTCTTTAACATTTCCCTTATTGAAATCTGCAGAAAGTTAGTAATAAATATTACTGGACCTCATCGATACTCCAGTAAAGCTATCATGTCATTTATCACCTTCGGCTTTTAAATATAACGATATACCTACTACACGGCATTTCAACGTTTTCGACCTTGCTCCTCTAGCAATAAAGTTGATACTCCAATATGACACAATATCAATCAATCAATCATCCATTTGTGAGCAAAAGATCCATCATCGTAATTAGTAATCTATTAATTGAGGGTGAGACGTCAGCTTTGTGTACACATTCATTAAATACTGCAGATATACTCGTTCAATATACAATATCACATGAACGTTTTTGCTCAAAGGAAGTTAATCAGATATTCATTAATTTTATTTCAATTACCTGACGTACAGTGTACTGTACAGTCTATCTTTCGAAGTTAATTTAAAATTAATTGAAAATAGTTGTAAATATATTACTTAGCCATAAACAGAACGAAATGTTCTATCATCAACGCCACCTAACGTGCACGGCTCCAGCAAGGCACAATACAAAATGATTTTTTGCATTGACGTTATAAAATATGTCATACAACATACGATTTAAAGTTCAAATTTAAATGACAATGACATTGCTGGGTTGGAGCCGTGCTTGTTAAGTGAGTGATGACTATTACCCGGTAGTCATGCTCACAACAATCATATCATCAACTACACAGTGAATAGGGGTAGTTTCCTAAATTTTATTTTAATGTCCGTCTGGTAGATTATTTTAAAACATTAGACACGTATTTTTTCTTTTCTCACAAAATCAAATGCTTTTGACGATGTATTGATTTGAAATGTCACGTGACGTCACAGCGTGCTACAAAATGTACCACGTTCTGAAGTAATTACCTCTCACTCCTAAACTTAACTCCATTTTTTTTAAGTATTGTAACTTTATACGAGAAAATAAAAAATACGTGTCTAATATTTTTTCATTATCTAACTGACGGTCTAATTAGATTTTTAATTTTTTTACCCTGGAAACTACCCTATTGTTACTCACCTGTTTAATCTCCCAGAGCAATTTCTTATTAAGATCCAACTTTTTCCTGTGAATTTTCTTCACTGCCACCCTGTTCCCCTTGTAGAGGCCCACGGTGAAGGAAGACAGGGTGAGTGATGGAGTGCCCAGGGTAGATGCTGCGCCGGTACTGCCACGAGCACTCCAACCCAGCGAAAGCTATTATAAATAGAAGAGAGAAAATTTATTAACGATATTGTTAAGTTAATAATGATTTACAGGTTACTTACGTAACCATTTGACAAGGAAACTCGTGTAGTTTCAATCTACGTTCGGGGCTCATGTTCATGAGCAACTTTACGCGGTTATGTACCACAAAAGAGTAACGTGAGTAACGTCCGATACTGAAAGACTACTCAATTTTAAATTGTACTTAAATATCGTGCCATCTCTAAGTACTAGACTACCCTATTGTGTGTAGTAACTGATGTACAAGTTTATTTTTATTATTTATTTATTAAGACTTCTGTATAATAAACATACGATGGCGGACTTAATGCCGGGTGGCATTCTCTAACAGTCAACCATGGGGTGACGCAGAGATGTGCAACAGTAGGTGTAATAGGTAGATATAATAGTTTATGTGACACAGAAAAATCTAGTTTATTTTTTAAAGTAAATAAATGAATAATAATATTTATATATTTTTTTGTAAACCACGTAAAAGACCAATAAGTACTCAGATAAGAGAGTTATTTTGTAAAGGTTAATAACATCTGAATATGACATACAAAGACAACAGGAAATTGCTTAATTAGCGTTGAGTCGATTAATTAACAGAACACTGTCATTAGGAAATGTTTGTTATGGGATTACGAAACGTAACATAAAATATAGGCAAAACATTTGTTTACCAAGTAAATATAAAGATATAACAACGCTTGCGTTGTTTCACGTCGTGTGAGTGAAGTTACCGGAGGTCCAATTACCCCCCTGCCTAGTCCCCGTCTCCCGAATCCCAGAATCCTCCACAATCCTCAAATTTTCAATTCCCAAAAGGTCGGTAACGCACTTGTAACACCTTGGTGTTTCGAGTGTCCATGGGCGACGCCGATTGCTTTTTTTTTTAAGTGGGGAAAATCATCGAATGGCTGCTCCCGCCTGGGTGAGGCGGGAGGGAGTGTCAGACTCTTACTGACTAAAAACAACCCCGTTCCTTGTCCTGCACGTTGAGCCGGAGCCCCAGTTACCCGTTAGGTTTTCCGCGACTCCGAGACGCCGATTGCTTACCATCAGGTGATACGTCTGCTCGTTTACCGACTTATGTTATAAAAAAAACTCCTAATCCCCAAAACGCACGCCGTTGCGCCACTTGTAACGCCTCTGCTGTTACAGGTGTCCATGGGCGACGCTGATTGCTTACCATCTGGTCATCCGTCTGCTCGTTTACCGGCTTATGCCATAAAACAAAAGATATTTACAATCTCGATACCTGCTTAAACAAAATATATCAATGTTTATTTATCATGTTATTATATGAACTATTTAGTAACATCTTGATATTAATAAATGAATTTAACAGTACTGAAATGTTAGTTATTGCATTACCAGCTCCACATTACATTATAAATTAATTAATGTAAAAGCATGTTAGCTATTGGAGTCGAGCATAGTTCAAATACTCAAACTCAATTTAATATTAGATACCATTAGGTTGGTATTCTATTAATTGGAATTGGAATCATTAATAAACAACCAAATTCAGACATTGAATACGTCTTCAATCAATGCAACTGTCACGAGCAATAAATACATACATAATATCATCACACATTTTATCCCCGAAGGGATAGTCAGAGGTGCACGTTATGGCACTTAATACCACTGTATAATGTAACACCCACTTTTCACTATTTATGTTATGAGTCCAATGTAATAGGGGGTTAGTCTATTGCCATACACCGGGCACAATTCCATACTCAATACTACTACTGAGAATTTAAAAACGAACCCAGTAACATTTTGCCCGACCCAGGAACTGAACCCAAGAACCCCTTGCCCGGCAGCTACACCTGCTACCACTCGCCAAACAATGTAGCCACAGCAGGCAGGGCACAATATTATTACTACACGATTGGCGCAGTGGCTGGGCGTCAGGCTGGAACCGCAAGGAGTTTCAGTTCCTACATCATACTTTGTTAGTTGTTCCCGTGTGTGATGTGTATATGAAATTATGTATGTGAGTCTGTGAGATGCCCCTACGATACAAGAAAAAACGACATTTGCACCACAGAACAAACCAACCAATCAAAGCGCCGAATGCGGTGCCGTTTCGATCTCGTTACGTTTAGGAGACACGATGCAATTTTCTTCCAGAATTTTAATTGTAGAATACATATTATACGTGTAAAAAATTAAATCACATTTGACGACACGTTTTACGCCTGCGGCGTGCACGGCTGTTTGCGGGCCCCGCTGCACCGGCAAGCGTCTTGTATCGGTAGACGCGGGTCGCGGTCGCGTTTCCGCGGCGGATAATAACCGCGCCCTCTGAGATCAGTTGGCGGACGACCACAATGAGAGGGAACTCAACTGAATGTTTAACCGCCCGTCTTGCGATAATCAATCGCCAAGTCTGCGGGCGTGAGTGAGACGTAAAACTAACTTGTACTAAGCCCTCTGTGCTTACTGATTATCACGAACGAAATTCTGAATTCGATATGTGAGAGATGTATACGAAAATAACAATAATTAGATTTGAAAGGTTAGTTAGGAATGTAATTAATAAACGAATTAAGGTTAATAATTACTTTTAGCATGAAAGGCAGTTCATTTATACGTAACTAAGTTTATGTACGAACGAATATAGAACTTAATTACTATGTTAAATAGATAAGTTTAGTTATAATTTCAGCAGTAGGAAACCTTTCTATTAATAAATTATTCCTTATGAATCTTGTGCTTTTAATATTCGATTCAGTGAAATGGTTCTAGTAAATTGAGTTAGGATATGTATTAAAACTAGGTTATCTAACAGATACCATGCCTTTTCTACTTTACCGTAGTCGAAAGTCAACTTTAACAAAGTTTATAACACTTAACTCTCTCTCACACACACACACACACACTTACAAAAAATATAGCAAAACATAAAGTAATAATAACAATCTGGAATCTAAAGGATCTGTACTTTGGGAAAACTTACCTTGAGTACTTCATTGATACTGTGTAATGCTGGACTGGCTCCAATTCCAGTTCCAACCTCGACCAGTACCTCCTCCGGTCTAACTCGCCAGGAAGTATTGTTCAGCTCGGCGTCTATTCGAGCCTGCCTGTTAAACACATGGATAAGGAATAAGTACACTATTAAAGGCGGTAATAGTCCAACAATGTATGTAGTGTAAACTCTTGTATTGGCAGTGTACAAAAGCAGATTTTCAACTTTATGATTAAATAATAAGGTAGAAAATTGATTAAGGATTATTAAATAAATACGTAAATGTAAAGTATGTATGTAAAGTAGAAGCAAAAGCAGAGACCGTGTACTTCAACTGCTTTGCACACTCATGTTCGATGTTCAAATACTCATATACTTTTAGGAAGAACCTTCACTTTTTAAATCAGTTTTTTTTTAAACATTGGGTGGTTCTGTTGTCTATGAAACACAGAAGAAGCACCTAAACCTAATTAAATATAGATCAACATTTTCCTGGAAATCTTTGAAAATAATGCTTCGTTTGCGAACTTAAACATTAGCTGAGATTAATAACACCAGGCCAACGTAAATGTCAATAAAAACTTTAAAGAACTCTATAGCTTAAACAACACGACTTAAAGTCGAAAATAAAATGACAAAAGAATGTATACAAACTTTAATTGGCTTGTCAATCGATGATAAATTACTAATCGAGAAACTTTTTATTTATTCAAAACAAAAAATTATAATTTCACGCTAATAAAATATAAACGATCAAAATGTACTGTAGAGATATCTCTCTATCAGCTAGATATTGTTAAAGTACATATTGTCCTTGTGCGGACTGCTAAGAAGTGGTATTCTTTGCCAGAGTAACTTGGGTGTCTTCTAGATCCGAGTGAATAGGTTGCTTATGGACGACGTGCTCCATCTTAGATCGCATCATCGCTTACCATCAGGCGATATAGTGATCAAACTTCGACACACCAAACATAAAAAAAATATTTGCTTCTTATCGAAGCTATAATATATCTTTGGTAAACATTGGTCAGCTCAGTAGCAAACCAAACTGTCTCTGCACTGAATCAATCCTTTATTTTCTTACCTGAATACCAAATAACTTGTAACTCGACTAACTGTGCATGTTTAAGTCTTGTGTGATGTTCATTTTTTATTTTGTTTTATGGAATAAGTAGCTAAACTATCAGACAGATCACGGTAAGCAATCGGCATCGCCATGGACACCCGAAACACTAGAGGTATTACAAGTGCGTTAACGGCCTTTTGGGGATTAGGAATTTGAGGATTGTTGGGGATTGTGGGATTATGGAGATTAAGGAGGGGGGTAATTGGGCCTCCGCTTATATGAGTGCAAGTTAAACAACAATCACTACATAATATAAAACAATGTCGCTATCCGCCGTCTGTCTGTCCAACTACGGAACGGATTTTGATGCGATTTTTCTTAATAGATGGAGTAATTTTTAAGGAAGGTTTATATGTATAATACATGCATATTGCACCCGTGGGAAGCCGGGGCGGGTCGCTAGTAATAATAATAATAGCATTGACAGCTTACTTACTTGTAAGCAACACACGCAGCGGTTACAGCGAAGGTGAGGAAGACTGCTAGCCCGATGAAACAATAGATTATAACAGTCTGCGCCTCTGTCCGGGCAGCGTGCAACAAATATTGTACATGGCAGACAACAATGTGAGGTTTTGTTCGTATTTTACAACCAGATATAACTTGAAGTAAAACATTTCTTATGAAGCTTCTACTAGCTAATGGTGACTTTCTCCATTACAGGTTTAACTTTCAACACCTTTAAAATATTTTTTTCTCAAATATACGTTCTTCAGCGAATGTAATAATAGAAGAAACATTAGGTCTTAGATGTTACGTATTAATATAAAAATCAAATCATAACATAATATTACAATCACAAACAATAATTAAAATCTTTACATTTCGACGGACAGGCTAAGATAATCGCAATGTTAACTTAAAAAAAACATTTAAAAACACCCTACGAATACTGTTACAAATACCTAAAATTCAGTAATACGTAAAAACATATTTAAATTTCATAAATCCACTGTAAATATACTTTTACCAATATTGATACTTAACTATGCCATATAAAATATATATATTGAAGGTAACACGTGATTTGAATAGTGCTCCATCATATATAGAAGGTATAAGGTAAGCTGTGGGAGCCGACCTTGAATTATGAGGGCGATGTCTTCGGACCATTGACCTACAAGATAACGTATGCTCATACTTACTATACTACTACATATATATCTTAAGTACTTCTACATGAAAACAGCGGTCAAATATATTAATTTGTCCTTTGAAATAATTGTATATTATTATACCTTACAGTAAACCTGTACATTTGAATGATGATAGTTATTCTATGTACATATTATTTTGCTTTAATTTAAACACATACATAAATATGTTTAGTATATGTTTTCTAATTGCTATATACGTATTAGGGCATTAAAATTTGATTCAAGTTTAAGTATGTAGGCGTGTTGTCTAATTACAAATAGTCAATTAACTAAAAATAACTGTTTACTCTGTATGTCCGATCACAATTCACGAAATATGTGTATTTATTACGAAGACGTGAAGAAGACTGCCTCATTGGCCGAGTGGTCGCAAGTGCGACTGCCGGGCAAGGGGTCTCGGGTTCGATTCCCGGGTCGGGCAAAGTATTACTGAGTTTTTAAAAATCTCAGTAGTAGCACGGAGTCTGGAAAAATGTGCCCGGTATATGGCAATAGGCTCACCTCCTATTACATGGGACTCGTAACATAAATAGTGAAAAGTGGGTGTTACATTGTACAGTGGCATTAGGTGCCGAAATGTGCACCTCTGCCTATCCCTTCGGGGATAAAAAGGCGTGATGTTAAGCTATTACGAAGACGTGTTGTGTACGTAAACCTTTGTACTGTTAGTGCGGTGGCTACGCAACTGGCTGCTGCTAAACGCGTATCGCGTAATTTGCAACGCCTGAAAAAGGCCGTTAAGCTGTGCCTGTTATTTCATAAGACCTGTATGTATTACCTTAACATGGAAATAAAGAGTTTGAATTTTTATCAGGTTAGATTCCCGCACAGAGCAACTCTTTGTGTGATTCATTATTGTTGTCTGGATCCATTATCTAGGCGTCATGTGTATGTTTATAAACGCACTTATGTCACAGGAAAAAATCCTAGTGTAGGGCAACGATTTTAAAAAAACAAAAAAGGTAACGATATATATTTATTATGAAGCCGTATTTCGTATGTAAACCTTACTACAGTTTACAAAACAACATATAAAACGTTTTCTACCTCTAGTACACCTATACGAGTTTGTAATAGCTTCAGTTACAAGCCATGCTACAGACTATTACAAACTTAAAGCAATTTAAAAGTTTCTGTGTAAACCTGTCTCGGTTTAATTAAAAATAATAAATAATTTAGAACCACGTAATGAAGAGATCTTGTTTGTCTAATGTAGTCTCTGTTATAGTTACATCAATTTACTTACTAGTGAAATTATAATTTCGTTTTAGAATGTTTGTTCAAAATCTCTTCAAATTATGTTACGTTGTTCAATATTAAGTATCTATATCTATCTAGGTAGCCAAAATTTCACCATAGATAATTCAGGTACCCCAGATTATTAATAGAAACTTTACTTAGTACGTTTGTCACAGAAGTTGTTTCGTTCGAGACTTAGTTTCAACAATTCCGTTCGCCTAAACTTCATAATCGTGCTCAAATCTCTCACTTCCACTTTTAAGTATTCAGACTACAATCCTTTAAATTGTATTAAAAATTTCTTCCTTCACAATCACAAAGAAAAAATTTAATCAGTCTTTTCAATTAGCGTAGAGTGCTACGCCGTAGCTGCTACGGCGTAGTCGCTACGAGCTACAACATTATTTTACGACTATGTCAGGTGTAATGAGAAGCAGTAGGCTGTATAATTATATAATTAAATACTCTTGATGTATAATTTGTTATGTACTATGTTTCTTTATGATAGTTAGTAATTGGATTGTCATGTCATCTAATAATGTACGTAATTGGACTACAAGCCAAGTCAATCAAATAATGAACATGAACTTGGACAGGAGCTTACTAGTAATTGGCTGCTAAATACCTTTGTCCAGTTTTTTATAAAGTACACTGCGATTTATGTATTTTTTAAGTTTAATTTGCTTTGTCACTGCTGTGTACGATGTAGTTTATAAAATGTGAATTTAAAAAAGTTGTTTTAGTTTTTAACAAAAAATAATCCATTTGGAATCTTTCATGCGTAATTATATAGCATAAAAATATATTCAACTAAAATGCTATCGAAATAAAAGGATCTGTCTATTAAATAGTAAATGTCTGGGCACTTTAAAAGTACTACTTATTATATTTGATTAAATTGTACTAGGATAATAAACATAGCTAACTGAAATATACTAAAATGCACATCTTATATCGCTAAAAAATCCCTAAAATAAAATATGTACATGTATAATTAAATCAAATGAAATCACTTTTATTTGTAATTCAATTTAATAAAATTAATCACTTTAATAAAAGATTACAATAAAATACTTACCACCCTGGCACATGGGGTCGTTCCACAGGAACCCGCAGCGAGGGGTGTCTGGAGGTGGACCCCGGCGACCCCCTGGCCAGTGGATAGCTTTACCTGGGACTGGCTTGTAGCTGCTATTGAGGCCGTGGAAGAATGCCACCACCTGGATGAATTATGACCAATAACTATTGTTAACCTGTATCTGTGTTTTATTCTGATACATTCAAGTATTTATAAAATTATACAGGACAGAAGGAAAAACATTATCATCTTAAGTGATTTATTCCCGAATACTGTTAGGCAATTTCAATTCAATTTTGTATCGTACTGACATAGTGTACTATTTGTATAAACATTATCTCAAAAGATACGAAGTATCAATTCATACAATATATTTAATTAACACTATTACATTAACAATTACTCTATCATCAACAGCCTGTTTTCGTCCACTGCTGGACATAAGCCTCTCGTGCCATTGGAGAGGCTCATGTCCAACAATTACTCTAATTATTAACAAATACTTAAACAGTGATTAATCCAGTATACAAACACTAATTACAAGAAAACGGATAAACTTTTCTTAAACTAAAATACTTTGTTTTCAAGTAATGCTATTTAATCAGTAATTTAATGTATTTATCTAAGGTTAATTAAAGAAATGGTCTACAATGTCCAAAGCCACTGTAAATAAAGTTAGTTTGGAAGACGCACGCGACTTTCAAAGTAATTAGTTTAATCCCAATGCTGCCCACCAAACTACGTAGTTTAGAAGAAACTGTCTCGCTAATAAACTTAGTGATACTTATTTAAGTAGCAAATATGTCTTGTGGAAATCAAAAAACTTCAACGTATTTTACTGTGGACCTGGATGACTATGATAACGAACCAATAAACAAAATTCAGATTATTATTCAGTTCTTCGAGGATTTAATACAAAAAATTTGATAGATGACTAATTTTTATTTTAATGCTCGTCTGGTAGATTATTTAAAAACACTAGACATGTATTTTTTATTTTCTTAAGGATACGAATAGTTTTGAAGATATATTGATTTGAAATATCGCATGACGTCACTTTTGAGTCCGATTTATACTCTAAAATAACGTTTTAGCCCCTCCACTCCTAAACTTTGATTCGTTTTATCTAAATATTGTTTTATTATACGAAAAAATAAAAATATACGTGTCTGATCTTTTTTCATTACCTGTCATAATCCCTATTAAAAGTTTTGTGTCATATTGTACCTCTATTATTACAATACAATATCTATAACCTACAAGCGTAGATCATGCAATGATCCCAGCTTTTTGTAAACAGCATAGTATCGCAAAAGTGAGATTTGTATGTTGCGTCAGGTATGTCTTTACATTATTCTCACATGTGTGTACAATATTGGAATATGTATCAGAGCAATGTAAAACAGACTTTTTTTAAAAGAGTAACGAATGGAGTTTCGTGCTCGTTCTCCTCCACTCGAATCGACATTTTGGAACGAGCGCCTAGCTTCACTGACGGACAGACTAACAGACTATTATTTATTTCATACTTGTTGACGTTTCAAAAGTACCAAATTAAGGTTTAATTGAAATAAATGCTTTTGAGTTTGAGTTTGATTTTAAAAAATATTAGGTACACAAAATTGTATTAAAACAATCAAACAAATTTCATAGAAAAAAAACAGTTCCAAGTTCACCGATCCGTTTCCATAGAAAATGAATTATCATTGAAACGTTCCAGAAAATCGAACCATTTGATCTCAAAAAACTATCTTCATTTAAATATCAAAAGGTTTTTTTCGCCACTAAGTTGAGGGCGCTAACCATAACTAATTGAACTGCAAGACGTCAAATTATAGACCCAAACTTAAACAGGTCCCAAGACAAAGTCAAAAAAGGCTGCCTTTAATTTTAGCAATTACGAAACAAAATTACTGAACAAAAACTCCTTTTATAATGCGGTCTTAGAATGCCTCGTTGGCCGAGTGGTCGCAATTGCGACTGCCGGGCCTCGGGTTCGATTCCCGAGTCGGGCAAAGTATAACTAAGCTTTTTTTAAATTCTGAGTAGTAGCACGGTGTCTAGAACTGTGCTCGGTATATGGCAATAGTTTCACCCCTGTAATAGGACATGGGACTCATAACATAAATAGTGAAAAGTGGGTGTTACATTGTACAGTGGTATAATGTGCACCTCTGCCTACCCCTTTGAGGATAAAAGGTGTGATGTTATGTTATGTCTAAGAATTGGCTAAAAGTCTTATTTTCACTAAATAAGCTGTTGATTGATCAAAGTTTTATAAACTAGTCAGAACAAAGTATTGAACATAGTTTGCCTTTCAAAACTGTTATTAAATACAGTTTTAATATTCAAAATTTTATATAATTTTTGATTAGTTTCGTTTTTTATTATAAGTAGTTTATTTTGGTATATTTTTGGAATAGGTGTTTTCTAGAATATTGACTGAGACAGTTTGATACTTTTAAAAGTACTCAAATAACTTTGAAAAGACCTTCTTTATATCGATCAACACAAGATATGTGTGCCCATTATTCATTAATATAATAATAATATTTTTTTATGGCATAAGCCGGTCAACGATCAGACTGATCACCTGATGGTAAGCAATCGGCGCCGCCCATGGACACCTGGAACACCATGTGCGTTACTGGCCTTTTGGGAATTGGGGAGGGGTAATTGGGCCTCCGGTTACCTTACTCACACGACGAAAAATAACGTAAGCATCACTCCGGTCGAGCCGGCCCATTCGTGCCGAAGCGTCGCTCTCCCACACTTGAATAATAACAAAGAATGCAATATACCTATATTCCTAAACTAAATTCAATGTTTACCTCAAATTTTCCAGTAACAGGATCTAGATCTAAGATGGCGTAGTCTGCATCTCTGTCCCCCACAGCATCGATGCGCACGTGGCCTGTTATGCCTGCGAGAACAACAATATTTCAGAAACAAATTTTCAATACAGGCTTAGTACCTAAATAAGCTTACCAGTCTACTCGTTTGCTCACTATCCTATAGAAAGAGAGGTGAAAAAATTATGCCATGACGTTTGAGTGAAGAGAAATAACTATGCTTATTTTGTATGTTCAAATAATACACGAAATACATCATCATGAACCACAGATAGTAGTCACAACAAACTATTGACAAGTAACCGTCGTCAAAGTATGTCAATATCGATGTTATCGAGTTGTCTAGTTTCAAAGACTTTGGTAAAACAATCAAGACCGTTCCTTCGTGCCTTTGTACATTGGTAAGTAGGTGAAGCATGATGATAGGGATAGAGTTCGGAAAACATTCATAATGTTTACGAAATAAGGGCGTTATTCCAGTAGTTCAATACTTAGTATACCGACTGGTAGCAGATAGTGATAGAGATTCTGTAAGGATTCCACATTTTCCACATCTTTTTTGTTTGACATCACTACATAGGCACTACGTATTATAAAACAAAGTCGCTATCCGCCGTCTGTCTGTCCCTATGTATGCTTAGATCTTTAAAACTACGCAACGGATTTTGATGCGGTTTTTTTAATAGATAGAGTGATTCTTAAGAAAGTTTTATATGTATACATGCATACTGCACCCGTGCGAAGTCGGGGCGAGTCGCTAGTATTCTATATTCCTTAAAGGTTCGTAAAGGTAGAAAAAGTTACACTGTAACGAAATAAATTGTTCAATAAATACCGCGTGTCGATTAAAGTTTCAATAATATTAACTGACGACCCAGTACCGGGATCCGTGTTAATGGACTCTTTATTGTTCGTAGAGAGCTGTTAAATATAGAGAACATTGTTTCGACAATAAATACGTAGGCGTGACCTTTGATAAAAGGCAAATTACTCGATACAAACAATACCTTTAGTTTGTTTCAATAATAATTACTGTTGCGTCATTACGTCACGTATTATCACTATATATAAACTTCTCTCTTTCTTTTTAAAAAACTATTACTTTATTTTTATAAAAAATACTGATAATTTTTATAAAAAAATATAAATTATAAAAATTACTATATAAACTCTTAAGTTTTGTTGCTTGATCATACCATGACATTTCAACTTTTCAACCATTTCCATTGATTTATTTTAGTTTCAGATCCCATGCCATTTTTATATCAATCGCACAGACATATTGTATTCCACACGACAATAACGTTGTGTATTTCAACATCGCAAATCACAAAACATCTTCTATCAAATATACAAACGTCAAAACCTGCGCCTGACCAACAAGACATCTTGTAGAAAAATCAACAAAATAACAAAGAATGCAATAGACATTAATAAATCGTGAGTCCATCATAGTTCACCATTTTTATAGCCATAAACATAATGTCATACGCCATAAACGATGTCAGAGATCATTAAGTGGCCAATATTGAGTCTTTGTGTGAATCCAGATAATAGCTTATAAACATTATCCACCGTGATCTTATACAATAGTGCTAAATCTCAAAGATGTCTGGTCAAACAGTTATGTAGCGTGGAATGTGTGGGTAAAGCATTAAAAATAATAAGTGATGTAGACTAAAATCTATGAAGGCGTCTTGTAGGTTAAATTTTTAAGTTAAATTGACAGGCATAGCTATAATTTTAAATGAATCCAGTTAGTGGAGAAATACGAATTCTATGAATTTTGTACGAGATTGTGTATTGTGACGTCACGTTTTTTTAGCGTCAAACAATATAGATATATTTTTTTAAATTTGTTGTAAAAATACTAAAATAAGGTTGGTCCTAAAATCAATTAATGAAAGTGATTCTTTCTCCATATTTTATTGTAACCTGAATCAAAGACTAACTGCGTTGTTTGATCAAGGGATCATAAGATGCAGTTAGTATTAAACGAATAATTGTGGATTCACCTACGTGTGTAGTAGAAACATGGTTTTAAATAATCTATAAATATACTTTAGTATACACAAAACTAGTTCATAAATCCTACTTCTACATTGATTTGTCTTTAAGTAATTTCAAACCAACAAAGAAGCTCTATACCTTAATAAATCAATTGATGAAAGTTTGTTCTCCTGTTGTAAATTTAGGAATAAGTGGGCGTAAATTACTGGTACCTATTGTAATTAAACACGAGGAGTTATTTTAAAAACTTAATAGTTAAAAATATCATATTTTTAAAAACACTTAAATTAGTATTAAGGCAATGAAGGCGCTTGTTAAGAACGATCTGTAACAAGGATATATGAAATTAAACAATAAGTTGTTTAATTGTAACTCAGAAGAAGCCCTCTTCATGAGGCAGAGCCATGCTTCGACACGAATGAGCAGGCTCAACTGGAGTACTGGAGTACCATGGCCTCAGAGAAAAACCAGGCCAGTGAGGTTACCGGATAGATGTAGCTAAAGAATAGGTTGGTTTAAAACCATAATGCTACGATATGTTCCATGTTATGGTTTCTACTTGCCATGAAAGTCTCGTCCCCACATACGCCTGGTGATATTTCTCCCATCCCTGATGTCTCCACCTTCTGTCAGGGTCTCGTTCAACGCCATACCCAATAGATACACCCCATCGTAGAAGGCACCGATGAAGAAATTGACCTGGCAATGAAAAATGTATAAAGAAAAAGTGAATACCAGTATTGCTTTCTTAAAGGAATCATCATAAAACAGTTTAAATTTCTTAAACTGTCAAACACCAAGCGGTCACCGGTGACCGCGACCTATTGTTCTTTAATTGTGTCTACAAAACCGGTACTCGACGAGTTAAATTTGTATTAACACGTTAACCGCCGCGTAGGTCACCGGTGACCTACGTTAGCGGATGATTTGCCTTCAGCAGTTTTCTGTCGGCAGTCAAAGGCTTAAATATAGGGATTTCATTACAAATTGAATGAAAAAACATAAAACTGAAATATATGGATGTATTACGAACCTAATAATATTTTACCGACTTCTCTTTCACAACAGTCATGCTAAAAACCACTCGACCAAAGAGATAGTAATTTTAAATTTAATCTGAACAAATTACTTATTTTTTGGGCCCCGTAGAAGGAGGTCAATCTTAACTAGATTGTAGTCCGCCTCGTGACGTCAGCGAGACCAAGGTTACGTTACAAATTGAAAATGTTGAAAGTTTATACAAATTGTGGAGTCATTACAATGTGATTTCCTCTAACATTAAACTGAATGATATGTATGTTTTGATACACCATACGCTGTGTTAAGCAAATATCAACTCTATCGAAAAGTATTAAAGAGTAAAATCTGAAAATTGAAGAAAACATTTTCTCCTAAATGGATGTGTAGGCAAAATGTGAACCTAATACTCGAATTCGGTATTTTATTACAATAAAATACAACACAACAAAAAACTACTTACAAAAAAGATATTCTTTCTTACCTAGACATCTTTTCTATTATGTACGATTTGGAATAGATCTCTCAAAATAATATATTTCTACACATTTCTATTATACAAAACGTTTAGATATGTTGACAGAAAAAAACAAATTCTTATTCTTCTCCGACTATGTAAATGTACAAGGATATTCATCTGTCGTTCAATTTCGCTACAAAATTAAGTGAATTATACAGACTACACATCAAGATTTACAATACCAATATACAGTGGTCTCTCTTTGTATGATCTTTTTTCACCTTCAACGGTCAGTTTATACTGGATTTGCATAGCTTGGTGAGCCGTGTACGGCTGTCGACACAAACCGTGCACACACGCACTCTACGGATACACAGAGGCTAAAATGGCGGAAAATCGTAAATTACGAATTCATTGGTACATTTTTTCCCTTTTTCCCGTAACACTTTTTTGTAATACCATGGTTTTATTGTTGGTAAACTGGTGTTTCCTTTTTGCTATATTTTGAACAGTACTTTGGCCAGGGACAGTTTTTCCATAATCAGTTAATTCTTAACTGTGGAATTAAATTGACAGTTGACAGTTTTTAGTATGAAAGAATTATCAAATATTTAAAGTGATTCCTTTGATAAAATTTAACTGTGCGTTGGAAAAATCGACCCTTAATGAACATGTAATTAGCAATAACAAATTATTAGTGAATAACAATAAAAATTAAATTTTTTGCTCATAACTCCAAACTTCTAATAAAACGTCCGATTTTTTTCTTTCAAATTGTATTCAGCAGAGCCCTTTTTAATACTTTCAAAATATCGTATTTAAACAATGAACCCGCATGAAAATAACCTAACCTTCACATTACACACAGAACATGAATCACTATAGCTCAATAAAATGAGCTATAGTGATTCATGTTCTTCACCTTACGGCTCAGTATTTAATATCAAAATTCAAAAAGCTTACCTCTTCACCATCAGAGAATGAGTAGTTATAGTGCTGCTTGGCTCTGGCTCTGACAGCATCAGCAAATTCATCGAACCTGTCTCCCGTGGGCAGCTTCAAGGAGACTCGGAGTAGGGCTTCATAGGCTGCTCGTGCTGCAGTGTCCCTCTCATCATCAGCTGCCCAGCCTGTCTCGCCCCAATACCCTCCCTGTGTTATAAAATTAAAATAAAATAATTATCTTTCTTATTGTACAGACTATTCTTGAAATTCTTGCAGTCTGAAATTATACCTAGTGTACGACAATTTTTTTTCTGTTCATTGGTATTTATCATAACTGCTCAGTATTTCTTTTTTTGGTTTCGTTTTCACCTTAATTTTCCGCGTCAAATTAAGTAAAAATGTAAGAACTCCAATGGCAATAGGCTCACCCCCTATTACATGGGACTCATAACATAAATAGTGAAAAGTGGGTGTTACATTGTACAGTGGTATAATGTGCACCTCTGCCTACCCCTTCGGGGATAAAAGGTGTGATGTTATGTTATGAAAGTCTCCTTCTCATAATTCCTTACAGTGTCATTGCATCAGCAATTGTATTCAGTATTTGACAATACACCACTATTACTTGCACAATTTAACTTCAGACGTAACTGGTACGAACATTATTATCTATAAACAAATTACAAAGATATGTGACGTCACACAAACCCCGAATTAATTATGCATAATTGAGCCAGAATAAACCCTTTCCTAAAGTAAATGTAAATCTCATTCAACTCCAAAATACTTTAAGTAGAGCTGATTACAAATGAATCTGACATATTTGGGTTATATTTGTAACAATCGGTATGAGTTAACAATTTCCACGAAGTGATGAAAGTGCTTTCATTTAACTATATGTGCCGATAAAGTAATACTAAATATTATCATGGTAAGCCAGAAATGCTTTTCATTACACTCGTGAATGGAAAATAGGAAAGAAAAATTAGAAATGGTTTTTTTAAAGATATACTTTTTCGGAAAAACGTAGGTCAGTCTTTAGGGAAATATTGCTTATACAGCGTCGTAGCATATTTTTATTGGAAAAACTATTAATCTTCAATCATACCTAAATATAAAATTGGTTAATATAACGAAAAAAACGTAAACCAAAAGATTTTACGTAGCTTATAAACACAGTCTTTAACAGAAAAACTTCTCTCTTTTTCTTTACAAACAAACAAATGAAACCTTCACTTATCAAACTCCAAAACAAATGCAAATCGCACCTTGAAAAAGTACATTAAGGCAAGTAAATAGACATACACACGACTTTGAGCATTATAATCAGGCGTATGAAGGTTTACCTTCGCATGAAAGGTCAAGGGAGGCGTGTGTGGAATGCCTGATAACAGCTTGATTGAAGGGACGCGTTCTAGAATTAATAGATGTGCTTAGATTATCTGTGGCAATATCCGGGCTTGTGATTGGTTATCCAGGTTTCGAGGTTAAAATCTGATTCGAAACGTTTTATGGGTGCAGTTTGAACTTGACCTATCTAAAAAGGTTGAAAGGTAGTGTGATATTGTATTGTACCCTGTTTTTTAAGAAAAAGTTTGTAACAGGGTCGCTATTAAGCAATTTTCGATTGTAAAGAGAACAGATCGTGAAGACTCGTGGAGTCGTTACCCGCATCGAAATAAATATTACTGAATATTGAATCTTTGATTGCAATACGACTAGGAACATAATTTGTGAAATAGGGCTACAGATGATTCAGTGTTTTTGGAAAATAAAAAATAACGTTTTAATTAAAATATTTAAATGTTTGTAATATGTCATTTCACACCTAAACAGTATGAAATTATAATCCTCGTTGGCTTCTCCGTAGTCGGATAAAAACAAAATATAGTACCAAAAATAAGTTTATTAATTATTTTTAAATCCATCTCTCTAATAAAATAAAGAAATTAATCTAACAGAAATCTATCAACACTCACTATCGACTATTACGTGACGAGATGAATTTTACTAAGCATTATATTATAAATCCATTCAATTTATTAAAAGCAACGGCAAGTTAAAACTTTTTCATCACAAATATTTACTACAACATGTTTTTGCACGTCTACGCTAGAGGTTGCTGGTGTCATACTGTCAAAAACCTACAGAGTATTAATATAGAGAATCATTAAACTGTGATCGCACGTGACGATACCGTGGCCACGAACACGGCTATTATTTTAGTAAAATCTCTGTAAAATATTCGAAAACTAGCTCATGTTATTTACATTTCCATATCCCACAAAATTTAATGTTAACTAGCTCCTTTCCTCACGACTTCGTACGATCCCGTTGTCCCCCTTTCCTATAAGATTTTCAGGATTTTTTTCTATCATAAGAACATTCTCCTGACAATAACAAACACAGCAAAAAAAATCAGACAAATCAGTCCAGTCATTCTCAAGTTATGGCCTGACAACGGGAAACGGGTTTCATTTTTATATATATATAGACTAGCGACCCTCCCCGGCTTTGCACGGGTGCAATATGCATGTATTATACATATAAACCTTCCTTAAGAATCACTCTATCTACTAAAAAAACCGCATCAAAATCTGTTGCGTAGTTTTAAGGATCTAAGCATACATAAGGACAGACAGACAGACGGACTTTGTTTTATACTATGTAGTGATGTACGGTGGGTATTGTACTGCCAATTATGTCATTTGGTATGCAGGTAAAATTGATTTAGTTTGGAGGCTATAAAATGGAGAAGGAGATCGCGGGACGAACTTGAAAACTATACGACAAGGATTAGCCACAGAAAGCTTTGCGCAGAGAAGAGAGAAGTGCAAGGAGGGTAGGGAGGCCTTTGCCCTGCAGTGGTAGGATCATGGCTGAAAATAAATAAATAAATAATGGAGTATAATAACTATAACTAATTATTGTCAATCGTACACTTTTTAACGGAGCCATATCAGGGTTTCCAGGGTTTCCATCTTACATTCAGCAGTAGCTATTGTGACTACTCATTCAAAAACACTTTTTAAATAAATAAATGAATAAAATTACTCATAGTTTTCTACAAACCACCTTGGTACTATTTCTTTGATGAAATGAAGTTCCAACAAGGTATGCATAATAATTTCATGAATATTTTTACTGATTAAAGTTCTTAATTGAAGATGTGCGGCGATTATTTAGTCGCTCCAGTTATTGCTGTCCTTAAGAAAGTCTTTGAAAGGACTTCTTATAAACCTTTAAAGAACCTTGGCGTTGTCTGTTGATTATAATTTCCTCTGCATAACATTTGCTTTCAATTTCTCAGTTAAGTGTAAATAAATGTCATTTCTAATTCCTAGGAAATCAAACAACATTTTAACATTTAACCATAAGTGTGTAATTAAGTGTTGGAGAGCCATGCTTCGGCACGAATGCGCCAGCTCGACCGTAGTGATGCCACGGCCTCACCGAAAACCGACGCATGCGTTGTGTTTTTTCGTGTGAATGAGGTTACCGGAGGCCCAATTACACCCCAATTTATTCCCCTTCCGAAATCTCTAAGCCCTGAATCCCCAACAATCCTCAAACTACTAAGCCCCAAAAGGCCAGTAACGCACTTGTAACGCCTCTGCAGTTCCAGGTGTCCATGGGCAACGCCGATTGCTTATCATCAGGTGATCCGTCTGCTCATTTACCGGCTACTACCCTAAAAAAAAATTATATGTAATTACCTGAAATATTTCGACGTCCAGAAAGGCCCAATCCCCTCGCGTCATGCCAAGTGTATGCGCAGCCAATAGGAATTCACGCACGAGTGAGCCACGCACGCTCAGGATTACCACTATATCGGAGAAAAAATAAGTTTGTGTTAGGACGTTATGAGTACGAATGTTATAAGCCGAGTAAATATACATATTTAGTACTTCAGTACAGTATATATGATCATTAATGTTCATTTTTTAAATATTATATCAGCTGTCTATTTCCTACCTGATTGATTTCACATGAAATTCATAATAACAAATATAACAACATTTCTAAACAAAACAAACACAATATCAATCAAAACATAAAATCAATCGCAGTAAATCGATAGCTAACATCGAAAGAGAAAAAATATCTCATCAATTTTAATATAACGGAACTGAAAGTGCAAAGAGGAAAAATAACGAGCGAAAAAGGAAATAAAACGCGTAATATCTGTCAGTTTTCCAATTACCCACAGTCTGTGGAACAGTGGTTTGCACTTTCCAATAAAAAGAACATTGAACGCATCGATTCCATACCCTTATTATTTTTTCCACGGAACTAGCAACCGACTCGAGTGGAATCGAGCAATCTCAAACTCTATCCAATATCGATTTTAATATCGAATACTCGGAAGCTCAATTAATTCAATAAAGAATTTATTTTAAACTAATTGATTCATTTTATTTCGTATTTCTATCCAGTGGGCAATCAAAAAGTTTTTAACAGTTGAATATCGGGTTAAACAAGGATGAAAAGGGTCGAAAAATATCACTAACGAGCCCAATTTGAAAATAACAGATGAGTTTCAAATGTCAAAATTCATTCTTATTTGAATCGATTAAGTTACGTTTATTCCATTAATAGACATTTTTGTCAATAAATCAAACAAGTTTACTGTACGGTGCAACCGTACACATTTAAAGTCAGCATTTTTACGCATCGTAATTCATTTACCTAATTATTCGATTCAGTTCGTATCGAGCAATCAAGTCCGCCGTGCGTTCTCATAACTCACATTAGCACTCACGCTCATACAGTTCACTCAATCCATTTTACGTTAGTTTATTATTCTACAATACAAATTATTATTCTCAACTATTGACTTTCATTTAAATCAAGAAAAGTGTGTTTAGTCTACCAAGAGACTATACATATTTTTTGGTCCTTCGATAAAGAACTTTAGACGTTGTAGACAATCGTGTTGTGTGACGCGGACTATAACTGTGAAGACTATCCAGTGACTAAAAAGTGTGAGTGTTGTGTCCCCGTACGTTGAAACTACCAAGAGTCTCAACAGCAGCAGATCACCAAGGATCCGTAAGCAGTACATACCAAGGATATTCAAGTAAGATCGTTTCATTTTTCTTACTTTGTATAAGTTTTCATCATGGAGAGCTTACACGCAAACCAAGCTGAGCTGTTTGGGGCTATGAGCAAGCTAGCCACCAACTTCAAAAAGGATTCCGCAGATCGCAAGACTGCGGATTACTTCAAAAGGCGATTGGATACATTGGAGCAATATTGGTCTGACTATCAATACAATCATGACCGTCTCCTGGTGGAGGAAAGCAAGTCCCATCCATATTTTACCAATCGTGACTTCGCACAAGCCGAAGAATTATACAAATCAACCAAATCACTCATCATTCAACACCGTCAAAGCTTGCTGAAAACGATGAAGTCTGAATCGGCTGGAACTTCTGGGCTACAACAAAGACTATCTCAGCAAGGAGATAAAGATCAAGAAACATCAGGTCTTATTAGTTCCGAGCAAGAAGAGCTAGTGGGAAATAATACACAAGTTCAACTTCAGTCCAGGGGTTCATCCAGTAAACTCGATGAAATGCTCAGAAAGCAAGCAAGTAATTTCAGGGCATTTCAGCGCACAGTGTCAGGTATTAATTTAGAAAATGTATCTGAAAAGTGGGTGTTGGAAGATGCTTTGCGATCTCTCCAGGCTCGCTGGTCTACAATAGATTCCTTGCATTGGGAATTAGACAGCGAACTCGAGGGTACTAATGAATCGTACGAAATATCATACACTAAACAAGAAACCATCTACAACGATTTAAAAAAGACCATAAACTGCAAGATCTGGGGTATAAATCACAAAGACAAGTGGACTCCTAAAATGGATATACCCATATTTAATGGCAACTATCAAACCTGGGTGTCATTTAAAGACTTATTTACAGAAGTCATACATAGCAACGTCTCGATATCAAACGCTCAGAAAATGCAATTTCTAAAGAGCAAAGTGCGAGGGGAAGCTGAACGTTTGATACAACACTTACAAATAAGTTCAGAAAACTATTTAACGTGTTGGGAGATACTAAACAATAGATACAACAACACGAGATTGATTTTTACATCTCATGCTAATACTTTGTTGAATCTACCGGTGGCTCAACAGCCATCAGCAAATCATATTAAAAGGATTCACGATACTGCTTTGGAATGCTTAAATGCAATCAAAAATTTAGGTGTAGACATAGGTAGCTGGGATCCATTGATTGTGCATCTACTTTTACAAAAGTTAGATACTGAATCACATAATCAGTATCTAGAATCACTGGAAAATCCGAGAAATTTACCAAAACTTCAAGATTTTTTAAAGTTTCTTGAGAGCAAATTTACTACGTTGGAGTCGTCCCGAAAGAAATCAGAAAACACAAAAACTTCAAGTATCAGTAAATCTAACAATGGATACGGAAATTCAAGAAATCAATCCAATTACATTTTCAATTCCAAGAAAACTAATTCAACATTACCCAATAATTCAAAAACGTGTCCATTATGCAAAGACTTACATGGAATTTATTATTGCGAAAAATTTTTGCACATGTCGCCTCAAGTAAAACGGCAAACAATAACAAAATTGCATTTATGCAAAAACTGCCTTAGTGACCATGGTAATAAACCATGCATTTCAGACAAACGTTGTCGGGAATGCCAAGGTAAACATAATTCACTTTTACATGAAGCATTCGCTAATTCGTCAATTAATTTGGTCAGTGAAATAATGCCAACAGTTCTTGTAACTAGCACACAAGAACAACAAGATTTACAAGAAAATCACGTTCAGCAAGACGCTAACAACGTCATTGAAATACTATTAGCCACAGCAGTTATCAAGGTCCAAGCAAGTGATGGCTCATTTCATAAAATGCGTGCGCTAATAGACCAAGGTTCTCAAGCTTCTCTTATATCCACAAAAGCGGCGCAGGTCCTAGCTTTACCAAGAAAGCAATGCAAAGGAGTCGTGTTTGGGATTGGAGAGAAGAAGAACAGTTGCAAGGGTGTCATGAACGTAACATGTGGTTCACATTTCAGTACATTTACATTCAACACCGATGTATTAATCATGAATACACTCATAACATATCTACCAAGTCGCACCTTTATCAAGCCAACATGGGCACATTTAGACGGCATTCAATTAGCTGATCCAGATTTTCATATTAGTCGTTCTATCGACATTTTATTAGGGGCGGATGTTTATTCATCTATCATATTGGATGGTATAATCAGAGCAGATCTATCCTTACCCATCGCGCAGCAGACGCGATTGGGATGGATTTTAAGTGGCAGTATCAAGACACTGCATTGTAACATAGTCCTAAATCAAGAGGACGAGATGCAAAAATTCTGGGAGATCGAAGATATCACAGAATCACCCAACCTATCAGCAGAAGACCTACAATGTGTGGAACTTTATAAGAAAACTACAACAAGATTCGAAAATGGATCATATGTAGTAAGATTACCAATGCAAGAAAACTTTGAGAAACAGTTGGGTTCTTCGAAACACAAGGCGATTGCGCAATTTCGTCACTTAGAACGGAAGTTTTACAATAATAAAATAATTGCCGACCAGTATAAATTGTTTATTAAAGAATATCAGATATTAGGACATATGAAACCAACTACTGGTAACGCGAAACCAGAATTTTATTTACCACACCATTGCGTATTGCGCAATGAATCTACTACAACGGCACTTCGTGTAGTTTTCAACGCTTCTTGCAAAACAACGACCGGAAATAGCTTAAATGACCTCATGTTAAAAGGCCCTAACTTGCAACAAGACCTGCAATCGTTATTATTAAAATGGAGACAGTTTCGAATTGCGTTCACTGCAGACATTGAAAAAATGTTCCGTTTTATTTGGGTACATGAGGAAGATCAAATCTTACAAAAAATTATTTGGCGAGAATCATCAGAAATGCCATATCAAGAATTTCAACTTTGCACTGTTACATATGGCACCAAGGCCGCGCCATTTTTGGCTATGATGACACTTAAACAGCTAGCCGAAGATGAGCGACAGAATTATAGCACTGAAGCAATCAAGGCGCTAGAACAGTCATTTTACATGGATGATGTTTTACACGGCTCTCATTCCGTCGAATCTGCAATCAATTTACAACAACAATTAATCAAGTTGTTAAAATCTGGAGGATTTAATTTAAGGAAGTGGTCGTCCAACGCACTCGAACTACTGCAAAATGGACTCGGGGAGAACAACAAACAAGAGGATTTTGATTTCAAACAAGTAGAATCAGCAAAAACATTAGGATTACGTTGGAATCCTAAAACAGATCATTTTACATTTTTATCGAAGATTCAAGTACCATCTACTAAGATTCCAACTAAAAGGTCTATGCTATCAGATATTTCCAAGCTGTTTGATCCTCTTGGCTGGCTATCACCACTGTCAACAAAACTTAAATTAATATTCCAAAAGGTGTGGATGTCAAAATTACAATGGGATGACAAGTTGCCCGATGATATTCTTAGAGAATGGATTAACATTAGAAATGAGATGCACAAGATAAACCAATTTAAAATAAATCGATGGTTGGGTACCGGGCAAAATGGTATTGTTGAATTACACGGATTTTGTGATTCTTCCAATAAGGCATATGCGTGTGTTGTCTATTGTAAACAAATAGTCAATAGCAACATAAAAATATCACTAGTAGCTGGAAAAACAAGACTAGTGCCAGCTTCCAAAATCGTCACGTTACCAAGGTTGGAGCTTTGTGGTGCTCTACTATTGGCCAAACTGATGTTTAAGATTCAACAATGTCTTATCAATTACACAGTTAAAATAAACAATTGGACAGATTCTATGGTTGTTCTTGCATGGTTGCAAGGCGAGTCAGGTAGGTGGAAGCCCTTTGTCGCAAACAGAGTACGGGAAATAAAGCAAATTCTACCAACGAGTAGCTGGAGATATGTTAAGTCGGCAGAAAATCCAGCGGACTGCGCCAGCCGTGGCATGAATGTTGATGAACTCCAAAATCATTCATTGTGGTGGGAAGGACCCACGTGGTTACCTTCTTATGACACAAACAAAGAAATTGACCAATCAATTTTTAACACCGAGGAAGAATCAAAGAAGACAAAACGTGTAAATCATACAACGCTGCAAAATAAGGATGCAAGCTTGATAGGTGAACTATTAGCAATATAGCTCACTCACCAAGCTTACGAGAATTCTAGCATGGGTTCTAAGAATGACCAGGTCAATTAAACAAACTCAGGAAGCCAAGCAACCATATTTGACACTACTAGAGATAAAGAATGCCAAATATAAAATAATTAAGTACGTACAAGAAAACGAATTCATCACAGAAATAAAAATGATACAAGAAAATAATACCATACCGTCAAAAAGCAACTTACTGCAACTGAACCCCTACCTTGACAAATATGGACTGCTTAGAGTGGGAGGAAGGCTAAAGAAAGCCAGTATCGATCACGATATGATGCATCCTATTATTATACCTCATAAAGGGCATTTAACCAACTTAATAATAGATCATGCACATATACTTACCTTTCACGGAGGAGCTCGAGTGACCTCCGCCGCCATACGACAAAAGTACTGGATTATTGGCGGAAACCGAGCAGTAAAAAAGCGTATACGCACCTGTGTAACATGTCGCAAACAAACCCCAAATCCGATGACCCAGCTTATGGGAGATTTACCAGCAGCCAGATGTAACGTTGCCAAGCCGTTTTACCATACAGGAGTAGATTTTACCGGACACGTGTACATCAAGGCTAATAAAGGTCGTGGTATCAAGACCACAAAGGGATATGTCGCTGTATTCATATGTATGGTGACCAAACTCGTCCATTTAGAGTTAGTCTCCGACCTTAAATCGTCAGCATTCATAGCTGCATTACGGCGAATGGCTGCAAGAAAGGGTTCTCCGCGACATATGTATAGCGATAATGGGACGAACTTTGTTGGGGCTAACAAGATTATGCAACAAGAATATGAACAACTTCAAAATACATTTGATCAAGATTTTCTTAGTGAAATAGCAAACATGGAGATTAAATGGCATTTCAACGCGCCCTCGTGGCCCTCAGCAGGTGGACTATGGGAGGCAGCGGTCAAAAGTTTGAAATTTCATTTATGCCGAGTTGTTGGAGACCAGAGGCTCACTTTCGAAGAGTTTTCAACTATACTCGCCCAGTTAGAGGCAGTACTCAATTCAAGACCCTTATGTCCCTTGACTGAAGATCCAGATGACTTAGACTTCCTCACTCCATCAAGCTTCATAAACGTCAATCAAAACATGACCATATTGGAAACAGAATCAGACATGCGTACAAGATGGCATGTGACACAAAAAATAGTGCACGACGTCTGGAAACGATGGCATTTAGAATATCTCAGTCAACTCTCCGCAAGAAGCAAATGGAGACACGCTCAATCTGACATCAAAATCAATGATATTGTGACAATCAATGATGCAAATTTACCTCCAGGAAAGTGGGCCATGGGCCGTGTCGTTCAATTACATTCTGGTAGTGATGGCCACGTTAGAGTGGTTACATTGAAGACAAAAAATGGACTAATCAAGCGTCCCATCATCAAATTATCTAAACTCCCCGTAAACGATCGAGTTAACGATCAAGAAATTAACTACGATGAAAGGGAAAAGAAACCTAGCCAGACAACCAAGAAGAAATTAAATAGTTTCTTATCAATAGCAATGTCTTTAATGATATTTCTGAACATCCTAACCACTTCGCATTGTGCATACAACGTTACACAGTTTACAAGCAAGCATGGTTTATATTTTGACACGATTTCTAACATGCAATTAATCCGAGATGAATGGAAAATCATAACATATTATAACATGGATGCATATTGGCAAGGAACCGACGCTTGTAGCAAATATTTAAATTATTTAGATAAATTATGTACGAAGTTCAAAGAAATATCTCATTGTGGCGTCATTCAACTACAATTACAACACGAGTACTCGGAACTGGAGTACTACAATCACCTGTTGCTGAGTCAGCATTCCAGCACACGACGCGCACGCGACCTGCGCTCGCGTTCAAGGCGAGGGCTTATCAACGGTGTCGGGTATCTCGCGAACAGCTTGTTCGGCGTACTTGATGAACACTTCGCCGAGCAATATAAACAAGATATACAATTAATACAAAGTAATGAGAATCATTTGGCTCTGCTTATGAAAAATCAAACGTCTGTCATTGAAGCTGAGTACAATATCCTACAAAGACACGAAGAAGCCATAAATAAGCAACACAAAATGCTTAATACATTATCTATCCGATTGGACAAAATAGAAAATATGCTATTAAATGAAACTGAAAGAAATTTTATCATGAATGATTTCAGTATTGGAGCAGTAGCAACAAGCAATTTTCTGAAACATTTAAAAACAATTCAAACCAATCTTTTAGATACAATAACTGATATATATCACGGCAGACTCAATTTTCACTTAATATCACCAGAGCAACTAAAGGAAACTTTGAATACAATTTCAAGCCATTTAACAAAGGATCTCTCATTACCAGTTAACAATCTACAAACTAATTTCAGAAATATATATCATCTATTAAAGGTTAAGACGAGGATGTCTGAAGAGTATTTGATATTTGAATTGAAATTACCATTAGTGTCCAGAGACTCATTTACAATAATGAAAATTATACCAATACCTCAAGTTACAAATGACAGCATGGCAATCATCACACCGATTGCTGAATATGTAGCAATCAATTTGAAGAAGGACTCGTATATACCTATGTCTACATATGATGTCGAGGCTTGTCTACATGATGACATTGACTCATATCTCTGCTACATACCAAGACCAATTTACCATCTCAAGAACGATGAAAAATTATGTGAAATAGAACCCGAAACAACTAAATGTAAGATAAGCGTAACAAAATGTTCAAATCAATGGATCGAAATAAACAAAATAAATAAGTACTTATATTTTTGTTGTAACCAGTGTCTAATACGAGTGCTTTGCGACGAACACATGTCAACAGGAACACTAGAAAAGGCAGGAATAGTAGGGGTTGCTCCTGATTGTCTAATCAAAACCGAAAGTTTCACAGTTTACTCACGCAAGTATGGTTCCAGCAATATACGTACAAAGTCATCCCTTCAACTCCCAGACATTGAACCGATTAATCATATCATTGACGTAGGCTTTCGAACCCCACTGATACAAAACTACTCCTTCGTTCCAAACGAGAAAGAGCTTAGAGAAATCAAAGAACAGATAAGTAACCTGAAAGCAAATGAAAATTTACCAAATCAGATTTCCTACCATGACATTCATCACTACACAGCCTTCTATATGGTTGTGTGTATTACACTAGCAGTAGGAGCAGTCCTGATAATACGTCGTCTGCGCAAGAAACGAGCAACATTTCAAGCGGTAGCAAACGCCGCACTGACGAGCCATCGAGTTGCTGAACACGTGGTGTCAACCACGTCAGGAGTCAGGCCCGGTGAATCACCTTCTATAGTGCGTGTGTGCAGTGTTAGTGATAGTGATCAGTGCGATATCAGTGAGGTTCATAAAATTCGTAAATTAAACAAGTGCACAAATCCAATGCCACGTAAAACTGAATTCAAATAGAGACTTTAAGCATAGCATAAGGTTGAATTGGAATCACCTTGTTAATCATCTAGCATAAGGACCAATTGGCATCATCTTGTCACTCATTCTCTTCATGTTCATCTAACATTCATCTTCCGCTTGGGAGCATGTACGGTGCAACCGTACACATTTAAAGTCAGCATTTTTACGCATCGTAATTCATTTACCTAATTATTCGATTCAGTTCGTATCGAGCAATCAAGTCCGCCGTGCGTTCTCATAACTCACATTAGCACTCACGCTCATACAGTTCACTCAATCCATTTTACGTTAGTTTATTATTCTACAATACAAATTATTATTCTCAACTATTGACTTTCATTTAAATCAAGAAAAGTGTGTTTAGTCTACCAAGAGACTATACATTTACAAAACATTTAGACTATATTCTCCGTAACTCAGAATTAACTATCTATTATATAACACGGTAGGCTTCAGGAATCTGGTCGTATTAATTCCAACAAGTATTAGTAAGGTATAGCATTACAAGTAAGTCAATTTTATAAACTAAATATACTGCCTCGTTGGCCGAGTGGTTGCAAGTGCGACTGCCAGGCAAAGGGTCTCGGTTTCGATTCCTGGGTCGTGCAAAATTTAATTAGGTTTTAAAAAACTCAGTTGCACGTAGTCTGGAATCGTGCCCGGTATATGGCAATAAGCTCACCCCTTATTACATGGGACTCATAACATAAATAGTGAAAAGTGGGTGTTACATTGTGCAGTGGCATTAAGTGCCGTACTTTGCACCTCTACCTGCCCCTTCGGGGATAAAAAGCGTGATGTCTAATATGTGTAAATATAAAATATTTCTTTATATTATATCTACAAATCACTAGGCAAGTAGAAGCAGATTTCGGTATTACACTGCCACTGGCACAAACGGAAAACAAATGAAAAACGCCCTGTGTTTAATATAAATCCCATTCACACCCATCCCCGACCACCCTGTCATCTCAGACAACAAAAGTAGACCACAAGGTTTAGCTCATTCTAATATACATCTTAGCCCTATAAACATAAGGCTTGTTTACCTCTGGCATACATGCTGACATCTTTGAGTAGTGCTTCGCAAGATTCCCTCTCGTTGCCGTCCAGTTCCCTCACTGCTTTCAAGACTCCTTTCTTCCGAAGTCCCCACTCCAGACTTTTACCTATATAAAAAAGATAAAGAAAAATTATTGGATTACAGATCATTTCTATGCCATTAAACATGTAAAATCGTCGTGAAATACTTCATATCTGCAATAAAACTGCAATATCATTGTGATTTGCTCAAGATTCTCTGAGTCATAAGTGACTCGAATTGTTTCTAACATTTGTCAATATATTTCCTTAATTACAATTGAATCATTGCCATGTACATTTCTTTTGCTTTACAGTGACATTAAGTGCCGTAATGTGCACCTCTGCCTACCCCTTCGGGACTAAAAGGCTCACGCCTTTTGTTGTTTTTGTTATGTTGTGTTTCTTTGACCTTTCACTAGTTTTGTTTGAATAAAAAACATGCTTTCCTAAAACATCTTAAAACACAAACCTCCATATGTCTCTTGGTTTCATTCTCATACAACCTCCATTGCCAAAACAAACCAACAAAATATCTCGCTATATTACAAGGGAAACAACTTCATAAATTCCACCTTTCTTGGAAGAAGCAACAACGTATGACCTCTTAACATAAAGCAACATTTTATGTGCCTTATAACTTCACAGGATACAAGGCATTCTGCACCTTACCTCACTAAGCCTTTAAAAGCCCATTTCGGTAATAAAAAAGGTAAAGTTTGTAATAAAAACATTCCTTTTAGCACATAACAGAGCATTTGATGATGAGTCTGAAAATTGCTTAAGTCTTAAAATTCTTTGAACAATCAGACGCATTTAGAGACTTGAGTAATAGATTTAGTGTAACGTGCAAACCTTGATTTTTAACTTTGATTGTAATTAAATGGTAAATGCTGTTTAATCGCGTAGAAAAGAAATCATTTTTTGGGCATTTTTGAAAGGTCAACGATAAATGGTACGTACCGTTAGAATGGCTAGCATTTGGAGCAATAGTTATTAACTAAATTGCCTAAGATTCTTTATTCTAGCAAAACTGGTTATTTTGCGTTTCCTAGCACCTTTAGAAAGCAATAAATGTATGAAATGATGAATCTTCGAACTGATGTAACTTCTTCACAATGGATCTTAAAACTTTTACGCCATATAAATAATTGAATATTTGTCCAAAAAATCATTTGATAAATGACAAATAAATATTTGTTCAAAAAATCATATCAATTACAATAGAATCATGTCCCATTAACTAACAAACAAACATACACACCAACACGAAACCAAATGAAGGTATGTTCAAGTTCTCTTCAAAATGATCAAACAAGGTATCTACTTGAAAGGATTTTAGGGAAAATCAATCAATTAAGTCAGGGTTTATCAACCTAGGGCCCGCAATCCCAAGGGTCTGGCCGAAATACAAATTAAACATCGATTAAATCGTACGAATAAAGCTATCAAAGCAGTCCGTTGATGAAAAAGGTTGGAAATCTCTGGATTAGATTATTATGTAATGCAATAATTAACATAAGATAAGGAAGTCTGCTTCTTTATTCAAATTTTATCGGCAGAGTAAGAGACCTCCTTACAATTTCCATTTTAAATGAATCAGGGAATATGCCTCAACGTAACTGGTAAATATCTTATACCCAGTATGTGCAACTCTGCCCACCTCTTCGAGAACATAACGCAATATTACGCAAGAAGCTGTGTAATACGTTTGTTTATTTACAAATTCCATTTAATACACACAAACAATGGAACCCGGAACAAATCTACAGTTCATACAAATATTTGTTTTGTGTGGGAATCGAACTAACCAAATGTAAATAACGTTACTATGAATTGACAGCCTCGTGGATCTATTGACTGTAAATATTATTGCGAAACTCTTGAATCTGTATTATATACTTACAACATAATACGTCCATTTATTTTATTCTAGTTTATAAAATTAAAAACCCAATTTAATTAACTTGGCTGGCGGCCTAGTGGTCGTAAGTGCGACTGCCGGGATTTCATGTGATTCAACATAAATAGTGAAAAGTGGGTGGTACAGCGGCATTAGTGCCGTAAATATGCACATCTGCCTACCCCTTCGGGGGTAAAAAACGTGGTGTCATCTTGTGTTATGTTTAACTTTTCTAAGTTAATTTACCTACAAAAAAAAACTACTTAACCTTGACTTCATTAAATAAAAGGTCATTAGCTAGTATTCAGAAATAAAGATTGATTCAGTACAAAGACAGTAGCTATTGTTATACTCAATTGAGTACTTTTTCAAGAAGCCATATGGCTATGCAGAACAAGAAGATGCAGAAGAAGCCATGTACTTTTGCATCTTGCGTGACATCGCCGCGACCGCGCACGCTGCACATGAGGAAGGGTCTCTCCGTGGCTCGAAAGTAGTAGAGTTTTTCTCAGTATTTTCACATGAGTAACCCGCGATTTTTAACTAAGCCATATCTCTTGTAATTATAAATCAAATTAATAATAAAACAATGAATGCTGTCACTGTACTAAGTTAATCTGTATTGTCCCACCTGCATACCAAATTACTTGGCTGACCGTACGTATCACTTCAGATTAATGAGACTCGCATAAATAGCAAAAAGTGGTGTACGCAAAAAGCCAGCCCACAGTGTGGGGAAAGATAGGCCGATCGTATCATACTTCTTATTTCTTCGCAAAAAAGGCTGCCAAATTAAAATACCTGGCGGTCGGGTATTAAGCATTCCACTCACGTGATGTGGGATGCCGCATCTCACGGAATCCTGCATCTTTTACAACGTTCGAGGTGTTGCGTGGTATGTACACTATGTACAGCCAAAAATTTTGCGCCGAAAAACTGCTAAAATATAGGTGATGAAATATTTTACAAAGCCTCAATAAATAAATTATTGGCAGTTTGAAAATATGTTTATTCAATCAAACATCCACTCGATCAAATAAGACGGTAAAATAATAAATATTTGTAAAAAAAGCCATACACATTTCAACCAGTCCATTTCACATACATACGTAAATAACCTTAAAACCATATTCCTTTGAACACATAGAAACTTACCGACAGTTAAAGAGAAGAGGTCTGACTTGTCAAGCAGTAGCGCGACGTGTGCCCAGCCGAACCTCTCGAACACGCTGCTGAAGACACGAGGCAGGCGACACTGGCAGTACGACATCCTTGTCAACGTCGGATACTTGCCTTTATCGTTGAACAACGTTTGTGGCTAGAGGAAAAGAAAAAGTCGTAAGTAAATATATGGCTAAATGATGACTTTCTTAAATTAGATACATATTTCGACACACGCGCTACTGTTTGTCGAGTACTTTCAAAATACACTCGGAGATAATTATGGTGACTACATTCCATTCCCGAATTCAACTAAGTAGGTAAATATGGATACCCCTTTATCTCATATTAGTACGCTATTGATTTAGATAGAACAGCACCCATAGTCAAGTAGAGTATTTATAATCCAACCAAAAATAGGTATGAAGATTGTTTATGTTTTGCTTCTAGATCGTTAATGATCTCAGATGTCAACTTGGCTACAGGTTGACGTCATCATTTAAGCAACGACACGACGTACACTGCTAGAATAATGATATAACTACACATAAATCCATATACATATATTGTATCTATTTATATTGTTAGGAAGCTACATATTACTGTCATCAATACTCACTCTAGTGCCTTTGCGCAGATTTCTGAGACGATGCATACGACTGACAACACTAGCTGGGGCAGCCAGTTCTCCTTCAGATGGGGGCTAAAACAAAAAGAGAAAACCAATTTAAAACGTCACCTGTGCACATTTTACTAATTTCTGATTCTACATCCTTATTTCTTGTTATTTAAAGAGCTACGAAATATAAAACCATTTTCTTACTTTGCCCGTTGATAAATTCGAGAATATTTTTCCATCTTATCAACATTTATATTATAAAGAGAAGTGAGAAACTGATTGATGTGTCCCGGGAAAGCATTTTACTCGTCCATTTTACTTATGATTCGCAGTAAAAGAAGTATGGTCCATAGTGAAAAAAATAAAGTTAATATCTACCTAAGGTCTAAATATCTTATAGTCTAATAAGATATTAAAGAGTATCAAATAGAATTTCTTGCTCGTTCTTTTACATTCTAATGTACATTTTGCAAAGAGCACCTAGATTCGCTGACGCATAGACTGCCAGAGTATTATTTATTTTGTATTTGCTGACGTTTCAAAAGCCCGCTTTATAGAATAAAAATTGATTCTATTTTTGCAGCTCCACCCCACAACATGGTACACACACACACAACCCGTCTGTAAGCTGTCTAATCTGTTTAACCGCAAAAGCAGCTGAGCTCAATCTCCCCGAAAAACCTTTATATGCGGACCTCATTGTAGTCTATTGTCTAACGTAATGCCTAAAATACTGTCTCGTCGTCAATTTCTAACTGTTGGTGGTGGGTTTAGCAGGTGAGTTGGATATCGCTGTGTAAAAGGTTCAGGTTTATCAGAGAGCACTGAAGTCTATACTCTGTCAAATGTGTTGTTCCTCAGTCAGCTAGCTCTTACGAAACCAGCCAGAAGTCTAGGAGTAGCATCAAACATATTCCACTCTGCTTGTACTAGATTAGACTAAATTATTTAAAAAGTTTCAACTTAAAAATACCTCCAATCAAGGAGTATGCTCGGAGAGATTGATGCATGAAGATGAAGCGAAAGAAACGTATGCCAGAATCGTGTCATTTAGTATTCTGTTTTCTCTGCGTACTACAATGGAAGACGTGAAGATATATATGTATGTCTGCAGTTTGCACAGGACATTTATCAATTAAATTGTCAAATGGAGTTGGAGATTACTCCAAACTAAGCAACATATTTAAATAGTAAACATTTCACTTATACCACAATAAATAAATGAAATCTAAAATGTTTATAGAAATCTGTGTTTATTATTGTGTTTTCGAGAACATTTCATTTTCAAAGCAGCTTTATGTTCGCAGTGCCTGAGTTTGGAGCACTTTATTAACTGAAATGAATACAAAACCGTTTGTTTACGCCTGCTTAAACCTCGAGAACGTATTCAGGTTTTGTTTGTATTTAATTAAGCTTTTAATTTCAGCTATTGGTCGTCGTTTGTTTTTGACACGATTCAGTAAATGATAATTATAAAGAGTTGTGATTGGATATTTTATTTATAAGTACGAAAACTTTATTTTAGTAAAAGTAGTAACATATTCTGTTTTATCCTAAAGCATTTGGTAGTTGAAAATCTCATTGCTGCAATGGAAATTATGTCAAACTCCTTGCTACTATTATTTCAAAATCGATAGCTCAACCATATGCTATTTGTAATACAGTTTACATTTGATCATCATCACCAAAAGCCCTTGACAATCTAATCCTGGATTACGAACCTCGTCTACATTAGGTGAATGAAAACATTTATGTAAGTTTATTTAAAGTAACCACCGAATGTAGCAAAAAGCTCTGCGCTAAAAACCTAATATCAAATATTTAATCTAAATAAACATTTGAACGTGCGAATAAAAAACTAGACAAGTACACACAACGATGTAAACATCTGTTTATTTTAAACTCTTTTTATAACATAAAAAACAAGAAATAAGCTCAGCGTCCAATACTTTTAATAGAGTTGGTAATTGGCTACGTAGTTGCTACGAGTTACTACGCGATACGCTACGCCGTAGCAAATTTCCAACCTGGTACGCGAAGGCCACAAGCACTGTAAAAAAATAATACAATATTGTTTTTTACAGTGTAATGGTAATGACTACAAACTGTAAGATTGTTTCAATGTGGAGTATTGTAGATAAATAATATAATATCACGCTATTCCCCGGAAAAACTGGGTAGGTAGACCTCTATATCTATACTCGCGGACTCAATTTTTGATTGTTTACCTTGAACAAAAAAGTCGCTAACAATGATCAAATCAAAGAAATAAAACCATGAACTTATAGCTCAGAAGGGACCCATATACATATATTCGACGAAGCAGATCGACAATATAAAAAAACAAACAAAAAGAGAATCTCATTCAAATCCTGTAGCGAATAAAACCAATAAGATTTCTATTACCAAAAAGAGACAAAATAAAATATCTGTCGTTGTTCGCCTTTAATCACGTCCACGAAGGTAACCAGCTCCAATAAGGAAGCTTATTTGCCAAGCAACGTGAAAAAATACAACAGAAACGAAATGTGATATACATCGTAAATCCCAATAGAAAATAGATCTTACTACCATGTTTACTTGGTTGTGAATCCCTTATTGACATGTTAAATCAACGGGTGTACGGTTGCTGTTTGTATTGTTAGCACCTTTATTTTGTTATCGTAAGGGCTTCTTTTGTTGATTGAGATTTTTTGACAGTATTTTTTTTTATTGAAACGTCATTAAATGGTAACTCTAAATGACCCGATTTTGGCATGTATCTGTTATACCATTTTTTATATATTTATTACCCTCTTCATGCATATCGTCTATTGAGCGTACTTTTCATTTAGGCCTTTTTATTAAGTCACTAAGGTCAACCTCCTTTTAGATAGGCCATTTAGTGAAATATCCATAAATAGTCACTTTCGGTATAAATTCTCTTTTGTTTGTTATCCTATATTATACCTATCGACAAGTATTATCGACTAAACCACCACATCATTGTTTACCTTTTTAACACAATTAAAAACATACACAAAATTATATGTATAAGAAATTTGGTCTACAAGGTTAGTTACACTAAGAAATGATTAATTTATGAAATCAACAGATACAATTACTTTTTTGCCATGTTAATGCCCAAAGTGTCCCTCAACATCACTCGGAGTTGTTGGACATGTTCTCAGACACATTAATTCACGCCATATTAATTTCAGAGACCTGGCTTAAACCTGAGCTTCTATCCACCTCTTACAGTTTACCTGGTTTTATTTTAATCAGAAATGACCGCACGGGGAGGAGAGCTGGGGGGGTTGCTATCTATCTTCGTAGTGACATCCCCTTTAAAATTCTATATTCTTCTCCATCTCTTTATAGCGGATCTCTAGAGGGTCTTATGCTGGAAGTGGACGTCAGAGGAGTCAAGGCTATTCTTGGAGTTGTTTACTGCCCACCAGCAATCAACTATTTTTCTCATTTAGAGATTCTCTTCGACACTTTTTCCACAGAGTACAAACACCACATTATCATGGGAGACTTTAATACTGATCTCATTAAGTCGTCTCCTAGGTCTCGTGGGCTGAGGTCGATCCTTGAGTCTTCGAATCTTTCTCTTCTCCCACTAAATCCGACCCATTGTAATGTTGGATCTGATGATTCTTGGCTCGACCTCATGCTCGTATCCTCCTTGGAACTTGTGGTCAATCATGGTCAGGTTGCGGCTCCGGGGTTGTCAAGACATGACTTAATTTATCTATCATACAAAATTAGGCCACCTAGGCGACGTCCTGCACTTGTATACCTTCGAAACTTTGCGAGGATAGATAAAGTCAAACTAAACAGCGAAGCACAATCCATTGACTGGACCAACGTATATCAATCGACTTCTATTGACGAGAAGGTCAATTACCTAAACGAGTCTATCCTTAAGCTTGTAGACGCGCACGCGCCTCTAAAGGCAGTCCGTGTTAGGCATCCACCGGCTCCCTGGATCACTCCGGGAGTCAAAATGGCTATGAGACGACGCAATAGGGCGTTCTGTAGATATAAGAGGGATCGTAGCGTTGAGAACTGGGGACTGTATAGGTTGGCGAGAAATCGGTGTAACCAGATGGTGAGAGCTGCTAAACGCCGATACATTTTCGATAACGTTCAAAACTCTTCTCAGGCTGATGTATGGAAGTTCCTAAAAACGCTGGGTGTTTGTGGGACTTCATCCAGTGTTTTACCCACAAATATCTCTCTAAATACTCTTAACCTGCATTTTGCTTCATCTTTTGGTTTGGCGGATGCCATTAAAGTCAACACTATCGCCGACATTACTTCCAAGCCTATATCACTCCCCGACACTTTCACTTTTAGTCCAGTGACTGAAAATGAGATCCAGCGGTTTTTCGCATCGATCAAATCCAGGGCGGTGGGCTGTGATGGGGTGGGTCGTACCATGATTTCCTTCATTCTTGAGCACTTCCTTCCTATTTTCACCCACATAATAAACTTCTCGCTATTTCACGGTGTATTTCCCACAACTTGGCAAAAAGCACACATCATCCCGCTTCCAAAAATTCCTAATCCCTGTCGGGCCAACGATTATAGACCCATTTCTATCCTTCCTTATCAATCTAAGATCCTTGAAGCAGTTGTCCATAGACAAATCTCCTCATATATCTTAAAACACAAATTATCGTCTCCCTTCCAATCTGGTTTCCGACCCGGCCATAGCACTTCCACTGCCTTGCTCAAAGTCACTGAGGATGTGAGGTGTGGTATGGAGGATTCGAGGTTAACTGTGTTGATCTTAATCGACTTCTCCAACGCTTTTAATGCAGTTGACCACGATATTCTCTTGGCCATATTAACTCAGTCTGGGGTCTCGTCGTCGTCGCGGGAGTGGTTCTCAGCATATCTTCGTGGTCGCCAGCAGTCTGTTCGCGTTGGTCAGGAACTCTCTGACTGGGGCGGACTGACGGCTGGTGTACCGCAGGGCGGTATACTCTCTCCTCTATTGTTTTCTTTATTTATAAATTCTATTACTAGTCTTCTCACATGCTCTTATCATCTGTATGCCGATGACTTGCAACTATATGCTCAAGCTAGCATTGCGGATATGGGGAGTTGTATCCAACAACTCAACGCCAACTTACTCATTGTGGAAGATTGGTCTAAAAAGTATGGTGTCACAGTAAATGTTGGTAAGTGTCAGGCCATAGTGTTAGGTAGTTCCTACTATTTGAGTTGTTTAAATACTGTTCACCTTGAGCCAATCATATTCGATAAAATGACCATACCGTTGTCTCCTCATGTAAAGGACTTGGGACTGTACCTGGATGGAGGGCTCAGTTGGAACCATCATGTCACTCAGGTAAGTAAAAGAGTCACTGCCACGCTGCGATCTCTCTACAGATTTAAAAACTTTCTTCCACCAAATACAAAAGCGCTGCTTGTTCGGTCTCTTGTGCTTCCTGTGATTGATTATGCTGATGTTTGTTACTCTGACCTATCCCAAGACCTTCTTAACAAATTGGATCGAATGCTCAACAATTGTATCCGCTTTATCTTCGGACTTCGTAAGTACGACCATGTCTCTTCCTTTCGCGCTCAGCTTAAATGGCTTCCTATCCGTGAAAGGCGATCCCTTAGATCCCTCTGCATGCTCTTCTCTATTCTAAATGATCCTTGTGCTCCCGAATACCTAAAGTCTGGCTTTCAGATTTTGGGCAGCTCTCATAGCCGAAATCTCCGTTCAGCTGAAAGTTTGCTTCTAGAGATCCCGTCTCACCACACTTCTTTCGTTGCTAACTCCTTCAGAGTTAGTGTAATTAAATTATGGAATGCACTACCCTATAGTATAAAAATGGCTCCAAACAAAATGGCTTTTAAACGTAGTGTTCGTGAGGTCTATTTAAAGGCGCTACAACGCTGAGTTCGTGTCTTCGTCAATTTATATTATATTATAATTATATATATGAAGTTATTTAAGTACATATTTTGTGTTTATTATATATTTTTATACATTATGTTATACAGTATTTATTATTGCTATTAGTTATTTATTTTGTTTCTTTTGCATAATTATTACACAAGCCCATTTTCGCTGAGCTTACTTTTAACCCAAAGGTTGACTGGGAGAAAATGCCATATGGCATTAAGTCCGCCTTATGTACCTCATTTTGTGTGCATTAAAGTGTAAATAAATAAATAAATAAATAAATTACTTTTCGTTTACTATTAATAGTCCTTTAACTAAAAGTTACATACTTCATTTATGTCCCATCATCTCTAATACAGAAACGATAATTTTAGAACATGCTAGAATATATTTGATATCTTGAACAAACAAAAACTTAAACAATTAATTCCATTCGATAAACTTTGGATCATATTTTAATTAAAATGAAAACAATAAGGAGCTCGCAAGTTGAAGTGTGCACAGATACAAATACGGGGAGCCTTCGAAATTACTTTTAATTAAGTTTCCTTGAAAACTTTTTCAAGTGAACGCATCGTAAGCATTAAAACCTGTATAGACGAAAGACTTTTGTTTACTGAGGACTAAAGAAAAAAATAAACTGTAAACTTTGACTCAAATGCATCGTTGAGTATTTATTGATAATATAGATCCTCTGATCAATCACCATGACCGGTGACCGCTCTCCAATAACTTCATTATAGACCTTATTTCCGATTTATAAAAACTACTTTTGTATGATCAAATGTCGGGGACTTTCGGTACGATATATCAAGTGTTTAAATCTTGTGATAATGTCAAAGTAAAATACTTTTGTCATGTCATGTTTTCGCAAATATAATAACCTGCTGAGCAGCAACACTTTCTGTTAGCTTAAACCTTTTAAACTGTAATCTCTAATACATTTGCTAAGTAAATTGTGATAAACTTTTTCATGTTGAGAAGGCTCATCAGTCCGGCAGTGGACGGTTGATATATGTATACTACCTTCTAAACTATACCAACTAACTGACGAAGTGCAACAACAACATCAACAGTGTATAAGTGACCACTGCTGACTAAAGGCCTATTATTACTTCTTACAGGTTTGAGCATTAATTGCCACGCTCGCTCAATGCGGATTAGCAATTTCAAACTTATAATTAGAAATTATAAGCTTAGGTTTACTCATGATGGATTCCTTCACCGTTTGTCAGCGGTGTCTAAATAATCTTGGAAGTACCTACATATAACTTGGAAAAAGTCACATTGTAACTTACCGTTGGTAGGTTTCGAACCCGCACTCTCATACATGAGAGGCAGGCATCTTAAGCCTCCGAGCCACCTCGACATAGACACACCAGACGAAGTGCCACTTAAAGAAGTTGTGTCAAGTCAGTTAAACAGAAAAGTCCCTCGTCTGTGTTAACTCTTATTGTTGTGCTACAGGGAGCAGAAACATATTAATTTAATTGCTCGTGATATTGTTCTGCACAGATTTCGTATACCAACTTCTATTCTACATTGTAGCAATATCTTTGCTTAAAATATTTATTAAATAAATATTGTATAAGACAATGTATGGTTGTAATTTAGTTATAATATCCTTAATAAATACAATAACATGTACACGTAAGGAATAAAATCCTCTCGTTTCCTATTTTGATGGAACAAATGTGAAAGAAAAATTATTAATTTGTGACTAGTATTGGTTTTCAACCGAATTCGTTTTATTTCTTTTAACTTGTTTATCGTTATGCTTATAAGATCGATTAAGATGGAGGACTTTCATGGACGTCCCAAATACACTCTGTACATTAAGTTAACTACTTAAACAATCTATTCCATATGACTGCAATAGGGGTGATATTTCGAAAATAAAACAATTGGAAGGGCGATGCACCTTAAATAAATGAATAAAATAAACAAAGCCTTTATTTCCCAGTACCCTTAATACATATATAGATAAATGTGTTTAAAATTTGTATTTTTTTTTCTTTTCTCATAATCCAGGTAAGTATTTACACTAGGGTGAAGGCCCCTCGTCGGGTGAAGGCCTCCTCCAGTTGTTTCCACACGTACTTTAAGAATATCAAATTGATAGATGTCACAAACAGGGTAAGGAAAATCACAACCATACAATACATGGTCACAAAATTACAAACTATCAGTAATGATACTTATTAACCAAATGACCATACAGCAACACATACAAATGTATGATTTCTCGGACATCATTAGTAAAGCCATTCATATTTCATGACCAGGAATTACATGATTTCGCTTTCATACATTTCATGAAGGGGTTTCAGCGTAGCTATAATCTATGTATGAATTTCGGCCTGAATTTCGGTGGCCTATATTTAAATGTGTTTGGTTAACCTCAAATGCATTTTAATGGAAAATAAGTAGATACTTATGTCGAGGTCCTTTTATAGTTCAGTGCTTTAAAAAGGTTTCGTATATTGAATTTACTGCTGATTTCTTGTTTACAAAGAAAGGTAAAGTAATGAGTTCCAGTGAAATGCTTCAACTTCGGTTTTATGATTTATTTTATTTTCTTACTGACTTTTGACAACGACTGCGTAAGGTTGTTTTTTACATAGTATAGAACTGAACATTTGCTGTAGGTAAAATATATCACTCCTAATACTTCAGAATACAGATTGAGATTAATTTATGAAGAAAACAAAGCATTTTTACAAAAGAGAAAGGTCTGCAACGTAATTCATTACTTAAAACTTAATTTTAAATTATAATGAACAACAAAACATAAACAAAACATTTAAAATTAAAATTTCGAACAAAAACCGTTGACATTCTAATTTGAAATATTTACTTTGAATTTAGAAGCCAGATGTTCAAAAAACAAAACAGTTGCCAGTGGCCAGAGACATTTTAAAATATTAAATAAGTTCTAGTAGCAATCATTATGCAAAGTGCCTGATTTATTTTTTAAATCTAATTTGTTTGTGGAGTTTGTGGGTGAACGGAGGCAGTTAGGAGGACGTCAGTCACCGTGATATAGGGCTGACAATGTATGCTTACAGTACCTTATTTTGACAAATGACACCCCAGCTGCGGGCAACACAGTTTTATTAATTTATTTGGAAGTATCTCGAGGTTGCGTAAATGTTCTTTCGCAGTGAATGTTGAGGCGAGCGAGCAGATATTGCTTGAAATTTTTATGATCCGACTTTAGTTCTGAGTGAACATTCGAGGTTCAAATTCGTATTGCATCCTTGATGTTTACTTATTCAACATCTGGTTGTTTCAAACAAATTGTTCGGCAAAGCCAACAATAAGCCAAATAGATTACAATTTACTACGAGTTGTCCTAAGAAGTAGTCTATCTTTAATAAAATAAAAACTAACAACGTACACAAAAATAAACGTACCAACCAAACAACAACAAATAACACAGTAAATAAAACAAGAACATCACTAAACCGGCACATCTAAACTCATTCGCTACCAAATCAATCTCTCTACCTCAGAGATAAACAACAGATTTCACTAAAATAGAGAAGGGACTACTAAACCGTACCACATCGTTCCCTGGCTCATTACACTGCAATCCAATCACATTCCCCGTCAATGCCAAGTTCGCCCGAGCTCTCTCACTGATTTCTTTGTACCCTTGACCATAAGGCTCCATGCGTCACTCGAGACTCTCGATACTCGATACGCTCCTATAAAATGCCCATCACTATTACTTTTCAATCTCTATCAACATGTGTTCGAAAAAAAGTAAAAACGAATCTCGACAGTCAGCGGGAAAAATGTTTGAATTTCGAATTTGTTGTTTTAGTTTGATTTGCGTTCTTTTGTTTTATATTGTTTCCACTCCCAATAATAATCTTTTGTCCTTCACTAGGACCAAAATAACTTTGTTGTTTAATAAGTTTATGAACCAACGAAACTTATCAAGAAATCTCTACAGAATAGACCGCCACATCTAATGAAAGTTTGCTTACAAAACCAGACATAATAAATAAATTCCTTCCCTTCAGCACACAATACCCGAGATGACGACAAATATGTTTGCAAATTCAGAAACTACTTCAATTTAATACTAAGAAACACGGAAATTTCTGTTCAAATACGTCAACATTGGGTAGTAATTAAAATATTATGTTCTAAAATAGAGCTGTGTTAGTTGAAACACATGATTATATAGTATGTTCAATGTTGTATGATATATTTGAATATCGTCTAGGACGAGAGAGTGCGTAGGTGTGATAACATCCAAAAGGATTTTAGGAATCAATCGACAGTTTCACACGATTTATGTTAATAGAGGTTTTGGATTTCACCCTCATTTTCACTTCTGTGAATTTTCTACACGAATAGTGCAGTATTTTATTCTGAACTAAGTACAGTGCTCTCGCGTGTAGGTAATTTTTTATCGTGACTTACAGGCGGTCGCTAGGTACCTAGCACACCAACCTACTTCATACTGTTAAAGGAAAATTAACGATTACGTGACAATTTTACTGTATGCATAGAGATAGTAGATAGTAATAGTAATTGGGTAATTTCCTTAATCAAAAATAAATTATTTCGACTGTTCGTTACAATAAAATATTAAAAAATAATTACACTTTCAATAATTGATTTTATAAACAACTTAATTTTAGTATTTTTCCAGATAATTTTTAAGAAATAAGTATGCTGTTTGACTCTAAAAAAACGTGACGTTACAATACACAATCTCTTACGAAATTCATAGAAAACTGTCGTTTTTGCCAGGTCGGAAAAAATATTGAATATAACTAATGTGCAAATAAACAACAGTTCTTTCTTTCTATTTTCACCGACTTCAAAAAAATGCAAGGCACCGCCTTCTTACCTATCAGTGGGTGGGTAGCCTATCAGTACTAATAATAGTTATTTTTTGCTATTTAGTGTTGACTTTTTGTTTGTTATTACTTATTAGTTTTTGGTTTTTTGAAGTCGGTTTTTTATTACTAGTTGTGGCAAGTACTCAGTTTCACGATACCGAACATACACACATCTTAAGATTTTTTTTATTTCCTACAACAGATTTTCAATTAAATATAATAACTGTTTCATTTTATCCAACAAACAATACACCGACCGTTCAATATTGCAATAAATGACTGCAAGCAATAAAATAATAATTGTAACTACAATAAAAAGGGTTTTCAACTTCGCTACGTGACCTCACTTATATTTAACAAACCCAATAGACCAAGAGTTAATAAATTGATAATTAATTTGTAAAAAGGTTCTCGACCCTATCTTATTCTATGAATTGTAATTCGTTTGAAAATCAGATCACGCACAGAACACAGACCTCTCGAAAAAGGTCCAAGCATTATGTCACATAAAGTATGAACTTTTCCACCAATTACGTTCATACAGTTAAAAAAGGTTAAGGTTACTTTAGTACTCTGCAAAAAGGGATTGTTTGAGAATTGGTATGATGACAGGGTATGAAAAAAATATATAATTAGTCCATAAGTTAGGTAATGAAAAAATATTAGACACGTATTTTTTTATTTTGTCGTATAATAAAACAATACTTGGATAAAACGAATCAAAGTTTAGGAGTGGGGGCTAAAACGTCATTTCTACGTGTAAAATGTACATAGACGTGACGTCACGCGACATTTCAAATCAATATATCGTCTAAAATAGTCGTTTCTGTAAAAAAATAAATACGTGTCTAATGATTTAAAACAATCTACCAGACGGACATTAAAATAAAAATTAGGCATCTACCCTATTGTTACTGATTTAACTAAAAATCGCGGGTTACTCACGTGAAAATACTGAGAAAAGATTTATTAGTTTCGAACCACAGAGGGGTTCTTCCTCATGAGCATTTGCTCAGTATTTCAACGTGAGTGACCCGCGATTTTTAATTAATTTAGTATGTCTCACGATAGTTATTATAAAAAACAATACTCACTGATTTTAATTGTGACTTATGGCTGAAAACCATGAAGTATTTTCTACATAGAAATGAAACAAATTAAACTTACGAACATCCTGATAATAATATAAATAGGAAACTTTTTATGTGTGTTTGTTTGTTATTCCTTCACGTCTAAATGGGTGAAGGAATCAGTATGAAAGGAGAACATTTCAGCTCCATACATTTTTGGGTCTGAAAGTCAGCCAACGAAAAAAAAATGGTACATATCGTTAAAACTAGCCATTTGGAGCAAAAGTTATTTATTTATTTATTTATTTTTAACAGTCACAACGGCATAAAAATCCAATAACAGTAACTGATACAACAATAAAACACAAACAAAAGAAAAGTAAAACTTAGTTAAAACAAGGGTTAACACCATTCATGAGTTTCTCTCGCAGTACTTCAAGCATTCTGATAAAATCTCCTTCCATCCGTCCGCAAACAGATCACTAGTTGGATTGGAATCCAGGAGATCATTGAGCGCGGCCAGAGTGCGAGGAACAGGTGAATTAGCGCGTGCGACGGTGGACATGAGGGCACGGCAAATAGCCTGTGCTTTTTACCCCGGCAATAGTTATCTGGGACGTAAAAGCGCGACAATGACTCCAGTAGATCTGGAGCATCAATAGTGCCACGGAAAGTTTTACAGGCTACTGCAAGTTGGTTTCTTGCCCTCCTTACCTCCAGGGAGTTGTAACCAAGACTACCCAATAAAAATTTTGTCGGATAGAGGTAAGGATAGTAACCGTGCAGTCGCTTGTACAAGTTTCTAAGGAAAGCTTTTTGGACTTTTTCTAAGAGTAGGGCGTAAGTACTTTCGTGTGGGTTCCACACACACGAGCTAGTTTCCAACTTGCTACGAACTAGAGCATTAAATATGATCTTAATGGCATGAGCAGTACGAAAATCACGACAATTACGCAAAACGTAACCTAACCTTTGGAAGGATTGCTTCGCTATTGTGGCTATATGGTCATGAAAAGTGAGTTTTTGGTCGAATGTGACTCCCAAATCCCTCATGACAGTCGACTTCGTAATGCTGCTATTATTTAAACTGTATTGGAAGTTAATTGGGTTCCGCTTTCGACCAAATGTCATAGCATAGCATTTGGATAAATTAAACTCCATCTTATTGTCCACGCTCCATCTGTATACTGCATCAATATCTTGCTGCAGTGCCAAGCTGTCACGTTCAGAGTTTATTTCTAAATAAAGTTTCAAATCATCTGCATACAAAAGGCATCTTGCACGAAGTAGAATTGTAGGAAGATCATTGACCATGATAAGAAACAACAAAGGCCCCAAAATCGAGCCCTGGCTTACACCAGAACGCGTATGATAGGCCTCCGACACGTAGATACCAAGTTTGACAAATTGTTGTCGATCGCGTAGGTAGTCTGCAAAGAAACGTAGTAGAGATGGCGAAAACCCTATTTTGTTAAGCCTCTCCAGCAGCGTGTCATTATTTATCCTATCAAACGCCTTCCGGAAATCAAAGTAAAGCACATCAACCTGACGTCCGCGATCCAAACTAGAAGATATGTAGTCCACTAACGTCAGAAGATTTGTATCAACTGACCTCTTGCTCCTAAAACCATGCTGCTCGTTACAGAGATACTTGTTAACTTGTTCGTAAACAATATTATGAAGGATGTTCTCGAAGACCTTTGCTGGGGTAGACAGGATTGCGATAGGGCGATATTCTTCAACGGAGCCTTTATTTTGGGTTTTAGGAATAGGTGTAACCCTGGAAACTTTCCATTCAGTAGGATAAATACCGGTTTGCAAGGCTAAATTAAAAATGTGGCGCAGTGTGTAAAGTTAATATGACGTAAAAGTTGTAGGACCCATAATGAAGAAATTATACCAGTTCAAATATTCATCATTTTCATATATTTGTTGCTTTCTAAAGGTGCTACGAAACAACGTAAAATAATGGTTGATATTGCTAGAATAAAGTAGCTAAGGCAATTGTGATTGTAATTAATACGAAAAGGTTTTGTTGTAATTATTGTTTTGGTTTTAGTATCTCTAAGCGACTGCTCTCTTTAGACCAGGACTGAGTAGTTTATGTTCTAGAACACATAATAGACTACTTTTTATCCAACAAGAACGCGGACAAAGCCGCTAGTAGAAGCTAGTACATTAACAAACACTACTCGCTTAGTCGCTTCATATGAAAACAATAGGTAGCCCAAAGCTATTCACAACAAACAAATACCAATTCCTAGATTACAAATAACGAAATCTGTTCCTGACAATTTCACAAGAAACCTTTACATACTACAATCAAAATAAACCGAAGAGGAAAATGAACAATTTAATAATTTTAATTATTATACAACGATTTATCACGAAGTAACAGTCGTCGCGAGTCGTAACAAAGAATAGAATCGCAACAAAAGAACGATAACAATTGAAATTAGAACAGTGTTTGAAACAAAAAGATGAAACAAAAGGTTTTGGTAACAAACCAGCTAGAAGGTCAACGGGAGAAAAGACATTATGGGACGGTGCAATACTTGACCTTAACATTATGTTAATAAAGTCCTTATTTCCCCTAAATACAATCAACTCAAGCAAGTGCAAGTCTACACATTAAACTATACCAAACCAGTTTGTCATCGGCTCGCCTTGTACGATCTTTTTGATTTAAGTGTGGGAGAGCCATGCTTCAGCACGAATGGGCCGGCTCGACCGGAATGGTACCACGGCCGAGCAGAAAACCGACGTGGAGTAACGCTTGCATTGTGTTTCGTTGTGTGAGTGAGGTTCCCGGAGGCCCAATTACCCCTTCCCTCTCCCCAATCTTCCCAATCCCTAAATCACCAATAATCCTCAAATTCCTAATCCCCAAAAGGCCGGTAACGCCTCTTGTATTTCAGGTGACCATGGGCGACGCCGATTGCCTACCATCAGGTAATCCGTCTGCTCGTTTACAGACTTATCTCATAAAAAAAACATTCAACGGTCAGTCTGTACTGCTTATGTATTGCTCTAGGTTTTGTGTAACTGTATGTAGGTACCTATTACACTAGTAATATGTTATTAGATCTAAGAACCAACAATACTCCAGGCTCCGGAGCTCTTAGCAGAAATATTACCTACAGCTTCAAACGTTACGTGCCAGGTCACAACTACTCAATAAAATAGAACTGTTTTCTTACACTCTGAAATTGAGCCTGAATTTCGGTAAAAAGCTCGGGTCTTGTAACAATGGCACTCCAAGCGAGAGACTATAGTACTACAGACTCTATTTAGGCACCTGAGAATAACGAGCATGATTTTATCGCCTCCAGCTCTTAAAAAGTGTCGTAGCGACTCAAAACACTCATATAGAGCTTGTTTTACCACTTACATATAAGTACCCGATAACCGTATGTGATAGACAATTCATTCAAATTACGTTCTTAATTCAAATGTATCTGGTACATATAGCGGCTATCCAAACATTGTGATATACCGATACGTCGTGGTGGCCCGGACAGTCTAGACGCCAGCTTCTCATGCATCAGAGTGGGTATGTAGCAGTGCGGATTCGAAACCATATACCAACAATAAGTACCAATGTCACTTTTTCGAGTTATGTGTACTTTCCAAAATTATTTAGACACCACTGACAAACAGTGAAGGAAATCATCGTAAGGAAACCTGAGTTCATAATTTCTAATTATACGTTTGAAATTGCCAATCCGCTTTAAGCAAGTGTGGTCATTAATGGTCAAACCCGTATAAGAAGAGGCCTTTAGTCAGCAATGGCCACTACACTAGTATAGGCTATAGATGTGTGATGAGAAACATTGTGAAATAGGCCCTTATGTGAAATGACCTTTAGACTCCAATCTAACCCGAGGTATTTCTAATTGTTCCGTCCATTACTAACGAATCACAGAGTTTAACTGTAATTACTGAACAGATGGCCATGCCCTTAACCTCAGACTTTCCTTAGAGACCAATCATTAGAAGAATTTAATTACATTGGTGGGTAAATACGGTGTCTAATGGACTTAAGAGCAATCATGGTTAGCACGAGGAATTAGTTTAAAATCTCAAATTAAAAACGTTCTTTATTTACACGTTGAAAGAGTCTAAATTAGGTTTTTTTTAAGTAGAAACGTGACGTTAGTTAGAAATGCTTTCTATTGTTATTTAGGCTATAAAATTATTTGTCTAGAAAGAGTGTTATATTAAATTAGAAAATTAGATTAAAAACGATCGTAAAATTTCTATTCAGTAACAATTTTTATGAGTTGTTTACAAGCACAAGTAAAATGTTTAGTTATTTTTAATTTATTTGGTGTTAAGATATTTTTCGGATCATATAGTTTCTAAATAAAGAGCATGACAATAAAGCAACGCCTTAATACGATAGCTCTTTTACAAAAGACCTTAACGAAGTCGTACAATTTAAAGCAACTTTTTCATTTTAACATTAATAATAATACAAAAGTGGCCTGCAACCTTTCTACAAAGATTGAATGGACCCATACATCAGAAAGTTATAAAAACATTATACAAGTTCAGATTACTGGCCGCTTTTTATAAAATACTTTACAATTTACAAAGAAAATATGTTTCAAAGAGCACTCCGAAATTTTTATTATATTCTCAACTTCATTTCGAATCAAAAATAATAATTGTATTACGAATCTATTTTAAGGTTTTTATCGAAATTAGAATCTCTTGTTCATTTTAAAACTTATCGAATTGAAAAATTCTAAACACATTTTGGCGAATGAATTTTAGGCATCCAGATGATAACACTGGTTCATAGTATCTTTTTAAGTCAATATTTGCATTGACGTCTCAGGTTAATGAGTTCTGAACTTGAAAATTGATTGATAAATACATTAGCCTGTTTAGCCTTATCGAAGGTCTTCTTAGGACCTTTGAAAAGCCAAGTGAAGAGTGAACGGTCTGACAGATCATAAGGTCAGAGGTGACGAGATAAGGCTTTCTATTAGCTTTAGAAGTCTGCATCTGATGGCTATCAGAGTGGTCGCAATTTGATATGAACTTTTGATAGCAGATAATAAAATTCGAATTCAATTTTTCAATCGTTATCTCCATGTCATTATTAGATATTTTCTATTGATTTGTTATTTTATTTTTGATCAATCATTATTCTCTAAAGGTAGATAGTGAAGAATATTCTATACACGTGGACGTTTTGGACATCTAATTCATATTTTTATTGTGTTATTGTGTACATAAGAATTAAATAAAAATTCTCAGTAGTAGCACGGAGTCTGGAATTGAGCCCGGTATATGGCAATAGGCTCACCCCCTATTACATGGGACTCATAACATAAATAGTGAAAAGTGGGTGCTACATTGTACAGTGGTATAATGTGCACCTCTGCCTACCCCTTCGGGGATAAAAGGCGTGATGTTATGTTGTTATGTTAAGAATTAAATTACTTTTTTGCAAACAGTATCTACTATTCAACTCGTATAATTTCAGTTTCACCTAAAATAACCAAAAATAATCAACTGTTCCCACATTTTTACTTAACAAATTATATAGTTCTTAGAATTAAGGCTCTGCCGAGGTTTAGGACCAAACAAACAATGAAATGTACTGTTATTTACAAGTTAGCCCTCCCTAACTTGATGTTAGCTGTTCCACTAAACTTAACTTACTTAACTCGCAAATAACTTCACGTTAACTTAGGTTTACTTAGTTTGCCTGGTATACACAACTGTGTATGCTTAATATAATAAAATAAGTAGAAATTCGATTAACTGGCCCTCAGTTATACAGATTGGCGATTGTACTGACCAATTATTGAATTCCTACCTAAAAGTCAAAATGCAAGCACGAACGTGTCACTAACTAATATTGTGCGCCCCATGTGTTGCTGCTGGATGCGTTTTGATATTGTTTTAGTTAGCAATTGTTACTGAAATTCTTTGCCAGTGTCTGTATTTCCTGAAGGGTATCTTCAAGTACCTGGATGTCTTCAAGACCCGAGTGAATTGAATAGGTTGCTTATGGGACAACGTGCTCCATCGTAGATCGCATCATCGCTTACCACGAGAATAAGTATAAGAATAAGAACGTTTATTTGCACGAAGTATGGTAATTACAGGTAAAGATAGTGGTCAAACGTCGTTCCATCAAATATAAAAAAAAACTCCGCTCTGACGTGCGTGTCGTGTTACCATATTTAAAATATTAAAGCGTAAGAGAGTGCTGTTATCTCTGAAAGACAATTTGTATCCTATGCATAAACAATAGAATGGCGCCGCAGAACATTTGTATATAAACATAGACAACATAAAGTAGATTTACTGTAAATCTACCAACCACCATAGTTTTGATCTGATGGTGGCATTAAAAATCATTCACAAATGTATTTCAATTAAAAACTATGAGGTGGAACTATCATTGTTTGATTATAACTATAATAGGGTAGACGACTAATTTTTATTTTAATGTCCGTCTGATAGATTATTTAAAAACATTAGACACGTATTTTTTATTTTCTCACAGAAACGAATAGTTTCAAAGATATATTGATTTGAAATGTCGCGTGACGTCACTTCTCAGTACATTTTATACTAAGAAATGACGTTTTAGCCCCCACTCCTAAACTTCGTTTTATCTAAGTATTGTTTTATTATACGACAAAATAAAAAAATACGTGTCTAATATTTTTTCATTACCTAACTTACGGACTAATTATATTTTTAATTTTCATACCCTGTCATCATCCCCATTGTTTGACAAACTCATTCCCAAAGACATAAAATCCTCACCCACATTTTGAGACACTGAACCAACCATAACCCATTTAGTTGTATACAAATCAGTCTAATTTAGTCAATCAGGAATAAGACATCAAACATCAAAACTTGATCTATTCTTTTTAGATCCTTTACACCCACTAACACACGTTGTTCCCAGTACTACACCTACCTCAAGGTCAATTCAAGAGGAACTTCCAGAAATTGATCAAGTATTCTCAATAAATAATGATTACCGGGTTATCATAGACTTTTGTTCGCAACCATACTTGATCGAACTATTCAATATAATATCGACCACGCTCTCCCTTTTAGGAAAACTCTCACAAGTTATCGTATCTGTAAACATGAGTATTTGTAGATAATGTAAACCATGATTGTATGTTTATTTTATAATATCTTTTCTCATATAACATGACATTGTTTCCGGCGTTCAAGGTCAATAGAAACATTAAATCAGTGGGCTTCGGTCTAAACTTATTCTACGAATATGGTCAATACTCCAGCGCAAATAACAAAAATCAAGGGCTCAATACCCAAACGAGCCTTTGACAAACAGCTTAAGTTGAGGACGATTGATCCCTACGGCAGCTCCGGTCAAGGTTTAAGACAACATTTCGTAGCAACAACGTATATACTCATGTACATAAACACATTATATACGTATATTATATTAGACCCTATACATCTCATAATCGAATTTATAACACCAACTATTCATAATAAATAATACGACTAATAAAACAAGTCAGCTAACTACGCCTACGCGGCTACGAGGCTACGTGCTACGCGCTACGCCACGTACGTAACATTGCTACGAATAACAATTAAAGCGCTATTCAGCTAAGTGCTTGTTTATAGAACATTATTTTTGCAGGGATTTGCTGTAGCAATTAGTGTGATTTACTGAATTATTCATGCTGCACCTTCATAATGGCCGGCTTCTAAGACAACGCTTTTACTATTCAGTTTGTTTTAACATTTATATTTTTTTTTATTTCAGCTGTTTATTTTTGATTAAATATTCAAACTAATTTCAATTATAATACATGATTGCTTCATTGATAGATTGTGTCCACAAGTCCTTGTCGAAGTCAAGCTCCTTGTCGACTCTTGGGTTTGAATCTTGAGCAGAATAATATACGTTTACAGATCAACATGAAATATTACACAGTAAATATTTCTCTCTAACACTATTTTAATACCAAACAGTGTAATCGTAGGAGAAGGCTAGACGAGCCGAATGGCTAAGAAAAGATTAAGTAGTCTATTTATAGCCGATTTCACTTCGTATAACGACACGTACGTACTAAAAATATATTTCTGCAAGTCAGTTGGATTATGAATTATTTACCGTTTTTTGAGTACTTCGAATATTTTCACTTTTTATGAACGGCTTTTAAAAGGACTTATGAGGTATTATTTGGGTCCAAAATTGTTCAGTGAAAATCGAAAAATAACATATGTCGAGAAAAATCACAAATAAAAGTCATCACTGTTATTTACTACTCGTAAATTAAATTGTAAGAAAGTTAACTAATAATCGCGGGTTATTCGCGTGAATATACTGAGAAAAGCTCTACTAGTTTCGAACCGCAGAGGGTTCTTCTTCATGAGCAGCGTGCGTGGTCGCAGCGATGTCAGTAGGCTGCACGACATACGACTGAGTAACCCGCGATTTTTAGTTAATTTAGTATGTCTCACGATTGTTATTATAAAAACATGTAAGCGAGTTTACAAAACTGTTATCATCGACTTCATAGAAAACTTAATGTACGAGGCTTATGTTTGTCTATAACAATACTTAATCTTAGATTGGTTTAACATAAGGAAATGGCACATTATCACAATTGGACACGAGTTCTATCTACAGTATGTGAATGATTAATGAGATGACGTCAAAGGCCAGTGGAAATAAGGTTTTCCCTTTCATGGCGGATCCGGACTTTCACGACATTGGTTTCTCTTCACAAGTTGTCGACCAAAGACCAGTAGAAAATAACATGAAACATACTTTTATATAGATGAATAAAATTAGAGTGTCTGTTTGTAATATTGAAATAACGGCTTTTTACTACATGCATACGAATATACATACGATATATCTACCAAAATAACACTTTTTACTAAATTAACGAAAAAACGCGGGCTACTCACGGGAATATACTGAGAAAAGTTCTACTAGTTTTGAACCACAGAGGCTAGCCAGTAGGCTGCGCGACATCGCCGCGACCGCGCACGCTGCTTATGATGAAGAACCCGTCTGTGGTTCGAAACTAGTAGAGCTTTTCTCTGTATATTCACGTGAGTAACCCGCGATTTTAGTTAATTTAGTATGTCTCACGATAGTTATTATATTATAAAAATAACACTTTTCACTATTTTTGTCTGTCTGTTTGTACTGGTTAATCTCTGAAATGGCTTGACCGATTTTGACCGGACTTTTATTGGCAGGTAGCTAATATACTAAGGGGTAACATAAGCTGTAAAATAATTCTATAATATAAAGGTATCACTTCCTTGAGTGGTTGATCAAGAGTGTGCTTGAAAATACCCAGTTTCATTATACTTATTAGAAAAGATTTCGTTTGTCAAAGGTACAAAGAAAGCACACTTCCAGACTTCACAATTGGAACTCGGTAATCCTTTATCAGTGTATCATATTTTATAAAGAATGTACTCAATGGTCATATTTGCAGACCTCACCTGTTCCTAGTTCATTGGATAATTCACCCCCCCCCCTCTACCCCCCCCCCCCATTGCCGAGTCCTAGTGTAAACGTGTAAACTCATAGTTAAAAAACAAACTTTGTTGAAAAACGCATTAATTGCTTAGTAGTACTCACTTGGTCTCCCATCCCAGTAATGATTGGTGTGTTCCAGTAGGCTGCCAGCCTGGCGACTGGCTCCAGGGCGAAGGCACAGGCTGGCCCTATAAAGGCGATCACGTCGTCCTTGAAGTGCATGTCTGCAGCCAACCCTGGAGCTATAGCTCCTGAGCAGGATGGATAGCTGTGGAAAAATTAACTGTGTTAGTATAAAATAGAGGCATAAGTCTAAATAGGAAGGAGATGCATTTAAATAGCGGAATGTATTATATTTTTTATTTTTTATTTTGTTTCAATAAATTATCATATTATATATTATATTATTATTATATAATAAATTATTATTTCATTAAATTCAACTAAAAAAAGAAAGGACTTTTCTTAATACTTTTTACAACCTTCTATTAAAGAAGCTGATGGCGATATCATTTGTTCTAATTATTAAAACTGCAAGAAAGTGTGCTACTCTATAATTTATCCGTGTAATATTTACGTGGCTCTTTCTTTATCACAAACATAAATTTTAATTCATTACTAATATGACCTCTATATCTATACCTAAGCCAGTACACATTACATCACAAAAAGAAAACATAATCATAAATATACATTATTTAACTGTTAAAATACCCTTCACCTAAAGAGTACCAGTCCAAGTAAAGAGTACCTTCACCTCAACCCAGTCATTCGGACTTAACATAGACCTAAAATTCTAGGTCTAGCCAACATTAAATCAAGACCTATCTCATTATTTTTAACTGGAACCTATTTTAATAATAGAGGTCTCAAAGTATGGAATGGGTCATTCACCTTTGTGTAAGCATTATTTTACTAAATACCGTTGTACGTGACTCGACGAGAATGTGGTACATAGGTACATACATTTATACGTTCCCGCTAAATTAAAGTAAATTTAAAACCCGACTTTATGATTAATATTTAGAGAGCTCTGTGTTGAATGTATCCTTATTTAAAACAGTTTTCATTTATATTGCGATGGTGTCTTATTTCTCTAGCTGAACTCTACTTATTACGTTTATTAATGCATCTGACTTCTCTTCAGTTGAACTACCGTCCTTTGGGATCAGAAAAGTGAAATTATTAATTTCACTTCACTGTGCTTCATACTGATGTCTCATTTCAAACAATATTAGTCTTGGGTAATTTAGTTAACACTACGAACGGTGATCGCCTAATTAAATATGTATATTGTACACTTTATAATGTATTACTATATAAAAATAAGTCGGGACTTCCTTCCTGACGCTATAACTCCAGAACGCACGAACCGATTTCCACGGTTTTGCATTCGTTGGAAAGGTCTCGGGCTTCGTGAGGTTTATAGCTTTAAAGAAAAGCTATTAATCACCAAATGAAATGTTACATAAAACTAAGCCTGTGGCGAAACGGAGTTCGGGGGGTTTGCTAGTAGTGTATAGTCGCCAGTAAGTCAACTTATCTTTTTCTGTCTACTAATTCTTCAACTTTATCATATTGACATGAAGTCGAAAATTTATTTAATAAAGACAGATTGAGGTAGATTGATCTGCCAGCCATAATAGCCAAATAATATTTACTACACAATTTTAAACCCTCAAATAACATTATAATAAATTTGAATTTGACTATCATTACTGCCTCGATGACCGAGTGGTCGCAAGAGCAACTGCCGGGCAGGGGTCTCGGGTTCAATTCCGGGGTCGGGCAAAGTATTACTGGGTTTTCAAAAAAAAATCCAGTATTAGCACGTAGTCTGGAAATGTGCCCGGTATATGGCAATAGGCTCACCCCTTATTACATAGGACTCATAACATAAATAGTGAAAAGTGGGTATTACTTCTGTGTGCACCTCTGCCTACCCCTTCGCGGATAAATGGCATGATGTTATGTTATGTAACTATCATTATTATTTAAATATTCCGGGCAGTAAACAATGTATTCCGTCAGTTTTTATGTTAACAATGCCAAGCAAATTATATCATTAAAAAAAGAACATTAAATAACACGAGCTTCGGCAATTCTATTACTTTTACTTTTAAACAATTCATTCATTCAACAATTCAAAACATTCACCCTTGACTTTTAAACAATATCTACTCATGGTAATAACATCGTATGTTCTCCGTACATTCGCATTGAATGCAAGTCATATATATATTGACATGCGACGTATGTACTCTATAGTAAACATGATCCACGTGGATACATCAGTTTACAGGCATCCATCACTGAAATTGACATCGCGTTGTTCCACACGGTCCTTTTATGATATTATTTTTTATTATATTTTGAGTAAAGTATCGGTTTACTAAAATGTCAATAAGTTTGTGGTTGAAAAATATAGATTCACACTTGTGTTTTAGAGATTCAAATATGTATGTAAATTCTAAATGTATGGTAAAATCAAGATGAAGTTTTATTTAAATTTTCATACACCGAAACGTATTTATATCAGATTCCGTAAAGAATTTAAGTAATTCGTTTAATAAATTAATCCAGTATTTATTGCATCCATAATGTACCATACAGGTGGTTAGAAAATACAATAGTAACAATTATGTACGGACCCAGTCGGGCACAGCAACATTTAAAATTGGTAAGAGAGAGGAAGGGCGTTTTGTTCGATATTAACGTCATGTCAAAATTAATAAAATAGATACTTGGCCTGCCTCGTTGGTCGAGTGGTCGCAAGTGCGACTGCCGGGCAAGGGGTCTCGGGTTCGATTCCCGGGTCGGGCAAAGTATTACTGGGTTTTTAAAAAAAATCTCAGTGGTAGCACGGAGTCTGGAGTTGTGTGTGTCGGTATATGACAATAGGCTCATCCCCTATTACGTGGGATTCATAACATAAATAGTGAAAAGTGGGTGTTACTTCTGTGTGCACCTCTGCCTACCCCTTACGGGATAATAGGCGTGATGTTATGTTATGTTATGTAGATACTAGGCAATATGCAATAATACATAAGCAGCATTCGTATTAACCCGGCATTAGAATCCTAGGTTGGTTAGGCTGGGGCAGTCCCACTCACCCGTCTAAAGATTTTTTGTATATATACGTTATTTGAACGAACGTATGTAACGTATATTCCGAAGTCACAACCATAACAAATGCGGTGTTAGGAATGCGTCCCTATGAGACGGCATCTAACGAGGAACTCCCTCGGGAATCTACTTCGCTACCCAGACATAGCAACTAGAGTTACAATTACTTTATATTATTTACAAACTTATATCCATATACTATATACAGTTTCTCATACAAAGCGCTACTGATGGGCGCAAGACCCTGGTTTCGATCCCCTTTTCCAGATAAAGTATTCTAAGATTTTAGTATCTTTAGACATCCAATTGTCAGCTACATATTTAACATTAACTTAAAATTGAGAATAAATCTTATCATTGATGCACAACATTTGAAGGACATCACAGCATGCGTTGAGTAGAGAACACTGGTATTAATAATTAAATTCTTATGTGTTACTTGTCGTAATAGGGAACAGCCTATTTCCTATCCTAGATATAACATCGAAAAGAAAAAACTCAATGTTACTTAACCTAACCCGTAAATCCAACCCAAAATCTCTTGCTCAGCAGCCAGCTCTTGTTCTAAACTCTTATTTATGTTACACAGTATACCTGCAATTCTCATAAAGTTCACCCAGATACTTACTAAAAAACACGACTAAATAAAATTGACTACCACATTTACAGAAGCGATTGTATCCCACATCCATACAGAAATACGTTAGGAAAATACTACCCAATACGTCTTCCTTACCATATTATAATCAAAGAATGATCCTATTCCAATAACTTCTGTATCTACGTAAATTTATTCCATACTCGACAGTAAAAGGTTTATTGAAACGTCTGCAAGTTATTGACACTATAAAAATGTTGCATGAAACGAATGCCAAGTAGAGTTCCTTTCTGAACAGTTTACGATCATGTCTACTTTAGAGTGCAGTTGCAGAACAATGACAGTTTTATTTTACACTTACAGTCACGAAAAATAATGCCTTGTATAATATTGTATTACGAAATAAATTTCATTTATTCTTAACTAGCTTTTACCCGCGGCTTCGCTCGCGTCACAAAAGGATAAAAAGTAGCCTATGTGACAAATACTAATACACACAGCGCCATCTATACCAATACTGTTTTCCCTCGGGAATATCAAATTTTTCCGGGATAAAAAGTACCCTATTATTTAATCCAGTTCTAACTTTACATCTGCAAAAATTCAAAGCAATCGGTCCAGTAGTTATGGCGTGAAGGCGGAACAAACAAACTCACTTTCCGATTTATAATATAAGTAAGGAAGTAAGGATTTTGTATTTAATGATTTTGCTTTGGTGCCAGTGATCAGCACCGCCTGTGAACTCATAACATAACATCACGCCTTTTATTTCCGAAGGGTTAGGCAGAGGTGCACATTATACCACTGTAAAATGTAACACCCACTTTTCTGAAGGTTACTCCGTGCTACTACTGAGAATATTTAAAAACCCGACCCGGTAATCGAACCCGAGACCCCTTGCCCGGCAGTCACACTAACGACCACTCGCATTCGGCCAACGAGGCAGTAAACTCCTATGTAACAAAAAACAAATACTTTCATGCATTGCCGACATTTTAGAAGCATTTTATATTTATTGGTGGAATAACTTATTGGTAACAAATAAATGGGAGTGAATGAGGTTCAAGGCCCGAGTGTTGCTTATGCGACGACGTGCTCCATCGTAGACCGCATCATAACTTACTACCAGGCGAGATAGTGGTCAAACGTCGGCTCATCAAATATAAAAAAAGCAAAAATGCCTTGTGATTCTTATGCTTCTCGCTTTATAATTATGTTTTCTTTTGTAGGAGTCAAATAATACGAGATGTCAACAATTTGTATAATCACAATCACATTTTAAATTTATTACGATCCCAAACTATTTACATTAAACAAGATTTACCGGAAAAAATATTACAAGCACATCTGTTGAAGAGTTTTCAAGTTCCATAATAAAACTTGTTTGGAACAAGTAAAATTGAGTGTTTGACTACTTGGAAACATTAGAATGAAAGTTTCCTTTGTAGCTCTTATTTTAATTTGTTGCCCGCTCGAGTGAGATCGATGGGCAATTCTTAAGTTGAGTGCTAGATTAATGATGTCGTTGAGATGTACATAGCTACCTAGTTTATCTAAAGGCATGATTATATTACTGTCTTGTTGGCGGAGTGGTTGGAAATGTAACTATTGAAGAGGTTTCAGATTCAATTCCCCAGCAGTTAATAAGTATCCTTCAGCAAGGCATTGTTACGGGCTTTTCGGAATCTCTAAAATTTCTAACACATATTTCCAGATTCCTCTGGCAATGCAGCCGGCGAATGGTAATAAACTCGCCTTGATTACATTGGATCCATGGCATAAGCAATGGAAATTGCATGTTGCATTAAATATACCTCTGAAGGAGTAGTCCTTCAAAGAGGTTTATCGTTTTGCGATGTTATGAATGAATACACGTTCTGTGTTCAAATATGTATACTATAGGTACTTTCTAAACTTCTTTTGTTTTGTCTAATATTTTGACGGTGTAGGCTATTCGCAACCAATTCAGACTAATTTGATTAAAAGCCGTCGCGTCGTCTCTACATATTTGATTATTCAGGTATTGATTTCCTGTAGCATTAGGTACTGAAGGGTATTTGTAATGTATACGAACTTAGGACTTGTGACTAATATTACTAACACATAGTACTATACAGACAGATACTATGAAACAAATATTAAGGCTGGTTTAATGTCGCGCTGACCACACGCTGACCGTCGACGCTGACAGCCGAGAAATATGAACTTCTAGAAACCGTGCGTGCTGATAGCTACTCGTCATTCTAAACGCTACCTAAAACTTCATACATGTCGGCAGTCAGCGCTGACGGTCAGCTTGCGATTAACGTGACACATAAACCAGCTTGACGATGCTCTTCTGCAAAATAAATGACGAAATTATAGAGGTGCTTCCGCTGAACACACCAGATTTATCTACGGCATCGCATTTTCCCGAGGTAAAATAAGTATAGCATTTTATCTCGGATTTCACTATTTTTACTAAAAATCTGCTATTTTATTATTAAGCAAAAAAACCTTATCAAACATAATAAACTTAATTGCATTCATATCTAGTACTTATGACTACGTATCACATACCTTCCTTGCACCTTCTGCAGCTCAATGCCATGATGAGCGAGAAATTTCTCGTTGACCTTATCCAAGGCCAAATCCACTGCTGGACCACAGCGCTCCAGGTCAAAAGGGGAGTCCAAACGAGAAGCCATGAGGACTCCTACTTTATACACAACCCGCGAACTAAGCGAACCAGATAAAACCGGCGCGAACAAGAAAATACAGGATAAATGCAGAATATACATTTTCGTTAGTTTTATACTCTGTACATTGTTTTAACACAAGGATGTCTGTGTTTGTTTCTTAACACTTAGTACACTCGTCCGCTATTTTATTATGGAAATATTAAGGGAAGAAATCTTATTCTCATTTTAGGTTAAATGATAAATGTATGTAAATAAATCAAGCTTTAACTCAGCTGGAATCTAATTGGGCATTTACAATAATTTAGAGATATTTACCCAAAGTTCAATATTACTAACACTGTTAAAATTAAGACTACACATTTACACAACATAATACAATTTCTTATCCACCTTTTATTTTAATAAACAACGAAAGAATATTATTTACGATTGTAATACGTTTCGCGGGACGACGCCAACCGAACGTGCGTGCTTCTTAGTCCACGTGTGGAGAGATACTGGCCGGTCTTCTCAGATTCTGGATAAACCCGGAGATAGAGTAATAAAGGGAGGCTGGGGGCGCAACAGGTCCACTTTCCCTAGCCCAACGAACCCCCACAGACATGTAATTGATTCAAATCTCGGTAACTTTATAAGCCAGGATTATTTGACCACTATTTCGTTTATTAATTATATTTTGGTACCAGCTGCAAAGTTATTTTTGTATTTTGTGAATAAAAATAAACGTAATGAGTTGTATAAGGTGGTAGTTCTTTCTTTTAATCTATTTTTGTTTTTGGTTATTGGCGCCCAACGTGGGACTTTGTTGTAATTTTTTCGTAGTTGATAGATTTGTTTATGGTGATCGTTGTTGTATAGTGATACATAATTGTTAATGCTTGTAATAGAAATTTAAGAATAAATACTTTGTACAATATGTCATGTAGTAGACAGGAATCAAACTCCGTCTAATTAAAGAACTTCTTAACAAAATTTGCCTTAAGGTCTCATCGTAGTAGTCATTCGTATGATCAAAAAAGCAGTAAAATAATTAACATTTTATCAAATTACTACCTAATTAATCTTTAATACGAGCGCTCTGTTAATATTTCTCTTGGAATTAAGGCATCCAGCTAATTTAACTTTATGAATTTAATATCAAGCAATTCTTGTTTAACATGGTCGTTCCTGACTGGCTTGACGTAAGTACAACGGAGGATTTGCATAAATGTTGACGTATCTAAGCATAATCTGGAATTTATGTAGTATTTACCTTGTGACTGTGAGTCATTACATAATAGAATAGATGTACAATGGACCAAGATTTAATTTAATTGCGTGGGTACGGTTCTTTTCATAGCTACTGTTATTTAATCGCAATTATTTTGGCAGTAGTTGGACAACCAGTACCCAGTTGTAGCATAGGTTTGTGATTAAATTTCCGACTCCGGAAAAACATTTGTTTGCGATTGGTTAAATTTCCGACTCCGAAAAACATTTGTTTGCGATTGGTACACACGGCCTCATATCAATCTATACAAAACCAGTTTACCCTGGTGTCGCGTCGCATCATCTTTCCGCACATTTAACGTTCAGTTTATACTGGTTATGTAAAGCTTGATGTGTAGCCGTGAGTACGTAATACAAGAGATGACAAAAAACAAATGGTATGGACTTCAGTTGCTTTGAATCCGAAGGTGTAAATTAAGCAATCTCATCACAAAAGTAAAGGACAAAAAAGAATAAACAAAAAATAAATAAGTGGATAAAAAAATACCTACCTACGCTTGAATTAAAATAAAGGGAAGCAAACGACCAAATAGAAGCAATATACATGTACATACTCACTTACTACTTAAAATTGTGTCCAGGCCGGTTATTGAGTCGGCTGGGTCGACGATGGAATTTGAATTATCTTTTTAATTAAGTTCCCTTTTCAGCCTTCACAGTGCGTGTTTAGGTTACCCTTCTAAATCCCTTTAAATATTGTTATAAAATATCTATGGAGCCTTTAAGTAGACCTTTCATGTTCATTAATGAAAAACGAAAGCATATTTATTCTTCAAAAAGGAGTACTGTCCATTTCGTTTAAGTTAGGTATCATCAGCAGGTAAGGCTGCCTCGTTGTCCGAGTGGTCGCAAGTGCGACTGCCGGGCAAGGGGTCTCGGGTTCGAATCTCGGGTCGGGCAAAGTATTACTGGGTTGTTAAAAATTCTCAGTGGTACCACGGAGTCTGGATTTGTGTCCGGTATATTGCAATAGGCTCACCCCCTATTACATGGGACGAATAACATAAAATAGTGAAAAGTGGGTGTTACATGGTACTCACAGTGGCACCTCCTTCGGGGATAAAAGGCGTTATGTTATATTATGTTATGTTATGTCATCAGCAGGTATTGTGCAATAAAATGTGTGTGTTATCTAGTCTGCTGATGATATCAGAAGGTACCACTGGTTAACCTTTCCCCCTTAGTAAGTGTTAATAGATTTCTTGCTTAGTTATATTATGCGTTAGTTAGATATATACGTTAGTAGTCGTGGTGGCACGAAGGTTCAATGGTTCGAAAAATACCAACAGCAAAGTACTAATGTGACTTTTTCCGAGTTATAAGTACTTTCTAAGATTAATGAGCCACCACTGACGAACGGTGAAGGAAAACATCGTGAGGAAACCTGGGCTATTAGCTTGTGTGTGAAATCACCAACCCGCATTTTTTTTATGGCATAAGCCGGTAAACGAACAGTCGGATCACCTGCTAGTAAGCAATCGGCGTCGCCCATGTATACCTGGAACACCAGAGGCGTTACAAGTGCGTTACCAGCCTTTTGGGGATTAGCGGTTTGAGGATCGTTGGGGATTCAGGGATTGGGGTGATTGGGAGAAGGGAGGGGGTAATTAGGCATCCAGTAACCTCACTCACCCGACGAAACACAACGCAAGCGTTGCTTCACGTCGGTTTTCTGTGAGGCCGTGGTAGAATAACTCCGGTCGAGCCAGCCCATTGGTGCCGAAGGCTCTCCCACACTAAATTGAGCAAACGTGGTGATTAATGGTCAAACCTTCTCCTGGTGGTGTCGTGGTCAGCAGTCGCCACTAGACTAATAATGATACGTTCGTTTTTGTACATTATGAAAACAAACTACATCATTGTAAAATAAGATAAGAAACTCAATACATACTTTAATTTCAATTACGTACGCCATTACTAAATGTCGAAAACTATCTCTTACTTGTAAACTGATTATTCTTCTCGTCACATTTCCATTTCAAAATCTACAATGATTGCTGCGTGTCGAATAACTAACAACTTTATGCGAATTAATATAAACAAATTGGTTTAGTTATACACGCTAAGTCGCTAATATTGAATGAAATAGACTATAGCGACCAAGACTCAAAACTCTGCAAATGCCAATAAATAAAATCGATACAAACCTGGTAATTTAGATAGGCAGTGAAAAGAACATCTATATATATAAAAGAAAGTCGTGTTAGTTACACTATTTATAACTCAAGAACGCCTTAATCGATGTAGATGAAACTTGGCAGGGAGGTAGCTTAGAACCAGGAGATGGACATAGGATACTTTTTATAGAATACTTTTTTTTACTTTTTACCGAAAATTACAAACGGGAACGGGGGGAAAATGGGATTGCGCGTACGAAGTCGCGGGCAGAAGCTAGTTTTGTATAAACCTAGCCCACATGGAAGAAAAAGTACATTTCTAAATAGGTAGGTACTTAATTCTACGAGTACCTAAACTTTTTTCAATTCGAGAATTGCTTAATGGAGTTCTCCTAACATATGGCAAACCACTTGTAAAGTACTAAGTGATTCGAAGATTTCCTAACTTTATGGATGCTCCTTCGCAGTGGAATCGCAAAGGTTTGTGAAGCGTAAAAGATGTCAATATCCCTTCACTTTATGAGCGTCCGAGTGACTATAAAATTTGACATTGCTCCACATCGAATAGGGATGAGGGATGATGTTTTAGAAATATACAGTCGGTATTTGTGTTTAAGTGTTGTCCGTTAGAAAATAGTGGTACCTGTACCTCTGTAGAAAATATCTACATTTATCACCACACTACTCCTTTAGCGGGTACCGTAAGAGCCGCTTAAGGGCCCGCATATGACAGAGACAGAGCAGCAGAGCTCTGATATCCCTGAACATATTAAACTGCGCTTTCCAACTTGCCTGCCAAGCGTGGCGATTCTGGCAAAACCTCTTATTTAGAGCAGGTTCATAGTCCAGTAGAGAACTGTAGCCGGCTGCTGATGATAACGATCATAGCTATTATTTCCGAAGGTCTGGGCGAATGTAGTAATTTACCTTTGTATCCTAAACATTGTTTTTAATTGTAATTACCTCTATAATCCGCCGTAATATTATTATGAATTTATATCCATCATATTCATTAGTAAATGTCATAAAATTGTGTTGTTAGTTTGACATCCTCCGTGATTTGATGTAATCTCTTACCAAATCCATGTTTTTATCATATCACTGCGACATATACACCTGCTAGATACCAACTTCCAATCATTCATCTAGCAAGATTATTTCAGTCAATCTAAAAAATCTATAGCATAACCCTAAAACCGTTAAATCTGTCATGCTACGAATGTCCCCTAGTTCTGGCAACCCCGGCGCAGTCGTAAACTTGTTTATGGCCCCGTCAACTGAATGCCGTTAACTCGTTAACTGTTCTCACTGACCACTCGACGTGTTACTGTCATTTCATTATTTTATGATCTCTGTGATATATCCATTGTATATGGTGGAAAGGGCGTAAGGTCTATAATTCGATTCTCGTATCTAAAAAAAAAATATTTCTTTTTTATACCACAGTGTTGGCAAGAAAAGCACACGGCGGTTACCGTGGCCTATGAACGCTTGCAACACTTGGGGCATTACATTATACGTAAGTCATATGGAGAGGCCTATGGTTAGAAGGCTCGTTTCTCTCTTTAGCTGATACTATGTCGGTGATGAGTGAGTTTGAGTGAGCGAATGAGTTTTAGCACAGAAGAGGACCTATTATAGCAAGGGTACACCGTGCTAAGGCTATAATAATATGCAACTTGAATGGGCCAGCTCGAACTGGAAAGGATATACCACCCTCTCCTAGAATACCAATATAAAGTAGCGACGTTTGGCACGTTTACGCCATGGTAGCCAAAATGTAGATATACGCAAGACACAATGCGTTATCTATTGTGTCTCATACGCCGACAGATAAGGGGGTAATAGGTAACGAGTTCCGGATGTCCAATGTCCAAACTAGGAAACCTAACAACTGCCCCATTATTTGGCGTTTATTGCTCCCCAATAATGATAGCATCTGAAGTCATAGTCTGGTGCACTATAGCTTATCTTTGACAATGAAAGAAGTATGCTAGACGTGTGTGGTATGTTTTATTATTCCACCAGACGGACATTAAAAATAATTGTCATACACCCGAATACTAAAAGGCTACTCAATTTTAAGTTGTACTTAAATATCGTGCCGTCTCTGTCGTTTTACTAAAAACTTGTAAGTGCGCCTTAAAATTGAGTAACGTTTCAGTATTCGGGCAATAATCCCTTATTCTACAAGGTGAAAGAAAAACACAGGTTTTCGAAACATGACATTTATTCAACAAAATCTCTACACACTGGTTACAATTCTTGCATTAAATATAATAATAATCTGAAAGGTACTATTTGGTGTTATAAATTATTACACAATAACAAAATAAGTAAATATCTTAATATGCATTTATAAATATATCGACCAAAACAAAAATATACAACAATTTTATCAACATATAAAATTTTTGTACATAAAAACACGAAATATTTCATTTTTCATTAATATTATTGTTCAAATCACCTACTGTAGGGTAATATACTCTCTTAGTAACCGCTAATCTATGGAATATATTAATTAAACATTTAAATTTATATACGTTTTAAGCGTCAATCTCAAGTACAAGTGACTACGGGCTCCGAACAACTAGTTTATAAACTTCTAATTTAGCTCACAGACGAAACGTTCACAAAACATACAAACTGTACAGACAACCAGCAATTCAACATACCCCCTGTCAAATATCTTAAAAACAACTTTATCTTCTAGTAATAAAGTCTAAAATCTGTTGAAGAAGGGAGTAAGTTTAAAGTGCTGGCGTTTGTATATAATATTAGTATTATAATTAAATTATCAGATCCCTGAATAGTGAATATAATTCATATTTGATATGACAAAATAATAAAGTAAATATTGCATTAAAGTGTTATAATGTAGTTATCGCACCATTTCATATTAAAATTAATCAGATTTTATTTCAGTGACAGTTCAAATCTCACATAGTCAGTTTCATTCATATGTTTAATTATTTTTAAATAATATTCACGTTCACGAGGTATTTTCAGCTTTACTTTATATTAGTCACAAAATATTATTTTACTGTAGCAATTCAATACATTTATGCAAAGTGTTGTAGGAATTGTCACGTCATGTAAAATGGATAAATAGGTCATTAACTTTTAACAAAACTTCACAGAGCTGAAATACCCCGCGATAAATAAATAAATATTACATCAATACATAAGACAGACACATCAAATTAGGCCAGTTAAACTGCCAAATGATACATAAACAAACACGGAATACGAATTTTTAAATATGGTAACATTCATCCCTTTATACTCTGTGCCGCTGTCTCATACAACACGCAAGGCAGTGATTTTAAAGGTGAAAACAGACTTTACACACACCATGCCACAAGACGTCTCAAACAAAGCACCCTTAATGAGGGCTTACGTTTTCCCGCAGATCGCGCTAATGTAGTACGAGGTCTGGTTATCCTGTCAATGTAACTGTCAAAAATTGCCTGTCCAATGACTTGAAAGTAGGAGATTCTCTATAGACAAACAGGACTACAAGCTACATTAGCGACATCTAGTTAACACAACAACGTTAGTTATCATTACGATAATTTTAAAGAAGTGGTTGCGTGTTATGACGTAGTGTGATGTAAATATGTTTGCCCCTCAAAGTTCGTATTCCATAAAATACAATATGATTAGTACTCGTGGCAAAATTACTAATGAACAAAGATGTTTTGTTCAATTAACGCTAATACCTACTACAATATTATTTAATAATATTGTTCTGGTTCACTGGTAAATTAGAGCTAGAATTTCACTAGATGGTAAATTCCCGGTTTATGTCTTTATCCAAATTTCCGAAAACATTTTTGAAAATTATTGGACGATAGTAGGTAAATACTTAAATAGTTTTATCAGTTATTACGCATCACAATAATGCGACGGCCATTAAAAATGTTAAATGACATTATGACGTGATTTTTCGTAATGAAATCTTAACAACTTTTAATACAAATAATAAATATCCAAACCAGTTTTATTGTCTGTTCAAAACAATTTTATCAAAAAAGGAAACCATAAACTGACTTATCACAAATTCAATTAATATTAACTAAATGCGAATGTCGCGCAGCCCACTGATCGCCGTGACTGCGCACGTTCATGAGGAAGAACCCCTCTGTGGTTCGAAACTAGTAGAGCTTTTCTCAGTATATTCACGTGAGTAACCCGCGATTTTTAGTTAATTTAATATGTCTCACGATAATTATCAATAAATATTAATGACAAAATTAAAAAGAGATTCATGAAGAAAAAATTATATGATTAATTAAATAAACATAACATTCTTAATCCATGAACGCACGCACACGCACACACGCACTTTTTACCAATTATATATTAAACTTGCATTAAGCTAAATAAACTTGTATGTAGCTAGTAATAAAGCTCAATTTACCAGTGAACCGTCGATTATAAAGTTAAGATGAACATCTATTAACAGCTATACAAAACAATAATGACTAGAGTTAGAACCTATTCATACGTTACTAAGGGGATCAGCAGTATTCATCTACGACCAGTCTCAACAAACCTGCCTATCTGTAGATTTACTTCTACAGATTTTGTTTGTTTGTTTTTTTGTTTGAAGACGCTAATCATGCATGTATAGAGAAACGTAATAGGTCATAACACATTATGTTTCGACCAATAGCAGTCAAGCAGTGGTTGAATCCGCGCAGGAGTAGTTACTTTTCGACATTAGCTCCACACAAAATTACATCTCTCGATTTGCTATTAAGACTGGCCATAAGTCTCCATTGTAGCTAAGTCTAGTTAGATTGTCAATCTATTGCTAATTGGAATTACTAAGCTGATACTTATACTGCATACTATAAGGTGCATTATCGCGCAACAAAACGAAGGTAATTTGATTCATTTTTATCATGTCATTTTGAGAGAGCTGATACTCTCTACGTCATATACATATTACATTACACGGCATTGTTGTAATTGCTTTTAGGTTTAACCTCAACTAACATCCTTAAATCCATTAAATCCATCCTTAAACGCTTACCGCTTAACATAACTTTCCAGATGTTTATTTTCTTTGAAAGTTTATCATAAATGATGCAGTATTTTATGATCATGAACAAATCTATGTAAACTTAGCCAGAATCGAGATTTAGATGAACATAAGACGCCCTAAGAATACGAACTCAATGCAACCAACGAACGATGACATTTAACATTCACTATACAAATTAAATTGTACTTTAATCAAACAGCGTTAAGGACTAAATTAGGTAGTTATATTATAATCCCTTGTTAGGACAATAGGCTTTGTATGCCTTACGGCAAAGCTCGAGCGCTTTGGGACTTCGAAACAAGTGGTGATTACCGCATGGGCAATTATTTTTCAAGAAATATTCTAAAGAAACGGTAGAGAAGGGCTCTTTGAAATTGGACCTTATTCAGTATTATTTTAAGTGATATTTGAAGTAAATATGTAGACAGCTTTTATCTTACTTGAACTTACTTAAGAATTTTTTAAGAATGTATGTATTTACGTGTAATCCACGCTCGTTCCCAAGTCTCCATAGAACGATTACCCTAGTTTGACACCATGTTATTGCACTATGGGTACAACCTCCCCGCCCGAAACATTCGACAGTACAAACTATATTAATAAAAAACACGAGAAATACATCAAAATCTACGTTGAAACATATTTAATATGGGGGTAAAATCCGGTACAATCCGGTTAGACAAGTACTACCATTAATATGAATTAAATGTAGACACAGCTAACATCCACATCACAATTAGTTACCACATTAGGCGTTTAATATTGCTCGTATTTAGGAATCTCTCATTAACATTAATATTATCCTACGTGCACGTCTAATGTTCCGGGGGGCGGAGCTAACACACACACGGACACACGACGTACGTTACGACTACACTAGTATTTGTGCGTATCGACCTAGTATTATACAAGTTCACACTCCCCGCCGCCGGCCGAACTCAATACTCATATACATACACCGATTACTCTAGTTATACATAAATATATTTATATATTTACTTCATATACTTATTGCTGCATCTGTTACACAGATAAATGAAGAGCTCGACATCTCACTTACATTACTTAATTGTACTCCAAGGTTCAATGAGAATACCAAAACTTTTACTTTTTAAAAACTGCTTTGGTTGGGATACACGAATATGGCATTTGAATAATACGTTTGGAATTTTATTAAGGTCCCCTATAACTTATCGCCAGGTCTGTGCACCAACTGGAATAGATGTGAACATTGCCTGCCTTACACTAACCTAAAAGAACTTCCATACTAATCTAAATCTTACTCTAGACTAGTCAATGAAATCGCCTAGATTAGAAATATACAATAACCTATACAGAGGCTTATTTAATAATATTCGAACCTCATCCCTAATGGTGGGTGCTTAACACTACATGTTGAGTGTGGACCCACCTTTACATAATATCTGAGATTACACATTACACAGGCAAGTGATCATATTATAATTCGTAAATAAAAGTATTTTTGTCCCTGAATTAACATCGCAACTGTTCAATGTAGTATAAAACATCAATGTACTTAGAATTTATGGTATGTCCATATGTTCCAGTTGGTCACCCGGCTACACCTACAGCTACAATACAAGCTAAACATTCAAACTTGTCTCTCAAAATGAACATCATCTAACCAATGGCCTAACCGAACAATAAAATAACATCTATATTTATTTATTGCTTTCACGTATTCCGTTTCTCGGAAGACGTATGGTCTAATCTATTAGGTACTCAAGCCAAGATTGTACAAATCTTTTACGGAGTTGAATTATTACAAAAAATGGCACCGGTTTTAAAAATATTAAGTACATCTGTCATTAGGGGTTTCATAGTATATCAAACGTGTACAACGAACATTTATAGAGTACAATACAGTGGAAACTCAACAATACTTGTGACATTAGCAACTGTCACTTAAAGGCAATATCATCTGTCACAAATAACATCAATAGAAACTTGTCATTTAGGCCTAGATTCCTTCTAAAATTACCTACTATAAAGAGGGGTCCTAAATAAATTACTAGATATATCCAATTATCTAATTAGGAATTGTTTAAGAGGTAGTGGACCAAGGTATCCTGTTGAAGTAGCTTTGTATGGCAAGGTTTTTAAATGCATAAAGTATAGCATTCCTATATGGCAACTAATTTCTATGGCTTTCATATTAAGTAACACTTGGTGGAAAAATCAAGACAATGTTTAAAATAGACTTATTAATTTTATGGATTTGCAAAATCGTCTCCATCGAGAGCACGGTAGTGGACCGCCAAGTTTAGATATTCTGTACATAATTTTACCTTCACAGTTATTCGAATTCCTTTCACTTTGACTCATATAATTCGTAAGACATTTACATTAAAACAGATAGACGTTTTAGTATCTCACTTTATCTTAGGCCTCATTTACTAAGTTGACTAACACAGACTAAGCATACATTAACTTTATTGCTCTCGAACAAATTGAAGAAAGGCATATAGAGCAAAGATTTTGGCATATTTAATGCTGTTTACTTTTATATTAGTGCCTGTAACATTTAAATATTCGATAATAACAGATCACAATTTATTGCGACTCGCAATCTCGCGCAAACAGCATTCAAATATTATAGAAGTTAAAAATAAAATGCTAAATGTTACTTATCCCTCTTTTACGTAACAATAAATAGTAGCATCACATTGAGGTAGAAGAAGGGGCATATAAAATTCAATTGGTTTAATTAATGCACGAAAATCTTAATAGATATTCCATGCATTGAAACTTTTTGGTTATTTTTTAATTACATATCAAAAGTCATATAGTTTAAGTAGTATGTGTAAAAGTTTAGTTAATCATAGAGAATAGAAACTTTCAAAGACATAGTTGCCAATTAAAAAAATAAACTTGAATATACGTACCTAAACCTTAATAAGTACGTTAGTTTCTATTACATTTTATCATATCAATACATTTTCGTCGTTTAATGGTTATTATACCGTGGTAGACATAACAAAAGTTATGTATCTTAAAGTTAAGATTTTCTTGCTTATCGCAATGTCAGTTTTATGGAATATTTTACATATTCACATAACAATATCTTATCCTTTCCATAGTTGATAGTACAAAGATCTTACGGACTGTTGAACCTCCATGTGGTGTGTTTAAGGCGATGTGTGGTGCCTTCTTCTTCGTCGGAAGACCAGTGCGAAGATGCTTCGAAGACGTCGCCACCGTCTGCGTCCACCGCTTGTCGAAATACCTGTTCCCAATATTGATGCCTGAAAAATAAGTAATTGGTTTTAAAACGAATTGGACTTGGCGATGCACTGCCGTGCCTAGGGTTACCAGGTGAAAAATTAACATTATTAACAATTTCTTTACTCAAAACATAAATAATAGGTAAAAATTGTACATATTCACAAAAAAAGGTGTAATGTAGACATAATGTATACCTGTCTTTGTCTCTCCAGCCGTCGTATTTCCCTAACGAGCGCGTGGAAGGCATCGTCCACAAAATGTCTGAGTGCTGCAGACGTCTCAAAGAATGGACAGCCGAGCTGCGTCGCGAGTGCCCTGCCCTCTTCTGTCGTCACCTATACACATGTTTTATATTAATGTCTCATTATTCAGATCCTATTTTCTAGTAGTCTATTTTGTAGAAGCTTAGGCGTGATATGTTGTGTATGTAAATTCGTATGTATATTTGTAAACCACGCAGATAGGAAAGAAAATTTTAAAGAGTTCAAATATAAAACTAGTAAATACAAAAAAAAAATAGAAAAGACATACCTGTCTAAACCTGGGAGCAAGATCCAGTTTATTCCCGACAAGCACAAGCGGCAGTCTCTCGGAGGGCCTCGCTTGTGCCAGTAGTCGCCTGTATTCGGCGGCCGCGCGGAACGACCGCCGGTCTGTCACCGAGTAACACAGCACAAACCCCTCGCCGCACCGCATGTATTGTTCCCTCATTGCCGTGAACTCCACCTGAATAGATGACAATATTTATCATAATGCTTCATTCATTGAAGGAGTTAAATTCACATAAATAAATAAACAAAAATTAACACTAATCACAACACACTAATACTATAAATGTAAACGTTTTTTAGTTTGCTGTGTTCCACGGCCAAACATGCTGTACACAAACATTTTATTCAACATCTTGTTACCTACCATGTTTTGTGCAAATAAATGATTTGATTTGATTTGTATGTTTGTCCGTCAATCACCCTGAAAGTACTGAACGGATTTTGATGAAATTTGGTATACAGGGCCATAACCATGGCTGATTCAGGTGATAGGATTCTTTTTATCCTGATTGAATGCTCCCATGGGATAAAATAGGAACCACATTTTATGTGGACTAAGGAGTGGGCAACAGCTAGTAAAGTCACGTAAACACCATGTTTTGCTGAAAATTTTTAATATTACTTTGCCTGACAAGAAATTAACCTGAGATCTCAAGTAATCATTCAACCAAAGAGACAAGTAATGTGACTATTGCAAGAAGGTGCTTTTCTTATGTGCATTTTATTTGCAGGACGTATGTTATGCGTTTCTGGAGAATGGAAAATAATACTAGTATAATGCCGGAATACTGAAACGCTACTCAAATTTAAGACGCGCTTAATTAAAGTTCTATATCTACAAATTCTTTGTAAAATGACAGAGATGGCATGATATTTGAGTACAACTTAAAATTGAGTAGCCTTTCAGTATTCGGGGGTAAGTCTATCATTAGGATCACCAACCTGTCCTGCAGTGTCCAGTATGTCCAACAAAGCTGGCTCTCCATCTATCACTGCTTGCTGTTGGTACGAGTCCTCTGTAAGCATAACCATGAACATTACGGGACATATTCTAATAACCCATACAAAAAATGTAGTCGTACAATGTAAAATTTGTGTGCAGCATCAAAACATTACTTTCTGACCTAGGAACAAAATATTTATTCTTTTTGTGCCAATAAAATTATTTAGATCAAATTAGAATTTTTTTCTAAAAAATTAAATGATTTTTAAAATGAGGGTAAATAAGGTTTTGATTAAACATTATCAGATTTCCAGATGACATTGCAAGTGGATAGTGTTCTTTAGAATATATTGATAAACCGAAAAATAATGTATAAATAAAATAATAAATACATAAATCACTTCATAACAGGTATTATTTCATTTTATATGAATATTTTCTTCTCAATGTTTAGCTCCTTATGAAACATTTGTAATATAAACAATTGCTACACTGTTATCAAATGTAAACAGTATTATAAAAGCACTCCAAGTGTTTAGCATATAGCAACTGTAGACTAAACAAACACCAAGTGACAGTACTCAATCAATCCATATGGAACCAAAATGACCAGCAAATATGAGCATTGTTCTCGTCATACCTACGACCACTAGTTAATTTCGAATGTAAACAATGGTCGGAATGTGTTAATTCCGGCAAGTACCTATAGTAGGGTCATGGTAGTCCAAGAAGCTGTGACTGACGAACTGCAGCGTGACGGCGGACTTGCCGACGCCGCCGTCGCCCAGCACCACGATCTTGTAGACGCGGAGGCCGCGCGACGTGCCCGCAGCCTCGACCGCCATGCCGCCGCATGCCTGCGCCCGAGAGCCGCGCCCGCCACCTTCACACCGCAACCACCGCCATGGCCCGCCGCACACGCCCCCGCCGAACACTAACACCACCGTGCCGAATTATCTTACACCACTCAACACTAGGAAAACCCTTTCATTTAACAATGCACATTTTGGTTTATATACAAATAATTTAGGTGTCTTCTATTTCTTCAATAAAAAATCGACAGCTGATTGAAAGCGATTGACATTTCGATTTTGTTTTGATAGGTTGGCCATCTTTAGCTATTATTTGCGTTCGGTTCGTTCCCAAAAATACGAAAACTAGTAAAAATAAACTGATTCGTATTAGTTTATATATAACACAAATAGAGAGTTTATCTTTTTCAAAGAAAGTGATTAAATGTAGATCATATAGTCTTGTTTGTCATATATTCTATTTGTCATATATTTGTCATATAGTCTTCCATATCCATAGTAGTAATTTAATTTGTTTTTTATTGAACGCATCTACAATAGTTTTCGTCATGTTGGTACAGTTTGAAGTTGTCGGTAGCGTTCTAAAAGTTGATTTGAAACCTCAATGGATCATTGAAATACAAAGAAAATGTTATTTCACTTTAAAAACTAACAACAATAATATTAAGTCTTAAAAAGTCAGCTTCGCATAACAATCTAATCATTATTTTTTGCGTTTGATGTAAGGAAAATCTTAGTGCGTTTCCCAAATCCAAATGCACATTATGTCATTGTCAATCAAAAGTGATTGTCAACAAAATCACTGGGCAGCTTCTATGTATTGTTTTCTTTTGATTTGATAAATAAATAAAGTTCCCAGCCGATAATGGCCCATATACAATTCGTTGATGAATTAGTTCGAGAGTATCTACTTTATCGAGGATTTACATCAACAGTGAAAGCGTTTGACAATGATTTGAAGGCTGATAAAGACAAAGGTTTTAGAGTTGATAAAATAGTTGAACAAATTGTACATTATATTAATGTTTCCGACCTGAACGGATTTAAGGACTATTGGTCGCACCTTGACGTCCTTGTATTCTCAAAATTGGAGATTCACGTTCAACCTGGTAAGGAGATAAATGATTTCTTTTCACACTTTCTAATGTCTGAATTGCACGTAATTCTACACCATGTATTCTCTTGTTGTAGCTGTTCGCAAGCTGGAATACAGTCTGTATAAGTTGTATTTAGTGACAGCAGCGCAAAGTACAGGTGGAGCACGAAATGAGAGGATCACAGACTTCTTATCTAAAATGTTACCTGAACTGCAAGGACAGACCGAGTGGAGAGACTGGTTCAGTAAGTTCTAGTTGGTTTTTAATATGTATATTATATATATTTAGTAATATAAACCGAGTTACAATGAACCAATTGGAGTGTTTGTTTTTTCTTATAAGTAAAAAACTGACCTATTAAATAATTTTGTTTTTATAAAGATTGATAACTATCCTATAACAATTATAGAGTTCGAAAAATCCAAAACAATCTGACTCCAGAGAAACCTAATAAACCACCTATACAACCACCACATTTTACTTTAAATGAGACCCTCCATTATAGAATTCAATATCTTTCCAGTGCTGCCATTTATCCAGAAACCAGAAGAGAACCCATCATTCAGTCTGTACTTCACCAGAGCATGGCAGGACAGTGTTCTAGTGTCACTACACAATCTGCTGGCGACAGTGTTCCAGTGTATGCCACAACCCACTCTGACCAGCTATGAAAGTGATGCCGCCATGGTAAAGAGACTTCAGGACAAATTGGCTGCTGTGTCAGGGAAGGTGATTATTGAAGCCTGCTGTTTGATTAGTACATAAGTAATTTTTTGTGAGGGGAAATTCATCAAATGATTTCATCACACTTGGTGGAATGGGTCAGACAAACTTTTACTGACTAAAACCACCCTGTTCTAGCTTTTTTATACCTTTTGACGGAACCACTACTGTGTTTGGTTAAGCTCACTCGCGTCCCTGGCAGGCGTAGACACCATGATCTTAATAGGCTGTCTGTGATAGTCTGATGGTTCTTTGACGCGCGCGCGGTACGTATATTATTCCACAATACTTTCAATTAATTTCCAAATTCTTTATTTCCAGACTCAACCACAACAAACAGAGAAGACGTCACCAATAGGTCATCAGTCCCGACTGTCCCAGTACTCAGAGCGACTCAGTGGCCCGTTACCCCTAGTTGATGACTTTTGCGCCGTGCCTTCGGAACAACTGGAGAGCGGAGTGCGCGAAGCCAAGGGGCTCCGGGGCTTACTACGACAAATGGGAGGCAGTCCCGTAATGGGCAGGAAAGCCAGTCGATCTCACAGCCAAAACTAACTTGTAAATTTCCTCTACCTATATTATATCTGTAAATACATTCCTGTTATTTTATTGTGTGAGAGTACTATATGTTATTTTATGCTACAAATAAATATAATATTAAGCTGTACTACTTTTATTGTTTTATTTGGAATTATTAAGTTGTGTTATACAATGCATCCATCATATCATCCTATTATGTTGATGTATTTCTTATTTTACTCTACCACTGTATTTAAAAAGGAATGATCGCAATGATATGCTTTGTTCATTGATTCACACCATATTCTTACTATACTCTTTGTCTCTTTGATAATGACATAAAATGCACTAAATAGATAGTGACCTTTACCCAGCCAAATATAAAAAAGTTACACGTGACAACTAACAATCAAGGACGTTACAACCAACTAACAATCCAACAAAATGTCAACCTAAAATTCCTGTACAAACACAAACAAAATCACAACCCCCCCAGTTCAATAAACAATAACAATCTTGATTATATTCCGAACTAAATTCAAAGTCATCACCCAAACATGGCGCACGCATTTTTCGCGGATTCGGCAAAAAGGTCAGAACGCCGTAATAGAAAATGGTACATGGACAACTTGTTGAACGTACTGCAAGCAGCCAAGGAAAACCAGGAGAGAGAGATCGATGCATCTATTGCGCTTGCTGAGGAACTTATGCGGGTGGGTACTAAATGAAAATAAGGCTTTTGAAGAGGTAGCAACAACGACTGCCGAGCAAGAGGTCTCGGGTTTGATTCCCGGGTCGGGCAAAGTATTACTGGCCTTTTTTTAATTGTCAGTAATAGCACGGGGTCTGGAATTGTGCCCGGTATATGCCAATAGGCTCACCCCCTATTACATGAGACTCATAACATAAATAGTCAAAAAGTGGGTGTTATATTTAATTGTATAGTGGCAGTACAATTGTCGTAATGTTCACCTCTGTCTTCCTCTTTGGGGATAAATGGCGTGATGTTATGTTAAGAGGTAGGCTCTACATTCGCACATTTGAAGATGAGACTGTCTAATAATCTGATAAAACTTTTCTCGACTGCATTCTATTGTTAATTATGATTTATTGACACTAAACAATACTTTGGGTGTCGCTGACCATTAGGCACATACCGAATGTACCTAGTTTAAGTCAGGGCCACGTCTTACCTTCATGTTACCTAGTCAATTCCAGAGATTAAATGAGCCTCAACCGCTGCCAAAAGTGGTGCCACTGCGGCGTGTGGTACCCACTGAAATAGACGCCGTGATGTACCCGATAGAAGAGGAAGTCCTCGACATACTACAGAAAAGTACTCATAAAGGGTCTGCCAATAGATATCTAAAGGAGAGATACAAAAAAGCACCGGACGAAAAGTTAGTACATGGTACAAGTTAGTGTATTAGTAATTCATTAAAATAAGGTTTTATGGCCTTTTATTTATTGTAGGTTAAGCAGAAATGCACTTATTAAAATTCAACTTACATTTCACCGCAAACATCGTGTGAGTGAGGCTATCGGATGCCCAATTACTCCCCCCCCCCCCCGTGTTCCGAATCCCCAATTCTTCCACAATCCTCAAAAGGCTGGTAACACATTTGTACACCCCTGGTGTTTCGGATGTCCATGGGCGACGCCGATTGCTTACAATCAGGTGATCCGTCCGCTGGCTTACCACCTTATCCCATAAAAAAATATTAAAATGCAACATTTCACGACAAAGCAACAAGACAAAACATTATTTCATGCGAGAATCAAACTTCAAACACATAACAACCGGTCACCCAGCCATTATGCCAGTGCCAACCGTGCCACTGTCAGATCCACTTTAATAATATGAGTGTATTTTAAATAATAAACCTTCTTGTAGATTTCTGTACCGCGTAGCTACGAGTTGGGATTATGGCTGGCAGCAGAAACAAGCTAGGTTGAAGGCGCGCGACGTGAACTTTGGCCGAAGCTTTATATTGCGGCATACCTTCTACCGCAAGAACAACCTGGCACCCGACCCGCCGCATTATGGCCAGCCCAGTGGCGGCCAGACCTCGATTTGCAGCGAATATTCTTGTAACTTCAATTAGTAACTTGCTAGGATAAGCTAAGATAAAATACACAACGAACAAACTATAATACAACAGTTCATCAATATTTTCAATAAAATTGGTATAAATAATAGACGAAATATAGCAAAAAACATATATTTTATAATTTTATTATTTACAATAATTCAACTTTTATTTACATATTAACAACAGCAAATGTACCCTTTGTCTAAGGCCACATCTAACTGTTCGAAAGGGAATTACTATAAAATAAAAAATGTGTACAGAGTTCTTTCAATTTTGTTTTTACGAAAGATCGTGTGATTAAGAGGTTGGTCGTGTTTAATCTCAATAGAATCATTTCTGGATAAAGAAAACAGTTGTCTCTAGTATATTACAAAAATAATATGAACATGGAAAGATATCAACAGTATTGTGACACTATGTACTATGGTGAAACACTCTATTGAGACCAACTACAACAATCAAATGCTACTATAAAATTAATTAACCAGCATATCAACAACATCCACTCACTCCTAACAAGATACTAAGAAAATAACTAATAAAATAAATGTTAATATAATTAATAATAAATATGAGACATTTTGTTCTTTCTCAAGTTCATATTTTGACACATTATGTACAATTATTTTATATATCAGTCCGTATTATCTGCATAAACTTTTACTTCGAAATTTGTCCACAATTCAACTGTGTATTGTGCAAAATAAGACAATTTATTATGCTCTCTCTCCTTTGGCGTGTTGTCTATGTTCCAGGGTTAATCAAGTTACAGGCATGTTATATACTCCAAGTATGGCCCCTTCACCTCCCGGGGGGAAAGACCAACAATGTAACTATTCATTACTGCATCATCTGCATTTATCAAGGCTTCAACAATATTCATATAAGCAAACATGTACACATTAAGGCCCAACTACTAGAAGTTCTACTTTTTAAGAAGTAGGCATGTATCTGTTGAAATGGCAAACCATTGAAAGGTGAATAGTAATGTCACAGAATAAACTGTTTGTGCTGGACTACACTAATTGCATGTGCTGGATACTGTGTAGCTGGGCCTCCAGGACGGCAAAACAGTATATCATACTGTTTAGCCTCACTTTGTACATGTACTTAAAGTTTCAGTGGCACTAAAGCAGTCTATCACAACAAAAGAAAGTAACAAAAAGTATATTTAGAAGAAAGGTAGATCAGCTGCATGCTGCAAATCCTAACAGTTATTTTCAATAAGGCAGTTACATAATTGTACTTAAGTAGGTGCAGCAATTAATTTACAAATTGTAAACAAAATGCTTACAAGCCATATAAACTTCGACAAGTACTGACACTGCCTTTTGTATATAACCCCATAAAAAAAACATTAAATAGAAATGTCATTTGTTAATTTGATACTGATTACGGTAACTTCCCCTCAGCTCGCTTCACATGTGATGATGATAAATGAATGAGATCAGACATTTATGAGAACCAATATAGACGATAGTAGCAGGACGAGTGCCGCAATACCTGGTGTCGCGACATCGCCGCGGTGTACCCACGGTACACCCAGACACATACTAGTCTGATATGATATTATTGTCACAACTTTATACAAACTCAACAATCACTCAGAGATGATCCAGTGTCATGTAGCCTATCAGAAACCAAGCAGCTTTTACACCAATATTTACAAATGATGTAATGGAGCAGTTGGTTTCACAGTATATCTGCATATTCCATGACATTAGGGGAATGAGGGGATACAATTGAGCAATATTAATTGCCGTATTCTACAACCCTAACCACAGCGTGACTGATGAACCCAAGGGTGAGGATGTACAATGAAGATGATGTTAATTGACCGTACAAATCAAGCTTTACCTATTAATTACTGGCTAGGTTAGTCGGATCCCCTCGGCTCCGCGACGGGAGCAGTCACACCAACACGCGCGCAGTATCCTCGTTATAATCAGATCGTAACGTCCGCACACGTCACAAGGTTCCACACTATCACTATGAACGTCTGTTAAGTCACTGGCGTGGAATATCACTGCCGGGAATAGGTCCTGGAGTCCCCCCTTAGGCCGATGACAGTGATCTTAAGGTTGAGTGTAGTAGTAGAGCGCTCGCGGGCCGGCTCGGGCCCGGCGCAGTCCCACGCGCACTAGGGCTGCGGCGGCGGCAGCGCGGGCGGCGGGCCGCTCGTCCACTGCACCAGCGCGTGCTGCGCCAGCTGCGTCGCCTGGAAGTGGTCCTTCAGCAGCGCCTGGGAGAAGTTGCAGTGCATCTGGTACGCTTCATTCTCCCGCTCCGAGTCGCCCGCCAGTCGGTACAAGTCTGAAGATCAAAATGAGTGTCAGAGTTTACGCGAAATTTGAGGTAACAATATTTATTGTTATTTCTCCTATTAACCCTGCCATGAGCCAAAAATAGTACCTTTCAATATAGCAGATGCCCAGAGCTGCACGTGCACGTCGGGTATCTTGCTGGCCAGCTGCATGGCGGGTGTGACCATGTTCATGCTCTCGCGGGAGTTGTTGATGGACAGGAAGATATGTCCCAGCAGCACCAGGGAGCAAGACGTCAGTCTGTTGAGATCCTCTGCGTTCGCCATCTTCAGCGTCTCACGGAGGTACCTCCTATATAAGACAAACAGCAATGAGTAAAACAATAACGTCGATATCATGGTTATTATAGACATTCTGAGGAATCTAATGTGACTTACTTGGCTTCATTATACCGAGCCTGGAAGAAAGCTTGTAGTCCCAATACGTAGTAAGAGGCAGCTCGCAGCCCGTGCGCGTACGCCGGTAGCGCTTCTGGCCTCACCTAGACATAAATATTACATTAATATTATAAACTATTTTTAAAATCCCATCAAACACACATGACAATTATGCTTACCAGAGAAGTCTTTGAGAAATGGAAACTAAAAGTTAATACAAAATAATAATAATTTCAGTGAATATATGATTAATATTTTTACCTGTTCCATAAGTATGGTCAGTTCACTGTCTCTCCTCCCTCGTAAATATACAATCGCCAAGTTGAGCTTCGCGAACATCCATAAATCTCTTTCTTGTGACATCTGTAAACAATAACAAATACTTTTCTGAAAACCGCATCCACTTGGGTTGAGCAAATCGCGAGGTTATCGCGCTTAAATATACATACAGGTTAAACTAAGAACCTCTTTTTTAAGTTAGTTAAAGAAAATGTATGAATAGAAAGCGTCGAGGTTGTTGAAGTAATGAATAGTCACTGGCTATTAATAACTTTAGAATTTATGTAACCTTATTCACTTGTTTCCCGTCAAGTAAGTAAAATAAACATTTGTCTCGTATTACATGATATTTTGTCAAATATTATGTAATATGCAGTACTCACATTGATGGCAGTGTGGAACTGTGCCTCGGCGGCGTCCATACAGTTCATGGACATGGCGTACAGCCCCAGCAGGCAGTGCAGCTGCGGCGTGTGCAGCTCCGCCGTCGCCGCTGCAAGGACATTGTTATAACACCGTCATATTTTAAGAACACACTACATTTTGTAATTTAAGAAAAAAAAATTGGTTGCCTGTAAAGTCGGTATACGGGCGAAAGTTTTACGTGACAACGACTTTGAGTGGTAAATTAATTTTAATGTGAATATTCATTCGTATAGTAGGAAGAAGGATGAAATAATAGTAATAGTAATAATAGTCTGTCTCTCGCTCTTAGGCGGGCTAACCATGCCCGAGTGGAAGGGACGCGTGCCTCTCACTCGCTCTCATTGTGAACGCATAACGTGAGCGGAACGTAACGCAGTTTCTTGAAGTGTCACCCGGCAAACCAATTTATAAGACGTTGTCACGTCAAAAACCGCCGGCAACATATTTCCGTAGACCAGCGTATCGTGGCGCGCCTGAATCCTATCGATTTCATACATTTTCTATGCCAGCCACACTTATACAGTGTAGCGTATCGTATGGGTCGCCAACCAGCTGATTCGTAGCCACATCCCAGCACAACATACCAGTGTGTTGACACACTCTGACTTAACATTACTTTCTAGTTTTTAGACTAATGAAGCTTCAATTGATAAAGAAGATTCTTACTTAGTACGCACTCTTTTTTTTTTTGAAGGGGAAAATCATCTTCTCCCGCCTTAGGTTAGGCGAGAGGGAATATATGAATCAGACTCTTACTGACTAAAAACCACCCAGTTCCTACTCCTGCTCTGCCGGAGCCCGGCAACCTGTTAGGCCTTCCGCGGCTCCATCTGTGGTGGTCTGGTTGTAGTTGGGCGACGAGCTACACTTGCTCGCCGTCCGCAGGCCCGCACTTACGATGGCCCTAATCGTCGCGCGATCTCCGGCGCTCGGAGTGTCTCCCGCGACGGCTGGGGCGTGAGGTGATTCGTTCCCTCACGCGACACGCCTTCTCTTTGACTAGTATGACTGCTTCACTTAGTACGGACTTAGTGATGTATTTATTGATTTTTTCCTATGTTGTGCCTGTGCCTTGTCGCTGTCGACAATGTAGTCTCGTAGAGTGTAGTACTAACGTTCAGGTGCCTGCGTGAGTAGATGCGCGGCGCGCGCTATCTCGTGCAGCGCATGCGCCTTGCCCCCGGCGACGAGGCGACAGAGCGCGGCGTGCTCCACGAGCGCCATGCGCAGGCGCCACGCCAAGATGGCCCCCTTCCGGCTCCGCACTCGCTCTCTCTCCTCACGCTCGCACTTCTCGTTACCCAAAGCATCCTTTTCGCATGTTTTTGCTGTAAATATAATTAGTGTTAAGAAAAATGCAATTATTGTCCCAATGAGGCAATAAAGAACTGCACATAATGTGAAATGTGAAAACATCAACTTGAAAGAACGTGTCTATGCCATCAAATTGTTGTCGTAAGTAAAAAGCCCAAAAAATGCCTTTGGAATAAAAACAACTTAATTAACAAGAAATAACAATCAATAACATCAAGAATAGCGACTTACAGGTAAGCTTATCGATCTGCGCCAGCGCTTTCTCGGTGTATTTGTGTGCTTTTTCCATATAGCCAGCCTGCGCGGAGTGCATGACGGTGACGAGGTACACCAGCACGTACAGTTGTTGCCGCGACATCCACACGAACGACTCGCCTTGCACGCTGCCGCATACAGCTAGAGGAAACATTAACATGACCATGGTGTGAGAAAAACAATGTGAAGCCCAACTCTTCTCTAGGTGACAATAAAGGAATAACTTCTACTGGTCTTTTCGATTCGATAATTAGTATGTTATTGTCGTTACGGTTCGTATTATCTGTTACTGATCGAAATCATGAATTAAGTAATCACAATTTCATTTTGGTAAAGTCTTCCTTGTTAATGCAAAAAAAATCTTAAACTTTGTTAAGTTAATGAAGATTAAAAATGGTCTAACATCAACAAATTAACAGAAAACATAAATAAAATTAAGTAAACGATATTTACTGTCGTCGTCGGGCCATTGCGGCGCCATGATAGCTTGTATGCTCTGCTGCAGCTGCTTCAAACATGGCTTCACGCTCTTCACCTGCCCGGCCATTAAATAGTGACACACCTGCCGACAAACACATTGTTAAAGGTCATAGGCATGAAAGTTGGTCAAATTGCTAGTGGTCGCAAGCGCGATTAGTGATCTTGAGTTCGATAAACATTCCTCATAGCAACCGAAATATGGGTCATAGGGCCACACCGCTAATTCCGATCTCAATTATTATTCGTACTCCGATAAAGGTCGGGTCGAGCAAGACATTTGTCATATACCACGGAAACTTAAATCGTGCACGGTATATGACAATAGATTTATGTCGGAAAATACTGAAACGCTACTCAATTTTAAGTCGTGCTTAAGTATAGTTCTATCTCTACAAATTCTTTGTAAAATGACAGAGATAGCACGATATTCGAGCACGACTTACAATTAAGTAACGTTTCAGTATTCCGGCTTCACTCTCCAATTCATGAAACTCATCTCATAAAATAATTCGTGGAAATTAATGTCACATTTTAAAAGAATAACATTTAAAATGTGCACCTTTGCCTACTCCTTGGCTTAAAAAACGTTAACGCGCGGTATGTAGCTATGAAGAAATCGAACTCATAGTTCGCTTGAAAAATTGACGTGTTGCCTATTTGCAGAAGTAAATTCACTTATTTCACTTGTTAAAACCAAAAGGAGTTATGTTTTTGACGTTTAAAAGGCTTAGTACTACATAGTTTATTTTATTTACATTTAACGAAATCAAAACGTTCCCGCGTTCGACGCTCTGATTGGCCTGTTCCAATGAACCATCCAATCAGAGGCCTAAATCTAATATTTAGGTTTTTACATAGCGATCTTTTCCAACGCCAGATAAATTTTAACTGAGGAATAACTTTGAATATTTGACAATTCTTTCATACTAAAAACTGTGAAATGGCAATTTTATTATACAGTTAACAATTAACAGATGAAAAATCAGCCCTTATTGTATTACTGGTTAGAATTAAATACATATATTTTTGTGTTGGATAGTCCATTTATCGAGAACTAGCTGTGCCCGCGACTTCGTTCGCGTGGAATCGTGATTTACTGCGCGTACCCCGTAGGTGATAGTGTGATAAGATAATATATAGCCTATATGTTGACCTACCCTGTTAGTAATAATCAAACAAAATTTAAAGTAAATCCATGCAGCACTTTTTGAGATCATCCCGGACATACAGACAAATAGACAAAAATTCTAAAAAACATATTTTTGGCTTCTGTATCGACTATAGATCACGCCCCAAGTATTCTTTTAAAAAAATATTTAATGTACAGTTTTGACTTTTCTACGATTTTATTATATGTATAGAAGACTGATGCCAGAATACTGAAACGTTACTCAATTTTAAGTCGTGCTTAAATATCGTGCCATCTCTGTCATTTTACAAAGAATTTGTGGAGACAAAACTATACTTAAGCACGACTTACAATTGAGTAGCGTTTGAGTATTACGACATTAGCTATATAAAACAACACGCTACTTATCAATAGGAGTCGAGCAGCGGGTGACACCGCGCTGGAGTACGTAGCTATGTAGTTTATGTTAAACATCTTTAAAGATGGAATTGACGGTCGCCTCACATAGCTAACCTTGCCATGTTTTAATAAGTCCATTGTATTGTAGCCATGGTGATGTAATGAAGGTTTTATTAATTGCTGACAACTAAGTGCTGAAGTACATACTAAAAAAACAAGCCTTTATTCCTACAGACTATTTGTCTTTTAAAGTTTACAAAGGTCTAACAACTTTGTATTTTGTTCTGTTTGGAGTTGAATAGGGGTGAACATTATGGTATTTTTATAATAACTATCGTGAGACGTGAACGCGTCAGTTTTCGCGGCGACGAACGCTGCTCATGAGGAAGAACCCCTCTGTGGTTCGAAACTAGTAGAGCTTTTCTTAGTATATTCACGTGAGTAACCCGTGATTTTAGTTCATTATGATATTTGATATTATTTCTTTTTTTTTTAATGTTTCCACACACTAGGATTATAATATACAAGTATGGAGTTGGTTTAGGTGCTCTATCACGATAAGAGTACTTTGTAGTGTGTGTGACACCTCGCCCTATAAGTAAGTAGCATAAGATAGATATTAAGACACTTAATTAAAGATATTACTAACAGTAACACGTCTCCCTCATTGCTCCACATTGCAACTTAAGTGATCTTAGTTAAGATATGGTTTAGGTGGTTGATGAAAACGGTCAAATGTTACAGTTTTTTTTTAAACGTTGCCCCACACTAGTATTTTCTCCGTGTCTGTCGTGGGTGCGTTTACAAACATACAAGTTTACATACCCACGACATCTAGACCCGAAATAACGAATTTGGGGATCACACAAAGAGTTGCTTCGTGTGGGAATCGAACCCGCGACACGTTGCGCGGCAGCCGGTTATTCAGCCGCATCAACCGTGCCATCAAATTATCAACAAACTGAATGCCACAGCTTTTATTCAAATGCTATTCCTATCTATCTTAATGATTTTTATTTTCTTTTTAATAAGAATAAAGATTCTTTTAATTAAAGAATTATAAACGACAAAAAGAAAATATTGGATGGTTTTTGCTGTTCTCAGAGTTTGAAGGTTATTATTATTTCTGCATAACACATTGGGGGCTCAAAAATATCTAACCCAATCAACCAATCAAATCAAACATTTACATAATAAGTCTCAAAGAATATAATAACTTACCTGTAGAACGAGAAAGAATACTTTGAGGTACTCTTTCTGGTGGTGACTGCCACTCCATGCGTCTACTAGGTGACCAGCCTGGTTCAGGAGTGGTAATACCTCTGTGATCCTCTTGTCTATTAACAACAGCTGTAATAAAACAATTTCATTAATCTCTGTGTCATATCTATTGTAAGACAAACAATATGGCGTACCTGCGTGAGCTATTCGAGAAATACTCTACTAGTTTCAAGTCAAACCAAGGACCCTTATTCATGAGGAGCGTACGCGGCGCGGTAACGTCGCCCAGCCAAGTAGAGCTTTTCTCGAATAATTCACGTGAGTAAGACGTCTTTCTCAAATCATTAAACATAGTTTCCGCTAAATATTTCACCAATTTGCTATACATTTCTTTTTATAAATGTTCAACTTGTCTATTAATAGAGCTAATTAGAACTGAAATATTTTTTTTAATGGGACATTTTTGCCACAGCAAAACCACTTGAACTCCTGTAAGCCAGGATCTAAAGTAGACAAGAGCATGAGAACTGGTAAGCACTGGTGTGACTCAGGGACACGAATAACTGTTCTGGATCCCGCAATAAAATAAATCAGAAGATATTACGAAGAAAAAAATGTATGAATAAACTTACCATAACCCTACTGAGTAAGAAAAGGACGCGTGTGTAGGCCACATTTGATATCTGTGCATAGTCCACTCCAACTCCTAACAAACTGCTCGCCACTTCATACTCTTTCTCAGTGGCATGAATTTGCTAAAAATAAATAAATAAATTAGTCATCACATCACTATAAGTTCACCTATAGTACTTCAAGTGGATGAAGCATAACTACTAAATAAATACATAAATATTATTGTGGTGGCCCAGAGGCTACCAATGACCAGTATCAATATGACCTTTTTCGAAGTTGCATGTACTTTCTAAGATTGTTTAGACGCCACTGACAAATGGTGAAGGAAAACATCGTAAGGAAACCTGGCCTTAAAATTTACCCCCATTTAACATGTGTAGCATGCAATTAATGCTCAAAATTTCTGTGTGAGAAGAGGTCTTTTAGAGTTGTGTAACAACTGCATACCAAATGTGCAGCCTAATGGTAGTCATGACCAAACAGTTGCAAACCGAACAAGCAGTCCGATTGCAGTTCTATTACAGTTGTGTCAACTGCATTCTAACTGGAATTTGCAGTTGGATTACAGTTGGAATGTGGTTCACCTGTTTAGAACCTCACAGGCTATTGATCATAATCCATCAATCATCCCATCATCATTCCTTTGGGTCTGGAATTAGTATACATTTTCTTGGAATACTAAAGTCAAGATTGATATGAAATGTTTGTAAACAAATTACATGAGTTGTGTCTCATTAATATTGTTTCATACATCACTCTCTATGCCTCCTTCTCAATTTCATAAGTTCTGATTTATAGTATGATAAAAGCACTGAAAAGTATCATTTGCATTCATAACTACATAGCATCACGCCTTTATCACCGAAGGGGTAGGAAGAGGTGCACATTATGGCAGAGGTGCACATTACGGCACTTATTGCCACTGTACAATGTAACACCCATTCTTCACAATATTATATTATGAGTCTCATGTAATAGGCGGTGGCAGGTTAAAAGAATCTCATAAAAATTAGCAAGTACATGTACACTAAATTCAACTTGCTATAATATAAGCTTTAATTAATTATGTAAATTATAACTTTTTCAGAACACACTCATGTATCACTATTTTATTGCTGCTACCAACACTACACAAAAATTTAAAATTTTATTCAATCTTTTCTTTCACTGCCATAATTAGGATGAAACAATCAAAATTTTAATTAGGTATTTCAGTATGTTACAAATCTTAAGGTATTATTTATTTACGATTTTCAAAGTTTTACATAATTATATTCAAATGGTCTTGAAGTACCGACAATATCTAATTCTATATTATTTCTTATTTTCTTTTATTAAGTACCCATTATTTAATGTTACAATTTTTTTTTTTACAAAACAAGTAAACTATATGTAAATTATATAATTACCCAATTTCAATGACTATAGACCTCAAAACATTTAGTAGTTTGTAGTTTAAAATTCCAATAATAAAAATAATGATATAGACAGAATAACTAATAAAAAAAACTAAATTCAAAATTATAAACAAATGATAAGTCCTATACACAATATCTGATTATAAAACATATACTTTGATAAAACAAATACTTATAATTTGAAGATAATTATTGCCATCTCATTATGATAATAACTTAAAATAAACTTGACTCAAAACAATAACATAACATTCAAACATATGATTGTTTGGAAATTAACATTTGTAAGAATTTAGAATCAAATTAATGTTATATCAATATGAAGTATCTAATATAAACACTAATGATATATTTTAAATGGTATATTCTGTATTTGAAACCTAGGATTAGGTTCACAAACAACATTATTGTTTATCTAACCATTTATAAGTACTATCGATAATATAATAAACATTCCTTAAAGAGCAAAAGGTTATGTAAATGACAGAGTAACAAACATTTAGTACTTACTGCTAGTTGGAATATTAGCCTGCAGTGCCAGTACACACTGTGCTGTGACAACTCAATGGCCTTCCGTAGAATAGGCTTTGAATGTGATGGCTGGCCCTGAGCCTCAAACAGATCTGCCAGCACACTTGCTGCCTCAAACTTAACATCGTCGAACCCATTGATAGTCTGTGACATACACCACTGAAACCACAACACAGTAAATTCACCATATGACCCACTTCAACTTTGTTTACATACTTTGGGAAAGTAGTATCTCATACACCCATAAACACTAATTAGTTATGGGCTTACAACTCGAATATATCAACAACCGTTCTTCCGAAACACATTGCACTGTTTAAATATAAGAATAACAACAAAAAAACTTACACTTTGCTCTAAATGCGTTCTCGCCAAGTCGATGTTTTTGGTGTGTGTCAAAAGAATATTTCCAAGTTGTAAATGTGTCCTGGCTTCGACCCTTTGTGGTGGTTTGAAATTAAATACGGCTTGTAGGCACTGGATGCAACTTTTTATGTCAGGAGGATTCGATGTACGGAAATGTTCTGCTAAACCAAGTAAAGAAATATACCAAGCGTCCTGCGTTGACGCCATTTTGACATTTCTGCTTGGAGGGAACGATGTTGCTAGACCTCGGTTTGAAGGGGCCTTCTTTGTTCAGTGATACCAGATTTAAGAAATTCATAGACATAATGTATATACTAAAAGAAAAAAATCATAAAATGTTAAGTAACAAGGTTGTGTGTTGAGTTGATTAATTATTTTTCCTAAAATATTTTGTGGGTTGGATATTTATAATAGTAAATCGGTAAATTTTTCGTCCTTAGTTTCATTTTTATTAAGCTGAGTTGCTATTGCCTGTAATCAATGTTTTGACATTATTCAAATAAAGATACAGTATTATTTTGTAAAAATAATTAATTTTCGAATCGTCCTAAAATCAATTTTAAGGTTTCTTTTATAAATGTCTTTACGCCATCTGTTATTCGACATCAGAACTATTCTATCAATGACATATTCAAATTTCAAAAAGTAGGTATAACAAAACAAGATTTAGGGGAACATATAATAATATTATTGTCATATATGCAATAGAGTATGAAATAAATAAATAAACATTAGTATGTTTAATTTTAGTAGGTTATTTCTCGACAGCAAAGGTCACAGTCGTTAAGTTAGTTCTTAGTATTTTATTTTGATTTTCAATTGATCTTAGCTATTTCAATAAAATGCGTTGACTAAATCGACAATTAAAATTAATTGTTCAACCCAAGCAGGAATACATAGCCGCGGAGGACTAACGGGTTGCCAAGGCTTTGGCTCAAAGAGCAACAATAGGAACGGGGTGGCTTTTAGTCAACTAGTCTGACACTGCTAGTGTAGTATGATATTTAAGTTTCTGATTATCGAAACAATCTCAGTCTTCAGTAAAAGTACGGAATTTGAAGTTGCCTCATTTTTTTATGGAGACGTTACAAGTGTGTGTTTGGGATTAGGAATTTGATGATTGTTAGGGACTCAGGGATTGGGAAAGCGGGGAGAGGTAATTGGGCCTCCGGTAACCTCACTCACGTGACGAAACACATCGCAAGCGTTGTCTCGCGTCGGTCTTTTGTAAGGCCGTGGTATCACTCCGGTCGAGCCGAAGCATGGCTCTCCCACATTTCAAGTGTAATGTGCCTCATGTGGGGCATAAGGTTTTTAAATAATACTCTTGTTCATAACTGAGGAAGTCAGAGTTAGGGAGGTTTAACTTAACCAAGGGTCACTCAGATATCCAAAAATTTTAATTACATACCGGCACGCGGGTGTTAAATGGGAAGATTTTTTGAGCAGTACTTCCAGTTGTAGTGTATAATCTATGTGCAGTACCTACGTTATAGGTCTGTCTCTCTGACTGCTGTGCATGGACGTATTATAACTAATAATTACATGCTCTGTGATAACTAACAAGACAGGACTAAGCGCTAGGCCCAAAAAAACGAGCAGAGTGAGATGCATAGAACGGAGGTAGTGCATTCTCTTCTAATAGGGTGACCATGTATTTTATTTTATATAGGAAAATTCGAGACTTGTCACCGAGTTCGGCTTGATCTTGAACGCTTTTTTTAGTGGGTTAAAACAATCAAATTACTTCTCCCGCTCTTGGGTGGAGCGAGAGGGCGTGTCAGACTCTTACTGACTAAACAATCCCACCCGTTACTTACTCGGCTTTAGTACTGGGGTCAAGCATGACCTTTCGGATTTGGCGGCCACCAGTAGGCTTAATACGTTAGTTATAATACGTCCATGCTGCTGTGCCTTTAGGCCAAACGCCACTTTAGCGTTTGTACCGAGATAGTGGAAAACTAAATGTATGGGAATGACACTGACGTTAGTGTCAAAATTTACGTCAAATCCATATAATTTGGTTTTTAACCGACTTCAAAAAAGGAGGAGGTTATTGTAAGTAGATAAGCGCTAAACATGGACGTATTAGTTATTATCATTACGTCCATGGCGCTAAATGGCATTTGGCTACAGCTGCTGGCATATGCCGATATCACGTTAGAGATTCGATAGCAACTTATGCAGTTGTAAAAGTAGCAAACGTAGTTAACGAATGCTATGTTATTTATTTGCTGACTACGACGATACAGTTTGATACTAGATTAGCGCAGTCGATGTAAGTCTCAATGTTAGCAAATCCACCCTTATTACCATACACACAACATTCAGAGATTTAAACGAGACAGAATAATCTGCAGTCAGTCTCGGTAGTGACTAGGGATGTTATGTGTATTACTTTAAGGCAAAGGACTATTAGGACATTAAAGTCACCAAAAAAATGCAAGTTTGGCGGTGAAGCCACCTATTTATATTAGTAGCAAGTTGAAGATTTATTCTTCACTGACCAGAAGTGATTCGAGTTTATACACATGAACTAAATTACTACAGTGGTGAAAGTAGGAAATAAAAGACAATTTAGTTAAACTTAGATGTTAGGTTTATTCATCAATGGTGAGTGCACCAGAGTTGATGTCATTGATGAGGTCATGTGGAGGCCTGCCCTCGACTGTGCAGCCGACAGACTGTGCGGTACCAAGGATCTCCTTGACTGTGCCAGACAGGTAACGGGCCATTGACCTGGCTCTCATGGTCTTGGCGATGCTGATAACATCCTCAAGAGTGATGTTGCCATTGTGCTTGACTGGAAAGAGAAAATAATAACATATTAGTTATTGATAATAACTTACTGACATATTGTTATCTCTTTAGGAACCTAGCTGTATTACAGTTTTCACTCTTCTTAGAGAATTAATAATTAGATCACTAATAAGTACAGTAACCTGAAATAGTATAATGAGAAAAATCTACTAATATATATAACTTGCTGTTTCATATAAAATTAAATATTGACATAAAAACTTAAACTACAATCACTAGTTGGGAAACATTGTGCAACTGCTTGTAACATTACAAAAGGCAGAAGTTGCATATTACTGCAAGTTTGTCACAAAGTATGGAGTTTCTTGCTTGAACTTCTCCATAGAAATCTACACTTTGAAATGACCAAATAGTTTCACTATTAATTTTTTGTTATGTTGAAACTCAAAGTGCCTTTCTGGTCTAATTGAAATAAATGATTTTGACTTTGCTCATGGTTCTGTTCTTTGTCTAGATATATTTGGTTAAATTCAGCTGTTTTTATACAATTTGTTAGCAGAAAAGACTTGGAACGTACTGTTCTTTTGCTTCTTGCGGTCACGTGGTGGCTCTTTCAGTGCTCTGATGATGAGGGCTGCGGCAGAGGGCACTACAGAGATCTGGGCCTGTCTGTTCTGTACAATCAGCTGCACGGTGATCTTAAGACCCTTCCAGTCACTGGTCGCCTTGGCAATGTCGTCACCAACCTTCTTGGGGGACTGTGTGTGGAAATAAATATTAGTAAGACATTTATGTAAAGTTGAACAAAGATTTAAAGTCGACAAGGTGAATCTGTGGTCTGTTATAACAAAATAAATGTACCTTTAAACCAGATCCTTTTAAAGTAAATTGTTCATTATCCTCTGTGTATTATACAGCTATGGAAATGTGAATTAGTATGTAAAGAATCAATGTATGTGCAACTTACTCAGCTCCATGTGTAAATGGTACCTAGAAAGCATGGCAGTCACATTGCCTGGTCCGCGACTCCTTATTGGACATTCGGAGTAGCCGCGACAGGGAAATTATCCTGAGTCGCGGGTTCCTTCCATCCGCCACCCGGAAGGACGCGCCTGGTAGGGAGGCACCCCCCAGGATGATCAACTTGTATGCGAGACCACTCAATTCATACTTTCATCTCTCCACATCGAGAAAATTTAAGGATGCAAATCAATCGTATTGGCCTCATATTATATTACACATGACCAAGTTTAATGTGGTTTAAATATTGAATTCAGTTGTCTCTATTCCGTACCACTGATTAAGTGATACGATCGTATGGAATTGGTATTCGGACTGCCATGCGAAACTTCTAGGTTATAATAGGATGGTAAATAGATTAATTATATGCTCACCAGACCAAGAGGACCGATTTTAGGAGCCAAAGATGAAGTGGCACCAACTTCTCCACCGACGCATCGCAAGTTTACTGCAAAAATACACACACAAGTTGTAGAACACCATCACTCAGAAACCGGCATGTTTTTCACTGATATGAACTCTTACCGATTTTAATTTCATTAGGATCGAACTTAGGCGGCATTGTGCTATATTTTTAAAATACAAATTAACGTATTTCAAACTATTCCAAGGTGATTAACTTGGATTAAAAAGGCGAACTGCAATCAAACGTTTAGCAACGTTGACAGCTCACCGAAAAAGAAATGTTCTGTATCAATTTGACATTACCTGTCTTAGACATTAGACATATAATTTTTTTTTTATTCCGTACCGGATAGGAACCTTGTCTTTTAATACCTGGTACTCAGTTGTTATGGTTTTTTCAACGTTTTTGGGTTCTTATAATTTTTCTGATTCTTATTTAAGTAATATGTGCTTGTGTGAATAAAAACATTTAATCATAATAATTTATTCATTAATTTCGTTACAGTCTATTTAGTCGATTTAATAAATTCATTAGGACTTTGTTTGATTAAATTGTTTGATTGATGACATCACTTGGACTGTCTACTGTCTATGATCAATGATGTGATTCTGTGATTCTATGATTGAAGATTTTCTTAGTAATTTTCTTCAATTAATTGGTGAATTTTGTTTAATATTTTATAAAATATCTAACAAATCATGGCTAACGATGATGTAGTGCTGAAGCAATATCTATCTAAATACAAACACCGTGACTACACGGCTCGGGAAGTTGTTAATTTAATTCAAGCGTACAGAAGTTTGACCTATCGTCTAGAAGCCTTTGTGTTCAATAACGGCGCCCGAAAAGACTTATTAAACCTTGAAGGTACCATCCCCGTGAACTATAAAGGAGCCTACTACAATATACCCGTTTGTATCTGGCTAATGGACACTCATCCGCAAAATGCGCCGCTGTGTTTCGTCAAACCCACGTCAGACATGTCTATCAAAGTCTCAAAATATGTAGACAGCAATGGAAAAGTGTATCTGCCGTATCTACACGAGTGGACACAGAACGGCTCTACTCTACAGAAGCTTATTCAATGTATGATCTCTGCTTTTGGAGAACTGCCACCAGTTTACTCGAAGCCCCGCAACGAAACTAGAGCTCCTTACCCTGTTAATTCTTTTATGCCACAGCCTACCGGCTACCCATTCCCACAAGGAGCTCCTCAACCAGGGTATCCCACACCAGCACCTTATCCAACAACATCAAATTTACCTTATCCAGGTTATGGCGCGCCATATCCTGGTTCTGTCAGTAGCAATGGTTTGCCATATCCACCTTCTTCATCAGCTACACCTTATCCTCCTGCATCGGGCTACCCAGGCCCCACTGTAACAGCAGATGTGGCGGGTGGTACCATCACAGAAGAACACATTAAAGCCTCACTGCTGTCTGCAGTAGAAGATAAACTACGAAGGAGGCTGAAGGAACAGTCTCTACAGTCTCAAGCAGAATTAGAAACTCTTAGAAGGACACAGCAGGAGCTTCGTGAGGGTAAAGCCCGTCTTGAAGAGATACTTTCGAGGCTGCAAAGGGAGAGGGCTGAATTAGACAAAAATGTGACAATCTTGCAGGAGAAGGAGAAAGAATTGCACACTGCTATTGAACGCTTGGAAGAACAAGAAGGCATTGATGTGGATGAAGCTGTTGTGACCACTGCTCCTCTGTACTCACAACTCCTAAATGCTTTTGCTGAAGAAGCTACTTTGGAAGATGCAATCTATTATATGGGAGAGGCACTGCGGAAGGAAGTAATTGATCTGGACACATTCTTGAAGCAGGTCCGTACTCTAGCTCGTCGGCAGTTCACTCTGCGTGCTCTGATGCACAAGTGTCGGCAGAAGGCTCAGTTGGCGTGCTAATAGTGGCGTCGTTTCTGGCAATGTTCCCTTAAGACTTTGCCAGAAATGAAATACTCTGTGATTTGTTTGTAAATGGTTATGAGTCATACTCGGATGATGTTGCATCATTTTGTGGTGGACTGACAGTGTCGGTTGAGGCTAATGCCTGCAAAACTGTTAACTTGTTAAAACTTCCTGTGTCTATATAATATCATAATACATATTGGCTTTGAACCCTGTATATGACATGTAGAACATGCTATGTTACTTGTAACTTTTTATATAGAGGCCCCACTCAAGAACTGTATCACCATGCAATAAGGGTGAATATAATTATTATTGTTTACAGTATATAGTTTTTAGCCTTAAAATTGCATAATTTCTATGACAAAAGTATGTTGAAGAATAAAATGTAAATATAATATCAAACAATTATTGTCTTTGAAATCTGTTTTATTAGAATATGTTATGTAGAATTTAGGCCATATAAAATTAAAATTATAGCGCTATTAAAATTAAAGCTAAATCCTCATGGGTTGAGAAGTTTTAAGTTCAGTACTATACTTGAGAAATTGGATTTGATCTCTAAGTTAAAAAAACATCTTGGGCTTCATATTGGTTTGAAAATATTTATAATAGGTTGCTTGGTAATACTATGAGATTAGTTACATAAATGAAAAATTGGATAATAAGTGCATACAACAAACATAATGTTGCAAACAAACAAACAATGTTATGTTACCAACAAATAAAACCACTATGTAGCATCACATTACATTTTTATTGAATTGCTTTATCTTCTAAGAGTCAGTGACTCATTTATAACTAGGATACTTATATATGATAACAAAACTCATATTCATTGAATTGCATTGTATCAAGTTAGTCTATTTTGCACTATGTGTCTAGAAAATATGCATTTATTATGTAATCCTAAAGTAGGTGACTCATTATAAACAGTGTGGGTCATTATGTTATCAATATCGTAATTAGTATATTAAAATATTGTAATATAATTATTCAAAGCTTTCGACCCCCTATTATCTTAATCATCACTAATTAACTCGTCGAGTACCGGTTTTATAGACACAATTAAAGAACAATAGGTCGCGGTCACCGGTGACCGCTTGGTGTTTGACAGATTAAGCTTGTCTTTGAAAATCATTAAGTTTGGATGGAGATATTTGAGAATTGTGTGATGATTTGTTTCTAGGACTTGTAAACTGGCAAAGACTAAGTGTTAGATGTATTTGATATGCACTTGTCTGTCTGTACTTTGAAGAATATACTTGATAATGCTCTAATAAGCTATATAAAAAAAAAATACCCCAAAAGGGATTTCAAACACATCCCCACAAGGACTTCAAGAGGAGCATAATAATTCTTGTAGCATTCACTTCTTACCAGCTTTGTTATAAGCCCCGTGTGTAAGGGGTCTTTAAATATTTGTAACAAGGAAAGAAAACAAATTATAAATATTTGTAAAATAGCTTGTAAGATAGAATGTGTAATCTTTTCTGTGAAAGTTGGCAGTCTAGTTAAACTCAACTCTAATCACGTTTCAACATAAGAAATAGCTTAGATGTAACCATGGACAAATAGTTGATTTATCCATTGATGTAACGAAATATTTCTTAGTTATAGTCGTACGAAATTTTATTATTTTCATTATAGAGAATTTATTAAGTTTGTCTGAACTTTTTATTTGGATACATATTTTTTTATGAAATGTCAACAAGGATCTCCAGGGATTCTATCATAGTGGCAGTGCACATCAAAGTAAATGCATATTACGTACCGTCACCAAACTTATTATGTTTGTAATAAGGTAAAAACTATGTAGGTAACATTATTTCAGATTGGTCTTCCTGAGGGCTTAGTACAAGTTAGTTTTACGTTAAAAGTAATCGAAACGAGAACCTGTTCGCCGCTTTGATTGGTTGGTTCATTGACACCAGCCACTCACAACGCCGAACGCGTACTCGTTTCGAATACGTAAAACTTAAATCAAACTCGTACTATGGCTTCGGATTACACCCCAATAAACGAGTTTCAAAGATTCAAATACTACTAAGGTTTAAATATACTATCATGAGGAAAAAGTACTAAAATAAATTGTTATTTTTATTACAGACAAACAGGTGTACATTAAAATGAAAGGATTTCACTCACAATTTTATCAAAAAGTTGGTACCTAACTACCTAATTTGTCCAGCAGGTCATTTAGATAAAGTCTTACGATAAGAAATAATAGAGAAAACAAAAATACATTATAAAGATAAGAGAACGAAAAGATTAACTTTTTTTTCTTCTTTGGGCACCGAGTCTCCAAAACGGTATTGTCGACAAAGTTTATCATATAGGTTTCGATATTACTGAATCATAAGTTCATACTCACGATGTGCACTGCACCCAAGATACAGGGTTGCGTTTTTAATTGGTAGACAATAAAACATCATTTAGCTAGTGCTATGGGCGTTGTGATCTGGTTGTAATTCAAAGTGCCATGACGAGGCAAGGGATGAAAAATAATTTAATTAATATTTACCGTTTTGTAAATTAATATTGGTACCTATAAGTATAGGTATTTCGTTTATGAGTAAACTGCTATTTACGTATCTTCTTTGATAATAAATAAAGAGTAGTGCTGTAATGTTTATAAAGATAGAAGGGTATAGTTAATTATAATGATAAAGCTTATAAATTACATAAATAAAAATACAGCCAGACTCTTGTACTGTTTTTCGTAGTAAAAGAGCCTATATACCTAGGTTCAATTTTATTTATTTCTAGTGTGTACCAACTGCCTGTCGCGTAGCAATGTCATGGCCACGATAATTACGGTGTCGCGACATGATGTCATCTATCGATCAAGCTAGCCATTCATAAGTCGTTAGTACCTAAGTAGTTCTAAGTAGGTACTATCTATTCTATTAAAATTGCATGCGACCTCCTATACTACTCACATAATCAATCATAGTCTAGGAGCTATAGTTAATCGTTACTTTGTTATCTATATTTGCATGGATCTAGTAATTAATTGTAGTTACGCAGTTGTTTCCTATAGTTCAGCCCTTGTTTCTCGTTCATTACATCGAGTTATTATATGTCTACGATTTTTGCACCACCAAGACTGTGTAAATAAGATCTTTTATTAAAATATATAAGTACCTATCTCAATATTCTCAATATATACACATTGAAAATTCTTGTACCTATGATAAAAGTTGCGATAACGGAGTGTTTGTTCTAGTTTTATTATAGCTTATATTCTTGTTTATCGTTGTCTGTATTCATTATGTATTTGGAAATAAATAAGTCACGTTGTAGAATTGTAAATGCAATCTTTTTAATAGTTTTTGTTTTAGGCATTAGGATTGCTTTCTCTATGTGTACAGATTATGTATAGATTTTTTTATAGCTTCATAATTTACGGGATTTTTGCCTGACGATTCTTTAGTAACATTGCACTTGTTAGTTGTGGAGATAGCTTTTTTAACCTCATGTAGTGTGTTGTCATGTTAAAGTCCCGTTTGGGTGCCTCATTTGTGTATTGGTACATGAACGTTTCTGCCTGGGTACATATTTAAGCATTTACTATTAACAGCAGGTACTGTAATGAACTAGCATGTAACCAACAGCAACTTTTAACTTATAAAATGTCGATATTATTTTCTGTGAGTACATTTTTACAGTTAATTTTGTACCAGTACACAAGTGTACCTGCATCCACATTCTGAAGGATTATTGTTTATCATTTAATATCTTGACGAATGTAAATAAGTTAGGTTTGCATTGCATATAATCGGCGCTGACTGATATTTGTCACAATAAATATTAAAATAGCAAAATAGTGTTTTATTCTGTAACTAGTTCGTATACAATTACATGAGCTAGGTACTAAAGTAATATTATTATATGCCATGGTAATTAGTTTCTAGATAAATGTATAGACCCAGAGTTTTAACCTAACGCAGCATGGTCTATCCTCAACTTTTCAACTTTATCTCAAAAGCGTAGAGTTCAAAATCTGCCATAGAAGTACCATATTACAACTTTGCCTGCGATACGAGGTCTCTTTCAGGATAAGCTTTATCCATACAGGAAACAATGTATGGATAATTAGCTTTATCGAATGAGGCAAACTTGTTAGCCTCTCGATACCATGAACAACAGAGCCAAAGAGAATAATAAGTATGGGGGAATACCTTTTTTGAGGGGGGAAAATCATCCAATGACTTCTCTCGCCTTGGGTTAGGCGAGAGAGAGAGAGAGAGAGAGACTCTTACTGGCTAAAAACCACCCCGTTCCTATTCCTGCTCTTCGTGCTGGAGCCTCGGCAACCCGTCCGTTAGCCCTTCTGCGGCTTCGTATCGGGTATCAGCCCTATTGGGCCCCATCTGTGGTGGTCTGAATCAAAGAGTAGGTACCTATAATAAGTATAGGGGATAGTCTGAATGGGGAAATACCTACATGTTGAATTTTAGACGTTTGACATCCTTTTAATTGTGTAACATTGTTGTTGATTCATGAATGTTGTGACGGTTGTATTTGCAAGCGTTATTTCCAAAATGATAAGATAATTCCATTCGTCACATTTAGCTACCGTTATCAATTGTTTGTCTAGTTGTATGAGTTGTTTACATACATACAGTTGATATATATTAGGTAACGACGATCCGTAAAATCGACTAAACATAGCGATCAATCATCGATTGAATCGATTAAGTCATTATGGTGAATCGGATGGATTACAGTAATTTTTGTTCATAGCTAGTAGCAATTATTTCACGCGCTGCTCATTTGCCGCTAGTGTTTCAATAACTACACAGGATTTAAATCGATAGTGGCGCCACCATATATTACATAATTTTTATATTCAGTTACGAGATGATGTCTACCACCATTTATACTAAACGCGAAGAATAATTTCAAAATAATTAAGATTGAAAGAGAAATAAAACTAACCAATAAATTATTATCTGGCCATTCATTTAATTTTGCAAAAATATGTTAAGCTTAGTGTAACAAAATAAATAAAATGCTTCATACACAGGAATGATATATTTTTGCCAGCAAATTACTTCTTATTCTTGTTTTTCTTGGCGGCTGCAGCGGCTGCTTCTAAATCAATGGGAGCTGGTTTGGTGAAGGGGATCAACTCTTGGTATTGTGTAGGCATCCATTGTTTCAAAGCTTCAGGTACCTGGGTTAAAGGAAAATGGTACTTAGTGATATTGTCAGAAGGTTGATGTTACTTTGTCGGTGTAACTATCTTTTTACAAGAATGGAATATTTGGTGGACATGGACACTGTGGTCAACGTGACAACAGATTTAGACACTACCTCATGCTCATACTAGGCACACAACACAAGTCATAAGCCATTCACAAATTCTTATTAATGAAAACTGGAACCATACACTTGTATTGGCCTTCATAACAAGGAACTATTAACATGTCATTAACAAGTGAAAAGTACCTTTATAAACATGTACACTTACACACTACCTCCTTATGGGTCTTTTTTCTTACACAATGGGGCCTACGCTCTTTTTGCTCACCACGTGCCGCTAGTATGGACCTGTCATTCTTCGTCCAATAGGGAATTAGCTAGTACCACCCTATTGGACGTTTAATATTTGACAGTTGCAGTCATTGGACAAGAAAAATTCTTCCTATATTTCAGCAAAAATACGGTAGTCTTTATAATAACTATCGTGAGACATACTAAATTAAATCGCGGGTTACTCTAAAGTTCTACTATATGAGCAGCGTGCGCTCATGAGGAAGAACCCCTCTGTGGTCCGAAACTAGTAGAGCTTTTCCCAGTATATTCACGTGAGTAACCCGCGATTTTAGTTAATACGGTAGTCTCCACTATTGTCTTGAAAAGTTAATTACCTTGATGCCCTCCTCAGTCTGGTTGACCTCGAGTATGGCGCAGATGACGCGCGTGGTGGCGCACATGGTCGCGTTCAACATGTGCACGTACTCCGTCGCCGTGTTCATCTTCTTCGTTTGACCGTATCTGGGAAATTAATAAAAAACGCAATAAGTTTTATGATGTTTTTATAATAACTATCGTGAGACATACTAGGTAAATTAAGTAAAAACGCGGGTTACTCACGTGAATATACTGAGTGAGCTGCGCGACGTCGCCGCGACCGCGCACGCTGCTTATAAGGAAGAACCCCTCTGTGGTTCGAAACTAGTAGAACTTTTATCAGTATATTCACGTGAGTAACCCGCGTTTTTACTTAAGTTTTATGATATTGCGAGTTTTTAAGACATTGGAATAGATAGTAAACAAGCAGATGCTAGAGCGTCAACTTACACTAATGTAATCGGTAGGTAATTGTGCCAAGTAGATTATCGACTTTAACACAAGACTATAAGGTTGAAAATACACATACTGACGGTAATATAGACCAAAATACTTTGTGTTCAACGAATAAAGTTGCAAATCCAAAAGATGTTAAATAGTTTGGAGAACTTTGCTACAGGTTTTAATTCAACAACTAACTCATTATTTCAATAAACAATTCTCTTGCAAACTACGTTTAAAAAAACCGACTTCAACCCCCTCTTTTTGAAGTCGGTTCATTAATATACTAAAAGTTTCCCCTAAGTGTAACAAACACTTTTCTGAAAACCACATCAAATTCGGTTCAGCTAATCGCGAGATAATCGCGCACAAAGATACATACATACATAGAACCAAACTGAGAACCTCCCCTTTTTTTAAGGTCGGTTACAAATAGACCTTACTTAATGGACTGAAAACCGGATAAGTGCAATTAATATGTATGGCTGTGTTATTGTTATAAGTTTTTATATTAAGTGACAACATTATCGCATTGGGTGTAACCTGTTAGGATGTGTTGAATTAAATAAATAAATATATTTCCCATACAAACTATCATACAACAAAAAATCTCTTTTACCTGACCAACAGTCTTCTAGCCTGGTACTCCAGACAGTTGCTGCATGACACCAGCTCACGGAAGGCTCCAGACCCTGGGAACCAAGCTTCCAAGTCCAGCTTCTTTGAGGCAGCATGGTTCAGAGCACCGGACACGATGTTCACGACACGGTATGGTATATTCAGTAGCTTGTAGAACTCCTCAGCATTTGTGATCATCTCATCCATCATCTTCCATGAGGCATCGTCGTGGGGAGAGGTCAGTACGAACTGTTCTACCTGGTGGAGAGAATACAAGTTGTGAATTTGTAAGTTTTATTTCTTATTGCCTTTATTTTAAGTTACTTGGTGAAGTAGGATTATAAGGAGAAATTGTGTAAAGAAAAAGAAGAATAAAGATGTTACAAAACACCTATTAGCTTTAATTTTTTTGTGGGGGGAAAATCATCCAATTGCTTCTCCCGCCCGGGTGAGGCGACAGGGAATGCCAGACTCTTACTGACTAATAACCACCCCGTTCCTACTCCTGCAGTTCGAGCCGGAGCTCCGGTAACCCGTTAAGTTTTCCGCGGCTCCGTATCGGCATCAGCCCTGTTGGGCCCCATCTGCGGTGGTCTGATGACTCCTTGAGCCGTACGCTCGGGCCTGGTTCTGGTCGGGCGGAGAGCCACCCATGCTCGTCGTCCGCAGGCCCACGCTTACGGTGGCCGGAGATGGTCTCGCGATCCCCGAGCCCGCAGTGTCTCTCGCGACGGCCGGGGCGTGAGGAGGTTCGTTCCCTCACGCGCTCCGCCTCTTCCTTAGCTATCATGACTGCTTCGCAGAAGGAGGACACGGCATCCCAGTCCCTCTCGCTCCGTACCATGGTCTGAACCAGAGCCGGACGCGAGAGGTCGCCGTCGCCGATCACATCCCTGAGGACACGGCGGTGCTCAGCCCACGCAGGACACACCGCCACCTGGCAGTGATGACACCCGGGCGTTTCCTCCCGCCCAATCCGAAACCAGAACCTACCGAAACTTCCATGTTCGGTAGGCACCTGCGTCAGGCGGTAGGTGAGGACGCCGTAGCATCTCTTAAGCCACTCCTCAAAGAGGCTGCTCAAACCGCTGCAATGGCAGTGAGCCCAACATTGCCCCACACTAAGATTGTCTCCTGTGTCGTGGGTGCGTTTACAAACATACAAGTTCACATACACATCACACCCAGACCCGGAACAACAATCTGTGGATCACACAGAGTTGTTCCGTGCAGGTATCGAACCCGCGATACGTTGCGCGGCAGCCAGTTGCCCATCCACCGCGCCAACTGTGCAGTCAAGTCAGTAATTAAACCATATTTTTAGGCTCCATCCAATGATTAAAGTACATAGGTATTTCCTTCTTTATTTTCGTGAATAAATATAGATATTTATGTGGTTTTAAAGATTTTCGTACTGATATATAAAAGATGCAGAACAATGTATGTAAATTATTGACTATACCTTTTCAAATTGATGTACCCTGAAGATACCACGAGTATCACGTCCATGGGAGCCTACTTCTTGACGGAAGCAAGTTGAGAGGCCTGCATACCTGAAAGTAAACAAAGATTTAGTTAATTAATATTTTAAGAGGCAAGCCTATTACAACCCTTCCAAAACTGCTGTAAGCCAGGACGTACAGCAGATAACTATATCTGCTGTACGTGCTGGCTTACAGCAGTTTGAAGCAGTTGGAAGGGTATTGCTATAGTTACTAAACTATAGCAATACCGGAACACTGAAGCCCGACGCGTCTCAGGGACAAGACATAACTGTTCCGAATCCCGCAACACAAATAACGCAAAAAACAAACAATTTCTTTAAATACTTTTGGTATGCTAAGATTCTAAGAAGGTTAAGTGTGGGAGAGCCATGCTTGCGCGCGCATGGGCCGGCTCGACCGGAGTTATACCACGGCGTCACAGAAAACCGACGTGAAACAACGCTTACGTTGTGTTTCGTTGTGTGAATGAGGTTACCGGAGGCCAATTAGGCCCCCCCCCCTCCAGTCTCCCCAATTCCCGAATCCTCCACAATCCTCAAATTCCCAATTCCTAAAAGGCCGGTAACGCATTTGAAATGCCTAGGTGTTTTAGGTGTCCATGGGCGACGCCGATTGCTTACCATCAGGTGATCCGGCTCATTACCGGCTTATACCACTTGGTTTCTTAAAAAATAAGTTCAAAACTAATATGTAACATCATATCTACTTACTTAATGGGTAACGAAGCCTCAGGCAGCCACTCGTCTCTGTGGTAAGCAGCGATTGGCTGCTCAGAGGTGGCGATGAGATACTTCTCCTCCACAGCGGAGTCTCCCTTATTCTCAGAGCCTTTGCCCACTACTTTGTACAACTCCTCGTCGAATTGAGCTAGTTGAGCTACTTCTTGCATCACCTGCAATATGAGAAAGAGATTCCAATTGGAATATACTGCACTTTTGTGTCTTTTGTACATAGGTATTTCTGTATGTTATATTCATATGTAAATCCAGTGTCATTTACGTCTATCCCATATAAATTAGTTTTCTACTCTACAAGTAGACATGCGCTAGACGGCATTTGGCTACAAGCCATTGGTATATAGTTTCTCTATTTCGAATATCTCAAGATAAGAAAGGAGGCTGATGTTTGGGGACATAAATATAAGATTCATAATTACTTCCTTTTGTTACTGAAATAATAGAAATATACAAACCTCCTTCCTCATGAAGAATGGAGTGTAAAGTGGCGTGTAGCCTTTATCTAATAGTATTCTAAGGGAGAGCTGGATTAAGGCCTGCTCTAGAAACACTGCGGGACCCTTGAGGTAGTATCCTCTGCCACCAGCTACCGCTGAACCTCGGTCACCGTCCATACCTGTTGATGTAAAGATATGTTATTGACATGACGATATGAAGTTTTAAATCGAAAGCGCAAGCGCAACTGTTGTGCAGGTTTTGAGTTCGATTTCTGGATGTAGGCATATATTTTTTCGGTTTTCTGACTTTTTCAGTAGTTGCTGCACTCAAGGAAAAACATTAATGATTTCATAGACTATAGTTATGCAAATAGGTTCTTATATGAATGATTAGATAAGTAAATATAACTTGAAAATCATGGGTTTCATAATAAAGTACTTTGACATACAATGTACTTTAATAGAAACTTATGCTACTTGAAGATAATATTTGCACAAGTGGAGTAACCATGAAATAACAATAATAATTATGGAGTATAATGATATATTGTGTGAGGAATGAAGATCTTTAATTTTGTTTAAGTTTGGAACAATATAATGAATAAGTGATTAATTCTTATAAGAATTGCATAGACATAGCCAACGTGTCGCGGGTTCAATTCCCGCACGGAACAACACTATGTGTGATCCACAAATTGTTGTTTCAGGTCTGAGTTTCATTGTGTATGTGAACTTGTATGTTTGTTAACGCACTTACGACACAGGAGAAAACAAAAAGGTGGAAAAGTTTAAAAAAAAAATCCTAGAACTTAAGTAAAAGAACCTAAATGTAGCAGTCAGAAGAAATGGTAAAACTCACCGTCAATCATACAAATAAGGTCTACATGGGAGTACTTGGTCCTGAAGGTGCAGTCTCCGTGTGTCCTCTCAACTTTGTTGTGGTCCTCGTCATCATCCACTGGCACAGACTCGTGGAGGTGGTTCCCCACTTCTCGGAGAGCTGCTGAACGAGCCTTCTCTGCCACCACTAGAGCCTGTTCGTTCTTTACTATGGCATCATCTATCAGTTGTCTGACCTAAAATACAAATGATTATATTTACTTCTATTCTGTTCATGTAATCAGAATGAGTTAATCAGATCTCATTTTTATACTATTTTAAGTGGGTTACAATATGATGGCTGTATTATGAAAAAATATTTTGGTTTCAAGTTGCAAAACATTTCTTGTGTCCCAATATTAAATCTAATAAGATAAGACTATTAAATGCTCTTTCTTATTGTCATTTATTATAGTTATACATATGAGAATTTAGCTTTAACCCCTTGAAAAGTGTTGAAAATAATCCCCTAAATTTGTTCATACATAAGTAGTCTCTGAACATTGAAAATAAGGTCAATAATGGAGTTAGATGGAGTTAGTGGAGAGCACCAGAGGACCACTTGGGGATATACGGGTTAATTATGTAAAGAGGAATAAATTCATTCTTATTAATATTTTTAATTATTTAGGCCAGTGATGTCTGTAAGTATGGAAGTTAAAACCTTAAATTAACACTGGTTTTAATAAGCATTATGAGTCACAAATGTTTGTACTGCATTGCATGATGCAATGTTATCAAACTCTGGTTCACTGAAATCAACAACAATATAAAATGGCTATTCAGCCAAAGTCAAAGTACATAGATTAAATTCTACATAAGTCTTCACTTTTTAATCACTTATGTTTATAAATTACTACATAAAAGATATTTTTCTATAATTTTCAGCATACTATTTAAAACTGATGTGTTTTAGATTACCATATGGAATGGTATGAATATGCCACATAAGAATTATGAGATAAGCTTGATAGCAAATACAATTTACTGATCTTTACTGAACACTTTCTCTCACCTTTTTGATCTGGTTCACTGTCAGAGGTTTCAAGTCATCTGCAGTGAGGTCCACCAGTTTCTCAGCCAATTCAGCTGGCACGGGCTCATCCTCTGGCCCTAAAGCTTCCTTGTTCTTCATCTTCAAACCCACAGCTTTGCTACACACATTCTTCAGCTTGTTATAATTGTCAGCTTCGTGGCGCAATCTCCTCCAAAGGGTATCCTGTTCCACCACGGTGTCGACGAGAGCAACATCTTTGAACCTCTTACGCTGATTTTCACGGATTTTATCCGGGTTACCGTCTTTATCGGCACGGAATAAGTCTAAGTCTAGCACCATGATGCCGCACTGTGTACAGACCCGAGTTTATTCTAAAAAATGTACAAGAATACAGTGCACGTAGCACTGCATGCGGTAAAAGAGAGTAAGAGAGAGGGTTCGTTCAAAATACTGAATGTGTGACAATTACTTCAATCAAATACTTGACAAAATAAATAATATTGTTGAAGTTAAAATTGTTTTTGTATTAGATTTTTATAAAATAAATAATTTTGTAGTCTGATTGTGTTAAATAGTTTCATGAATTTTACGTAAATTATGGAAAATCATTAGTTTTAAAGGTCTACTTATCAAAATGTAGGAATTCTGAACGTACACAAATTGACGTTTAGAAAAATTTTGAGTGATTTTGACTTACGAGTTACCGTCACACGTCGAATTCTGACAGATACGTTCTAAACATTTGCTAAGGTAGCGATTTTAAAAATCCAATAAATGAAATCTCTAAAAAGACGTTGTTTGATGCTGAAAAATGTATATACTTTTAGGTATAAATAAGAATTGTTTATTTTAAATCAAAACTACCTGGGGTCTCTTGGATTTTATTTTATAGAGTGTCACTCGAACTTTAATAATCAATTCTGCGTAGAAACTTAAATTGGAAAGATAGTGGAAAAGGCACATAAGTATGAAAAGTAGTAATTAGTGTCAAAAAATAATTATAATAAAAAAACAGAAATTCCGTTAAAAATTAGAAAGTCGGCGCAAGTCGCAGAAATCATGACTTTTATTTTTATTCACTGACGACGTTGTCGACCTTTAGTAATTTTACAAATGGCCACACCTGTTATAATTGTCAATTTGTTGAACGATTGGTCGGCCCTTTCTCGAGCTCTTGTTCATAAATTTTACGTTTATTTGTATAATATGTGGCTCTTATCGGATACCAGCTGAGAGTATTGAAGCTTGTTTATCCACATACAATTTGTGAGTATTTACATAAAGTAACTTTTATTGGTTGTCGCATAAAAATGAGACTGACTGTTCCTTGTTTACACGTATTCGATATCAATGGTTTCCCGATCTATTTACAAAGGGGTGGATTGTTCTCATTAAATTCTGTTTAAGTTCCGGTTGGATGGTTTTTGTTTTGAATTATTATTATTGTAGGTCTAGAGGTTATAAAGAGATGCTACTGATTGATGCGCTTCAGATAATTTGGTAAACGGGTTTGTTATTGCAACCCACTTTTTCGTAAATCGCACAATGCATTGCCGGTTGTGATCTAATCATTGACGAATTCTTGTTACAAATAACTTTGTTAATAAAACGGAATAACTTTGAATCACCATTATTTTCTAATGTACCAACCAATTGTGATGAATAGGTGATCCTGACACATTAATGATAAGAACTCGGCCCCCAAACATGACTGATAAAAATGAATCAGATTCGACATGAGCTGTTATCTTATAAACATTGATAATAAAAAACAACACATATTTTTACTAAACTGTAATAGTTTCCTGGTCTTATTAGATTATAATTGGGGAACCAGGAAACATTACTATAGAAATTAATGTGAAATGTTTGTGTTTTTCACAACTCTTTTTTATCACTTCAAAGTTTTAAAAATATTTTAACACAGTCTGGGTGTGAATTTGTATGTCTGTACACACCTTCAGAGGAAAAAAAGAAAGTTTCACTCTAACTCATATCTTATACTATTATATACAGCGGAAGAGTTTTTTTTTGTTTGTTTGAACACGCTAATCTCTAACTACAAGTCTGATTTGAATAATCCTTTTTGTGTTGGATAGCACATTTATCGAGGATGGTTATATCCCCTCGACTGTCGATCGACCATCTCCTGGTCGATATCTAATCGTGCTCATCTGTCGGACGCCAGCTGCTGGTCGATCGTTGCCGCCGTATTTTAATTACAAAAATAAGCGTTGGAATGTGTATCTTTACTGTTCTAACTTGCAAAACATACGGGGAATACGACAAGGATAGAATATACCACCACATGTTAAACAAATTCCCGCCGGTAACATGAGTATTGTTTAGTCTATGCGGAGCCGTTTGTAGTCGTGTGGTTGTGTTATAGACCCAAGTGTTTTTATGGTTTGAAGGTGTTTTTAAGTGAAATTGGACAATATATTGTTTAACTATCATGGAAGGGTAAACAATAAACAGTTTTTAATTCATGACTTGAGTGTCAGACAAAGATTTAGGGTAGAAATTAATCTGTTTATAAACATCGTCACCCATATCGCGCGTCACCGCATTACATTTTGAGTTGTTTTGCATTTAAAATACTACTGTAACAGCCAAATGTAATGAATGACATCAATAATACATCTAACTGCATACGTACACAGCATTTAATTTGAATATCTTCGATAAGATTTTGCGTAAAGAATAAAACTAAAATACGCAACAACGGGCTCAAGGTCATTGGCCTCGGCAAATCGCCATTTTAGTTTCATAATTGGATAAGTATGGATAAAACTTTTGAGTGGATTTGGATTTCTATTTCGAGTATTGTAATATTTTTTGTGTTATCTTATTAGATATTGTTTCTTGCGTGCATTTTTGTTTTGTCTTTTATTAGTATTTTTTTAAAACGTGCACGTGCTGTTTTGTTTCCGTCCATACTATGTTAGCTTCCTTACTACTTTTTGTAGAGAAATTGTTTGTTTTAGATTTTAATTTTTGAATGATTTTGATATTTAGTTGCTTAATTATTATATTTTTTGATGAGTAAATATTATCAAATTGTAGAATATAAATTAATATTGGAAAAACTTCTAACAAAATTTGCTCTGTGATGCAAAGTTTGGGAGCACGTTTTTTAGCGCTTATTTTCAAGTGCTTAGTTTTTTGTTCAACACTTGTAAAGTATACATGTCTAACAGCTAAACCTTTGTTTGTAATAAGATTACGAACCCAACTACAGAATGAGTCTTTGTTTTTTGCCACTTGGCCCACAGTGTTCTCAGAATTGAAGTATAAACATGACCCTTTTTTTGTGTTGCGCTCAGGTAGCAGAAACGACGCATGTGATTGTTACGCTTGTAGTGTAAACAAACAGTATGAAAGCGTGTTTTTTTTAATGGATTATGATTCAACAGTATATTTTTTTGTAAATAAAATAAAAGTAATTTGAGAAAATTGATAAATTTTTTAATACCATGCAAAATATTTTCTTACAACGACTTTCTCCACTTTCTCCATCTTTTGCCTTAGAATTAACAATATATCATTTGGTAAAATCATCATGAATTATACTCACGATGTAGTCTATAAACTACAGATTATGAATACATAAACTTAATATACATCTTTCATACAATATTTTGGAGATATCGTCATTTTAATGGGCCGCGGCGATTTCGCGAGAGCCCACCCACGATGACGTAAACATATCCGCCATATTGCGAAATTTTGCGTCGACAGTGGAGGGGATAAGCTATAAAATATCACGCTACAACCAATAGGAACTGAGCAGAGCATGTGAAGCCGTGCGGATGTAGCTAGTTACATATAAATGCGAAAGTTTGTGAGTATGTTTGTTGTCAAAACAGCTGAAGGGACTGGGTTGAAATTCAGAGCAGGGATAGATAATGGTCTGGAATTACACAGGCTACTTTATATTCAATGGGAAAGTGGGTGAAGCCACTAGCAGGCTTGTTTAATAATAAGTAAAGTATTGTTTCAATGTGCAGTGGTAAATTATAATAATGTAAGTTACTAGTCATTAAGGTAAATAATGATTAATTTTATTTATATGTTATTGATTTTACATTGACAATGCTCATATTTTATGCCTGCTATATATTTTGTTACAATATTTGTATTGATTTTTGAAGATATTAATAAATATATTTTAGGAAGAATTTCTAGAATGAATGAATTTTTATAGTTTAAAAATTATTGCTAGTAACAATTGCACAAACTAGTAATCCACAAGTGGTTATTAATTTGTTTGAAATTTAGAAAATTAAATGTGTTTGCTCTAATCTGGGAATAAATTTTAGAAACAGGACGATGGCTTTACATATTCGCGACTTCAATGTGCATTGCCAGCATTCAAGGAGAAAAATAAAAAACTATCATTATGTACTACAAAAAAAAAAAACCATAAACAGCTTATCTTACAGGTATAAAGATGTATCTGATAGTATTGAGTGATACTAAAGTAATCTATGTTACAAGTTGTGAGGTCATGAAATGACTGTAAAAGACTAAATTACATCATCAAATATCTGATGCAGAAAGTGAAATACAAACTAATTATTAAGCAAGTTACTTTTTAGAGCATGATTATAATGAAACTAAGAAAAAAAGCAGTGTAGATGCTGTATGACACACATAATCCTTACTTATATTGTAAATGCAAAACCGAGTTTATTGCTTCTTTAAATGCCAAAATTTGTTCATGCAGAAGTAGTCCCTAAACATCGAAAATAAGGTCTATAATGGAGTTAGAGGAGAGTATGGGGATTGAACAGTTCATCTTCAATTTTTCTTATTGTACTCAGAGGCCACAGTACAAGTTTGTTTTACGTTTAAAGTAATGAAACGGGACTCTGATTGGTTGGTTCATTGGAACTGGCCAATCAGAGCGCCAAACGCGTACTCGTTTTAATTACTTTGAACGTAAAACAAAATCTGTACTAAGGCCTCTGGCCTAATTTCATTAGCACAAAGCTCCATATATATATCTTACTTTTTATAAAACTTCTAAGAAATGTTTATTTTATTTTGTTCACAGGCGATGTTAAGATGATTCCATTAAAAGACAACCAGGATGTGGCATCATTCCTTGTCACCAAGCACTCATGGAGGGGGAAGTACAAGCGAGTCTTCTCCATCGGCACTCACGGTATCACCACATACAACCCCGACTGTTTGGAGGTGACCAACAAATGGCTGTATGCGGATGTAGTCACTATTGCATCTGCAAAACATTCAAATTCGACCGCCAACCATGACTTCACACTTGTCATGAAAAAAGAAAAGAAAGTAGATTCAATGAAGTTTTCTTCGGAACACAAATGTTTGATTCTCACTGAGGCTTTTAAATACAGACATGCATTCGCTGAAAAACCTAAGGACATTTATGTAAGTATTTGTTTATGAAATAGTAAATAAGGAAATAGGTACTGTTAATATGCATTTTCAGTGTATAATAATAATAATTGTTACTATTTAATATTGTTAAACGAAGGATTTCATTTCCTGTATTCTGTTGGCTATAAACCTCCTTTGTCTAGTAATTACAGAATTTACAGGCCTACCCAACAAAAGACTCTTTAACTTAAGATTATTTACTCAGTTTTTGTCTACGTTCTCATGTTTTTTTATTTGTTTTTCAGAGATACCAAGCATACAAACACCATTGGAGCGGGACTCGCCTGCCAGTAGTACTAGAAGTTGGTCCCTGTGCACTGGAACAGCTGGACCCTTCCACACACACATTACTCGCCAGCTACCCGTACTGTGATGTGCAAGGAATACTACCAGTTCGAGACGTGCCAGGCGGCTTCGTCCTCGCCGTTGGAGGCTACAGCAGACTCCATCTCTTCTCCAACGCCATGGACCATCAGATCATCATTAACAAAATGCTGGAGATGGCAAGCCTGACTCTAAGCATCAGCATCAAAGTGTTGTCCACAATGATCACATTAGACGATTATCATGACCAGAGATTTGGAAAGTACAGGTATGAATTTCAGCTCTATTTTTAATACAATGACTCATTTTATCGTCGTGCGCGTAGGCATTTCAATTAGTTACACTTATATTAAATTTTTCATTATGAATCACACAAATCTTCAAAGCAAATTTCGTTTTTTTGATGATTTTTGAGGAAGCTATAGATGGATGTAAGAATCGTAGCATAGCTATTGGCGTTTCCATAGTCTCTGCCTACCCCCATGGGAGACAGGCGTGAGATTATGCATGAATGTATGAATCACACAAATGTTTAGTAATTTTAGAGTTTGGTCATAGGGACAGACATGAGTTTTGTTTCAATCTATGTTTTTCGCTGTGAGTATGGGTGGGCTCTGCTATATGTATGGAAAACCGCAAAGGTTACTAACTCTATGAATAGACCTTTGTTAAGATGTTACTTTAACATGCGATTTATTAGTTTTGACAACTAGAAACTAGAACTAGAAAGGCATCAACTACTTATTTGCATAATTTTAGTCTACATTGAATGTAAATATGTATATGTATGTTTGTCAAAACATTATAAAATTAGTATGATAGTTGGCCGTCTAAATTAACAACATACATACGTAATTACAGCTATTGTTCATCCACACATGTTACCCTGCATTTGATTGTGGTCTGTTGATTTGTGCGACCTTGAGTGTGAACTCATTTATCTGACGCGATACACTAGTTTTGTAGACATATCAATTATGTCCATTATTACATTTCTCTTGATGATGTTATTTTAAGAGGAAAATGTCCGACGGGCGTTTTTTACTTTCCAAATTATGTTTAAGCGGTGTTTATGCCATCGCAAATATGCCGCCTACAAAAGACAAGTGCTTGCATCTAGCTTAGAAACAATGTAAATTCAACGAAGCGGCAATTATAGGCCGCCTGGCATTATTTATAGCATGCATTCGTCAAATGACGCGTCGTGGATAGTAGGCCTAACAGTTGTGTGTACACAAAGTATTTATTACCTATGCACACTATAAAACAAACAAAAAAAACTTTCCAGTTTACAACATTGATGCGATATCCGTTGTTGTTCACCAAACACATAAAAATACTGAATTATCTTCAAATTGAATGAACTTACGAGAGTGAAATCACTACATAGTATAAAATAAAGTCGCTATCCGCCGTCTGTCTGTCCCTATGTATGCTTAGATCTTTAAAACTACGCAACGGAATTTGATGCGGTGTTTTTTCAATGGATAGAGTGATTATTTAGAAGGTTTATATGTATAATACATGCATATTGCACCCGGGCCGGGTCGCTAGTTGTTGATAAAATAGAACAATCATAATTTTTTGGTTGATGAAGAACAGGAGCATGTGTTACGCCCACTTTTCAGCAGGTATAAGTTACAGATCCTAGTGGACCCTTTTCACCACAGAGATTACAAGTCAAGACGTCAGATTCAGCTAATCACCTATGCAACCTGATCAAAATGCCCCAATCAAATTTTAAACATTTCCAAATGTATTTCTAAGTGTTTTACTACATTTTGCAGTGGTGACCAACATCAGACCTCTCTAAGCGAATTTATAGTCCACAAAGTGAACCCGGCTCGTCACATGGAGCCGATGCGACGGACACTCTGCCTCTCTGACACCTGCATACTAGAGAGGGATCCACAGACGTACTCTGTAAGTTGATTTTGTTAACAGTTTTAGTTTGTAGTTGACTGCCTCGTTGGCCGAGTGGTCGCAAGTGTGACTGCCGGGCAAGGGGTCTCGGGTTCGATTCCACTCGGGCCGGGTCGGGCAAAGTATTACTGGGTTTTTTATATGTAGCACGGAGTCTGGAATCGTGCCCGGTATTGGGGTTTATTCGATTTGAGTCGGGAAAAGTATTATTGGATTTTTCAATAAAAAAATTGCAGTACATACACAGTAGTAGCATGGAGTCTTGAATTGTGCCTGTCATATGGCAATAGGGTTACCACACCCTATTACATGGGACTCATAACATAAATAGTGAAGAGTGGATGTTACATTGTACAATGGCATAATGTAACCCCTTCGGGGATAAAAGGCGTGATGTTATGTTATGATATGTTTTAGTTTAAAAACATTTTTTATACAAACAAAAAAAGGAAATTTCTAAGATAAAATCGATTTTTCAAATACTATGTACAAGTGATCGCCTTATAATATCTCTGTAGGTATGTACAAGTAATCGCCTTATAATATCTCTGTAGGCACATTGTATAGAATACATACATAGGTTTTAATTGATAAACTAATATTATCATATACATTTGCTCTGTGAATCATGAGAACTTACAATTAAATCATAATTCCCACACCTACTACTGACAGAAATATAGAGAAATAATTAAAAACGTATGTTCCTTTTCAGGTGGTATGCCTTCGTCCATTGAGCGATGTATTCGCGTTAGTGCGCGACACGGAGCATCCACAAAAGTTCTCCATCGAATATCTTAATGGACAAACACGCACATATTTAGCAGGAGAAAGGTAAAATTAATAATAATCTATGAACCTAGACAAGAAAAAGCTTTTAATTTTCATAATGAGTCCCTACTCTATATTTAAAAAAAACTTTTAGAAAATTAAGCTTTAAAATCAAATAACACATAAATAAATCTAAATATTATTGATTAATTAAAATATACAGCTTAGGGGCCGTTCAAATATTACGTAAGCAGATTTCTTACCATTTTTTACCCCCCCGCCCCCCTTGTCATAAAAAATAAGCAAAGCACTTACTCCCTCCCCCTATGCTTACGTAAACATTTTTAGTAATAAATGTTTTTTTATATTGTTATTTTTAAAATAGGAAAATTCATGGAAATATTAGGTTTAACTGATACACATAGAGTAAATGACAAAAAATATAATCAGAAATAAAGAACATAACTAACATAAAGAATATTTTCGGAACACATTAACAGTCTTCAGTCCATGAAACCTGAATCCATGATTCTAAGTTATCGATGACATTGGATTGCTGCTCAGTGTTGTGAGTCTGCTCATTTTCATCCGATTTTGTCCCAGTATGAGATTTTTTAAAACTTTCGAACAGTTTTTGGTATAACTTGGATTTGTCTATATGATATGACATTCTAATAAGATATTTAAATTTAAATAATTAAAACGTTAAACTTTGACTAATTGCATTAACATAAACACAAATGATAACTTTCAATGCTTACAATACGTTTAGAATCCAAACAAAACAATACTGATAGATGCGCACTTGCAGCTTGCGGCCGGCACGAGAGCTAATTATTAGACAAGTGAATAGCGCACGGTAATTTCCCTAATGCGCGGTAATTCCCCTAATCAGTTCTCAAAGCGAGTGCCTACGCATATGTATTATTTGCGGGAATCCCCGAAAAAACTTGAATAACTAACGATGACGTAATCATCATCTAGACCCCCTCACCCCCCATGTCATCCAAAATAAGCAAAACAGAGACCCCCCCACCCCCCCTTGGTGCTTACGTAATACTTGAACGGCCCCTTACTCACTTGAACTATAAGAGAAAACTCTACTAGCTGACTGCGAGACGTTATCGCACTGCATACGCATAATGATAAAAAAAAATAAAGACCATCAACATAGACAAAGACATTGACCTATCAAGAATAAAAAAAAAATACGCTGCTCATGTGTGAGTCTCGACATGACTCGAAATAAGTTGAACTTTCACGTCATTAGGCCGTTTGCAATTCATTTTGAATATCCCACGATAATTATTATATAACAATACCAAGTAAATGTATTTTTAATCTTTATTTTTTTGTTTAAATCTAGGGACGCGTTACTAGCATCGTTGCTAGACGGCGTAAGGTCCGCTGGCCAGCGCGACGTCCACGTCCGCTCAGTACCGACTCCCCGCGGCTACCGACTGGGACCTCTACACCAACCTGTCGACGAGGAGACTGAGTCCAATCACCTCAGGTATTTCTTTTAATTATGATCTTTGAAATTAAACTTTAAGTATAAATAAATAAGGTACAATTTTGTGTGTACAATAAAAAGTAGGAGTAGTGCTCCACTATAATCATGTATTGTTGTTGTTGTTAAAGTTCATTAATTAAGGAATTCTTTATTTTATTTTTTTTTATGGCATAAACCGGTAAACGAGCTGACGGATCACTTGATGGTAAGCAATCGGCGTCGCTCATGGACACCTGGAACACCAGAGGCGTTACAAGTGCGTTACCGGCCTTTAGGGGGTTAGGAGTTTGAGGATCGTTGGGGATTCAGGAATTGGGGAGATTGGGGAAGGGGAGGGTAATTGGGAGCCGGCCCATTCGTGCCGAAGCATGGCTCTCCCACACTTCTAGCTTAGCCCTATTAGTATATTGGAAATCAACCAGAGAATTTGACAAAAAATATTTACACCAACTAAACGAAACATAGTTTTACAGGCAAAGGACACAGGAAAAGCAATACACGTCAGTAACGAAAATATAACATAACATAACATCACGCCTTTTATCCCCGAAGGGGTAGGCAGAGGTGCACTGTACAATGTAACACCCACTTTTCACTATTTATGTTATGAGTCCCATGTAATAGGGGGTGAGCCTATTGCCATATACCGGGCACAATTCCAGACTCCGTGAAGAAAATATCGATAGCTTGAAAACCTAAACATTTGTTTGCAGATTGTTCCAGAATCCAGTAGGCATGTCGCGCGCCGAGGTGATAGAAAGATTCAACGCTAATGTCGGCTACAGCGGCCTTATATACTCCGTCAGCCAAGACGTAAGCCCTTTTTGTAACACGCTGTATAACTGCACTATACATGCATACTATACTAATCTATTAACATACCCATTTCTTCTAACACTTCACATAAATCAAGTTTCATTCCAAATTCGACTTTATGTCTGTTGAATTTGTGTCCAAAATTGAATAGGCAGTCAATATCTTGTAACACTACACATTTTTCATATATCAAGTTTTCTACGAAACTCGACCTTATGACTATCGAATTTGTGTTCAAAATTGTATAGCTAGTCAGTGTCTGTGGATTTTTATGTAAAATATCATTGCATTCATTTCCAAAGAGTTTGTTTTACGCATGCATTATGCATATCACCATACATTGACAATGACGCATGTTGTAATTTACGTTCAGTCGAAATTTTACAATGAAAAGGATTTAAATTGTGTTATTTGGGATACAAATCGCAAATCAATGTTTTACTTTTTTTAGATAGACTGTTTTCCTTTTTCTTATTTATTTATTTATTAGCTTTTTCTAAATTGAAATGGTTTTCCCAGTTTAATTTAAAGTGATATCATGTGCTTTCATTAAAACATATTGATGGAGAATTACGCCAAGAAAATACAAAGAAAAGAGTTATTATGAAATAGGTACATTACGATACTCATGTCACGCTATCCACGAACATCACGCTTTCTTTATACATATATATATATATTGTATTGTTGTTTCCTGGGACATATTAATGTACATTGTGTGCCTCTAGGCCCGTCCCCTGTTGTGGCTGTTTCTTACGTGGGATCTTGTAAGTCCCCTGATAATTTTATTATTTTACACCTCTTACATTGCTACTCTATATTACCGAGGTAGAGGGACAAATTATCTACCACAGAGTTTATTTTTACTCTAACGCAATCGTAACGTTACCGCGTTCAGCCCTCTGAGGCCCTAGTACGAGTTCCTTTTACGTTTAAAGTAAACGTAACGAGTACGCGTTCGGCGCTCTGATTGGCCGGCTCCAATGAACAAACCAATCAGAGTGCCAAGCACGAATACCTATCGCATTCGTATCGTAACAGTATCGAGCGAGTTGAGCGTTCTGATTGGTGGGTCCACTTGAGCCGGCCAATCAGAGCGCCGAACGCGTTCGATACTATTACGTTACGAATGCGATAGTTATTCGTGCTTGGCACTCAGAGCACAGAACGCCGTCTCGTTTTGATTACTTTATACGAAAAAGAAACTCGTACTAGCCCTATGATTGGTTGATTAACTTGGAGCAGCCAATCAGAGCGCTGAATGTCATAAACGTGTTGATAGCGTTATGTAGAAATAATTCAGTATCTTCTTCCCATCGCTTTAGGGCCTCGTGGTCGTGGGGTAGAAACATTCATATACATGTAAATACCATAGTTTTACAATGCGATGTCTGCACTAACTATTGGAATGTTGTACATTTTGCATAATGTATTTTCTTGTTATTAGTCGTGGGTACATTATTTTGAATGGGTACAAAATATGAATGAAATGGAATATATTTCTTTAAATGTTGGGATAACAGTTTTAAAGTTGCACGATATTGTTCAAAGACCTTGAAAATCCTATATGAAATTTATAAGTGTTGGCAAAGCCGAGTGCACTAAAATGTTGCATCGCAGCGTCTGTTTGCGGAGAACAAGGAGAAGTTGATCACGGGCGCGCTGTCCGCGCTGGTCAGCAGTGCGCCGTCCGGCAGCAACTTAACGCCCCGGGAACTTGAGGCCCAGTTCCACGCGCTGCGACGACTTTGTGCTAGCAAAGTTGGATTCGCTGCGTTTACTGCGTTACCTGGGTAAGTTATAATATGGTTTCTATGTAAATTGTTATTTTCACTATTGCGAAAGCTTACAATGAAAGTATTGACCAAACAGCGTAAATACCTTTATTAACTTTTGATGTTTGATCTTATCTCATTTGTTGAAAGGGGCGTGTAATGTTTCCGTATTTTGATAATAAAAACATGCCCCTCATATCATTTATTTATATTATTTTATAATGATGTAATTGTACTATTCTTTGATAAGGTTCTAGGATAAATAGGATACCTATTTGTTTGAATTATCCTTATAGCAAAGTCTTTGTAATTGTGCTTGAGATATGACAATAAGCTCTATTTTAATTTACTTAATGTAACTGCCAAAAATTTAGTGTTGTATTATATCGTTTAATCGATAAACTGAAACACCTTGCTACCACAAACTAACCATTTGCTATTTCCTTAAGTTAAATGCAGCGCTGTGGAGCGTTCTTTGGTCACTTATTCGAAAAAACATACAATAATTCGTATGTCAAACACTGTCCCTCAAAATACAGGTGAAACCTAGTTTGAGAGTCAGTATTCATAATTGTAATCTCAGATCATACAACAATCTAAATATTGTATAAGTATTTGTCCATGAATAGATGTGTATACCTTGTGTTGAGTAAAGTTATTATTGTTACGTTGGTTGATTAATTAATTATAGTCGGATTTATTTTACTTGGATTCATTACAATAATGTGCAGGGTGCACGACGTGTACACACACTTAGACTATGACAGGTAGACAGCAGCGTTAATAACGAGTGTCGTACCTTATATAAGACATTAAAGTGAGGTGGCCACTACTTACTAAATAGTGATGTACATACATGTGACAATTATTATGAAGTTTCCGCGAGTGGACGGGCACGGCGACGGTGGCGGCCCTGCGGCGCGGGTCGGCGGCGTGCGCGCACGCGGCGCTGGACGCGGTGTGCGCGCTGCTGCAGCCCATGCACGCCGAGCCCGACCTGCGCCAGGAACAACTCAACAAGGCCAGCATGCTCTCCTCCGCCTCCTTCCTCGAGGGGCTGCTCACCATGTGGGCTGACCATGTCGTGAGTGCCTTCATTCATGTTCTATTATAACTTTCGTGAGACATACTAAATATTTCAATTATACGGATTTCAATTATATTACTTTAAAACCTATGCTGTTAAATAAATTAATTTCCTATGTACTACAATTACTATACATAAATAGTTGCCTCTTTATTTCTATTCGCATAAGGTCTATTTCCCTTCAGACTAGTGGTAGCGGTGCCCTAGTAGTGGCGGCCATGTTGGACTTCCTGACGTTTGCCCTGTGCGTGCCGTACAGTGAGACCACGGACGGGAAGCAGTTCGACCAGCTACTGGAAATGGTCTCCAAGAGAGGACGGGTGCTGTTCAAACTATTCGAGGTAATTAGACAATAGAATTTAAAATTTACGTAAAGATTTTGATTCATAAGTTGTGTCAATCCAACCAATTGATTATTCAATTTCTCTGTACATATTTCACACATACATTGTGTAATAATTGTGATTAATAACCAATTTTAATCTTGATCAACATTTTTAATAGAAACTCCATACGACTAATGGCAAAAATCGATATTAATCGAAAGATTTCTTTGTAAGTGACTGAGATCGAGATCAAGAATCGACAGCAAGCAACCGATGCCTTATATCTCTCGACTTCATTGTCCAAATGGGTTGGACTTTGTTCACCGTCCTTCTGACTTCGTAATATTCTTGTGCAGCACCCATCGATGGCGATAGTGAAGGGCGCAGGCCTAGTAATGCGCGCGCTGGTGGAGGAGGGCAGCGCGGCCGTGGGGGGCCGCATGCAGGGCCTGGCGCTGGCCGAGGCCGCCCTGCCGCGACATCTGCTGGCCGCGCTGTACGCGCCGCCCCGCCTCCAACACAGACATCTCGCCAGGCACCTCGTCGCTCTATGGCTGGTAGACCATGCGCCCGCGCATTGTCTGCTGAGACGGATTATGGTATGTACTTTATGAGGTTGGACGGTTCGTTATTTAAACATTTTGGTGACGATGAACTGCTTTTTACTCCTGATTCTTTTTGACTCTTGTAGGTACTAAACGCTCAAAATACAAAGCCAGTCAATTATTTTTCTGATTATTTTTGCTGTATTTACACACGCAAAAGACATAATACTTTTCAATAAATTTAAACCTAAAAGATACCTAGAAATCTATCACTCTCTAATTCCATAATTTCCTTTATGCTGTGCAGCCATCAGGTCTGCTAGCATTCCTGGAGTCCGCGGACGTGCCCCCGGCGGTGGAGGCGGACGTGGAGCCCGAGCGCGACAACTTGTCGCTGGCGCAGGCGAGCGTCAAGCCGCGCGCGCAGCACTGGGAGGCACTCGAGAGACAGGTCAAATATGTTGAGAAACATTTGGAGGTAACTAATTGGTATTAATTTTTATTATTGTGTTGGTATGTGTGTGATATTTGGTTGAATATAGTGCGAGAAAAGGTCATTGCTTGCTTAAAAAGTGAAAGAGCAAAAAGAGAAAGAGCAAAAAGGGAAAGAGAGAGAGAGAGAGAGAGAGGGAAAGAAAGAAAAGAGAGATAAAAAAAACGGTTACATGGTGAAACAGTTACAGATCAAGCAGCTTCTGCTGAATTTTAAAACATTTGTCGCTAGTAACATTACTTTTTTTATAGCACTACGCCCAACTAGCCCTCCAACATTGGGCCGCTCGGCTGGGTCGCCCGGCGGCGGAGCGCAGGGACGCGACGCGGGAACGACCCGTCGTACTGCGGAGACGAAGGGAGAGAGTCAAGTCTACTGCCAACTGGCCACTCTTCTACTACCAGTTCCATAAGGACCATGCTCTGCCTAACCTCATATGGAATCATACTGTAAGTTGTCATTGTGATAATTTTATGTAGATTTTGAGCAATGAATATATCACGTTGTAATTTCCGTTACATATGTCCAAATACTCAAACGCTACTCAATTTTAAGTCGCGCTTAAGCGTAGTCCCTACAAATTCTTTGTAAAATGACAGAGATGGCACGATATTTGAGTACAACTTAAAATTGTGCAGCCTTTCAGTATTCGGGCGATAAGCTCAAAAGTCTAACTATATACTTACATTTGTAAGAAATGAGCAGCCATCATTATTTCTATAGTATTTAATAAAATTGCTTTGATATGGGACTTTCAGCCATGTAGCGTTGTATTAGAGTTTACATATGTTTTCATATATTGTAAAATAGTTAATCATAATATTTGATGAATCTGATATCCCGATTAAGTAAAGCCTCTCTTTATATTTACGATGTCCAAATATTGTCTGACATAAAAAATACTAGTTGCTATAGCTATTCTAAAATGCATCTTAAATAGATAAACATAAAGTTCATTTTACTTTCCAAAAGACTCGAGAAGAACTTCGCAACGCTTTAGAAAACGAACTGCGAGCGTTTACATCAGACAGAGAAGTGGCAGGTACGACCCTGACATCGTGGAACCATGCAGAGCTGGAGGTCCACTACCAGTGTCTGCAGAACGAGGTCAAGATCGGAGACTATTACCTTAGGATACTGCTGGAACAGAGAGACAATGATGACAGTCCAATTAGGAAATCGTAAGTATATGATTTTGTTTTTTTAGTCCTTTTTCTGCTTACGTTGGGGGTGTTAGGGGGGGCGGGTAGAGGCACTATATTAACATCATATTTGTATTATAACTTTAGTGAAACATACTAAATCAATTATTATGTTGTTCGTGTAACCGTTTGACGACGAACTCGACTAGTTTCGAACCATTCTAGGGGCTTATATTCATGAGAAACATTCCACGACACACGACGCGAGGACTGTAACTGTCGTTGTAGCTGTGTTAAAATGTAATTCCTCTTAAAGTTAACTACTAATGTAGGACATAAATGTCCACAACTAAAATTTTTCACTAATTATAAATTTTCACTAATTATAAGGGAGTCCTTATTTGCTAGTAAAATCACAGAAGGTTGTAATGAAAAGTTATAGGTCAATCATCCTAATTTCCTTTCCAGCTACGAGTTCTTCAACGACCTATACCACCGTTTCTATCGACACCTAAAATAGAGATGAAGTGCATGTGTCTACAAGCAATGAGCATTGTGTACGGACGGTACTTTGAAGACATTGGACCCTTTGCAGACACCAAGTATATCGTGCAAATGTTGGATAGGGTGAGTTTAATGAAGTTTTTTTTTTATTGAGCCGACAGACGGATCACCTGATGGTAAGCAATCGGCGTCGCCCATGGACACCAGAAACACCAGGGGCGTTACAAATGCGTTACCGGCCTTTTGGGAATTAGGAATTTGCGGATTGTGGGGGATTTGGGAGACTGTGGAGAGGTAACCTCACTCACACGAAACACAACGCAAGCTTTGTTTCACGTCGGTTTTCTGCTCGGCTGTGGTATCATTCCAGTCGACCCAGTCCATTCGTACCGAATCATGACTCTCCCACATATTGTGTGTGTGTTTGTTTGTTTTTTTTCTTATACCACAACGGTGGCAAAAAAAGCATACGGCCCACCTAATGGTTATATGGTTTGTTACTCTTTCATGCAGAAACTAATGAAGGGATCGGGATGAAATTTGAAACAGGGGTAGATAATAGTCTGGAATAACACATAGGCCACTTTTAACCCTACGGGAAGGCGGGCGAAGCCGCTGGCTAAAGCTAGTATTGTATAAAGACTAAGCATAGTTTAATACGATCATATTCAACTGTACATGTATGTCACATCTATGGTTTTCTGTATTTGTTTCAGACTTGTGATAGAATGGAAAGAGATAGATTAGTTCAGTTCTTATCGAAATTAATATTACACAGAAGAAATGTTAGCGATATTTTAGAATGGAATGGTATTAGGTAAGTTTTTTTTATTTAACTTCAGCTTCTAAATAGTATCTGAAGACGATGACTTATTTAATTTGGTTGTAAGCGGTTTAATGAATGATAATATGGCATCTGCCATTATGCTTTAACATTTGAAAGCCTAACAAGCCTTAAATCTACAGTGACGCCATCTAGGCATTGCAAAAATCATCTGTCAAAACCTCTTCTACATTATAAAGTAGTTTAAAAGTTTTATTGAGTTTTACTGTTCCGTTATAATAACATGTAGCATATAATAATAGTGTAGCTTAACTATTATTATTCGTTTCAGGATCCTAGTAGAACTGATGACATTAGCACACTTACATACGTCTAGAGCCACAGTACCGGCACAGAGCAACGTTATAGAAGGGCCGCAGCAACAGACTGGCGGGGACAGGGAGTGGTATTATAATGTCGATCAAGGGGATAAAGTACAGAGGAAGGGACCCGTTAGCTTCCAACAGGTAATTATGTTCATAGATCTTCAATGTAAGCTGATGAATCACCAGATGGTAAACAATCGGTACCATCTATAGACACCCGAAACATCAGAGAATTTACAGTTAGTCAGTGAGATTTGAGGATTGGAGGTGGGAGGGGTCGAGTTTTGGGTCCCCTTGGTAACTTTACTCACACGGCAAAACATAACGCAAGCGTTGTTTCACGTCGGTTTTCTGTAAGGTCGTGGTATCACTCCGGTTGAGTGCTATTAATCATATAAATTTTATCATGGTCCCGCTTTGTATCATCTTTTCGCACATTCGACGGTCAGCTTATACTGGTTATGCATAGCTTGATGTGATTTTTACTTTATTTTTCATAGTTGAAAGACTTGTACAAATCGGGTGAAATAAACAACAAGACTAAGGCGTGGGCTAATAGTATGGAAGGTTGGCGCGCAGTGGGTGGAGTGGCCCAGCTTAAGTGGACACTGGCTGCAAGAGGAACTGCGGTATATGATGAAAGTGCATTGGCTGCCACTGTATTGGATCTGCTTATTACCTGCGCCAGATATTATCCCAGCAGGTATGCTTATCAATAATGAACTGAACTGTATGTTCATCAATTAACTGAACGGAAAAAGTTAATACAAGATGATGTTTACTACTTATTTCTATAACATTATCAATTATTTTGTAAATATATATGTAATGGTTATTTTAAATATTTCGTGATACATACTAAATTAATTATTTTTTCGGTTTACACACGTAACTGTTTGATGAATACTCTACTAGTTTCACTTTGAAGCCATGCTAGAAGCATGATTAACATTCGGCGACACGCAACGCGGCGACTGTCGCGCTGCTACCGATACTAATAATACTTTATTTTACTTCTGAGGCCTAAGTACGAGTTTGTTTTACGTTTAAAATAAGTAACGAGTACGCGTTCGGCGCTTTGATTGGTTGCTTCATTGGCGCCGGCCAATCAGAGTGCCGAATGCGTACTCGTTTCGAATACTTTAAACGTAGGCCTCTGTCTATATTAACGTTAACATTTATCCGTTTTTGCAGAGATGAAGAGGATGCAGTAATAAGGCCGTTACCAAAAGTAAAGCGAATGTTATCAGAACCAGCTTGTCTAGCACACGTTGTGCAGCTGTTACTCACATTTGATCCAATACTCGTCGAAAAGGTACGATATCAGCCTATAAGTTATTGACACAAATTTATTAGATGTTTTTAGAAATTTCATAAAGTTAGAAAAATGTAACGTTGGTCCAAGAATTTGTCCTTGGGGAACTCCAATTTTAAATGGTGATTAATCGTTATTATTTAATTAATGATTTCACAATTTAACTAAGTATCATAAATTGTTGTATAAAAGTCAATTCTAGTCTTATTTATATTACTAAAGGCGTCCTAACTATTTTTTTATCATGCTGCAGAGTATCGAATGCCTTTGATAAATCTTAAAACACTAACTTTTACAACAATGCTATTTCTACCTTTTTGCACATTTCAGGTAGCTACTCTCCTGTACGAAGTGATGCAAGATAATCCTGAAATTTCGAAACTATATTTGACTGGAGTATTTTACTTCATGTTGCTATACACAGGATCAAACTTGTTACCCATCGCTAGGTTCCTTAGATTGACTCATATGAAACAAGCATTCAGGGCTGACCAGGTTTGTGACATTTTTCCCTCTATTCTCATGTTGTGTAAATTGTATGTTATTGAAATAAAGTTCAAAATGCAATGAAATTGTATTTTTTTTACTTAACGATATTTTTAACCATAAATATAATATTTTTCTGTCTGTAGTCGAGTTCAGATATAATGCAGAGGTCGATATTAGGCCAGTTACTGCCAGAAGCGATGGTTTGTTACTTAGAAAACCACGGCGCTGAGAAATTCGCGCAGATCTTCCTCGGAGAGTGGGACACGCCTGAGGCTATATGGAACTCTGAAATGAGGTTTGTAGCTATATCTCGTGTTGTAATGTTTTCATTGGCAAAAGTATGTGTGTTTAATAAATCAGAAGTGAACTGACTGCTTTTGAATTAGGTTTACTAAGATTTTTCTCAAAACATCAATATGTGATGAGTATCTAAAAATACATAATGTTCAGAATCATCTCAGTTCTAAAAATGATACATTAACGCTGTATAAAACTAATGAGTATTTGAGACAAATCTTATTGCTTTTTGAATTTACTACAACACTTATTAAAATCAGTACAATACTGCTTCAAGGCCTAAAGCTTTTTGTTTCAAAACAAATTAATTTACTATAATCTCTCTATTGCCAGACGGATGCTAATAATGAAGGTATCAGCCCACATCGGAGAGTTCACCCCCCGGCTCCGCGCGCACGTGGCGGCCCGCTACCCGTACCTCGCCATCCCCGCGGTCTGCTACCCACAGCTACAACACGAACTGTTCTGCAACATGTTTTATCTGCGACATCTCTGTGATACTCAGAAGTTCCCCGATTGGCCTATTCCTGATCCTGTGAGTAGCATTTCAATATTTTAAAAACTCGAATGTCATTTCTCTTTTTTTTCCCAGATATTAAAATAATTCAGTCTTTGTATTGCTTTTACGTGATAATAAGCAGTATTGTAATAGATGGTAGTCTAAAACTTCAGTAACGGGTGCCACAGTCACGTTAGTCAATAATGACGACTAATATTTACCCTTTTACCCCTTGTATGCCGGGGACGTACATATACGCGAGACACAATGTGTATTCTATTATGTTTCATATACCGATTGATAAGGGGTTAAAGGACCTATGCTGATTTAATCTGTAATTTTATTTACATACTTTGTATACACTAAAAGAAACTTAAAACATCTAATGAATTATTTTCTACCATCTAGGTTGGCCTTCTAAAAGACGTATTAGAAGCGTGGCGACGTGAAGTAGAGAAAAACCGCCTTCAATGACAGCGGCCGAGGCGTACGCCGCCCTGGGCCTGACTACTGGACAACATGACGAGGCCGCAGTGCGCAAAGCTTACTATAGACTTGCGCAACAATACCATCCTGATAAAAATCCTGAAGGACGGGTTAGTTATAATTTTTTTTAGAGATATATATCATACTAGCTACTTTCACGCGGTTTCACACGCTCTGCTCAGCTCCTATTGGTCGTAGCGTGATGTTTTATAGCCTATAGCCATCCTCGATAAATGCGCTATCCAACACAAAAAGAATTATTCAAATCAGACTTGTAGTTACGGAGATTTGCGCGTTCAAACAAACAAACAAACAAAAAACGAACTCTTCCGCTTTATATAATAGTATAAGAAGTATAAGATATATGTAGTATGTGTGAATAGGAGACTTGTATAATACTTAGCATATATTGCGATTTCAGCGATACCGCTGGAATCAATTAAAAATAAATTTTTGCGCAATCATGCGCAACTTATACTTTGTTGCGTGACTTATGGGTAGTATTTTTTCAACATTTAATAAATTACGTAATAGTCAAAAAGAGCTGCGATTTCAGTAGTAGTCAAATAAAAATACTTTTAATTCATTAAAACTGTTTACATATAATCAGTTGAACGTGTCATGTAATTATGAATATTTTTTATAGGATCGCTTTGAAGCTGTAAACCAAGCCTATGAGTTTCTATGCAGTCGTAACGTCTGGACCGGTGACGGACCTAACACCAACAATATTGTTCTCATACTCAGAACACAGACTATACTCTTCCAGAGATACTCTGAAGGTAAGACTTTGTAATATTTGTTTTGCCTCGAGGGCATATACAGTACTTGAATGTTGAGGTACGCTCGGCCGCACTAGGGCGGAACCGCGACGATCTTTAACAGCGCAAGTTTATTAAAAAGTAAAACGAGTAATGCAACGTGGTTAAAACCCGCCCCATTTCCACTAGTGCCACCAAGGTGATATTTGTTTAAAAGTAATTGTTTTTCTGCCTCTTTGGCCGAGTGGGCGCAAGTGCGACTGCTGGTCAAGAGGTCTTGGGTTCGATTCCCGGGTCGGGCAAAGTATTACTGGGTTTTTTTAAATCTCCGTAGTAACACGGAGTCTGGAAATGTGCCCGGTATATGGCAATAGGATCACCCCCTATTACATGGGACTCATAACATAAATAGAGAAAAGTGGGTGTTACATTGTACAGTGGTATTAAGTGCCGTAATGTGCACCTCTACCTAACCTTGCGGGGATAAAAGGCGTAATGTTATGATATTGTTTTTCAATTTTCAATGCTGAATGAATGAAATTATTAAATAAATCTTTAGATGTTTATTTAAGTAAAATTGGGGGTTTACTCGCGCAAACTTTTAGATGGCTCGATTGGTTTGCGCTGTGGAGCGGGGTTGGTAACGAGTGTTGTGTGCAGTGCTGGCGCCGTACAAGTACGCGGGGTACGGGGCGCTGCTGCGCACGGCGCGGCTGGAGGCGGCGGCCGAGCAGCTGTTCGCGGAGCGCGACGCCGCGCCGCTGCTGCCCGCCGCCTGCGAGCTCGCGCACGCCACCGTGCGCTGCTCCGCGCTCAACGCGGAGGAACTGCGCCGCGAGGGGGGCCTGCAGGTACTACGCACGCATTACACTCTTATACTCGCACCACTTGTACTCGGTCACTCCGTACATTCACTTGTAGTGAAGATGAAGGTGATGTAGTGTAGAGAAAGTTTCACCCAGTTGCACTAAGTAGTAGTTTATTGCAATTAAATTACAATATGAATGAAAGGCAATTATTTCTCTTAGTTGTTGATAGCTACCAAGTTATAAGTTGACTATATTTTATTTCGTAATTCGAACCAAGTTACCATAATCGAATACCGCCTTATGGATATGTAACTGTTATCAATATGAAAAAAAAACCGCATACCCTAAATTGGGAAAACCTCTAATTAAAAAAAATTATGTTGCATTGCCTGTATTCTTCAGATCGTCCAAATTATGTAGCTTCTTAAAATATTTCCTTCAGTAAGCACTTTGGTCACTGTGAAAACCGTATATAAATACGTCGCGAAAACGTTTTTAAAGATATAATGTAAGTAATGTATAATGTGTAATGTAATGTAATGTAATAATAAATTATTATTATTATAGCAACGGAAAGTTGCTGCGCTGACTAAGAGAAGTGTTGTTTTATGGATTTGCATTTCTTATGAATGTCATAATTTTATCTACGTCTTTACCTAATAACCAGGTCCTCCACGAAGCCATGTCTCGCTGCGTCCCAGTACTGTCGAGCGCGCGTGGCCCGGCCGATATATCTGCGCAGGTATGTGCGCACGTGGCGCGCTGCTTCGCCGTGGCCGCGACCTTCCCCGCCTGCCGCGCTGTCTGTGCTGAGATGCCGCAACTATGCGTCGATCTAGTACCACTGCTCAAGAGACCTGTAAGTATTGTTTTTGTAGTATTTTTAAGATTTTTATTTCAAGTTGGGAGTTAGTTTATTGTTCTTTTTCAACATTATCCCTAATTAATATCATTATATTATCATACCAGTCGTTTTAGATTCGTTTTCGTTTCCATATATCTACTTTTAACGTGGGAAATCGTTATGATGACTAATCGACTATTTTAGAGTTTGATGAAGATAGAAAATGTTCCTGAGTCCGAAATTAAGATTATTGGCGATATAATCTTTCACTCCTTTCAAGAAAATTGCGACCATTAACTTTTATTTTTTATTTTACATTCTCTTCATATACCATAATTTCTCAACCACATCATCATCATCATCATCAGCCCGTGTTCATCCACTGCTGGACATAAGCCTTTCCAACGGCACATCACTGAGCTGATCTTCAGCTCTTCTCATCCAACCACTGCCAGCCACCTTGCGGCGCTCCCAACCATAAGTTAGAGAATGTGTTGTTCCGTAGAACCTGGGCGAGACGGCGTGCGCGGGCGCGGCGTGCGCGGGCGCGCTGGCGGCGGAGGCGGGCTGCCGCGCGCAGCTGGCGCGGGCGGGCGTGCTGCAGGCGCTGCTGCCCGCCGCGCTGCGGTACGACTACACGCTCACAGAGTCCGGGCTCGACACCGACACGCAGCTCAGCAAACAGGTCACTTGTACATTATGGACCGCGGTTTTCTTTATAAACAAACTTGTATCCTAACTTTTATCCCTATTTTTTTTAATCTTGATGGTCACTGATAGTTAACCACCTTTTCTTAAAAATTCATTTTTAGAAGTATGAAGAAGAATTTTTGAAGTAAACCCATGCAAATCTGTTTGCATTGGTTTTTAAGCATTTCAGTATAATTAAATAAAATATATGCATAACCAGTTAAAAGTGAAAACTAAAAGAATTAAACCTACTTTTGAACCACACTTGTTCATTAATATGATTTCATTAGGAACATAATATTTTGGACATGTGGTAGCTAATGTGTAACCCGTAAAAGTCCCCAAGTTAACTTAAGAAATTTCATCTCGCCATCTTCATCTCGCCATCTTCATCTCGCCATCTTCATCTCGCCATCTTTTTATGATCCTATTTTTAACAAAAAATATTATATTGACAATAGAACAAGTAAGAACAAATTCTTATATTGTAAAGGGTTCACAACTACTGTTAATAACTTGTTTAATGTTTCACTGCTGGGAACTATCCTTTTACCTCGACTAGTTTCAACTGCTGCTACTCTGATACGTGTAATTACACGAGTAAGCCGAAAAACATAATAATTAATATAATATGACTTACGAACGTTATAACTTATAATATAAATATCCTTTCACCCATGAAAAACGCAAAAAACACTAAATTTTTTCAAGTCTCTTAATAAACTCCATAAATATCCATATTGTCGCAGGAGGTAGCCAATCAACTAGCGAAGCAGTGCATAGTAGCGCTAGCGGCGATGTACGGGCCCCACACTACTGCGTCACCAATGGACGAGAACATTGAGAACTCCTTACATTTGTTACTCACGCCCTATCTATGTGGGAGACTCGCGGAACCTGATCAACATGAGGTATGTTCAGATTTTTTTTTTTCAAATAGTCGCACTGTTGTATATGAAAACTATTTATGTGCTATAAAACTATACATTTCTACAACTATATATTTCTTTACTCGTTTAGCTTATTTAGTGTTTGTCCAGTATTTTTTTGCTTCATAGTAGGTACAATTTTCAGACATATTCGTTCATTTTTTTTTACAATTTTGTAAGATAAAATAATAATTTCTGTACACCTTAGGAAAGATGACAAACTAGCTCACTGTTTTTGCCTGACATTTGCAACACCAAACATATTTTCTCCATTTAAAAACACTAAAAAGAACCACGCAACAAACCCATCTTTAAAACTTACCTTATTTAACCACACCGTTTCTTATCCACAGCTCCTAAAAACCTTAACATCGAATTGGCGCACGCCATACCTAGTTTGGGACAACAGTACTCGCGCAGAACTGAAGGACGTGCTGCGCAAATCACGCCCTCTGATGGAGGACGAAGGACCTATCATAGAGCCCTTTACATACTCCGCTCATGAAGGACTTGTGTCGGTCGGAGGGGTGTACATAGACATCTATAATGAACAGCCTGACTTCCCTATTGAGGTAAGATTTAGATAGTTTCAATGGTTTTAGTGTTTTGTTATGTTTATGAAACATATGGTGTTTTGTTAGGAATATATTATTATAATTCAACAATTTTGTATTTATCTGGTATCGATATTTCTTTATTATTTTTTTGATATGGCGTCAACTTGCAGTTAGTGCAATTTTGCGCAATAATCTTCAAATAATGTTGATTGAAATACCTACCATTTTTTATTTATTTATGTGTTCTTTATATTATTCCTTTAGCGCAATATTACACAGCAAATTGACCTCATAATCTTGATGATTACAATTTATTTAAATCATGTGATCAACAATTTTCATTTTATTTTTCCCAGAATCCACAGCAATTCATTCTGGAACTACTGAAGTTCATTCAGGAAGAGACACAAAACGACATGACTGGGGACAGAGTGCAACATGTAACGTATGCATTGACTGCACTTGCTAATGTTATCATCAAGAACCCGGGTAAGTTCTACCTATATCAGTTTCTAATCATTTCTGGATACAATGAAAAATTGTGAGGTCGAAACCAAAGTTGTAGGTATTGTACAATATTTTTTGTGCTAATGGTTCGACAAATGGTATAAAGCATGTTAAAAAATGTGGATCCTATTTGTGATCTAATTAAACACCATTTGGTACGAAAGAAGTAGACATAACGGATATAAATGGTACCGTCGGTAGAGGGCTCTCTAGACACGGACATTTAGCGACCAGATTGGCGATATATTAAAGAAGGGCCGAATTAAAAGTACCCTCAACCGACGAGCATGCATAAGAAGACTGATAATAATGGACGTTTATTCTTAGGTACGGAGATCCAATGCATCGGTCAGTTCGGCCTGATCTTCGGGTTACTGTCAGCTCGAGCTCACCCCCAGCTACAGGAAGGAGCCCTCCGAGTAGTGGGCAGCGCCGGGGCGCGGCGCGAGTGTGTGGAGGACGTGGCGGCCAGTGCCGTGCTGGGACATCTGCTCGCGCTGCTGGCCGAGCGCCCGCCGCGCCCGGCTACATTGACTGCACTCGCTGCTCTACTCGCTAATACTGCTATTGTTAGGGAGGCTCTTAACAAAGGTATGTTATGATGTAGCTAGATATTCTGTTTCGGTTACTTAAGCTTGTTGTGTTATGTCAATTTTGCGCAATAGAAACTGTTAGCGCAATAACGATTACAATTTAAGCATAAAAAGACATAAAAAATTGCGTGATTGTTAAGCAGAAAAAAAATATAGCGTAATTATTGCGCATATGAAATATTTGCGCAGTCGTTGCGCAAATCAAATATAAATTGCGCACTACGAAATTTAATGAAGGTTTCTTATATAAACATGTTGTTCTTAACGTCTAATGATTATTATCTTTGTGTTCACAGGTGCTGTGATATACTTGTTAGATCTGTTCTGCAATAGTAAGCTGCCTGAGACGAGAGAGGCGGCAGTCGAACTGCTAGCCAGAATGATGTCAGACAAATTACATGGACCAAAGGTACAATAGTTATGAAAATATTTTCTTCTAACGCATATATTATTTCTTATTGGATTTTTTACCATTATTTGACTTACATGAAGTTTAACACATTTTTGTAGATCCTTTCTGTAACGCCTAGCTTCACTGACAGACAACGGACAGACAATTAAATTTTTGACATTTCAAAAGTGCCAAATTAAGGATGAATTGAAATAAATGCTTTGACTCTGACAATTTTGCCCTTAAGAATATTTAAATAAAAATAACTGCTAGACTTTCAGCACAAATATGACCTTAATTTCAGTTTCAAGTATAAATTATCGTAATTTACTTCTTATTGAAAATAATAACGAATAATTAATCATACATTAAAAATAAACATCCATTAAAAATTAATCATTAATTAAAAACAATTATATATTAAAAAAATCATCCATTAAAAAAACCATCGATAAAAAAAAATCATCCATTAAAACTTAATCATCCATTCAAAAATATTCATCCATGATCTCTCTACTTCCCACTAGGTCCGTCTAACAATATCTCGTTACATTCCGGGCGTATTTGCGGAAGCGATGCGCGAGTCTAGTGCGTCGAATGCGGTACACATGTTCGATGCTCAGCACGAACACCCTGAGCTCGTGTGGACTGATGATACGAGGCGTAGACTTGCTACACACATCGCGCAGCTGAGAGACAGGTTAGTAAAGTGATATTTTTACTTGAAATTTTGTTACTGGCAATACATTTTACAATTTCATAAACGTGCAACATTACTTGCTCATTTTTTAAATTGTAAGGTGTTACCAACATTGGCCTAAGTTGAACTTAACATACTACTTACTCCGTTTGTTGAGCGACCATATCTTGTACTCTGATATCAATTTTAACCCTAATAATATTTTCTGTTCAATAATTTGATATAAAAAAGGGTAATTCACAATTCACAACTCACAAAAGTAGTAGCACCCTGACATTTTATAGTCCCGAACAAACATTTAATGAGAGACTTGAACTAAAATAAAACGTAGTTTATTTACTTCTAAATACTTTTTTGTTTAGACACCAATCAGACCAGCTTCGTTCTCCAAACGCGGCGTTCGAGGACCGGGAAACATTAGAACGCGCGGCCACCGGCGAGCAAACATGGGCGCCGCCTGGCGAGGTCGTGGTGGACGGGGTCTATCTCAAGTTGTATCTACAGAACCCACACTGGAACCTGCGGAGCCCTAAACGGTTCCTTCAGGAGCTATTGACTGAAACCATCGCTGCAGTGAATAAGGATTCGTCAGAGGTATGTTTTTGAATATGTCATGTTGACTTTGATGTTTGTTTGTTTTGAAATATGACTTAAATGTTAACGTGGATATAAAACTATATGATTTCGTTTTTAACTGATTACATTGAGTAGACACACCGAAATAGGTACAGGAAAAGAGATATTGCAAAAATATTGTTGTTTTTGGCTGACATTTTTCCAAAATGGCGGCGCGAGCGGCGCACGTACATGTGAAATGGAAATACAAATGTATGTTGCCAATTTTCAAAACTCCCGAAATACATTCCAGAGAACTACTGTTCGAAACTACTGTACTGTATCGTTCGAAAGTGCCTTATATTGGACTAATGGGTGCTACCGTACTGGTGCTTGTCGCGGAGAATTTGACGGGTTACCGGGGCTTAGGCTCGACGTGCAGGAGAAGGAACGGGGTGGTTTTTAGTCAGTAAGTGTCTGACACTTCCTCCCGCCTCACCCAGGCGGGAGCAGTCATTCGATGATTTTCCCCTCTTAAAAAAGACCGTATTGGTGCTTACCAGATGGCGCTAGTGTAAACCTCTTCTTCTTTGTCCAATAGAAAATTAGCTAGTGTCACACCATTGGGGGTTCTTATTTGACAGCTGCTGTGATTGGACAAAAACACCTCTTAGTACATTTGCGCCATCTGGTGAGCAAGACAACGGTATCCCCCATTGAAATAATGATTTGACTTTACTATTTTCACCGCTACAGGGTAGTCGCGGCGAGACATGCGCGTTGGCCCTGAGCGCGGCACTACGCGCGCGGCCGGCACTCGGCGAGCTGTGCGCGCAACTGGGGGAGGTGCCGCGACTGGCGCGGCTACTCACGCACGCGCCCAGGCTGGCACTACCCGTACTAGCGGCCCTGGCGCCGACACAGGTAACATACAGTGCCGCGACTGGCGCGGCTACTCACGCACGCGCCCAGGCTGGCACTACCCGTACTAGCGGCCCTGGCGCCGACACAGGTAACATACAGTGCCGCGACTGGCGCGGCTACTCACGCACGCGCCCAGGCTGGCACTACCGTACTAGCGGCCCTGGCGCCGACACAGGTAACATACAGTGCCGCGACTGGCGCGGCTACTCACGCACGCGCCCAGGCTGGCACTACCCGTACTAGCGGCCCTGGCGCCGACACAGGTAACATACAGTGCCGCGACTGGCGCGGCTACTCACGCACGCCCAGGCTGGCACTACCCGTACTAGCGGCCTGGGCCGAAACAGGTAACATACAGTGCCGCGACTGGCGCGGCTACTCACGCACGCGCCCAGGCTGGCACTACCGTACTACGGCCCTGGCGCCGACACAGGTAACATACAGTGCCGCGACTGGCGCGGCTATCATCACGCACGCGCCCAGGCTGGCACTACCCGTACTAGCGGCCCTGGCGCCGACACAGGTAACATACAGTGCCGCGACTGGCGCGGCTACTCACGCACGCGCCCAGGCTGGCACTACCCGTACTAGCGGCCCTGGCGCCCACACAGGTAACATACAGTGCCGCGACTGGCGCGGCTACTCACGCACGCGCCCAGGCTGGCACTACCCGTACTAGCGGCCCTGGCGCCGACACAGGTAACATACAGTGCCGCGACTGGCGCGGCTACTCACGCACGCGCCAGGCTGGCACTTACCCGTACTAGCGGCCCTGGCGCCGACACAGGTAACATACAGTGCCGCGACTGGCGCGGCTACTCACGCACGCGCCCAGGCTGGCACTACCGTACTAGCGGCCCTGGCGCCGACACAGGTAACATACAGTGCCGCGACTGGCGCGGCTACTCACGCACGCGCCAGGCTGGCACTACCCGTACTAGCGGCCTGGCGCCCACACAGGTAACATACAGTGCCGCGACTGGCGCGGCTACTCACGCACGCGCCCAGGCTGGCACTACCCGTACTAGCGGCCCTGGCGCCCACACAGGTAAACATACAGTGCGCGACTGGCGCGGCTACTCACGCACGCGCCCAGGCTGGCACTACCCGTACTAGCGGCCCTGGCGCCGACACAGGTAACATACAGTGCCGCGACTGGCGCGGCTACTCACGCACGCGCCCAGGCTGGCACTACCCGTACTAGCGGCCCTGGCGCCGACACAGGTAACATACAGTGCCGCGACTGGCGCGGCTACTCACGCACGCGCCCAGGCTGGCACTACCCGTTACTAGCGGCCCTGGCGGACGCCGACACAGGTAAATACAGTGCGCGACTGGCGCGGCTACTCACGCACGCGCCAGGCTGGCATACCCGTACTAGCGGCCCTGGCGCCGACACAGGTAACATACAGTGCCGCGACTGGCGCGGCTACTCACGCAGCGCCCAGGCTGGCACTACCCGTACTAGCGGCCTGGCGCCGACAAGGTAACATACAGTGCCGCGACTGGCGCGGCTACTCACGCACGCGCCCAGGCTGGCACTACCGATAGCGGCCCTGGCGCCGACACAGGTAACATACAGTGCCGCGACTGGCGCGGCTACTCACGCACGCGCCCAGGCTGGCACTACCCGTACTTTAAACTAGACATACATACTAGACACAAATATAATGAACGGCAAAACTATACTTACTATTTGCTGGCAACATAATACACCTATCTTTTATGTATTCTGCAGGCATGTGTAGTGGCGCTATCCCAGACGGACGTGATGTCCGGCATGAAGACCGCAGTGCAGTCGTGCAAGGAGTCGGTGGGCTGTGCGTGTGAGGCCCTCGCACTTATATTCTCCAGCAACGCCAATACTGACCGATTGGTGTTACAGGTCTGTTATATTTCTTTACATTCTATTTTGGTAATTCAAATGGTTTAATATCATAAAATTTGGTGAAAGTTATGCATGGCTTTTAGTATAATAATGTTTAGATTGCGTTTGTAACATTTGAAGCCCCAATAAAATTTATCTTGTGTATATTTCGGTACATTGCTGTGTCATAATGATTGTTTTCATAATTCGATCTTATACAATAACTTTTACTACCTGCGACTTAAACAATCGCTGAAATTAATAAATGTTAACACAAAAATATCCACAGGCACTGGAAACAGATCTAATAGGCGAGCTCCTCTCTCTCCTGGAGACTCGCTTGGACGGCGCGACGGCGGCGCAGTTGGTGCGCGCGCTGAAGGCCATGTGTCGGTCGGCGCTGCACGGGGAGCGCGTCAAGGCCGTGCTGGCGCGCTCCGCCGTCTGGGACCACTACAGCGCGCAGAGACACGACCTCTTCATCACTGCCGCGCCGCAGAATAACTTACTCACTGGTACGATTAGGATTCAGTAATAAATAACTAGCACATAACCAATTGTCGCCATTACTGTGCTAAGACCATTCTTAAGAAACCTATATGCGTTGATGAAAATCTGTTTGAAAGTTTTTTAAATTATTGCCTTACTGACAAACAAAAGGGATTATTCTATAATCTTTTGACGTTTCAAAAGTACCTGTGTATGATTTATTCAAAATAAATACTTTAACTTGAGTTTGACAAAAAAATACAGACACGCGATTGGACGATTGTTTTTTATAAAACATGAATAAGAGTTACAGTTCATGCTTTTGAAGAGAAATAAGTAGGTATTTATATGACTTTGGGAGCATGGAAGTACTCCAATGCAGGATATTTTTTATCATTAAAAACATTATCTTTTCCTCCACAGGCGCTCCTCACACGGCGGGCTACCTGACGGCGCCGCCATCGAGTATCCCGGCACAGCCGCCCCCCATCGACTGACCACGCAGCCCCGCGCTACATGCTATTAGTACTCGCAGTACTCGCAGTACTCTCCCCTGCCTCACTACAAACACACGCGTGTTTCTGAAACAACAGTACTGCTGACTAGACAAACGCTCAAGTAAGTCTTCTATAGAATCTCTTTTAACTGAACTAATTCCTTCGAAAAGTTAAGGCGAGGAAAACTTTTGAGGGCAAATCCTCCGCTATCGCGGCCGTGAGCGTTCAACGTGTGAATAAGATTCATAATGATTTTATTAGTGAAATTATAGTTCTACAAATGAAAAATACTTTAGATCAAAGTTCAGTCGTACACGCCTTTCAGGAACAAGCAGTGTTAGCGAATTTGTCTTGCCGTACTCCGCGGCTTGTCACTATGATTTCAATCAGATATCGTAACATTTCTATGTATTATAGCAATACTTATATTACGTTTAAAGTTTAAATTCGCATGAAATTGTCAGTCCATGTAAATTACGTTCAGCCATCGAATATAGTACTAACAAGACAAATTCAATTGTACTTATGTAAAAATAGTTAAGTTGCTGCTCTATATTTTCTAAGTGGTTTGTCGATGTCTCATTGTAAATTTATAGTATATTAATAATACAATATCCGACCAGTGTGTGGTACGCTCGAAGTATTAACAGCCAAAGTTATGTGTATGTAATTCTGAGGCCTTACTACGAATTTGTCTTATGTTTAAAGTAATCAAAACGAAACCGCATTCGGCGCTCTGATTGGTAAGTTCATTGTAGCCGGCCAATAAGAGCGCAGAATGCGGTCTCATTACCATTACTTTAAACGAAAAATAAACTCGTATTAAGGCCTATGTTCGTCTAAAATAGAATGTGTATAATCGTTTGATCTCTAACGAAAGGCAAATATTGTTTACATCATTCCTAATTACGTTAGCGACATAGGTTTTTATAGGATTCGCACTTTTTTATGAAATGTTAGATTAGTGAATATTACGAAAGATATCGCACTTTGAATAGTGCTAAACAAATAATTATTATTTGCTATTAAATATAAATGATACTCTATATTGCCGGCGATTTATGTATGTACCAATGATAATTGTGATTTTATGGCAATATTAACTTAGCAATTGCAATAATTTGATGACGTACAGTCATATTACCAAGTGATATATACGTGTGTTCATTTCCTGGATTCCACATCAAAACAGATCGTCGGGTAAAATAACTATTAACGTTTTAATGTATGATATTCATGTCAATAACCTAATAGAATTCGCACTTTTTTACGGAAATAGTATTTAAATATTTATATGTATGTATGTTTGTATGTATGTATGTATGTAGCTAATAATCTGTGCGTACATGACATAGTTCACTAGTACAGTTTTTATATGTGTATTCGCGACATATAAAGGCTTTCTTGCCATGTTTAGTTATATTGAGACTGAAAATCAATTAATAAATCATTTGAATTTTGGCACTAAAATATTTTTGTATACGAAGTCTTTGAGGCTTTTAGTAAAACAATACATCATTTTTTTTTCAAATTATCATTATAAAATTGCAATTTATTTCATGTATTTTAGATTTATTTTTACATTTCTTTTGAAGACCCGTTGTAAGGGATTTAAAACAGTTTTTTTATTTGATAAATTCAATATTAGATAACTTGTAGCTTTCTAACAAACTGATCATTTAATAAAATATTCTGTAAGTAGCTTTTTCAAAATATAATTATGTGTTAACATCAAAATTATGTGTGATATTGTAAAGGAAATTAAAATGTTTGGTTTAGTCATATCATAGAGTTTTAAGGCGTTTATACTTTATGGAAATTATGATGCTCTTATGTTCGCTCATTGAGTACGTCCTAATAAATAATATGTATTATAGCTATATAATATGAGTGAGTACCAACTACTGCGATATGTTGATAGCTAACGTACGCTGGTATATGATTTTTAATATTATGGTTTGTTTGTTTGCCTCTGTACAAAGCTTTATCGTTTTATTTTTTAATGTGCCAGTAGTGGAAATAGTCGATAAATTGTGATAGTTGGTACATCACTAGTATCGATAATAAAGGAATGTGATTGGTCGTGATGAGTGTGGTCTGTATTATTACTTTTATAATAATGTGTATTGGATTACAAAAGTCGTGTTGGCAAGCTTTAAGTGGGTGGTACAGGGCACACGCATCACGAAGGATGTATCGAAGGGCACCATGATGGAAAAGCGAGGTGTGATCATATGGATATTTTTATATCTAGAGATAAGTTATATTGCTGTAAAATATACGAAGTTAATATATCAATCTATCTAATGTTTTATTTATTTATTCTCCCCTTATAGGTTAATTTTCAAATCACAGTATGGTTGTACCTTCATTATTTTGGGGATCGAACTGAAGTTTTGTAATTAAAAAGACATATTTCTTCACACATTTTTAATGTGTACTGTCAGTGCTTTATTTATTACTAATATAACGTAATATTTAAGTACAAATATCAATACTTATTTACAAAACTAGTCCATTCAAATTACTTTAAGTAAAATACATAGCTCAGAACATTACTCTTACAAAGCATCTTTACAAGAAATACTTTTCTATACAAAACTATAGTATTTGTACATACATTATCTTAATTACTAAGCACACAAATTAGTCAACTATAAAAAATTTGAACTTATAGTCCAATTCAACATATGCATAGCAGAAAATATACATTGTTCATATTATTATATTTATTGTCATGGTATTCTTTAAGGAAGGCGTCAAATTAAATTTTAGACACAATTATGTTTCAATACTCAAAAAATCAACATTTTACACACGTTTACAGATACGTACATTAAACATATTACACACATTTACACAGACCTAAAAGGGTATGCTTATTTATTCAAAATTCTATCTTATATAGCTACACTTATGTATCACAGCACAACACAGCAAGTAAACACATTAATGTTATGTACAGATCAAATACATTTCATACAAATTAATATACCAAATGTTTATCATATTATAGCCCTCAAAGGATTATCGATAAATTCCTGGACTTTTTAATCTGTAACCTAAAATTTATGAAGTCACTTCTGGGTGAGGTTTTCATCTTATCGATAGCGTTTACGTTAGTTAAGATTTATATGGGATCGGCAAAGGATGTTTATGTGATTGAATAGGTGAAAAAAACTCGTGGTAGGCATTCTGTTTAAATATTCTAGTAAGGTTTGATCATACCATTGGGGCATGAATGTCTATGTCAAAAAGACAGGTACAAGGTATAAGTGTTTCTGTATTGGGAGTAAGTCAGGTTGCAGGCTGTGCACTGAGCGAGTCGGGCGGCGAGGTGTAGTGGTTGCTCTGCGGCGCCTTCAGGGGACGCTCGTACGTCTCGCCCCGGGACCAAGCGCGCTTGCCTCTGTGTACCATTAGAATTTAATAAATAAATAGAAATAAAGTGCACTACCTTTTCGATAGTGTTCGAAACATAACAAACATTTGAGTACTCTTATTATAACAAGGTTCATAATTTTTGCAATGTCCAGATGGCGCCTCTGTCGATTATGGACCTGACAGTCCAATCACTAACACCGTCAAAGATATCCTTACCCACGCGCATTAGACATCAAATAATTGGGTATTTGCCAACTAGTCGAATTCAGTTCTTTTTTCGAACAAAAACGACAATTTTCTCTGAACTTTTGTACGAGATTGTGTATTGTGACGTCACGTTTTTTTAGCGTAATACCACAGGTAATACAGCATTCTTATTTTTATTATTTGCTGTAAAAAATACTAAAATTAAGTTGGTCATAAAATAAATTAATGAAAGTGGGATTGTTTTTTAATATTTTAATGTATTGAACAGTCGAAATAATTTATTTTTGATTAAGGAAATTACCCAATTTGTCTAGAGACTTCAATATCTGTTACTTACCCTAGCAAAATATTCATCCACTCATCACAAAAATTCAAAATAATTGGAACTCACCTCATCAGCATTTTAATATATCGGTGATGTTTGGGCGTGGGGGGTGCGTCGTCTGCATCAATCTCTAATGATAAGTATTGGTTGGCACACGCACTGTTCAGTAGCTCGTCGAGTCGTTGGTGCAAGTCTGCGAACGTCGGCCTGTCGCGGGGGTGCGTGCGCCAACAGGATAGCATTATGTCGTACCTACGACCATTTAAAGAAAGGTAAGTATTGAAGAATGGTAAGTTAACATAAGTTTTCATTTTCTATTCTACGAGCAGTGCTTAACATGGTACTGCTCTGCATATAAAGGCTTTTTATATGTAGAGCATCCCATGGAATCTTGTCATGGAAGCTCTGCATACATTGCTGTAATCTACTTTAAGGCTCCAATCTCTTCCTTAGGTGTTCATCCCTATTACTACACTATGTAATGGCAAACACAATGTTTTAGTTTTCAAGTACTGTAATATAAAAGTATACTTACAGTTGCGGGCTGCAGTTATTAGGTTTGGGCATGCGGTACCCAGCTCGCAGAAGTCGCGGAAGTCGTGCAGCTGGCACTGCGGCGTATGGGGAGCCACCCACTGTCGCCACCTCCCATACCACCACGCCAAACGACCAGCTGGGACAAGTACAAGATATTTAGTTAAGTGTTTTGTCTTATCTCCACAAGTAATTCGTGTCTCCTGCGATTTCAATCTTGGTTTATGAAGAACTATGCTCTGCCAGTGGCTTTGCCCGTGTTCCCGTGGGATCAAAAGTAGCCTATGTGTTATTAGCCGGTAAAAATTTCATCCCGATACCTTTAGCCGTTTTGACGTGATTAAGTAACAAACATATAGGTACACAAAGACACAAACTCACAGACTTTCGAATTTATGATATTAGTAAGAATATCCCTTGTTATAGAAGACCTTGAGAGTTGAACTTTTCTCCAAGCTATAAATCTTGACATCAGAAGACAAAGCTTTACCTCTACCGAAAACGTCTACATTTTAGCAACATTCCTTCTATTACATGAATTATGCAGCTAATACTCACACATCACTCTGCGTGGTATATATCCTTCGCGTCAGTGACTCCAAAGCCATCCACCTGATGGGCATTTTTCCATTACCCTTCTGTTTGTACTGGTTCTCTTCATACACATCCCTTGAAAGACCAAAGTCTGCTATCTTCAAAGTCCTGTCTGCCGTCACCAGAATGTTCCTGGCTGCTAAATCTCTATGGACGACTCGATTGGCAGCTAGGAACTCCATACCCATCGCTATTTGCCGGCAGAAGGACAGAGGTCTAAAGCAGTCAGTTCCTTATCACAGATCTCTTGTAGCTCATACAGTTTGTTGACGACCAGCTTAGAGCTCTCCATCTGTGCTTTGCACTTGAACAAGTCGTTCCTGTAATCTGACACCTCTATGTTGTTGTTGTAATATTTCGCGTTACGTTTAGACAGCATAACGTCCCATGTGCACCTGGAAATAAATAGCATGAAAAATAACTCATAAATTGTCGACGACTTCTCACTTCGAATTAATTTCAAACGAAACCAAATAAAGAGCCAATGGATAAAATGTAATGTGGTCAGATCCTGTACCTCAAGTAACTGAGCAAGTCCCCCCGACTGCAATATTCTGCGATGATAAGTGGTCTCCTACCGCTGCAGCAGCCCACCAGGCTCACGAGGTGCGGGTGCACGCCCACGCTCTTCATCAGCTCCATCTCTGAACGAAATGATCTGATTTCCTCCAGCGATGGGAAGTCTATCATGAAAGAGAAAAATGATGTCTATTGCTTGCAATATGTTTGCAAATTTATTTATTCAAGTATTTGTTAATTGTTCGTTTTTCATTGACGTTTTGTAGAGGTAAATTAAACGGCGGTTAAATGAAAATAGTTTAGGAGTTCTTTTATTTATTTAATTTACATTATTGACATGGTTGTTTCTCGTCATTGCACCAGCTTTTACCTTTTAGCATCTTAACAGCGACGAGCAAGGAGTGCGGGGCGAGTGTAGCCCTGCGTACGACACCGAATGCTCCTTCTCCAATGACCTCGTGTAACACGAGCTTGTCTGCTCGCACCTCCCACCGGTCTTCTGTCTCGCTCCATACTTCTAGCACATCGGTTCGCCTTCTTTCAACGGTTTGTCGTCCTGCTGAGGCCGTTAATTGGGACATTATAGTATGTCTATGTGGTTTAGTTACATAGGTTAGGATCTAATGGTGAGCGACATTAGGAACAAAAGTTTGGTACTCTTTTTATCGGTAATAAATTTATGGAGATTTAAGATGATTGGTTAGGTTGATTGCACTTCTTGTTTTAGTTCTTTGGTCTCAAGGGTTAAGTGTAAAGGTCGAGACGAGATTTTGTGTAAGTTACCGGTTTGTAAGACGGCACAGGCAGGTGGTCCCTGCGTCGCCGGCACCGACACAGCAGCGCCAGCGCGGCGGCCGCAGCGCAGCCCGCGCCCACGGCCGCGACACCCGCCCCACCCGCTTGCTCCGCGCCGCGCGCTGCACCCGCAGTGTCTGGCCACGGTCAACACTATATCACGTTATTCTCATTCTATTACATCTTATATTTATGAACTGAGGTATTAAGTGGTCAAAGACCGTAAAAAGAGGTGGCTTCCCTAATCGGAAGCCATGAAAGAAACATTAAGTCTCTGATCTGAGGTCTGTAAGTAAGTTTATGCTCATATCAAAAGGTATTGTGTGTGATGCTTTTAGTATTGTAGCTGTAAGCTAGCGGCCATCATCAGGTGGCCCATACTTTTTGTTGTACTTTTTGCTAATTCTGGTATCAGAAATTATTTGTTCAGTAAGGAAAGTTCTAGTTTCTGTTGTCTATTGTGCAGTGGGCGTAAATAAAGTGTGTACCTACTCTTTTCTATACATAATTTGTAAAGTGATTGATATAGCTCTTTACGGTACAGATAAAACGAAAAGTGTTTGGATATTATATCAATCTGGATTGTAAAATATTCGAGTGTAGCCAAATGGTTTATGATAAGTTTATCATTGTGGTTTAGTGTTTTAGAACATGCTTTCTGAGATTTCACTTTATTGTCGTCTATTCTCATTCAATAATGGTCTTTAGCAAGTTCAGTATTACTTTCCTTATAACAGTGCCTGACTTCTTTCATTTTTATCGCGCTTTTAAAAAACTGCAGCTAAGTCTCATTTACCAACTATATTGTAAGACAGTATTGAATGTGTTACATCCAAATACTGAAAGGCTACTCAATTTTAAGTTGTACTTAAATATTGTGCCATCTCTGTCGTTTTACAAAGAATTTGTAGTGACAGAACTATACTTAAGCACGACTTCAAACTGAGTAACGTTGCAGTATTCGGGCATTAGATTCTTATTGTCAGGATAGGTATTTAACATTTATATGGTCGTTTTGTTTCATACTTTTATTGGTGGTAGGTAGGCGAGCAGACGGATCACCTGATGGTCACCTGGAACACCAGAGGCGTTACAAGTGCGTTACCGGCCTTTTGGGGATTAGGAGTTTGAGGATCGTTGGGGATTCAGGGATTGGGGAGATTGGGGAAGGGAAGGGGGCCTCCGGTGACCACACTCACACGACGAAGCAAGCGTTGCTTCACGTCGGTTTTCTGTAAGGCTGTGGTATTACTCCGGTCGAGCCGGCCCATTCGTGCCGAAGCATGGCTCTCCCACACTATCTTTGCTTGCAGGAACTTCCACGTGTATAAGAGTGCTCTCTCAGTCATTTCTGTTTTATTTGTGTTTGTGGTGAATAGGGAGTAGTAAGTACGAATAATGCGTCAAAAATCAGTGGTGATACTTTATTTTATTATCATGTGTAGGATGAATAAAAATGCAGACGAAGGAATTGTGAAGTTTGATTTTATTATTGTTATCAGGTTTCTTGTATAGCTGCAGTTACTGTCTTGATGCTGTGAGTAGATGAAGGAAAAGTGTTGCTTTGAGATTATTTGTCAGCCGTTCTGTTAGGAGTGTCAGCATTAGTGAAGTGTTTTTGAAGATTTTACAAGTTTACAATCCGCCTGATGGGAAAAACCGGAAGTCTACATCAGTGGAGACTTTTAGTAGGATCTACACACCCGGTCCCTAAGGGAGTGTTGCTTGTTGCTGTTCAATGTTCGTGATGGTCAGTATTCTTCGTCGTCGGTGTACTGCAGAGTGAACTTACCAGGGAACTGAGCTTGTCTGCTGGTGACAGCTGTGATGGTGCCCAGCTTGGACTTGATGCCCACGTCGTAAAAGCCCAAACCGCTGTTGTTCGTCACATTTCTAAACACTGCTTCTGTTGCATCCTGTAAAACAACATTTTGTGTAAGGAAAGAAGGAAAATATTTATTTTAGCTAAAACGTTTTATTGAGCTGTTTGGAAATTTTGTTTGGTTGAACTAGGTATAAAGTCAAGTTCACCAGCGGCTTCGCCGGCATTATCCGGATGGAAAGTATCCCTTGTATTAATTCAGACCGTCTAAACTGTCCGTGTCAAGTGTTACCTAAAACCGTTCTGTCTTGCTTGCTTGTTTTTTGTGTATAACATAAAATTTGTTATATAACTAACCCCAGGTAATATGAGTATCTGTATTTCCACTTCGTCGATCCATAGAGACACGTTGTAGGAGTCAGGGAGAACATCAGGCCTGGCCCAGCTCACGTGCACCTCCCAACTGTCGAAGTCGTCTTCTATCGCAACTATTGTGACATTTGTCGGCATTTCTGGCTCAATCGGTGCTGGAAAGCAAAAGTACCAAAAGTTAGTATCTAAGCGTGTTTCTTAATGTAAATATTTTTTACTTTTCATTATGAATTCTGCCGTAAAAACACGAGTGGTGTATGATTGGAAAATGACGCCACCATTTTTCTAATTGTAAAGCCATTATCTCCACCTATGGCAGGTACTTTAGGGATTGCCCTTGAAACCGCTGAAGAATTAACAGGTTACCAGGGTTGTGGTTCGAAGCAAGAATAGGAACGGGGATGTTTTTAGTGAGAAAGAGTCTAACACTCCCTCTCGCCTCACTTAAGGCGGGAGGAGTCATTGAATGATTTTCTCCCGTAATAAAAAAGGGGCTTAAAAATTTGGCTCAAACCTAGTTTAGAGCTGCTACTTAACCTGTGAATAATATCATTATCTTAATACTTAATAAGATACTTACAAAGCAAACAATCGCCAGAATAGCAGGAAGGCGTCCGATACGTCACTGTGGTGGTTCCGTACATGCCTACTACATTGATGATGCATTCATCGTCCACTGGCAGCTTGTCGAACACCACATAGGGCTCGCTGTCTTTACTGTTTGGCTAAAATTAATATGAAACTTTACAGACCACAAGCAACAATTTATTGATGCCCTGTGTTTTTAGACATTCGTATAACTTACCCAAATTTTCTTCTGCTTCAAATTGGACTTCTGGCAAGAGTTCACAACGTCAAAGCATACATCAGCATCTGTAAAAATCTTTCTTTAGTTTTTCCTTTCAATTTATGTGACTTATTTAAATTATAACCGTGGATGCAGAGTTCTTTTAACTATATAGTTAGGCTATTCTGTAACTGGCAATTTGAACTTACGAAGTGAGCTGTCGTATTGGTCGAGATTATTCTCACAACCAATGACACTTTAGTTCACTTCGATCTTCAGAATTGAAACTTACAGAATAGCCTCGCAGAGCTCGCATAACTGTTCAAGCTCAGAATTGGGTACTTGCCAACTAGTCGAATTCAATACTTTTTTCGAATTGTCAAAAACGACAGTAGTCTATGGATTTTGTACGAGATTTTGTTTTGTGACGTAACATTTTTTTAGGGTCAAACAACATACTTTTTTCTTAAAATTTTGCTGGGAAAATACCAAAATAAAATTTGGCATAAAATGAATTAATGAAAGTTTGATTATTCTTTAATATCTGATTGTATTGAACTGTCGAAATAATTTATTTTTTAATAAGGAAAATGCCCAATTATAATGGGTCCCGTACCTATCTTAAAACTAGTCGAGGTTTTTATTCAAACATTTCTCGTAGTTAACCGAACATCCTAAGTTCTTAGTCCTTAGTAATTCTCAAAACCTCTTACCTCCACTGATGTTCCACGTGAACCTTCCATCTAATACTGAAGGATCCGCATTAAGATGGAAGAACTTTTTAATTTCGTATGTTTTATTTACTTGAGTTATATTTCTGTCTTGTCGTGGAAACGTATCACCCCTTGTCCACATTACTGGTGATCCCTCTTTGAGTTTCGTACTCCATATCGTGTAGTTAACCTGTGGTGTTATGGGAATCTCTTCGAATTCCCTCCAAGGTTCTATAATACTGTGTTGTATCTGTAACAATTGAATAATAATCATTTTATAATACGACATTCTACCTACTACGAGTTCAGAGGAAAGTCTGCAGTGTTAAATCAGAAAAAGTCATAGTCAAAGCAGTTATTTCATTTTTGAAAAGTATACTTAATACACTCGGTATTGATAGCTTAGGTTGGTTTTCCGGTTTCATAAAACCTATTTTTGAAAAGGTATTAATTAAAATTCTACATTGGTTAATAATACCTATTATTGTTGTTTTAAGGAAAATAGGCACCCATTATGCGAACAGATTCGCACCAATAGTAGGTAGGCTTTTGTCCCCAAGAGGTCATGAATTTTATTCCTTTTCCTGGAAATAACTGTTCTTGCATCGATATAAATATACACTACGATGTGTATAAAACCACTTTCCCGCCCGCTTGTTATGTTATCTGCGAAACCCGCATTGACGTACGAGTGCGGATAAATTGAATGGATTCATTATGGTTACACAAATATGACGAATTATAGGTAGCTAGGGAAATTCCTTAGTTTTTACGCCATTAAGCTTTAACCCGTCGAGCGTCCGCGTTCCTTATGATCCAACGGGTGCACACGTGACATTTGGAGAAAGAAAGAAAGAAAATGCATTTTGGCACACGAAAACAAGGATCATTATAATAGAAATAAAACAAATCAGTCAAAATAAAAACAAAACATTAATAATAGATTTTATAAAAGGGAAAGCAGCATGGAGCATTTTTTCTTATGATCCACCGGGTGCTCATAAGAACGCTCGAGGGGTTAAAGACTTTAAAAATATCTTGTTTGTTGGCAGACTATCATAAAGAAGAAGTAAGAATTTTGCTACGGGACATAAACCGAAGAATCGTGGGCAACGGGACTAAAGACACTAAGACTAATGAGATCACGTAACAGGTGGGACTGAACCATACACCATGCACTATGTAGCTTGAACTTCGTAGGAACCATAAATGACACATTAGCAAATATAACCAATGCTGCACGGTCATAGTAAACAGCATTAAGCAGGTACAGAAAGACCCTATAGTGTGAATTCAATGATGTCATCTGCGAAAAATCCCTTCGTAAACGTTCTTACTTGGTACTAAATCTATATATCGTAGAATTTGAGTAGACTATTAGAGTAGGTATTTACAATAGGATAGATGACTAATTTTTATTTCAAGCCGTCTGGTAGATTATTCAAAAACACGAGACACGTATTTTTTACTTTCTTACGGAAACAAATACTGTCGACGATATTATGTATATAAAGAAATATCGCGTAAACGTCACTTTTGTGTACGTTATATACTGAAAATGCCAGCTCCCACTCCTAAACTTTGATTCGTGTTATCTAAATATTGTATATGATAATATAGAAAAATACGTGTCTAATACTTTACTTTTGATTTTGATACCCTGCCATCATCCCTATTGCATATATGCTAGGCTAGTAACATCTGCCAGCGGCTTCGCCCGCCTGCCCGTGGCATAAAAAGCAGCCTATGTGTTATTCAAGAACTTAATCTACTGTTCCAAATTTTATCTTGATCCCTTTAGCCGTTTATTCGAAAGAGAGTAATAAATAAATTTTATCGTCTCCTTTATTTTGAGGACAGGGTTTGGTGAGCGACATATGGAATAATGAATAATACCAGCGGGGTTATTATGACGACCTAAAGTCAGAATGGTTCCATTGAGGGAAAGAAACAGAGCTATAGAAATCGTCTAGCGAGATCTCGTTCCCTCAACGGAACCACTATGGCTTTTAGACGTCATAATACGCCACCTGGCCTAATGAGGATAGTCCTGAAATAAATACTTACATAATTACTGCCATTGTTCGGATGTGGCACTAACGCCACAAGCTGGAAGTACTCTGAAGGCTCTATCTGGAACCAGATGCTCTTGTTCCTCCAACATCGTATCTTGACGTGTGGTGATGATAACTGGATGCTTTGTTCTGGAGCTAGAATAGAAAACGACAGTATGAGAATTATTTCACATCATATAATATGACACTGATAGTAATTATGTTATTCAGAGTTCAGAATGCCAACCCACTATTTCATCGCACGCACCATCATTTTTGGGATACCCGCCTCTAGGAACGATGGTGTATTTGTGCAGTTTCTTATAACTTTGTGATAACTTTGGTGTTGTGTACTTAAATTATGGTGTCCGCTTACCATCAGTGCTAAAAAATCCCCAAAGAACTGTGATGTTGAAAACCCGTTAATAATTTTACGAAGTGAAAAATAAAAACTTCGGGTAACTTAGGATAAATAAAACTTTGATAAAGGTCAATTTTTGTCAGTTGTGTTTGCGAACTCCGAATTTTATGCGAAAGTAATTCCGATACTAACCCCAGTAGTTTTCCGTGCACGTGTCTACTGTCTGAAACAAACAAAAACGGGATTAAATTTAAAAACAAAAAACTCTGTTTGCTATCACTCCTGGGTAAACGACCTCTTCAAGCCTGAAGTAAAACAACCACGATTCACTATGTTAGGTCTGTGTATGACTTGTGATCTTTTCATTTCTCGAGTTAATATGAAATATTGTACAAAATGCAGCTATCAATAATTATAGTAAGTAGTAATTCAGTTAATTCAATAGAACCTAACTAATTCAATGGAATCTAACTAATGGACAAAAAATAACAGAATATAATGGAAAAGTACTATACTACATAGTATACTTACTATTCTTTCAGACAAAAAATAAAAAATATGAGTGCCTAGACCAGACGGATAAAAAATAAAGCGAATCAACGATTTATCAGTTTTTATAACCTTTACATAACGCTGAAGAAATCAATACGCATTAAAGGATTATTTTGCAAATTGAAGCGTCTAGCAAACTTCCGGAAGCGATTACTTACGTGGGAAACACGAATATATGTCATATTTTAACGTATTTAAGGTCTCTTTTTATAGAACAGGGTATGAAAGTGGAAGTGTTTGGGACGTAAAACGACACGTTCCAATATGCGCGGTTGAATCATTGCAGCGATGCACAGTTTGTCAACAAACACACAGAAATACCACAGAACGGCCAACCTGAGGGTATTATAGGAGATTCTAATTATAACTAATTAGACCATTGTTCATTGTATAAGAGGTCTCGCAAGTGCAAGTCTGAAAGTCGTCTTAATTAACCTAATTGTTTGCCGCATATTATTGGTGATATTTTCGAAAAAAAGCATCTATGATACAAACAATAATGTCGATTTCCCCAATCCTCGACTCCCTAATCCCCAAAAGGTCGGTAACGCACTTGTAAGCTTGTACCGCCTCTGGTGTTACATATGACATAATACGGCGCCGATTGCTTACCATCCGGTGATCTGTCCGCTCGTTTACCGACAATCCTATTCAAAAAATTTAATTAATTATTGAGATTGGGTAATCGTATCCATCACACACAATTCCTACGGTTATCGATATACAGCGTGCGTAAATTTCTCCTACAAAGACATAAACTACAGAGAAAGTACAACGTTTGTTGCATTTTCAATTATTGAAATAGTAGTTATTCATACAGGTCACACCGAAGCGACACGATGTAGATCATTTACCTACGGCACACGTTCGAGCCACGTCAGACCTGGTATATTAATGCATTTTAAGTAGTCTAGTTTTACAAAGGTTTTACTAAGCCATATCTCATTGCAGAGGTACCTACGCGTGATGATTAATTTGCATAATTATGTATATCTAGTACGGATTTGTTTATAATTCCCAGGTTTTATTAACTGTATGGTACTGTATTATTGCTGAAGTGGTATTTCCATTCATACCTTTCGCTTAGCATTCAGTTCATTTAATTTTAGTTTTAATGACTTCCACTTCCACCTGCAGGAATGCAAGCTATGCGTTCAATTACATTCTGAACTATTTCCGAGACAGAAACTAGAGAAGTCGCCCACAAGGCCACAATCCCCAGTTTCGGTATAACTGGACTATGCCACTGATTGGAATGACGTCCATCATTTTATTTAGGTGGTCGACCGCTGGACGTGTCTTTGGCTATCGTAATCTTGGGAATAAACCCGGTCGTACGACGTAGCCCCAGATGAATGAAAGAGAGGTGGATGTGGGACGTCTACTTGAACCAGTCAATTTGATGTTAAAGGAGACCATTACGTCTAACCTAGCCGTTGAAGGGATTATTTTTAACAATTCAATCAGATGGGTAAAAGATGATTAGAAAGTTTTCGCAATTAACAGAATACCGATTGCACAGGTCTTACGTTTTGAAACGTTATGATGTAGTATATTTCAAGACAATATTTTTCAGAAGATAAAATCAATAAATTAATTCCGAAAAGGAAAAACCAATGAACGCTTCAAGCAAGATTAGGAAAAATAGTCACTAAAAGCAATCAGATGGTGAAATACGATTTATCTTTGAAAGAGTGCTGATAATATCAATTCAGAGTCTCGTAGTATCACACACACCCTGATGCCTATTACAATTTGCGTCATTGCTACCGTCAATTGATTTGATAGTGAGTAGTGACAAAACAGAACATTCAAGTTCAAATCTTTCAGTGTCAATGCCGACAGAGTGCTATACGATAAGAAGATACTCTACAGGATGAGAAAGATGTACAGAGAATTATAGATGATAGTGGCAAACTTCAAGGTTCTAAAAGTTTCGAATACATCCATCTACCTTCAGATTCAGCACTAATCTTTTAGTTCATTTTGCAAACATTAGTGACGTGGCTTGGGGGAATATTCTTCAGGGCCAATCATAACAGAAAACTAAAAGAGTTTAAGATGCTCGAATTGACTTTTATTTAACAAGTATGAGCTATCAACATTGTTGAAAGACACTTCAATCGAAGCGAGTTTTTTCAAATAGCAAAAGAACTTTTCTCACATTATGGGGTAACAATAGTATCAAATTTGCAGTTTTCTCGCTTTGACAACCTTATTCTGCCTGCTTCAAATCAAGAAAAGGTTGAAAAATTTCAAGCTTAATTTCAAGGAGGCACTTTTTGTGGATCGCATAATTCCCAATCCGGGCAGATGCTACTACTCAGAAATCTTTCATTCAAATTCAAATTCAAATTCATTCAAATTCATTTAATCGTTTGCAAACATGGGTACATAATATAGGTATTAACAAAATATACAGTTTCTCCATATTTTGCCATCACTTGGCATGCAAAGATATGTTATAAAAAAATTATATAATAAAATTAGGTACAATAAGTTTAATTAATTGTAGTTTTGTTAAATCTTTGCTTTTTGTTTATCGAAAATCGCCCATTTTTTTATTATTATGGCCCGAGTTGTAGCGTCGGGAGGTACCTGTATCTGATATGGCGGAAGGAAACGCCCGGTGTCATTACTGCGGGGACCGCCGTGTGGACACGGTGGAACACACAATTGGGGAATGCCCTGCGTAGGCTGAGCACCGCCGTGCCCTCAGAGACGTGATCGGCGACGGTGACCTCTCGCGTCCGGCCCCCCTAGTGCGGGCCATGATGCGAAGCGAGGGGACTGGGGTGCCGTCTCCTCCTTTTGCGAAGCTGTCGTACTAGCTAAGGAGAAGGCGGGGCGCATGAGGCAGCGAAGCGCTGCCTCCTCACAACCCAGCCGACGCGAAGGACACTCCGGGCGTCGGGGATCGCGAGACGATCTCCGGCCACCGTAAGCGCGGGCCTGTGGACGGCGACCACGGGTGGCTCGCAGCCCGACCGGAACCAGATTCGAGCGTACGGCGCGTCGCGTTCCGCGCACGCCTCAAAGAGTCATCAGACCTCCACGGATGGGGCCTAATAGGGCTGATGCCGATTCGGAGCCGCGGGGAACCTAACGGGTTACCGGGGTTCCGGCTCGAGGTGCAGGAGTAGGAACGGGTGGTTTTTAGTCAGTAAGAGTCTGACACTCCCTCCCGCCTCACCCAGGCGGGAGCAGTCATTCGATGATATTCCCCCCTTTAAAAAATGACCCGAGTTGTATTATTATTAGTATATTGTAAGCATTTGGTTTTTAAATTTTCGGTAATGTATCGTACCGTGTAACCGCACCCTGTATATTATCAATATACAGTTGTTTTATATTGTTCGCAGTAACTGCAGTTAACATTTTCGGCCTATTGATTACTTGATCGGTTGAAACGTAGCACTATCCGTCTGGGAGCGATCGCAGATAACAATCACCTTTGCCCTATGAGCTGTTCTGAATTATCAATGAATATGTTTTTGTTATGCACTTCTTTTAATGTGTCACATACATCGTTAAAGTAATCTCAACACTTACAATTACAATTAACTACTAATTAAATATTTAAAAAGTGTAAATTTGTACCTACCTCCTCTTTTAAAAAGGTGTTAAGAAATCGCTTTATGTGATAAGATTTTTCTTTATAAATAGTTTTGTCTGATGAAGTTAATGAACTCACTTTTAATGAGAACAAATTAATAAAAAAATAATGATTTTGTACTTTTTGATGATAGTGTTAATAAATTACCGAATTCTTGTTCTGCATTTATTGAGATCATGTTTTGATGTGTTCCAAAATAGTATTTTTCAAGTTTAAACTGTCAAACACCGCGAGGACACCGGTGACCGCAACCTATTGTTCTTTCATTGTGGCTATAATGACTGTACTCAGAGTTAATATGTAAAAAATATGAGTTTAGTGATTCTTTATCTTACAACTTGAGTTGTAAGATATAATTTGTTTGTAAGTAGAGGTAGGTCCAATATTTACGTAATATTGTTTTGATGTAATGGATGGACTAATATGATGGATGGACGTATTAAATGATACGCCCACTTGTTATCAATAGATAAGGAGAAATCATACGAGTTTCTCTGACATCTCATTATTTTTTCATTTATGATTGTAGCTAACGTGAACTTCACAGTGTGGTTTGATTGTGCTTCAAAATAAATAAAATTAATTTGTTTTGAACTTCCTACCTTTAAGAATAATAAAAAAAATTGATAAGTTTAAAAAAAATCTGCAACAAATCATATTTTTTCTGGTTGTTCTAGGTCGTTGAAGAAAAAAAACTAAATGCTTTAAGAATTCATTTGTAATAAAAAGAACAATTTCTTAAATGAATTATTAATTGTTGTTCCTTTGTTCCGTTGATATGAGAAAACATGATAAGTTAAAATTAAAGTACCTTCAGAGTATGAGGATGCAGGCGGTACATTGAAATTTTTCTACTAATATAATAATGAATTAACAATGTAATTCAAGATACAGAAATTTAACATGCAGGTGGTACATTGAGAATTATTTTAATCAAGTAGATATTTACCGATGTGGGTATCACAAAAATTACAGTATAACGTATCGCTTTGATAATAGCATATAATCATAGTTCTATACCGATATTTGTAATTTTTTTACTTTTATTTATAATTATTTTTGTTCGTTATATTATATCTTTATTTTCGTATTATAAACATTACTTTAGTATCTATTTCATTTCATTTTTCTTTTATTTTTATTTCATTTTTATTTTATATTTTAGGAATTTAGTGAAATATTACAAAATATGGTGTTTTTAATTTTTCTCAAAATAGGTTATGGGATTGGATTTATTTCATGATGTTATTGGGTAGTTTGTCGAACATCTGCGGTCCTTCATATAAGATATTTCTTTTACCGTCCTTAAATGGTTATTAAGTTACCTCCATTTCAAAAGATTAACTTTACCCTTTTTGATCCATAAATAACATGGATAAATAATTAAAATTAAAAAAGGATATCTTACCACATTAACAAAGAATTCCAATTGTGTGCACACGTCTAGCGCCAAATCTTTTAACTGAAAGTCCGTAAATATTTCACTACCCGTCGGTTTTCCACTCACATACAGTGTCAAAGTTATTTGTTTTAGCAAACATAATGCTATGTAGCGTTCAAACTTTTTGTAACACATTTTAATAACAATTTAATTATAAACATGTAGAATCAACTAAAATCACACATCTAACAAAAATACAAATTAGTCACAAAAAAAAAGAAAAACAAAATATCGTGTTCTTAATTTAAATACTAATTTCTTTTTAATTTAAAAAGTTTGTTCGACAAAATTAAGTAATCAGAAAGAAGTTTGATAATATTGCGAACTTTTTGCTCCGATAAAGTGCGATAAAGTACAGTCGCGTGCGGTAGCGCGGTGCTGCGGTAGTTGTGCCTTCGCGCCGCCCCTCAACTCGGAACTGGGGCGCCACGCTACTGAGCTTTACACATAACCGTATCGCAGGGTGCTCCCAAAGCTCTCTTATTAGAGTGGAACTTCTACCTACAATGCGTCATTCCCATTCAAACTTTTGCTTGTTTTGAAATGAAGCAAAAAATGCTCCTTCAGGTCACAAACGAATTGCCAGAATGACTTTTCTTGTTTCAACACATGTGTGCGTACGTGATAATAAGCATGCATTGTTGATCTTTAGGAAGTAAAGCGTTTTGCGTGCAGTTTTATTTTAATATAACTGGCTGATTTACAATTCCAGTCATTTACAAAATTTGCTTGTTTGCCTAAAGAGACTTACCTATGAACTACGTACTGATCTATACATTGCATTTTCAAATTAATTTTTTTATTAACTATTAGCTTAAGTAATAATGAGATTTCCGTATGCGTCTGACTCCATGAAAAAACCCTACTAGTAACCTAATGAAATAGTTAATTTCTATTATGAAAGTTCACCTTTGTTAGTGGATAGTGGATGGCACCTAGATTTACGACTAGTATTTGATCGATTCGGTCTATTTTTGGAAGTATGACTGTTAGACTTATTATTCTCAATTGAATAAAAAGTCAGGCAGTCGTGCAGGTCTGTACGTGTTTTATACTTGATAGCATAGCACGTGCCATCCCAAAGTTATTCCGAGGACATCGTTCGGAATTTAACTGGCTAGTCGAAATTGTTCCGAGTGCATTTTTATTTAAGCGGTCACAAGAATGGGGTAGGTGAATAATTTTTATTTTATTCTCTGTCTGGTAGATTTTTTTAAACCATTGGAGACGTGATTTTTATTTTCTAACAGAAACAAATAATATCGACGATATGTTGATTTTTAAAATGTCGCGTGATCGTGATGGCACTTCTAGGGCTGTTTTATATTTACGTAGAAATGAAGTATTGTTTTATTATACGACAAAATAAAAAAATACGTGTCTATATTTTTTCACTATGTACTTAATTGACGGAGTAAATAGATTTTTAATTTTAATACCCCGTCATCATCCCTATTACAACATTCTGCTTGTTACGTTTCGCCCTTGAGAAAGCGCATCGAAACGTAAGGTGTCTTCTTCTTTTGAAATTTTGTCCAGACGGTAATTTTACGGTAGGTCCCTACATACATACATAACATGACTCCTTTTATCCCCGAATGGGTAGGTAAAGGTGCACTTTACGGCACTTAATGCCACTTTACAATGTAACACCCACTTTACACTATTTATGTTATGAGTCCCATGCATGTAATAGCGGGTGAGCCTATTGCCATATACCGGGCACATTTCCAGACTCCGTGCTACTACTGAGATTTTAAAAAACTCAGTAATACAGTGACCCGTTAGACATTTAACCTAAGTTTGAATGCACCGAGATGAGACAATAGAAAATACATTGTGTCTCGCGGGGATCCATGTTTAGACACACGACGAGTTATACCTACATTAAGTTCACAATTAGGAAAATTATCTTATATTTTCTTTAGCTTGAAACGAAAAGCCCTTTGCTGTATTGCGGTCTCTTTCCTCGTTACTACACACAAATAATATGTAATAATTACACCACATTAAAACAAACTTTTCGCAGTGATTCATCTTACGATTCGTAGTAAACGCGTCACATTTAAAGTATTTAATGAATGCCGTCGATATTATTACGTGGTACGAATATTTGTACATACACATACCTATATAATATGTTGAATATATTAAATTCAGCGGAAGTTAATGAACTATAATATAATTGCGCAATCGAAGACGGGGGCACTCCTAAGTATGTTAATTTTAATATTAGGAGCGGATAGACTGCCTCGTGGTTATGAAAATGCGAGTAGAGAACACGTGGTCGCAGGTTCGGTCTCTGGGTCGGACTGAGTACAAAACAAGTTATGCGGTGCATTCTGTACAATATACTTAGCCACTTTTTTATGTTATGGGACTCTTTTGGTAAGGTGAAAGCTGGTTGTCATTGATCTAATAACTAATTAGAGCTACCATTGACAATTAAGATTGTTCTCGGATTTTCAATTTTCTAGAGACGCTCAATTTAACGTGCGATAACTCGATCCACTCGACTGGTTACTTGATTAATATATCATTTTTATCGTATATGGAATTAAATAATTGATCTCGAAAGTACCTACATTTTAAAATATGTAAGTATGTAGCCACATTATAAAAGAATCCGGAATTAAATGTCCGCGTCAATTTATTAATCAACAATTTTACGATTCAATAAAAACAATATTGTAACTTGTAAGTAATTTCAAAAAAAGAACATTCGACAAATTCTTTTGGCGCGAATTTTTGTAAATCGAACTTGGTATTGTTATCTTTACTTAAACGTCAATCAATTGTACGTCGCGCTTACCTAATTATAGTTCTGTCACTACAAAGAGACGGCACGATATTTAAGTACAATTTAAAATTGGGTAGCCTTTCAATATTCGGGTTTTAGTAATGGAAGTTAGTTCATAACTTGTATATTGCTTGATTCCAATAAACCATCGCGTCCTTTAGATTCATACATCACATTGGTTCCCCTATAAACAGTCTATGGCAACACCCGTATCTACTTACTTATATCACCATATTTTAAATGTCATTTTTTAATATTTTTCCTTTCCATTTGAACTAGGTAATTTATAAGGTCGTTGCACATATAAACTTGAATTAAATCGGGCCCCTCGCAATATGGTCTAGGATAGGAGCCGAAAGATCGTCTCGGTCACCTTCAGTGTTCCACCTTCTAGTATTAATTATTTTAATGTCAATAAATCTTATTGACATTTAGACGTAGGTATTATTATATACCTAATGTAATAATATATTGTATATTTGTATCAATCAGAGACATGACTACCTATTCGGGGCTACCTGGGCTTTAAAATTTAGTGGTCAGAGCCATATTATCCCTAAGCCAAACTAGGCAACTACTCAGGGCTCTTGATAGTGGCGTAACTACATGGTGGCAAGGCGGCAAAATGCCACGACTCGCAGCTGGCACGCCCCTATTCAGAGGTTTTCATCTCTGTTTTCATTCTTCCTCTCGTTTTTATTGACAACGGAGGCCCATCTGAATTTGCCACGGGCCTCGATCAGTACAGTTGTACACCTGGTGCCAGGTCACAGAGTGTCCATGTGTCCATGTGTGGCGGCGCCGGCGCCGGCGTTGCCAAAACGTTGCGGGCGCCTAGGAAGTGCTTGCTTAGGGCACTCACTAGGTTTTAAGTAGTTAAAGTAATAAATAACTAACGAAATAATGTAGCGAAAAAGATTTACATAATAGATTGCCGTTGAACCGATAAATGTTCACCGTCAGGAAACCTTTTGTTCAGGGTGTAATATAGGCAAATTTTTATCTCGGTTTACCTACAACATATGAATCTGGTCTAGAGAAATATATTAAAGAATAGAGCGTAATAAGTCTATCAAACTTAATTTATGTGAATACCTTATTTAAAAGGATTCTCAATTGTGCCACCTGCGTGTTCATTTCCTTTAGGTATCTTAAGTTGTTTTTATTATTAATACCCACATTATTAATGAATTTTATATATTTTAATAGAAAACATTTCAATGTACCCGCCGGCCCCACCCGCATGCTCATACTATGTATGTACTTACTTTAATTTTAAATTATTATGTTTTCTCATATCTTAAGTGAATTTTCTTTTTATGTTTATGAGAAATAGAATTTATTTCTTAAAATTTATTTAAATTAAAATCAGAATCAGAGAAATCTTATATATTCGACCCGCAGAGTGTAGATACTATTTATTACCTATTATCTTATTTATTTTATTTTTTATTTACACTTCTTGCACAAGGGGTATACAATGGCGGACTTAATGCCTAGTGGCATTCTCTAATAGTCAGTCAACCTTAGAGTGATGCAGAGGTCACGGAGAACCTAACGGGTTCCCGGGGTTCCGCCTCGACGTAGAGGAGAAGGAACGGGGTGGTTTTTAGTCAGTAAGAGTCTGACACTCCCTCCCGCCTCACCCAGGCGGGAGCAGACATTCGATGATTTTCCCCCGTTAAAAAAAGGGTGATGCAGAGAGACACATTATTTTATGACGCGATTTTATCTGCAGGCGGAAAGTTAATATATTAGTAAATAAATATCAATTAAAGAAATCAATATACATTGACCTATTCATTTCTTTCCTGCTTGACTGCTATAAATTTAATTGAGGTGTGTGGTCTTGCATTAGTATTTTAATAAAAAAAAAACGAGATTTTATTAAATTAGCGATTTTAAATAAATTAGATTCAATAGTATAGTAGGAATTCATTTATATTATGCTTATAAATTTACTAACAATATCTAATGAGATACAATTCTAGCCTGTTATCAGCTAAGCTTAGATAGTCATAGTTACAATTTATTAGTCTGCCTAGTCAGTAGTTCTCATTTCGGAAATGAAAAGGTGAAGTAATTTTCGCTGCACAGTTGGTGCGGTGGCTGGGCAAACGGCTACCGTGCAACGTGTCGCGAGTTCGATTCCCGCACGGCACAACACTATGTGTGATCCACAAATTGTTGTTTCGGGTCTGGGAGTCATTGTGTGTGTGAACTTGTATGTTTGTAAACGCATCCACGACACGGGAGAAAATCCTAGTGTGGGGCAAAAAATCATCTGTCGTCAACAAGGCACCTCTGATGTTACTACAGGTGTTCCTAGACTAAGTGGCCGTTTAGGTACCATCAGACGGCTCGTAACCTAATTTAAACCTTATTAATTGCTACTGTGAGTACCTAATATAAAAATGATCAGCATAATTGATACACAATATGTAGTACATTAAAGTACCAGGCCTCATTCATCTACCTCATTGTATTAAAGTACCGAATGACCTGTAGTGACCGCCACGCGTCGGGTTCACTACCAGCTTACCACACAGCCCTTCCTTGCCATGAGAATATCTGAATGAATTTGCATTCATCGTAATCCCATAAAATACACGACTTCTTGTACAATTTACATTCCACCATTATAAAATTGAGGTCTTTCATGAAGTCAGGTAACGGGATACGAAAGACAAAGATATAGTGACGAGATTAACGGTGTATTTAATAATTGAGAAATTATATTTGTATTTAAATAAATCTGCTTCATTTTTTTTCCTTTGTCTTAGTGAAATATATTAGTTATATTGTATTAGTGTGCGTCTTCCTGCGTCATAGCAGTTTCTTTATGATGGTGTAGAAAAAAAAATCGTATTCAATTTTTTTTATTAATTTACGTCATCAACACATTGAATTGACTCTCATCGTTATTCTACTAATTAGGTGGGTCTTAAGATTGTAAGTGTGAATAGACAGATGATTTTTAGCAATATTAGGGCCGATTTTTCAATCAACAGTTAGGATAAAATTGACAGTTGACAGTTTTTAGTATGGAAGAATTGGGTACTTGCTGCAAACTAGTCAAAATAAATACTTTTTTCGAACTGTCAAAACGACACTTTTCTATGAATTTTGTACGAGATTGTGCATTGTGACGTCACGTTTTTTTAGCTTCATACAGTATACTTATTTGTTTAAAAAAATACTGGAAAAATACTAAAATTAAGTTGGTCATAAAATCAATGAATGAAAGTGTGATTAATTTTTAATATTTTATTGTATTAAGCAGTCAAAATATTCTATTTTTGATTAAGGCAAGTACCCAATTGTCAAACATTATAATAATAAAATAATTATTAATATATAATAATAATAAAATCTTTATTCATTGTTATACACATTAATCATAGTAAGTATAGATAAACTTCTTAATTTAAAATCAGAGATCTCACCAAGTTTGAATTGAAACTCATTTATCAGATAAAATTTACGGGCGTTGGATAAATCAGCCCTCAGTGTCTGGGTAGGGAAGGAAATGCGGCGTCTAGTTTATGAACTCATTAACAATGATGCTCAAGCTTTTAAAAAGATGTGAGTGATTACATAAAGCTGCCCAGTCGGTATGTGTAATGTTAAGAATGTATGTCGAGAAAATCCTCTCTTTTTATCAGAAAAGCACAATTATAATTGCATTCTGCATCATTTAAGTTAATGACACTTGACGAGGCATTTAAGGTCGGCACGGAACGCGACGTCTCGCCAACGACCTCTAGCGGGCATTTAATAGACCACATCTAATATAAGAACTAGATTCTAGATGTTTAATGTTGTAGTTATTTCTTATGTATAGGTGGTACATATTCTATCGGCGCCGGGCCCCACAAAAACACTAGATTTTGAAATTATAATGTCCGCACACATCGGTGTCGGACGAATGAAATATTTGACTTTGGTATAGGTCGACGACTTATATCTTGTCACTTGTAAAGTTCCGAACAATCGGTTATATTTGTAGGTATATGTGTATGGAATTTGAGAGAAATGTAAGTGGGACCGTAAGTAACGGCTTGCAGCTACGGTACTCGCTTGTGAAGCTTTAATTATTATAAAACCACCGTGATAACAATCTGCAGATAGCAAATGATTGCCAATTACCATAATACTGTTTTGACATGGAATAAAGACTCGGTACTCAGCAGAGTAACCTGTTCCTTTTTTTTATTGCCTGGCAATACATGCGGCCCACTTACTGATCAATAGTCGACGTTGTTCGCATAAATGTAAAAATGCCACTCATCTTCAAGATGATCTAAATTGGCAAATGTAAGCTTGAAATTGAATGAGTGTCGTTTTAGTATTCGGGTGATTGTGTTATCTAAAATATTGTAAGTATGTTCGATTACCCAAATATGTTATTTACTCGTGGAGGAAGTAAACGGAGTATCTACTTATGTTGAGAATTGTGAATTGACTTGTAAGTTACTCAGAGTTGCGCTGTACCACGTACCAAAGTTCTGTTGCGTACAGCGTCCGTTAATGATACATAAGTACTTCGTACCCACAATTTTTCAATACTTAAATAAAATAAATATTTTTGAATCTGGATGCTCAAAAATATTGAGAACAGACTACAGTCTAAAACAACATTGTTAAATGAGGAGTGACCGAGTATGCATAATGTATCGATGTTTGTCCCTGATGAGGTGGTAATATGTTCCGAGCTGGATATGTCTGACGGACATCGTATATATTTGCATCACACCGTGTTGCTACGAAAGGAATTATATTTTCACTGATATTATTGTGTTTAGATTATATTATTTTATTCACCACTTTATTGCAACAAAGTGTTTTTTTTAAGGGGGAAAATCATCGATTTCTTTTCTTGCCTGGGTGAGGCTGGAGGGAGTGTCAGACTCTTACTGGCTATAAACCACTCCGTTCCTACTTCTGCACCCCGGTAACCGTTTACGTTCTCCGCAGCTCCGTATCGGCATCAGCCCTATTGGGCCCCATCCGTGGTGGTCTGATGGTTCTTTGAGTCGCGCGTGGAATCCAACGAGCCGTACGCACTGGTCTGGTACTGGTCGGGCGGCGAGTATCGCCGACAGCAGGGCCGTGCTTACGGTGGCCGGAGATCATACCGCGATCCTCGACGCCCGGAGTGTCCTTCGCGACGGCTGGGTTGTGAGGAGGCAGCGCTTCACTGCTTCACGCACCTCGCCCCCTCCTTAGCTAGCATGATCCTGCTTCGCAAAAGGAGGAGAGCATACCAGTCTTCCTCGCTCCGCATCATGGTCAGAACTGGCCGGACGCGAAAGGTCCTTGTGTTCCGTTGCTGGGATAAAACTTGTAGCGGGCGCGAGCGCATCCTTTATTTTTATTATCGCCACCCGCGACGCAATAATTAGACTTCAACAAAAAATCAAATCTTCACAGAAAACCAATTGAATCTTAACAAATACCTGGAGCAGTAAGTATTTTACTTTATTTATATTCTAGCTAACCTGTCTATCTGCGTCAATTTATTATTCTTTTTATTTCTAATGCAAGGCTTACTAAATATCTCATAAAATTGCATCACATTGCGCTCCCATGCCGCCATCTACTCAGGTAGCGACTTGTCTATTTTTTGGGGTCCAATTTCCTGAACGCTGGCCCAATCTGTTTTTCAATAAGACAATGGTGACTCAGGGATGTTCTGCGAAGCTTTAGCCAGTAAAAACTTTTTGACAAAGTTATTTTTAATGAGAATTACATCCTCGCTCGCCATGGTGATTGACTATTTCGGAGAATATTGGAAGCATTTGAGGAAACTAAGCTCGACTGAGATTTTATTTATCGTTGGACGACAATTTTCCTTTTTAGATTCTTGGTAATCTTTCAAAAATCTTGTCTAGACTGAAACGTACAAAAAAGGACAAATCTTTGAGGAATGCTCCGTTCATTCACCAATCGCCTCTTTGTTCCAGTGTCGTCTGATCCTCTGATGTATTAATTAATTAATACGAGAAGTAGCGGTGGTGACATTTAGGGCGCTACCGATGAATCGGAGAAGCCCTGCAAATAGAACTGTGTATATACTCATAATCAAGTCGTCGAACCTTATTTGGTTATTACCTTTTTATTAATAAAATTGTGGCTTTTAATGCAAAATCTGCATTCTGTGGAGTTCGAAGACCAGACGAAGGGTTGTTGGCCGGCCTTTCAATCTACCTACCCACGTACTACCCCAATACAAATAATATGTATAAGATGACAAATGGTTCAAAAATCTAAACGAGGTCGTGCACCTTTAATCAGTTCCGCAAGCGAAAAAAATATTTTTTTTCTATAAAGGACTCGTGATGGCGTTACCTTGACGTGATCAGATACAACCTTCGAATATATTTCGTCACTAAAATAGACGGTCGATGAACTTCATTGACTAAGGTAATGACGAGAATTATTTTGCAATTAAATTCATATTAACATTTTTGGAACAAATGTCACGTATCGCCATTTGACGACCGCCACCCGCCACCTACCTGTGCGCCAAACGTGATAAACACTTTTTTGCTCGTTACTATTGCTTTTAGTTACTTTGAAATAATTTATCTAATCTTTAATTGGATTTAATTTGCATATTTATTATGAAAAATGTGTTTTAATTTTAGTACATAGTAGGTTCTTTGAATCGGCGTATTTCATAATTATTCAGATACCCAGTGTGTGACATTATTATGAACTGAGTTTTCAAAATCTACAACTACCTACTTATCTCAAAAAAAAGAGGTAAGTATCCCGATTTTAACGCTGAATATGAACAAGGTTCTATGTCTAAGTATAACATACAAATCTAAGCATTTCCGTGCTATTTTCCACCTATCCAGGCCCCTCATAAATTAATATAAAATTCAAGAATAACTGACAAACAGCGCAGCGCGTCTAAAAAAACAACTCGAGCCATTCCTATGTATGTAGAACACATCTGCGTAGGAAGACTACTAATAAATAAATATATTTTAATTCTTTATCGATCGTGTTACAACTAGTACATAATGATTAATTGTATTGTAGTTTGGCGCCAAAATTCCACACAAAAACGTGGCTGAACGACCGTGACTCTTGAACGCAAAAAACTGCGAAGGTATCGACTATTGGACCTGCTTAAGATCCTCTACTAGATATGAATCTACAACGCTTTAACCTACGAATAAATAATATTTAATAATCACCGCACTTCACCATATAAAATGTTAGTTTTTGCCCGCGAGTTTGCGTATATTCAATGTAACCATTTGTGTACCTATTCATATTTTTTATTAGTTTACTGAAATATTAAAATGAAATGTTACAATTTGAAGACCGACCGAGTATTGCATTTGTTAGAGAACGCAATTTTATTTTTGAGATTTGTGTGGGGAGTTAATTGAAGCTTAACCTCAAGTCACGGAATGTTTTAATGAAATCGAAGACGAAATACTCGTTAACATATTAAAGTGTGGGAGAGAGATGTTTCGGCACGAATGGGCCAGCTCGACCGGAGTGATACGGCCTCATAGAAAACAGATGTGAAACAATGCTTGCGTTGTGTTTCGTCGTGTGAGTGAGGTTACCGGAGGCCAAATTACCCCTTCCCCAGTCTCCCCAATCCCCGAATCCCCCACAATCCTCAAATTCCTAATCCACAAAAGGCCGGTAACGCACTTGTAACGCCTCTAGTTTTTCGGGTGTCTATAGGCGATTGCTTACCATCAGGTGATCCGTCTGCCCTTTTACCGGCCTATCCCATAAAAAAGTGACAAAAAAAGGGACAAGACACCCTTATCCCCCGGCTGCTATCTGCGACCAGCTTATCAGGGTCACACTTTGTATGATCTTCCTGTAGATTTAAGGGTCAATTTATACTGTCCACTCATGTCAAAATTAAACTGCGTCCTCTAACAAATGCAACGCTCAGAATGTTACATTTCAATGGACTATGGGATAGACTGACAAACAAGCAGATGAATCACCTGATTTCCTTGATGGTTAGCATCGACGCGGCGCAAACCATGGACACCGGCAACATCAGATAAGTTATAAAAGCGTCCTTTTGGGGACTTGAGATGAAATGATAACCGACGGCAAAGGGTGGGAATCAATAGTAAGCACTATTCTTCATTAGTTTCTGTTAGGGTGTGGTACACTCTAGTCAAAATTACGCTTTTTTGGTTCATTCCGTCTTTTCCGTCGAATGTGAAAATGGTAATTTTCGTCAAAATGTCCTAAATGTAGTAGTGGGCCAGAGGTTTAGGACGCCTGCTTCTCGTGCATGAGAGTGCGAATTCGAAACCTTCCAACGGCAAGTGCCTACCAATGTGACATTTTCCGAGGTAAATGTTTCTTTCAAGATTATTAAGACTCCACTGACAAACGGTGAAGGAAAACATCGTTGGGAAACCTGGGCTTATAATTATTAATCATCAATCGTGGTGATTAGTGTTCAAAGCTTCTCCGTGTGAGAAGAGGCTTTTGGTCAGCAGCGGCCAATTATATGGCTGTTGATGTGTGATCTGGGAATTTTCGTGGCATCTTCCCCGAACTACAAATTCGGTCTATCAAGACAACCTTCCATCTCTTCTCTCGCTCTACCTCTACCAACACTGTAGAGTACCAACCTATATTAGATTATCTAGGCTGAATTGTAACAAATTCAATTTCGCCAATACCAAATTAAGTATAATCGCGGGTTACTCACGTGAATATACTGAGAAGAGCTCTACTAGTTTCGCTGCAGTGAGCGATGACGTCGCCGCGACCGCGCACGCTGCTCATGAGGAAGAACCCCTCTGTGGTTCGAAACTAGTAGAGCTTTTCTCAGTATATTTACGTGAGTAACTCGAAATTTTACTTAATTTAGTATGTCTCACGATAGTTATTAGAAAAACTTTGCCAATACCTGCTATTTATATGGCATTTCAGGATAATATAGGTATCAAAATGTATAGGTAGGTACCACCTACTTGTCTTTCAGTATTTACGTATATAAAGGTCACTCGAACACAGCAAGGTCTTTGAAGAAAAAAAATCTTGCATCAATGTTAAATGTGTTTATTTGATCGCTTAATAAAATATTCAGGAACGATAAAGGACATTATGTTAAGTTTTTGCGAAATTGATCTACGACGCAAGATAAGTTTTATTTATGGTTTCTCTGAAACTGCTTTAATAGCTGTCGATGAGTGGAGAACAGTACATCTTATCGCCAGTCAGCTTCTTCAACGCAATCTGACGATCACGCTCACGGCGCATCGCCTTGAATAAAAGCATAGCAAAAATTAGTTTTGTTAGCGATGCCTCCTTATTTAAAACTAGCTACTTCCGCGCGGTTTCACACGCTCTGCTCATCTCCTATTGGTCGCAGCGTGATGTTTTATAGCCTATAGCCATCCTTGATAAATGCGCTACCCAACACAAAAAGAATTATTCCAATCAGACTTGTAGTTACGGAGATTAGCGCGTTCAAACAAACAAACAAACAAAAAAAAACAAACTCTTCCGCTTTATATATAATAATAGTATAAGATATAAGATTACGATACTCCAGTCTGGAACTTTGAGAATATGCGAAACCCATTTCGTAAATTATTTTCAATACACAACATGCGACGTTTATAGGCGTTGAGTGTTGTGTTGCATATTTAAATATGTAAAATGGCATGAGTTATAGTTAATTAACGTGAAAAGTATAACATAACATTAGGTGGTGCACATTACTTACGGCACTTAATGCCACTGTACAATGTAACACCCACTTACCACTATTTATATTACGAGTCCCATGTAATAGGGAGTGAGTTTATTGCCATATACCGGGCACAATTCCAGAATCCGTGCTACTACTGAGAATTTTTTTAAAACCCAGTAAATTTTTGCCCGATTCGAGACCATTTGCCCGGCAATCGCACTTGCGACCACTCGCCCGACGAGGCAGTAACGTAAAAAGATAGGAAATAAATAAAAAAGTAAAACATTATGGCACTCTGCACTTCAACTGCACCTAGGTAATGTAGATAAGTCAGTAGTATCACAAAGCTTAAGCGCCTGATAAATTTGATTTCGAGTATCACATTTAGGTAATCATTATTTAACTAGGCGCCTTCTAAAATTAATACCTATAGCTAATGGCAATAAAAACTTATCTACCGAAGTAAACCAGGTAATGAAATCTGAAGTTACGAATAAGTACCTACATAATATTTAAGTATTATAAAGTATTGCAACGTACGTAAAATCGTTTGAACTGTTTTGCATTCGTGTGACATTCGCGGAAATCGTCGACCAAATAGTTACATTTCACTAGGCCACGGTCCAGGCCATAAGCCTCCATGCAGTCCATCATTGCCATCTCCTGCATCTGGCAACGACCCAACATCTGGTGGGAATGGATCCCCCCTGTGAGGTCCGTCATGGGGGAACGTAAAAATGGCGATATATTATGCATTTTTTTCTAAAAGGCACTCGACTAGATAAATTATTAGTCGAAGAAACTCGGTAAAATTGATATTTTTTTCAATAGATGTTTACGTCAAATTCAAATTTTCTTTACTGAAAAAAGAAACGCTAAAATAGTTTGTATATTTTTGTATATAAAATAAATTCTTTTTTAATTAGCCTTTTCGCTAACATTTTACTTGACTTGCATTAATTTTTTAGTTAACTCGGACTTTGGTTTGTTATATAAAAATATTTTTACAGATTGACGATTGAATGACTGACTGATTTATGGTTATGGTTTTGCATTCTCAAAGTTCCAGATTGGAGTATCTTAATCTTATACTATTATATAAAGCGGAAGAGTTTGTTTTTTTAATGTCGCGAGACGATAAAGTAGTAATCAATAATCAAAATAATAGTAATTTATCACACTAGCAGTGATTCATTAATAATTTAAATTTTATTTACCAACCCTTAATAAGGAGTTGTGACCTAGAAATGCACTGAGGCATCGCATGCTCTTCAACAATATTTTAATCCGACTTGCTTCTTGCTTACCTCGCAGCTTGTGGTAGGTATGTTTCATTGAAACGAATACACATTTTCCCTTGACTTATTACAAAAGCTTTCTTCCCTAAAAGAAGATAACAATTGCTGTGGGTTTACCGTTTATGGTGGTAGGTGGCGAAGTGGTGATTGTCAGTCGCAACTTCAAAGAGACTATTATTAAAGAAACAAATACGAGATGTCGCTTTTTACGCAATTTTAGGCTTACTGCACCTTGGCCATTATTTATACTCATGCATAATACTTTTTTCTGAAGATAACTAATATGCAGATAGCCTGTATGATTTGACCTTGGATCAAATTGACCTTGTGTTGGTGAAATGGTAAGTACCTACTATCTTTTGGACATTTGTGTTATAAGTTCTGAATAACAATAAATACATGTTTTGTTTCGTGTGGTTTCTTATTTTTTAAGTATCAATACCAAAGGATCAGTATTAGGATCAGGACCCTGTGTTTGTGTAATGTAAACTAGTTTTTAAAATAAAATCTATATATTTTTGTGTTAAAAATCATGGAAGAGATACAACAAATAGGTAAATTGATTAAATTATTTTATTTACATCAGTATTACAGTATATTCTGTTGCAAAAATTAAAGTAACTATTGGAAAAGGTTGATCTACATAAAATTAGTAGCTATCAATTTTCGGTGACACAAATTTGTCATCTCCATTCAATTTTCCTGCAGCAATTTGCCTATCACGCTCTCTGCGCATTGCCTGAAAATATGAAAATAAGAATTCAGACAGATAATTATAATTATAAGTAGTATATATAGATATTCATTGAAGTATAATAAGAAAAACTGAAAAAAAAATATAAATCAATACACATTAATTATCAAATGGAGTTTAGTTTATACTTGTATTATTATATACATTAGCCCTATATACATTAGTATTATGTAAATATATGCTTTGGAAGGAGGCTATTAGTTTTTGAGTGTTTGTGATTGTCTAAGATTGTAAAGTATGATATATTTGTAGCTTCATCCCCATAATGTGAGCAACGGATTTTCTACACTGTATTGAGATGCGAGGTATCAAAATAAAGGATTTTAAATACCTAGTAATATAAAAGTTACTATTAATACAATTTGATTGGACGGACTCATTAAAAAATGGCACTGAATGCAGCACGCAATGCGGCCAGTGTGAGCTTTGCATGCTGTGACTCCTAAATTTAATATTAGTTTCAGCTGTAATAAGTATTCTTAAAATATCCGTATTATAATCCGTAATAATCAGCATAGTACAATTTTGATACCATGTACGGATCCAATTCATATTGTTGCCAGTTGTACCTATGTATTATTAAATTAACATTTACTCTGTGTTATCTTAATAGTTGGTCCAAAGAGAATAATAATTTATTCTCTAATAGGATATTATAATACTAAGTTTATCAGACTTGTTAGAGACTAATGTTTATGGCATGGTAATGTAAATTTCAGATTTTCAATACTTATTCTAAACACACATACCACGAATCTTTTGTATTGCTTCATTGAGGTCTGGCATTCATGGAAGTCGTCAAACAAATGTGCGCATTTGACCTTTCCGCGCTCAAGACCGTAAGCCTCCAGGCATTCCATGTAACGACTCTCCTCCTTCTGGCAACGACCCAGCATTTGATGGGAGTGAATACCTCCCGTCAAGTCCGTGAACGGAGAGCGGAGGAATGGTGAAAGAGACATTGTTATGTCTGAAATACAGAAAATAATTCTTCAGAAACTACATTTAGGTTACAAAATTACGTAAACAAATGACATCAAATTTTATGATCAATTTTTTGCATGTTTGATTTTGATTAAATTGCATTTTGTGTGTTAATTTTAACAAATGAATGTGTCTCTATTCTATTTTCCCATGCAAAACAAATTACCTTATAAATTCTTTCGAAAATCGAATTCGATCAATGATTTTCTGGTCGAAAACAATGATTTGACATTGACAGCAACCTGTACTGTCAGAGTCATAAATTTGACACAGATAAAATAATTGTATTAAAATTCAGGTTGAAATCTCAGATATTTTATAGTTCAATGTATATAATAAATCTAATGCTTAATGTAATATTTTTATGCTTATCAAATTATATTTAGAGAGCAATATTGTAATAATATAGATAATTTTCAACATGACCGATCCATAATCGTTATCATATCGATATCGATAAGTTTTCTACTCGGGTACTAACTGTTACTGTCAGAAACAGCTGAGTTGTTGGACATATTGAATTGAAGTTACAAAAATTGAACTCTCCACGTAAAACAAAACAAGTTATTGTAAAATTTCAAGAAAGTACATAAACTCAATGAACATGGAGCAGTGGATTAGTGAAGGATTGTCCAAAATCTTGGATTTCCAGATACCGGATGATTTAATAAAGTAAGTTCCATTGAGGAAACGTGTTTCTGTTTTCATTCCTGTACTTGGTATATGATATATGGTTTTAAACCCTATTATGACTATGGGTGGCTTGTGAATATAATTAATTGTTGTTATGTTCAATTTTCAGATATATAATGTCTATAGAAAGTGAGAATGATTTGAATGAGTACATGAAAACTCTGCTCGACTTTGATAACTCACAACATAAAGGTTTCTTCCTGGAACTTTGCAAGAAAAAGTTCCCAAGCAGAGGTAAGTTATATTTATTTATTTATTAACTTTACACAATTTACCAATACAATAAAAATATTGTTAATTGCAAAATATTATTTTGTTGATTTACTTATTATTGCGCAATGTTATCACAATAAAATACATCATAATATTATGAAAATAATATTTTTACTAAACTTATTTATATAGCCGGAACGATTATTACAATCATCACTAGTAACTACATTTTATTTTATTACTAAAAATTTTATTATAGCCATATCCACTGTCATACGCTGAAATACTCAAATGACACTCAATTTTAAGTGGCACTTGAGTATAGTCTTGTCATAAATTCTTAACAAAATAATAGAGATGGCATGATATTTAAGTACAACGTAAAATTGAGTAGCCTTTCAGTATTCGGAAGCTAATCTCACACCTTTTAGTCTCTTTAGGTGTAAAAATACAATGTAACCACCCTCTTGTCTTTAGCTATGATATAAGTCTTACATTAAACTGTCAAACACCAAGCGGTCACCGGTGACCGCATGGTATTTGGCACGGTTCTTTAATTGTGTCTATAAATACGGTACTCGACGAGTTAAATAGGTATGGAGCCTTTGGCCTATGTCCACTACTACCATACCAATACTTATTATCGCAGTTTACTCACATGTATATATTGAGTAGAGTGATTTTGTGCAGCCTACATTGCTGACCGTACAAGTTTTAGTTAATTAAGTATGTTTTACGATAATTATGAAAATATTTACTAATTTATTACAAAAACTCCAGCCGCATCACAACCCAAACAAAAGAAGAAAATATCTAAGAATAAGCAACAAGACTTCATCAGTGCCCCACCACCAGTTCAGGAAATAAAGGAACCTGTGGAATCTGATAGCAAGTCCAAGAAGAAGACCAAGTATGTCAACTTGTACTCACAAGAAGGGAAGAATGCACAAGTTGTGTTGTTAAAAGGTATCATGTTTGTGTTTTCTTAGTGTAATAGATTTTCAACCTTATTGTAATTGGCTATGGCCTAAAATCTGTCATATTATAAAGTCAGATTGGATTGCTTGAATTTTTTAGTTTATTGCAAATTTATAATAGGACTAGCTACTTCCGCGCGGTTTCACTAGCTCTGCTCAGCTCCTATTGGTCGTAGCGTGATGTTTTATAGCCTATAGCCATCCTCGATAAATGCGCTATGCAACACAAAAATAATTATTCAAATTAGACTTGTAGTTACGGAGATTAGCGCGTTCAAACAAACAATTGAAAAAAAAACAAACTCTTCCGCTTTATATTATAGTATAAGATTTAGTTTAAAATGATAAAACCAATTGAAAGGATATTTTTTGAATGTTCAAAAATATTTATAAAAATAGTTTAAATTGAGTTATAAAAAAATATTTTATATTTTGCAGGCAGACACCGCTGTGACTGTCAAGCTTCCAAACATGATTTGGTCAACAATTGCATTCAATGTGGACGTGTCGTGTGTACGCAAGAAGGCTCAGGACCATGCCTGTTTTGTGGTAACCTGGTAAGCAATATTATTTTAATTTCAGACAATTGTCCCTATATATAACTACATGAATTACAAAATATGAAAAAATATAAAGGAGATGGCGGGACGAATTAGACATCTATGACAAGGATTGACCGCAAAAAGCTTTACATAGAGAGGAGTGGAAGGAGGTTAGGGAGGCCTTTGCCCTGTATTAGGACGATCATGGCTGAAAATAAAATGTTTTGAGTGTCACACTATGATCATGTAGTGCATCCTGTATACCTGTTGTTACCTAAATTATCACTTAATACTATGTATATTAGTATACCTATTTATATAAATAAATAAATCGTACGCCTTGTACTTTCACAATTTTCTACATCGATATTAACTGATGCTGCTGCACGGTTGGCGCAACTGGCTGCCGCGCAACGTGTCGCGGGTTCGACTCCCGCACAGAGCAACTCTTTGTGTGATCCACAAATTGTTGTTCCGGGTCTGGGTGTCATGTGTATGTGAACTTATATGTTTGTAAACGCACGTCGTATGCAACGTTTTTTTTAAAAAACAAGTTTTGCACAAAATGTTTAACATTTGCGCAAAATCTTATGCCAAAGATTTAATTTTTTTCTATCACACGTAATCATTAATACATTCTAGGTATTATAAAAGCTTATACATAAGTTAGTATTTAATACTTCAAACTGTAATGAAAGCAAAGTTGATAAAAAATTCTGTCTTCTAGGTGTGCACTCCAGAAGAACAAAAAGAGATAAATTCGAAGACCAAGGGTGCTGCCAAGCTGATGGAGTCTTTAATGGAACGAAGTAGACCTAAAGGATGGGAGGCTGCCCTCTCACACAGGAACCGTCTACTGGAGTATGACCGCACTAGGTACGCATTGTAGTTCTATGTAATATAAGTTCTATGTAAAATGAATAAATAGCAAAATAACAATATTACAATGCCCCCAGCATATTTCCAAAGTGGTCCATAATATTACTGAATCATTCATTTAAAACTCTGGTCATGTCAGTGCCTTTAGGCAAATGCCACTTTAGCGCTTGTCTACAGAGAGAGTAGAAATCAAAATGTATTGGAATGACACTGCCGAGTGTCAAAATTTACGCCAATTCCATATAATTTAGTTTTCTACTCTACAGGGAGACAAGCGCTAAATGGCATTTGGATTCAGCTGCTTGTTACACAAAATTATCGTTTCAATTTGCAGTGAGCGTCGTACTCGCGTCACGGACGATGACAGCGACTACTTCAACGCTAACAGCGTATGGCTGAATGCTACTGAAAAGGACAAGTTAGAAAAATACCAACAATCTCTCCATGACAAGAAACATGGCTCCAGGCTCAATAAGAAGATGACATTTGATTTTGCTGGTAAGTAACACTACTATTTCAATTTAATTAAAAAACTTCCTTTTGACTTTGTAGTAATGCCGATTGCGCAACACTTGCGCAAAATGCGTCTTTCTTGCGCAAACTAATACATGAATGTGGTCTTATAAATATATCTATTTTCGTTTATTACATTTAGAATGTTTCTCTAAGATTAAAACCGGTGCTAAAAATCTGTAAATCCAAGATGTATTAAAATAGTCATCTGACTTATGGAGTTATATAAAAATAAGTCGGGTTTTCCTCCCTGACGCTATAACTCCAGAACGCACGAACCGATTTCCCGTTTTCGTTGGAAAGGTCTCGGGATCCGTGAGGTTTATAAAATATAAAACAAAAAAAAAATTCTTCATCTTTTAAGCCATCTGGTAGCGAAACGGAGTTCGCCGGATTTGCTAGTTGATTTATACAACTTCAAACTCAAACTAAAAATACTCTTCACTTAGGTAAATACAACGTATTTTCCGTTCTCAGGTCGCCAAATAGTGGAAGACAACACAGTAGACTATGAGCCGGACGAGGATCAGATCAGACAGATGACTACTGACAATACTACCAGTGGAAGCAAGCTGCAACATGACATGTTCATCGGAGTGGCCAGTGACAGGGACGTGGCTCCTGGAGTTAATGCACCGCTTTTACAGGTCAGTACCATAATTATGTGTAGGTGGTAGGTAGAAATTGTCCATTTTCAAACCTCTCTTTTTAAGGAACCTCCAAGCTAACACTAAGACAGGTGACACTTAACGACATTTTAGTTTTCTTAAGTGATGAAGGTAAGGGGTTAGTTTATGTACTAAGTAAGTCTTAGTTAAGAGATTGTTTGGCGGTCATAAGCTTATTTTAATGCAGAAAGACCAGAGCAGAGTTTTATTCAAGAGCGTCTTTCATTTATAATCGTTTTGAAACCCATTGTAACGACTTTTCACCCGACTGCAAAAGAAGGATAATATTTATTCATCGACAAATTAAAGTTAGGAAGCACACTGTCTTTAGGGTACCATCATTTATCACCTTTTAGTACTAAAATTATTACCGAAATAAAATCTATTGCAGTTCGACCCTTCAGTAGAGAAAGGCTACGCTCAGGTGACCAGAAGTAATCCTGGCCAGCAGATGCCTCGCGTCCAGGACATGGAGCTGCAGGAGATGAGTGACACCGGCCGCTGTCTGTCCATGCACCAACCCTGGGCTTCTCTCCTTGTTGAGGGGATTAAGCTGTAAGTAGTTTACTTATTGACCTGGTGTGGAAGGCAGATCTACGTCATCTACGTGGGACACAATGTGTTTTCTATTGTGTATGTGTGAAATAATATGGTGTGGAAAAGAAGCCATGTTAATTTTTAAAAATATTTTTTAAAAGGTATCACGCCTTTTCTACTTAGTTATTGTAGACAACACTAATTAAATAACTTCAAAAAAAGATACAGGTTGTCAGTTTGATCTGTATGTATGTGTTAGTGCGTGTTTATCTCGCGAACTGATTTTGATGCGGTTTTAAAAAAAAGTGTTTGTTACACTTAGGAGTAGGTTGTATATATTAATTAACCGACTTCAAAAAAGAGGGGTTTGAAGTTGGTGTTATAAACGTAGATTGTTTTTTATGTTCATAAAATAATTATTTGACCAGTTGTCATCATCAAAAGAGTAATGATGGAGTTTTTTGCTCGTTCTTCTCCATTCTAAACTGCACTTGCATTCTAAACACACATTGGACAATTAAATGCTTTACCTTTGATATCTCGATTATAAACCCTATTATATTATAAGTTGAATATAACGTTTAAATGTATTCATACATACGAGGTTAACCACACTCATGGAAAACGTTACACAATTAATTATGTGTAAAATATTTAAAAGAGTAGTCGACTTTTGTCTATTGTTTAGTCAACTTTTGCTGACCGTAAACTTCACTAGCGCCATTTTGTCAGACCTAAGTCGATAACTCTCATTTACTGAACAACCTGAACCAATAAGCTAAAAATATTAACCCGCTGAAAATTGTTGAAAATCATTCCCTAAATTTGTTCATACAAAAGTAGTCTCTAAATATTGTGTATAAGGTCTATAATGTAGTTAGTGAAGAGCGGTCACTGGTGACCGGTCACCGGTGACTATAGTTCAATCAGGGTTTTATTTTTATCAGTGTCACACTTAAAATAACAAATATTGGTTAGGAACAATTGTTAAACACATCGATCATCTTAACTTCGAAAGTAAGTCACTAGTACAAGGTGATCGATATTTAAATAGGTCAGGGCTTACATGACGTAGCGAGGGTTAAACTCGCTTGCGCGGTACGTGACCTCGATAGAAAGGTCAACACGTGGCCTGTGACGTCACAGGAGAACGTCACAACTTTCAAACAAGTACCGTAGATGTCGCTGTAACCATTCAATATACACTGGACAGATAAAGTCAACACGTGGGCCGTGACGTCACGGGTGGAAACCTTTACATAGATGTCGCTTTACTTGTTCAATCGAGAGAGGAGAGGGAGCAGTTTATAATTATTTCGGCACCTAGATGTCGCTTAACATTGAGAGTCCATTTCTGAATCGCGGTGTTAAGATTCTCCGCGATTTTATGACCTCGCGGACCGAACGTATGTTCGATAGAAATTTTTAACGGGGGTATATCCCTTGTCTAAAATTTCTCAATGAGCCACGATGATGAATGGCGCTGGAAACGTGAGGTTGGTTGATGCAGTAATCCAAGTTCTTGAGTTGGCATTGCGAGGGTACTGACATCAGCTATCGATGATCGTTTAAGTCACTTAGAGGAGTATATAGTGACTAAGGTACCGCTAGCGCTGCCTGAGTGGCTCTTTTTAACCCCCTTTTAATTCACAAAAAATGGACAATTTCACTAAAGTCACTAAGGTCAGTTGTAAGCATGACTGCTGAGATGCTTGAGGTCGGACAAAGTGCTATTCGATTTCATAATACATAAACATTAATGAAATGTAGATAGAATGTAGATTGCTTATTGCTTATTACTCACATTTATTCCTATTTCTTGTTTCTGGGAAAATCCTATAGGTAATATACTATAATTACCTTTATAATTAACGCTTTAATCCAGGATACAATGTTAACTGTTTATTTTTTAAAATAGTACTCGGAGTTTGGTGAAATAAAGTTATTGGTACTACAATGCAAAGGTGCACTTTTGTCTCCCCTAATATATGTATAACACTTACGTTCATGGGCGATCTGCAGCATTACAAAAATGTGAAAAACAATAATATTCTTGAACGCACTTTTCGAAAAGTATATATAAGTATTATGTAGGTCTTGTATAAGTATAATTGACATAATTTCTTTATTCTTATTTCTTAATTTTTTTTTAAACCTTGGCCTTGCCGTTCAATTCTGATGCCTGTTTTCAATTCTATACTTTCCTATTCCAGGCATGAAGGTCGTACCTGGTACTCCAGTCACCGCGGTCGACTGTGGATCGCATCTACGGTGAAGCCACCAGACCAGGAACTCGTTAGGGCCATTGAGAACCAGTATAGAGTTCTATACCCAGGTAAGAATCAGACTTTTTTAAAGAATTACCTTAGACTTTTTGAAGAATCAGCTTACAATATTATCTTAGACAGACTTATTAGCCAACCTTTTTGGTTTGAATTACACCCAATATTTCGAAATTAGCATCCGATTTATGCCACACTACTCAAATTCATGCAAAATTTATCATTACAATGTTAACTGATAACTATAGGTATAAGTATAATATTGTTTAATTGAAATCTTACAGATACAGAAGTAAAGTTCCCGTCGTTCTACCCAACTGGATGTCTCCTCGGCTGTGTCAACGTGGATGACTGCCTACCACAAGAAGAGTACCAAAAAAAGTAAGTACATTGCATTATGGACCTTATGTGTTTGTTGTTAAGACGTAATATTATTTATTACCAGTGACGCGACCCGGCTTGCTTGGGTGCTACTCCTTGAAATTCTCCTTGAAAATTTTGATTCCGATCAATTAGAAGTTAAGTGTATACATTCATGCATTATAGCGATCCTTTTTAACTGACTTCAAAAAAAGGAGGAGGTTCTCAATTCGACCGTATATTTATTTATTTATTTATTTGTAAGCTTCATGCACAAAATGTACATAAGGTGGACTTAATGCCGCAGGCATTTTCTCCCAGTCTGACCTTTGGGTGATGCAGAGAAGAGTTAATGGTGTGAGCAAGAAGCAAGCAACTATTTAATAGAGCAAATAAAATAGATATACTTACATATTTCAGGGATAAACATAAATAAACATAATTATAATATATATACCTACACACGAGTACAACACAATACACATGCATGCATTCATACATATATACATATATACATACATACATACATACATACATACATACATACATACATACATACATACATACATACATACATACATACATACATAAATATAGACTGTGAGTAATTAGCGTGATGATTCAGCCACCCTCTCCAAGAGAAGTTCACGCACTTTCTGCTTAAATGATAGACGAGTCGACACCATCCTGATATCCAGGGGAAGCGCATTCCACAGCAAAATTGACTGTACGAAAAAGGAAGAATGAAAGAAGTCGGTGCGATGAGTGGGACATTGAAGAAGACGGTTATGAGAAGAACGAAGGTTTTTGCTGTGGTTTGCGCATAGATATTGAAAATAAGGGGAAAGATAACTGGGCAAAGAAGGTGAACAAAGAAAGGAGAATAGGGTGGTTAGCGCCCTTTGCTCCCTGCGCTGGCGTATGGGCAGCCACTTTAGTTGCATCCGATGTGCAGAAACATGATCGCAGGTTGAAAACGAATCGAATGCAGTTATTCAGAAGACGGTCAAGCTTGTGGAGGAGATCTGCATTCAGGTCGTAGTAGCACACATCAGCATAATCAATAATAGGGAGAACCAAAGCCTGCACCAACATAGCCTTCGTAGCAGGAGGAAGTAAGTTTTTAGCGCGATAGAGAGCCCGCAAAGATCCAGTAACCTTTTTGCATACGCTGGTGACCTGAGCTTGCCACTTCAGACTGTTATCCATGTGCAGGCCCAAGTTTTTCACCTCACTACTAAACGGGATTACCGCACCATCGAAGACCAAGGCCGGCAAGGACGCCATGTCAATTCCATTCAGCGTGCGGGAGCCACCTATAAGAATGGCCTGGCATTTTGCAGGATTAACTGCTATGCCGAACCTATCGGCCCAGTTCTTAACGGCCGCCAGGTCACCGTTCATCTCCGAGATCGCATCAGACAGCTCATTAACACCAGCTTGACGATATAGCTGCAAGTCATCAGCGTACAGATGGTACGCACACTGAAGTTCGAAAGTTATAAAATTAATGAAGATAGAAAATAAAAGAGGAGATAGTATACCGCCTTGAGGAACGCCAGCCCCTAGTTCACGCCAAGTAGATGAACCATCACCAACCCTGACCGACTGCTGACGCCCCTGAAGATAAGAAGAGAACCAGTTCAGTGTTTTGTCAGAGATCGTAAGATGGGATAGGACGGCTAGAAGGATGTCGTGACTGACCATATTGAAGGCATTCGAGAAATCAACTAAAACCAGAATTGTAACCATGGTGTTCTCGAGGCCAGTTCTTATATCGCCAGTCACCTTAAGGAGAGCGGAGGTAGTGCTGTGACCTGGTCTGAACCCGGATTGGAGAGGACTAATGAGAGAATTCCGGTAAACGAAGTTGGACAGCTGTTTGTGTACACAGGCCTCAAGCACTTTGGAAAGGAAAGGAAGTATGGATATGGGACGGAAATGAGTGGGGAGAGAGGAATTAGAAATTTTCGGGAGAGGACGAACAAAGGCCTTACGCCACAAGGATGGAAAGGTTCCTGAAAAAAGGGAAAAATTAACAATATGGGTTATTGCTGGTAGAATGTGATCCAGTATAGTTGTGGTCATGTGACGAGATATATTATCACATCCTACCGCTTTGGATTTAATGGACAGGATCATCTTTCCGACCTCCGCCGACTGAACCGGTACAAAGCAAAAAGTACTAGAAATCTTAGGACGCTCCAGACCAGCAATGAAAGATAACGTATGTTGTTTGACTAGACGATCCATGACAGGGACAGTGGAGAAATGGTTGTTTAGATCGTCTAAGTCAATTGTGTTAGGAAGGTCTGGATATTGCGTTTTACCGATACCCAGAGTTCCGAGGAATTTCCAGATATCGGCAGGAGAAGAAGAAGATATGTTTTCGAGAATATGGCGGCGTTTAGCGTCACGTACCATCTGGTTGCATCTATTTCTCGCTGTTTTAAAAGCAGCCCAGTTTTCGTCCGTACGATCCCTTCGATGTTTGCGGAACGCACGGTCCCGGCGTCGCATAGCCATTCTGATACCAGACGTCACGTATATATGCTTTTTTTATGTTTGTTCGCCGATATCTGCGTTGTTTATGATTGTTTGATTATGATCTTTTTTTGTTGGAAAGGAGATAGTCTCAGAATGGTCCCATGATAAGGAAATCAGGACCTGATGATGGAAGACCAGGGAAACCGAGGGAAACTTTAAAAAATTATAGGGGCGACTAGTGCATTTGTTAATTTTTTCATTAAGTATTAAAAACCACTACCATTTGATAACGGTCTAGAGTCGATCTGATGATGGAGCCGAGAGCCAGTCGAGGGAACTCCTCAACGGTTAACAGTAGCTACCTTGTGTTTGGGTTTGATTAATTTGTATTGATGAGGACTTTACACCTAGGTGGGGTGTAATTGTCAATAAGGGTCTGATGATGAAGTAGTACGGTAGTTGAGGGAACTCCTCAACGGTTAACAGTAGCTACCTTCTGTTTGGGTTTGATTAATTTGTATTGATGAGGACTTTACACCTAGGTGGGGTGTAATTGTCAATAAGGGTCTGATGATGAAGTAGTGCGATAGTTGAGAGAACTCCTTAACGGTTAACAGTAGCTACCTTCTGTTTGGGTTTGATTAATTTGTATTGATGTTGATGAGGACTTTACACCTAGGTGGGGTGTAATTGCCAATAAAGGTCTGATGATGAAGTAGTGCGATAGTTGAGAGAACTCCTTAACGGTTAACAGTAGCTACCTTCTGTTTGGGTTTGATTAATTTGTATTGATGAGGACTTCACACCTAGGTGGGGTGTAATTGTCAATAAGGGTCTGATGATGAAGTAGTGCGATAGTTGAGAGAACTCCTTAACGGTTAACAGTAGCTACCTTGTGTTTGGGTTTGATTAATTTGTATTGATGAGGACTTCACACCTAGGTGGGGTGTAATTGCCAATAAAGGTCTGATGATGAAGTAGTGCGATAGTTGAGAGAACTCCTTAACGGTTAACAGTAGCTACCTTGTGTTTGGGTTTGATTAATTTGTATTGATGAGGACTTCACACCTAGGTGGGGTGTAACTGTCAATAAGGGTTTGATGATGAAGTAGTACGGTATGTACCAAGAACGAAAGCGTAGTTACTTACTGTAATATTACTGTTTTCCAGATACCCAGGTGGTGAGAGTGACAGTCCGTACGTGTTCATCTGTTCCAATCCCATCAGCTTGAGGCTTAGGTTCCCGATCAAAGGAGCCCATAAAATATGTAAGTCTTTTAATAACTATTGAATTACCTTCTATAATAAAATATACTGTTTAAACTGTCAAACACCAAGCGGTCACCGGTGACCGCAACCTATTGTTCTTTAATTGTGTCTATAAATACGGTACTCGACGAGTTAATAATGCTGCGTCGTTGTCCGAATAGTCGCAAGTGCGACAGCCGGGCAAGGGGTTTCGGGTTCAATACCCGGGTCGGACAAAGCATTACTGGGTTTAAAAAATTCTCAGTAGTAGCACGGAGTCTGAAATTGTGCCCGGTATATGGTAATAAGCTCACCCCCTATTACATAGTAGGACACCTATAACAGAAATAGTGAAAAGTTGGTGTAACATTCTACAGTAGCATTAAGTGCCGTGATGTATACCTCTGCCTACCCCTTCGGGGATAAAAGACGTGATTTTATGTTATGTTATGTTATGTTATGATACCGTTGAGTTTTATTAAGGTAATACTTTGAGAAATATTGTTTTAAAACATTGTCTTTTCGTTGTTCTGATAGCAAATTCTTTCTCTTTTACAGATGCATTGGACAAAACGATTCATCAAGCAGCTGTGAAGAGCATTCAGAAAATGTTCAAAGTCCAGCCAAATGCTGCATAAGGTCCATTACTTATTACTTAAACATATTTATTATAATTACCCTATTTATATCGAATAATACACAAAATTTGTTAAGAAAAATCTTTTATTTACACAATTAATCACTAAGAGTATAAATATTTTATTCAATTTATTCATTCATACTTCACTCTTATACTCATATTCACTTCAATATTCAAAGAAACAGAAATAAATTTGCATTTAAATAATACATTTTATAATAAATGCTGCAGAGTTTTGAATATAAATGTAAAACATACGTACACACAGATGTAACACTACAGTATAGTTAATATTATATATGTAACAAACAACCACAAACACATACTTTGCATTTAAAATAACATTAGACAAGATCCTTGTTCTGCAGCTTATTTACTCAATTTTGAACTCTATTGTATAGACAATTGCTATAAATTTTAAACACTTCATTGAATTAACGCTGTGGTTGTCGTTGGTGACGATTTTAGGAGTATCAAGCTACTTAACCATAAAGTCTAAATATTGTCAATATGTCCTCGACTTTACTTATACAATTATATGCTACAAAAATCTTTCTATATTAAAATATGTCTCTTATTTTTATTGCATTATTTTCTATAATATTTTGTATGAAATCCTGCAACTGAATTGTTTGTTTCATGCATATGTAATAGGATTCAAAATTGCACAACTGCTGTACCTGCATGGGATTTATGTATCTAAGGTTATTTTAAATGCAGTAATGTATTGTAACTTAGTAACTAAATGAGCACCGATAGAGTTCGAACAACAGTTGTGAAATAACTATAAATGAGATGAATAATAATAATATTTAAATAAGTCTTACCTAGTGTCAGTTCTTGCAAGTTTAGCTCGACGTGTAGTTGCTAAAATCTATCTATTTATAGTGTAAAGTCCAGCGGTCAATAAATTACTGAAAATGCCTTAAAACAGGGTGTATTAAAGCCAGTTCTAATTCAATGTCAAAATTGTGAAAATTGACAAGGCGACATCACTAGCAGCGTCTCTAGAAGAGAGTGCAGTGACGTCATTACTCTTATGCTTGAGTTTACATGTAAAAAACTTATTAAGTTTGACTTCTTTTACCGCTGTCGCACAGACCTAAAGAAAAGCTTTGGCAGTATAAAGAGGATTTGGTTTGTAGAGTTAACTATACTTAGGAACGTTACGATTCCTTCTTCTGGTTCAATTGGGGAAAGAATGCTTCTATTGGTAAAATAGGGTCATCTGTCGCTATCGTAAAGTAATTTGGTATCCGCCTACTGTTTGACGACACAGTCTTAAACATACCCGGCTTATTGTAATCTTTACTTGCTGCTAATGTTAAGTCAGACACTCTCTTCGAATGCTCAAATAAATGCTCTAAATGATCCTGGTGCTTCTTGTCCGCTATCTTCATGATTGCACTCTCTGATCTTGTCCTTTCTGATGTTATTTCGTTCCTGTCGTAGACTGTTGTTTCTGTCACCGATATGTCCTGCACAGATTCACCTATTTCAGAGTCCTTTATCTTCTTTCTTATTGGTCTTTTGCTGTGTACTGTGGTTGGTGTGGTCGTCTCCGGTTCTTCAGTCGTAGGCCTCGGCCGCCGCTGACCGTTCCGAATCCGCGCTGATACTCTGATCGTGGTCGCCTCAACATTCTCCGTTGTCTGTCTCTGTTTATTTGGTTTAGTAAATTGTGTTTCCTTCTCTGTCTGCGTCTGGTCGTTCTCCACATTTCCAGTCTTGTATCGCGGGTCTTTAGGCGTGAATCTTTTGCGTTCGGTAGTGCTTTCATTGTCATTGTTAATATTTTCGTTGTAAGGCACTCTTCTCTGAGGGAATCGTATCTTAGGTACGTTTTCAGCAGGTTTCTCAGTAGTGCTAGTTGTGGAACTCAGTCGGTTTCTGTAATCTTTGACGTTGAATCTCGTTCTGTTGTATTTGTTCCGTAGTCTCGGTCGTTGAGATCGGCTTGTAGTTGTGACGTCAACTCTCGGAGTGGTCGTATAGTCTGTTCTATCTTCTTTGTAAAATTCTGTTGTGGTCTCCCAAGCCCTTACTGGTTCTAGTTTAGCTTCAATAGGCTTCACATCTTTATGGAATGAAAATTCTTGTCCAGATTCGACAGTAGTTTTCAGTGTATCGGATAAACTAACCGTGACGTCACTTGTTGGCGTGTCTTTTTCATCCTGTTTGTGTGTGAAATCGTTTTTGAAATCATAACTATTTATTTTAGATCCATGCGGTCTGCTTGTTATTTTCATAATCTGCGATTCGTTGTTTAGATCTTCTTGAACGTATGTTGTAGTTTCTGGTCTATCAGCGGGTGTAGTTAATGGTCGGCGATGAACAACTTCTTCTTCACTATGGTAGGTATAGTAGGTGTGACTGTCGGTAGAGCGCTGGTGGTCAGGTCAGTCGTGACAGTTGGTGTAGTCAGGTTAGGTTGTGCCTTCGTTGGCCTAACTCTCGGTCTGATAGTGTATACTTCTTCGGGGTCTGTGGTCAGAGTTGGCTCGGTCGATGAGATGTATGCGGAGGATCGGGTGCTTAGCGTACTTGTAGTGCTAGCAGTGTCATCCTTGTTGCGGTTGTTATTCGCTAGCGGGGGACGGCGTCTCCTAACCTTGTTCCTCTTCCGTTCCGACACGTTGGGACGTTTGAAATGCTTGTTAGGAGGTAACGTAGGCAGAGCTTCTACTTGTGCGTCTCCGTTGTTGTCCTTGTTGTTAAACTGCGTAGTGGTCTCTGGTGTCGAAGTATACTTCGCCGCTTCAGTCGGCTTCTTCGTTCGTCTTGACGTGGTGTAGTCTTCGTATGAAGGAGTTGATACCTTGTAGTAGTAGTCTTTAAGCTTGTGCTTACCGATCGGTTCAACGAAGTCGTCTTCTAGAGGCCGCCTGCTTTGGGATTCGACTTTCGCGTCGTAGCTCAAAGAGTTGTCATGGCCATTCTCAGCCTCGGTCACGATGGCAAATTCTTCAGGGAGGTCTGGCACAGGCGTGGGCTCCGGTTTGCGGTACGAATCGGAATAGTCTTGCGGCTTTGTTGTTTCTTGTGTAGGTTTCTGATTGTTATACTCATACGTTTGAGAGGTCAATGTCCAGGGTGCTGTTGATGATTGAGAATGAAAATCATCCGAAGATTCAGTTACTTCGTAAGTCTGTCGGTAAGGAGAGCTTTGTGCATTCTGTGCATCTGCTCTCAAGGGAGTGTTGGCGTACTGTTTCGACGGTTGCTGGTTACCACCGGCAGCGAGATTGTCGTGGATCTTGTGTTTCTTTTTCTCGTTACTATAGTTAACGTTCTGTGGTTCATGCGCTATTTGGCCCTGCTGGTTTTGGTGTGTGGGGAAGTTGTAGTCGTAGAAGTTGTTGGCTAGCGTTGTCGTGGCAGCGGTCGGATTGTATGTGGTGACGGAGATTTTATTGAAGTCACTTTGATGGTTCTTTGCGAAGGGATCTTGAGGGCTTGGTTTGAAGGCGTCTTTGGCTCCAGCATTGGGATCGATCTTTGGTGGGACGTAAACCTTAGTTTGTGGTGTGGGTGTGATCTTAATATCGCTGTATGTTGTCCCGTAATGCAGCTGATTTGCGGTTGTGGGTAACCTGGGTGTAGTTGAATCGTATATTGTCGGAGTAGTCTTGAAATTCGGGGAGTAGCTGAACGAGTTGAATATGGTCGTCTTGGTCGGTTGTGTATGTGGAGGTAAATATGTAGTCTTCGTAGCTGGAAACTGGTACACGGGATCTCTGCCTTTAACTGACTGAACTCCAAATGTTCCAAACGAACCTGGAATAAAGAACATTTAAATGAGATACATAGGAATATAAGCTTTACAATCGTTTGAGAAACCTAGCGGACTGATGAAAGTAACTTGCCTAATATACTCGGTGGGAAGACAGCATCCTGGAACGAATACTGTGCGTAAGGGTTGACGATGTTAGGTATGCCGACCAGGCCCTGCTGCTGCGCTGTCTTCACTTGCTGAGGACCTGTCTTTACTTGTTGACTGACGGACTGCGGCGCCGTGTCACTATCTTGTAGCTTGTACAGCTCTTGCTTGTAGATCTCAGTACCACTTGTCTGCTGCTTCTTCGTCTCCGTGGGTCTCGCATAACTTTCAATCGGTTTCCCAAACAAGTCCAAAGGTTTAGTCGTCTGGTATTGTCCGAACTGTATTGGCTGTACGTTTGTCAGTTGCTGCATCATAAGGTTCTGGTGATTATTTTGCTTTACTTTATTGGGATACTTGGAATATACTTGACGGGTGTTAAATGGAATGTGAGGGTTTCTCAGAAGGACGCTCTCCACTGGGTAGTTTTGGACAAACTTGTAGTTTGAGAAGCCGTTGCTTTGGAAGGCAAAGGGATTGTGGTAAGTGTTGATGGGCTGGTTGATGACGGGGATGGCGGATGCAGCTGGTACGGTCCGCAGTGTTGTGGGGCGGTATGACTGCGCAATAGAAGTCAGTTTGTTCCCATCCTTCGCAGCGACAGGACGCGTCGACGATTGGTACTGGTACTGGTCTATGACGGGAACTGGGATTTTGTAGTGCGGCGCATGTAATGGAGCTGTGCCGTAGGTCCCGTATACCATGCCGCTAGATCCGACTACTGGTCTCCAACCTCCTTTTGAGCCTAGACCCTGAAAAAAAGAAATTAAATATTTTATAACATTTTATTTATAAGCTTCATATACAAAGTTGCACATAGACATAAAGTCAGTATTTGTAACTGAAATTTTATTTATGTGCCCAATGTATTATGATCATAGTCTTGATTCATGGGACACAATTACTCTTGTTATGACTGGAGTTAATCCCACTCAAGTTTATTTTTAATATCTGCACGGTTGGTGCAGTGGCTGGGCAACCGGCTGTCGTACAACGTGTCGCGGGTTCGATTCCCGCACGGAACAACACTATGTGTGATCCACAAATTGTTGTTTGGTTCTGGGTGTCATCGTGTATGTGAACTTGTATGTTTGTAGACCCACAACACAGGAGAAAATTCTAATGTGGGGCAACGTTTCTTTTTAGAAAAAGAAAAAAAAATCTATTCAAAAGTAATGAGGGATAATTTGAAAGACTTCTTACCACTTGTGAGGCCGTAGATCGCCGGTGGCTGCCACAGCTGGCTGATAGGAGCAGCGTCTGCAGTGTGACCGCAAATACCCATAGCCGTACATCTGTAAATAGAAAAAAAACACTTTAACTTTCTGCACATTCTTGTAGATGTACTCAATAAGTCCAACCTTTGGGTTATGGCAGAGATGAGCAGAAGATATAACTAACAATTTTACTACGTAAAGCAACGCTTGCGTTGTGTTTCGTCGTGTGAGTGCCGAATCCCCAACAATCCTCAAACTCCTAGTCGCCAAAAGGCCGGTAACGCATTTGTAACACTTCTGGTGTTCCAGGTGTCCATGGGCGACGCAGATTGCTTACCATCAGGTGATCCGTCTGCACGTTTACGGCATATGCCATAAAAAAAATTTGAGAGATTTAATGACTAAAAAGATACATATTTTAGTTTTTTCGGACGACGATAAACATACCTACATGAGCATGACACAATCATAAATAATATTTTTATAGATGCAAGAATTTATTTTACCTCAAAGAAACTTACTTTTGAATAAGAAATCTGTGCAATTGATTGGCCAAACGTGAAAGTAAAAGCAAAATGACTATCGAACCATAAATAACATATCTACCACAGAGAAGTTTATAATTATATCTATTATCTGTGGTCTTGACCTCCGTCACGTACTCTTCATTTTTAAGTTACAAGTCATTCGGTCAATTTTACCCAATCATACTTACATTGAACTTGGGTGAACTTAACTTTTTATTATTCCTAAGTGTGTCAATTAATTTCAAAGTGTCATGTTTCACATAGGTGTCTTGTTTGGTCAAAATTGGGTAGTTTCCAGGGTATCAAAATTAAAAATCTAATTAGTCCGTCAGTTAGATAATAAAAAAATATTAGACACGTATTTTTTTATTTTCTCGTATTTAGTTGCAATACCTACTTACTATACAATAGCGCTAAGTTTAAGAATAGGTAGGTCGTTACGTCATAACGTGCTACCAAATGTGACACGCTGTGACGTCACACGGTATTTCAAATTAATATATCGTCGAAAGTATTTGGTTTTGCGAGAAAAGAAAAAATACATGTCTAATGTTTTAAATTAATGTACCAGACGGACATTAAAACAAAATTTAGGAAACTACCCTATTGTGATGATTGAAGAGGTCTTGGACTTGATTCACAGGTTGACCAAATTATTATTTGGGATGCCGAAAGTATACTTTTGCATGGACATGGACTTCATAACATGACTGATGAAAAGGATGCAATTATTTTGTGCACATTTCCGGGGAATCTTAAAATGATACTAACGTAAGGTGATACAAAAAAAAATTGCAACTACTATTTACTACTACTATTTTTTACTACTACCGGCGATTACTTTTTATGAACAGCAACAATGTATCGTCTGGGTCACAAACAGTCACAATAAAAAGGTCGTGCATTATTCAATTATAATTTCTATAATAATAGATATAAGAATCATATTTATACTTTCTACTTCCTTACAGAACAACTGTAGACTATAGTGCATTACACTTCGGGACAAAAAAAGTGACGTATCATTGACAATTGAGTAAAATTATCTCCTATTACACATTGTGGGAAAGTGAACACATAATAATAACTTACATGGGAAATATACGTGTAATTTACTGTTTTTGTTACGGCAAAATTATGTGAAATTATTGAGTACCATAAGTCTACACTTAACTTTAATTGTACGGGCCAATGCTATTTGAATAGCTACGGTATTCGATTTCGATAGTCTATGCTATAGTACGGTTCTTATAGACTTATTTGGGATCTTGTACGGCGAATTCAGAATAATAACGCCTTAACTCGTTGAGTACCGTAATTATAGACACAATTAAAGAACAATAGGTTGCGGTTACCGGTGACCGCTCGGTGTTTGATAGTTTAATTTACCCAAAAGATTACTCTGCAGTATGCTTTAACTATTCAACTGCAAGATCTACGAAAAATCTTTTAAATTCACCCGAAAAGATCACTATTCTGTAACAAAAACCTTTGAATTTGAAACTTAAGCAAATATAAAAGCAGTACACATTTAAAGCAGTCAAATATGACCAGGTGCATAGCAGATTACATGACTAATAGGTCACTTAAGTCACTCAACAAAACATTCGCAATTCTTGTCCCACGAACAATAACGCGAAACGTGTGCAGAATAAAGATATTAAAATTTCAACCGTGGAAAACTAGAAAGGCTTAACATAATTATATGTGTAGTATCACTTTCCATTGCTCGCATGTGTACGTGGTTTTCATTCGGCCACTGGGGACCACGTACTGTTTTCTATCATAATTTTTTATTATGGTCACTCGCCCGAAATGGTAGTGTAATGTAACTTTATGGTGTGAACTCCTTTCCTCGCGCGGTTAATGGTTTGCCACTCGTTTTGTTAGATAATCCTATATGGTCTAAATGGAGTTATGAAGGCTCTTATTACATCGATAACTGGTCTAAACTGGACAGATTTGTAATAAGGATAGGAAGTAACAGTTAAGATTGTGATCACATCACATTAAAACATTAACTTTGCACATCAAAGGGAAACAGGTGTAACTAAGATTTTTTCTTCATATACGTCACACTGATATGATACGATAGATAACCTATGAATGAATTCGTAACGTGGTTGATTAATATTTAAGAACATTTCTCTTTGGCCAAGTTCTTTTACATTTTTTGTAAAATAGCAACATTGATCAACTTAATCAAAAAATTGATTAACATGATCTAGATTTAGACTAATAACAAAACTAATCTAGATTATTAATTTTGCTTGAATTGCAGTGGCTTGAATGACAATCGGATTGATATCCACGGTCTAGCCAGAGACTAGGTTGTATACACGTAGTATGTATCTGTTTGTAAACGTACCCACGACGACAAAGAAGTAAATGTTAAAATCCTAGCTATAATCGTTTTGTTTTAACTTAAAAAGTATTCTAGTCTACGTAAATAAATTCCTTTGGAGAAAGATAATCTCTAGACACGAGTCTGCAATGTAAGTTACGTCATTACGTTGTCAGGTGTTGTCCCCATTGTTCAGGCCCTAGTAGCTCATGATAACACGGAAGATGGTCACAGGTAGTGGAGACATTCTAGATAATAGACACATTACATCTGTTGCCTTGTAGGAATGCGTTCTAGGAATTTCTTTTGTGTTACGAGTGAGACATTTTCTTTCGTGATTCGTTTAATTTCTCTTACACGGTTATACTATTTTGGTCGTATACAGGGCGAGTTGTAACTCGACGTATTCCTCTCGGAAGGTGGATAATACAAATAATTTCCTACAAAAATAGCCCTGAGGTCCCTAGCCTGAAAGTGGCTTATATGGGCTTATACTTAATATAAAATGGGCTTAGAATTTTTCTTTGGTCTGTTTCCCACGGAATACCTCTATTATAAAAATAATAAATTAAGGCATCTCAACATCACTATAACTATTACTACATAGTATAAAACAAAGTCGCTACCCGCTGTCTGTCTGTCCCTATGTAATGCTTAGATCTTTAAAACTACCTAACGGATTTTGATTTGTTTTTTTTTAATAGATAGAGTGATTCTTAAGAAAGGTTTATATGTATAATACATGCATATTGCACCCGTGCGAAGCCGGGGCGGGTCGCTAGTATATCATAATATACATTCAAATGTACAACAATATATAACATACCATAAATGACATAATATAACCATATCAAGAAGAAAACAATACTTATACGTTTAATAACAAAATTAATTCATTTTATGTATCACATAAATTGCATAATGACGAGGTGACATTTTAGACTTTCACTACCTAACTATAAAGTTGATAATAAAACACATAATATCACGTTTGTATTCATATTCATGTGTTTATTATGGAACTGTTTATGGTGCTAGCTGTCATAAGTGTTCACTCGTTAGGCGAGTTATTACTGTCGTGTAAGAGTCAAGAGTTCTGGTGTTATGAGAGTCATGTACCACTGTCTCTGTTTTGCATAACTTTTTTTCTGAGAGGGGAACTGTTATACTTGTTACGGAGTGATACCACGGCCTTACAGAAGACCGACGTGAAACAACTTTGTGTTGTGTTTCATCGTGTGAGTGAGGTTACCGGAGGCCCATTTACCCGCCCCCCTCCCTTTCCCCAATCCCTGAATCCTCAACAATCCTCAAATTCGTACCTAATCAAGAAGGCCGGTAACGCACTTGTAACGTCTCTGGTGTTCCAGGTGTCCATGGGCGAATCCAATTGCTTACCATTAGGTGATTCGTCTGCTCGTTTACCGGCTTATCCCATAAAAAAAAACTTAATAGGTGTAAAATTTTCCAATAGACTCAACTTCTTGGGGGTTGCTAATTATGTTGGGGTTGGTACGAGTCATAATCAAATAAGTCGAGTCAATTCAATCGCGAATGTCTGTGTACAAAAAGTGGACCTACAAAAGGTTTGGTTTTTAGTTTCTGGGCGCGAAACAATTTACAAAGACTACATCGAGACATATCATTTGGACACATTGACTACTCTCTACTTTATATACAACTTACTGCCTCGTTGATTGAGTAGTCGTAAGTGCGACTGTCGGACAATGGGTCTCGGGTTCGATTCCCGGATCGGGGAAGGTATTACTGGATTTTTTTTAAATCTCATTAGTAGCACGGACTCTGGACTTGTGCTCGGTATATGACAATAGGCTTACCCCATATTACATGAGACTCATAAAATAAGTAGTGAAAAGTGTGTGTGACATTATACCACGGAATATAGATATTCCGTGCATTATACGTTGGCATTAGGTGCAGTAATGTGCACCTCTGCCTACCACTTGGGGGATAAAAGAAATGGAGTGATGTTTTGTATGTATATAAATTACTATTTATGAAACCCTATTCAAAAAAAAAATGTCTAAACATTACCTACTTTAATTAGACCAATGCAAGGCACTTTTGAACGTCACTACCCAGACACACCCGTTAGTATCTGGGTCCAGAAATGGAAAGCAGAACAAATTCTATCTCGTTCATGAGACTAAATTGTTAAAATGCCGTTTTGTGAGATAATTCACAATTTACCGAAGAAAATTACGAATTTGGCACCTAATTTGGTCATGCCTCGGTGGCTTGGTGAAAACCTATGCTGCTTATGTTGTTAGTATTACATGCTACTGAGCAATCTTATTATAGGTACTGTGTATATTCGGAGTCGCGGAGAACTTAACGGGTAATCGGGGTTCCGGCTCGAAGCGCAGGAGAAGGAACGGGGCTCAACGGGGTGGTTTCTAGTCAGTAAGAGTCTGACACTACCTCCCGCCTCACCCAGGCGGGAGAAGTCATTCGATGATTTCCCCCCTTAAAAAAATACTGTGTTTATAGGTATGTATATATCTATAGGGTATTTTAAGATGTATATATACACTGCATTATACATTTTACTTTTCATGAACATTGTAATCTGTGCGTCGCCAAAACAGGAATGGTCCCAAAATGCTCCCTTGCGGAAACTTATAAAATTAAAGACGGTTTGATGTATCGTGATTTTAAAATGACGTCAGTGAATTTAAGTACTTACTGATAAAAACACAGTTAGCTGGTTAGGGTAATTTTTCTAATTAATTAAATAAACAAACATAAATATGAATTATTGATGTGTGATATGATAATATGTTTATTTTACGTAACACAAAAATCAACAGAATTATTGTGAAATCGACTTTGCTTTTAATCGAGTCCAGCAATAGGTCTATCGACCGCAAAATGTTTTATTTAAAACTGATTTTTACTAAAATTTAGTGGAAATTAATAAACATGCGAGCGTCGAAAGTTTACTTTTATCAAATTAATAAACGATTTACTTGGATTTTGCATTCCTGCCTATTTTGTATTCATTATTTCAAATTAAATAATCGTACTTAATAACATCGTTAAGTTTGATTAATTGGAAACCGCGCCTACAAATATTAACTTATCCATCAATAGAAATTGGACGCTGGAATGGTAATTTGGGTGAGTAGCGTGTTCACTTGTGACGGCTAGACATATTCGTGTGTCAAATTATGCAATACTTAGTTTGTTTCAACTTCAATCCAGTTGCCATAACTTAGGATTGCGTGAAGCAAGTTTTTCACAGAACGTCGAGTGGATGAACGGTGCTCCACGTGACCGTTCGTGCCTGCTCCGCGGACCGTGTCCCGTTTCACTACAGCTATTCGACTTGAGAAAACACTACCAACCACATTTTTATGCTTTTATCTCGCTCGAGAGAGCACACCGCATATTCAACCACCATCTAGCTCAACACAAATAAAAATCCACTTTACCCACATGAAAATAAAAGTAGTTTTCTTTTGGAGTTTCGGGTTATTGCACCCGATGTATGCGTCACGTATCGGTCTATGTACACGAAATCGGTATGTAAATATTATTAATGAAGTTAGATACCATTGTTTCGGTCAGTTAGAGTATTGTCCTCGTGAAATTATATTGAATTGCACTTTGCTGCAAATTATGAGCGTATCGCGAGATACTATTTGCGTGTTGGACGTGAATGCATTTCTAACATCTAGCTAGATATTTAACGTTATGTTTAAAATGCTATACTCGTTTATAATTTAGGATTGTATTTTAAAATGAACTGTTTAAACCAAAGACGAGGAACGACGTAAAGTGAGACGGTTTTAGGAATTACTTTATTTACAAATGTCATGGATATCCATTGGATTTTAGAGAAGTCCATAATCCAGTACGAGTAAACCAATTGCTAGTGGAGCGCAAATTATATCTAAACATCCGAATGTTTCCTTTTTATCTCTTTCTTAGGAAATCATATGGAAAATTAGGTATTCCACATTCTGGTAAAATTAAAATATAATTTTCAGGATGACTGAATAATCAAGAATAAATGTTGGTAAAGTATCCTATTGGATCACCTCTTGCACGATCAAAAACCTTTCCTACCAATGCTCAAAGTGCTGATATAGTGTTGTTTGTCAATGTTTACTCCAACCTCTTGTCAGTATCGCTATCATACCGACACGTCCAACGTCCACCACAATGTTTACCATCAATTATTTCCGGCAACATGAATTAGTTCCACTTTTGCACGACTTTTTATTCAGCTAGTGCGTAAAATTGCCTTATTTATTTAGTCGACTCGTTATTTTGTTATTTATACCTTTTTCAATGACTTCTGTTTAGTTTTTATTGTGAGAACATTATCCGGTTCATGGCGTTCACAGTTTTTGTTGGTCTTCCTGGACACTCGTCGATTTGGAGCTTATGATTTAGATAAGAGAGATTTAACTAGCGTAGAACCTAGATCTATCTGAATAAAGAAGATCACGTCTGATTCTAGCCATTCCTCCATAAAAACACATTTAATCCCAGGTAAGAAACGTCTAAAGAAAAGAATAGTGATCAAATATTTGCACTCACACCAATCCGAAAATCGCTGGTTACTAATGATGTTATTTTATGCAAGTAAACAGTGAACTTGGCCATTTAGAGAGTTCCACGCCCTACTTGTTCCAGCATAGATTACCTTGCTCAGATTGCTTCAATATTTTACGGTGTTCGCCGCACTTTGTAGTTTGTACGCACAACACCAGCAAGAGAAATGCTTATTAAACATTTAAATATGGCTTTTGTTTTCTCTTAGACATCGAGATCGAGACAGCTTAATTTTTATTTTTTGGAGAAAGAAGAAAGATACCATGAAAGCCGAAAGATACAAGTCATTGAGCTCTGTTAAAAATTTGAATCGTTTAGACACCTATCTCTAAAAGATGTGCTACTAATTGACTGTATTCCCAGATCTACTAATTTATACTTTCAGCAGTTGAGCAGTTCTAGCATCAATTTATAACTGATTAAAGACTATAACTGATCTGACTGTCTGATTCAATACTAAAAGCACAGGTGAAACTAGAGACACTCAATATTAATTCTGTCCTAGTTGGAAATAAGCCAGAAGAAAGGCTAAACCAAACTTGAATAAACATCTGGTTTAAAGAAGATCAGAACACTTAGATCCTTTCTCAAAATTGTACGTAGACAACATGTTACAAATTCAATTTAATCTTCATCATTGTCAGCAGCTGGAATATGTTCATTGCTGAATAAAAGCCACCTTCTTAAGAAGGTTTTTTTTTATTGGCAACCAAAAGAAAGGGTTTGCAGTTAACCTCACTCTTGACAGGTCAGAGCTACTGTTGGATGCTGTTACCCATCCTTCATTAGTTAATCTCCCCAATACCTGAATCTTCAACAATCCTCAAATTCCTAATCGCCAAAAGGCCGCACTTGTAACGCCTCTAGTATTTCGGGTGTCCATGAGCGATGCCGATGACTTCCCATTAGGTGATCCGTAAGCTCGTTTACCGGCTTATCCCATAAAAAGTAACATTTTTAATGTAGATGAAGATAAGCGAATTTCTTCAATAAGAGAACAGTGAGAAGCACCTTAGTCTTGTAAAAAATGTGCAAGATTTTATATTTTTTCATACAAGTAACCTGAAATAGTAAACGATGTCGTGATATTATGCTATAAAAACTTATTTATGTTGAATGTAATTGGTGATTAACTGTTTTATAGCAACTGACACAAATACCCACTGCGAATGTATAAGCTTCCTCCGCATAGTTTCAGTCATAGATATCAAATGACCATTATGTATTGCAAATTGTTAAGTTTTGTAAATATTTGATGTAATTTTTTTAATAGAATAATGTTTTTTGTGTCATAAGCCGGTAAACGAGTAGACGGATCACCTGATGGTAAGCAATCGGCGTCGCCCATGGATACCTGAAACACCAGAGGCGTTACAAGTGCGTTACCGGCCGTTTGGGGATTAGGAGTTTGAGGATCGTTGGGGATTCAGGGCTTAGAGAGATTAGGGAAGAGAAGGGTAATTGGGCCACCGGTAACCTCACTCACACGACGAAACACAACGCAAGCGTTGCTTCACGTCGGTTTTCTGTGAGGCCGTGGTATCACTCCGGTCGAGCCGGCCCATTCGTGCCGAAGCATGGCTCTCCCACACTTAACGTTACTATTGTGTTGATGTTGTTAGCCTTGTTTTCGGATATTTTTCTTTAGTGTCTGCTATTGTTGTTTGGTAACTACACTACAGTGAAAAATTGTACTATTAAGTGATTATAGCTATCGATGATCATTTAGCCTTTAATGAGGGCAACAAAGCTTAGCATTACCATTTTAACAAACTTCCCAAAAGTCCGACAGACATTGACTTCATGTCTATGAGTGGGTGGGTAACCCATCAGTACGTATGACTATTAAATAGTTACTTTTTAGTTATTTTTTACCTTTTGTTTGTTTTTGTGGTGGTTGAGTGGGCGCAAGTGCGACTGCTGCGGCAAGGCGTCTCGGGTTCGATTCCCGAGTCGGACAAATTATTACTGGGTTTTCAAAAAAGTCTCAGTAGTAGTACGGAGTCTGGAACTGTGCCCGGTATATGGCGATAGGCTCACTAGTGAAAAGTGGGTGTTACATTGTATAGTGGCATTAAGTGCCGTAATGTGCACCTCTGCCTACCCCGAGTAAAAGGCGTGATGTCATGTGTTGTTTTTAGTTTTGGGATTCCTGAAGTCGGTTTTTTTAACTCAGTTTCTTTTTATTTTTAACCTTACTACTATACTTTCCTCCTCGGGGAAAATTAAAAAACGAACTATGTTCAGGCATCATCGGGTAAACTTTATAACTAACTAACATTAGTTACATTCACGCATATACTTGATACTTTTAAACTATATCTACTTGATAGATACTGATGACGTGTGACGGTTCAACGAACAATAATTTACTAACGTAACAATTTCACACGATTAACGATTGATTGTCTCCATCATGACAATGATTACAAATAAAAAAAAAAATCATTCACTTTCATTGCCTCATAAAAAAGTTGTCGTTGATGACTTTTAGATTCTATGGGAACGCCCCATTGTAGGAGATTCGTTTTTGCATTATTGTGCAAGGGATGAAAGAAAAGAAGGTATTGTTGCATAACTTTCTTTGACGTTTGCCTTTTTTGGGACAAGCTCGCCACTACTTCTCAAAACCGCTGCAACTCCTGTAAGCCAGGATCTACTGTAGATACAACCTTGAAAACATCGGAACGCTGAAGTCCGGCGCGTCTCAGGGACATGCATGAATAACTGTGTTGGATGTCGCATTGAAATAAAACAGAAGATATTATTAGAGGAGAAGAAAAAAAAACGATAGTTTCCATTTTTGCCCTTGTATAGAATAGTTTTGTATTTTCGTTAAGAAGAAAATCATTGACGTCTATTTCCTATAGTAGGTACCTAACTTAGCAATTATTTTAAGATAGGAGATAGATAGAAGGTTCTAAATTACAACTTATTGACATTTTGTCTTAATCTGCGACCTTTTTGAGTTCATTGTAACGTAAAATAAAAAAAGTGTAGAAAAGATTTAATATAGTATTGATAGGCTGTCTAGTGTCCACAGAATTGAATCTTTATTTCATTTTAATTTGATTAAAAACTCGACTTTCCAATCTCGAACCATTTTTCAAAAGTGAAGAAAGTTGATGACTGTTTCTTAGTCAGCGATTTCTTATCTAATATAACGGTGAAAATGTTTCGAAAATTCAAAAACAAAATACAAAGTTTAGTATAATAATATTAAGTGGTAGGTAGTAGGTGAATAACAAAGATGATAGAGTAACATCAATAGATGGAGTTTAAGTTTAGACTATTTCTAAAATTTGCTAATTTTAACATACTACAGGGTGGAAATTTGGAATGCCACGAACCCTGAGCCAGGAAGGGCCCCAGTTCAGAGATACTCATACCTACATACCTACATACATAACTTCACGCCTGTCCTGTTGTCTGATACTCATCTGAACCATTATTTTTTTATATTGCGAAGAGAGGATCATCCAATGAATTTGCTACGGGCCCCGAACGGTGTAGTTACGCCACTACAATGGCGTAAAACTAAACTAGACTAGACACAATACCTTATAAAATTAAAAATACAGACTTCACGCTTAGGGGTCGCAATACCGAATCATTTGACCAAAACCGGTATTTTCGGTATTGGCCCCAGACCAATACCGATATCCCGGTATTTTCGATATTTCCGGGATTAACCTAAGTTAGCAAATTTAGTATAATAAAGTTAGTTTACGGAGGAACAGTAAGTAGGTACCTAACCTAAATGAATTCATCTTCTAAATAAAACAAAATTTTCATTGACACAAGGTTTACTATTGTTATAGATAACTAGTTCAAATACTTTAATTAAATGTAGTTGACTAGGAAGTAGGATTCCTACTAGAAATCAGTTCTAAAAATAAAATGTTTATCAAACTTAAACATCTCACAATCACAACAGTCTCAACATAAACAAAACGAACCCAAAAATACACTTGTAATTAACTCTCATAAAACATAAAATTAATAAAATATTCTCATAAAACATAAAATTAACTCTTAGTATGGTTTACTAATCATGAAATAATATTCTGATTACCAAAATAACAAAAATTCTTAAATTAAATTCAGTCCAAATCAAATTAAGTTATAAAGAGGTACCTAATCAAAATATTATTAAATCTCCATTAAATTTTTGGTTGAGCCTTGTAATGAGATCGTAGAAATAGTAGTCTTGTAGTAGGTAAGGCGAGGTGAACGAACTCGCGCGCGCGTAATTTGAATTAAGTAAATGGCACGTAACTTTGTCTTATGTGTATTTGTTTTTTATTTATTTTACTAAAAACAAAAATACCGAATATCCCGGTTTTTGTGAAATGACTACCGGTATTAATTAGACCTAAATTTGGCCCGGTATTCCGGTATTTTCGAAATTCGGTATCCCGGTTTGCGACCCCTATTCACGCTGTACCTAAAGATCTTGACAACATCTGTCCTAGATGTTCCGATGTAATGTAGATCTTACAATGTCATTACCCATCTGTCCAACTGCCTTACAATTTCATTACCATTCTGCGGCCATGACCTTCAGTTGTTCACTTTCCATGGTGGACGCGGCTAGAATACAGCACTCCCGTTACGGATATACAATACACTTTCTTTTGTTTTCATTGCTAAGGGACCCTGACTCATTCAAGTTTCGTAATACCGACGCAGTTTTATTGGGGACTCCAAAAGGAAAAGTGAATGGTTTTCGCGTGGCGTTTCGTAAGTTGATGTGATTAGATTATATTATTATTACCTATACCTACGTTGGTGCCCAGGTGTTGATGGGTAGTCCAATGTGTCATTTGTGGCTAGGAAGTGTGAGGTTATAGTTGGGTATCTTTTTTTATTTTGGAGATGTTTAGTTGCTTTTATTATCAGATTTTATGAAAATAAGTTTGTAAAATGTATGAGATATTTGGGTTGATAAATTGAAATGTAAAACATATCATATTATAATGGGTATCAAATTGTCATAAACTTTAGTTTAAGCATGCTAAAGGCTTACCAGGAAAAAACAAATTAAATTAAAATAGTGACTGTCCTACTAAATTATTTGAATACTTTTTAAGAGCTAAGAAAGCCAAAGAGGTTAATGTAGTTTAAAACATAAACAAAAGACATTTGAAATATTCAATTCGCTCCAAAAAGGTCATTAGCCTCAAAAACGAAAGTGCTGCCACAAGGCCCACAAGCTTACGTGTGTAAATCCCTTATTTTTTTAATTATTTCCAAGATATGTATCAATATAATACAACGTGTTCGTGTATGACTTACATAAGGGCACGATTGTATACATTTTGCATGCAACAATATTGTATTTCATAGCTATTACACTGATCAAACATGGCGATCGTAACAAATGTAGGAAATATTTATTTAAACTGTTATGATTGCATGTTTGTGTTCTATGTTAGGTATGTGGTACACAAATACATAAGCAATGTTTTAGTTACACCACAAAACACTATACTAGACCTAATATTTACTATTGTAGTAATATTTTTGCGTGTTAAACTTCAAAACATGCCTTCTATTTGTAATTTAATCTACAGTTGAAATTGTGCAAAAATTGGTTTCATTTGCTAATTTTTCAACTGCTGCTAAGTTTATTACCAGATTACATTGTACAAGATTTAGTTCATTTTATTACCAAGTAGTTAGTATGTAAATACTTGCATATATACCTACTAATAATATTACATTAAAATTAGTACCTATTTTATAATGAAGAGTCAACGTCAAGATAATAATGTTGAGAGGCTTGCATGACGGTTTGAACTATCGGAGTTTTATTGATATAATTTAATAATTGTAACAAATATGGACTACACTACCATGGACACTATCTAACATAGGTGACAAATACCTTACATATATCAACCGCCTATAAGTGTCCACTGCTGAGCAAAGCCTGGTCTCACACGGAGAAGGTAATTGAGCATTAATCACCTCGCTTGCTATATTAGAAATGATAAGTTCAGGTTTTCTTCACATTTTGTCAGTGGTGTCTAAATAATCTTAGAAAGTACATACCTATAACTCGGAAAAAGTCACATTGGTACTTACTGTTGGTAGGTTCCGAAGCCGAACCCTCTTTCATGAGAAGCATGCGTCTTAATCTCCTGACGACCAAGCCAAGTACCTAATTACCTTTATTTATTCTCTAGCTCTCTCTCTTTACAACAGACCATATCTTATTGTAGACTTTACACTTCAATCTAAAGTGCTGAAGAATGCTTTATGTTGGTTTCCTATCCACTTTTTAACATAATCATCAATAATACTCTCTCCGATAAATCAAAGTAGAATTACACAATGATTACAAACTATAATAGAAAAGTAAGAACCTTATTAATTAAAATTACTTCATAACGGTGATGTGAGCAGTCAAAGATATTCAACATCTGAAGTTACGACTTAACACAAACATTGTTGTAATACAATTTCTCTAAGAAAGTTGCCATTCATTGGAAAAATGTTCAACGTGTCACTTTAGCTGACATGTTACAACAATGAGTTAAAATAAATTATGTAAAAGTTACGCCTGTGTTGCTTAGACTCGGCTCGGTGAAACTGAACGAAATCTGTGTTAGTCAGACTGCCCAGTTTTGCAGTCTCGTATCCTACTTCCTATACAATAAGCGCTAAAGTTTGAATGTCTGTATAGAAATTATGAATGGACGGATCGTTACTATTTTACGTAAAAATTATTGAAAGAATTTAAATGTAGGTAATGTTGGTTATAAATGATCTATGTCCAAATGGTCTTGAGCAACTTAATACCCTCTTTACTTTATAAAAATTGACTAGATGTATTATAATAAAAAAATTGTATGACAAGGACACGGACCAAAAGTCCGTGGAGAATTAACCTGTAACATAAAAAAAAACTTAATATGGAGACTACTCGTATATTTTTACTATCTCGTAACGCATTCGGGGCATTAGCGCAATGGGAATAATTAAAACTGAAATAAAACCAGTTGTTCAGACGCCCTTAAAACCTAATAAGTCCTTTACAATCCATTGTTGGAATATGGGCCTCCTCTGCTTGGGGGTTGCTATAATCGTCAACTTTCCATCGCGATGAAATGCATCTAACATTTTGAAAACTATTAACTTGTATCAGCTCTAATGAATTATTTATCCAGAACAAAAATGTTAAATAAGTCAACGCACTTGTATTTTCCATACAAAAACCACTTAAAAGCAACAGTATCACATTAAATATAGGCTTCGGAAATCAATTGTAGATAGATTTCTATTCCACTAACATGCTAATGGAAGCAATAAAACTACCTAGATCTTAAACATGTCTGTGTTAATAGTTCTCACGGGATCTGTTTAGGTGGTCTACTTTCACTGAAGGTAGCCCATAAGGGCATCAAATTGGTGTTAATAATTGTTGCGTGGAGTTATGAGTTATTGTGTTGTAACTTCTATTGTTATGTAACGCGTTACAGATGGTAGTAGGTGCCAAGTGATCGGGTTACCCACTACAGATTTTGAAATAAGTCAAAGGAATTGCTTTACGCGTTAACTGGGCCTGGGTATCCAAAAATATTTTCAAAAATCAAAATTATGAACTACTAAATTGATATTAATAAAACTTGTTACTCATGCGTAGATAATATATAACATAACATAACATCACGCCTTTTATCCCCGAAGGGGTGGGCAGAGGCGCACATTATGCCACTGTACAATGTAACACCCACTTTTCATCACTATTTATGTTCACAAAGTCCCATGTAATAAGGGTCTACTGCCATATACCGGGCACAATTCGAGACTCTGTACTACTACTGAAAATTAATATATAGAGAGGTAATATATAAAGGTCTAAAAACTAGATACACATTTACTAAATATTTTTTTGTACTTGATGGGTCAGCGTTTGGCAGCTATTTTTTAAACAAGTCGCCGCGACCTCTCAAGCTGCTCATGAGGAAGAACCCCTCTGTGGTTCGAAACTAGTAGAGCTTTAAATTTGTGTTACAATTATATCTCTCTATCTCTTTAAATCGCTTTAGTAATTAGTTTCCATGATTTTAGACTTAAATCTTTGTATGAAAATCCAAACCTCGTAAACGCTCTTCATATCTTCCTAAAAGTTTTCGCATGTTAAATACAAACAAAATTACTTAGATTAGGTATGTATTTTTATCCCATTCGTCGCCTACTTATCGAAAGTATTTTCTTTATTATTATAATTTGATGTCTTAATTAACATAATTAGGAAGTTGTAATAATGTTACTGTTTCCTTTTACATTAATTAATTACGTTTCGGTCGGAGTATAACAACTTTATTTCAAGTTAGTGCGGTTTTCGAAGCTTGTATTAATTTATTACGTTGCATTTGAATGTGCATGTCAAATTACAATAGATTTTCGACTTTGGTATAAAAGTGATTAAGTCGAAAATTGATCAACAACAAACAGATTGGTGTAGGTTGACTTGCCGATGTCTGTACAACGAGCTCTGTCCCGCGGTTTCAATTACAAGAGTATCCAAATGTCGTAGTTTGATGGATTGGATGACTTAATTAGAGAAAATTAACAAAATCTCTATCAAAAACATGAACATGCAACAACTTTTTGATTTCATTGACAGATAACTAAAATATAGGTAGGTACTTATAGTTGCTCTGAAGCCGGTCTCTTTTAGAAGACCCGGTGCTTCCTTCCAGGGGTTGAGGGTGGCCACCGCGGTGGTTTTAGTTAGGTAAAAATCCCACAATACCTTGTCTTTTATCCCCAAAAAGCTAAGCTCCTTTTGAAGGTCATCAAAAAAGTACTAAGTAATAGCTAGTTTTACAGATTACGGTGATATTAACAAACCGACCAAAAACATTTAATTGAGCTTGTCTTAAAACGACTATTTCTAGATTATGAAACCAGTCGTACATAATATTATCTTTTCAATTAAAAGTATTTTTACCGACTTCAAAAAAAGGAGGAGGTACTATGTTCGGCTGATTGTTTTTTTTTTTTTTTTTTTTGTTTGTTCGCGCAGTACTCCGCCGTTTGTGGACCGATTTCGAAAATTTTTGTTTTGTTTGAAAGGGTATACTCCCGAGATGGTCCCATTTCCATGAAGTCAGGATCTGATGATGGGATCCTAGGGAAACCGAGGGGAACTTTCGAAAATTCTATGGGAGAGTAATGCGTCTATTATGTTTTTCAATTACGAATTTAAAACACTACAATTTGATAAGGGTCTGGAGTCGACCTGATGATGGAGCCGACAGACAGTCGAGGGAACTCCTCAGCGGTTTATATTAACTACCTTGTGTTTGGACTTGATTAATTTGTATTGATGAGGACTTTACACCTAGATAGAGTGGGGCTGTCATTAAGGGTCTGATGATGAAGAAGTGTAATTGTTAAGGGAACTCCTCAACGGCATATTGTAACTACCTTGTGTTTGAGCTTGTACAATTTGTATTGATTAGAACTTTGCACCTATGTATATTATAAGTAACAAAACGGGTATATGTAGCTTTACACTGAAAATGGTAAAATAATAAAATAAAAACTGCGTTTAAAAAACCGACTTCAAAAACCAAAAACTAATAACAAACAAAAAGTCAATACTAAAAAGCAAAAAATAACTATTATTAGTACTGATAGGTTACCCACCCACTGATAGGTTAGAAGTCGGTGCCATAAGCTCATATCATAATGATATAACTTAATGTCCACAAAATTGTGAATTAGGTACCTATTAAGGCTTTACTGAATAATTTTGTATGGAACTTATGGCACCGACTTCTTACCTATCAGTGGGTGGGTAACCTATCAGTACTAATAATAGTTATTTTTTGCTTTTTAGTATTGACTTTTTGTTTGTTATTAGTTTTTGGTTTTTGAAGTCGGTTTTTTATTAGTATCTAGGTAATCTTTAGATAATAGATGACTATAAAATAATTTATAGTTACCTAAGTTGTTATAAGAATCGTAAAGAAAATAATCATAAAATTCATGAAGTTATGCAAAATTATACAACGCTGCAATTCTTAGAAGAAATTATTAATTACGTCTCATAAATAACTTGTTCCGATCATGTCGGTTATTTTTGTTAGGTATGTAGCTATCAAAATTAATTGAACCGAATTAATCAACAGAGACTTGACTTTATCACACTTTCTTTAATTGTGTAACTAGCTTTAACCCTCAGCTTTTCTCGTATGTAGGTATTTATCCTAAGTCCTTATTTATACTCCCAACTGTATGTTTACAAAATTTTCATAGTATTGGTTAAGTTGATTAAGCCTTGAGCAGAGGCGAATTAAATCCTCATAGGCCTTCCTAATCTCTTTGTCACTATCACTCTATGGACAGTTTGCTCGCTCCCCTCACAACACCTCTCTGTAACCTGCAGCTGCACAAGCACAAGGCACAGGCCTTTAGCCAAACGCCGCTTGTCTACACAGAGAGAGTAGAAATCAAAATGTATGGGGATGACACGGACAAGTGTTAAAATTTACGTCAGTTCTATATAATTTGGTTTTTTATTCTACAAGTAGACAAGCGCTAAATGAAACTTGGCTACAGCTGCTGGTGCCTTAAGTGATTGCATAGTTTGCCTTAGAAATATTACGGATCTGGCCTCAGTTAATAAACAAATAAACTTGCTTTTGTATTTATTAAAACTAGTTGTAATATCTACGTACGTTTTAGTTTCACTTAGATAACAATTCTGTATTTGTGTTTAAATTATAGGCTAGTTAAACTGTTAAAGGAAAGTAAATGAGGGCTTAGCTTGTGTGGACAAACGGCCTGGCGCCGCGGAAACATTTCCTCTGCCTCTATAATTAGAAAGCATACATGTCTTGTCAATGGAAGGAAATAGGTAGAACTGTGAGAATTTTATATAGATTTACCATAGAAATAAACATAGATTTTCTTTATAAAACGTTGCCCCACACTAGGATTTTCTCCTGTGTCGTGGGTGCGTTTACAAACATACAATTTCATATACACATCACACGCAGACCCGAAACAACAATTTGTAGATCACACAAAGTGTTGTTCCGTGCGGGAATCGGAAACCGCGACTCGTTGCACGGCAGCCGGTTGCCCAGCCACCGCACCAACCGTGCAGTCAATCAATAGATACTATTATGTCTTATATTCCTCAAAGAAGCAGAAGACAATAAATTTAAACATATTTTTCACAATAACATTAGGCAAACGTCGGCCCATCAAATATTAAAATAAGGCATATCTCATAAGTAAAGGTATTATTATCTCATAGGTAAAAACATTAATTATTGCAATAATAAAAAAATAATCTTCATTAATAATAAAATGAGCAATCTTGATAAGCGATGTAGAACTTATAAAGTTAGGTACTTGTACTAAGAAAGCCCTGTATCACAGGCAATCCTTACTATATATATATATAATATTATAAATCTGAAAGTGAGTTTGTTTGTTTGTTTGTTTGTTCCACCTTCACGCCGTAACTACTCAACCTGCTTTGAATTTTTGCAGACTTAAAGTTAGAAGTCCGGATTAAATAATAGGGTACTTTTTAACCCGGAAAAATTGATATTCCCGAGGAAAAACAACAGTATTGGTATAGATGGCGCTGTGTGTATTGGTATATGTCACATGGGCTACTTTTTATTCTTTTGTGACGCGAGCAAAGCCGCGGGTAAAAGCTAGTGAAAAAATAAATTAGAAATCAGAATACTCAACAATATTTTGCCCTATTAGCGAATGCCACCCGTAACACCTTTTGTGTGACAATAAATTTCACGACCACTCAACAGCAAGGTAGGATTAAATTTACCATCAGTAAAAGATAAAATTAAATATACTGCGTTTTTCCAAACGGTGAAGACGAAGACGGTAAAGAGCTAGGTCGCTTACCTAATGGATCTTCGCTTCTTGTTTTTATACGTATTTATGAGACATAAAACAATTAGACTATTTATCAGTTATTTTTTGTAATTTTACGACCTGTGGACAAGATTTGCTCTATCCAAATGATCATGGACTAAAATGAACGTCTTCAAATATTACAATTAAATCTTAATTAATACCCCAAGGACGTCGAAAACAAATAACCTTTAAACTTTAGTAAGAAATCTGTATTGTATACTTTGTGCTTGAACTCGTTTTAGATAGACTAGATCAGAGTTTAATTTTGGATGTTCTGAGAAACCGCGTTTGCTCTTATTATGATCTGTGAGCGACAACAAACGAATTGGCACTAGTAACAAGTGCACTAACTAAATGTTAAACCAATTAAACTCATCATTTAGTAACTGACCGTAGGACAATATACGAGTATCCTTCTACCCTTGGAAGAAGAAAATATAATAAAACTACTGCTCCATCATCATCACCATCATCAGCTACAGGAAGACATCTACTTCTGTACAAAGGCCTCCATTTAGTCTCCTAGTAATTAGCAATGACTGCCTCGTTGGCCGAGTGGTCGCAAGTGCGATTGCCGGGCAAGGGGTCTCGGGTTTGATTCCCGGGACGAGCAAAGTATTACTGGGTTCTTAAAAATCTCAGTAGTAGCACGGAGTCTGGAATTGTGCCCGGTATATGGCAATAGGCACACCCCCTATTCCATGGGACTTTTAACATAAACAGTGAAAAGTGGGTGTTACATTGTACAGTGGTATAATGTGCACATCTGCCTACCCCTTTGGGGATAAAAGGCGTAATGTTATGTTATGTTATGTGTAACTTTTCATCAACACAGTTGTAACGTTATTTGTTAGCTAAAAACTTCAAAGCTGAACTCCTTTTAAATAAAACCACAAATTGCCATGCTGGTGTCTCTACCTATACTACCCCATAAAATCTGCCATAACTAGCAAAGAATTCCCGCAACTATTATAGGTAGTTGACCGCGAAACCAGTCTTGCTATGGCGTTTACGTCCGTGATCGATGGATAAGTAATATTATAGGACAAGTTAAGTATATTATTAGACGCCATTTTCTTCCTGGTTGATCCAGCGACGGACATGGTGTTAGGTAGGTACCTACGCGAAACGTTGATAGCAAATTGTGATTATGGTAGCTCAGTCAACTAGGAGAGATTGACAGTAAAATGGACCCTCCTTCACGAGATTTTCACATCGTATTGTGGTTATGGTCACTCAAACTGAAAGCTCGAATATCATAAACCAATTTTATTGTATGTAGTACTTATAATATGACTCTATTTTAGACTGCATATTTAAAATATAGTGTCGTGTTTAATCACTGTTTCGTATTATCAAAATCAAGAACCCAAAATTAACTCGTTATTGCATAAAAAATTATAAATCTAATAAATCTCAGATTTGCTATTGGTCAATAAAATTGTGTCCAGTGTTACACACGCAGCTACTTCCGAGCACGTAACCTATTTAAGTTACGTGCTCGGAAGCCTTACGCGAATTGGTCTGTTTGCGGTCGATAGCTTTTCTATCTGTATTATAACAGTAATTGTATTAAATTTTCATGGGTAAGTGGGAAGGAAGTCTAGTGACTAGTGGTTAAAAGTGAGATTGGGTGTGTTCTTGGTTGCACTTGCATACTTAAATGTTTCGTTTGAGTTGAGTGTATGTTTTGGTTGGTGCCTAAGAAGACAAATGTTTAAGAACGATTAAAGAAAATTCAGACACATTTTTCAAAGGTCTCACGTCAAAAATTCACTATGTTATATGTTTCATAATTTTTGACAGGCAGGGCCGTCTTAGACTACGCACAACAAATCGAGGCGTTGGAATGTTTCTTTTTTTGACATTCCCCAACACTAGGATTTTCTCCTGCACCGTGGGTACGTTTACATAGTTCCAGTTCACATACATATGACACCCAGACCGGAACAACAATTTGTGGATCATACAAAGATTTGCTCCGTGTAGTGGGAATCGAACCCACTACATGTTGCATTGCAGGGCAGCCGGCTGCCCGCGCAACGTTTAGCGGTTGATGCTTCATATAAAAATTTAGGAATACGCGGGCAATGCCGCAGGTAAAAACCTGCGGCATTGCCCGCGTATTCCTGTTTTATCTCATGGGAGCATTTAATTGGTATAAAAAGTACGTATCTTATCACCTAAGTCAGCCTGCCCTGCCTGTATACCAAATTTCATCAAATTCCGGTCCGTGTAGTTTCAGCGTAATTGACGGATAAACATCCAAACAAAGAAACTTACACATTTATAATATTAGTGTGAAATCCTTATTATTGTTCTGAAATGAGCCAATCCCATGTTCCTATATACGTACTTAAATCGACTAAATCTAATACCTATCATCCAATCAGCGTTCCTTTATACCTACTATAAATTCTCTTCTAACGATTTCTCTGCAACTCGCTAATCGGAACCCCATCAATCTATTGATTACTATAATAAAATGCACCTGTCACAAGAATTAATAAAGATGATAAATTGATGCTTTTCTTGCGAATAATCTAACGTTTTTATGTAATACCATTATCGAACAACAATTTCTTGGCTTTCTTATGATGATGTCATATTAATGCTGTAAGTACTAGCGTTAATCTTACGGACTCGCATTAGAATATGTAGTTTCTATCGTGGCAAAAAAATCTTACTTGCCTTGAGTACCTAGGTACTTGAGATCTTATGCAAAAATTTCCCACCCCAGCTTAAGGGCTTCCTAAGTAGACTAAATGCCTAAGCAATGAAAAAACTCAGTACCTATAATACCTACATTTTCATTGTTGATCATATTGTTATTACCTATAGGTATGCATGTATTCGGCACCATTTTATATTTATAGGTACCTATTTAGTTTTATCTAACTCCGCTTCTGTAACTGACTGTAACTGTCAATTCGACTATTCTGTAACGGCTATTCTGTAACTGTCAATTCGATCTCTCGAAGTGATCTCGATTGTAACTTCGCCGGGTACGGGTCGAGATTGTTCTCACAAGCAACGACATGACGGACCGCGATCGAATTCACTTCGATCATCGCTACAGAATAGCTGGCCCCAAATGAAGCGCGCGATAACCACGTCTTGTGTTTATCATCTCTATCCAACTACAGGGCGCTCCCGAAACGTTGACAAAAATAAAATGTTTTCACAATTTTAATTGTTTCTGTTTTCGTGTTATTTATGCAAGCATCAGCCTTGAGCAGTTGGTGACATCTATTATTCCATAAAAGAAATATTTAATTCCTTTTTTTTATTAAATAAATCTTGCTTTTTACCATTACCTGTTTGCGTTTCTCGGGCGCGTTCCGTTTACAGTCTATATACTTACAAAACAATTGTCTTCTACTATCAAATTACGATAGACAATTTTTTTCAATATTTTCTCACGCCAGTTACATATTGTACAAACAATGCGCGAATTGAATCTAATTTTGTATACTTTGGAGAACAATAAAAGTGAAAATGTCTAATCGATCACGACTTGCTTTCTATTTTTCCCCACGGAGACAACGAAAATATCGAGACAAAGATTTACTTTGCAATCATGAAATTATCATCTATTGAACAAAATCAATAACAAGTAATAATAGAAATTCTTTCTTCATTATGTCATAATACCACTACGGCTCTCCCAACAACTTCCAGGTCATCTGGATGGAACATGCATCTAGTGATTCCCTACGACCTTTATGTTAATTTGCGTACTCAAATTGAAACCCATTGTTTTGCCTTTAATTGATATGAAAACTAGTCTATACCTATGTCTGTTAAATTCTTTATATCCATGCTTCTACATTTATACATAATTTTAACATGCCTTAATAAAATTAAATAAATACCTGAGTAAGTAGTACCTAATATAAAATGAAAAATATTTCGTGGGAAATAAACCAAAGAAAAAATCTAAGCCCCGGAAATTCTGGAAAGTGTATAAATAGTCCGCAATTTAATAAAAACTGTCGACACAACGAAAGTACGTACTACCTAACTGTGTCAAAGTAATTCAACGTTAATTTAGTTACCGCAATCACAGTCGGAAAACGATAAATTAATGGTCGGTGGGAAAAAGTAGTATAAGTCATAAGTCTGGTCTATTAAGTAGTTATAAGAAAGCTCGCTATCTAAGGCTTATTAATTCAATTCGATAAAAAATAAGCCCTACTTATCTCGATGTGTGCATCCGATCTAGATATTGTTCAGGTTTGTTAACATGCGCACGCGCAACCGATACTAACGGGGCTTTTCACATAAAATTATGCACGTCCTGTTTAACTTTTTTTTTATTCAATCTTTTTACGCCAGTTTTTAAATCTACATAAATAAATAAATTTTATGAATTTTGAATCCGATGAAAGTGATTTTTTAAATGTTTAAGTACCCATCTAACAGTTTTTTATTTATATTTGCATTTGGATATTTTAAATATTACTAAACGTTCATTATTTATGTTTGTCATCAATCGTAAAGTCAAGTAAATCTATCAGTGTGAAATATTAAGTGTTTGTATGATACTAAAAAAATGATAAAACTCGATCGTATAAGATTTAAAACTGCATGCTGCATAAATACTAGAAAAACTAAATAAAATACCGTTTTTTTAAATATATTAACAGCCGATTTTCAGAAAGAGGTCCAGAATATGGAGTGTATCAAATAATCCTATAAAAAAAGACCAGGAAGTAATCTTACCATTCATCTTTGCACTGCCAAAAGTCCTCAATAAAAGCATGTCGAACACTAATATGCACAAGGTTGCATCACTGTCACTTCACAAAATACTCAATAAGCTTCACTAGTGTACAATTTGAGGTTGCGCAGGAGTGGCTCGGTGGAAAGTGGCGCTTGCTCAGCGGTTTGCGGTCGACTGCTCCATTCGCTAGCAACGACGGGGGAGCAAGCACCACCACCAAAAAATAGTGGTAGCTATGACGTCATGTAATGTGGCAAATTCTAGCTTTGTTTTGGTATTGAAATCGTATATGTATGTGACAATTATGAGCAAATATTCGTTAAGTACTGTGTGCAGACTTTCGACTTTTGACGCAAGTGTAATAACTGCCTATTACATTTTATCGTAAGTTGACCTGTGAGATTGATATATTTTTAACACGTAAAACTAAATTATAAAACCATTTAAATAATGCAACAAAAAATAGTATTAAACAAAGGAAAGAAGACATAACACCTAATAAGACATGTATAGTTGTATACACGTCATCATTTTCTTGTTACAGTTTGATAATAATCTGTTAAAACCCAACAATTAAATCCAAATCTCGGCGCGGATCTCAATAACTTTCTAGAAATTACGATATTAAAACCTATCGGATAAGTAATTAAAAAATAATCACAAACGCGCTTGCAATGGTCTGACGTTTCAATCATAAAGGTGCAAGATCATGATTGGTATTTTTTTGGCTTCACTTTGAACTGAATCACAGGGCCTTTATACGTAACTTAAGTACTGCTTTACGTAGTTATGTTAAATAACAAACATTTGTAGCTCTGTAATTGTGTGTTATGGCGCATACTAAGAATGGGTGTTAATGTTACCGTAAAAAGAAAACATGGAAAGTGGCTAGTTTGGTGAATGATACGGCATGGTTATTCTCGTTTACTATTACCTGGTATCTACTTTTATTATATTGTGTAATTTGTTATTCTTAAATTGTTTAGTAAAAATGGCTGAGCCAATTTAGTGCTTAGGCATTTCGAATTTCGTTCCCAGATGGGAAAATACTATTAGGATTTTAGACTACCGGTTAATCTGTCTTTTTCTCTCCTTCATAGAGAACAAAGGACATAACAATACCTATTGTAAATAGAAAAGGATGGCGGTTTCAAAACACCGCAATAGGCATTCCCAACATAACTCATTTACAAGTATAGTATGCCTGCCTACATCAATAGTATTAAAGAGAGGCAATTAAAACTACATGTACGCAGTGTTCTTGAATTTAACAAGCTTCAAGGTTGGCCTGACAACGATGTCAGTGAATCACAAATCACAATCATTATGCCCTACCTTTGTAGAATTTGCAAGCAACATTAACGCGTCACGCTTCAAGCATTATCATCTGCTTTCTCCAGCACACTGATAACATAAAACGATATCAATTTAGTTTCGCAAAACAGAGTCCTACCCACACCCTTAAACTTCCCACGGGTATATTAAGAACTAACCAAGGGACTATACTCTGAGTAGAGTCCGGACAGCCCTGCTGTCAACTAAATCTGTACAAAGTAAATGGTACTGTGACTCCAACCTCTCATTCTATTTTCTACCATTAATAGTTCATGGCATATAGGCTGTTTGTTTGTTTTGCATATAGGGCACCTACGAGAGGTTTATCAGTGCCTGTCTTATTCGTAGTACCGGTTAATCCCTTTATTTGAGTGAATGGTCGGTGCCCGTAGAAGTTGATAACCAAATGTTATCTTAGCGTCCATTATAACTCAACAAGTTGTCATGATGGATATCCACGTGTATAAAGGGTTCGGACTAAATCAACGGTTGCAATTGCTTGCGACTACTGTGAAAGAGGACCTTTTAGTTTTGATTCCGAAATTGTCAGTTAATAGCACAAATTCGAACGTTTACCAAATATGTAATTAGTGAAAAATTGTTTTAGTATCATGATTAGTGACTTTATTAGCGTGTAGGATGATTGTGCCCACTGTTCCAGTAGCGCAAGTGCTGCTGAACACGACAACACGCAATCTTATGAGAGTACCATTAGAGGTTTTCCATTTTTTAAAAGTTACTCAGATGTTATTATTAGAATTACACCTGTTATGGCTATATAGGATCATTTCTCCGTTATATATAAACACGTTTAATAAATGGCGGTAAGTTGCACGGTTGACATGTTAGCTTAATGATTAACATCTGTGTTAAGTGTCATAATTTCGGTTCCTGTTAACATAATTTATTATTATTACTTTAAACCCAATAAATCCATGTCCAGTGAGTAGATGAAAGGGTAATTCTAGAGTTTTGAGTTATAGCTACTATGTCTCTCTCAGACAAAATTTCAAGTTCCAATACAATACACTGTCCAATCAAACTTAATGCTTTCTCTATTCATCGATATTATAAAACCCCATATAAATTGTCAGCATATCAATACGCAGGCGTTAACTGCATCGATAAATAAATTAATATCTATTGTATTCGCTTTTCACGCTCATTCCTATGCGATTCGAGTACCACCACCTATGGGCTTGTACGATATATAATTTCTCTCGTCCTTTGGAAAGTGATGCATGGAAAGTGGTTCCGGAATATTTTGGACAATCGTTAAAATAGAAAGTTAATTAGTAATTTTGCATACACGTTACGTTTGAATACAATGTATTTTATAATGGAAAACTTCGTAATCGAATCCCTTTCGGTAAGGGCTATTTAGTTGTCAAAGATTACACAATCGCTTACTTTTTATAGGAAATGGTGTTACAAATGCGAATACCGTTCATTGTGAATTCCGTAATAGTATAAAGTGATTTGAAATGTTGGAACGTATTCAAAATGGAGATGGTACGTAATGAATTGCAACAAACGTGTCACTATTGTATTTTAACTCTTTAATTAACAGAAACTTAAAATCAATCAATTAGTCGTGTCAATTAGTTAATATTTAACTTTAGAGTCTTCTAAAATGTCATCGACAATCACTAAAACCTTTTCGCTTATTTCCTTCAAAGCGCCCTCTGCGATTAAATTCTTCTTCATCAGCACCATAGTCTTGACCACAAGACTTTGCTTACAAAGCTGAATCTTGTTCATCTCCTGGCACTTCTTAATAGTTATTTTCAACAGAGTCAACCAATTTTGTGTGAATGTTAAAAATTCTGGCGTCAAGTCTTGCGTTAATTGAAATTGTATCAATGTGTGTGTCCAAGGTTGGGATGTTAGTGTGGCTATCAACTTTGTATCGTTCTTAGTGACGATAGCATGTTTGAATATAGAGCTTAAAGTCTTCCATCCAGCTGTTGATTGGTTTTTGGAATCCTATAAGAAATTGGTCATTTGAATGCCATTTTATTTTACGTGATAAGAACCCTTTTATACAATTTCTATGAGACCCCGTTCTAAATAAGTTATAAGTTATGTTTATGAGTATGACTAATGAAAACTACTTTGTCAACATTTTTGACTTAATGTCGGTTAGGACCAACAACTTGACATGTTAGTAATGGTACTAGATTTGAATAGATTTAAACTTACCCTACAACAAAGCATCAATTGTATCCTCAACATCAGTGCCCTTAGCGCATTGCACTGCATGTTCACAGTTGGTTGTTCTTCCACACTATACGCCAATGCTAATGGTGAAGATGCTCCCGTATTTAACACCATATAAACTAATTGCAATAAGGAAGCCCCCTTTCACTAGTACTGTCCCTTTTTAAAGTTTTGATGATCAAGTGTGTCTGTATCTGCAGCACTGATTTTGGCTAAATGAGAAATATGGTCTAGTGAAAGTGTTAAATCTTATAATACAGATTTCTCAAAATTTTGGAATCTAGAAACGTTAGGTTACAAAATACGGTTATTATTATAAACGTAACAAATTCAAAATGGACATTATGTGAAAGTCATAAATTTTCCAAAACAAGAGCAAATTCAGACGAAAGGTTTAAGGATCATAAAAAAACTTGCCTGATAATTATTCTTCGTGAAGTAGTGGATGACGTAAGAGAGAAGCTGCAAAGCTGCACAAGACACGTTTTCATTGGTACTATCAGCTGCAGCGAGAACTGATTGCAGAAAACCTACTCGATTTGTATAAGTTAACAGAACTGGAACATTACAAAATTGAACTTTAGCAAAGAACTTAGTAAATTTCTTTAACAATGTCTTTCTCACCTCGATTATCGTTTGACTATTACTCAAACTCAACAAATATAGCCCAAGTTTTAAGCAAACGTATTCATAATGATGCTTAGTGCTTTCATCGCAGTGTTCTGGCAGGTTCTTTGAGAATATAGCAGTTATAAGCACCGCAGTTTTAAACACACTATCTGGTCTATCTCTAGGGGCGGTAGAGTTGTTGCTAGGTCGAGAAAGTGGCAAATGTTTGTGTCTGAAAGACGAGAAGATTTCATAATAAAGTTCTTTACTATAGGAAATTAAGATTTAGGTTTCTGTAACGTAACATATTGATGTGATGAGATTGAAAATGACGTAGGCAACTAAAGAAGATGAGATTAATAAAGAAGCATTGTCTCTGAAGAACTGAGAGTGGTTGATGTGGATCTACAGTAACATTATTATAATCAGTAGATATAATGAGATAGAGTAAATCTAAGGAAATGATGAACTTGATACCACTAAAGCAAGACATGATTAAAAACCTATTTGATATTCAGTGTCTATCAAAACTTTCGACAAGACATTAGGGAGCATAGACCAAATCAGTCCAGCGAAGTCCTGCCTACAGTCGTCGTCACCGTCTTCGAGGCACACGTGGAGAGCTTCCATGCAGTTGCCCACTATTGTTTTGTCATTGCATTGTATCAGAATGTTCAAGAGAAGTTCCCAAACTATTGGCTGGGTTGTAAGGTCTGCTGGCAATGAGTCCTCGGATTTAAACCATTGGGACAGCTGGAAATGAAATGCTTTGTTTAGAAACTATGACAATTAGGTATATATTTTGAGGCTGTCAAAATATTACTTTTGATGTTGATAAAATCGGTAACAACTGTTCTATTATTTCTTTTTCATTTGTCCAACCTTAGAGTTGGATATTTTAATGACCGAAATTAACTTATCTCCGAATTCTGGGATTACGCTCCATTTTTACAATTATTTGTATGTAGTTTTTATCTAAAATTGATTGTAATCCATAGATTTTGAATTGAGAAAAGTTAATTTAGCTATTAATGTCTCCTGTAAAATTTTTTTTTCTATGGGGAAATAAAATCTTTCTAACTTATTTGTATTAGTATCTATTTCAAACTTACCACATGTAACCTAACACAATGAGAAATCCTTTGCGAAGTGAAAGCCCAAAGCAATAACGCAGGGTTATGTGTGTAGTAAATCGATGGGTCTGGGTATAACATTGATATTAAACGATCAGTTGCCTTCTCCAGGTACACTCGCTCGCCTAGAGATTCCAGTGAGCCATTCGATATAGTGGACATCTGCCGACGAATTTAATGTTTAGGAAACAATTGCACCTTTTTAATATTAAGTGTTTGACTTTCTGTAATAGTGCCGTATAATTACGGCAAATGGGAAATTTAGTTGGGAGAATATAACTGGGGTTTATAAGACAATACTCACAGCAAATACAAGCCACAGTGCTTTAATAATATAAGCAGGCGGCTTAAACGATTTGGGCAGTTTCAAAATATGCTCAACTAGATAAGGCAAAAGTGGCGCTGTTGCTTCTTCTGGGCTAAAAAGTGAAAAATTTACTAAAAATCGTTAAAACTAGAACTCCGATTATGTTTATTCATAATATTTCAATACTTGTCCGAAGACTGGCAGTAGAAGTAAATATAAATTAGTAAGCTGTAAGGTTGATTTTTCTGCAGTTGCGAACCGATGCGATGAGGTTTCTCTATTCCATATTGTAGCTCTACTAAGCCCATCTGCAAATAAAATAGTAATACTTTTAAAGATGATTATTTGATGCTGAAAGCTGATCATTTTTATACTTAAGGGGTTGTCCATTAATACAACAAATCTTAAAAATATGTTAGATAAATGCGCAGTTCATGTTCCACGAATCTAGGTAATTATTATACCTACATGATAATCGACAAGTTCCAGATTATAGCAATTTTATATAATTTTACAGAAGCCCTGATTATTTGATTTAAATTGTAATTAAATAATGTATGTACCTACTACTGAGTAATTAAACTTTACTCACGTGAATGTCTTTAGCACAAGTGTCACTATTCTGTACATCGTTCACGTTTAGATATTTTTCAGCAAGAACCTTTAGCATTTCTCCAAGCACTAGTGTGCTTACTTTGCGTACAGACACGTCGTTTCTGAAAGGAATTTATTATTTTAGGTCCTTTTTTAGACATATCTAAAATAATTTGTAAGTCTGATGAACAAAACTTTATACTGATTTTCTAAAGAAGTAAAGTTTACCCAGGGACCTATATTAGGACCAAAATTTTTTTGGCTGTTCACAATAAGATTTTCATTAAAATGATATTACGAACCAATTTCATTCTAAGACCGATTGATATGGTCCTACATTTTAGACTCCACTCACTCTAGACACTCCTATTAGAGGATTTTGAGAAGGACAGGCGGGCGAAGCTTAGAAAGCGTCTTAAGCATGCACCGCATAGGTGCTACTTTATGGGCAGTTGGACATGCGCGTCCGTGACGCCTTAGGAATAATACGGCTCTGCCTATTATTAGATTAATTGTTAAACTCACCTATTTATTTGCACCTGTGGCAGCATCATTAAATATCCTTTAGAAAATAGCAAGTCACAGAAATCTGTTAAATACTCATTGTTTCTATTATCGTAGAAAAATATCAACAATAACTTAAGGAATACGTTGTATTCTTCTGTAGAGATCTGATTTTGATGTTCCTGGAATATGAGGACTATGGTTAGCCAGTAGCTCGACGCGTTTTAACTAATACGAATGCAGAACATAAGTTCAATAGTGATCGTTTTATAACTGTTACTGTTGTTTTAGTACATCGACCATTTCTGGTCAAAAGAATATATGGAAAACCAAGCCATGCCTCTCAACTGGTTGTACTTCTCGAACTGTATTTTATTCTGTTGTTGGTTATGGAGGATGGACAAGCACTACTGTCTGATTAGCGGCCGTTCAAATATTACGTAAGCAAATTTTTTACAATGATTTACCCCCCCATCCTCCTTGTCAGCAAAAGGAAGAAAAGATCTTACCCCCAGCCCACCATGGTGCTTACGTAATACTTGAATGGCCCCTTAGGAGTTTATTTAGAAATTTAATTTGGTTTCGAACGAGTTACTCAAATCATTCTCGATTTACGTTCTCTTAACAAATCTTTAGGATATAGGAATATAGTACTTAGTGCAATATTCGCATTATTATTAAAGTCACTTACCTTTGTAAATGTAATTAGTTCAGCTACTACAAGCCTAACAGCTTCCCCCATATGCCCGGCACACTGCCTCAAAGCATTTATCTCATGATCATCGCTCAGTATCGTCTGCACAAAGTCCGCTTTCTGATCCCGACCGACCAGTTTTATTAGTCTAGAAAATTATTACGGTCATATTTAAGTCAGTTAGTGGAACAGTCTTTGGTTAAATTGTGTTAATAATGGGCGTCCATTGTATTAAAGATGTAAGTTCATCATTGTTTTAATTTCTAGTACCAAATAAATCTCCCAATATTAATAAGATATACCTATATATACCCTATACCTATACCTCCAATGCTTAGAAGAAATTCAGTGTTATAGGATAGTTATAATTATAAATACCCAAAAACATCCAGACCAATTTGACAAATGACGACGTAGAACATTCCAGAAACTCCATTGTCTCCCACCAGCATGGAATGGTTCAACGTTCCCATGAGCAAGCTGAACCATTTCTTCAATACTTCCAGTAAAGCTGATGCTGTATTCGTGTTTATAGTCAAGTTTTCCGGTTGGTAGGAAATCAGCGCGTGAAGCACTAAGGCGCTTGATAAAATGGTGTTTGGGTTTGTACTGATGTGAGTAGCCAGAGCGTTTAGACAAGCTAAAAGTTGTACAGCGCTATAAGCGCTTTGGTGTGAAAGAGGCGGAGTGGTCTTGTTCACACCCTGTAGCAAAGAATTAAAAATGTGCTAGAAGTATGTACTTGGCTTTTAATTTCTTTCTTTCTTCTGGCTTTAAGTTCTTACCCATTCAATAAATCACACAAGAAGTGCAGGCAGGCGTCCACAGGAGGCTTAGAACCACTCCCTGCATAGTGCGCTAACGCACGCAACACGGCTGTCATCGCGTGAGCAGCGTGCTCGTCCGCGAAGAACTGATGAGAACGCCATAGAAGCCGGAGACATGATAGAATTGATCTGAGGATGTAAGATGTTGGCTTACTAGGGTAAATTTATCAAGTACCTATGCTTGACTAGTTTCAAGCCACACTACAGGTCATAAACACGAGCTGACAGTATGAGCATGTACAATGATGTCGCGCAGGCACTTTTACCATTTGATCAAATAAATAGTTAAATGTAAAGCAAATATGTTGGTAAGGTATTGAGGTAAATAATAAAGTAGGTACCTACCTACTCCGTTGATATTATTATGTTCTTATGGTAAGTAATCACTAATTACATTTAATTAATTCGTCATGTTTGTGCAAGTACTTACTTCTACTTTCACACATTTCACATGAGTGTTGTGTTGTACTACATTGTAAAATCTCAAATTACATAAGGAAAATTCATACTAGGTACCTAAACAGCGTAAAATCTAGGTTTGAGGTAGCTTCACACAGGAACACAGTTATGTCATTGTCGAGTAAGTATTCTACCATACGAGCACCTTCATTTGAATTTTTATTGTAACGGCTAATAACTTCGATCAAATATCCACAAGCCTTATTTTGTGCAGTTGTATCCCGGGAAGTAAGCAGCTTTTTAATATCCGATAAAGCATTTTGTCGTCCACTTGGATTATAAGTTCTGTTAAAATTAGTGTTAACCAAACTGTACATTTTCAATGTCAATTAATTGTTAAATGCAAGTTTAATTATTTTGAAACTTTAACTAACGGCTCAGTTTAAAATAAAAGAAAAAAAGAACCATTTAAAATTCCCGCTAATATGTTTTTTTAATCTGTTGCAATAATGTTACACTCAGGTGGTACATACGTTTTTTTAAAAATATATATTTTTTATTCACTGCGTTCATCAACTATTATCCGTATCGCGGAAAAATGAGAATTAAACATATTTATTAATTCGTAATTTCAAGATATTCGTTAAAAAATCAGTCAATCTTTATTCAATTTCGTTACAAAATCCTTTTTCATTTGGTTTATATTTACATGCGGCAACATTAGTTCTAGCTGTCATTCTCATCTGGTTGCTGGTGGAAGCGATCGTTGAGGATTTTATTTTTGATTATTTTGGCTTTATTGTTTGATTTGTCAAATTGTTGATTGTTAAATAACGAGCTCTGACCATATCATTGTAGGATTACTATGGTAAGTGCGAGGACTGGATCCACATTTCGCCAAAAAGTGATTGTATTGCGCACCATGCTTGGGCCTTGATGTTGTACCTTTCAATAGAGTGTTTGATTGAATTGTGATATTTCGGCAGTCGGTGATGGAATTCCTGAAGGATCTACCGTCGTATGACGAGCACAACTTCACATTATTCAATACGGACCATGGGATTAGAAATTGTTCGAAAAGACCGTCAATATATTTACCAACTAAGGATATACCATCTGAGCAAAGTTGAGTATACGATTCTAGTAAGACTAAATGAGTTTGTTTATTTATAGCAGCATTCGCATTAACACTAATCAAGTTGATCTAGATACAACATAACCTAAATCTAATTAGAGTTATTAGCTATTCATTCATACTTTTCAGATTTCATAATGAGAACCAATTGTATGTGAAATAATCCAATGAGTTTGTTTCTTTTTTCAGTAATTGTAACAGAAAAGACAAATATACTGTTAAGGTATCTTCATCAGCAATGGGAGAAAAAGGTAAAGATTATTTTTAGATCTATACTTATCAGAAATTTGCTTGTAACCTTTACTTTATAAGGTTAAACACAGCACTAGTAGCCTAGATTTTCTTTTTGTAGTAGAAACTGAACCTATATCACAATTTAATAATTGAAGGTGGTTACATTATAATTATAGTCTAAATTACCTTGACTTAACTCGTCGAGTACCGGTTTTATAGACACAATTAAAGAACAATAGGTCGCGGTCACCGGTGACCGCTTGGTGTTTGACAGATTAACATGATTTTAACCAGCTAGTTTGTCAACATTGAGACTAGTTTTTCAGGTTAACTCAAAACATGCTGGTTAAATTCAACTTAAAAACCAATAAATACTTGTAAGTTGTTTTAAAATGAATGTTGGAAAGCATTTTCTAATTTAAGAAATTTGTAACAGCCATCTATGTTTTAAAAACCTAAGTGTGTGTGTGTGTGTGTAAAGTATTCAATTCTTATCAGAGTTTGCAAAGACTTTGCAACTTGAAGCAAACTTGTCGCATTTGACAAATAACCTGTTGCAACTTGCAGTACACTTATTACATCTTTCCGAACACTGTTTATAGTCCAGTCATTGTAGTATGTATATCATTTTTAAAACAATATATTATTTATTAGAATTGTTTATAAGTTTTATTTGACAATTTTCGACAATATATGCAGCTGCAAAAATAAATTTAAAGTAACTGCTTATTGACAGACTACCTAGACAAAATAAAATTCAAATAGAAAGCATTGTGTTGCACCTACCTTTCACAGAGACTAATGTACTTGCTTTTCTAATAAATCCAATTTCTCAATTTCAGAACAACAATTCACCAAAAAAACGTGACCAGAGCCACATCGAACAGAATGGCGACGACAGTCGACCTCGCAAGAGGCCTTGTCTGAACTCTCCATTAAACTGAAGACCGGCAAACAAGGCAGCCAGTTAGTTTGTGCTTCAGTTATAGACTTTCAAGTGTATGGCATTTTTGTAACATTTGTATTCCACATCTTAGGTCAAATTATACATTGATTCTCAATGTATTGGTCCCATGTCTTCTGAGAAAACTACATCCAACAGTCAAGTGCCATTACAAGGATCTTTGAACTAATTTGTTCTCACATGTGGCTGTAAGTTATTTATATTTCAGTGGATATTGAATATTGAAAATCAAAGTATGAATTATATTCATTCCATGTTCTATTAATAAGTTTTTTTTTACTCAACAAATATCTCCTTGGAGGTTTCATATCTTTGAATCTAAATTCATCTGATAGTATAAATAATTTTAATATTCTAAAATTAAAAATGTGTTCAGTAATTTTAGTGCCTCAGTAATATTCTTGAGTTAATGCAATATTGATTGAAACTACATTTGTTACTGTAGTATTATAATTTTTGAAATTGATTTTATTACAGATGTGCTAAATAATTAGTTGTTGTTTTGACTATTGTTTTTTTTAAAATGAAAGCAGTATAATGGTAAACCTATTTGTATACTGTGTCAATGAGTGGTTCTCATTAGCTAGGCACAAGTTAACAAAAGGCCGAAAATTATTGTTGTTGGAGTACATGAATGTACTGTGCCATGCATCAGGCAGAGGTTCATGAAAGAAGTCTTATTAGATGTTTAAGGCACTAAATATATACTTTATAATGACAACTGAATTAATTTGAGTATTTTGAAAGCAGTACTGCAAATATTAATTTTGATGCTATTTATGATAACATAAAAAGTATATTATTATTATGTATTAATTGCAATTTATTGGTTGGAAATAGATTGTACGGTAGAATGGGGTGAATAGGGATTGAGCGGCGAAAAGGGACAGAAGATGGGGGGATAGATACTATGAAGACCTTATATCCCTATTCACCCCATTTTACGGTACTGTGTAATATTGATAACTCAATTTTCAAAACACCAATATTTTGTTTAGTGATGTGAAAATTCAAATTTCAATGAAGTTAGAACTTATTCTCATAACTTTTATCAATAATATAATGATTTTTTTCACCATTTTGAGTTATCAATACTTCACATTAGCTGTGGAATAGGCGATTGTGATTTTAATTTAGTAGTATCAAATATTCAGTGAATGAGTGCACATGCTAGAATAAAATGTGATTGCTGTTATAAAATATTTATAGTAGTAAACACCAATTACTGTACATCCCATATTAGTATACTATCCACATTAGCTAGTAAATATGTTTGTCAAGTGCTACCAGCCTTATATTTAGCAATTAAACCTTTTTGGCAATAAATGTATGTAGTTTATAGAAACAACAATTATAATTGCATGACAGTGGATTTTATTGTACTTTCTTTGGGCCCAGCTTGCAGAAAGATAGCTGTGTTATTCATAATTTACTAGAAACAGACGAATAAAGTTTTAATTATGATAATACATGTGTTTCTATTGATTGCTTTGGGCTTAGTAACTTTTGTAGTGGAGAACTATGCAACAAGTCATTGAAAATAATATGTAACTGTTTTAGAAAATTAAATATTGTATTTAATATTCAAGGTTATTCTGTTATTGAACTAAAATAAAACTACAAATTGACTGAAAAATAACTTTATTCTAATCATTATACTTATCTCACAAGTTGCAGAAACATTCCACAAGCTGCAAACAAATAGGTTATGTGTACCTAATGGAATTATTCTCTTTTCATTTATGATATCTTATCTAGATTTATAAACACCAAAATAGTCACTAGATTGAGTTTCCTAGAAGCTTTCTTACAACAATATACCTTAAGTAACTTATCTTACAAGAAAACAGTGAAATCAAACTCTCAAACTAAAATACTTAAGATCCAAGTTATACATAATAAATTCAAAATAAAATTTTTAAATTTATCCAGTTCTCAAGAATTAATTACTTAGAAAATATAAAATTTGTAACTGTCTGAAACTGAACTTAGTTTAATCTTTAGCGGGCACTTCAATGACTCGGGGCTTATCAATGATGCGGGCAGTGCGGTTGCCTTTCTCAACAATTCCTATAATCCATGCCTGGTAGCCTTCTTGCTTCTCAATGTCTTTGCAATATGCTGCAGCTTGTTCACGGGGCAAGCAGATGAGCAGTCCACCTGATGTCTCGGGAGCATGCCCTTGCAACAGTTGGAACATATTGCCACATGCCTTGGCTACTGCTGCCATTTTGGCAATCACTGGTAAGTTATGAATAACAAATGAAACCTCATTCTTCTGATGAGAAGCCAGGTTCTGTGCATGACCTAACAGGCCAAAGCCAGTAACATCTGTGGAACCATGAGCATTGTATTTATGCATTAAACGAGCAGCAATGCGATTGAGCCTGCTCATAGAATCCATTGCTCGGTGATACGCCTTACGGACATCTTCTTCAGACACAACCAGCTTGATACGATTCCAGCGTTCAGGTTGATCAAGCCACTGATGAGCATTTACAGCTACTTGGGTACCCAAGGGTTTGGTTAACACAAGTACATCACCCATAACAGCATTATCAGGAACAATATATTCATTGGGTTGGCAGATTGTAGTAGCTACCCCGCCAATTGCACACCAAGGGTTAATGACAGTCTGTCCACCAGTGACAGAGGTGCCAGCCTCTAGAGCAGAGTCTTTGAATCCACGCATAATTAGAGGGATCACAACATCACGCTCTTTCTCAGTCATCTTTGTTGACACGCCGAGCAGCATAAGCATATTGTCACATTCTGTAACACCCATCGCATACAGGTCGCTTAGTACGTTAGCACACGCGATTTTACCCATCATATAGGGGTCGTCAACCAAAGGGTAGAAGAAGTCGGTAGTTTGGACCAAACAAAGTCCTCCATGTCTGAGTGGTGTTACGGAACAGTCCAAGCCGATACCGATGCGCGGGATCGCCACATGCATAAATTGATCCTCTTGTTGGGAGTAGTCCTGTTGTAGCGATTCCACAAGTTTACCAAGAACATCTTGGGGAACTTTGCAGCTTCTTCCTTTCAAGTCCGCAAATCGTGTCAATCGAAAACTAGCTTCTAAGTCGTGCGCCACCGGGTCGAATGGCCGACGCAAGGCCAAAGCGTTGGGGTTACCGGTCATCTCTAATTGTGCCGCAGCTAAAGAGTCTTGAGCTACACTTGATTGATAAGACATATTACACGAAACAAAACAATATTATGATTTAAACAAAGGTATTTCGGGTCAAAATGCGGATACCCGACACGCCGCCAAGTGACGCTTGCAAAATGGCGTCTCCGTTACAATTAGAAAATGGTAGTAAAAAATAAATTTGTATACAGTAATTTGATTGGCTAGGACCTCGCGTAAACAAAACCTGCTCTGCTTCTATTGGATAAAATATTCGGTGAATTCAGATTTGTCAAAGAAAACAAGCTAATGTCATCAAACTACGTTTCGATGTACGCTAAGTCATAACACTAAAACCGCTTTACTGTTTTTTAATGAGTAAATATACGAAAATAAAAAATCAAATTAAGATTTGAATAACTTTTTACAGTTATAATATTTGACAAATATTATTTTCATCCTATAGATTATATTTGTTTGACTTTAATTTTCGAATAATTGTGATTTAGTACCAGTTTTCGTTCTAAATTCCATTGACATTTTAGCCAATAGAAATCATGCTTTAAAATAGTTCAACCAATAAAAAATAAGATGCGGAACAAGCATCGTAATGATTCGCCTAAATAGTTGACCTTTTAAAACTTTTATCTAGAAGAGAATTATTTTATTTTTTGAATATTTTACGACGGTTGAGTAATAAATATTTTGCTGTTTCAGCTCTACTGTTTTTGTTCTAAAATAATGGAATTGTGAAATAAAATAGGCAACATGTCGTTAATACACTGGAAAAAAGTGGAAAATGAGGCAGGGTACCCGTGTTATATCGAGTACGTAAACTTTCACAGTTCGAGTACATTAATTTATCGTCGTCAAGTTGAAAACTTTTTAAGTTTTATGTTTTTAGTGAGGTGTCTAGTAAACAACAATATGATCATCCTGAGTTTCAGAAGATTATGGAATCCCTTGAAGAATATGACGGGATCAAATATAACGCTTATCGCGTTGCATTCAAGATATACGCTTTACAAAAACACCTGAGAGGTAGGTGCAAGTGCTACCTGTTGACATTTTTCTTACCATTTATGGTGATGTATCGGATTTCAGTAAGAATTTACTGTTTCCGACTATTTAATATAAATATGCTATTTAAATAATTATGAATTCTTGTTATGATAAAATATTCGGTTGCGTAAAGTTCATCAATAACTAGTTTTATGTAAACTTCGACTAGATCGTTTCGAAGCTCATCAAACTTCAACAAAGAAAAGTTTGCTAAATTATTTCTTCATAATAAATTTACTCTTAATGCAAGAAGGCTGATAACTGTACGAATATGTAAGATGGTAAATCTGATCATGGACATACTATGCTTTGTTTTTGACCAGAGTTATGACCGGTGCATTCGCCGTAATACATTAAAGTATCTACCATAAAATGCTGACCATCATTATTTCCAAAGCCTTACTAATTTAGTTTTGATCAATCTAGTGTTTAGTAGTTTCTCAGTGACGATTAACTGTACAAAATTTTTTTCAATTATTTAAACTGTCAAACACCAAGCGGTCACCGGTGACTGCGACCTATTGTTCTTTAATTGTGTCTATAAAACCGGTACTCGACGAGTTAAGTATTTATTATTGTAGAATGACACAATTTGTTTCCAGTTCCTCCTCTCCGGATCAGCTCAGGAGTATTTGCTAGGCACCAGCTCAGCCTATCAGAAAGCAGCCTGTCTCTAGACACAGTGGAACTAGAGTCTGTCCTGGCAGACATTTACTTTGCAGCGGAAAAAGAAGGTTTATTCACAGGAGACATTGATTTAGCTGTGGACTTGCTGATCAACCTGTTGCTGAATATTTATGATAGGTAAGTTTCATGCATGTACCTATTTGAGTTTATGAATTTATTTCAAAAAAGATGTGTTTTTTTATTGTTGGAAATGGTCGTATTTTCTTAATAAACTTGCCTATTCAATAGGACCAATATATTAGGCACTAGCTTTTACCCGCGGCTTCGCTCGCGTCACAAAAGGATAAAAAGTAGCCTATGTGACATATACTAATACACACGGCGCCATCTATACCAATAATTTCGTTTTCCCTCGAGAATATATTTTTTTCCGGGATAATAAGTACCCTATTATTTAATCCAGACTTCTAACTTTACATCTGCAAAAATTCAAAGCAATCGGTTTAGTAGTTACGGCGTGAAAGCGGAACAAACAAACAAACTCACTTTCCGATTTATAATATCAGTAAGGATTATAAATCTAGGTACCATAACTTACTTTAACTTTCAATAATACTTTATTCCAAAGTTTGTTCCTCATTGTTCAAGACGGTCATAAGAATCCTGTCCTCATTTTATCATTATCACATTCATTTATAACATTAATTTAACAGTGAAAGAAAAGAACCAGTACGAGTTTTAGCAGCAAAGACCTTACTTATAATTTTGAGTGAAGAGTCAGCGTCTGACAAATGGGGAGCTCTGGCCAACTGTTGTATGGACCATAATGGCTGTGTGTCACCCAAGAGACTGGCGGCCCTGTTGGCACATGTGACCGCATTGTCTGCATACCTTGGAGTTATGTGTGACCATGCTCAAGCTGATGTGGAGGCTTGTTTTGACAAGGTATGTGATGTGTTTTGTTATCATTTTAGATTTTTTTTCCAGGTGTATTGTGAACTAGCTTCAGTTTCACACGCTATGCTCAGCTCCTATTGGTCGTAGCGTGATGTTTTATAGCCTATAGCCATCCTCGATAAATGCGCTATCCAACACAAAAAGAATTATTCAAATCAGACTTGTAGTAACGGAGTTTAGCGCGTTCAAACAAACAAACAAAAAACAAACTCTTCTGCTTTATATAATAGTATAAGATTAAATTTTGGACGATCTGTTTGTGTACTGACTGACAGGCACTTTAAAAAATTCTTTGATTTAAAACTCGCCAGTCTATTTATGTATATGTATTAAAGTTATCAACCAAAAGGTTATTGGTCTGATTAATAGTAACGAAATCGGGTAACATTTGAAAATGTTTACTTTCCAGGCTGATAACATTTAACGGTTACACTTAATTATTGTAGTATTTTTGTACACGCTATTAACTGTACTACTTCGTTAATTGCTAGTGTGATTGCCGAGCTAACAAACAAGCTCCTCCTTCCTACCTTCATCAGACTTTCCACGTCAGGCAACAAGGTTTTCAAAAACCTATCTTACATTGGAATTAACAACTGGTTAAAAATCAACTTTATTAATATTACTGAACATTTTCCAGAGTGCGGGCATGCTGGGCGTGAGTGCCCGCGCAGTGTCGGAGTGGGGCGTGCAGCGCTGCAGCAGCGCGCGCTGGCTGCCCGTGCTGCAGCGCGTCGTGGCCAGCAGGAACAGCGCTAATGTCTCCGCTACATGCGCTCATTGCTCTCAACCTCTTATACAGGTCAGTCGCCTTTATTATGTAATGGTAACTTCAAACTGCCAAGCAATTACCACCATACCTAAGTTACAACTTGTAAAAATATCTGTTGTCAACAATTACTTGGCCAGCTTAGTGAAACTATCCTTTAGATAATTTAGGACTTTTCTATAGTTAAGAAATTACAACAGCAGTATGATAATGGCTGAGTAAAATATATTTGGTTGTCACCTCAAAAAGAGTGGCCTACAACTGATACAGTTAAGAGACATACTAGTTAGAATATACAGCTATTTGAGATTCGCAAAAAAGAAGCACAATAGGCAGTCAATAAATAGGTGGGTGGGTCCCAAAAGAGAAAAAAAGATAAAAAAACAGAAAGTGCTTCCATTACTACCTGCAACCCACTTGTTATGCACCTGACATCGTCTACCTGTTATTGTTTACTTCTTGCGGTTTTTATCTCGCGGTGCGCAGGCGCCGATGCTCGTACATTTTACGCACTTTCAATTTTGTCGCCGAACAATGAAGACGTGTGTAACGGGATGTAGTCTGCTATTGTCTGCTACTGTTTGCAAGACGTATTAGTATGTTAATTACGTATTGTTTAAAATAACGGAAAAGTTTGTGAAAACATTAATCTCCTAAATGGTTTATTTTTAAGTTTGATTGCTGATGAAATCACGCATGGCATACTAGTATAAAATGGAATTTTGTGAGTAGTTTTAGATATTGTTGTTTATTGGGCGAAATCTGATTTCACATTTTCCGGAATGGTGGACAGAATACGTAAGGAATACTAAAAACGAACACAACTACCGATGGTTGTGGAATACCGGGACCAGTAATTAACTATTCTATTGTTTACGATGAATTTCGAAATCCAAACAATCATACCCAGATCAGTTTAGTCGGTGTACCCGTTTTCCCCATCCCATATTAGCAGTAGGGTGTCTTGTCACCACGCAGTCGGCAAAAAATAACAATTATAAATAATGTTTGGCCATCAATATGAATATTAAATTTTACAGGTGCTCAAATTCAAATGCAGTAAATGCAGTGACATCTACTTCTGTGAGAAGTGCTATTTGTATGACAAGGACCTGACAACCGTCAGTGGACATAAGAAGACGCATCTTGTACATGAGATCATGGACGGACAGGTAAGCAGTTTTTACGCGACTATGGTGAAGCCAAAGCCAAGAGAGTTATGATGTTGCACTATATTAGGATTTTCTCATGTACCGTGGGTGCATTTACAAACATACAAGTACACATCGAATCTAGACTCGAAACAACAATTTGAGATCAAAAGTCAAAAGTCAAAACATTTATTTCAATTAAACCATAGTTTGGTACTTTTGCAACGTCAACGATCATACATTTAAGAGATTTACAAATCATTAAAAGCATAACATAACATCACGCCTTTTATCCCCGAAGGGGTAGGCAGAGGTGCACATTATGCCACTGTACAATGTTATCCCCACTTTTCACTATTTATGTTATGAGTCCCATGTAATAAAAACTGCGTTTAAAAAACCGACTTCAAAAACCAAAAACTAATAACAAACAAAAAGTCAAAACCAAAAAGCAAAAAATAACTATTAATAGTACTGATAGGTTACCCACCCACTGATAGGTAAGAAGTCGGTGCCATAAGTTCCATACAAAATTATTCATTAAAACCTTAATAGGTACCTAATTTACAATTTTGTGGACATTAAGTTATATCATTATGATATGAGCTTATGGCACCGACTTCTAACCTATCAGTGGGTGGGTAACCTATCAGTACTATTAATAGTTATTTTTTGCTTTTTGGTTTTGACTTTTTGTTTGTTATTAGTTTTTGGTTTTTGAAGTTGGTTTTTTAAACGCAGTTTTTATTTTATTATTTTACCATTTTCAGTGTAAAGCTACATATACCCGTCTTGTTACTTATAATATACATAGGTGCAAAGTTCTAATCAATACAAATTGTACAAGCTCAAACACAAGGTAGTTACAGTATACCGTTGAGGAGTTCCCTTAACAATTACACTTCTTCATCATCAGACCCTTAATGACAGCCCCACTCTATTTAGGTGTAAAGTCCTTATTAATACAAATTAATCAAGCCCAAACTCAAGGTAGTTACTGTATACCGTTAAGGAGTTCCCTTAACAATTACACTTCTTCATCATCAGACCCTTAATGACAGCCCCACTCTATCTAGGTGTAAAGTCCTCATCAATACAAATTAATCAAGCCCAAACTCAAGGTAGTTACTGTATACTGTTGAGGAGTTCCCTTAACAATTACACTTCTTCATCATCAGACCCTCAATGACAGCCCCACTCTATCTAGGTGTAAAGTCCTCATCAATACAAATTAATCAAGCCCAAACACAAAGTAGTTAATATAAACCGCTGAGGAGTTCCCTCGACTGTCTGTCGACTCCATCATCAGGTCGACTCCAGACCCTTATCTAATTGTAGTGTTTAAAATTCTTAATTGGAAAACATAATAGACGCATTACTCCCCCATAGAATTTTCGAAAGTTCCCCTCGGTTTCCCTAGGATCCCATCATCAGATCCTGACTTCATGGAAATGGGACCATCTCGGGTGTACACCCTTTCAAACAAAACAAAAATTTTTGAAATCTGTCCACAAACGGCGGAGTACTGCGCGAACAATCAGCCGAACATAGTACCTCCTCCTTTTTTTGAAGTCGGTAAAAAGGGGTGAACCTATTGCATTAAAAGATCATATATAATGATTTGTTTCGTGAGGGAATATAACCCGCTCTCATATGTGTTTTCGTCGTAAAAGTTGTCTGTCCTTCAAAGCCCCTGACAATTAATTACTATTACTTCAGGGAGTCCACGGCACCGAGTGATAGTTATTATAAAAACTACTGAACTAATTCACCATCTTTCCTTTCTTTCAGACAAAAACATCAGAATGTATAAACTTCATAAAAGGTATGAAGAGACTATTCTTCTGTACTAAAACTAAGAAGAAAGGGCCTAAGAAGGGTTCTAAGAAGAATGTCGATAATGTGGACAGTGGAACAGTCAGAAGAAGGAAGGATGGCAGGCCTGTGATCTTCACGTCTACAGTGGGTAAAGCTTCAGGCAATAATGCAAGTAACCCCACTGTTGTATTAAATGATATTATTACACAGCTTGAAACGCAACACAAGTAAGTTGTTTTGTCAGATCTTTTGTTGAAAATTATTTCTGTTTACCACCAGCTTAATAAAATAAAAATCCTTAGTAAACCGATATTTTCTTCTTATTGAATAAGGTTTTTATAAAAAAAGCTTTATATAGAGAGGAGTGGAAGGAGGGTAGGGAGGCCTTTGCCCTGAAGCATGATCATGGCTGAAAATAAAAATAAAAATTGAATAAGCCGGTAAACGAGCAGACGGATCCCGTGATGGTAAGCAATCGGCGCTGCTCACGCACACCCGAAACACCATAGGCGTTACAAGTGCGTCACCGGCTTTTTGAGGATTACAAATTTGTTGATCAATTTTTCTACGAGATCGAGATTGCACTCCTAACCATGGGGTAACTTATGACGACAGTACGATACGAATAATCAACTGGCTAATGCGATTTTGTGAATAATAACTATAATACCTTTTATCACTTACCTAAAATAAAGCTATAAAATATCTATTCCAGATCCCTCCAAGAGCTGTCGAGCAGGCTTGACAGGTTGTATGGGAGTGAGGCTGATGCCAAGAACAATGACAATGATGAGTTGCGGACCAAAGTGGAGGCGCACTGGGCTCACATGTCCACACAGATTAGCAGACTGAAGGCTTTGAAGGTACAGAACAATTTTAGTTATATTTTAACTTTAAGTAATAGCAATTAGTTGTTTAGGGAAGTATAGCATCCTATGGTCTAATATTCTAACTGTTTTGAGTTACTTATGTACGATTTACTCACAATAAGCAGGCCGCTACACGTATCAAACATTGACATCGCCACAATCATTGCAGTACAATTCAGCTTCCTACAAATGTATTATATACTAGCTTCTGCCTGCGACTTCGTACGCGCAATCCCGTTTCTCCCGTTCCCGTAAGATTTTCAGGATTTTTTTTGTAATAAGGAGTAAAATCAGCCAAATCGATAAAGTTGTTCTCAAGTTATGGCGTGACAACGGGAAACGGGTTTCTTTTTTATATATATAGATGCGCACATCGGAAACACAGTTGTAGCGTGGCACCGCTTTAAGAATATCGTCTCGTCGTCTGATGACGATGATTTCTTGTTGTGGAGACATAAAAACGAACGTTATATAAAAACGTATTGAAATCGTGTACGCGCGACACACGAGTGGTTACTCGAAAGTTTGCGCAGTCCTTCGAGTCGCCGGTATTAGTTAATATTTTCTGTACCTTCCTAAATGTTATCCCTTTTCAGTGTTCATGTGGCTCGTTGCTTTCTATAAAGTAATTAATTCAATTCCAGGAGAACCTATCATCAAGTCAAACGATAATAGTATCAGAAAATGCTGCGAAAACCGACAAAATCGAACGACCGCAAGCATTTGATCTATTCAGTCCAATACCAGTGCTTGAAAACGAAAAGCAGTCCAAAGTCGCAGACATTAAAAGCCAGCCGCGGGTACTGAGTCTGGATTCTGGAAACTTCTCTGTAGTTTCGAAGCCAGAGAGTCAGAATTTGCTGACCATGTCTGGAGATGCTCTGAAGCCTGTAGTCGTGCATGCCACCTCTGACAGCATATCCACTGTGTCTATGAATGATATCAGCAATTGGTATAATGGTAAGTATCTACTTAACCACTTTAATATAATTTTATTACTGCCTCGTTGGCCGAGTGGTCGCAAATGCGACTGCCGGGCAAGGGGTCTCGGGTTCGATTCCCGGGTCGGGCAAAGTATCAATAGCACTAGCATTTTTGTATAATCATATTCCAAATTCTTCCAGAAACTGAATCACTACCAGAGAAAAGAACACGTAGCAAGCCTCGCCTAGCGGACACGACGAACCACTCATTATCAGCTGCCGAGCAGAAGTTCGCGGCCGACATACGACATGTAGAGGACAGTAACGATAAGATGAAGGAACTTAATGCTGACCTAGACACCGTACTCGATAGACTGCAGCAGATATTGACTAATAATTTTGCTATGGATGGTGAGTTAACAATCTTATCAGCAACATTTTTTGTATTCAAAGTTTATTGCTCGCACAGTTTCACCCGTTGCTTGGTTCTTGTTGGTCCTAACATGATGTTTTATATCTATAGCACACACACAATACAAAATCATTTTAAATCTCAACGAGCACTTTCGGAGATTCGGGCTCAACCAAACAAGTCAATCGTTAATCAGAAGGTTTCTAGATTTCTGAACATAGGTTCAGTAGTTTTTATAATAACTATCTTGAGACGAACTAAATTAACCAAAAATTTCGAGGGTTACTCACGTGAATATGTATAAATATAGCCGGTATAGGTTGCGCGACATCGCTGCGACCGCGCACTCTGCTCATGAGGAAGAACCCCTCTGTGGTTCTAAACTTACAGTCGCGCGATTTTTAGTTAATAGGTTCCGTAGATAGAACTCTTTCTATGAAAATTGTTTACTTACAGTCATCCTTTTACAGAACTTGCAAGTTTTAACTTCTAGTGCATTAACGTAAAATTATTGAATGAATGATTGCTAATATTGGTATGTCTATTTTCAGACTCATGCTTTGACAACACTCAACTGCGGGAGACGGCGAATGAAATGGAAGGATTACTCGGCACTTTAATACGAGGGGTCGAGCAGAGAGCCACATTGAACGCTACGAAAGGACTAGTATAAGATATACAAAATATCGACATGCAATAGATGTATGTGTGTAGTTTTATATTTAGTGAGATTTTGGAAAAGTATGGCGTAATTTACTCTGCTGAAAGTGAGTGAAAACGTTTTAAGTTAGTATAATAAAATTAGAAAATTGATTTGATTACGACTTTTTTTAAAGGATAATCTGGTAATCGGTTGCCATTAGGTTTCGGTTGCTCAAAGGAAATTTGAATTGAAAAATTTAACAAATGAATTATACAATTTTAAACTTTAAGTACTTTAGCTTATATTATAATTGAATTCAAAGATATTTTAAATGGAAATTAACTTCTTAATCTCTGATTATGAAAAATTCACAACATTTGTTCACACAACAGTAGTCTAAACATCGGAAAGGTCTATAATGGTGTAAGAGCGTTCACATTACTCACTTTGAGCAGCGGAAGTAGCGCAAGTACACACTGAATTAGCGCAGTAGCGCATTATTTTGCGCAAACTGAGATTAAAGCACTGTTTTAAAAGAAATTGAATTGCACTGATTTGTTTTGACTTATTTTTATGTATACTTGTTTCATAAATGTATAAATACATCTATGAACTATTAATGCTTGTGACATCAAATATTGAATTTTAGTTTTTCTGATACTCATTGTAGCTCTTATGTAAAAGAGATATGACTTATTTTGCAATAGCAATGAAGACTGGTTGACATGTTCATTATAAATATTATTTGAATTGAAACTGTCAATTTATTCATTGACAAATTAAAAAGCTTGCTACTTGATTGATACTTATAATTATGTGAACAATGCAGGCCATATATGACTCAATAATAATTATAATAGAAAATTGTGGTTATAGCGAAAATAAAATTCGCAAAAGTACGGCTATGATTTAATTGGTTGTGCGCTTATGTGTAAAAAAATCTCATTTACGAATCTCAGTACCTTGAACTTTTCATATCAAGTATTTAAGTGATATTTAACTATTGGACGCCTGTTATGACCATAATAATATTATAACATTGTAATGTTTAAAAAGACTTATAAAATAGTTCCTCTGTCAAGCAAATGTCAATCTTATGACCATCCATTTTATTGAATCTCATGTTTAATTATGAAGTTTATTATAAGGTTTAATTTCGAACAAATGTTTAGTTACTTTTACCCCCAGTTTACATGGTATGTTAATTAATTTTAAGATAATTCAGCCGTCCTTAATTTTGGTGCTCAATTTAAGAATTATTGTAGAAATCTCGTATACAATAAAAACGCATATTAGAAAAGTAACATGCCATATATTTTATAAAAAATTACATACATTTTCGTGTTTATTAAATAGAAAAAATAATAATATTGTCATATAAATTAAACGTAATGTTAAAACTATTTTAGGATTAAGTTATAATAATAAATTGCTACATTTCATTTTGTGCGTTTAACAAGTAAATAAAAAATATATTAATAAAATAGAGCAATCTATTTATAATTCTCATTACAAGTAAGCGTATATCACTGTCTTAGAATAAAGAAAAACAATGCAAACTGATATTAACGAGAAACACCTTGAAAATATTGAGCAACAAATTTAAAAAGTTGCATACAAACTTTTTGCAGCCGTTCAAAAGGCGCCAATGTACTGGCCAATAAAAACAAATGTCAAAATCTAAACTTTTAAACGTCATTTTCAATGCTCATTCCAAGTTTAAATCTCGCGCCATTCTATTATTATGGACAGGGAAGTATTGTAAAGCAGATTAACTAGCTTCTATGGGAATATTGTTTCACATTTTCACACACACTGTAAACTCAAAACTTAAAGAAATAATGATATTTATGTTAGCCATTAAGTAAAAAAAGGTATGACAATGACATTACAATCTGCCATCGCAGATAACGTGCATTCTAAAGCTAAACGCTCAATCTTTATACAAATTATTCGTAATATAATAAAAAAGTACAAAAAAGCAATTAAATTGCTCCGGCACAACCTTATTATGTACTTAAAATTAATTAAATTCAATTTATATCGAATCATTTACAATTATAAGTTTATGTATAAATGTTAGCGTATTCTATAGTAATTATAATTATAATATAATAAATGTTTTATGTGTCAGCCTTCGATCAACAATAACAACTAGATATCGGGTCGGCGGAAGAAAATCGTCTCGACAAATAAGAGCTCACTTGAAAAGTGAGCTCTTATTTTGTTTAGTATGCTCCAAACATGGCCAACGTAATCACGTCTCACGACGCTGCAGTGCGTTATTGCAAGTTGCAAACATAATAACCGAAAAAGCAGTATAACGGCCGGAGTGTCTTACTTTCGATAAGTAAATAAAGTATAAGTTATATTTTAAGCTTTTAAATTAGTAAATAATATCAAATTAGACAAAATTACCAATTATAAACCAACGCCACCAATGTTTGTGCGTGTGTTGGCGATCCCTTGGCCAAGCCTCGCCAACACGCGCACAAACATTTGTTTAAACAGAACAGTGGATGCATGGAGTCGATTTGTATTTTAAAACAAATTTATATTGTAACCTGATTGGAAAAGAGTACTTAACCTATGGAGTTTCTTGCTCGTTCTTCTCCATATGAATCTACACCTTGAAATGACCAAATAGCTTCACTTTTAAATATATATTGTTGACGTTCAAAAGTGCCTTCCTGGTCTAACTGAAATAAATGATTTTGACTTAGACTTTTAATGACAAAGTTAATAAACATATGATACACAAAAACGTACCGCTAATAAAAATAAGTGATGTATACTAAGATCCCGAAAATAAAATTATTTTAGTGTTCAACACGACTCCATACATACCTCCTGTAGCGAAATTCAAAATTCGAAGAAGCAAAACGAAACAAAACAAAACGATATAGATCACAAGGCAATAACGGAAAAAATATCTTTATTTGTTCTAGCTTAAGGTTGAAATCAAACTAGATATTTTATAACTTATGTCTTTTAATTTCTACATGACAGGAGTAAGAAAATGCTTTTCTCGTCTTATGTGACGAATGGTCGTAAGTATTAGATAATATTTTGACGATTTATGACTTTATTATTAGGTGCCATGGTTGTTATTAGGTTGAACTTAAAACCATTTTAAAACATTTTGCTCAGTTTGTTATTTTTTTACTATTATTATTCACACGGACAGAACTGGAGCTTGATTTTGTACGTAACCCTTTATCTAGTTGTTATTGTTGATCGAAGGTGTCAGCATAAGTATTTTATTTCTATTCTATTACGTATATCTACATTTGGGTAAAAATCATATAAAATATCTTATAAAAATTATGTCTATCATAAATGATTACTCAGAATACGCCCTTTTGTTCCACAACCTTTTGCGTTAGGGGCCTTCCATAAAGAAACAGGTTACCGGTACGGACTGTCTGGTGCTGATAGGTACAGAGTTAACTTTTAGATAAAAACGACATGTATATCATTATAAATGATCGTTTATAATGCCTGCACCGATCGGTACCGACTAACCCGTACCGGCAACCTGTTTTCTTATATGATCGCGCTTTTTGAGTATATAATTGACAATGTAGGACGTTAATATTTTTATATAATACCGTCAATAAAATATGGAAGACAATTGGACGGTAGCCATTTTGTTGTAACGTTTTTAATATTAAATAACGTGTTATCATAATTATATCGGTAAAACTATGACTAATAATAATTATTATTATAATTATATATTATTGCAATAATATCGTAATAATATCCATCATCAATGGTTGTGACAATTGTATGTTTATAAACTATTACTTATGCGTTTGGTTTGTCTTTAGTTTTTGAATCCCACCGAATTCATTTCATAATTTATATTGCAAACTAGATGCTTGCTCTGATCTTAGTACGGTTGCAGTTCCCCGACCGACCTATTATCCAATTGAATGCAGTCATTCGGGAGTTATGATCGTACATATTTATGTATCACGAGCTTTTACCCGCGGCTTCGCTCACGTCACAAAAGGATAAAAAGTAGCCTATGTGACATATACCAATACACACAGCGCCATCTATACTAATAATTTCATTTTCCATCGAGAATATCAAATTTTTCCGGGATAAAAAGTACCCTGTTATTTAATCCAGACTTCTAACTTTACGTCTGCAAAATTTCAAAGTAATCGGTTTAGTAGTTATGGCGTGAAGGCGGAACAAACAAACAAACAAACTCACTTTGAGATTTATAATATTAGTAAGGATTAGTAAGGATGTACCTACGTACATTCTGGCAAATCCATTCTTAACCAAAGAATCGAGTCGCATTTTCAAATGCGAAAAGTAACAAAAACAAGATGATATATTTTTGTGATGATAACGCAAATTCCAACTTAAATACTTAAAAATAAAGTATATTACTGAACAACTCGTTAGTTCCTCTTGCTGCTGTTGATGAGGTATTTGCAGCAGTGTGTGAGGAGGTGCTTCTCTTTCTCCGTGGAACCGTTTTGGTGGATAGCTGTGGGACCGCCGCGCTCTCGCGTGTAGATGTCCAGTCCATATTGACCTGGAGAAGGAAAGGTAATGTAGCTAAATTATTATTAGTTTTTTTTATTTTTTTTTTTTTTTTAAGGGGGGAAAATCATCGAATGACTGCTCTCGCCTGGGTGAGGCGGAAGGGAGTGTCAGACTCTTACTGACTAAAAACCACCCCGTTCCTTCTCCTGCACGTCGAGCCGGAGCCCCGGTTACCCGTTAGGTTCTCCGCGACAGTTTTTTTTACTTGGGTCTTTACCTATGACAACTTTATGTACCAAACTAGCTTCTGCTAGTGGCTTCGCTCGCGTTTCCAAAGTTAAAAAGTAGTAAGTATATGTATTACTTCAGAACATAACCTATCTCTATTCCAAATTTCATCTGTGACTGAGTAAAAAACATACACACAAACTCACATATTTTTACATTTATATTATCGGTTCAAGCTAATTTCAACCATTGGCCCTACAGTTACAGCGTAAAGTCGATGTACGCGGGCAATCTAACATCTACAAACTTATATTTACGTTTGGTACAGTAACTGTGTCTAGGGATCGAGCCGCAAAATTAAGTTTGTTTTTTCGTGTAGTTTTTCGCACAAGCATATTAAAGTCAAATCCTATTACAATTTTCTTTCTTTTTATTTCTTTTTATAAAATTATGTTTAGTTGATGTCCTTGGTATAGTAAGATCGCCTACCACAAGCATACTCTTGTTTAACAGGTTTTTTCTTAATATTTTGTTCATAAGTAATAGTTGATGAAATACATTATTTTTATTTTTTATTTTTACCAAGTTTCTTCGTAATCGGACCGGTAGTTTTTGCGTGATGCGTAAACATGCAGACAAACAGACAAAAATTCCGATTGGATATATTTTTCCAAACGGCCATATTACCTATAACAACATTTTAATTACAATCCCAATAATTAGATTTTAACATACCTTCTTCCGGGAATGTGATATAGAAGGAGACGATGTCATCGGATACGTTTTGCTGGACGTACTTTGAGAGCCTCTTCTCGTCCACTCCGTTCTTGTGCAGAGTCGCCATGAAGTCCGCCAGGGGGCGCGACATGCGGAACTGGATCTCAAGCTCACGACCCGCGAACACTAACGCTTCCTGAAAATACGGATTATGTGTGAAATAATTAATTTTCGAAAAAATAAGTGACTAGCAGAGACTGTGTCACAATTGATAGTTCCTTTTCCGCGACATTGTACAACGACTGGTCGGTCTCACATTACAAATTCCAGTGTTTTTGAGGGATGTTTCTGTTTCTGCACAACTTAGAAAAAAAGTGATTAAAACATTCAACATAACATAACATCACCTTTTATCCCGAAGGGGTAGGCCGAGGTGCATATTACGCTACTTAATGCCACTGCATAATGTTACGCCCACTTTTCACTATTTATGTTATGAGTCCCATGTAGTAGGCCTGTAGTGAGCCTATTGCCATATACCGGGCACAATTATAGACTCCGTGCTACTACTGAGATTTTTCTTTTCATAGAAACTCCGGCAATATTTGCCCTACACGGGAATCGAATCTGAGCCCCCTTGCCCGACAGTCGTACTGCGATCGTGCGATCACTCGGCTGACGAGGTAGCACAAAGCATTCTAAAACATTCAATTAGATACAAAACGACTCGGTTATTACCTGATGCGTTATAGGTACGAGTCCAAAGAGTCTGGTAGCTTTCGTGGGTCCCCACTCGCCGCTCGCGCAGTCTGGGAGCGGCACCATCACTGTTTGTAGCTCTGCACAGCAAATCTGTAATGTAAAAATCGGTATATCTTTAGTAATCTGTTCATAACAATTAAATAATAAATAACTCCTACAGACACACCATTCATTTTTAGTGGCCAGGTTAAACCGGAAAAAGTTTTGGAGAAATGGTTTCTCAATATATATCCCTAGTACTTATATAAATTGAGACACCCTTTCTCCGAAACTTTTAAGTAAGTAAGCTGCTGCTATACTCTTTTTTCTGATCTTATCCCAAGTTACTTATGCAAGCCAAGGAGGCGTGGCGCGTGAGGGAACGAATCAACTCACGCCCCAGCCGTCACGGGAGACACTCCGAGCGTCGGAGATCGCGCGACGTTCTCCGACCATCGTAAGTATGGGCCTGCGGAAGGCTAGCAAGCGTAACTCGAGTTCGAAGAGCAGGAGTAGGAACGGGGTGGTTTGTAGTCAGTAAGAGTCTTACACTCCCTCTTGCCTAACTCAAGGCGGGAGAAGTCATTGGACAATTTTCCCGAAACCCTAAAAAATAACCAAAGTTACTTGTTGTCAGCACGATGTTTTAATTTTCCATTTTCCATTTGATTTTCGTTATAGCAAAAATCGTTTCTCTTTTTTAAATTCTTCTAATTTCTGAAAGCGAATCTTCCGCGATGAAAAAGAAAGAGTGTTCAACATATTAAAGATTGTTTACCTTGAATTTGCAAACGCTCTTGAACTTCATGGGTTCTCCGGTAAGGTATTCCCTGGGTGTGACGGCGTTCGCGAATATGTCCAGCAGGAATGCACCGCTGCAAGGCGCGTGCACACGGAATGATACCACGTTGCCGACCACCGACTGAGGAATAAAAAAATAGATTATAATGTATTAATGAATACAATAAGGTAATAGAAGAACTGCTTCAGGCAACGGTTGATGGGAGGGAGTAAATAAAAATGAAATTCCGTTCGTTAGTCTCGCTAAAACTCGCTAAAATTTCGGTCTTTGAAATGTTCGTAGAAGTCCAGGAGAGTTTTAAAGAGAGGGAAATTTTTTTAGGCGGTACAAAATTTGCCGGGTCAACTAGTAAGAACATAAAATATCATTGACAAGTTGTGTGTAAGTTTTCATGCTTTTAAGGAATTGTTAACACCTTCTCGTATAATATATAAGAGGCACATACCTGCATGACGAATCTCTTGAGACTGACGCCATCGAAGCCGTCTCCCTCCGTATCGTAGAACTTGAGGTTGTAGTGGAAGATGAGCGAGCTCTGCATGTGTGCTGGCATGGCTATACGCATAGTCGCCGCACCTGGAATACAATAAACCGTAATGTAGAAACGTCAAGAACCAATTGCTGACACACATGTCATACTCGTGAACGGGTGCCTTCTGCTGGGTCAGGTCGGCCCTCCCATCTTGTTGGTGGGCTGATTTCATAGAGCCTTCAAAATAGAAATAAATAGATAATGCCTAATTATTATGTAATTTATACTTTTAGTAATAATTATAAATGTGTTTAATTGTAGTGTGTAACTAGGTACCGTATTTACTTTATTAAAATTGACTAGATGTATTATAATAAAAAAAATTGTATGACAAGGGCACGGACCTAGAGTCAGTGGAGAATTAATCTGTAATATTACAAAAAAAACAAAAAAAACGTTAAGAACATTTAGGAACCGTCTTGGACAAAGTATTATTGAGTTACCTGGAGTGTAGATCCATAGAATAAAATGAAGAACTTACCAGTCGAATCAGTAAACATGACAGCCTTCGTATTAGGATCACTGAAGTACAATCCATATCTGAAGAACAGCGACCTGACGAAGGGCAGTTCCTCAAAGTCATGCAGAGTGATGGGCGTCTTCAGCAGCTGCCAGTCAGGCTGCAGCGGGAAGAACTCGTAGATGAACTCCCGAGGGTCCGTCAAGAAGTAATGGTCATCGTATTCGTATCTGGAGGAGAAATAAGCACCTTTAAAACACCATGAATGCCAAATTGGATTGCCAAGTTATTGGACACGCGCACATCCGACAATATTGTCTTTTTTTCCGTTTATCTTTCAATAAAATTGAAATACTACGTCTAATTCTAACCATTCGGATCTTCACCACATACCTTAAGCTATCACTCTTCCCTCTATTGCCCGGCTTCGGCGCATCCTTAGCGTTGACCAGATGCCTGGCTCCCCAATTACACTGTACAAAGCGCCACGCTCCAGCCACGAATACCGCGTTCCAAGAGTTACGGAATCTGTTGTCTTCGAAGCGCACTCCTGGCTGGTAGCCTGCAGATTTACTGTAGCCTTTGATCACCACACAGTGGAGACCCGCATAACTGAAAGTAAAAACAAAAAATGGTTTAAAAATATTTGCAGGAAGTCCAAACTTTCATCATTGTTCTCTAGTCATGTGAAATTGAAGAACTTAAAATCTCTCCGAATTTTTATATGAAGACATATCTGGTTACTTTCATCTGTATACTATACGGTATATGAAGCTTAGAAGGTCGTACCTGCACAATCTTTTAAACAGAACGTGGTAACTTTCAGTGCCATGTTTAATGCCTCTGAGTAATCCAAGCGGTGAGTCTCCCCGAAGGTTGTCATCAAACTGTATGTTGTTCAAGTTTTTGACAGTGATCCAGCGGAATATGGTCCTCGCTTCTCAACGTCGCTTGCGCATCTACCTACTAGCTGTCGGACTAGATCCGTAAAGGTTTTTTGGTCTTCTTGTGCCACCTGGAACGAAAATTATAAATATGAGTGGTATTTTTTAATCATTAGCGCTCGCGGAGTACGTAGTTTGATTTTTTTTAAATAGATTAAGTTTATATAATACTTATAAAAGCCCTTTATAGACTTACCGAAATAGCAATCTTATCAACATCAGCGAATTCGGCGGGGTCTGTGTAGATATGGAACTTGGAGACGAGCGGGGGTTGAGGCGGTGGGGCGCGGGCAGGGTAGGGCGGTGCCTCTTCACCATCCACGAACAGGGATGATGCCGCCATGTACTCCGACCGACGCTCCTGGATCAGCTCCATCATCTCGTGACTTTGTTTCTCTACTAGAGCCGCTGTTGCCGCTCTGGAATTAATTTGGTAGAATTTAGTTGCGACTTTATATTAATGTTAGTCTTTGCGTTAATAGACAGTCTCGTTGATTAAGTGGTCGCAGGCTCGACTGTCAAGTAAAGATTTAATGTTAGGTTTCTGTCGGGGCTAAGAATTATTGAGTTTTCCGATTTATACCAATTATCCTAATCTAACTGTATGTATGTATCATATAGCAATGAGTTCTGCCTGTAAGTCTTAAATTTTAACATATGTTAGTAAAAATTTGGTGTGACATTTAATTTATTGCTTTTACCAACCTCTCATGTTCCAACATCTTCCGCGTCAAGCTCTCTTTCTTCTTGTCCCTTCTTAGCGTCATATTCTTCTCTAAGTCGGCTCTCTCCTGCTGTGACGTAACGTGAGGGCTCCTATCTCGGAGTCCGGCCTTCTCTTCTTTACTTGCATCTCTTGTTGGAATCTGCTCGTTAGTCTCTCTAGTTCACGTTCCCATTCATCCTGTAATTAGAAGTTGTTTGTTTATTAATTTTATGTCAATAAATACTTGCTAGTATTGTATGTTGTGTTCATTACTTCGCGCCAATCTAGTAAAATCTTTCAAAATGGTAGTTCTACATTTAATGAACTTGAATACATTAGTGTATTTGCCGAGTGATAGTAATGTTCTATAGCTATATACAAAATAATCTTATCTTATTAATCGTCATCGTCATAAACATCTCTGATGGGATATGGTTTTTAGTCCTACCTGTATTTCGTCTCGTATTCTTCTGTTCTCTTCCTCTCGATGTTTGGAGAATTTTCTGTACAGGTCGTCTTCTTCTTGTCGATGTTTCATTTCTAGTTTAGTCTGTTCATCACGATCCTGAGGACAAAACAACGGACTGTTAGATTTAGAACATGATAATCTATATATAGAGGACGAGGTATAAAAGAAAGTCGTGTTAGTTACACCACGTATAACTCAAGAACGGCAGAATAGATTTGGCTGAAAATTGGTAGGGAGGTAGCTTAGAGCCAGGAGATCGACATAGGATACTTTGACCAACATTTATTTTTTTTACTTTTTACCGAAAATCACGAACGGGGACGGGAAAAAATGGGATTACGCGTACGAAGTCGCGGGCAGTAGCTAGTTTTCAATAAACATACAGCTTCCTTTACTACTCGTGGTTATTGTCATTCTGTTTTAATTGCTTGTAGATGATCGTCTGTTATTGTACAGGCTCAGTGTATCCATTGTTTGCTTTCATTAGAAGAATATCTATGGATTATGCAGCTTCATGCAATACGCACAGCAGATTAATAGAGCTCATAAAATTCTTTCTTCATAAAGACTGTTAGCAACTCAGTCACAATTTGTCGTAACATCTGTAGTCGTGTTGTCATATAAGTCGTTAAGCATACAATAATGACGACACATTTCTAAACAGAGCGCAAAAACATAATGAATCTGTTTCTAAGTACAATTTAACTTGAAAGTAGAAATGTACAACTTACTAAGTTTTTACACAAGGCTTCATCAGTCCATTGACTTGAAACTTAATAACTGTCTAAAACTACCATTTTCTACCATAACAGATGCTTGAAGACAGATAGTGACCATAATTACCACTATATTTATCTTGATCATAAATCAAAGTATATAGCTACTATATACCGTATCTAATTCAATCTTATTTAGCTTAGTAATATGTCAGGAAAGATTAGCGGCTAGACGACCATTAGATCGTCACGATGGAAAGTGTCGCCACCTGGCGGCCGCCGTGAAAAGTGAAACGATTGTGTCGTTCACCTGCGCGCGCGCAAGGTAGCGATTAGATCGTAGAATAGGAAGGGTCAGAATACCGAGTTGGAACAATGATGAGGTAGTTCATTATGTTCTTCAAATTGAACTAATAGTTATGCAACTCAGTATCTAAATACGGGGCATGAAATTCAAATAGTTTTAAAATTCCATCGATGTAAAATAGATGATGAGGAGAGTGCACACAAGTACCTATCCTTATCCTTACTTATATTATATCGGAAAGTGAGTTTGTTTGTTTGTTCCACTTTAACGCCGTAATTACTAAACCGATTGCTTTGAAATTTTGCAGACGTAAAGTTAGAAGTCCGGATTAAATAATAGGGTACTTTTTATCCCTGAAAAATTTGATATTCCCGAGGGAAAACAAAAGTATTGGTGTAGATGGCGCTGTGTGTATTGGTATATGTCACATTGGCTTTTTATCCTTTTTTCCTTTTTTTATCCTTTTCCTATCTTATAATAGATACAAGAACAATCTTCGGAGAGTCAAATAGTTTTGGCAGTTCATACATAGATACGGACTTACGGAGTACCCATACATATATGAACCTTACCTTTGTAAGTTTTGTAACCTAACTGAAGTTATTTTATTGCCTAAAGAACAACTTCTTCTGCAACTAGGCCTTCTGTTCCCCAGTACCTTTCTTACTCCGTGATTAGATGACCGATCGCACCAGCTTATTTATTGATAGCTCGCTACAGGTTTATCACGGTGTTCACTGCTCACGGTAATTTTCTGTCTTTTAATGCTGTTTTTGCGGTAGCACGAATGCCGGAAGAATTCATAAATTGCTAGCAGCATCGTAAATCGGAAAGTGTTTAGCAATTTCCTAGTGTTTTCAAAGATAGAAGACTTTCTATGAGGCCAGTGTGTGTTTTATTTTTTAATTTTAGCGCTGGTCGTTCCTTTGTGAAATTGGTTTAGTCAAATGTCTACTTTTACCTACCATCGGTATCATTTGGTGACCAAAGGATTGAATTTGTTATTATAGAGAAGTTTGAGTGTTTGCATATGTGACTGCCAAGCAATGGGTCTTAGGTTTGATTCCTAGATGTAGAAAGACGTAATGAGGGTTTTTCGAGGTATAAAAATCTCCAGGTTCTCTACCCAGTAAACACAACTCGTAATAATTATATTATAATTGGTAAAAAGTTAGTGTTATTTTGAATATGTGCAGCTATGTGCGCCCCGTCGGGTATCAAAAGAGGTGACGGTTAAGTATGTGTGTCAAAACCACTTCAAAAGTATTACATATGCTCTTATTAATAGCAGCAGGGCCTCCAGCAGTGAGTGCCCTAGAAGTATAAAATTATATTCGAGTACTTACTGATGAGATTTTTTCTCCGACTAACAGTAACTTCTGTCAAAATGAATCGCTTTCATTTAACCATCGTCCGTCCCCGATTTTGATAAACTTTTTATTTCAATATCACAGTCCGAAAGATTCTGGAATATTCTTGGCAAAGAATTCGCAAGTTTGACTACCATACCAGAACTCAGAGTATTTATTTTGACTTTATTTAAAGTAGCATCAATCACCCAGTCTATCTGATATACTAAAGGATTTGAAGGGGGGTTAAAAACACGGGCTGGTGAAAATTGGGTCTTCTGTAACGAAAAATTAGCTATCTCTTCGTAGAAAGAAAGGTGTAACATTAAGAGATCACAAATATTCCTATAGATTTAGTGAGATTTATGAATTTTCTTTATTGTGGAATAACTGAAATTATAAGTACCATGACCTAAATTAACACGCAAAATTTTTTTGCTCAGGTAATGTGATCAAAGACGGCTGCTATAGCTATAATTGACGAACAGTTATCGATCATTAGGAATGAATAAATTAAATGTTTTTATGACCGGATAACCTGGAAATTGTGTTGAGAAATTTCGAGAAATATTTATGTTTATAAATTGTATGTCCATTCATGTTGTTTGGAGGATAAGACAGCTTGTTACACCATATACGTTTGAAAGAAAATGTTACATCTGTTTACTTACGTAGGATACATAATAATTTATGTTTTACTATGATTTTAACTATTTGTTTTCACAAATCGTGTCTATTAGACCACTATCAGTTGGTTCAGGCAAATAAGTCGAATGTTGATTAAGCATTTAAAGCAATAAATACGAAAGCAATTATGCCATATCTACAAAGTATTGCACATTAGTCTGTCATCATTAGTCCATTAGTTATCACAATAACTAGCAGATGTGAAAAGGAAATAAATAAATATAAGTAACACCCGCTCAAGGTTAGCGTCACACAACATGAACTTATTGCAAGTAGGTCATGACACGATCATTGAATCATTCAATAAGTATCTATTCACTCGAAGCGGAGAGCACACGACACACGACGCTTATTTATATTAAGTATTTACTGTCATATATATTCTAACACGATTTCTCTGAGAACGAATGAATGAACCCTCGGCGCATCGCCTCAACAACATGTAAATATTACGTAAATAGTCACCGAGTAACAATAGCTTCACATTATCATTTCATACATAATGCGAGTTTTTATCGTGCCGCGGGAGGGTCGACGAGTGAGGAATTTGTTTTTGTACAAGTTAATCGTATAGATAACGGTACTACATTATCGGCAGTAGCGCGACAGCGACTCGCCGACCGGTCGTGTTTCATTCTGCACTTAATATACGTTAAAATGCTCAAACTAGTCAGAGGGATACGGCGGTTGAACCAATGCCGGCACAATCACGCTACCGTCATTGGTTCCGAGCCGAACAGAACTGATCCTTTCTACCAAGAGAATAAGGGCAAAATGGACGAGCTTGTCGAAGAATTACGGCAGAAAACCGGTGACGCCATCAAAGGCGGCCCGGAGGAGGCCGTAAAGAGGCACACGGCAAGAGGAAAACTGCTCGTCAGGGACAGGATTAACCGGTTGGTGGACGAGGGAAGCGACGTTTTAGAACTGAGCACGCTAGCCGCCGCCGACATGTACAAAGGGCAAGTGCCGAGCGCCGGCATCGTCACCGCCATTGGCAAAGTTCACGGTCGTGACTGCATGATTGTGGCTAATGACGCTACTGTTAAAGGAGGTACTTATTTCCCTATGACAGTGAAGAAGCATCTGAGAGCTCAAGCGATCGCACAGGAGTGTCGTCTTCCGTGCATTTATCTCGTGGATTCCGGAGGTGCGCACTTACCTGATCAAGCCGATGTCTTCCCGGACAGAGAACATTTCGGAAGGATATTTTACAACCAAGCAAATATGTCTGCGGAAGGAATACCGCAGATCTCGGTAGTAATGGGCTCATGTACCGCTGGAGGCGCGTACATTCCTAGCATGTCTGATGAAAGTATTATAATTAAGAATCAAGGAACAATTTTCTTAGCTGGTCCACCATTGGTGAAGGCTGGTACAGGCGAAACAGTTCTGCTGAAGAATTAGGAGGTGCTGATTTGCATTGTCGTCAATCTGGAGTTACCGACCACTATGCTTTGGATGATGAGCATGCCTTACATTTAGCTAGGAATACTGTTGCCAATCTGAATTGGAATAACGAACAGAGAACTCGAATTCACACACCAACAGTTGACGAACCTATTCATGACGTAAACGATCTTCATGGCATTGTCGGAGCCAACATTCAAAGACCATTTGACATGCGCGAAGTGGTCGCTAGGATAGTTGACGGAAGTAGATTCCATGAATTCAAACAACTTTATGGAGAAACATTGGTATGTGGTTTTGCATCCATTTATGGTCACCCTGTCGGAGTGATCGGTAATAATGGTGTCTTGTATTCAGAGGCAGCTTTGAAAGGATCTCATTTCATTCAACTTTGTGCGGCTAGGAAGATTCCTCTGCTATTCTTACAGAACATAACAGGTTTCATGATCGGTAAAGACGCTGAAGCCGGAGGTATTGCCAAAAATGGAGCTAAGATGGTGACAGCCGTCAGTTGTTTTAAAGGACCTAAGATCACAGTATTGGTCGGCGGCAGTTATGGTGCCGGAAACTACGGCATGTGTGGTCGTGCATACTCTCCCAGTTTCTGTACATGTGGCCCAACGCAAGGATCTCAGTAATGGGTGGACCACAAGCGGCTACTGTACTGTCTTTGGTGGCTAAGGAGAAGGCTGAGGAGTGGAAAGCCTTGGACTGCGGAGGATGACAAAAAAGTGAGAGCGCCTTTGGAAGAAATGTTTGAAAGAGAAGGACGGCCATACTATAGTACTGCTAGACTGTGGGACGACGGTGTCATCGCTCCCAAGGACACAAGGAAAGTGATAGGACTTAGTTTGTCTGCAGCCTTGAACGCTCCATTTAGAGAGAGTAAATTCGGTGTGTTCAGAATGTGAAGTGATAAAGACTGTATGACATGACGAAACATTGCGTTATCAGTAATTAGACGTAAGAACGATAACTCTGATTTTTATTATTACCGAGTTATACAAACTTTGTATTGCCGTTGATTACCTCATTATGTGTGTGATAATGTTCACCTTAACATTTTACAAACGGTAAATTTAAGTTTGTGTTAATCTCTGCATATCTTATCAGTGGTGATAGTGTTGCCAACGCTAAAATCGTCGAGTTGTTAATTGGGCAACAGAAAAGATACTTGCTTAAATATTGATATTGCTTGTATGCCGTATGAAGCTATCTGTGCTGTTATCATACACGCCTATTTTTACGAACGACTCGAGAGATAATGTTTGCTAATTTGAACCTTGATTGAGGTCGACAGTTTTTTTGGATAAATTTATTTTCAAAGCGATCCATATTGATCTGTTTTGTTCACTGGCTAGGAATTTAAATACAGTTTGTGGTCAGTTTTTATGTTAGAACGTCTGTGAATGAACATGTCCTGGCATTTCTCAAGGTCTAGCCGTCTTAGGAAGGTAAACAGGTTATCAAAACAGACTCGGAGTTGTATAATTCAAGAATTCTTCACTTAATATTGTCACAGATGTTTTTCCAATGGCAGCATTTATAATGCGAATAATACATGTCACAAGTATTTATTTTTATAATAAAGTTTTACTTTTATACTTATTTTAAAATTTGTTTTCAATGTTATATAAAAGCGTGAGATAAATTGTTTTTGCTTTTATTTTGTTGTTTTTGTCGTTATGAAAGGTTAATTTAGAGTGATCCAGTGTAATTATGTAGATATGTATGTGGCACCTATCTGATTGTTGTCTGTTTGATAGATACAGATTATAATACACTTTTTAATTTCTCTTCTTCCGCTCACTAGGTCGCTGGTAAGTTAATGTGCTAATTAATTGACTCTAGACAAATATTTTCACACCAAAAAAACTCAAATTCTCAAAGACTTGTATAATATTTGCTATGATGCTCAATCATAGTCACGTCTAATTGGGCGGAACAATAGCAGCAATAATAAAACACATTACAGGCCTATTAACATGCAAATGTAATACAATGACCTGACCGCTATTAGCAAAGTTCAAGTTTAACAATAGGATATAATGCCACTCACTTTTAAATTTAGAATTTTTGGCAGGACTAGATGACAAGGCCGGCTGATCGATAAATATCTGTGCCTGTTTATTTCTTTATTTTTTCGAAATGGCGCGTAATTCTCGTTCAGTATTATAGACTGTAGGACTAAATGAAGTAGGAAAATCACAGTTGTGTTTTAACAATACTACAATTTTGGCAAGAAATAAATGAGATCACAACCATCATAAAATCCATTTATTAAAAATATGCCAGTAAGTAGATTATTAAGAACAGTTTCAATAACATAAAGTGTTGTTTTTATAAATGTAGACTACGATCACGAATCACCTTGTTTTCTTCGTGTTACATTCACAATACCAAATTAACTTTACTGTATCCAATTTCACTATAAATCATAATAATAAACAATTGATTGGCAACAATATGTCCGCGCTTACGATCGAGGCTTGCCATTTTACGCTTTCCAGTCGCAACGGTCGCCGCGTGCGTGATTTTTTTCTAACTGGAATTCTTCACAAGAAAATCTATCCGGCGAAGCACCGGCTAGTCTATTAACAGAGTTAATTGCCTATCTATATGGCGAGTGCACGGCGCTGGCACCATTTTTAAATCATTTTTCTTCCACAAACAATTCCACATTCAAATAACAGCGGGTAACTTTTGATTGCGTAACTGTACGCAATTAAGGCTGTTCATGTAAATACCTTTGCCATAAAATCAAGATTGGGTTGTCGTTAAAAAAAATCAGATGTGATCATAGACTGGATGTTTAATATTTGATTAAAAATGATTATAAATAGATGTTTAATTTATTGTTATAGGTGATAAAAATCCGATATTTGCCGTTTATTTGTAAATAGGTACCTATATTTAATTATTCATAATAGAATTGATTGTGAAGAATTTACTAGAAACTGAGTCACTAAAGCAACGAGGTGTTTGGCAACAATCTTTAGGATGGTTGAACTCTTAAACAATGCGACATAAATTTTAATACTTGACGTGGTTGCGGAGTTGGCTGACAGGTGATGGAGAATACTTTGAACCGTGTTTCCAACGCCAGATACATTTTAGGAATGAGAAATTATGACAAACTCTCTTGCATTTTTATTGTTGTAACAATATCCGTGTATAAAAGTCCTTGAAATAATTTTTCAACGTGAAATTATGCGTTACTTATGTTTTGAGTCCTACTTTTGATACAACAGCAGTAAAATTAATGTTGGTCGTAAGTCAGAGCAGCTTTTATAGGGGGCGGGCAACTGCCATGTTGCAGTGCAATACAGCATTCTAATTAAAATCAAAACAAAATAATTAACCCGTTCTGTCTAACATAACAATTGGCATCAGTTTAATTCAGTCCGTTGTTCTGTCAACATGTCAATCTTCATTTTATGTGCATTATAAGTTTTGTAGTAGATTTACAAATTCCCCGAATATCTTCAGATCGATCCGATCGCGGTCAGTTTCAACCAGTTAACGAACTAAGCACCATGTAGCTACACAAATACAGAAGTAACTTATTTGGTGTTTTTTTAAGGGGAGGGAAATCATCGAATGTCTTCTCCCGTCTAGGTGAGGCGGAGTGGGAGTGTCAGACTCTTACTGACTAAAAGCCACCTTGTTCCTACTCCTGCACTTTGAGCCGGAGCCCCGGTAACCCGTTAGGTCTCCGCGACAACCTATTTGGTGTAGGAACAAAAAATATAATAACATGTGTAGCAACTTGAACTAGAATTTCTAGATGTCAATCCTAATGACACAATTTTATTAATATAACCCCGAGATCAAGCATCCTCGTGATCCTACTTAAGACCTCAAGAATGGAAGCTGTTTCCTCGAAACACGATATCTGTGTATAAATCGTATCTCATTGTGCCCGTGCGATACCGTTCTTGGGTTAATAGATTGATATTTATGTGAAAACTGCAATTGCACAATTGATTCAATGTTCCACTTCGCGAGGACGTTGTGTCCGATCCGGCTATGGCCATAAATACAGCAATTTGGTTTTATTACCGTTTTAATATAATATACTCGTCAAATTATTAAGAAGATTTAATTATCAAGTTTAGTACCCGATAAAGTTATTTACGGGTTTGCGATTGTGTTGTATTTTGTCTCGGGTAAATTGTCCGGCACATATTGAACCGCAACGGATTTAATTACATTAACATTTTTTTTGCAAAATACGTAATGCATTTTCCACCGGATTTATCCTAATCATATTGGAGCACCACAAATCATTGCGGTTTTATGCCAATGCCAACCAATCATAAAGTATTTATTAGTAAAAAATATTATTATCTTTTAAATACCAATAAGTCAATCAACCGTGCTCTAACTATTGCACAATAGGAAAAATGACGTGTTTACTTTCTTTGGTAAAGGTATTTCCCTGTTCAGCCACATGCTTGATCTGTTGCGTTCGGTTACACAATCGCCCGCCAATCAGGCGCGTTCTTAATTAACAACTTTCTATCTGCGAGTCAACGAACGAGGCTGTAGGTTGATTTGCAGTGGTCTAAAAAAAAAAAATCAAAATATATCTATTCCGATTATTGTCTATTGTTTTTTTTAAATCTGTGTCTAATATTGGCGCATTTCGTTTTGCTGTTCGAAGTTTGAATGTTCCTTTTGCATTAAAATCTGAACTCACATCGATCTCTTGTTTAGTAAAATGAAGTTGGAATATGGTAACACTTTTATTTTATTGAAGCCAGCTAACAGAAATATAGAACTTAATTTTCTTTGACCTACTCTATGGGATGACTGACTGACATACATAAATACCGCGAGTTATCTATAGGTAAGTGTCTACATAAAAACATGTAATTTATTTAATACGAAGAAATGTTTACGACGTGGATATAAATCTAAATCTCATTTTCTGGGCTTAATTTCTCTCGTTAGTTGTATCATAAACCTATGAAAGCCCTTGAAGTTTTCTCTATGCAGAAAGTAGCAATAAATATGGAAAAGTTTATTTTATTCTTGTTACAATTTTTACTTTAGAAGACGCTAATTTTCGGCGGAAAGAAGGCGCGTGAACTGCGTGGGCCAAAACCGTAATAAATTATACCTTCCTCAGGAATCCCATTTACGGGTGAAAATTATAAAAATCTTTCTAGTAATTAATGAATTTATCCCGTTTATATACTTTCAGACAGACGCGAACAGGGACATCTTTATATACCAAAAGCTTTATAGCAAAAATTAATAAGAGAAAACTTAAAACTTCAGTCTACAAATATATCCGAAATACAAACAATGGTAATGTGTGTGGCATAAATAACAAGGTAATGTTACATTTGATTAAATAGTTAATTAAATGTAATTAATACGGTGACTAGCCAATCTTAGTGAGTCACGTTCTTAGGAAATAGTACAGATATCATCGCTGGTTTCATCTGAGTAATCTTTATTGTGCTGGTAAAAATATTATCAGAAGGTTCACCTGTTTAGAAGGTACATTTCGGAATTAAAACAATGTGAGCTCATTGATAAACTGCAAGGCTTTTCTGTAACTGTTTATTCGAACTTCCGACGTGTGCTCGAACTTGGTTTGAGCATTTATTTTATTTTATTTATAATACATGGTCGTCCCACTGCAGGGCAAACGCTTGTCGCGGAGAACCTAACGGGTTACCGGGGCTCCGGCTCGAAGTGCAGGAGTAGGAACGGGGTGGTTTTTAGTCAGTAAGAGTCTGACACTCCCTCCCGCCTCACCCAGGCGGGAGCAGTCATTTGATGATTTCCCCCCCTTAAAAAATAAAAATCCCTTCATCCACTCGTTTCTTCTTATAGTTTTCTGTGACCAATTCTTTTCATAGGCATCAAGTTCATCCCTCGATCACCTTCTGGGCCTAGTTTGAGCAAAGGTTGAGATTATTATAATCTCGACCATGTCATTACATGGCGGACTACGATCGAGTTCGCTTCGATCTTCCAAATTGACAGTTATAGAACAGACTTGCTGATGTGTTAAATGCCTTTTGGTACTACAGTCTAGTCATCGATAAACACGATTTTTATATTTCAATGACGATAATGGACTGGTTTCCTCGTGCGAGTATTCCAACTTACTTATTTGTTTTCGTGCAAATGGGTATTAAAGCCTTAATTAAACGATAAATAGTAGAGAAGTGCTTATGATATTTTGTCAGTAATTGATTGATTATACCAACGTATTATATGTTTTTACAATAGAGCTTATATTTACAATAGAAATTAGTATAAAGTATTGGGCCTTAATACCAAGAATTCGTGGTTTAATTATTTATTTTTAGTTGTCCTTCTGTCATCTTTATTATGATACGAGCAAGTGTTTCCGCATTATAACTGTTCTATTGTTACATTGTGATTATTCACGGATTTGTCGGAAAAAATTATCTTATTCATAGCATTGGAGGCGCCGGCGCAATGTACGGTAACTTTGACTTTTGGTTTTAGTATTGTGTCAAGTTAATTGTGAGCTACAGAGGCGTAATTATAAGTAAAGGCTCATCCTAACTCTTAAAACTGGCAGTTTTAAATTCAGCGAAAGTAACGCGAAAAAACATTTTGTAACAGTCACCAATGATTTAAATTAAAAGAGATACCATGATTGAATTTATGAAACGATATCGATTTATGTAAGTACATGACATGGGTCAGAAACTTAAACCATATAGTTACCAAGAGCTTCAAAGTAGAAACAGATTAAAACAATTATAACGACGTTTATTCAAGTTTTGCTTCTAAAACAAAGTTCCACGCACTTTAAAACAAACATTTTAAAATGTTTTATACCGTATTCACAAACGTGACCGCGTCTAATTTTCTTTGTAATCAACATTTATGGTAATCCGCTCGGTTGGCGCACGACACAGCTATTCCTAAATATGGTGGAGTGACGTCACATGCGCAGAAACCTTGTAAATACCTTACTTAGAGGAGAATGGGACCTCCTTGGACAAAAATAGTTAACATGTGAAGAGTGAGAAAAATTGTTATAAAATTGTTGTTAGTTCTTTATATTGTCGAGTATGTACTCAGAATACACTTTTTTATAATATTTTATTGAAAAAAAATTTAAAGAGATGTGTACAAAATTTTGTTTTATCCCATTTTGAAATTGAATCGGACACTACGCTTGCTCCTCGCAATACGCGATTATCGTCATTGAAAAGCTTAATTCAACACTTTAACCTTACCCAAGATTAAACCAGAGAATTCGTGCACGCATTCACAATTTTCTGCCACTGGGAAATAAAACAATGAATAAAACATTTGCATCTAATATCCAGGTGCACTAACTACAGCAAGTGTCCAAGTGACAGTTAGTGGCACTGCACTTCGCATTATGACTAGGTGTCGCTTCGGACGCAATCAACGGCCCGACATGGATGGCTTGTGTTTCCTACTGCGTCGGTAGCTATTTACTGGTGTTGATAGCAGTGACCATGTGTTTAGAAAAGCGGAATAATATTGCACAACCAATTTTCATTTTTTTTATAAAAGAAAATTAAGTGGCAATAGGGGATTGTTATTCCATTTACGTATGTAATAAGCGTAGAAAATAGGATAGTTTCAAATTTTCAACGACCTTCCTAAGAATCCCTCTTAAATTCGCTATTGAAACAAATAATTTGGTTTTGACATTTTGGATAGCAGTTATCATTGCAGTGATTTTGTCTCTGCATCACCCAAAGGTCTGGCTGGAGGAGTATGCCCATGGCATTAAGCCCACCTTGTACATAAGAAGGTCCATGAAGCCTTTTAAAATTAAAATTAAAATGGCTTCACTACAAGCTACACTAGTAGCTACTAGGACTACTAGGAGGTAGCTCCAGAATTTCAGTTAACTAGATAACCATAACCAAAATACATACATACGGACAATTCCCCACAACCTCGCCAGCAGTACACACGACGGTGCCGTACTTAATGTCTGATGCAAATTATACACCGCTACACGAAGTAATGTTACTTTTTGTGTCCGTCCGTCCGTGTGTGTTTAGAAATCTTATTTAGATCACAATGTCTTCAGGCCTTGGGTTATCAGCCGTTAATATGGAAAGGTGCGTTAATACTGCGTGACATGTGGATTTAAGGTGTGGTTGAAGTATAAAAGATGAGAGGAAATTAATGTATTAAGGGGTATCTCATATAAATAAGTACTCGTTTAATGTCCAACGTTGTCTTTTCGCGAACAACCCTCATCAAGGCTCAAAAGTATTTAATCAGAGTATTCAAGCTATGTATGCAGGTTTTAAGCGAAAGCATTATCAAGGAACTTGGATTGGGTCATTCAATTGGTCAAAGTCATTTTTAAGTCCATATTAGAAACTTAGAAACAAAACACAACTGGACTCGAAGTATCTCATTGAGAAATGTGTGAAATCGATAACTCCTATACATTCGTCTCATCATCATGATCATCATCATTTCCAAACTAGTCTTCAGCTATAAGCACTTTACCAAATATCCAAGCTACCCAACCTTGACTTATAAAGAGTGCCCTTCGGTACTTTACGGCTTTCGGATACGTCGCCTACAATAAAATGCAAATGGTCAACGACAACGAGAATAACATTACGTCATTTAATTAGTAACACCAAACGGAGACAGTAATGTATTCTAATGCGAGAATATAATCCTATTTAACATTCTAACTGGCCAACCTACGAGACTTTGAATTCAATGAATTTATCTGCCATATGTAATACCCATTTTCTATTAATTTGTCGAGGCAGTGTTAAAGAATATGGTCTGCAAAATAAAACGTGTTAATTTTTACCAGGACATTGGCTATTTTATTTAAGTACATTTTTGTAGGTCTTATCGAATCTTGGATTTTACAAAAATATCTTTAGTTCACAGCGCAGCATTCTCTTATAAACCCCTGAACTTTTTCAATTCCGAATTCCAATCTATTAGTCAAGATAATGACAAATCCCTCTTTCGTCTCGGAGAATCTAACGGGTAACCGGGGCTCCGGCTCGACGTGCAGGAGAAGGAACGGGGTGTTTTTTAGTTAGTAAGAGTCTGACACTCCCTCCCGCCTCACCCAGGCGGGAGCAGTCATTCGATGATTTTCCCCCATAAAAAAAATCCCTCTTTCGTATAGGAGGCCCATAGACAGACAGGTGACTGTCACGATTTGTTGGTGATGACGATGTATTTTCTGTGTAGAGAGTCTGCAGTTTTGTCATACCTGTATGGTATGACAACAGAATAGTTATAGTTACCTGTTGCGTCTGTTGCATAATTATTTTATACAAGGATTCTTTCAAAAAGACTAGTATTTATTATATGCCCTTTTTTAATCACGCAGATAGTTCAAAATACTTTTAGCGCAAAATGTATTTTACCTTTAGTTTTTATCAGCACTATACTGCATGCAAATGCTTTAGTCGACTGTACACGTGTGTGGGAACATCGTAGGATGTTAGAATTAGCTAATTTATTGCTTTTTGGCACATCAACTTGGCAAAAGAGTCTACGAATACCTAAATGGCGGCAAATAGTTTAAGAGTGGGATTTGATGGTCTTATGTGGGTTTTATAAATACTGTTTAAATGCTTAGACCATGTAATGATATTAATTTGTATGTATATGACATTAAAATGTACCTAATCCCTTGAACTAACAGTCGGATTTGCGAATCTTTTTCCACTTAACTAATAGGTATGCTTAATTGACAACACACTATCAAGAATAGCTTGATATTCAGGTACTTGAAAGTAAAATTGACTGCACGGTTGGTGCGGTAGCTGGGCACACGGCTGCGCAACTTGTCGCGGGTTCTATTCCCGCACGGAACAACACTTTGTGTGATCCACAAATTGTTGTTTCGGGTCTGGGTGTCATATGTATGTGAACTTGTATGTTTGTAAACGCACCCACGACATAGGAGATAATCCTAGTGTGGGGCAAAGATCTTTAAAAAAAAAATCCACTGTCGGTAGACACAGAAAGAATTAAAATTCAGAGCATTACAAATAGATTGAATATGAAAAGCTCAGAGAGTAAGTACCTAAAGAATGTTAGCTGTTCCTGTGACCACGAGCCGGATTTAAAAAAAAAGCGGCACAAACAACAAAATTCAAGTATTCACAGTAACGTGAGAATGTCGGCAAAAAATGAGAATTTTTGTAACTCAATTGGGTTTTCCATATTTTATTTCTGTTGGTACAAAAAAGTTATTTATTGCGAACGCTGCAGGGAGGTTGACGAGTTCCTTGTGTATGCCTGAAGGCAGCACTTTGAATTCCACGGACTGCTTATAAAATGTTGAATAGGCTCTTTATAAATGTTCAACCACGGGCAATACTTATTTATGGAATAGGAGGCAAACGAGCAGACGGATCAACTGATGGTAAGCGATCAGCGCCGCCCATGGACACCCGCAACACCAGAGGAGTCACAGGTGCGTTGCCGGCCTTTTAAAAAGGAATACGCTCTTTTCTTGAAGGTTTGAAGGTCGTATCGGTTCGGAAATACCGCCGACGATAGATCATTCCACAGTTTTGCTGTGCGAGGCAGAAAGCATCGATTTCGATCGAAAAACTATCAACAAATTATTCATTACCTTCGTGGACGCAGGTCATTTGAGATGAGTACTACAACAAATTTATACGAAATGCATATGACTTTTAGCATTGCTCTCAATAATAAATCATATGTTAAGTTTGAAGAAACATGAAAACTCAGCCATAACATCAAACCTGACCGACAGGAACCCGGAAACAAAAACGGCGAATATTTTAAACACAGCCGAAGCCTTCTCATGCTCTTTTTATTTACTCTCACCGCTCACTGACGCGAAAACAGCTTCGTTAACATAACCGTTATTAGATATTCCCACGGCGTCTAGTGCATAAATGCACAAGCACAGGCACAATCTGCACAGAACAGCATAATTTGCACAGTCGCCTACGAAGTTTAAACCTTTTACTTTAGATTCATTCACCATTGTTGATAAATGACGAAATGATTTATTGTCTTATGTTTGTAATGCTTTGAACTTGTGGGAACCCGCTCGCCTACTAAATATTTATCTTCGTCTAATTGTGTAGCAAGATTTTTTGATTATAGTGTTTATTTCGGTAGCGGCCAGTTATTAGGAAGTTAATGGTGGGGTTCTTTTAACGAGTCGCGTTTTGTCCTTGTAATAAGAACTCTGTTGTCTTTTTGTAAACTGTGAATAGCTTGTATTTAGGTCAATAATTAGCTCCAGATTTATATAAGTATTGCAATAAAGATGTAAGATATAGAATCAATATAAATAGAATCTGTCCAACAAGCTGAGGGTTATTGCTCCATAATAAAATCAATCTGGACCAATGGAATCCAACTGTGGTCAACAGCCAGCAAATCCAATATTATGAGCCTATAACGAGCTCAAAACAATATTCTTAGGGTTTTCTCATCGCATCTCACCCTGGTACGCACGCAACTCAGAAATCCACGAATACCTGCAAATTCCCACTATACTGAAAGAAATAAAACTCAGCCAACTAAAGGGGCCGTCTGACATGTCACCTGTTGTCATCTATGCTGTTGCAACGTGGACGTGCCAGTTAATTGAGGGGAGTCGGAGCACTGGCTTCACCTCTCCAAACCCCAGCAACAACAACAACAAACCTGATTATAGTCGTAGAGACTGCAGAATAAACCAAGAAAAAAAAGATATAGAATATTTCTCCCACAGATGAGACTTTTAACCGGCTGGTTTGTAAGTTATTAAGAAAGGCATATGTTCAGTAGTAGGCATATTTTTAATTGCATTGTACACTTACCATTACTTCAATAACAATGAAGAATTTGATAAAACCTTAACAGCAATTAAGTCAGTACTGTCATTTTAACAGACGTTCCTTTATATTTTCCAAATTGCTACGTTATTAAAGCAGCAATAGACAAAGACGACCATTGTGCAGTAGCCATTAAAGTCCGTAATATCGCAACAGTCCCCCATCTATTATGAGTGGTTGATATCTCAGTTCTGAAGTGGATTAAGTGCTTTTTGCAATAATGTAATAAATATGGCGAGTCGTTAGTCCCATTAATATTAACTGAAAGTAAAGAATGAGTTGTTTTGTGTCGGTGGGATAAAAGATAATTGTGTCATGCATTAATCCTGCTTCCGTGTAGTACCTTTATCTTCCGTAAGTTTAGCGTTCAATATGAGAACTGACAAGAATATTTATTTATTAAACTTTATTGCACATACAGTGAAATTGGCGGACTTAATGCCGTAGGCATTTTCTGACAGTCGACCATTGGGTGGTGCAGAATGTTAAAGCGGTAGGTGCAAAATTGTAAAAAGAAAGTATGAAGTAGATAACGAAGTTAAGGTAATAAAATATTAAAGAGGGAAGACATCATTGTTATAGTCGATAATACATAACTAAGAGTATAGGGTCTAAAAATGAATTTTAATTATAAATTAAATTGAGGAAAAGAAATCTAATTTTGTAAGTTATCGCCCTGTATTAAGTTCCTGTAGCAGTTATGGCAGTTGAAATATTCGATCGCGCTATGACAATAAATCGTAAGGTTTGCTGATACGAATATTTTTGCCAGCAAAATGCAGTTTCAAATAGCACATCATATACTTAACTACTTTTAGGACAATTGTAAAGTTAAAGACAGTAGATGTATTTAATGAATCGACTTAGACCTAACTGTTCAGAGGAGGTATTTAACATAATTTATTAGTTCTATTTCTGCGTAAAAAATGTCTCAATAAAAAGAAATAAAGATAATTAAATACTTAATTTATTGTTAGACAACGATAATTTATATCCGGTTTTAAAGAAGACGTCGAGTCTAAAGATGTATCATCGTGAAAGATGAAATTATGAGATAAGATACTAGGTAACATTTCTATCTCTTTGGTGTGAATTAAGTAAAGTTTATCTCGTCGACCTAAAACTTAAACATTGTGTTAAATAATGTTACGGTATATTAAATACTTTCAGACGTGGGAACTCACTCTACAGAAGGTCATCAGGTCAGGTCACCAGCCTTTTTAAATTATTCAAGTTTTTGGCAACTGTTTCTCACTTGTCTCAGTGAACACCAGTAATTATTGTTTTAATTAAATCCCGGTTTAAATACTGTAATCAAAATGCAAAGAGATGTACCGAAACACCGTAGTTACAACATGGTAAGCAAACTTTTTAACGTCCGAAGAGTTTTATTCATATTTTATCTGTGGCGATGATTGATATGAACAACTGTCAAACTTTTGGCGCAAATTAAATCTATTTGAGAGTTGCTAGGTTATTTCTACATTTTATTTACGGATTTGGTTATTTATGATGTGAATTGGTTGTCTTCTTGTATCATTATGCACAAAAGGAAATGAAAATAAATTCTGCACAACGGTATACTTATAAATCTTGTGCACAGATGTCTGACAACTTGATCAAATAGAGTTGACAAGTTAAATTGGACATGACAAATGTTGTCTGTGGTACATTTAATACAAATGTGCATTACATTTCATGATTCTGATCTCGCACAGTTAATTGTAGATGAAGTGTGTATGATGTGCTCTCATGCAATCACAAAGATTTATGAATACATACATATGTATGATTTATTATGAATGATCACTAATTTCTAATACTTTTACTAACGTTTAGCTTTCACTTGTCCATCTGCACTAATTTAATGGCCTTTGTAATATGAGTCGCGTGTTTAATAGTCTCAGAACAGTTTTCATTATTAAAACTTATAATTCCATGTTTCACAAATGAGGTTTTAAGTATTTTAGTTTGGGGCAATTTTAATTATACGTCGGCGGTAACTTTTCCCATTATTCTTAATTTTAATAATTGTTTTTTACACATGTTCCGTTTGTTTCTCATAAGAACTTGTGGTTAATTGAAAAAGTTTATTTAAATCTATTTAATGTTTTAAATTCCGATTAGTGTCATTGTTTTAGTAATTTATATCACATGTAAAAGCCGTTCTGTACACAAAACCCATGGAATGTTCCGGCCACTCATACATAGCTAGCAACCGTGACGTATATCTATTATATCCACACATAAAATGTACTTACAATTGTTAATAATGAGATATTAATTAAGATAACCCCATGCAGAAGAAACAATAAAACTGTAGACCCTTCAAAAACTTTCTCTTTGCAGATAAAAAAGAATATGTTATCTATGGTGACTAGTGACTGCACGTTGGCACACCTGACACATAGCGTGTACCAACATAACTTTTAAATCTCGGAACAACGTTATACAACTACCCCATTGTTACCCTGTCTTCCTTGCACAAACTTCCGTATCGACACAGATTTGTTATCTCCCTCGCACAATTGAGAGCTTTCATAAGAGGAAATGAGACGGAAATAGGGTATTTAAGTGACGCTGCAAAATTATAAGTTGGAAAGTAAGAGTGTTACCAAACAGTTGGTACTTGTCAGTTGTCAGTTTTGTTACGTTTATCCAGTCATTGTGGACAATTTCTAAGGTTGAAAAAGTCAAATTCGTGAGGTTTTTATTGTTTGAGAGACGTACATCGTACGTGAGGTTGGGTATGTTGTAAAAATGTAACCTCTGCCAAATTGATTTCATGGCCCTACAAATACCTGTACAATGGAGTTAATAAAAATATTGGTTGATTCATAGGTACATAATATTGATCTTGAGACTGTGTGTGGCACAACGCACAAAGACTGGTATAGAAAAAGGAAAATTTCACACAGAACTTTTTGCAGCATCCCACGTGGTCTAACAAAATAATTGGCCAAAATAAAAAAACAAAATATACTACTGTACTCCTTTTTAAGGAACTAAATTGATTAAATAGGAAAATTAATAGTGTTATTCTAATAACATGCAAATAGTTTAATGTTTTATTTCCTAGCAGATGTAACAAATCAAACTTTAAAGTCCTAAAAAAAATTAACAACTCAGTGAACTTTGGGACTCATACTGACATTGAGAAAAACAAGAAAATCCCGTTGAGTCGAGTGCAGTGACAAGAAGATGCCCACATACAATGCAGGGTATCGGGCACGGTGCGTAGGCGCAAGGTCGCGTGCACCCGACACCGCCATTCATAGCTGACACCGATCTATAGTGTCTCTGGTATGTCCAGTGTCACATTAATGTAAAGGTAAAGATCAAATGACACCATTTTGTACGCACTTTAATGTGAACTTAGAACTTTAGTCCAAAGCTAAAACGGTGCTAAGTCAGATTTATTTATAGACGACATTTAATTTGTTTATTTGTTTGGTAAAGTTTTATTTCGGAAGACCAAGCAACTTTTATAATAAGTATCGTGAGACATACTAAATTAACTAAAATCGCGGGTTACTCACGTGAGTAGGCTGCGTGACACCGCGGCCGCGCACGCTGCTCTCGAAGAAGAGCCCCTCTATGGCTCGAAACTAGTAGAGCTTTTCTTAGTATATTCACGTGAGTAACCCGCGATTTTTAGTAAACCAACCCATTTGGTTATAAAACATTTTGAAATACCGTCTGTAATGGTGTGATACGTCTGAAAAAAGTAGATATCATAAGTAAGACCTACATACTCCAGAGCTGTGGATTCGCTTAAGTATGCTCAAAGTGGTGGAACGAGGCTTTAATTATTATCGAATATAAATTATTTTATTTATTAAGCTTATGTGCACAGTTTAATAGTGTTTCTGAATTCATCTGGCCACCATTTTCTTCTTCCACAAATAAACATACAAAACAATCAATAGTTTGAGGTCTGGGTCCGGTTTTCACTGCCTCATGCCAAAGGAAAGGACATGAATGGCCTCGTTGTCTGCTCATCCGCTCATTGTAGGTCATATTATGTTTAATTCAGTACGTGACGGACTGTCGATAGTACGCATACTGACTTTATATCAACGAGCTCTCAATAATGATCCATCTGTAGGAAAGTGAGTAAGAGTGACAAATATTTGTTTACACTGGAACTAGATTGGAGCAAAGAAATGGAGCCATTAGATTTGTTTCGTTTTATAGAACCCTTTATAATTTAAAAAATGTTCTATTTACATCAAAATGTTTTGAATCAATTACTTATTATGTTATTGATTTTCTCACGTAACTGTTAGACAAAGAACTCGACTAGTTTCAAGCCATGCTAGAGCTAGAGCTATAGTTATAGTAGCAGCGCGATGGTCGCTGCGTCGCGAGTCGCAAAATGCTGCTCATGAGTATGAGCCTCTAGCATGGCTTGAAACTAGTCGAGTTCCTCGTCTAACAGTTACGTGAGTAAGCCGAAAACATAATAATTAAAATACTCTCATATTTAAATCTATTATAATTTATTTAAATGTAACAAAATTGTCTTTACGGTATATGTTACTAATTAATAAAATACTTGAATCACAAAATATTGATCAAGAAATAAAAAGAAAAAACGCTAGTGGCCGTTTCTTTGCTCTCAATTTAGTTTTACTAAAAAACTTCATACGATATCAATCAAACTGGGCATGCGTATTTTTTTCGAAAATTGTCGAGTCTAATCAGTTAAAAAAGGTCAGAAGAAAAATGTGTGAGATGAGTACTCTTTAAACAACTTTATATTAGAAATGAGTTACGTAGCAACCAAAACTAATTATTTTGTAAGCGACATAACGATTAACACCAACATTGGCAATGGAGACAAAATCAATACTTTATAGCCACCAAAAATAGACAATGAACAAAACAAGCCGGTCACAATAAAATTGGAGTTCTTGCTCACACATCAATCATATATGGTCATTACTGTGGTGTAGTAGGTGACCACCCAGGTGCCCATACATCACCATGTATGGTATCACCATACCACCTCGCTTTGTCAACCATGTGGGAGCTATTTTCTTTATTTCTTCATTACGCAATCGTTGTACCGCTATGCTAGGAGTGGGAGACTATGGTAGACCCAGTTCTTTAGCCAACAAAAACCAGTAATTATTGTTAGAAATTACGTAGTAAGCGAATCTTTCCCATGAATGAATCTGGCCTCTTATGTGAATGCCATTCATGAGTTTTCCCTTCCAACGAGTTGGTAAGAATATAGATGTTGCTTTAGTTTATATGAGACGGTGCTTAAGGTTACAACAAGCATTGTTTGTGTTTCTGAATAATAGTTTATTACGTTCTAATTATATTTAATAGAATTATCTTTATATAGAATACTTAGTTTGAGTTGGTTTTAATAACCGACTTCTCAATAATGAGGAGATTCTCAATTTGGCTAATATTTTTATTTATGTATATTACAAACATCGATTACGCCGCAGTTCGTGGACCGATTTGCGTGATTATATTTTGTACTATTTGGTCAGTTTGGTTTAATAGTTTTATTTTATAAGCATTATAATTACTTCGACGATGTCATTTTCACGATACTTCGTATATTTGTAACGTCAATAACTTATTCTTGATAAAATGAATATTTAAATTATTATGTTTTCGGCTTACCTACTCACGTAATTATTTGATGAAGACCTCGACTAATTTCAAGCCATGCTAGAGGCTCATATTCATGAGCAGCATTTCGCGACCCGCAACGCGGCGACTATCACGCTGCTAGTCGAGTTCCTCGTCAAATAACTACGTGAGTACCTAAGCCGAAAACAAAATAATTTATGTAGTATGTCTCACGAAAGTTATAATACGAAAATGAATATTTGTTTAACTATTTCTGTTTTACCATTAGATGGAATAGGATGTTAGTTACATTATGACGTTGTTTTATTATCCGTGTAGACTGTGCATAAGAGTAGAAAGTGTAGCTCTTACATTACTTAAATCATGGTAATCACGTCAACTCACTTTCAAAGCAAATAAGTCTCGTAAGGATATCCCGTAATTAAAGTTTATGAAGTGAAGGGTGTAGGCAGGGGCTATGAAAATAATCGCCATTATTATAGGTGTAGCTTGTAGGCAGAGAAAATGTTAGGAAACTTTGCGAAAATCAACATCATTTGAGAAATTGATCAGAAATCGATGTGTTTGGAGATGAATAGTGTATTTTTTTGGTAAGTACCGAAGAAATAATTAAATAATTAATAAATGAAAGTTAATTTTATAACTGTTAGCTCGAAGCAGACATTCGTATTTTAAAATTCTAGGAGTACATTTTTGTTTGTCTCAAGCAAACATGTACATCAACACCCCGTAACAGGCTACTGCTGAAATATAAGACGAGGGATCTTGTGTTAATGTTAATTAAGCAAGAAGGTTTGCCACATTTGGTAGGGTTCGAGATTGCAGTTTAAGAAGTTCAAGTGTACCTACCACAGAGTGATGTTTTCGTCTATGTAGGTAGACATTTCTATACAATCTTTTTGCACAATTAAAACTTTATTCGGTAGAATTGAAGAGTGATACAGATCCGATTAAAATCTACATTATCTCGAAGGAAGCCGTGGGCAAGACCTAGTATAGAATACAAAGCAATCTTTAGCTTTTAAGGCGTGGCTTGATAGAAATGTCAATCTCTGAGTCACTCCTCGACGGTAGAAAGGCGTGTGGGAGCGATGTTACATATCCAGCGCAGAAATTATGAAGATTATGTAAAAACTGGTTTCTTTATTAATTTGTTTCTCATAAATTCGGATCGATGTTCTCGCCAATATTATCTTGATTTTATAACGTTTATTTGGAGTTATATGAATATTATCTTAAGTAATTAGGCGGGATGTAAATGTCTTATCAATTATCTGCAATTTAAATTGTACGTATCGACGTACAGATTACGCGATTGTAGTCTTCCGATTGGGCTAAGTTGTATTGTTTTTTTGGTTATAGGTAACATAACATAACATCACGCCTTTTATCCCCGAAGGGGTAGGCAGAGGTGCACATTATACCACTGTACAATGTAACACCCACTTTTCACTATTTATGTTATGAGTCCCATGTAATAGGGGGTGAGCCTATTGCCTATTGGTTATAGGTAAGATCTTATAAACATTGGAACAAGACATATTTAAAGTCACCAGCATTCCTCATTTATATCTGTATTTAGAAATTTGTGGAAGCCTTCAACATGTCAGGAATATAAGCACTACCGAAACTACAATATTCAACTACTTATTTTAACCCTTTGAGAACCGTTATTAAAGACATAATTAAAAACCAATAGGTTGCGGACACCGGTGTCTTCGCGGTGTTTGACAGTTTAACCAACTAGGTACATATTTAGTCTCAAGCAGATTGACGACTGTTGATGAAGCGAAAGAGGTATGTAGGAATCGTAGCCAATGGCGTTTCATAGTCTCTGCATATGTTCTATGGTCTCTGCTTACCCCCATGGGAGACAGATGTGAAGATATGTATGTAAATACATACATTTAGTCTCATAAATATAAATATATTTAGTCTCATTGGCCAACTAATGAACAACATACATTGCCCCATTACACACAAACTTACATAATCTTTTGAAAACTAATAAAGCATTGGACGCTGTTCAATGGCCAGTGTTGGCTCAAAGTTATGAAGGGGCTCTACAGAGGCATAGTACAATAATTTCATTGTCTAATATAGAATTATCTGCAATGATCGTCCGTATGTAATCGTCCAGTCACAGCAGATTTCTCGATGCTAAATGACGGCTGCCGATTCGAGAGAGCAACTTTGGTATGGTGTAAGCCATAGAAGCCAGCGGACTATAGACTTTTTAAAGAAGGATAATAAAAACCAACAAAAATTAAATTTTGTTTCCTCGTTTCAAAGTGAATTATTATACGAAAAGTTGTGGTTCTTCGCGAAAAAACACATAGTAAGAATATTATTTTAAAAGAAAACCGCAAAAGTTCTAAGCAACTAGGTAAGTATGATGTGACATCACTGTTTAGTAAATGGGACTACTTAAGTAGATAACAAAAACATCACTAAGGGGATGAATTTTAATTGTAACGTTATTTTTTTTTAATTGTATACTAATATGCCTCCAATATTTCTACACCTCATGCTCACGCACTTTTGTCGTTAAGCCGTATCGTGCGTGTGTTTTGTAGCAATATTTACTATCTACTCATAGGTATGTAATACATTTGCAAATACAATAAATATTAAGGATACGTACACGTATTGTTGCGTGTATGAAATAATTGTGAACGCATATTCATTGAAATGGTTTCACATCTTATGTATGTATGTATGTAACGATTTTGTCATGCTTGCACCATTGGCTCGCACGCACGTTTTTCTATAATAGGTAATATGTATTACAAAGAAAAGTGGGATAACTGATACAAGGTTAAAAGGCCAGCGAATTTAGTCTATTTTCATTTTTTTTTTATATTTGATGGACCGACTTTTGACCACTACCTCGCCTGGTGGTAAGCGATGATGCACGGCTTTCCATAAGCAACCTATTCACTCGGGCCTTGAAGATACCCAGGTTAGGAAATACAGACTCTGGCAAAGAATTCCACTCCTTAGCAGTACGCACAAGGAAGCTCTATGTGAACTAAAGTTTTGTTTACATTTTTTAGTTTGGACTGTGCTAGCTATATTGAGTTTTCGATTTAGTTCCGCTTTGTAGTATGAAGAGATAACATAAGTGCGGGCAGTAAGAGACATTATTTACGAATCTATGCATCCTGAAACTGGTAAAATAGAACAATGGTCCACCACACCAAAAATAACAACTATATTATTCGCTTAATCAAAACAGACCACCTCCTTTAACTTAGACCATTCAACTGAAGCGTACATTCCGAGTGCACACGCTATACGTTCCAGTCCAAAGCACAGGAATGCAGCAGATGTCGGTACATCACCGCCTCCCCTCGAGGAAAATAAGCCATAACACATAATAATTGGCGAAGAAACATTGGTAATTGATTGTCTTCCAACGGCAGAACAAGTAATCAACACTCTGCTTTACTGCGTTGGAGATAGGTGAAAAGATAGGTGGAGAATAACAGTAGTGAATTGTTTCTTTGTTTTTCATTGTACCTAAGAAATGTTATGGTCGTCATGATGAGCTGGAATATGACTTCTAGGGAGGGTTGACCAGAATCCTCTCGTTTGGTAGGCCGCTTAGGCCAGTTAATTAGTGAGCACACAAAAAATTTATAGAACACATTTCGATAGTCACATAGTACACAGTCTTTCGATACTGGTCGCAGTTTTAGTACATACCTACCTACCTACTTCCTTGCGTCTGACAATGGATTTTGTTACTAGATCAATGTCATATGAGCCTATACTGACTTCTATAATGTTAGTTTATCTTTAGTTAACTTAAAATGAGATTCCGTATACCCATGACCATACTAACAAACGTATTAAAAGTGAAACTTCCAAACAATAACACAGAGATTACGTTACTTTTATTGCAGAACACTTGTTTTCTATCAAACAAGTAAAGGGCCAATTCTCTAACGAGGTCTTTTGCAACGCCATAAAAAAACTAAAAATCTTTTTATGCCCTTTCAAAGAACACCAAATTGGCCACTGAGACAATTATCCAATTACGTTCAAAAACAATTTCGTAAAACCACAAATATTGTGAATTTAAAAGAAACAGCTGCAATAGAGTATTACGGTTGTAATAAAAGTATTGTGGCGTTGTTAATTCGATCGATCTCGTCATGCGATGCCGGAGTTACGACATTTTGTGTGCAATCGAATCATTAAGAATTTTACATCGATTTTAACTGTCAACATGAGATGAATGGCAGTCGTTTGATGTTGTTAGTTTTACATTAGTTTCTCTTATACAAGAGTAATACGTTTGGAAAATGATACAAGCCTTAATCATAACCAATACTCTCATGTACTAAGTACATTTGGAAAAAATCTAGAATGACTTGAAAGAAGAATAATAGCGTTATGTCATTTTGCGCATCTGCGGAGCAAAAACTGATTTTACAATTTTCAAACGGGACGCTAACAAACTGTTGAGTAAATTCAACAATTCAGTTTTAAAATAATAAAACAACTTTCGAATGAAATCATCATACCAGCTGATTACAATCAGTGGTTTGGAGTAGCATTTAAAGCTAGCTGCTCATTCATTACATTAGCATAATATAATCCTACTGCCGGTATAAATGTCAGTACAGCAGTAACAGTGTAGCGACCTTGTGGTTGACATCTAATGTCTGTCAATAAGAAGCTAGAGAAGAAAAAATATTGAAATTGTTCTTTAAGGAAGCTTTGATGATGGTAGGTAATATACCTACAAAAATAGTACCTACTATTTACCTGCTTCAATTTTTCTCGAATGACCTGAAAGAGTCTCTTGAATGTGTTCTCGAATGGGGATTCCAGTCTTATTGGGGAGTTTTTTTTTATTATTATAGGGTTTTTCATAATTATGGTATTTTCTCTCTTTGGTCATTTTGACTGGATTTTAGTGTTACATTGTTCTCGCACAATCCAAACAGCAAAACTATGTAATTAGTAAATTGTATTGTGAACCTGATTGAAAAAGAGTAACCTATGGAGTTTCTTGCTCGTTCTTCTCCATAGGAATCTACACCTTGGAATGAGCAAATAACTTCACTTTTAATTTTTTTTGTTGACGTTCAAAAGTGCCATTCTGGCCTAATTGAAATAAACGATTTTGACTTTGACTTTCTAACATTTCTCAAAGCTCTACTAATAGTTCCAAATCATTTACCTAAGTTTTATTTTGTTGTATTGTCTCTGTCGGTTTTGTTCTCTTTTACAAATAATGTTTGATTCAAATTAATCTAAACTGTTGGTAAGGAAAGTGTTATGTATTTGGGACCTAATGCTACATTGTTTAGGGTTCAAATTATAATATTTTTTTAAATTATGGAGTAAAATAGGTTCTCGTTAGGAGTGTCATATTTTTCCTGAAATCTAGTTTCAGATTATGTTAACGACTTAATTTTATAAGTACTTACCAAGTAACAATCGATGGGCTTCTCCCTGGGTCTATGATACGCTTTCTGCAGTTCTGTCTGTTTGAGCGCATGTGCAATGTGGAGTGCGCTTGCGTCGAACCGGCCATATTGGTAATCTGGAGTGTCGCGGGACAATTCTCGCGCAGGCGACGCATGCGCACTGCCGCCGTTTGTGGTGCGAGTTGGGGATACTGCTGACAGGACTGCAAAAAGAGAATGTTTTATGAATATTTTAAAGTAACAAGAGGCAAGTTTGATAATGCAGTAACGATTTAAACAAAGTAGCTGGTAGTGATTTGATAATTAGAACTGAAGATAACGCTCAGGGACATGTCATTTATTACAGAAAGCTTTTTCTGATCTAACGAAGGACCGTAATGAGTTTAAAGACATCATTAGAAGATTTCAAGCTTCCCAAGGCAATAAATACATAAACTTAGAAAATTTGCTATAAATTTAATTTACATTGACAATAAAACTCTCTTCGAAGGAATCTCTATTCATAAAATAACGATCCAATCATAGGCGCAGTTCACACTAACGGAAAATGTTATAAACGGGTGATTAGCGATCGTGCGAGTGGCTCGGCGTTTGCGCACCCGCCCGTGTGTATCGGACCGAAGGCCTCTAGTTAAATTAACTGGATTTTGTGTACAACAGTAATTTACCTGTTGATACTAGGAGTTATTAACTCGATCGCTTTATGGTTATCTAGTAATGGATAGTGACAGATGTGATTAACGCGTGCCAGAGGGATGTTAATAAATTTAGTTGAAGTTTGTTGTAATTGTAAAATAACATAACATAACATCACGCCTTTTATTCCCGAAGGGGTAGGCAGAGGTGCACATTATGCCACTGTACAATGTAACACCTACTTTTCACTATTTATGTTATGAGTCCCATGTAATAGGGGTGAGCCTATTGCCATATACCGGGCACAATTCCAGACTCCGTACTATACTACTGAGATTTCTTTAAAAACCCAGTAATACTTTGCCCGACCCGGGAATCGAACCCGAGACCCCTTGCCCGGCAGTCGCACTTGCGACCACTCGGCCAACGAGGCAGTAATTGTAAAATTTTCTATATAAATTACTTCTCTGTTTCTAGAATCTTGTATGTTCGTCTATTATATAGGGCTTGGATAAAATATACAAAGACTTAGTATGTATTTACCATCATGGTCATCGTCTACTGCATCATTGGCCGAGTGGTCGCAAGTGCGACTGCCGGGTAAGGGGTTTCGGGTTCGATTCCCGGGTCGTGCAAAGTATTACTGAGTTTTTAATAAAACTTAGTAGTAGCACGGAGCCTGAAATTGTGCCCGGTGTATGACAATAGGCTCACCCTGACATGGGACTCATAACATAAATAGTGAAAAGTGGGTGTTACATTGTACAGTGGCATTAAGTGCCATAATGTACATCTCTGCCTACCCCTTCGGGGATATAAAGCGTGATGTTATATACGTTTTTTTTCATTATATTTTTTTATATTTTACATAATATCTATTCTTTTATTCCATGTAATGGAATTATGATACTTATATTATTTTTATTGAACAAGACATTTACTGCACATAATCAAAATGGAGATGACATCACAAGTTTTGCAAGTATTCATGGAAATTAAGTTGCATCCTTGCGTGCAGTTGGCAGTATGCCACTACCTAATAATTATGTGCATTTGTGATCTTTGCACCTTTACAATAAGTATATTGCATTTTATTAAGTGTGTTGTAACATAATATCACGCTTTTTATCCCCGAAGGGGTAGGCAGAGGTGCACATTATGCCACTGTACAATGCAACACCCACTTTTCACTATTTATGTTATGAGTCCCATGTAATAGGGGTGAGCCTATTGCCATATACCGGGCACAATTCCAGATTCCGTGCTACTACTGAGATTTTTTTTAAAACACAGTAATACTTTGCCTGACCCGGGAATCGAATCCGAGTCCCGGCAGTCGCACTTGCGACCACTCGACCAACGAGGTTGTAAGTGTGTGGTATTTGTGTTTTATCTACGAATATTATAATAATGGTAGTCTTAAGAGGTTTTAAAGGTAATTGATTATTGGTCTTTTGTAAATGGATATTAATTTTGTCGAAACAGTTTGTAACTGTTTATGATTGAAGTAAACAAATGCGACTACTTGTATTTATCTTTTAGGTATTACAGAATGATATTACATGGGACTCATAACATAAATAGTGAAAAGTGGGTGTTACATTGTACAGTGGCATTAAGTGCCGAAATATGCACCTCTGCCTACCCCTTCGGGGATAAAAAGGCGTGATGTTATATATTTATATATAATATATATATGTATTACAGAATGTTATTAAATTTATTTTGTACGAAGTGATTTATTTACATATTTTGTAGTAGTCATGTTAGTCTCTGTTATATTTATTTAATATGCTTCATGCACAAAATGTAAAATAGGTGGACATAATGCCGCAATCATTTTAGAATTAAAAAAATTGGAGTGTCTGTTTATAATATTAAAATAACCGCTTTTTACTGCATTAATATACACATACAAAAATATCATTTTTTATAATTTTTGCCTGTCTGTCTGTTTGTACAGATAATATGAACATATACAATAGTCTCAAAACAGGTCATCGCTTAAAACACAAAAATATTCTATCTTTATAATTTAACGCCTTTTTATCTGCCAGTCCATGTTCATACAAGGCTCAATGATTTCTCTAAGCAACATCATAATAATAATAATCAAATGAGCAATATAATTGCAGATACAGTTGTCCATTCAGAATTAATTCTGTATAATCAGCATACTTATTATAATACTCAAGGCAGACCAGAAGATGTGGAATTCTTGTCATGAAACAGATATGACATTATTTATAGCACTTCTATCTATTCTCTACATGAGAAGATTTGCAGTAAGATCTATGGTTACCAAACGATTGCAGTTTAAAAGGTTTAGTAGGGAAGCTGCTTAAAATTAACCTTACCGACCTACCGCCTTCATCATTTTGTTAAGACTTTGACTGCCAATAAAAAACTGTTGAAGGTAAATCCTCCGCTAACGCCGGTCACCGGTGACCCCCATGGCGTTTAACGTGTTAAATTCTTTCAACAAGTCAAACTGCAGCAACAGTTTACCCAATTTTCAGTCAAAATCTTCTATATAGTGGCAATGAATGGCCCATAAATACTATGTCATTCAGCCGAATATGGAAAACTCTGTCAATAAGAAAATGTCATGGAAAAACAAAAGCCAAACTTCTATATCTAATGAAAACTAATCAAATGCATAAATGTAAATGCGTGATGTTATGTTATGTTATACTCGCCAAATAGTGTGTAACACGCATTACTTATTATACTACATTCATTTATCAAAATATATATAAAAAATATAAAATATTCATATAAAAAACCTACTATAAAAAAAATTGTAAAAGAGACCTCTTACAGCGAATCTATACTAATTTTACTATATTTTCTACATTCCCATATAAATATTGTATCACACATTGTGCATTTAAAATTCAATCTTAACGTGAAGAGATATAGTAAGATTTTCAATGCGGACGCAATACGTTGGAATGGTGTCAATGACCTGGCTTACTCTATAAGTTTTACACACTATTTGGCGAGCTAAAAATGTAAGTACTTGGTAAACGCAGCGTACAAAAAGTAGGGAAAACGTTATTTTATGTTAAAACGCGAGGAACAGATGCGCTCTCAAGCGTAGGCTTTATTTATAACAATTACATTATTGATACGTGAGTAACGACTATTTATTATTGATGAAAAATAAACCATTAAAACAATTTAATACAAAAAAACTAATAATGAAGCAAAAGAGGTATGTAAGTTTCGTAGCAATTGACGTTGCGTAGTCTCTGCCTACGCCCATGGGGGACAGGCGTCAGGTTATTAAGTATATATATATTTAATACCAAGCAGGTCGTATAGCTAAAATATTAAAACATTTACTGTAGATTTGCTATGAGTCCTATGTAATAAAAGATAGCTCCTATTTTCAAACACTATAAGAATCTATGCTTTATCTAAGATCTATCTCTATATAAATTAAAGTCTTTTAAGATGCTATTAATGTCTACTTCAAAAAGTTCCCTAACCAATATTAAATAATCTAAGTAACATTTCGCAAATTTCGGTACCCACGATATCGTGTCACAGACTCCAAGTGCAAGGTCGTCTCGGTCAAATAATAACAATGACACATTTTTCTTCATGACAATCATTTAATTGATTCACTTGTCGCCATTGAAACAGCTATTGTCTTTATATCCGCACGAATTACCGGCTATTTGCATTTCGGCAATTTATCCTTGAAGACAGACGGCCTAACATTATTCTTATGGTGGAATTAGGTATGCAGTTTCTATAAATAAAAGTGTATTAACGTAAAATGTGATTGTGGGTTTAGATAATTCTACTGTAAACCTAAAAAATCGTATATTAAAACAAAACACGAAAAACTTAATAGATTTCAGCTATTTTCCGAATGGGTATATACTTACGAACCTTACCTAAAAGAGTAATGAACGGAGTTTCTTGCTCGTCCTTCTCCATTACAATCTACATTTTAGAATAAGCACCTAGCTTCACTGACGACCAGACTGACAGACTATTAGTTATTTTGTATTTGTTGACGTTTCAAAAATACCAAATTATGGTTTAATTAAAACAAATGGTTTGACTTTGACATATCTAAAAAAGCACAGGTCTTCTCATTCATTACAAATTGAGATATGAAACGTTTCTAACCTACATTATCAGGTAATAGAACTGTACCTAATACATGTCTTATTTACAATAACTAAACACTGACAAGGCAGCATTTTTTTTGCAATTGACTGCAGCACGTACAAAATGGACCATAAAATCTAAATTTCAGCATTATATAACACTTAACAATATTGAAACAACCAAATCGATTACAAAATTCCAATTACATTCCTTGGCAAAATAAAACGATGTTTACGGAACTCCTGCGCATGCATTCAACACCTTTCTCGGAGATTGCGTTATGCAGAATGTTACACTCTTACTGCAACGTATGGCGCAACAGACCGGCAATTTTGTGGCTTTTATCCCTAAATATGGCGTCGGCAGCCAATATGGGTATAGCAAAGATAGTGTCTCAGCTATGGCAAGATTTATGACAGTCCATAGACCTGATAGATCTAGCTTTTCAATATTAGGTAATTCGCAGTTTTTGGTGTTTTATAATACTAGTCGCGTTACGTAAAATGAATTGCTCAAAAATGTTCTCATAATTTATAAATAAGTATGGTTTGTTCTTCAATGATTCAGAGTGGAATGTACAGTGCATTAAACACGACAGGAAAAGATTATTCATGATAAGTCCTATGTATCGTAAAAGAGATGTCTTTTAATTCAGTTCAATTTAGTCTCAGAAGAAACCAACATCCAAAAGGGACTATTTCCTTTAAGGAAAATGTCGGACGTTTTACGAGCAGTGATAAAACATCCATTTATTTATAACTTCCCAAAAATTTAACTATATACCATAACATCACGCCTTTTCATCCAGAGGGGAGGGGATCTGGAGGGGTAGGCAGGGGTGCACGTTACGGCACTTAATGCCACTGTACAATGTAACACCCACTTTTCACTACTTATATTACGAGTCCCATGTAATATATATGTGAGCCATATACTGGGCACAATTCCAGAGTCCGTGCTACTACTGAGATTTTTTTTTAAAACTTAGTACTTTGCCCGGCCTGGGAATCGAACCCGAGTACAAACAGTAGTCGCACTTGCGACCACTCGACCAACGAGACAGTTTAACTATATGTATCAGTATATATTTAAACTCCAATACTATCACACACAAGGAAAACGTAAACTGACCTAACCAACCAATCACCATACTTAGCACAGTCTTAGCTAATATCCTTCACCATTTCTGGCAACACCGACACTAAATTTCAAAGGAAAAAATAATCTGTTACATATTCATGTCACACTATAAACTAGAGTTCCTTGTAATGGCAACATTGCGCACGATTCAGGATACCTGCGCTTGAGTTGCGAAACCGTCGCTCGTGACGTCATAGCGACCTTCTTAATGTCGTTTACTTGGAACATTTAGATTAGAGACGAAGGTTTAAGTAAAGAGAAGTTGAGTGAAGTTTAAGTGACATTAGCAGCCTTAATTAGACAAAGTCAAATCAAAATCTATAGATTAAGACGAATTTTTACTAAATATATTAATTAAAAAATAGTGGTATTAGAGAAATGTGTGGATTGAAAGATGATGTAGTGACAAGGATTGAAAAGGGAATGTTACGCTGGTTTGGACATGTAGAAAGGATGGATGAAAGTAGAGTAACGAAAGAAGTATACAGAGCGGATATGAATGGGGCCGTTGGTAGACGACGCCCTAGACGGACATATAGTGACCAGATTGGCGATATATTAAAGAAGGGCCAAATAAATTAAAAGTACCCTTATCCGACGAGCATGCATGAAAAGATTGATGACTGTTAATGAAGCGAAAGAGGTATGTAAGAATCGTAGTAATTGGCGTTCCTTAGTCTCTGCCTACCCCCATGGGAGATAGGCGTGAAGTTATGTATGTTATGTATGTATATTAATTGAACTTCTTTCAAAAATGACCACATTGACGTGTGAATTCTTTCTTAACAGTGATTTTTTTTTATTGGTAATGAGTAGGCATTTGGGCGCACGTTATATGGAAGAGGTTTATCTCCAGCACAGGACATTTTAGATGTTGAAAATGATAAAGCGATCTGTGCTCTCATTTTTTTGGTCATGGCAAAGTGTGTGGTATCATAATTTTCGTACCTACTGTCTGTTTGGTTTTTTATAAAAAACACCAATTTTGTCACCAAAATGGTCCTTATTTTAAATCAAAACTAATCCAGTTTAGAATTCAACCAGGAATGTGTAAACAGTCGTTTTAGAATTCCTGTGTCGCCTACGATAGGTTTAATAGGCGAGCTGCTGGTGACGGAATAACTAACGAACTCAGTTTCAACAACTGTCGGTTAAGTAAATACATTCATAGCTTTTACTGTTTATTTTTTATTTACACAACCTACGTTTTGGAATCTATATTACCTACATTGGTATGACCCGAACGGATAGACAAAGTAATTTTTTCAGTTATAAGTCCCATCTAATATGAGTCGGAGGTGTTAGGTGAGCCTGTTGTCATATATCGCCCCAATTCGAAAGTCTATGCTAGAATCTGATTGAAAAAGAGTAACTTAAGGAGTTTCTTGCTCGCTCTTCTCCATAGGAACCCACACTTTGGAACGAGCAAATAGCCTCACTAGAGGATTGACCGACAGACTAACATTTTTTTTAATCACTACATAGTATAAAACAAAGTCGCTATCCGCCGTCTGTCTGTCCCTATGTTTGCTTAGATCTTTAAAAATACACAACGGATTTTGATGTGTTTTTTTCAATAGATAGAATGATTCTTAATTAAGGAAGGTGTATATGTATAATACATGCATATTGAACCCATGCGAAACTGGGGCGGGTCACTAGTATTTCAATATTTTGTTTTTACGTTCAAAACTGCCTTCCAGGTCTAATTGAAATAATTGATTTTGACTTTGACTTTAACTTTGATTAACTGCATGCGAGATTTTCATATAACCCAAAAATGCCTAATAGCACTTAACCCAACTTGGGGACCGAGTCAACGAAGTAGTCAAACTTATCTATAAATTTCAGTTTACCTAGAACTCAATAAATCTCCTCAAAGCTTTAACGCAAGGGTCCTTGGTACCTTTGTGATCAAATATACGTGAGAACAATGTTGAATGTAGGCGCATATTGACAGGTTAGCAATATATTTTCAATTTTATGTAAAACAATCGTTCACGTTGGCGTTCCTTAATTGATCGCTTGTTATAGAGGTACGACTTGATGTGTCAAGACAAGATTTGTTTACATTTAATATTATCTGATGCTTAAGGAATTTCGAATTCGGTTTGGGTTTCATACATACATACATAACCTGTGAGACAGAGACAGCAAAGCAGTACATGTGCTACAATTCTTACAAACCTCTTTCGCTTCGTTATTCGGATTACATAACGTTTATATATGTTTTTATCGGTTTTAATCGGTTACGTGGTGGCCCGGTTTAAGACGCCGAGTCCCATGCATGAGGGTGCGGGTTGGAAACCTACTGCGGGCAAGTACCAATGTGACTTCTTCCGAGTTATATGTGTTACTGTCTAAGATTATCTAGACACCACTGACAAACGGTGAAGGAAAACATTGCGAGGAAACCTGGAATTATAATTTCTAGTTATAAGTTTGTAATCGCCAACCCGTATTGGGCAAGCGTGGTGATTAATGCTTAAACCTTCTTCATATTAGAAGAGGCTTTGCTCAGCAGTGGGGCATATAGGCTGTTGAATATATGTTTTTATATTAATTGTGTTGTTCTCATCTATGTGAACTCTGTATTCATGTTCTTATGAGAATAAAAGTCTTTAAACACACTCCATATGACCTTGCTTTTGAGTCTGCGAAGCGTAGTCAACACATTATAAAATGTAACACCCAATTATCACCAGATATGTTACGAATATTATAATATGTGACATGGATCAAGTCTATTGCCATGTATCAGCCACGACTTCAGTCTCCATGCTACTGCTGAGAAATTCATAGATTCTCATATTACTTTATTGGACCCAAGAAGTGTTCCTTATTTGGTCTGCCCCGTTCGTCAAGTGCATCATTGATAATTAACCTTTCGTCTGGAACTTTATGACACACAATAAAAAACATTTTGTGTTACTTAGATCTGCGATCTGGCAGACGGACAGTCCAAGGGTTAATTACACGAAGTTCTGTTGCAAACCACAGTATTATGTCGCCACATAATATTGTACGTTTTGATTTACGTCCAGTTTCATACAAAAAGTGTCAAAATTCTACCTTTAGTAAGCAAATCTACAGATAGATAGGCTATTGAAACTGGACGTTACTGAACTCTCAGGACTAATTATAGAGCACTATGATACTTTAATAAAAACGTTAATTGTTTTAATGTTTTAGGCAATTGGTTATTACAATCTATCTTAAATTCAGATTTATTATGGAACTTCCAATTGTGTTATGGAAGCAATGCGTGCTATTTTTTTCAAAAACTATTCAAATATTTAAATTCAGTTTCTACAAATGGCCGTAGTTTTGAAGGTAAGCTCAAGATAGGGTCCAAAGGTCCGACTAGTACCGAGCTTTAGGTCACTGGGCTGCCGACGGTGGAATGTGGCCGGTTGTTTTGCAACAAGTTCTCCCCTCCCCTTCTAACACACACTGACCTCTCGCTCTCCGATACGAATGGACCCGAAGTATCCCGAAGTGTGGCGAAGTTCAAAAGCTTTCGCGTAACATCGTACCTTCTTCGGAAGTGAGACTGGATTCTTGCAAGTTCTGCTTGTTATTTATGCTTTTTTGATGCGGATTTGTGATAGACATTTTATTTGTTAAATAACGGAAAATCGCGCGGTTTTAACACATACCTGTCTATTTAAATTCTTTACGCGTTTATTTATAACCGTTGTGGTTTAACCGTTTTGTGGGTTTTAAAAGAAATTACTAAATGTTGTGTCCTATAACAATAATAAAGAAATACACAAGATGGACAAAATATCTAATAAAGATCATAGGGATCATAGGGATCTGGATGATCTGTTGAAGGACGTTCTAACCGGATGATCTGGAATTCATTCCTACTGGGAGGGAGGCCTGTGTTCAACAGAGGACGTTTCGTGGCTGATATGATGATGGATGATAAGGAAGGTAAAAATACTCATTACCAGACGGAATGGCGCGATGGCCGTCAATAAAAAGGTGCAAAAAGGTTACGGTAATAAAGGCTTGTAGTGACACACCAATGAATTAATGATACATTCAAGTTACATGACCACAGAGTGACGTTATTTCGCGCTTATGACGTCAGAGGCTCACGCGCAACGCTCTTGATGTGGCTTGACGAATTTAAAGGTGAAATGAAGTATTTTCAACTTGAATTTAACATTTGGTACCATAGTTAAGTAGATATCTTAAAATAATAGACCGATTTTTTTTAATTGGCTGCATTGATAGCAGCGTGGCTTGAGTATGAATTGTATATACCGGAGAAACTTTTTATCGTTTTATCAATGTTATTTAAATTCAATAAGACCGAGATATTTGTATACAATACACTATTAACGCTAAATTCCTCAAATAAATTACTATTTTCAATTTAATTCTATTATTGTAGAGTACATAGCTCTAAGTCCAAGATTTCTTAGACAAAGAATTGATCGAATGATTGATTGGAACCTGCCAATGATTTGGACTCATGGAGTCATTGTGTGATCGATGTCTGATTGCATTAAAACAATGGATGCCCTTGCACGATGGCATTGTCCCCGTTTATTGACCATACCCGGCTTTGTTTATTTCTTATAGAACATTTATTTATCTATTCAGACGGGTTTTGAATAAACATTTTTCTATTTAATTCCGAAAATGTTGAAATGGACCTTTGTTTTACATCCTGCTTTTTCCAAAATGCCTCCGTAAATAAATAGATGAAATTGAGGTCTGTCGAAGTACTATTGTTTATTGTTAGTTGGGTAAATAAACAAATATTTCCTGATCGTGGCCATCTTATGTAATTTGGAATAGTTTGAAGTCCTGACTTTAATTCATTGGACGTTATGTTTTAATGTACATAAAAAAACATAACATCACGTCTTTTATCACAGCAGTAGGCAGAGGTGCACATTATACCACCGTACAATGTAACACCCACTTTTCACTATTTATGTTATGAGTCCCATGTAATAGGGGGTGAGCCTATTGCCATATACCGGCTACAATTTCAGACTCCGGGCTACTACTAAGATTAATCCTAAATCAATAAAAAAAATATATGACAGAATGCAACTTGTATGAATGATAATGATACCATTCAGTTAGAATCAGAACCTTGTGTGGGTGCGGTGGGACTGGCCTATTTACATGTTCAATTAAATGGAATGACTTAAGAAAATATTGAAGAAGAGAAAGAAGAAGAATAAATATCACTTACATTCATTATCGTGGCTATTTCTGGCGTGTCCTCGAATCTGTTCGTTGACATAATTGTTACTTTTGGGCACATTCAGTGCACTGCGTATGCCCACAGAGGAGTTGTCCAGATGTCCAGGCCCAATCTTAGGCACATGACTGGAACAGTAAACTTCTTTGTCTTCTGTCCAGTGCTGGTTATTGTAGTATGTCTGTGGAAGAAGATAAGATAAGGTTATTTGCTGGTCCATTTTTAATATAATTAGTAAGATTGGTAATTCTTTAAAAGGTCAACAGCGCGTGAAAGTTGGACTATGGGCCTCTACATAAGAGGCGTTTTTTATAGCATAAGCCGGTAAACGAGCAGACGGATCACCTGATGGTAAGCAATCGGCGTCGCCCATGGACACCTGGAATACCAGAAGCATTACAAGTGCGTTACCGGCCTTATGGGGATAAGGAGTTTGAGGATTGTTGGGGATTCGGGGATTGGGGAGATTGGGGAAGGGGGGAGGGTAGCTGGGCCTCCGGTAACCTCACTCATACGACGAAACACAACGCAAGCGTTGCTTCACGTCGGTTTTCTGTGAGCCTTAATTTCCACACATACCATGATTTAAATTTCTAAAAAACATTAAAATGGTTGGAATAATAAAAAATGGCTAGGATTTGCAGAGTCCAATTTTGTTCGTTCCTATCCTGCCTGTAAAGTCCTGATTTGTTCCTTACAACATTGTGGTTTCCAGCGTCGATGTATTCTCCACTGCCGTGATCCAAAAGGTGGCATAACAATATTTAAATAGAGTTTAATTTCAAAAAACCCTCGTTTAAAACCATGATTCATATGAACAACAGTAAAGTTACGTCACTTTTTACTCTTTTATTGGTCAAACTGATTCATTTTACACAAATTATAGCCAACACAATGGCTGGAAACCAGTCTAACGTGACCCTCGATATTTAAGACCGTAAAATGGATCAATGGGTCATATAATGTTGGTGTTTTATGAATGGAAAACGATATGGACAGTTAATTTGTGACAAAGTGAATGTTTTTATTGGATTATTCATTGAATGGGTTTCTGTATTGTCGGTCTAATATATATTTTTCCAGTTTTATGTTTGCGTTTGTATCGATACCGTGTTTGGGTCAAAATTAAGTTCAAAATTGTAAGTACGTACCTACTTTAGTTTTTGATTCTTTAACGTTTCGTGTGTCTAAAACACAGACACAATGTATTTTCTATTGTGTTTCATATCGGTGCATTCAAGAGGTTAAGCAAAAATAGTATCTATTCTAGAGGTAATAACACCGCCTATGTACCTAACATTATGCTAGTTTTTGTTTTTGAAGGTGTAGGCAAATATTTTGGAATTCTGCTACAGCCAAATTATATCTCCAAGTGACAGATTTTCAGTCGTGGAGAACCTAACGAGTTACCGGGGCTCCGGATCGACGTGTAGGAGAAGGAACGGGGTGGTTTTAGTCAGTAAGAGTCTGACACTCCCTCTCGCCTCACCCAGACGGGAGCAGACATTCGATGATTTTCCCCACTGAAAAAAAAAGTGACAGATTTTCACGCTAAACAAGACTTCTCCTAACTCAGGATTGAAACTTGACACAATATCCTAAATAATTATAATATACTAGTAACCAATCTTAAGTAAAGTTAAATTACCTAAATAAAAACGAGAAAATTCTATACAGACAAGTGGCCTACAAAACGCTCCGCCAACAAATAGAGGTGTGTATGCATTTCCCATAACCGTGTGCGTCAGTTAACTGTTAATTATCGTTTAGATCAAACTGTTGTGCTAACCGAACAGTTAGGAACGAGAAACTGAATTAAATGACGTTGAATTCACCACTAATTGAAATATTATACCTTTTGCCTTCAAGGGTTTAAGGATTTTTAGATATCTACAAGGAATAATAGACGTTGTGCCATGGTAGTTTTAATGTTTAATTTTCTGTGTCTTTTAATGAGGATTTTCGCACTACTAGAAGCTCTGGTATAGTTTAATTTCTATAGAACAATAAAATACTTTGTTAATGTCAAATCAGTAGTCCATTAACTTATGACAGTTAAGTTGATTGGACTAATATGACTCTATGTCACTGGCGCCATCTAGCTAGCGGGAAATGATGCAATTTGTTTACGTTAACTGGTATACTTTATATGGCATTTAGGCTGGTTATTTATAGAAGCATGCATAGAAACAAAGAAAATTAATGAAATATTAAAATATATTATCAAAACAGTGAATGATAGTATCAACATTTTTTAATAATATCTGAAATGAAATTATTTCTGGCTGATACCAAATAAAAACAAGCACTAATAAACGGGCATAATGTTACATTAATATTTTATATTCGACAGAGGACGTTGTAATGGACGTCATTCAGTCATGTAATACGTGTTATGTGTATAGAGCACGTATCACTCTCTTTTAGGTTCAGCTACAGTAGGTGCGGTTGGCCAATGGATGGGATTGCAGGATGCCGTCGTTGACCTTGTATGTGTTTATTATGAGTTAGAGAGGCAGATGCGCTGATGGACTAGCTGATGGTAAGCAATTGTCGCCGCTCATGGACATTTGCAATATCAAAGAAGTTCAAAGTGCTTTCCCATCGTTTGGAAGCTTTGGGACTTCGGTAATCTCACTCACGCAGTGAAACATAACGCAAGCGTTGTTTCACGCTGGTTTTCTCTGAGGTCCTGATATTACTCTAGTAAGTTAAACTAGCCCACTTGAGCCGAAGCACGGCTCTTCCACGCAATACATCTAATTCCGATCATTAGTCTCGCCAAAACTCGAGAACGGCTGAACCGATTTGGACAATTTTGGCCTTCAAATGTTCATGGAAGTCCAGGGAAGGTTTAAAAAGTGAGAGACCAAATTTTAGGCGGAACGAAGTTTGCCGGATCAGCTATTTTTTTTAAACCGTTGCCACATATTAGGCTTTTCTTCTATGTCGTGGGTGCGTGTACAAACATACAAGTTCACATACACATCACACCCAGACCCGGAACAACAATTTGTGGATCACACAAAGTGTTGTTCCGTGCGGGAATCGAACCCGCGACAGGTTGCACGGTAGCCGGTTGCCCAGCCACCGCACCAACCGTGCAGTCGATAGCTATAGTACCTATGCGATAAAAGTTCTGAATGGAAACAGTGTATTATATATATTTTTCATTAAACCTGGTGCTAAACAAACAGAATAAGGTCATATGACACAACATCAGATCACACATAATGACTCATATTACGGCAGCTATTTACTTACATTTAATAACTGTGTAATGTGCGTGCAAATAATTATATTGTATTCTTTATGAACTTTGTCGTACGCCTTGACCTCGGTTCTTTAATGAAGTACTTGTTTGATAATAATATTATATAGGTACTTATGTTAGAATTTTGATTGTTACCCAACTTCAGAAAAATGCTGGAAGATTTTAATTGATACTGTAAACTTTATTTATATTATTATTATATTGTTAGGTTTATAATAAATAATAGCGTGCGCGGTCGCGGCGATGTCGGGCAGCCAACACTACCAATAGGTTTTCTAGGCTAGAAGAACCCCTCCATGGTTCGAAACTAGTAGAGCCTTTCTCAGTATTTTCACGTGAGTAACCCGCGATTTTTAGTTAATTATTATTGTTTATGTATGTACAGCGATTCATAGTTACGTGTATCATCATTATCATCATGTTTACCAGCTACTAGACGTCAACTGTCCCCCCTCCCTAGTGACTTCAAGATTGGGTCGTTGGAAGCAACCTCTATCTAGCGGCTTCCTTAGACGTTTATCAGATCGTCCAGTCTCACAAGCCTGGAAGTCGTTGGAGACGCCAATATGATTATGACGTCCTTTTTCTCGAAAACTTTGAAGCACGTCACATATTAGGCATACTTTGCCATTTCACCAAGAGACTGTTAACGAAAACAGCACCTATTCGTCTACACTTCCCGTTCTTATTTACATTATAATTTTAAATGCAAGTATTTACTGAGACATTCCTCAATGTACCGCTAATACTTTTAAATACACAATTAAACGCAAAACGGTTTAACTAATGAATGTCCGTGAATCTCATGACTTTAATGCACATTTTTCTGCTAACTCTCTTTTAAATATTCATACTATTTATTTGGAGAGATTCTAGAACATAGTTAGGAGTGGAAAGGATAACTTAAAAATGTGTATGAAATAAGCCGTAAGGATCCTCACTCTGTAATTTTTTCTCATTCTTGACCTCATTGGATACGAGATCAAAATCATAATATACATTTTTATGGCATATCCGGTAAACGAGCAAACGGATGGTAAGCAATTGGCGTCGCCCATGGACACTTGGAACACCAGAGGCGTTACAAGTGCGTAACCGGCCTTTAAGGGATTAGGAGTTTGAGGATCGTTGGGGATTCAGGAATTGGGGAGATTGGGGAAGGGGAGGGTAATTGGGCCTCCGGTAACCTCACTCACACGACGAAACACAACGCAAGCGTTGCTTCACGTCGGTTTTCTGTGACGCTGTGGTATCACTCCGGTCGAGCCGGCCAATACGTGCCGAAGCATGGCTCTCCCACACTTAAAATTTTGAATCAAATTCATATGTACATTTGTAAGAATTGTTATTAACTGGCTCTAAGTTCCTGTAACATCACTAGTAGCTACTTTGGCTGATGCACCGTGGAATTTGAGGAACCAAACCTGTCATAACCTGTGACACGTTAAGCAGCAATTAATCTGAACCAGGACCTGTCTTAGTCATATTTATAAACGCAAGACAAACGAAACAGTACTTTATATTAACTAATTCATTTAAAAACAAGAATGGATATTACGAACATCTTTTTATAGCCGGATTTTATAAAAATTGTGGCAAAAAGTTTCAAGATGTTAGAGGTCGGATAAATGCCAACTAGTGATTTCTGAAGGTCGTGAAGATGCGGCATTACAAGGCCGGGCAGAGACTAGGAAATAGCCACTCTGTTTATCAATATGTAAACATGAGAAACTGGTTTCATTGGCCGTTTTGATTATCAAGCTATTTTTGTAAAAGCTTTTGCATCATTTTTGTTATATTTAAAAATAGTGTTGTTACAGTTTTTCCTGATGGGAGTACGTAGTACAAATCTGATGGTTCACCGTGATGACGTGAGAGTAGTAGAGAAGGAACAGTATACTGTGACGTAATTGGTAAGTCGCCTAGCCTTGTTTACATTGGTAAACCAGCCGCAATCCTGGCGTTTTGCCAACTGGTCGATACTGTCCAGGCCCTTATCAGTTACAAAAGACCACACAAACAAAATCCAAGAACGGATTCAATTCTCGTACGGATTTTTACGAAAAATACCAAAGGGTTATTTTGGTATCCTCAGGGATGGTGTTTAACAATGGCATAAAATCTATATACTTAATATACAAAAATAAATCATGGTACAATCATGTAAAAATATTTAAAAACGTGAGGAAAATATACGTAATTATGAAATTATAATTAAAAACTCACCTTCAAAGTCAACTTGGTCCCGCAGACGGCACATTTGAAGCAGCCACTATGGAAAAAGGTGAAATCCTTCAACGGACCGACCCTATCCACCTGATACACAATCTCGTTGCAACGAAAGCACGTACTTTCATAAAAATTCGGTCGATACATTATTACTCATTTATTGTTCTATCACCTCATACTAAACATCACTTGCACTTCAACACTTCACTGACACTTTATATTACACTCATTCGGGCACCTGGAATTTAATAACTTTTTGTAAGTAAAGAAAAATAAGATTTAATTTATGGTATCATACACTTTTTAAAAAAACAAGATTCGTTCGCGGCTTTTTGTTCTCTTCTTTTTTTAAAATTGTCTTTTGACAATGATTTGTTATGAAAACTGTGTAAAATTAAAATTACAGATTAATTAATCGATCTTATTTCGACTGACTCAAAATGAGTAATTCAAATTCAAAATATGACTCTTCGAGTAATGACAAACAATATTGACAATCAATGCTAAGATTTTTTTTTCTAATTCATAATTCAAACTTTAACGCGGTTAATAAAAAAAGGTTTTATTGTTTTATGTTGTGCTGTTGTTGATCCAATTCTGAATACGTTTTGTTACTACATATTTAATTTATTTTTATTACTTATAATACATTAAAATTAAATCGTGATGTATTTAAAATAAATAAGCACAGTAGTAAAAATAGTATGACTCACTAAACTCAACTCGCAGTTAAATCTGCTTTAATATGCATTTAAATAAGTACAGTATGGTAACCAAATTCATCGTCCCCTTAGTGGACACGCGATTATATTGATCGTGAAACACCCTTAGTAAATGACCACTACGGTTCAGTGACCCCGTCATTCATAACATTAATCAAATATAAATTAATCGTTCAAGGTTGGTATGTGTAATAGTAGTTATTAATGTAACAGTTTTAGTTCTATCCTAGACTTGAAACAGTTATTGAGTTTGTCATAAAAATAGGACTTTATTTAATGTAATACTTTATTTCCGAGGACACATGAAAAAGGAATGTCACGCTGGTTTGGACATGTAGAAAGGATGGATGAAAGTAGAGTAACAAAAGAAGTATACAGAGCGGATATGAATGGGCCCTCGGTAGAGGGCGCCCTAGACGGACATATAGTGACCAGGGCGCTTACTCTTGAAACCAATCTCAATGTCAATGCAATTTCAATCCAATATGATCTCAATAATTATTAAATGTCAACACTATACAACCACAATCTTAGCTGTTACAATAGCATTCAGAGTACGGAATATAAAGACAAACTCAATACCATTTAGTTCATTCAATATCTACGCAATACGGATGCAATGGGCTCTAGTATTGCAACTCAAGAGTACGAAATTTCACAATACCAATGTCGATCGATCGGAATTGGATTCAAGAGTAAGCCCCCAGATTGGCGATATATTAAAGAAGGGCCAAATTAAAAGTACCCTTAACCGACGAGGATGCATGAAAAGATTGATGACTGTTGATGAAGTGAAAGAGGTATGTAAGAATCGTAGTAATTGGCGTTCCTTAGTCTCTGCCTACCCCCATGGGAGACAGGCGTGAAGTTATGTATGTATGTGACACATCCTCCAAAATAATGGCGCCATTAAGCAATTTTCTACATGATTTCCAAAGTAATTTTGGTTATACAGGTATACTTGGGCTACGGAGACCACATACCATCAGGTGGATTATTGCTACCTACAGCAGTATAAAGAAAATCGTGATATACGTACTTATGTAATGTATAAGTAGTCTTCAGTTTTCAATTAGACATAATATAACATCACGCCTTTTATTCCCGAAGGTGTAGGCAGAGGTGCTCATTACGGCACTTAATGCTATGTACAACGTTACCCCCACTTTTCACTTTTTAAGTTATGAGCCCTATGTAATAGGGGGTGAGCCTATTGCAGTATACCTACTGCAATAGGCTCACCCCCGGTAGGGCACAATTCCAAACCACGTGCTACTACTGAATTTTCTTAAAAAACCCAGTAATACTTTGCCCGACCCGGGAATCGAACCCCGAAACCCTTTGCCCGTCAGTCGCACTTGCTACCACTGGGCCAAAGAGGCAGTCAATTTTCAATTGGAGTAATATAATAAACTTGGTTTAACATTTTATCCTTTTGGAACACAAGATCAAAAATCTTGACTATGTTTTCTGAACATATTCTGATATTCTGAACACTTTCCACAGCATATCGTCCAGCCATTGATGCGTTGCATCACTGCGGTTGTAAATTTTCGCAACGAATGCCGTTCCTCATACTTGGAGGCTCTACGCCGGCTAGTTGCGTGCTGCCTCTGGGGTTGTATGGCGCAAATCCTAAGCGGAGTAGAGGTATTCAGAAAAAATGAGTTTGTTCAAATCCATGTATCTGGATCATTGAAGTTATTGAAGGTCTATAATTATGTATTTGGACGGCAAAATTCAAAATTGTTTATATTTGTTAAATGTGCGGGATTTATTATGTAATGGGATTTTAGAGACGAGTAGAAGATAATTACTTCCAAATACTATTCACACATAACATTTAATTACCCTCCCCTTTCCCAATCTCCCCAATCCCTGAATCCCTAACGATTGACTAACGATCCCGCACTTGTAACGCCTCTGGTGTTCCAGGTGTCCATGGGCGACGCCGATTGCTTACCATCAGGTGATCCGTCTGCTCGTTTACCGGCTTATGCCATAAAAAAATCATATGAATTATATTATTTATTGATTTCTCTTTTCTTCTTTAATCTGCTAAATATTTAATATTTAGCCGCCCCTATATTGACAGTTGCACAGTTGTTTTGTGCATTACACCCAATTCTATAATCTAATCTCGCTGAACTTTATAACTTAGGCCACACATCAAAGTAATCGGTAAAGTATTGGAACGTGCAAGCGTAATGATACCCTGCCTTAGTATTTATGTGTTCCATACTATTAAATGGTCGCAGCAAAAACTGTGGCAATTATGAAAACTACGCACTAGTTTACAGGTTAACGGTGTTGGTAGCACGATATTGGCATACATTACTGACTTTTTTTTTTGAGGGGGGAAAATTATCCAATGACTTCTCCCGCCCGGGTGAGGCGGGAGGGAGTGTTAGACTCTTATTATAAAAACCACCCAGTTTCTACTACTGCACTTTGAGCCGGAGCCCCGGCAACCCGTTATGTCTTCCGCGGCTCATACAGTACTGACTTAGCATTACAATAAAATATTCGCTGAAATAGACTTTTGATAAAAATAGTAAAGGGTAGTTAAAATAATAAATTCCTTTACTATGTACAAAAAATGTGAAATAACAATGTCTCTCGTCGTCGTCCCTTTTACGCTTTCACACATAAAGTATCTACTGCATTGATTTTGATAATTTTTTTTTTATGGCATAAGCCGGTAAATGACCAGACGGATCACCTGATGGTAAGCAATCGGCGTCGCCCAAGGACACCCGAAACACCAAAGGCATTATAAGTGCGTTACCGGCCTTTTGGGGATTAGGAGTTTGAGGATCGTTGGGGATTCAGGAATTGGGGAGATTGGGTGCATTCATGCCGAAGCATGGCTCTCCCACACATATTTTTACGTATTATTAAAACGTATGGAGATAGAAATGGTTGTAATTTTACTCGAAATAGGTACAGTCGAAAGTTAATAATAATTTAAAAAGAAGCGGCATTTCAGTACTTACTTATTTTTAGAATGAATAATATGTGAAATGTTTTGGCTTTTATCAAGCACTGTTGCTACTTAGCAACCTGCAATCTGTAATCTTACAGGTGTATGTTAAATATACACTTTTGAAATCCGGGTCAAATATACTAAAAATAAAAACAAGATAGACTTTTGATTTTAAATGTGACATTATTGAAACGGTGAGAATATTTTTAAAATATTTTTTTATTCTTTATTAATACATTTATGTTGTACATAATATTAATGTCAATCTTTTGTAAATTATACGTCGAGACTCTAGAGGCACAAAAGTCCGTTACCAAGTCGAACAAAAGAAGGGCACGTGATATTCTTTATTTGAAACAGTTCAGGGCATTATTGACCATCTAAGAACGATCTGAGTCTAAAACTTTAATGATTTTGTTGTGTGGAAACTGTGATTTGTATTACCGTATTAAGGTGCCGACAACTGTACGAAGGACACTTTAATAATTTATTTAATTAGTCAATTTTATGGTTAAACAACATAATTTAAAATCTGATTAAATTGCCATGATAAAAGTCAATTAACGCTGACCAATTCCCATGATAATGAATAAATAATTAACATAATTTATCTTCGCAAAACACGTATTAAAATTACATAAAAACAATATTAATTTTATAGCAAAAGTATATTTAGAAATATATTCATATAAAAGGTGTTTTCAATAAAACTTGCTAATCTAAGTAGGTAGCACTTTACAGACCATAAAGTCAAAAATAAAGGTTTTCTGCCTACTATGAATAATATTAAGAATTATAAAATGTTGCGAACAAGCCATAAAATAACACACATTTGTTATGTGGAGATAAAAAAGGTGCGAAAATGGAAAACTATAATAAAAAGTCATCACGGTTTGTCTCAGGTTTGCACCGTAACCATGCCCAGACATTCCTAGATTACATATCATAACATCACACCTTTTATCCCCGAAGGAGTAGGCAAAGGTGCACATCACGGTACTTAATGCCACTGTACAATGTAACACCCACTTTTCACTATTTCTGTTATGAGTCCCATGTAATAGGAGGTTAGGCTATTGCCATATACCTTTTTTTTTTTTTTTTTTTTTTTTAACGTGTGGAAATCCTCATGGATACCCTTTGTCTAGACAATGAGCGTCAGACAGCAGGTTATGTCGGACTCTTACCGACTAAAACCACACAGTCAATCCCAGAAAACAATGAGAGAGTCACTGGGTACTCGAATGAACGAACTCACCTGCGACACTCAAATTATGTTACTACCTCCTATCGTTTCGGTGTTAAATTCAACGGCGATTCCTACCGCGCCGCCTTTGTCTCCGAGTTGGGTCTATCCTCTCTCGATCTCTCTCTGCAGTTTCCTTCTGAAACATAACAGTTTCACAGAAGGTGACTACTGCTTGCCAAGCTGTTGGATCTGCTAACATAGCTGAGATTACAGTCGGTAAGCAAAGGTTGTGGCCGATTATTTCAACCAAAACACGTCGCTCGCCAAGCCATTCAGGACAATCCTGAAGCGTGTGTTGAGCAGTGTCTCGATCATCTCCACAATGATGACATCTAGGTGTGGCTTCACGGCCTATTCTATTCAGATACTCACCAAAGCACCCGTGGCCGGTAAGAATCTGAGTAAGCCGATAGGTTATGCGGTCACTCCTCCTGAACCATGCTTCAAAGTTTGGTAAGATAGCTTCAACCACTCGTTTATGACCAAATTGAACCTCCAACCGCTCACGCCATTTTTGCAGAGCGCTATTCCGTTCTTGTCGCCTCAGTAGTTCAAAAGCTCTCGGAGGAAAATTGTCTCCATTATGACGTATCTCGCGAATTTGATGGTAAACTTTTGCATCCATTTCTGCCAAAATGTCTAGAGGTGGAAAACGTGCAAGGAGTGTAGCTGCCTCAAAAGAAATGGTCCTATATCCTCGAACAATTCTAATAGCTACTTTACGTTGAATATTGCCATATACCTAGCACAATTCCAGGCTCCGTGCTACTACCTACTAAGATTATTTTTAAATCCAGTATTATTTTGCTCGACCCGGGAATCGAACCCGATACCCCATGTCCGGCAGTTGCACTTTCGACCACTCGGCCAACGAGGCAGATGGGCGATCTACATACATACTCGTGATAAACCTAAAAGATAGCAGTTTTAATTGTTCAGATTTATCAGAAAAGAAAAATCAGAATCCATTACGATTTTCCAACAACTTTACGTAATTGAGAATAATATATTGTGTATCGTATTTTTATCGTTTTTCCCACGGAACCCTATTCAATACTATAGAAAAAATGATTTTGAAAGCGACATTAAACAGTAATGGACGTAGGAGCAGTTTTTGGCCAGCGTTGGTCAACGGCTCGGCGGGCGGCCGTGGGCGATGCGTGGGCGCATCAATGATCCTAAAAACTACTTTTACTTTAGATTTCTTAATGTAATCTGGTATTGTACACGGACAGGTGTAGTGTTATTTATGTTTGATGATACTATCGATGGGAAAGAGCCCAAGGCGGCTTAGAAGTATTTGGATTGTTATGCAAGAGTATCTTGTTGGTTTAACTGGTCGGAAGCTTAGTAGAACAATCTAGATTGGTACCCAGGCAGAATAAAATTTGCAGGTCCTATAGTCTTAGGGTGAGAAGCAATATTCTCTAAAATTTTCGGTGGCCTTACTGCGATCTAAGTAATCTGCCCAGCTTGTAAATAACGGCCAATATCCTCTTTGTTTCAGGGGGAAAATGATCCAATGGCTTCTTCCGCCTTTGGTGAGGCGAGTGGGTCAGACTCTTACTAAGTTAAGGCTATATCTAGAATACATCAAACTAAATAAATAAAATAGTATTCATTCTGCATTCTTCAAATGATATCTTTTCGGAACACACTAGATTACCAATGCCCTGAAATACCACAACTATCTCAGAAGAACAATGCCATTGTTCTCTTATCAATCGTACCTACACTCTAACAATTTGAAACTAAACATCAAATCAACAGCCTATAATTGCCCACTGCTGACCAAAGGCCTCTTCTCGCACGGAGAAGGTTTGAGCATTAATCACCATGCTTGTTCAATGCGGGTTGGCGATTTCAAACTTTTAATTAGAAATTATAAGCCCAGGATTCCTCACGATGTGTTCCTTTACTGTTTGTCAGTGGTGTCTAGATAATCTTAGAAAGTACATACATATAACTTGGAAAAAGGTACATTGGAACTTGCCGTTGGAAGATTTCGTACCCGCACCCTCATGCAAGAGAAGCGGGCGTCTTAAACCTCCGGGCTACCACGAGAACAACTCATTCTTTATGGTTTAAATAATTTGTCATTAGAACACACTAGATTACGTAACCAATGCCCTGAAATACCACAACTATCTCAAAAAAACAAAACCAGAACTGTTTTCTTATCAAACGTATCTAAACCTAAATAATTTCAAACTAAACTAGGGTAAATACCTAGATAGTGTCGTTAGTGGTGGCACCACATGTTACCATCATTCACCACCATTCACCACCACTTGCCACTCACCGAAGTATGGTCATGAGTGTGATCCATATTCATGAGCCATGTAAGGCTTATCGCTTTATATTTGCATAGTTGCCGTCATATAGTGATCTCGTTTAGGCATAGTGATGTGCTGTGTAGTATCGTAGGCTTCATTAAATAGTTCGGTTAAATGGTTGAGTTAAGAAATTTTTTTTGTATGCCCATCTGTCAAATGTTAACTAAAAATCGCGGGTTACTCACGTGAATATACTGAGAAAAGCTATAATAGTTACTGTTACAGTGAATGAGTCAGATGTTATCGTGAAAGCCAATGGGATTCTTGTGCACAATAAAATTGTCGATGGTCATAGATATTTTTAAGGAAATTGAGAATTCAAAGAAGTCACTAAAAGTCAGAGAAAATACATAGATACACTTACAGTTAAAAAAACTTCAAAGTCTGTAGAACAAGTTAAACTTAAGCAATTCTTTGTACAAGGATGATAGAGATGTCTACTAAAACGCACTAAAATGTAATTGAAAAAGTCGCCATCATCATCATATCAGCCATAAGAGGTCTACTGCTGAACATAGGCCTCCCCAATGACTTCCAGACGTGCTTGAAAAAGTACCTATTTCATATAGGTCACATTCCTTATATAAATAAAAACTATAAGAACCACCATACTACAATTATTTAGTTCGATTTTTACAATTGGTCGTACGACCGTGTCGCATCACTAGCAGGTTGCGCACGCGCATAGTAGTCGCCATTGTGGTGGTATGCAGTTTGCCCACATCCCAGTTATAAGGCGAAGGTAACCGAACGACTTACGAATGCTGGCATACATTAGCTGTACATACATTTCTAGAAATTATTTCCTTCGTTCATAGAATGTGTGTTGTGAATTATTTTGAAAAAAAATAAAGATGATAACAGAAATCTATTACCAGCGGTTTCCATGGCATGGTCAAACGTAATAAGTAGTCTCACTTTTCGGTGTTCTGACTATCGTCAAAATAAAATATACCAAAAAGTCCCTCTATCGTGACATAAAAGAAAGATAAATACTCTTTGTAAGGATTTAAACTAACGATGAAGTTTTCTGAGTATTAAATAAAATGATTTGATTTAATTTTAAATGATTAAATCATCAAATCGATTGCGATCAAACGATGCAAATATGCAGAAAAAAATCACGAAAAAAGTTATTTAATCTACATTTTTTGCAAAATTTATGGCTTCCGCTCCAAATGCATGTAATATGTATAACATGTTAGATAGTTTAGAACGTCCAAATGAATAAAAAAGTATATTAATAAGAACGATTTATTTTTTAAATATTATTACATCTTTTGCCTGCGGTTTCGTTCATATTAATACATGATGTAATATCTATTTCATGTCATCTCTTTTAGATTTTATATTCATAAGAGAATATCTTAAATTTAGCGAATAAAATGTGTGCTTAACCCCTCGAGCGCCCTTAGGACCACCCGGTGGATCATAAGAAAAAATGCTCCATGCTGCTTTCTCTTTTATAAAATGTATTATTAATGTTTTGTTTTAATTTTGACTGTATTTTTTATTTCTATTGTAATGATCCTTGTTTTCGTGGGCCAATGGCCAAATAAATGCATTTTCTTTCTTTCTCCAAATGTCACGTGTGCACCCGTTGGATCATAAGGAACGTGGACGCTCGACACGGGTTAAATCAAAATTGGGCAGTACACTTCGCTCAACTCCAGTATTCATGAGACCTGGGAATCAAATGTCAGATCCCTTACTCGGTAATCGCATTTAGGGTCAGTCGACTGACGAGGCAGCGATTGCTATTTATTTTATATTAAAGCTATACTTAGTCGCTATTTGAAGTCGGTCAAATAGTACCCTACAGCAAAATCCATTATAATCACCCAGTTTTTTGACATTTTTGCTTACGAAATATCAGAAATTATGTTCAAAGAGAGCAATTAATATCCTTCATAATATTATTTACAATGTTTTATAAATAATCGTTGAGCAAGAGTTGGTCAATATCCGGCATTATATTGAATGCAAAATAATTTATTATCTACCAAAGACCCTGACATTTTTTTAAATATCTTTTTATCGTGTCTGTGATTTTCATTCAACAACTTGTAAGTTTGAAGGGCAAGCTTTAGTTTACAAAACTAAACGGTGTTTGTCACTACATAGTATAAAACAAAGTCGCTATCCGCCGTCTGTCTGTCCCTATATATGCTTAGATCTTTAAAACTACGCAACAGATTTTGATGCGGTTTTTTTAATAGATAGAGTGATTTTTAAGGAAGGTATATGTATAATACATACATATTGCGTGCAAAGCCGGGGCGGGTCGCTAGTCACCAATGAAACTAGTAGGTATAGTATGTAAATAATATTATAGTATTTTTCACAATATACGCTGTAATCTTAACGATATTTAGGAATAATGACAGGAAAATAAAATGAATAGTTTTTTAAACATGGAATGGAATGGAAGAAGATGACCAAGGAAGAGATGTTAAGAATGATATGAAAGAGGAAGGAGGTGTAGATAGGATAACGTTTGATAGAGAAGAACTGAAGAAGGAGGCGTGTTACGAGGGCCCTAGGCCCCAAACAACTTGAGATTAGGGCAAGAAGATGATGAAAATAATGAATTGCAATAACGAATAATGGAAGAAGTTAATGAACAACCGGGATTTTATCAGAAATTTAATATAATCAATGTGAAACATAAACATCAACCCAAAGGTCGAAATAAAATCAGACTGTCTTATTACAGATTGTTTACTATTATTCTATAAAACTGTTTAGAGGTACAAACCAGTTTTGATGTGGTTTACTGGTTCCGATAAGTTACATAATCGACAAGTTCTCACATATGTATGTATCGTGAAGGAGAAGAATTAAAGTTAAGGCATTATTATACTTTTTTATTTGAAATGGGAATATGTGTAAATAAATGACGTTCATTGTTCAAAATCTATCGATAAGATGTCTGTTGTATCCATCGTGGTATCCATAATGGCAAAATCAAATATTATTCTATTCTATAGACATTTTTTTATGTAATAGGAGGCAAACGAGCAGACGTATCACCTGATGGTAAGCAATCAGTTCCGCCCATGTACACCCCAAGGAGACACAGTTGCGTAGCCGGACTTTTAAAAAGGAATACGTTCTTTTCAGTTAGGAACTACATATATTGGGACATAGAAAATATTTGAATAGGAATTCGAAAGGATATTTAGAAAAATTGATGTAGAAAATAGAATGAGATTAATTTACATACATCATAGCATTTGTATTAGGCACTTTGATTGTTTAAAGTTATTTATTAATTTGTGTCAAATTATTTAGATTGTGGTACAAGATTAAAGTTTTAATAATTTTTTGAGTTTTTTAGTAACAATCTAAACACCAAAAATTGTCTTACAATTTATTTTGCAAAATTTTTTGAAGCATTACGTAATTACTGTATTAAATAACGCTATATATTTATATGAGTGTTTTATATACATAATGCATGTTTAATGTATAAAATATTTTCCGCATTGATTATTTATCGGCTATCTAGATAGACTGTTTTAAAACTAGACTTGAATGCTTACGTCATTCACTCTCACTTTGAAATGGACTTTTTTACAACCTTTTTTATTTTGATAGACTATTGAATAACTATTTTAACTAGACATCTTAGTTGGTTGATGATTGGGAAGTTCCGGTAAGGTTAAATCAAAGAGAAACATTGTAATAATGAAGATATTACTTAAGTACGATTGCAGGCCCTATATTCAGTATCTTGTTGTTGATGTGATGATAACAAATTGAAAGAAGTAGGTAAGTTAAACAGCTTTAATGAATTTGGCATATATTATGAGATAAGTCGGTAGACGAGCAGACGGATCACCTGATCGTAAGCAGTCGGCGTCGCCCATGGACACCTAAACACCAGAGGCGTTACAAGTGCGTTGCCGGCCTTTTGGGGATTAGGAGTTTGAGGATCGTTAGGGGAGGGTAATTGCGCCTCCGGTAACCTCACTTTTTTACATAAATAAATATTGTACGTAGAGCACGTATGAAGTTAAGGAATAGTGTTGTAGACCAAACTTACTTATGAACTGCAGCCAAGAAAAAGTATTAAGTACACATAAGTAAACATAATGTTGGTTTAAGATAGGACATCAAAACTGGAATGAAGGTCTGTACTGTTATTTCTAATTTTGTACTAAAGGGTAAGATTACTACTACCCAATATCAATGTGACTTTTTCCGAGTTATATGTACTTTCTAAGATTATTTAGACACCACTGACAAACGGTGAAACCTGGGCTTATAATTTCTAATTCTAAGTTTGAAATCGTCAACCCACATTGAGCGAGCGTGGCGATTAATGCTCTAACCTTCTCCGTATGTGAAGAGGCTTTGCTCAGCAGTGGCTGTTGTGATGATGATGATTACTACAACCCATAATAATATATAGAATTTTAAAATACAACATAACATAATAACATAACATCGCCTTTTATCCCCGCAGGGGTAGACAGAGGTGCACACAGAAGTAACACCCACTTTTCACTATTTATGTTATGAGTCCCATGTAATAGGGGGTGAGCCTATTGCCATATACCGGGCACAATTCCAGACTCCGTGCTACTACCAAGTTTTTTTTAATAAAACCAGTAATACTTTGCCCGACCTGGGAATCGCCCGGCAGTCGCACTTGCGACCACTCGGCCAACGAGGCAGTCTCTTTAAATTGTAATTTCAAAATACAAATTATTCAAAATCATATTCAGTAGTACCTCTAGTATTTGCAATCGAAGGCTACAATCAAATGTGTGAATTAACTAAACGTATCTAAAAACAGTGGGAGTGCGCCTCAATGAGCATCCACAATTTGCAACATTGCCATTACTTGCAAAACAAATTCTATGCGTTTAACGTCTTCGTGATAAGTGCTTGTGACATACATACATACATGCCTATATATCATATTACATATCAACAGCCTGTGACAGATCTCTATTGGGCTGTCCACTACCGGAGTGACCACTACTATAGGTTCTAGTAGAAATCACTATACTTAAGTGATAAGACCGCCTTTGTGCCCATTGTCACTTTTATTTATGTTGTTATATCGTTTTTCTGTATTTACTATATACAGGGTATAAATGGATCGCTTTCAAAACGCAAAGAATTTTTTTTTTACAATATAAATCGTCTTTGTTTTCGTGTTATTCGTGCTATATCAGCCTAGAGCAGTTGATTACAATTATTATTAGGTACTTATAAGAAACATTTAATTCCTTACTTTTATATTTTTTATATTATTACCTTAACACATAACATAACATCACGCCTTTTATCTCCGAAGGGGTAGGCATAGGTGTAATGTGCATAATGTACATTATTACAATGTAACACCCACTTTTCACTATTAATGTTATGAGTCTCATGTAATAGGGGGTAAGCCTATTGCCATATACCGGGCACAATTCCAGACTCCGTGCTACTACTGAGAATTTTATGAAAAACCCATATTACCTTACTATTAAAATAAAACTTAGGCGTTTTTCGGGAGGGTTCCGTTTACCCTGTATTATAAATGGTGTACAATAAAGATTATTCTATTCTATTCTACCGGATTATGGACCTCCTCTACATAAGATGAGTTTGCCACGAACTCCACGCTTAGCAGGCGTGTTAGGCGCAGTTTAAAAGGTTCAGGTATATCAAAGAACGAAACCCAGTCTCAGTTAAATGTCAACTTGCTAAGTCCCTTATGGTCGAATTATATATTTTATTACAATATATGTGGATCGATTTTTGACATTTATCACAAACGAAGCTGATTGAGATATGTTATAATGTCTGTGGGCAGAGAAAGGATAGTGAAAAAAGTAATGAAATTGTAATTGAGAAATGTATGAACCAACAAAACTATATACCTAGAGACAATTGTATTGTGAACCTGATTGAAAAGGAGTAACCTATGGAGTTTCTTGCTCGTTCTTCTCCATAGGATTGTACACCTTGGAATAAGCAAATAGTTTCACTTTTAAATTTTTTGTTGACGTACAAAAGTGCCTTGCTAATTGAAATAAAAAATTTTGACTTGGACTTGTATTCTATTTTACCATCAGTAGTGGTAGTAAGTAAACCTTTGTTATAGGTAAGTTTGTATAGATTCTTGCATGTATTTATGCGGGTGATAAGGAATTTTATTGGCTTATATTGTTTCTTGTATATGTGTTTCTATGGCGTCCGACTCAAGGTCGGTTGTTGCTCTTAAGTCTACCTCATAAAAGTCAACTATTCGGCGTTTCTCGTGAGAATTACTTGCATACGATTGACTCTGACTCAATCATTACGACTTTCAATTTTGTATTTAGGTCTGAACTCAATTTTGTTACTTAAGATTTTTGGTAAAATTATTTTTTATATGTTCTCATTTTTTTGCTGGTGTTACAAAATCTCAACGTAACGGATAACAACTGTTGCAAGAATGTGCACAGAGATACAACAGATACTAACCTGAGTTAACCTTGTAAGGACGTCTAACTTAACAATTCTAACATAACTGTAAAGCCTTGAGCAACAGAAACAGTTTCCAAAACACAATAACAAAACTCTAATTCATTAAAACTGAAAAAAATAACAAAAAAAAAATACTCGGCACAGGTCAATAGTTTACACATCCAAACCTATTCCGTACAGCCAGAAACGTCATGTAAACGTCAAAAACAGTATACACGCGAGATAGAAGAAGCAACTAAAACCATTTTCCACGAGAACAGTCCATTGGGTCTCACAGCACAATACACACGGTTAACGGAAACATCACAACGCAACGGTACATTAATAAAAAAAAGTTTGTGAGAAAAAAATAATAAAAAAAGTAAACGAACGAATCTTGTTTCTTTTTTTCTCATTCGATATTTGAATTAGATTCACAGACACCTGTCGGGTAGGTCATTTACAGTGTCGTTGCGGGCGCGCGGCTCACGCGGGGCACGGGCGAGAACTGTCCGCAATTGTTTACTGTAGGTTCGCCGTCGACTCTACAAAGAGCCTTTCTGTTTAAGCGTTTCGTTTGTAGATAACTTACTGGCGCCTCTGTGAGGACATTAATATCATATGAAACTTAAGTTTCGATTTAAGCTTACAATATCCAACATATTCATTTCAATAATTTTAAAATACATAGTTGAATAACCAAAATGTCTTTAATTTTTTTTTATTAAATACAATCGTAATTAATATATGTAATTGTTTTGTGTACTATAGTAAAAAAATAAAAACACGAATTAATGAAATCAATTCATTCACACATAATGATAACTTCATTATGTGTGAATGAATTATTATTAATCGTCCCTGCGGGACTTTACCCGAACTACAATTAGATTGAACTTCATACAATATTAAATGTTATTCTTTCTGTGATAAAATTCCTTTTAAATATTCTAACAGTTTATTTCGAATTATGATAAATATGTATGGGAGAACGATTACAGTTTATTATTTAACTAATCAATACACTAACGAGAGAGACTTTCAAGCTTTAAAAAGAAAGAATGGGCCAAGAGTACTTCCTTGTGGAACTCCTAAATTTAGATACTGATAATTTAAATTTTTTTACAGTTGATTTCATTTTATTGATCAATATTTTTTTTAATCATATACCAATTTCGTTAATTTGTCAATTGTATTATTATTTCTGTAACAACATGACATTTTTAATAAAAGAAAGTGGTATAACTTATCACAAGCTTTAGTTTATACATAAAAGTATTAAAGATCATTTAATCTCTTCGTTAACGTTAAATCTTTTGACGTTTTTTCCAATATATTAAAGTGAATTAATTAAAGTAAGAACTTAAATTGAATACGCCGCGGTGCAAAATTAATTCATTTGTAATTTGTAATATCATAATCGCAAATTTGCAATTATTCACAAATTGTCGCTCCAACTCTGATCAATCTGCATAAATATGGATTTAGATGTATTTTAAGTGAATCTACGACATGAGAGAAATTTTTAAAAAGCGGTCGTATTGAGAACCTCCTCCTTTTTTTGAAGTCGGTTAAATTCGGTCAACGCATGCTTATGTGACACACGCTTTCATATAAAGAAATCAAAAGAGCCAGTGTGTTTCTAAACTGGCTTTCTTCTTTTTTTTGGGTTTAATATTTGAAGTTTACCTATTTTACCATCTGTTACCCAACACTCTATGGCCAAATGGTAGACACGGCAGTGTGGCTAGTCGGCACATCGGGCATTCCGACCGACATCGCCCGCCGGCGAAAGTAAACTTTACCAATCTTACGCGAGCCTCTTCACACACAACCCACAACACATTCTAAACTCCCTCCCTTCCAAATAAAGTCGAATTTCCTATAACAACAAACTAGCTTCTCCATCAACACGTGATAAGGTGATATGAACTTTGTTTTATAGGATTAAGGTAGGTTTTTGTATAGTTTCTGAAGCAGGTATTGTAAAATGATGGTCAAAGTATGGTGGACGGTGAAATAATGCCCCGTAAGGCCCAGGGATTCGTTTCTTATTGTGTTTAATTGTATGTTAATAGTGTGGTGCGATGCCCTTACAGTAAAACTTTCTGATTAAGAAATGTATTACTGGTCTTGTAAAGTTTATTCCTCTTCTTCTATACTTGGCTTCAGTAATATTGAATTTTCAGTAATTATACAAATTAGATATGACTAAAATTTTACTAAACAATCCAACCCAGTACTGCATAAGCAGTTTTAATTTGTAGGTACAAAAAATTGTTGTTATTTTTAAAATCTTTATATTAAGTATAATATAGGGATCATCTTAGAAACCATAATGAACTCCGTAATGGATAAATAACTGTATTGCAGTTTATATTGTTAAATAATTCCAGAAAACCGGTCGCAAGTTTCCCTATATAAAAGACATCAACGAGTGGGGAAATACATTTCTGTAAATATGACACAATTTGAAGTCTATTGTGGTTTCCAATAACTTTGGTAAGTACCGAAAGACAAAAGTATTCACTATTCATTACCGGATCCTAAATAATTTGTAGATCACATAAATATTATTTAAATCAAACTTGTAACTTTATCAGGCAGCCATCTCCTTATTCTTAAGCTCAAATGTTCTTAAGCTCAATCTCGTATTTTCCACATGTATCGAGCTTATCCCGGAGACCAAGGCCGACTCCAGAATTCCCGGGAATAAACCCTTCCTACCTACACACCTAAAATAACGAGATATATTATTATGTTTTCGGTTTACTCACGTAATTATTTGACGAGGAACTCGACTAGTTTCAAGCCACACTAGAGGCCCATATTCATGAGTATTTTGCGACCCGCGACGCGGCGACTGTCGCGCTGCTACTGCTAGCTATGAAACTAGTCGAGTTCCTTGTCAAGTAATTACGCTAAGAAGCCGAAAACATAATAATATATTTAGAATTTTGAATAGTCAGTCAGTCATCCTTAAACACTGACTTTAGCCTCTATCGTCTCTGCTAATACAGCTTAAGGACGTATTTTTATTAAACTTTATTCAAGTTAGATTAATTAAAACGCCTATGCTATATATCACTCACTATCATAAAATTTAATGATCATATTTCTTTAACAGTCTTACATCTCCAGTATCTACAAGAACCAGTGTGTCTACTTCATTCCTTGCATTCCTGGCTGGAAAATTGCAACAAACATTCTAACCGCATTTCCTCACTCCAAGCTACATGGCGATCATCTGCGATTACAGTTCAATTACCTTTTAATTAAATTAATACGTTCTAATTAGTGCAGGATTCTTTGATTATCTCGGTGTTTCTTGCTGAATATTTGTCGACTGTTTGTTCAATCTGTTTTTTAATGTAAATGATATAAAGTATGAAAATCAATACACTAATCTTTGTTTATCTCATTTCCATACTTCAGGATATAATAAATTTCGTGCTATTTTTAAAGTTGTCCCGCAAATCATTTCGCAAGTCACTCTATAAAAACCATAAATAAATCTGAAGGTGACAAAACCAAAAATGTCAAAATGTTCACCTTTTTTTATGGTATAAGCCGGTAAACGAGCAGACGGATCCCCTGATGGTAAGCAATCGGCGTCGCCCACGGACACCTGGAACACCAGAGGCGTTACAAGTGCGTTACCGGCTTTTTGGGGAGATTGGGGAAGGGGAGAGTAATTGGGCCTCCGGTAACCTCACTCACACGACGAAACACAACGCAAGCGTTGCTTCACGTCGGTTTTCTGTGAGGCCGTGTATCACTCCGGTCGAGCCGGCCAATTCGTGCCAAAGCATGGCTCTCTCACACTTAGTATTACCTATCGTAATTCTTCTTACATCTGAGTGTCAAGCACGAATAACTATCGCAATCGTAATGTTATAGTATCGAGCACATTCGGCTGTCTAATTGGTTGCTTCATAGCAGTCGGCCAATCAGAGGCCTTAGAGTTTGTTTTACGTTTAAAGTAATCGAAACGAGTACGCGTTCGGCACTCTGATTGGCCGGCACAATGAACTAACCAATCAGAACGCTTAACTCGCACGATACTGTTACGATACCAATGCGATAGTTATTCGTGCTTGGCCCTCAGAGCACCAAACGTGCTCGATATTATAACGTTACGATTGCGATAGTTATTCGTGCTTGATGACACTCTGTCATCATTTAATGTCGCTAGTATCGAACTGACTTATGACCAGAATGTGAAACTTCGATCACATCAAAAATTCAGAAGTGATTTTGCAAAAAGAAATTATCATGATGGATAACAAAAGAAGACGGCAAAACGTTGTAGTTGAGGATCCACGTAATACGGTTTGGTCTATTTCCAAAGACAGGGAACAATTCCATATGATTTAAACCGATTTTAAACAAGGGGTTCTCAATTTGACCTCTATACATATATGTATGTATGTATGTATGTGTGCGATTATCTCGCGATCGGCAAAACCGATTTTATTGCGATTTTAATAAACTGTTTGATACACTTAGGAAAATATTTTAGTATATTAATTAACCACATAAAAGAGGGGGTTAAAGTCGGTTTTTTTGAACGTACTTTATACAACTGCTGACGTAAAACTGAAGGTGAACTGCAAACGTAGTTTAGGCGACTGCGTCGTTAGTCCAGTGGTCGCAAATGTGACTGCCCGGAAGGGGTCTTGGGTTCGATTCCCGGGTCGGGCAAAATATTACTTGTTTTTTTTTAATTCTCAGTTTTAGCATAGACTTTAGAAATGTGCCCAGTATATGGCATATACAGTGGTAGTGGTGGCCCACCCTCTATTACATGGGACTCATAACATAAATAGTGAAAAGTGGGTGTAACATTGTACAGTGGCATAAAGTGCCTTAATGTGCGCCTCTGCCTACCCCTTCGGGGATAAAAGATGTTATGTTATGTAATTTATTCAAGAGTTATTGATTTTTATATGGGTACCTATAGTTCATACAGTTCACGACAGTACTGTTTAAAAAATATAGCTACAAGTATAGATCTAATGTATTGCTATCAACTTTTCGTCAGGAACCTGAACACGCCAAGTGCATCTGCATTTATAATGTGGTTCAATAGATGTCGCTAGGAGTATGACAACAAAAATATCATTATTTGCTTTATCTATTCTAGAATTACAGGCTAAATTAAGTGACCTAGTTTTCTTTAGTAGTTCATTGTCATCCACTTATCAGGACATTGTGCTACTACCTTTTTTCCGTTTTTTAAAGACAATTAATTTAAACAAAGGTGAAATTTAAATGCTGACTCTGTTGTTTCATAAATAGGATAGATTAAGTTTATGATTCTGGGAATAATGCTCGTTCCACTTCGTTGGCCGAGTTCTACGTTGCCCCACACTAGGATTTTCCCTATGTTGTGGGTGCGTTTGCAAAAATACAAGTTCACATACACATTACACTCAGACCCGGACAAACAATCTGTGGATCACACAAAGACTTGTTCCGTGCGGGAATACATCCCGCGACACGAAGCACGGCAGCCAGTTGGCCAGCCACAAACCGTGCAGTCAGAATAATTTAGGTAATATGCACGAAAAGATGTATGTTTAATGTGATTACACCAAACATACAGTTAAATTGAGACCTTTGAAAAAACTAACTTATTAGGGATTAGATTGGGGTCAAAATGGGACAAATCTGTCTAATATAAATAAATACACAAAAGCAATTTCCTATTAAATAGTAATGAGAATTTATTTAAATAATAATAATAGACCTAAATTATCACATTAAATAATATTCCTTAAAATCTAAACGTTGATACAACGCATAATTATGTAGCCTAATAAATTAAATAACTAGTTGTTAACATAACTAAACAGAAGTATCCACGATTATCTTCTTTAGTGAAAGACTGTAAAAACATATTTAGTATCATATCGGAAAACATATTTATTTCTGCCAGAGAGATTGTAAAACATAATATGTTTTTAAAAGAGTAACGAATGGAACGAGCGCCTAGCTTTATTGACTGACAGACTATTATTTATTTTGTATTTGTTGACGTTTCAAAAGTACTAAATTATGGTTTAATTGAAATGACTTTGACTTTGAGTTTTTAAATTCGAAGAACATTAATATAATATGTATAGATAAAAATGGATTTTCGTTCGTTAGTCTCGCTAAAACTCGAGAACGGCTGAACCGATTTGGCTAATTTTGGTCTTGAAATGTTCGTGGAAGTCCAGGAAAGTTTTAAAGGGGGTTGGGGGGAGGTTAGAAGATTACAACTTTAAATGCTCTTTAAGTAACAGTGCACCATGGTCAGCTCTTCTGGTGGTGCTCATGATATGTAGAGCGATTCAGAAGTCTGATAGCTTCATCAGAGTTTTTACATTTCATGGCCAAGAGATGGCGCTAGTGAGACGTAAGCCCCGTCCCAAAGAAGACAATCGTGTATACTTCTTGTGTCTAGTTAAGTAAAACTGTTATTTAACGCTGTGGCTGCATCGACTGGCTGGTGATAGCGATCTCGAACTGAGGCAACGAGTTGTGGTTCTTCTTCTTCTGAATCACATCTGTGCCCCAAGCCCACTGGAAAGAAGAGAAAAATATTGTTAGCACGTTCTTTTATGAAGGACGATGACATTTTGATACATTTAGCAAAAGTCTCTTCGTGTGCAATAATTATATTTATGAGTTTTGTTATTGTATAGGTATCGTTTAATTTTTTGGTATCTGTAATTTTTTAGTTTTGTATTGTATTTTTATTTGTGTATTACACACAGTTGCCTGAAATAAAGAAATAAATAAAAAAAGGGATTGTAATTTGTATGGTTACGATTGTTTTTTTTTTCAATCGCAAAGTCATAGCTTTGCTTTATACAAACTAGCGACCCGCCCCAGCTTTGCACGGGTGTAATATGCGTGTGTTATACATACAAACCTTCCTTAACAATCACTCTACCTATTAAATAAAACCGCATCAAAATCCGTTGCGTACTTTTAAAGATCTAAGCATACATAGGAACAAATAGACGGCGGATAGCGACTTTGTTTTACACTATGTAGTGATAAAATTATAATGGGTAATACGTATCTATCGTCAAATTTGGATGACCCTATCACATTGTGTGTTATTGATAAGAATTTGGAATATACTATATTAAAATAAAAATATATTTTAACACATAAAATTGATCATTTTATCTTATCTATCACAATTTTGGCTCTGTCATCTTCCGTACGATTTAATTATTCATTTATTTATTACTGGGAAGCTATTTATATATATATTATGGCTAGCTTATTTGCAGATTAAATCTTCAATAAATGAGTTGAGTGTACCATTTCTTGTCAACAATCTCAAAATGTTAATAGGTTACGAGAATAAATCGATAAATATCCACTAAAGTTGATTGAATCTATACAAATATAGTAAAGATGGAAGAATTTAATGACTGTATGTTTGCATTGAATAGGCTCCTAAACTGCTGGACCAATTTTAATAACTTTAAAACTTACTTTTCAGGGAGAAACTGTGAACAGTTTATTTTAGTTAACTTTTAGCGTAGTACAGGTTACGTTTAAACCTATATTCTTACAAGATAGAGACCTATATAGGTGAAATATTCTATATTCTACGCGAGTGTAGCCGCAGGCGTAAAGCTAGTTTATTATCATGCGATGCAGGTGAATGATATTAGCCCATTACTGATATAAGATCATTAAAATAAGTAAATATTTTGAAAATACTGCAAACATGAGTCAACGACTGACTGTTGATCTAGGTACGTAGTGGATACCTACATATTTAAGAAGGTAGGTATGTAAACAGGTTAATTAAGAGCTTAAGACGATTGTAAAATTATATTCATGTTAATTAGGTATTTAGATTTTATCAAGACAATGACTTCTTAGAGAAGTGCAGAAGACGCCTAGTTACCAGTTTTATTACCTAAAACTGACATTACAAGCAAATATAATAATTTAAAAACTATTTACATTACGTCTTGAATACATGCTCACGTATCATGAACTAAAAATAAATTTAATAACGAAGAAGTTCTTTTTGATCGAGAATCTCACCATTTACTCTGTTCTAATACAACAGTACCTATGGTAGAAGAATGCTAAGGATGATGCTTAACTTTGAGGCACCCTGACTATCAGATCTTAGTGGTGTTTCAACTTTTCCAATTCTCAAAAAAGTCAAAAGTCAAAAATCATTTATTTCAATTAGACCAGGAAGGCACTTTTGAACGTCAGCAATAGAAATTTAAAAATGAAGCTATTTGCTCATTCCAAGGTGTAGATTCCTATGGAGAAGAACGAGCAAGAAACTCCATAGGTTACTCTTTTCCAATCAGTTTCATTCTATAACTTGGCATTCAAAATATTTATTGGTGTTTAATACTAACCATGAAAACGGCGAACACAACGCCGAGGGAGTACCCAGCGAGCACGTCACTCCAGTGGTGTTTGAAGTCAGTGACCCTCGAGAGCGCGGTGAACCAGCTCAGCATCACGACTCCAAACTGAAGGACGTGGCGGAGCGTCCTTGTACCCTGCCATGTCATCCGGCCTTCTAAGTACATCTGGAAAGAGATGGAGATACATTAGATGTAGTTCTTTAGAAGAAGGAAATAGAGTCTTTATTACTGTGTCAGAAGATATTGATATTGAGGTTTGTTGCAGTGTCCGGTTAACATCGTTCTTAGATATAGATGCATTATGACAGGTCTGTGTATATTGTATAATGGATGTAGTTAAATATCAGGGCTGTATCAGTGATTATTTTGAATAAAAAAAAATTGTAAAAAATCTGACATATGTTTGATTATTCATCGATTTTTTCAACGCCAGATAAACTTTAACTGAAGGATAACTTTGAATATTTGACAATTCTTCCATACCACAGAACATATGTTCTATGTTCCATACTATTGTCTGTCAAATGACATTTTTATTTTACACTTAAGAATTAAGTGATGTTTGAAAAATCAACCCAAAACTGCTGTTAATTTTATTAAAAACCGAGTGTTCTATATTCAATTTCCAATAATATATTGGATGATTTAGTTTTAATTAATTTTAAGTTGTATATTTTTATTCATAATTGTGTTATTTAAGTTTTTATCTATATTAAATATAATATTACTTATCTATAATGAAGCCCAATACTCACAGCTAAATAAACCATAGTGTAAGCTGCCCACGCGGAGTGGCCACTCAAGAAACTCTTGCGCATATCCCCGTACTTATCAGTCTGTGGTCCCGTACACGTGTAGTCTGAGGACTGGATGTACCGGTCCTGCCATTCTAAGGAACTGCAGTTTATTGACGGTTGACAGATCTGGAAAAAAGAAAGAGACTTAATTAACAAAAAGGCTTTGTAAAAATGTTTGCTCTGAAATTGGTTACAAGTCAAATAACTTTCAAGAGACATACATTAAGAATGTAATAAAACTAAACTAATCTATACATTTATATAAACTTAATAATAAATAACTAGGGCGATAATAAATGAAAATTAAAGTATTTACAACTACAATTACCATAAAAATGTACAAAAATAGTATAAAAGAAAAAAAGAAATAAAAACTAAGGTGTTTTATAAGTAAATAAAGTTAGGAATCTTGTGAAATGTTGACCAATTGAGATAACATAATGTCCATCATAATCTTATGCTTGATATACAACCGTTTATAAAATCATTAACAGTATTTTTTTAAATTCAGAGATATCAAAAATTGTCCTAACTCGATATTTGTCCCATAATCTCGTGCAGTCACATCATCGCTACGCACATCGTTACTAAAATGAATGATGTAATTACTATAAAATACGTAATGAATTAGATAAACCTTAATAATAATTAATCAAACCTAAACGTAGTAAATAAAGATTTACGATAACATAAATAAGGAAATTACTATGTACGTCATTTTATGTCAATACATATAATCCGGGAAACAAGTTCACATAACATAATATTACGTATTTTATTCCCGTTTTGTTACATTGGTGCATATAGTGAATGTAACAGTTATTTTTCACTAGTTATGTATACAAATAAGTATAATTTGTTACGGATGAATGTATTTTATCAACTATTTTTAAACATTAAACTACAAATCTACAAAAAACTACAAATAAACCAAAAATTGTGTTGGACCCAGAATAGAACCTTGAAGAACACCCAGTTTTTAACTGACTTCTGCTACTTATAAATATGTGCTAAAATTATTATCATAAGCTAAAAACTGAAATGGACCCAAAATTGAACCTTGAGGAACGCCCATTTTTTACCGGCCTTAGATTGTGCTAGTTACACACGTAATGCAGGAAACACATTTATTGTATTGATAAGGACAATGTTGCTACACTAAAACGTCTCATTTATCTAACATTAGATACTATAAGTACTTAATAATTAATCTTCTAATTATTATAGTAGTAGTAAATGATACTGTTTGTTCCATATACTAATATCTGGCACTTCAGAAGACACCTTGAAAGTAAGTACCTACTTTATATGTATTGAACACATCTAATACTCTAGAAAGACTAGACGCAAGGTCAAGGCATAAACTACATTTTGAAAAAATACTTCAAAATAGTGAGAAAAGAACTATTCATCATCAAAGTGAACACATAATAATAAGTTATCCATTATTCTACTGTATTTGAAAGTGGTATTACGGCTATGCGCCTTAATTGGAAGAAAAAATATTGAAATTGCGCAGGCGTTTTAAAGTTCCTGCTGGTGTCATAATTTCTGAGTAAGTATATGTAATTGCTATTTAAATCCAGAGACCTTTGAAACTGGAAACCATTAAAGAAAGCCAGGAAATAAACAAAATATTCAATCAATCTTACATCAAAGAAATGAGGTCTAGGTCTGCCAATGACATTTTTGGAGATGTTGACAGCGATCTCGACGAAGCAGGTTCCGATGGCGAAGCAGACGAGCGTGCTGTAGAAGCCACGCACCCAGGCAGGGATGCGCACGCCTAGACACCGCTCACAGTCGCGCACGTTGCGTAGAAGTGTCCACTCGCATATTAGGAACTGAGGACAAAAAATTATAAGCATTATTTTCAGTAATTTGGGCACCTGAAGATAATTAAATAATGGTGGGTAGCGCTTAAGATCTTCAGACAAGAATCCATTAAGCAGACATGACCTTCAGTGATGAAGAAATGATAAAACAGAAGGCATTTTTAAAAATATTAAAATGAGATCATCTGTAAGTGCGAGCACTTCCAAATCGTAGATTCTTATAGATCTCAATACCATTTTACTGATTGAATTTAATACTAACAATGTAATGGAAATCGCTGCTACCATGTAAAATGCAATCACCCATTCAATAATTGAAAAACGTTTAACTTTATAAAGTCGTAACTTATCAATTATTACCTCTAAGAACCGACACATCTTATCAAATATCTAACGTCGCTTCAATAAACTTGCAATTACGGTAACCAATTAACCGAACCAGTTACTAAATACAGTTTAAAAATAAACAATTGGGTACTTGCCGACTAGTCAAATTCAATACTTTTTTCCATCTGTCAAAAACGACAGTTTTCTATGAATTTTGTACGAGATTGTGTTTTGTGACGTCACGTTTTTTTACCGTCATACAGTATACTTATTTCTTAAAAAAATACTTGAAAAATACTAAAACAAAGTTAGTCATAAAATCAATGAACGAAAGTGTAATTATTTTTTAATATTTCATTGTATTGAACAGTCCAAATAATTTATTTTTGATTACGGAATGTAGCCAATTACACTTTGACCGACCTATAAGTACTACTAGAATACTACTGATGTCAAATGACCACATGTCATAGATAAAAATAATTACAAGAACGATCATTTTGCTTTCCATTATTGAATCTACTTGTAATGGAAAAGTCGACAACGCCATTCATTTTAGGCTAACAATAGGTAATTATGAGTGCAATTTTGATTACAGGTTGGCTTAACGCACGTGTTAAGGTGCGAAGCGAACGTATGTATTGTGACGTCAGCGTATAGATTGATCATCGGTGATTGAAATGACGTGTAGTAAGTAGCTGAAGAAAATCTTGCAGTTTCTTTACCTGACATACAATTGTAACTATAATTGATGGATGAATGGCTATTTCCTATACGTATTTGTACGTTTGTTTACCTTTTTATTATTTTGAAGAGGATTTCATTAGGTTTTTGTTCGGTAATTTTCATTGATTATAGAACGGATCGAGGAATTTTAAATCATAAAATTTATAACACAAATATTAATTTTCAGTAACAATGTTACGTGCCTGATATTTCTATCGGGACGAAATATTAAATGGAAGGCATAAAATGTACACATCAAGTACTTAAGAATAAAAGAGTCAGGTTGATTGAAATTAGACTTTAGTTACATTTCTTTGTAGGTTCATAATGCAATGATTGCAATTGAAACCTTGGTATTGGGGTGATTAAAATTGGACTTTAGTACTATTTCATTGTAGGTTCATAATGAAATGATTAACCAATTGAAACCTTGGTATTTTCCATGAGTTAAACCATCAATAGTGCGTATTATCGTGATGTACGGCCGGTAATGGAATAAGTGCAGTTCACAGCCGGCCACTGCATTCAATACCAACGGAAGACACACAGACGTAGAATTGAGACAATTACTGGATGTGCCACTATGATAATACGGATGTACAGAGAAAACAGCTGACTAGATATAAGTAGGTAGTTTTAGAAAGAAAAAAATACGAAATCTGTGTGTGTGTGGTTTAAAGTGAATCATATGAAGTTAAAGTCAATGCAGTAAATTATAAGTTTATAATCATTACTTAAATTTAAAAATGAATGGAAGATTAAGGTAAAGGCATCAATACAATCTCTTTGATGCAAATGATCTATAGAAAATAGTATTGTGTTGTAGTGTAAATAGATGTTTTTTTTAAACGTTGCCCCACACTAGTGTTTTCTCCTGTGTGGGTGCGTTTACAAACATACAAGTACACATACACATGACACCCAGACCCGTAACAACAATCTGTGGATCACACAAAGAGTTGTTCTGTGCGGGAATCGAACCAGCCCAGCGTCAACCATGCAATTAAACTTATTAATTAATAAGATGTGCAAAATTATTACTAGTATACGCCACCGGACGTAATATTTGTTAGTCATTTCTTTTTCATTGGAATTATTTTATCACAACAAAGTATGTACAAGATAATCTCTTATCTCATATATTTTTATAGTAGGTAACACACAGACATCGACAGACGTAATTATCTATAGATATGCATTTTTATGTGATCCGGAAAAATATGTAAAAAAGTATTTGTTTTCTCGATAAAAATTAGTTCGATCGTTAGGGCGAAAACACGAGGGTAGCCTACAGGACATGAGGGAGACTACCTAACTACTGAACTAAATGGAGACTAGCCGATTCATGTGGCGAGCTTAGAAGAAGACGAAGTAAAGAAAAATAATTTAGCAGTAGACGTCTTCCAGGTAATGATTATGAATTAAACAAGTTAAAGAAGTATATAATACTATGAACATTATAGACTACCTAGACCTTATAGAGGTCGCGGAGAACCTAACGGGTAACCGGGGCTCCCGCTCGACGTGCAGGAGAAGGAACGGGGTGGTTTTTAGTCAGTAAGAGTCTGACACTCCCTCCCGCCTCACCCAGGCGGAAGCAGTCATTCGATGATTTTACCCCCTTAAAAACAAAAAAAAGACCTTATAGAGAGCAGAACAGATAGACGAACAGGCCTAGGAAACGAATCCCAAAAAACTATGTAGGTTAACTTGTAACTTCCCAACACTATTAATTACAATTAGTTAAGAATCTAATTAGTAATAGTAGTAGTAATTAATTAATAGCAACGTGATATTTTATCACTGTTGCGGTCACATGAAGTAGTTCGTGGTCTATATCATCGCATGCGCATGCATCCGAGTCGTTACTAGTTTTGGAAATTTGGTCAAATTACGAACATTAAATCATGACCGTGATCAAGTTCGTGTTGATTACAAATTTTGATTTCACCCCTTCAAAATTAAAAAAATATGGGCTCTCCTTCGTATGAGAGGACAAGATTGATAATATTGAGTTAAACCCAATTCTTCGATCCCGTATCGGACCTATGAATGGAGATTTGCCAATAGGGTAGATGCCTAATTTTTATTTTAATGTCCGTCTGGTAGATTATCTTAAATCATTAGACATATATTTTTTATTCTCTTACAGAGACGAATACTTTCGACGGTATATTGATTTGAAATGTTGCGTGACGTCACTTCTATGTATGTACATTTTAAACGTAGAAATGACGTTTTAGCCCCCACTCCTAAACTTTGATTCGTTTTATCTACCTCTAAGTATTGTTTTATTATACGACAAAATAAAAAAATACGTGTCTAATATTTTTTAATTATCTAATAATTAGATTTTTAATTTTCATACCCTGTCATCATCCCAATTACGGCCAGTTAGCTAGTAATAGATTTTCAAAATTCTATCAAGCAAATCTATAGGTAGGTTTTTGAGATTGACATGATTTTTGTCTCCAATAACAAAGTTCTTTATATTTTCATCTCCTCTCGTAGTTTATACGACTATTACATCATCCAACCCCTTTTGGAAAACTAGTTTTTAAATAAACGCCTAATTTGATTTAAATTTAAATATTTTTTACAAGAATCGAAGGTTGAACACTTGTCTTGATAAATGGCTAAAAATCTAGAGAATGTGCCTGTTTAAATAATTCGCAATTTTGTTTAAAAATACCTGAGCGGATGTTTTTTTTAATCGTAACATTACTGGTTCGATACCATAATATTTATATTAATATTATAAGAGAAAGTTCTGATGTTTGTTACTTAATCACATAATCTACAGATCTGGATGAAAATTATTAACACTAGCTAGTGACAGCGGCTTCGCACGCGTCTGTTAAGCATACAAATCTTCCTCTTGAAACACAATCTATTAAAGAAATCACATCAAAATCCGATGCGCACTTTTGAAGACCTAAGACCAAAGAGACCGATAGTGAAAAGCAGCTTAAGTCGAAATACTCGAACACTAATCAAGCCGCGCTTAAGTATAGTTTTGTCTCTGTAAATTCTTTGTAAAATGACAGAGATAGCACGATATTTAAGTGCAACTTATAATAACTTATAGTAGCCTTTAAGTATTCGGGCATTAGTATTAAAACATATAGTATGTTTTAATAATTTATGTTATGAGTCCCATGTAATAGGGGGTGAGCCTATTGCCATATACCGGACACAATTCCAGACTCCGTGCTACTACTGAGAATATTTAAAAAATATTATACTGTACTATGTTGTAAATAAATAGGTACACTCACCGTTGATATAGGTAGCAGAAGACCAACTAGTCTCAACATGAGTACTGTGACAGTGTCTCCCTTGTAGGGGTACATCAGGCTCTGGTCTCCACAGAAGAACCCTCGTTGGAAAGGCTGCCAGAGCAGATTTGTTGCTCCTATACATAGCCCCACTGAAACAAGTAAAATTAATTATTGTAAAGACGTTTGTCGTGGTGGCCCGTAGGTTTAAGACGCCTGCTACTCATGCATCAGGGTGCAGGTTGAAACCTACCAACGGCAAGTGCCAATGTGACTTTTTTCAAGTTATATGTACTCTCTAAAATTATCTAGAGACCACTGACAAAAGGTGAAGGGAAACATCGTAAAAAACCTAGGCTTATACTAATTGTAAGTTTGAAATTGTCAACCCGCATTGAGTAAGCATGGTTAATGCTCAAACCTTCTCCGTGCGAGAAGAAGCCTTTGGTCAGAACTGGTTACTTATAGGCTGTCATTGATAAATTAGATAAATAAGGATATGACCGAAAACATAAAATAATACATACTTTTATTCTTTGAAAGTCTAAAGACAAGAATATTTTTCACACTTAATTGTCCCCAGTTATAATTATGACTGCCATTAACGATATCTTCATTATGAAGTTACGAACAACTTATTGTAATGAAGGCGTAAAAACTTACAAAGTAACTGATACATATTGCTTTTAATAGGTTGCGAACTTATACCATTCATAGATCGCAAATACAATTTATTATTAGCCTACTAAACTTAGGGGTTATGGTAAACTCCGTTTGAAAAAGGATGCTGTTGTTCAGCAGTAGATGTATTTGGCTGATGTTGAAAGTAGTATGCTATGTCAGAAATTGAAAACAGTATTTTCTTCTATCCATTTTACCGGAGGCCCAATTTCCCCAATGCTTGAATCCCCAACAATCCTCAAATTCCTAATCCCCAAAAGGCCGGTAACGCACTTGTAACGCCTCTGGTGTTCCAGGTGTCTATGGGCGACGTAGATTGTTTACCATCAGATAATCCGTCTGCACGTTTACCGGCTAACCACATAAAAAATTAACAAATGAACCGACAAAAAGCCTATATCATACAAGTAAGGTGACGTAACTAGAGAATAAAAAACTTCGCGAATATATAATGTCAAATATATAAAAAACACGATATGCGGAATGTATGTATGGACTATACATATTTAAGAATCTCATACGAGTTTTATAGCAAACACAAACGAGTTTCTAAGATTGGTGGCCAAGCCTCCATTTTTTGTTTTAAACACACAAGGAAAATTATATCTTAAAATATTGTCATCAATAAATCGACAATTGTTTTGCTAAGGTTAAGAAGTTTAGTATGTGCGAGACATAATAATTATAACATTGATATTGAACACACGTTGAATGATGGAAAGGGAAAGGACGACCAAAGAAAAGATGATATAGATTGTGTGAACAATCATATAAAAGAGAAACAATGTATCATACAGAATGATATCTGAGACTAGAAGAAAGGTGTTATGAGTCGACTCCAAGTAGCTTTGAATAAGAAAAATAGCTGTAATGTTGAAAGAGGAAGCCAACATGGTCGATCGAATGAAGACCTAAAGGGGTTAGATCTAGGGGTCATTCTCGAAAAACCCATTTGACCGCTTGATTAACAAGGCAGACAAAGGATTGAAAATCAAAATGGTCCTTTAGAATTTCTAGTCCCATCCACGATTAAATACAGCCCACAAACATTCACTAATATAATAGCGTTCGTAACGATATGTTATTTAAAGTCACGCTAGTTGAGTGAGAAAATTACTGTAATCAAAGCGACCAGAAACCATTAACAACCGTTTACAATCGCTCGGATGGCTTCTAAACGAGTTAAAAACTATATTATCGGAAATAGACGTTTGTCACTCGACAATAATGTTGTGTTAGTATATTACCACGCCTGATTTAATTTTTTTTAGGCTAAGGTAATTAGGTACACAGAAAAGTAAGATAATTTGGTACACATATATTAGAAGTTAGAAGTAACTGTTAGAACGAGTCGCACAAAATTAGTCTTTTCTTGCTATGTGAATCTAATTCAGCTATTAAAAGTAATAGCTACTACAAAAGAAATGTTACAAGAGTATATTGTCTATTATGATATCTCATATTGAAATTAAAAAAAAAAGTATACACTTACAGCCAATAAGAAGGAAGCAGTCTAGGACTAGTTTCCTTAGAATATTTATAGACACTTCGTTCTTAGCCATGACGTCTCCTTTTCTCTCCAACCACGATTGTTTTATACTTCGTCTTGATCTCTTCAAAACTATCCGGATATAATTTACTATCCGAATTTAATTCGCGGATTTTTTATTTTATTTTTATCGCGTATGAGCACGCGGTTTTCTCGTGCGCTGTCAGAGCGTCAGTACGGTTCAGCAGCGATACTACGTCTACACTGGTGTATTTGACCGGCCGATACGCCTTAAATACGACTTCATTATCAACTTCTGCGCCGATAGCGTTGCAAGATAAATGTAATTGTGTAAAAATAGATATTAGGGAAGTTACTGTTTAGGGAAGGGTCTTAGGTTTAAGCGTTTGGTTTTTTGCTCTTTTGGTGATCCAAAAGTCATCAGCGGATTTTTATAAATCTGTAGATAAAATTCTGGTATTGAATGTGAGTTTGCACCCTGTTTATGACATACATTATATACCCATTTATATAAGTCGTAATCCACGAGCCCTATTATACTCAGTCAAAATGTATGTAAAATTTTAGAATGAATTATTTTAGAAGTTTCTATCACCTTAACGAATGCTAGAGTGAACGTGGGTACCGTCATTAAAAAGGCTTTATATAATGTAATATTTCATCTTCTATACGTTATGCGTGTCGCGGAGAACCTAACGGGTAACCGGGGCTCCGGTTCGACGTGCAAGAGTAGGAACGGGGTGGTTTTTAGTCAGTAAGAGTCTGACACTCCCTCCTGCCTTACCCGGGCGGGAGTAGCCATTCGATGATTTTTCCCCCCTTAAAAAATACGATAGGCGTCCTCGGCTGAACATTGGTATCCTCTATTATTGATCCCTCGATCGTCTCTCAATGCTACTACAGTACTTATAATTAATTCAATTATTCTTACTGACATTGTTTTTCTTCTTCAAGTTTTCCTTGTAATACTTTGTCTTTGTAGCTGCAAACTCTTCATCTAATATTCAAAATGGATTTGCCCTACAAACGCCTTTGGATTATTCTATTTTATTTTTAAGAGGAATGTAATATTTTTGTAAATTATGTATTTTATTATGTATTTTTTTATTACCTATTGTAATATTCTTTGCAGTAACACACAGCCAATGAGGCATTTTTACAAATTATCATACGTATAATGTACGCTATTTTTAAGGTGCACGTAGTGATAAGTCACTACGTGTGTGAAAAGTGAGTGTCTCCTACATGAAAAGACTCTCCTACATGAAAAGTCTTCTATGTATACAGATACGTATGTACAACAACATAGAGTCATGCGTCGGTACAAAACGGCCATCTCGACTGGAGTGATACCATGACCTCACAAAAACCGGAGTAAAACAACGCTTGCGTTGTGTTGCGCCCCCTGAGTGAGGATGTACCAGAGGCTCAATTCTCCTCCCCCAAAAGACCGATAATGCAGTTGAAGCTCTTTTGGTGCTGCGGGTCACTGCAGATGTTCATCGACGGTGTGCTGATTACGGACCATTAGAATGATGATTCATCTGCTCGTTCGTTGCCCTATCCCATTAAAAAGGTCTGTCATAACAATTGTTGCAAAACCGTACAACAATTATTGGTTAATATTAATTGTATGTCATGGTGGCCTGGAGGTTTAAGACACCCGCTTCTCATGCTCTTACTGACTAAAAACCATCCCGTTCCTTCTCCTGCACGTCGAGCCGGATCCCCGGTTACCCGTTAGGTTCTCCGCCACACGCCTAACTTATAGAAGATGAAATATTACATTATATAAAGCCTTTATGAGGGTGCGGGTTCGCAACCTACCAACGGCAAGTACCAACGTGATTTTTTCCGAGTTAAATGCATTTTCTAAGAATACCTAGACACCACTGACAAATGGTGAAGGAAAACATCCTGAGGAAAACTAGGCTTATTATTCCTAATTATAAGTTTGTAATCGCCAACCCACATTGAGCAAGCGTGGTGATTAATGCTCAAACCTTCTCCGTATGAGAAGAGGCTTTGCTTAGTAGTAGGCATTTATAGGCAATGAGAACAAAATGACAATATTAATTTCATAATTGCATATTATGCTATTTTTTTTGTTTAAATTTATCGTCTCTAATCCAATGGAAATACAACCATCCTGTTACGTTTTGTATTTACTTATGTCCAAGTTTATCACAAACAAGATGCTGTGAAAACATCTGGATAAACATTGAGATAGTGCTGAACTTCCTACGTCATTTACTTAGGCACTATTTACTATATCATGTCAGATAACAAATATACAAAATAAAATAACGTAATGTATTTTAATTATTGTTTTACTTGGATAAGTATAACAATGTAAATCGTAAGTTGACTGTTATTTTTGTGAATGTTTATCTTGTGTAAATATGAATAAAAATGGAACGCCGAAATGTACGCACAGCTTTCAAATGAGTGCACCTTTAATTTCTTTATATTTCGTAATTTTTGGAACAAGGAGTGAGAAAAAAAGAGCCGAAAATATAAAAAATATACCGGGAAAGTCAGTGAATTGCGTTGCAATGAGGGGGACGGGCTGTAAAAAGAATATAATATAATTGGTGCCTGGCTGTTGTTACCGCGGGATTTGTTTTGCGAGGAAATTCTATCTTATAAATATTCTATTGACTGCCACATTGGCCGAGTGGTCGTAAATTCGACTGCTAGACAAGGGGTCTCGGGTTCGATTCCCAGGTCTGGCAAAGTATTACTGGGTTTTCTAAAAACAACTCAGTAGTAGCACCCTATTACATGGGATTCATAACATAAATAGTGTAAACTGGGTGTTTCATGTTACGGTGGCGTAATGTATACCTCTGCCAACCCCTTCGGGGATTGAAGGCGTGATGTTATGTTATGTTATCTACATCAATAGTAGATTGTGGTGAGATTGTGCTTTGAGACTACAATCATTCTTTGTATCAAATAAAATGTTTGTAACTCACACAGGCTTTTTTTTAAGGGGGTAAAATCATCGAATGACTGCTCCCGCCTGGGTGAGGCGGGAGGGAGTGTCAGACTCTTACTGACTAAAAACCACCCCGTTCCTTCTCCTGCACGTCGAGCCGGAGCCCCGGTAACCCGTTAGGTTCTCCGCGACAATTCACACAGGCTAAGTAGTAGGCAGAAAATAAGTGTGTTTATTTTTCATTACATTTTTTTATGATACGTTTATATGATTTAAATGTTAGTTAAGTAATTTATTTATTTAAAGAAACAGGTGCCTAAAAGAAGATAGCAAATCTGTATTTGGGGATACCAAGAATTAACTCTTTACATAGTTATTAACCTGGATAAATTTACATAGAGATATGTATATTGTAATTTATAATTTGTGCAAATAAAATAAAGTTGCGTAATATGTAGTTGCACTTACAATTTTTATTGCAGCAATGTATATAGGGGGAAACACGCGATGAAGTAGTTGTATTTACAATTTTCTTGTTTGTAGAGTTGCAATCATTTTTCTCGTAACTTGTAATGAAGTTTTTAATCTTTTATATTTCCTTTAATTCTCCTGGTAGACAGATATGCATCAAAGTATAGCTATGTTTTATGTAGATTATGCAATTTTACCATTTATATTATGTCCTAAAAAATCTTCCTTTTAGAACTAATAATTTCTTTTATTAACTATGTGAAGCAAGAAATAAAGAGGCTTTTTTATTATTATTTTTTTATTTATTTATTATTATAAGTCCTAAATATATGTACATATAATAGGCCAAATAGCGGACACAATACTAGACTTTCTACTATTTACTGTGAAATATTCGAACTACGTTTAAAAATACCGACTCCATCCTTTACGAACCGACTTGGTATATATACGTGTACATACATACGTGTCAAAACCAGAACCTACTTCTTTTTTTAAGTCGGTTAAAAACTGAAAACACCCCGTAGACATCATACTTTGCCAAATCCAGTTTATTAATCTTGAGTCCCGATGGATCTTATTATTATCTCCGTTTAAAAAAATCAAAAGATTACAATTTGCTAACTGGAATAGATAGTAAACCAGGTTGTATTATTTACTCACCATGTTATAGTCGCGTGGGGCTGGCAGATAACCAACTAAAAGATGATAACTGTTAACCTTTGTCTTAATCTTAATAGTTAGAGATTAGGTGTTTTTGTATTTTTCAAAAATATCTCAGTAATTTCTTTTGAATTAAAGATATACTTGTTAGTCAGGGTTAGTTCGCTTGTCAGATGCTATTGTGGAGTTCACTACACATTAGTGGATTAATTTAATATCTTATTATACGGATATTGATATATATAATGGATTAATCTATATATATATAAAATGAAACCCGTTTCCCGTTGTCACGCCATAACCTGTGAACGGATCGACCTCGTCATGATAAGGTTCTTATGACAGAAAAAGTCCTGAAAATCCTACAAGCATGGGAGAAACGGTATTACGAAGTCGCGGGCAGAAGGTAGTTTGTAATAATTGATTAACTTAAAGTCTGGATACTTGAATCCACAATTAATACATTAAACTACATAACTGATAAAAACTGGCATCGGTAAAACTGTCCATTTCGTGCCATGTTATGCTATACCATGCTATGCTATGCCATGCTATGCTATGCCATGCTATGCTATGCCATGCTATGCTATGTCATGCTATGCTATGCCATGCTATGCTATGCCATGCTATGCTATGCCATGCTATGCTATGCCATGCTATGCTATGCCATGCTATGCTATGCCATGCTATGCTATGCCATGCTATGCTATGCCATGCTATGCTATGCCATGCTATGCTATGCCATGCTATGCTATGTCATGCTATGCTATGCCATGCTATGCTATGCCATGCTATGCAATGATATGTCATGCCATGTCAAGCTATGCAATAATATTTTATGCCAATGTGCGTTTTTATAAAATATATACTTATACAAATTCACATGCTACGATCAATACGTCATCTAGCAGAGCCGGTCAAATCGCGCGGTAGTAGCTAGTTTAATCCTAAAATACTTAAAACAACTGTATTATCTAATAAAGGGCAATTTTCATTGATATCAGTTACTTTATTATCATTATATAGCATAAAAATCCTTGCTCAAGTGTCGTATAAAATTCGACCTTATGGAACACTTGAGGATAAAATCATACTTGAGATCTGATCACGTGTCTTTACCTTCACTCGCATTGGACAATCTTTACTGCATATGCGTATGTAATTAGACATTTTTAATTACCTACTTATTGTCAGACCATAATGCAATTTTTTTTTCAGCTGATGATTGACTTCACGTTGTAGCTGGCCAGTGTGCAGCGTGTTGTGGATTTGTTCATGCCGCAGTGGTGATCTATACCTATATAATGTCGCGGAGAACCTAACAGGTTACCGGGGCTTCGGCTCGACGTGCAGGAGAAGGATCGGGGTGGTTTTTAGTCAGTAAGAGTCTGACACTCCCTCCCGCCTCACCCAGGCGGGACCAGTAATTCGATGATTTTTCCCCCTTAAAAAAACCTATATAATAATAAAACCTAGTTAGGTTTTGAAGTGATTGTAAATTCTGTACATTGAAAGTATAAAAAATAAATATAAGGGTGTTATTAGATTGATAGCGAACCCAAAAATGTGATTAACAAAATTTTTGTCTGTCTGTCTGTATGTTAACGCATCATGCAAGAACTATGGGTCTGATTACGATGGAACTTCGTGTGATTACCTATACTTTAATATCCCGGGCACAACACTGGGATGACGGCGATGATATAATGATAATAATAATGATGACTTATTTCTATTTTCATGTCCGTCTAGTTTATTTGAAAACATTACACACGTATTTTTTGTTTTCTTACGGAAACAAATACTTTCGGAGATACATTGATTTGAAACGTAATGTAACTTTTGTGCATGTTATATATTCAAAAATGACGTAGCTTGCTCCTACACTTTGATTCATTTTATCTATGTATTGTTTTCTTATACGACAAAATAACAAAAAAGGTGTCTAATATTTTTTTATTACCTAACTGACCAATTAGATTATTAATTTTCACATACTGTCATCATCCCTATTATTACGCGATGAAATCGAAACAGCCGTTTCGAAGGAGCAGATCCTGCGTCATCATGAAAAAATCCTGAGCTATTATAATAATAAAAAAAGCTATCCGCTCTCATTCTATTATTATCAATCTATAAATATAAATTAAAAGTGTTTCATGTTGTTTGTTCATTAAGTGTTCAGCTTATCAGTGACACACATGTGATACATGAATGGAAAGAAACGTTCAGGGGGTCAACTATGTATAATAATTTATTGCGGGACGTTTAAGAGGCCTTTAGGGGTCCCTTAGTACACGTGTAAAGGGTTCCAGATATTGTTTTTAACGAGTTAATAAAACTTGACTTGTAAGTTATGTATGTTTGTTCGCGAATAACTCGCAATTAGCTGAACCGATTTCAGACAAGTGGGTTACACTTAGACTTACTGCAGGTTTTAGACCAAACTGAAAGTTATGATTAAATAATTTTCTAACTACGTTTAAAAAAACCGACTTCAATTCCTTTTTCTTTGGAAATTAATATACCTAAAACCTTTTCCTAAATGTAACAAGCAACGATTGAACGAACAAGCGATTTTGTTGCGGTTTTCTAAAAAACCAATCGCAAGATTTGCATTTAAACATACATACATACATATACAGGGCGTACTGAGAACCTCGTTTTGTTTCAAGTCGGTTAATGTAACCTTTAAGAGTCTTCCTTAACCTTTAAACCTCTTTCAAAGTGAGTAATTACTTTAAAAGAGTTTTCATCCTTTGAGTGAATAGACAACGTGAAAGTATTTATACTATTATAAAAATAGGAGATTGTATCAATATAACAATCTGAAAAATACCAGATTTGGAGTATCCAGGTACTCTTAAATTATGTGCTTAGTATTTGATATTATATGCAAGTATGTACTCCAAAAGAAGCTGTAAAAACTAGTTCAGCCTAATTAGAACTAAATGCCACTGGCACAAGTCCTAACTAGTTTTAAATGACAATAATTAAGAACTATTCAATTTATAACGTGTTATTAATTACATTAAAATAGGCCTGTTAGTATTATATTATAAATAAAATTAAATACATAACTGTAGTGATAAAATGGTAGGCGTGTCACGATCAGCATCATCGTGTTATTGCGTGGCGTCTGATTAAGAAATGTCTTCCTGAGTATATAGGACGCAAATAACTTAAGTTATCCGCAAACAAACAACATAATATCACGCCTTTTATCCCTGAAGGGATAGGCAGATGCACATTACGGTACTTAATGCCATTGTACAACGTCACACCCACTTTTCACTGTTTATGTTATGAGTCCCATGTAATACGGGGTGAGCGTATTGCCATATACCGGGAACAATTCCAGACTCCGTGCTACTACTGAGTACATACACATACATATATAACTTCACGCCTGTCTCCCATGGGGGTAGGCAGAGACTAGGGAACGCCAATTACTACGATTCCTACAGTACCCTTAACCGACGAGCATGCATGAAAAGATTGATGACTGTTGATGAAGAGAAAGAGGTACTACTGAGTTTTCTTACAAAACCCAGTAATACTTTGCCCGACCCGGGAATCGAACCCTTGCCCGGCAGTCGCACTTGCGACCACTCGGCCTACGAGGCAGTTAAAAGTAATTCAATATAGTTAAAATCATATCCGATGGTTTTAATTATATTAAATTACTTTACTTATATACTTACCCCTTCTTGATTGAGTAAGTAATCATGTTATGTTTTTATATTGTGGTGCTACATATGTATGTTCTTGCGTAGACTTAGGTATGTTCTTGCGGTAATTCCCTTGCTTCGGGAACTAAGGAAAAACTAAAAATGTACTTTTCTAAGTCTTTTTCCTTAAGATTGATTTAAAACAAATTTGAAAAAATACCTTGTGCCCTGCTTACACATATAAACTCAATTGAGTCTCGGATGAATGTGTTTTTTTTTTAGTTTTTTAGTTATTGCTTACTAGCGACCCACCCCTGCTTCGCACGGGTAAAAATACATGTATTATACATATAGACCTTCATTGAAAATCACTATATGTATTTTAAAAAACCGCATCTAAATCCATTGCGTAGTTTTAAAGATCTAAGCATACATAGGGACAAGCAGACGGCGGATAGCGACTTTGTTTTAGTGATTGTATGTAGTGATTTTATATCAACAGCCTGTGGCAGTCCACTACAAGACTATACTATGGGTTTCCTCTACAAAATAAATAAAAAAAAAATCTAAATTCTAAAGATGATCTCATTAAATTTTACTTGGCATTATGTGAAACAATATTTAGTGCCGATTTTTCCAACATCAGGTAAATTTTAACTGAGACAATTATTAAGTATTTGACAATTCCTCCATACTAAAATCTGTCAAATTTATTATAGGTATTAATAATTATTCTACAGTTAAGAATTAACTGATGATTGAAAAACCAGCCCTTTATGTAAAACCTCAATGTACCATATACTTGGAAATAAATGACATTTTATTCTATTCTATTCTAAATATGGGTTTGCCAGAATTTCGAGTAGCATGCTGGTTATATGTTTATCAGAGAGCGTTGTTGCTTATTCTCTATCAGTAACTTTTCTTTTACGATACCTACGAATAAAAGGAGGGTTGTTGCTAAATCTATCTAAACCGTTTTTTGAGGGTGAGTATCATTTAATAAATACGCCTTGGATGACGCAAGAGGTATAAGTGTCGTGGTGGTCCGGAGGTTTAAGACGCCCGCTTCTCATGCATGAGGGTGCGGGTTCGAAACCAACCAACGGCAAGTACCAATGTGACTTTTTCCAAGTTATATGTATGTGTCAAACGGTGAAGGAAAAACATCGTGAGGAAACCTGGGCTTATAATTTCTAATTATAAGTTTGAAATCGCCAACCCGCATTGAGCAAGCGTGGTGATTAATGCTCAAACCTTCTCCGTGTGAGAAGAGGCTTTGCTCAGCAGTGGGCATTTATAGGCTGTTGATGTTGATGATGACGCAAGAGGGAGTGTCAGACTCTTACTGAATATATACCACCCCGTTCCTACTTACTTGCTTCGAGCCAGAGCCCCGGTAACCCGATAAAGCTTCCGCGGCATTGGGACGTGTGGTATATTCTGTCGTAGTGACCTGTAAGTAACAAAGGTACCTATGCCTTTCGCCTACCCTATTTTGGGGAAATACAGAATAAAAATGTCAAAGTGTGTCTTATTTCCTTATGATTACGACTTATTTTTATATATTTTGATGTTTTGTAAAACGATTAGATAGGTACCTAATTTGTTTTAATACATACTTATTTTTACTAACTCAACAGTTAGTGATAAGTTTAGTTATTATCTATCTGTCTTAAATTTTAAGCGGTGTGCCGCTTTTTATGTTCTGAATACTTTTTATTTTTTTTAGTAATTTAAGAACATCAAATAATGTTAACTATAATAATGTTTCTCATAAATAGCCACGTTGGCCAAGTTGTCGCAAGTACGACTGCCGGGCAAGAGGTTTCGGGTTCAATTTCCGGGGCGGGCAAAGTATCACTGGGATTTTATTCAAAAACAATCTCAGTAATAGCACGGAGTCTGGAATTGTGCCCGTTAAATGACAATAGGCCTTCCCCTATAACATGGGACTTATAACATAAATAGTGAAAAATGGGGGTTACATTGTATGTACACACAATGACATTAACTGCCATAATGTGCACCACTGCCTACCCCTTCAGGGACAAGAGAAGTGATGTTATGTTATGTAAATAAATAGATAAAATAATAACGTAATGACACCGTCAATCCTTAAAGGGGTAGACAGCGACTCAACAGTTATATTATAGGTCCCATGTAATAGATAACATGAGAGATGACTTAGGCAGCTAGCTCGTCCAAACCTAGCTTCACCTAGCTTCACTGACGGACTGACTGATAGACTATTATTTATTTTATATTTGTTGACGTTTCAAAAGTACACAATTATGGTTTAATTGAAATAAATGCTTTGACTTTGACTTTGACAAACAAGCGCTGCCTGATGTGCTAGACATCCAGAAAATGATTACGTTTATAGAAAAATATTTATTATTTTCTTGATTTTAAGGAGTTTAGAAGTGCTTTAACACTCCTTTGGACAAAGCCGTTTGTGTTCAGCAGCTGTAGCCAAATGCCATTTAGCGCTTGTCTACATGTAGAATAGAAAACCTACATGTAGACAAGCGCTAAATGGCACTTGTCAGTGTCATCCCCATGCATTTTGATTTCTATTCTCTCTGTAGACAAGTGCTAACGTGGCGTTTGGCTAAAGGCCCTGGTGAGCCTAATATTATACACAGGCACAATACCAACTTAAAAGGAAGCTGGTATTGTGTCTAAGAATTTTTGGAAAAAACTAAATCAAAATTGGACTCGGAAATTAAAAAAAAAACAATATTATATTTTCTGATTCCAACCAACAGTAGCATTTACCTTACTCAGGCTCGAACCACGCCCACCCCACGCATCAATCACATCGCGCCGAGCCGGCCGCTATGACGCATGCGCAGATAACATAAACTATATCTATGTCAAACAACACTTGTTTTTCATACACCCTGTATACTCGTATATAGCCACGGCTTTGTTCATTTTCTTAAAGTATATGAAAGAGATTTTCTTTTATTCTCCAAGTAAGGTAGAGATGGACATTTAATTAAAAATGAAGCGATAATTTTAAAAATCTTTTATTTTGTACCAGTTGTGTCATGAGTGAGTCTTTATACAATTATCAACAGTCTATAAATACCCACTGCTGAGCAAAGCCTCTTCTCATACGGAGAAGGTTTGAGCATTAATCACCACGCTTGCTCAATGCGGGTTGGCGATTACAAACTTATAATTAGAAATTATAAGCCTATGTTTCCTCCCGATGTTTTCCTTCACCGATTGTCAGTGGTGTTTAGATAATCTTAGAAAGTACATATAACTCGGAAAAAGTCACATTCGTACTCGCCGTTGGTAGGTTTCGAACCCGCACCCTCATGCATGAGAAGCGGGCGTCTTGAACCTCCGGGCCACCACGACACACACAATAGTGGAATATTATTACAAACTTGGTGCTAGCCGCATCAAATCCGTTGCGTAGTCTTAAAGATCTAAGCATACATAGGGACAGACAGACGGCGGATAGCGACTTTGTTTTATGCTATGTAGTGATTTAGATACCGGGTATTTATCTTCACGGTTATCAGAATGGCCTTTCGGGATAGGCAGAGACATGAGAGGGGCTTGTTAGATGATGCAACTGTATGTGAGATAGGCTTAAAATAAATTATTAATATTAAACTTATTAGTCAAGTGATAATTATTTTGTAATGCTGGGGGTTAAAGTACGAAACTGGTTTTATTTTTATAAACCGGTGGCTTTTAATAAAACAGTAAGTTAAAGAGAATAAGATGTGCCCAGCAAGATTTGCTTTAACTAAAAAAAATGGCGGGTTACTCACGTGAATATACTGAGAAAAACTCTACTAGTTTAGAACTGCAGTAGGCTGGGCGACATCGCTGCGACCGCGCACGCTGCTTATGAGGAAGAACCCCTCTGTGGTTCGAAACTAGTAGAGCTTTTCTCAGTACATTCACGTAACCCGCGATTTTTTTAGTTAATTTATTATGTCTCACGATAGTTATTATAAAAACAAGATTTGCTTTACGGATTATTTACCTCTATTATTTATTTTTAACTAGCTTTTACCCGCGGCTTCGCTCGCGTCACAAAAGGATAAAAAGCCAATGTGGGATATACCAATACACACAGCGCCATCTATACCAATACTTTTGTTTTCCCTCGGGAATATCAAATTTTTCCGGGTTAAAAAGTACCCTATTATTTAATCCGGACTTCTAACTATACATCTGCAAAAATTCAAAGCAATCGGTTTAGTAGTTATGGCGTGAAAGCGGAACAAACAAACAAACTCACTTTCCGATTTATAATATTAGTAAGGATTTTAGCCATGTCCCACTGCAGTTCAAAGGCCTTTGCGGATGGGTTTCTATCTCATTGATAAACGATCTTTATTTTTGCAAATAGCCTACATAATATCTGTTTTATACGATGATTCGATCATTCTAGCAAGAAGCATGGAAATAAACTTAGAGGTCTGATAAGAGACTTTATAAAAAGTCCAAAAGTCCGTATCTCTTATCTAAGTCTGGACCTTATGATAAAAGAAAAATCGAAAATCCCTTCACACCATCTAGTTCATAGAGACTTTAAATCCTGGATCATTATTACTTTTACCATCCACTGCTGGATTACCTTTCCAATAAAACACTGGTGAGCTCAATCTTCGGCTCTTCGTATCCAAATACTGCCACTCACCGTTACTCATCTATCAACATTCCTCAAATTTTTAATCTCCAAAAGGCCAATAACGCACTTGTAATGCCTCTGGTGTTCCAGGTGCCCATGGGTGACGCCGGTTGCTTACTATCAGGTGTTACTACCGTCTGATCGTTTACCGGCTTATCCCATAAAAAAATCTAGCTAGAGGGCGCCTGCACCCTACACTACGTCTACCAAGACGCTGGCTTCTCTTCTTAATTCTGGATTAGCCACAATAAATGAAATGTTTCTTCTTCGACTCACACCCCAATGTTTGACTGCACCTCTTGCAAGCAACTCTTTGTGTCATCCACAGATTGTTGTTCCGGGTCTGGGTGGGTGTGTATGTGAACTTGTATGTTTGTAAACGCACCCACGACGCAGGAAAAAATGTGTTTTTCTAATGAGTACAATAGGAGGAACTGGCGCAAAGATTTTTTACTGTAAGAACATCTGCGTTTCTCGTTTAGCGAATAAGAAAAGTGATGCAATTACAGATTGTTATTATTGTGTGGATCAAATAGGACTTTGTACCTTAAGTATATCAAGTCACTTGATATAATAATATTTTCGTAATGATGATAATAAAATCACATATTTCCTAAATAGATACTTACATATACCTAGTGGGTGTGGCTCTTTTATGTCAATATGTACCTCTATTAGCATGAAAACTGAATGAGTAATTATGAGTTAATGCTATAAAAAGAACGTAACTCGTTAATCTTTGTTCCGGTTTAAAATCAATAGCCAAAATGAGGAATTTGTCACATTTTTTGTTAACTATTTGCTGCTTAGTAAGTGCAAATAGTTAACATAATAACTGCTCCGTCCTACAACATGAATTCGAACATTTAAACGAACAAGATTTTTTTTAAGGGGGGAAAATCATCGAATGACTGCTCTCGCCTGGGTGAGGCGAGAGGTGTCAGACTCTTACTGACTAAAAATCACCCCGTTCCTTCTCCTGCACTTCGAGCCGGAGCCCCGGTTACCCGTTAGGTTCTCCGCGACACCACGCCACGTTTAGCAAGCAATTTTGATATCGCATGTATGTAGATCATTTTAAAAAGGAAGTTTGAATTGTTTTTTTTTTAATATTCGATGGGCCGACGTTTGACCACTATCTCGTCTGGTGGTAAGCGATGATGCGGTCTACGATGGAGCACGTCGTCCCATACGCAACCTATTCACTTGGGCCTTAAAGACACACAGGTTATACCTTTTAGGAAATACAGAATCTGGCAAAGAATTCCACTCCTTAGCAGGAAGGAAGCTTGCTGCGAAGCGCTTCGTGCGTGTGGGTGGGACATCTACCATGAATCTGCTGACTGCACTTTAATAATAATTGGTGAAAAGAGGAACTATGGAGTTTCTTTCTCGTTCTTCTCCATTCGAAACTATAGTTTGGAACGAGAACCTATCTTCACTGACAGATGAACTGATGGACATTTCAATTGTAACGTTTAAAAGAGCCTAATTAATGATTATTTGAATAAATTGTTTTGACTCTAAAACTAGCCGCAGTTTGAAACGCATTACACTCCTCAGCAGCTGTAGCCAAATAACATTTAGCGCTTGTGTACTTGTAGAGTAGAAAACTAAATTATATGGAATTGAATTTAAGCCTCACTGTCGAATTAGGAAAATCCTGTAATGAGAGTGTAGGAAGATTTTTTATAATAAATAAATAAATTAATAAAATAAAATAAATAAATACTTAGCCTGACATTCCATTATGTTATGATAGCTTGCTACTCATTCAGATTGAGCGGGACAGTCATGCTTACTCGTGTACAATAAAGACCTATTGACACTGTGGGCATATGACGCTAGGTCGAGGTTTTAACAAAACAATTTTGTAAACTATTCAAATGTAGTTGTTTGTTTTGTAAATTAGATAACTCTGGACAGTGCTATTTGTAATTGTATCAGCTAGTTTATAGTCGAATTAGTAATTTAACTGGCGAACCATTAATCTAAAGTAAATGGAAAACGAGGTAACTTTTATTAGTATGGAAAAAAACAAGATTTTATGCCTAAGTATATTTAATTGATTACCGATAACATCACATCACGCCTATTATCCCCAACAGAGGTGCACATTACGGCACTTAATGCCACTGTACAATGTAACACCCACTTTTCACCATTATGTTATGAGTCCAATGTAATAGGGGGTGAGTCCATTGACATATACCGGGCACAATTGCAAACTCCGTGCTACGACTGAGATTTTTTAAAACACTCAGTAATCCTTTGCCCGATATTGGATATCGATACCGAGACCCCTTGCCCGGCAGTCGCACTTGCGACCACTCGGCCAACGAGGCATGATTACCGATAATAAAACAAAAATAAATACCTACCTACCTGTGCAGACTTCCACTGGTGCGTTGTAGTCGGGTACAATGCGCAAGTCCAAATATTTAGACGTAGGAATACTCTACTCTGGGGCACAGAAAATTCCCTCGAACCTAACGAGAACAAAATATATGAGTTTAGTTAAACAAATATACAAATTATGTGCGTCAAAGAATACGATTTTCATAGAAATTCATGAATATTCTAAATCGATTCAACTACTTGTGTGGTACTTGTGAATCTTAATGGCTCTCAGGAAAACCACATACACATGTGGTTTGTAGACACTTTAACACAGACAGATTGTAGAAATATACGTGAATGTTTGACAAATTGCTGTGAGAAGATGGCACAGTAGAGTACATTTTCCACCTCGACTACCCTTCCCATGAAGTGTCGTAAGAAGAACTAAAAAAACTAAAGGACTATTGATAACTTAGAGACTTGGCAGCAGCGCTCTCTGAAAACCCTGAACCATTTAAGCTGCGATCAGCCTGCTAAACAGGGAGCGGCAGACCTTCGTAGAGAAGGCCTCAGTCCAGCATTGGATTATACCAAGCTGTTGATGATAATGATGGAAATATTTAATTTTAGTGCTATCTAATTTCTAGACCACCAGCTGATCACTCATGAAGATAAATCAATATACCTAGACCTAGGTTTAACCTTTGACCCTTTCTTTTTATGCTACATTTACACTCTCGCGCGAGTCGAGACGAGGCCGAAACACATTGCCGTTATTATAAGAGTTGTAGTCGTTCTTTCATTATGAGACAGCAATGTACCTCAACCTCTGTCCGATCGCGAGAGTGTTACTCTAGCATTAGAAGCAAGGCACCAGTTATAATGAACGTGACATACAAGTAAATAAACGAGTCGTAAATTAATTACAAATATTATTAAGTTATTATCTTAAGCACTTGTTAGTAATTAATATCAGTAATTATACAAATTGTCCAAGTTGGTTAGGTTACATGAATCACGCGTTAGAAAACGCTTCATGAACACGTTAATCTAGTATTTATTTATACAAATACGGTCTATTTTTAATTATCACGTCTGTCGTTCGTGGTTTTGGTAGAAATAGTTATAGGCGACTGAGTTTTAATTAAGTTATGATAGGTGCTGAAAATGTTTTGAAAAATGTTATCTTGTCCTGAGAAACTGCTTGTAGCTGGTAAACTATGATCTGATTTTCATATGAGAACCTTCCTTTATGGGAAGTCGGTTAAAACATAGCTAGAACCACAGTGATGAACAATGTTTTCGAATAAGAAGAATGCACCTAAATCGTTAACTTTTACAGGAGTTACGGTACCACATACAGACAGACATAACTACAAACAGACAGACCGGTCAAAATTATGACGCCCCTCTTTTGCGGTGGGCTTGATAGATAAAAACATAACATAACATAACATCACGCCTTTTATCAACGAAGGGGTAGGCAGAGGTGCACATTACGGCCCTTAATGCCAGTACAATGTAACACCCACTTTTCAGTATTTATGTTATGAGTCCATGTAATAGGGGGTGAGCCTATTGCCATATACCGGGCACATTTCTAGACTCCGTGTTACTACTGAGATTTTTAAAAACCCAGTAATACTTTACCCGACCCGTGAATCGAACCCGAGACCTCTTGACCAGCAGTCGCACTTGCGCCCACTCGGTCAACGAGGCACTTACAAACTCATGAATTAAACATTGTAAAGTGATCAGCTATTTCCGTCCTAAGACCCCCAATTAGCGTTGAAAACAACAAAATATTTGCTGCACAAGTTATTATCGTTTATTACTTCCAATGAAGAAAACAAATACCTATCCAGGTTGATGAACTTCACCCAATTATGATAAACAATACTTACGTGGAAACAAAGCGATAACTTCTTAAACATAATCTGTATGATGGACAGGCTCAACAACCTCTACCTGTCAGTCGGCAGTCTCAGTAGATTAAGCAACTAAATATAGAATTAAATAAGATATTAATGCAAGACAAATTAAATAATAATTGAACAATAACACATGTTATTTCCATAGTAATTGGAGCCACAGGAGTAGTAGCCAAAAGCCTCAGTAAATACACAGATAAACTAGATTAATCAATAGACATTACAATTATACAGAAGCCAGCCGCCATTTACACAACAATCATTGTTAGTGAAGTACTAGGATGTACAGTTTTCGTCACAAACATTTTAGATTCCGATCAATTACAACCATCCCAAGAGGATACACCACACACCACTCATTCAACCATCACACAAAGCTCACAATCCACAACTGGCATACAATATACATCAACACAAAATTCATAACAACAAACAAAAAGTGTCAGTAGCACAGAAATATTAAATATATCTGTGGTCAGTAGCAAGTAATCAGCAGACAGAAGAAGGAGATTTTTTTAAGGAGGGAACATCGTTGATTGACTGAGCGTGAAGAATGACTGAACATCGTTGAATGAATGAGGGAGTGTCTGACTCTTACTGACTAATAATCCACCCCGTTCCTACTCTTGCACTTCGAGCCGGAGCCTTGGTAACCCGTTAAGTTCTCCGCGGCTCCGTATCGGCATCAGCCCTATTGGGCCCCATCCGTGGTGGTCTGATGACTGACTGACTTGAGGCGCGCGCTGAACGCGATGCGCCGTACGCTCGGGAAGGAGATTTAGAATTCAGATTTAGAAGGGGGCAATGAGCATCAGTTTTCCTGCTAGAATCCCGTACTGCCTGTCAATCCCGAGTAGGAATGCCCTCCACATGAGATATACAACAACGATCTGTGAAAGTCCATTGCTAGTGGACTATCGGCCTCCTCTGTATACTATGGTTTGCCATAAAATTCATACTTAATACGGATCGCAATTTACAAGCTTCAGCCATACACTGATCTAAATCAAGGTACCGAACCTCAAGGTTAGATTCATTATTTGTTTTTATAGGTAGCTAACAAGTCCACTGCTGGGCAAAGGCCTATTCTCACAGGGAGAAGGAATGACTATTAATCACCACGATGACTCAAGGAAGATTGGCGATTACAAACTTATAATTAAAAATTATAGGCCCAGGTTACCTCACGATGTTTTCATTCACTGTTTGTCAGTTACAAATTATATTATATTAAAAACTCTCTTATAAAATCTAGTATTATTTTAGACTTTGCACAGAAAGTATTAGATAGTATACTAGTATGAAGTTTGTACTTGATCGAAGTTCGAAGTCTATCGCAAATAACTTCGCAGATAACTCGAAGTTCAAGGGTTGTAGGAAATATTATAGTAGTGTATTATGGCCATGTTTTTAATTGAAAATTGAGGGATAGGAATAGACAAGTATTTATAATTTTCTCTGTTTTGTTCATTTTTCGTCACGTAGCTTCTCAGTGTTATACTTCATTTCGATATCTGTTTGGTAACATTCATATATTTATTTACCACTTCAATTTTAAGAACTCTCAAAAATTCATAAATAATAAAAACTCATTTTTAAATATTCAAACAGGGAAGTATAAATTAGTGAAATGGGCAAGGCTTTAATTAAAAAAAAATAATCTTAAGTAGATACCTACATATACTTAGCTAAATTATTTTTTTTGGAACTACACTCAAGCATTACTTTCTGAGCTGAACTTCCAAAAATTACAAGATTATGTACTTAGTACCTAAGAACGATCAAGTCATTACCAAAATGAACTGAAGTAAACAAACTATTTCTCCCAAGAACGATTATATATACTATAGTTTCTAGCGAATTTTTTAGCATTAGTAGATCTTGATGGTCAGTGTTCACACTTTTTTCCTATTATCTGTGAAAACATCTACCAGTGACTGTATTCTTGTCTAAACAAACCAATTTGAACTTCTAATAAGTTCACGATTTCATCATTTCCTACTTGACTTTGCAGAAAAATATTTATAGTTTGAAACTAAATATATATTTTTATCTCATCGTCCGATGTTGAATTTTAACAATATAACAAGGAACTATGTATTATTGTTTTGACAACAATGTAATATGTAGGTATTTTAATATAGATACGCAATAGAATAGTTTACAATTTTCTACTCCATACGTAGTACATGTTATGCATGCGTCATTTTGTACATATAGCAACACTTTGTAGTATCTGTAACATACTACAAATATAAGAACATGATATCGCGCCTGTTATCCCTGAAGTTGAAATATTTTCTGAGTGTGTAATAAATAAACGACAAACCGTTCAAATAAGGTTCTAAAGGAATATGTATCAACTAAACTCCTATATAGGTTTAAGACGCTGACTTCTCATGCATGAGAGTGCGGGTTCGAAACCTACCAAGTACCAATGTGACTTTTTCCGAGTTATATGTACTTTCTAAGATTATTTGAACACCACTGACAAACGGTGAAGTAAAACATCATGAGGAAACCTGGACTTATAATTTCTAATTATAGGTAAGTTTGTGATTGCCAACCCGCATTGAGCAAGCGTGGTGATTAATGCTCAAACCTTGTCCGTGTGAGAAGAGACTTTGCTCAGCAGTGGGCATTTATAGGCTGTTGATGATGATACTCCTATATAACAACATTTTGTAGTATGTCTAGGCTGCCTCGTTGGCCGAGTGGTCGCAAGTGCGTGCGATTGCCGGTTAAGAGGTCTCGGGTTGAATTCCCGGGACGGGCAAACTACTATCGGGATTTTTAAAAATTCTCAGCATTAGCACGGAGTCTGGAATTGTGCCCGGTGTATGGCAATAGGTTCACCCCTATGACATGGGACTTATAACATAAATAGTGAAAAGTGGGTGTTACATTGTACAGTGGCGTTAAGTGCCGTAACGTGCACCTCTGTTTACCCTTTCGGGAATAAACGCGTGATGGTATGTAATGTTTTACCGGTTTTAACAGTTTAATCATAATACATTGATGGTAATGCCACTCTTCGTGAGTAGCTACGAAATATAATTTCTTTCCAATGTTGGTGTGACTATTTTCTACGTAGATACGTAACTAGTCGTACGTTGCCTACGTACGACTAGTCGGACATAGGCACGCGGCGTACGGAGCGTCGCTGTTAAATACTTTGTAAAATATTTCTCGTTAAGACAAAAAACTACACAAGCGCCATCTGTTCATAGCAAAAATCAAAGAAGCAACTCACTAACAAAATAATCTTTATTTAATTTCAACACAATAAATTATACATACATTCAACAATATACAAAAATCGTGACAATGGTAACTTCGAAAATAAATGATTTATTTAAACATATTATGTATTTATATTTGCTAACTCTCATTATAATATTGTACATTAAATTGCATTGTGACTATAAGAAAAAGGAATGTTTTTAAAAACGTATTTTAAAATCATTGCAATAAGATTGCTAATAGCTTAACTAAATAATTAATAATGGAACAACCTATATTTAAAAAATTTGCTATTTTTCATTAAACAAACACCCTGTATTGTTATTATTTCGTCCTCCCTCGATGCTAGTTTCAGTCTGAATTAGCTACTATTGGATTTATGACGGTTCACCAACCACCCCTAAACCACCTTTTAACTAAGAGTTACTCATCGTGACATAGGACCTAAACTAACCCCTTACTTTCAATATTAGGTGTCATATAATGGTTGGCTTAGACAAAAATATCGTTAAAAATCACCAATTACTTAAAATCACTTAGGGGCTTCTTAATATTTGAAGAAGAGGTTGGTGAATAAAGGCACTTATTTTGTTAGATTTATTTTGTAATTAAAAATGTATTTTTTTTTATGTCGATTGTAGGCCTAATAATAAAAAAAATTGTAAATATAAATTATAAGTACGGATCAATAATACATTTAATATTGCTTACAGATATATTGACGTCATACTTTTTGATTACCTAACATGGAATGACATGTAATTAAGGTGTATACGTATTTAAATTTAAATATTTTTGATTAAAAAATGTACGAGACGCCTATTAAAATGCAATATGCAATCTTTGGATTCCAGAGTATCTACTTTAGGAAAGTATCTAAATGGTAATTTTATCAGGCGTTTCATTGTCCCACGCTTTAATAATATTATCATGTTTAAAACCTCAAAGCTTGTTAAAATAGCAATTATATGCCAAATAAATCCTAGTTGCTACAATAAATAAAAAAAATATATAATTAGGCACATTTAAGTGTTTATTATGCTTTCATTTGACTTGATTTGTATTAATTTATCTTCATGTTAAATGGACGGAATCCTGGTGGACCAGAAGGTCAATGAAATTCTTCTTTAATTCAATTCCATTTAAGTATTTTCTTTAAAAATCTGATTGTTTATAAAAACATTATCCAAATAAACAAAACGAAACCTTCTAATACTGACATTATAATTTCATCAAATTCATTTAAACCAAATTGATTTATCAAAAACCAAGGTTTTGTTTAAGTGTTTTAGTATTACTATTACCGTCAAGCAAATATAATAAATTAATTTAAATATTATATTATACATAGCATTACTCCTTCGTACCGGATTTGCTCATGTATTAAGAGCCAAGGTTTAAGTGGAAACCAGTCGAGCTTTTCTCAAATCTCGAATAGTGAGTGAATAATGTTCAAATACTCAAACGTTACTCAATTTTAAGTTGCGCTTAATTATAGTTCTGTCACTATTAATTCTTTGTTAAAAGATAGAAATGGCACGTTATTTAAGTACAATTGAGTTAACTTAAAATTGAGTAGCTTTTCAGTATTCGCGCGTAAGACAGTTTATTTCAAATATATATATTTTAATGATTACTAAGGCGTATTGTCCTCGACGCGTCATTTCACGAATACATGCAACTTACAAATGACGTTAGGCGGATTTATGTGAGGAGTGACGCAACGTTGCCGCTTCGTGCCGACAGCTATCATTGTTTGTAAGCAAGATGAGAGTATTTGTCATTTGTAGGTCGCCGGTTGTCATTTGTAGGTTGCATGCATTCGTCAATTGACGCTTCATGAACAATAAGCTCAAAGGTATCTGTTATCACTTTATGTCGTGTACTTAATAGTTCTAATTGTAAGGGTCTTCCGACATCGTTGATGGTCATCGTGTTGATCCCATTGAAGACAGGACGGCTCTTGGTACTGTCAACGTACTCGTTGGTAGCGGTGGCTCCTCCCAAGCTACTGGGAGACCGTACTTCTTCGGTTTTAGTACGTAGATAAACTGGAAAATGAATAGAAATGTTTAGTTAGTAAAATGTTGACGGTTGCAATAAGATTTGTCATTTCTTAGGTCTTTTTTATATTTGATCAGCCTACGTTTGGCCACTATGTCGCCTGTGTGTGTGTGTAAGCGATGATGCGTCGTACAATGGCGCACGTCTGCCCTTAAGTAACCTATTCACTCTTGCCTTGAAAACACCCGGGTTGTACCCTTCAGGAAACACATACTCTGGCAATGAAGTTCCTTACTTCAATAATCGTTTTAAAACTAACTATAAAAAATACTGTCACATCCCACGTCTATGATTTCGAAACAAAATACAGACATGGAATTAAAAATTAGACTACGTACTAACAAGGCAATTACAAATTCAAAACAATAGGGTAGTTTCCTAAATTTTATTTCAATGTCCGTCTGGTAGATTATTTTAAAACATTAGACACGTATTTTTTTTCTCACAAAATTAAATGCTTTCGACGATATATTGATTTGAAATGTCGTGTGACGTCACAGCGTGCTACAAAATGTAGCAATTATTGTCAAGGTAAATATTTTTATTGACCAAAAGCCCTTCAATTATCCATGTAATAGGGGGAGAGAAGAATAAGTCCTATGACTCATAACATAAATAGTGAAAAGTGGATGTTACATTGTACAGTGGCATTAAGTGCCTTAATATGCCTCTGCCTACCCCGTCGGGGATGAATGGCGTGATGTTATCTATATAACTACTTACCACAAGAGAAGCAAACGTAGCTCCAATAAGGAACCCGGCAGCGACATCGCTCCAGTGGTGCATGTTGTCCTGGACTCGAGACAAGCCCACAAACCAAGCACCAATCAGCACGGCATACTGTATAGCGTGACGTAACAGCTTCGACCCACGCCACTTGCCCTTTTCTTGGATGTAGAACTGGAAAAAAATAGTGAATTTAAGTATTAACACGTTGAGTGCTGCATAGGTATGGTGGTCAACGGTAGATGTCGGATTTACTTTCAAAGTGTTTCTGTCAGCAGTCAAAGATTTAAGGACTCCTTCTTTTCAATTGAGGTCATCAAAAGAAGGTGCTTCTGATACCGTACTTTGTCTAAAACTTTTACACGTCACACCTAGACCCGAGACTTGAACTGCAACACTTAACCACCCTCGCAGTTCACAGTCCACAATTAACATTCACGTGAAGAGTTTTTGTTGAAGATGAACTATCTTTGGCAGCCGTTTATTATCAAGGAACATAACTGATTGCTACTGACTTGTAATAGTAAAACATTGATGATACTCACAATAAAGAACACAGCGCAATACATGGAGAAACTAGCGTGTGAGCTGGGAAAGGATAGTCTGGCTTCTTGAATCTTGGCTGCGTCGTTACCTCCACATTTATAGTCATTGATGTACCCCAGAATGTTCGCTGAGGAGTTTGCTACAGGGAACGGCATGCAAACCTGCGGATGAAATTGACAATCTTATACGACATTCGAGAAGTACGTCGCTATACTTTATGTGACTAAAATTGGTAGTATGGGTCATCTGCGATGATGACAAGAGACACAAAATGACTGAATTTTTGGATTTCCGAACAGTGGTAAATAAATCTTCACATTTTGAGACTTAAGTGATATTACTTACGGAAAAGTGTTTAATCATCATTATATCAGCCGTAAGACGTTCACAGCTGTTCATAGGCTTTCTCCAATAACTTGCATCTGGAATCCAGCTGGTTCGAATTGAAGTAAATTGCGATTAATAAACCGCTACTATCAGTACTCACTTCATAGAAATGTGGCCTTAGTCTACCAATAACGTATTTGGCGAAGTCTGACGTAAGTTGCTGACAGGATGCTCCAAAGGCGAAGACACCAATACTTCGGTAGCTCTCCCAGACCCAGCCGGGCATCACAGACCCTGATAGGAACCTCTCACCAGCACCCTTCCCTTTTTTGTCTCGAATTATTTCCACTAGGAGTATCTGAAATAGTCGGAAGAATTTGTGATTAAAATATAGTAATGTCAAATTCCCTATCAGACGACATCACCCATGGGCCAGGCAGTACACCAGTTATGTTTAAAATCCCATATAAGGGTGTGAGACTACTGCTGCAGATCGGGCACAATTCCAAATTCAGGCGTTGAATTTTTTTGATAGGACAGTGTTTGCTCACTAACTCGCCTAGTGGTAAACGGTGATGTGGCTGACGATGGACCACGCCTACAATAAACAACCTCTTCATTAGAGACTTAAAGACTTTTGGAAACACAGACTCTTGCAAGAAATTCCACTGCTAATAATCTACAATAACCGAAAAAGTCAAATTATACTTTGAACGATGTGGAAATAGGACCCGATACCCCTTGTTCAGTAGGTAGTAGCGCTATCATTACACATGATCAAAGTCTTTGTTTTGAATAAATTTGAATTTGAAAATTTGAAGTCAACTGTTTGAACTTCAAGAAAAGTGACTAATTTAAGAGATTAAGAGACATCATTAATCTAAGTAAATATTTGTCAAAATGTATGTTTCCTATTATATCTGTCTGTAGACTAGGTTAATGATCCTTTCTTTGTCTTTCTTTAGTGTTTGTTTAGGATAATGACATTCTTAATAACTGTGTTCTGAATTAACTTTATTGCGCTTAATCTTGTTTAGTGTCTTGGATTAACCTTAATACCAGCTTTCATTATGTATTTATTGTATTTTTCAACAGTTACAGTTGAATATTTTCGAGTATAAGTGGAGAATGGGACCGTCGGTAGAGGGCGCCATAGACGTACATATACTGATCAGATTGGCGATATATTAAAGAAGGGCCAAATTAAAAGTACCCTTAACCGACGAGCGTGCATAAAAAGATTGATGATTGTTGATGAAGCGATAGAGCGGTATGTGGAATTGTAGCATTGGCGTTCAATAGTCTCTGCCTACCCTCATGGGAAATAGGCGTGAAGTTTTGTATGTATGTATAAGTGGAGTATTGGTTAATTGTGACAGATTTATCTATTTTATTAATTCTCACTATTGTACTTTGTCTACATAAGCCGCTTAAAAAAACATGCTAACATTTTGTTAGTAAAACCGACGTTATGAACGGCCGATGTCTAAAGTAAAACACGTTTAGTTTTTCACTGCAGATTTAAAACTTTATTTAAAAAAAGGAACGGAAGATTAATTCACCTACCATAGACTAGGTGTCGCTAGTTGTCACATTTTGATACAATTATCATTTAGGTATATTATTATTGCCTACTTTTTCAGACGAAATTAGGCTACATCGTAATACAAATAATACATTTTAACATGACTTACCGTACAAACCATGAAAGCGAATCCTGCCCCGCTAGAGCGCTGACGGATACAAGCTGGTCCTTGTAAGGCAGTCGTATCGACATGTCATTCACGTCGTACCCTCGATGGTATGGCGTCGCCCATAGTGCCAGTCCCAGGATCGGGAAGGCGACTGGAAATTAGAAATTACAGGTTTATTAAAATGATCCTGAATTTAAGTCCTTGACAGGCTGTTGAAGGCAAATCCTTGACGTCCAACAATCCCCATGGCCATGGCGTTTAGCGTGGATAAGGTGGTAATAATATATTTTATTTTTTAAGAGTGGGAGAGCCATGCTTCGGCACGAATGGGCCGGCTCTACCGGAGTGATACCACGGCCTCACCTCACAGAAAACCGACGTGAAGCAACGCTTGCGTTGTGTTTCGTCGTGTGAGTGAGGTTACGGGAGGCCCAATTACCCTCCCCTTCCCCAATCTCCCCAATTACACTCCCCTTCCCCAATCTCCCCAATCCCTGAATCCTCAACGATTCTCAAACTCCTAATCCCCAAAAAGCCGGTAACGCACTTGTAACGCCTCTGGTGTTCCAGGTGTCCATGGGCGACGCCGATTGCTTACCATCAGGTGATCCGTCTGCTCGTTTACCGGCTTATGCCGTAAAAAAAATAACAAAGTAATGGGTTATTGTATTGATCATGATACAATGAGTAGGATGCTAGGTACTGAATTCAACTATGAATGAATAGGAGGGAAGAGGGTGACCAAATATTATATGGATGACAGAGATAAAACTTGGTGCTCATTTTTTTACTGAAATTTGTGCTGAAGATAAATATACAATAGACAGTTGTTTGGTAACATAACATAACGCCTTTTATCCCCGAAGAGGTAGGCAGAGGTGTGAATTACGGCACTTAATGCCACTGTACAATGTCACATCCACTTTTCATTATTTATGTTATGAGTTCGGGCACTTTTCGGGTGTTTCGGGCGTTGTGACTGCCGGGCACAATTCCAGACTCCTGTCTACTACTGAGAATGTTTTTAAAAACAGTAATACTTTGCCCGACTCAGGAATCGAACCCGAGACCCCTTGCCCGGCAGTCGCACTTGCGACCACTTGGCTAACGAGGCAGGACAGTTGTCTTGACCTTTGAAAAGAGTTGACTGACCTTAAGAAGTTGTCAATAACTTTAAGCATTCGTCATCGTAAAATTATCATCTGTGTGTTATATTCAGACTTTATTAACACGATAACGTATATGTTAAATAAAGAAAATTTTCGAACGATAATTATGGATAAAGAAAAATGTAGGACATTCGAACATTCTATATTAAATTCGATCGAGATTACAACTTTCTTATCTGAATCCTATTTAGATTTTGTTTTCATGACGTCATAAAACTCCCCTATGGCTTTAAATAGGGGGGGGGGGGGGTTGCCTTTTTAATTGCACTCCGATTAACGTGTATATAGTTTAATGGATTTTTATAAAAATTCTCAGTAGTAGCAGGAAATGTGCCCGATATACGGTAATATTACATGGAACTATTTAACATAAATAATAAAAAGTGTGTGTTACATTGTACAGTGACATTAGGTGCCGTAATGTGCACCTCTGCCTAGCCCTTCGGTCCTTATGTTTAACATAACATCACGCTTTTTATCCCTTAACTAAACATAGTTTAATGTGGCAATTTAATAATGATTTGGCCGAGTGATAACCTCACACTTCTAGCAGTATTAAAGAAGTAGCTACTAAAGGATTAAGTAACAGAGAAGTTGGTCTCTGTTAGTAGCTGAAAGATGTTACAGCATTATTAATAATCCTGAACATTTTAACTGTGGTTGCTCAATCGTGGTAAGCCACTCTAAGTGGAGGTGGTCCATAATCCAGCAATGGTAAGCCACAGGTTGTGGCTGATGATGACGTTAGTGAACGAACTGCAATAAAACGAACCAAGTAGTTCGCTTGCTATCGGTATGCAGTTAGTATTGTACTTCCAAATAAGACGGAACGCTGATTACAAAACTGCCACTGCCATTCTGATGAAGCTGCTATAATTTATACATTAGCTTCTAATATATAAAGTATTTTTGTTTGTTTCACTAATTCTGTTGTTCTGGAGTTCATAAAGGTAACGACTGATGTTGTTAGTTGTACATATGTAGTTGATGGTTAAGTGCAATTAATATGGCTGTGTTATAAAAATGATAATTATAAGTTTTTTTATTAAGTGACAACATTATCACATTGGGTGTAACCTGTTAGGATGTGTTGATTTAAATAAATAAAAAAATATTTTTCCGGTTTAGTTATATAGAGAATTTTATTTATTTATTTATGGACCACACATTCAACACAGAGGACAATACATATATAAAAACAGAGTACATAGGCCCATAGAATGTTTTTTTTTGTATTAATAGTTTTAGTCCTTAATTTATTTTGTTTTCTGGCATTTGTGTGTAGGTTTAAGTTATGATGGAACTGGAGTGAACTGTGTTCAAAAGTTCCTAAAAAAGAATTAAAAAAAAACTGCCACGTCAAAGTTCAGTGAATACTATTATCTCAGAACTGGCGAAGCCGTTGGTAGAAACTAGCATCATTTTATACTTATTTATTCGAATTTAATGAAGCGGGCACATGCGAAGGTAAAACGTTTCATAAATCAGATAGGTATGTACTCGAAAGTGTTATCGATATCACTGTAACATTTGCGTCCGTTTACAATCATTAGAAACACACATGAATAATACAATTTTCCTATCTTTCATCGAGTTTGTAATTAATCTAGAACTCTTATCAGTGAGTTAGGTTATCATTTAGTTATCTATAAAATGTATTGTTGAGTACCTTTTTGTTTATCGAGGGAGACCGACTAAGTATAGACATTCAAGTGTTAGTTCGAGGACAACTCTCCTATTTGAAGTGAGTTCGATCACATTCTCGTCCGTGATTGGTCGAGATTATTCTTACAACCAATGACATGGCAAAATTCGATCGAGCTCACTTCGCTGTTTCGAATTGAAAATTACTGAATGGCCTAGCTGGCTCTAAATTATTTGGAATTACGATAATGCTTTGACTAGTCTCAAGCCACAACGGGGCTCATAGTCATAGGATGCGTGCGCTCGAAATTAGTCTAGCATCATCGAATAGTTTACGTAAGTCGTATATTTGGATTTGTCAGAAACTGTAATTATTCGTTCACGTACAAATTTACTGTAGTTAATGCTACGTCCTGCATGAGCGACCTAGAAGCGAATGCGAAGCAGTGCGATGTGGCGCGTAAACAACTAACTGACGAAACCTATATTGAAGTGTGCTACGTGACAATACGCCCGTGGGATGCGGTGCGGAGCGGTGCGAAATGACGCGGACGCGATTTAGTTTGATATTTTCGCGCGAACTGTTATATTTGGATGCGATGCTGTTACTTTTTTATTTGGATAATAATTGTGTTCGCTTCCAGAGCGCTCACGCAGGACGTGGCGAGTATTATAAGTAGGTTAACATAATAATGTGCACAGATTTCGTGCTGCTAGTATAATATTCAAAATTAATCTAATTTCACTATACCAGACACAGTCACTTGGTGTAACTGACAATATTTTATTTAATGCTTTTTCTTTAATACATAACGTAACTTTTAATCCCCGAAGGGATAGGCAGAGGTACACATTACGACACTTATTGCCACTGTAGAATATAAAACCCACTTTTCTCTATTTATGTTTTGATTCCCGTGTAGTAGGGAGAGAGCCTATTGCTATCTACCGGGCACAATTTCAGATTTCATCCTTATACTGAGCTTTCGAACCCGAGACCCCTTGCCCGGCAGTCGCACTTGCGACCACTCGGGCAACGAGGCAGTCTACAATACACTATTACAGAATTGGATTTTTTTATGTGGCAATCAATGTGATGTGAGCGAGGCCCCACTGTTGAGACTGCAGCAGGGCTCTCTGATAATTCTGAACCTTTTAATACTATATATGATATTACTAAAACCAGCGCTGTATTTAATACTAGCTAATTTCGCGCGGTTTCACACGCTCTGCTCAGCTCCTATTGGTCGTAGCGTGATGTTTTATAGCCTATAGCCATCCTCGATAAATGCGCTATCCAACACAAAAATAATTATTCAAATTAGACTTGTAGTTACTGAGATTAGCGCGTTCAAACAAACAAACTCTTACGCTTTATATAATAGTACCTATATAAGAAGTATAAGATAAATAACAGATGCAATTCAAACTCCGCGCCAAAATGGAAAACAGTTGTGCCAATCTATCAACTACAAAAAAAAACAAAAATTTAAATTTGGAACCATAAACAAATCACCTATTCCCGATACTTTTCTGACTGAATGTATGCTGCTCTCTCTTTTAAAATCTCCAATTTGTTTTTATAATAACTATCGTGAGACATACTAAATTAAGTAGAATCTCTACTAGTTTGCGTGCGCGGTCGCGGCGACGTCGCGCAGCTAAGTGAGCTGCTCATGAGGAAGAACCCCTCTGTGGTTCGAAACTAGTAGAGCTTTTCTCAGTATATTCACGCGAGTAACCCGCGATTTTACTTAATCTCCAATTTGCCTGCACAACATGGATGTTATGACAAAGCTTATGCTCAGGACACTCTCAATGTACTGTCTGGGTTTGTTATTATGTTGTTTCAGTGTAACATTAGAAGTGTGTGTTTTTATATGTGCTTTGACTTCAAATGCCAACACTTGATCTCGAAAGCAGAATAGCGATTTTAGAATAATTTGGGTGACGACAGAACCGATAAAATATAATAAGTACATACTAATTTCTTTAATTAGTATTTTATGTAACATTTTTGTGGGCTTACGGCATTATTGACTTATCTAACTTGTATCAGTTTTAAGTAGATAAAGGACACATTTTTTAAATTCAAATATATACAGTCTACCAATCATAGTTTGGTGAAATACAAATTGGAATTAGTGTTTTCCGTTCCTACTTCCTACTTCTGTAAAAGATAAAATTACAATTACCTAAAATACATCCTACTAATTGCATACTGCCTCGGTTTGATTCCCGGGTCGGGCAAACCTGTTCCTGGGTTTTTTATAAATTCTCAGTAACTGCACGGAGTCTATAATTGTGCCCGGTATATGGCAATAGACTCACCCCCTATTACATGGGACTCATAACTTAAATAGTGAAATGTGGGTGTTACATTGTACAGTGGCATAATGTATACCTCTGACCCCTTCGGGGATACAAGGCGTTATGTTATGTTACATTCTATTAATATTATATATACGAAAGTGTTAAAAAGAAATCGCATCGTAATTTTTTGCGTTGCGAATTAGCATCGCATCGCAGTTTTGTGTAAGAGCCCTGAAAAAGCGCTCATCGGAAAGTAAATGACGTGAACATCGTGAAGTATTGACGGGGAAAAATAGCATTTATTTATTACAGTATACTAAATACTGCCGTATCTTATCACATTCTTTAGTTTTAATACAGGTGCAACTAAACTTTATCAAATGATGTTATAGCATGACCTCAAATAATATACGCACTTAATTATAGTATGCCAATACGTGCGGACTTTAATCTTCATAACGTCATCTTAAGTGTGGGAGAGCCATGTTGCAGGCTGGCTCGACCGGAGTGATACCACGGCCTCACAGAAAACCGACGTGAAGCAATGCTTGCGTTGTGTTTCGTCATGTGAGTGAGGTTACCGGAGGCCCAATTACCCTCCCCTTCCTCAATCTCCCCAATTCCTGAATCCCCAACGATCCTCAAACGCCTAATCCCCAAAAGTAACGCACTTGTAACGCGTCTGGTGTTCCAGGTGTCCATGGGCGACGCCGATTGCTTACCATCAGGTGATCCGTCTGCTCGTTTACCGGTTTATGCCATAAAAAAAGATGTAGTTGCCCGACCAAAGCTGCGGAAAATCGCCAGGGTTACCGGGGCTCCGGTTTGTAGCAGGAGTTGTAACAGGGTAGTTTTTAGTTAGCAAGACTTTGACACTCCCTCTCGCCTCGTCCAGGACAGGAAGAGCAATTTGTTGATTTATCCATTTCAAAAAACGGGTTTATTCTAGTCCTTAGGGCGATAAGTGACAAAAAAATTTTAAGATCTCGCATTTTTTTCACTCACGAAATATACACTTTCGTGTGTAAACCATAGATTTCACAAACAAGTGACAACTCTGTCGTATTGAGGTCATTGATCTTTATATTTAATTTGAATTAGTGTAGTTAGTCGTCATCTGTTGCCGATATAAGTCGAGCGTACATATCATAAAAGGATTAGTTCGTCATAAAATAATTTGCTAATGGAGTCAACACAGTTATCTAAGTGGAGGAAATGACTCATTTTTGTTTTATATGATAAAGGAACTTGTTACACACCCATTTTCTATAGACATGCTATATAAACTTATTTATCAAGCCCCTATGTAGGTAGCTATATGGATTATGTCAAAGACGTTGAAATAAAGGTGGACATAAGTCTCCCGAAACAACGACTGTTTCATCTGGCTATTATAGACTTACACGCAGAATACACACACATTCACACGAAGGACATCTATTGCGCTACATGGCCTATCATTACACTTTCATACATTATGGTGTTGCAAGTACACGCACACATAAATACACCACTGACATTTAGTGCTTCAATAATTCCCAAGTGACATTACGTCCGCCTTTTTTCGAACATCCTTGTATTATGTTAATAGATTATCATTTTAATTTTTTTCCTTCCCTTGACTTTTTACTTTTTACAAAACCTTTTTTAATGTGCCGATCCAGATTAAGGCTTTTGTGAGGGTGTCATACCTGCATCTACTGCACAGAACGGATCTTTGAGGACACTGGTGCGTCGAGTGAGGTGCTAAGTGCCCATTTAGTGACCTTAGGAAAGACGGTGGCACAGTGGTCACGTGTAGCCGTACACAGCAAAGCTCAAGGGGCCGCAAGGATCCCTTTTAAGGGGGGAAAATCATCGAATGACTGCTCCCGCCTGGGTGAGGCGGAAGGGAGTGTCAGACTCTTACTGACTAAAAACCACCCCGTTCCTTCTCCTGCACGTCGAGCCGGAGCCCCGGTTACCCGTTAGGTTCTCCGCGACTCCGAATCGGCATTGGCCCTATTGAGCCCCATCTGTGGTGGTCTGATGGCTCTTTGAGGCGCGCGCGGAACGCGACGCGCCGTACGCTCGGGTCTGTTTCTGGTCGGACGGGGAGCCACCCATGCTCGCCGTCCGCAGGCCCGCGGTTACGGTGGCCGGAGATCGTCCCGCGATCCCCGACGCCCGGTGTGTCCTTCGCGATGGCTGGGTTGCGAGGAGGCAGCGCTTAGCTGCCTCACGCGTCCCGCCTCCTCCTTACGCAAGGATCCCTAGGGAGGTGCCGTAACTGGCGTTGCACCGTGAGGGCTTCGGAGCCGGTCTTGGTGCTCCTTACAAGTAGTAAGGACGCCACTGGCTGACTGGCACCTTTTAAGGATTCCCCCGTCATCAAACAAAGGATACTGTCATGGCTTTAAGCGTCACCGAATTAGCATTTAAATTAGAGTAGGTATGACGTGGTGGCGCTTTAAAGTAGTTTCGAAATCATAAGAAAGTTTTTGTTATTCATGACGCAGATAATATTATTGGAACTGCAGTATGCGGATGAGATTAGTCATTGGGAATTTTTATACGTACGTAAGTATGTTTAATCAGATTGCACTGTCGAAACATGTGGTTTTGAATACAGATGATTTAAGATCATCGCAAAGGGATCTTTCCTATTCCCTAATGCGTAGGTAGCTTCATTAAGCTACCATTATACGTCACAGTAACTTTCCGTCTCCGACTTTACATATAACTACACCGTGAAATTTATATCGTTTTCGTCCCGAAGTAAAATGGTTCTGTTTGGGTAATACAATGATTTTACAAAGAAATAAAATGTTTAAAACAAAAAATAAGTATCTAGTAAACTGGCAAAAAGCAAACTGTGTTACCGGACTTTTGGAGATTTGGGAATGGCGGAAGATCACACAAACTTTATTTGTCGCTTAGGTATCATCACTCCAGTCGAGCTGGCCCATTCGTGCCGAAGCATGGCACAGATATGAAAGAAAGAAAATAAGAAAGAGTGAAAGAAAGAAGGAAAAAGCATTTATTTGGCAAATGGCACACAAACAAAGATATAATCAGACAATGTCTTTCTTTTGATAGTATAGTACGTGCTTATATCTTGGTGACACAATGCGTGGTATATTTGGCTTATCTATGAAGTGCACGGGTCACGCATGGGCGGTTCCGCTGAATTAACTTCTTGAGGCATGCCTGCAGTAATCAAGTCTAATTGTAAGTAATTCTATTGAAAGACAAGGGACTGTTTTACGAAGGATTGCGTGAGTCAAAAAGTATTTTAATGATAAAGTTGAAAGTACCAGGAATAAAGCTAAGTAGGTATTCATCCTTTATTATATTACAATTAGATTTATAACAAAATTGAACAAGAGTTGGTATTATAAAAGTGTAATATTATGCAGGTTTTACAAAACAAAATCGGGGTTCCCCGATTTTTGTTATCATTTTTTATATAATCCACATTACACAATACACATGCAGATGAAAAATAAACACAATAATGCTACTAATCCTATTATAACACATAATCTTAATTACGTTAATCCTAATTAACCTACGTTTCACAGTATTGAATAAAATGAACTTCTCTTATCGTTTTGAGGTAGACCTTGAAAACGAGGAAGTAATCACGTCGATCAGCTGGCCATAAATCACATGACGAGTTTAAATAATTCAAGAAACATCAATAATGTTGCATCATACCTTAATGACCAAAATTAATAATAATTAACGTTAATCCAGAACGTAAAATTATAATCGATCGAAATCCAGAACCGTCAGACGATTTAAATTTTTACACACATTCCGTACAACTTACGTGTCAAAAATCGATTTTAATCCACAGATTTTGGATTTAAATCGATTATTCAGATTGACAGTTAATTGATCTAAGCTTCTGACAAAATTTCAATAGATGTATAGAACTTCCTAATGTCGTGATGGCCCGGAGGTTTAAAAGGCCTGCTTTTCATGCATGAGGGGGTTCGAAACCTACCAACGGCAAGTACCAATATGACTTTTTCCGAGTTATATGTACTTTCTAAGATTATCTAGACACTACTGACAAACGGTGAAGGTAAACATCGTAAGGAAAACTAGGCTTATAACTTCTCATTTTACGTTTGAAATCGCCAACCCGCATTGAGCAAGCGTGGTGATTAATGCTCTAACCTTCTCCGTGTGAGAAGAGGCTTTGCTCAGCAGTGGGCATTTATAGGCTGTTAATGATGATGATGATGATGACCTGATGTGAAAAATCGGTCTTAACTAAATCTTTTGAAAATCGGTTATTGTTTTTGCTTGACTTGTACTTTTTATACGACTCTCAATAGCAACTGATAGGTGCATAAAAATCTTTTTCCTGTATCCAAATTAGTACTTCAAACACATACTTCAATGCATGATAGTCTTTGTGTGTATTGTGATCTCATCATTATGAGTTACTCACTTCAGTATCCGTATACCTACATGAGTTTTTGAATACAATTGATCAGTTAAAAACAATATCATTCTTAGTAAGTAGTTAGTATTCCTAATGTCAAAATGTGCTGGTTTGTCGTCATTGTCTTGACTTTGTGTCTAGAGATATTTAGTTAGAAAGATATCATAACATAACATAACATAACATCACGCCTTTTATCCCCGAGGGGTAGGCAGAGGTGTACATTATACCACTGTACAATCTAACACCCACTTTTCACTATTTATGTTATGAGTCCCATGTAATAGGGGGTGAGCCTATTGCCATATACCGGGCACAATTCCAGACTCCGTGCTACTCCTGAGAATATTTAAAAACCCAGTAATACTTTGCCCGACCCGGGAATCGAACCCGAGACCTTTTGCCCGGCAGTCGCACTTACGACCACTAGGCCAACGAGGCAGTTAGAAAGATGTCAATAAATTATAATTATAATCTTAAAAATCATAGCAACGTAAAAGAAAACCAAACAAACACACTTTTGTATTTATAATACCTATTAGTTAGGATTAGTACGTCACCAGTCAGAGGTTACTAACTTAGGTATCAACGATTACTTACGAAATAATCCGTCTCAAGGAAACTTAACTGTATAGGCTTGATGACCATTTTATCTAGGGGTAAAGCATTGTCTTGGCTGTCTTGATTGACTTCAATTCGTTTAACTTATGGTTAACCTGTACCTAATACTGAACTAAACATTTTAACTTATTCTAAATTCCATATACCTATATTCTAATTGTTTCGACCGAAATTAATATACACGCACAAAGCGCTTCGCATCAAGCTTCCTTGTGCGTACTTCTAAGGAGTGGAATTCTTTACCAGAGTCTGTATTTTCTGAGGGGTTATTACCTGGGTGTGTTCAAGGCCCGAGTGAATAGGTCGCTTATGGGACGACGTGCTCCATCGTAAACCGCATCATCGCTTACCACCAGGCGAGATAGTGGTCAAACGTCGGCCCATCAAATATGAAAAAAATAACCGATGATAATCAGAAATTGATTAATCCAGGTTTTTGACAAAAATTCCGAACAACTAATGTCAATAAAGTTATTAATTTCGGCTAATAAGTTACGGTCTCCAACCCACCTGCACATCGGGGAAGTTATGGGAAACCTTTTTTTTATTTATTTTTTTAAGGAAGGAAAATCATCGAATTACTTCTCCCGCCTGGGTGAGGCGGGGGGAGTGTAAGACTCTTACTGACTAAAAACCACCCTCTTCCTACTCCTGAACTTCGAGCCTGAGCACTGGTAACCCGTTAGGTTCTCCGCGACACCCTTCTTATATCATAGTCTATAAGTCTCCAGTCTATTGTTGCACTATGTCGCGGAGAACCTAACGGGTAACCGGGACTCCGGGTCGACGTGCAAGAAGGGAACGGGGTGGTTTTTAGTCAGTAAGTGTCTGACACTCCCTCCCGCCTCACCCAGGCGGGAGCAGCCATTCGATGATTTTACCCCTTAATAAAAAAAAAAAAATTGTTGCACTATGAGTCATAGTTTAGTATATGTGTAGGTACTCATATTCATGTAACTAAATAAGTGCTTTTCGGTTTAGGCTATATTCGATTCAATACATATTATTGTCTATTTTGGAACATTAAGCGTCCTGGTAGTAATAACAATGTGTCTGTATCTATATTTGTTTTCCTGTTATGTCACTGTTTAAGACAGTTGCTGACGAAAATAGTGTTAAAATAATGGTTACTCATACTTAAGTAATACCTACTACTAACTCAAGAACTACAAGGTACCTTCGTAAGTTACCAAGGTAAGTTCGCCTGTTCCCGTCCACTTACCATTTCGCGTCCATGATACGGAATACCCTTTAAAAATTCCCGAATATAAGAAAAATATCACTCTATAAGTAGTATTTAGTACACATGTTCATCACATTTGATTGTGCGGTTGGTGCGGTGACTGGACAACTGCCTGCCGCGCAACGTGTAGCGGGTTCGATGCCCGCACGGAGCAATTCGTTGTGTGATCCACAAATTGTTGTTTGTAAACGCAACCGCGACATAGAAGAAAACCTAGTGCAAGGCAACTTAAAAAAATATCCGTTTGACCTTTTCACGTTTTAAATTGTCAAACACCAAGCGGTCACCGGTGACCGCAACCTATTGTTCTTTAATTGTGTCTATAAATACGGTACTCGACGAGTTAATACATTTTATTTTATTACATTTATGTTATATATACATATATATATTACATACCCGTAAAATGGAGCCGAACTGGTGGGTGGACGCGAACAGGCGTCCTAACCGTACATTAATTGTGCAGAAAGTAATTAGGTATGTGGTTTGTGCATTATAATATATTTATTTTCCTGTAATGTCACCAATTAGGATAGCTGCTTACGAAACAATTTGTGTTAAGGAAACTCGGTTATGTACCCACCATGGTCAAGATCATCTTTTGTTTTGTAACAAGCACTGTCCTGTTTGCCTTGGAGTAGATTCATTTAATGATTATTCTAAATACTTTTTATACGACAGAGGCAAACGAGCAGACGGATCACCAGATAGAAAGTGATCAGCGCCGCCTATAGTCTCTAGGAAGACAAGGGGAGTTAGCAGTGCGTTCTTTGACATTTTCTTTCAGTATTGTCACTCACACAGTGAAACAACTTACAAACAGCAAGCACTACTACTTCAATTAGGCTGTTTTGACTAGCAGACATTTATTTATTTTTTTGAGTGGGGAAAATCATCCATTGACTTCTTCCCGTTCCCACCCGGGCGAGGCGAGAGGGAGTGTCAGACTCTTACTGATTAAAAACCACCCCGTACCTACTCTTGTTCTTCGAGCCGGAGCCCCGGCAACCCGTTAAGTCTTCCGCGGCTATAACTTGGAGATAGGATTCATAATAAATGTGTCAGAGCTTATAATATGCATAATATTTTTTTCGTTGTGTGAGTGAGGTTACCGGAGGCCCTCCCCTTCCCCAACGATCCTCAAACTCCTATCCCCAAAAGGCCGGTAACGCACTTATAACGCCTCTGGTGTTGCAGGTGTCCATGGGCGACGCCAACTGCTTACCATCAGGTGATCCGCCTGCTCGTTTACCGGCTTATGCCATAAAAACAAAATAATGCCATAAAAGCCAACGAAATCAAAGTGGTGTTCGCTTTGATTCGGTTGGCTCATAAAGTTCAGTTTATGGGATTGGCATTAACTATGATATGCCATAATTTATCGTAGGTGCGTTAGTGTCAAGGTCCTTGCATTGATTTTTTATTCACTTTCATTCGAATAGCGTTAATGCCATTTTCTAGGGGTGCAGCCTGCCACAAGGTCATTGGATATTTTCCGCTTTTGTCGAATATTAGATTGCAATTTGACCAAAAGATAGGTATACTATAACAATAATTCATTGTACGAAATTACATAAAATAACATAACATCACGCTTTTTTTATTCCCGAAGGGGTAGGCAGAGGTGCACATTATGCCACTGGACAATGTAACACCCACTTTTCACTATTTATGTTATGAGTCCCATGTAATAGGGTGAGGGCCTATTGCCGTAAACCGGGTACAATTCCAGACTCCATGCTACTACTGAGAATTTTTTAAAAACTCAGTAATACTTTGCCCGACCCGGGAATTGAACCCGAGGCTCTTTGCCCGGTAGTCGCTCTTGCGACCACTTGGCCAACAAGGCAGTTTTGTAAGAAATTCTGCGTCACAATAACATCATGCTTATTAACGGTAGTAAATAATTAGACAAATTCAATGCTTTTTTATAGAAATGTCAAAAACGATACTTTTCTTTGAGTTTTGTTATTAGATCGACAACTTACGACGTCGTCATAATTTTACGTCAAACCACAGAAAAATTAGATAGAACATGGAATAGGGAGGCTATCGTCAAATTTATGAATGAAAGTGTGTTTTTATAATATACTATAATACATTGAGAAGTCGAAATAATACACAGGAAATATTAATATACTAATCCAAATGCCCGCTTATTGTAATCTATGACGGCGCAAATATATTCTGCCACAAAGATAATCCTCTAATCTTGCGGTTTATCATTATTTTTATCATTTGATATAATGAGAGCTTTCCTCGATATTAATATTGATTACTACAATTGTGTCAAGTTCCATAATAGTATATTATGAATAAATATGCACATTTTTATGTTTTTATAAGAGTCTACAGAGACAATACTTAGTCGGAAATCGAATATAACACTACTTGCTTGCGTAATGAGACAATGAAAAAAAACTTTGTACAAGCCACTAAAATTGCTTGCTCCTTGCATCGACCATTTTTTTTGTCTCTGCATCACCCAAAGGTCTGGCTGGAGGAGAATGCCTATGGCATTAAGCCCACCTTGTACAATTAACGTGTGCATGAAGCTTTTTAAAACGAAAAATAAAATGAAATAGTAAATCTCAGTGTTTTGCACCGCCTGCGGTATACCCCACGTAGAATTCAAAAGATACCTCGCGAGTATTTAACTGACGAACCTAGTTATATGAATATTATACCTCTATACTGAAAAATTTGTGTCTCATTGACCGAGTGGTCGCAAGTGCGACTGCTGGGCAAGGGGTCGGGTCGTACTAATTCACGGGTCGGGAAAAGGGTTTAAAAAAATCTCAGTAGTAGCACGGTGCCTGGAAATGTGCCCGGTATATGGCAATAGACTCACTCCCTATTCCATGAGACTCATAACATAAATAGTGAAAAGTGAGTATTACATTGTACAGTGGCATTAAGTGCCGTAATGTTCACCTATTCCTACCCCTTCGGAGATAAAAGGCGTGATGTTATGAAAAATTTGTCGACAGTCAAAAGATAGGGACTGGTCGCTAATGGACACATTTCTGCTATTATTGGATACAAATAAGTTGCGGTTATATAAAACACCGCAGTGCGGTTGAAGACGTCCCTAATCATAACGGCAGCGTTTGACCTTTAGACTAAAGTATCATCTATCTATTTGTCTATGTAGCTGTTAATGTCAAAGGGACAGGTTACCGCTGGTTTAGGATGTGTCAGGGGGTGTTCAAAGGTATTTGCACTCTAAAGGTTTGAACAAAAAGGTACAGAATAGAAAAAACTTTAAACATGAAGTAGTAGTAAGTTCGAGGATAAAAGGCGTGATGTTATGTTATGTTAGTAGTGAGTAACTTACGGCCAGTTTATGACATGAGCTCCATACAAAATGTGTCAAAATTCTATCTCTAGTAAACAAATCTACAGATAGATAGGTTATAGAAACTGGACGTTAGTCATCAGCTGTATACTGATGGCAAGTAATCTAAGCTTTATAAGCTGGTTTTCACTACATAAAGGGGGTTTGGAATACTGTTTACGCTTAACAGGCGGGTTACAGAGGGAGATTTATGTGTTCATTATGATCAAACCTAGACCACTATAGGTACCACATGAGATGCTGCACAGTGAGCTGCGCGACGTCGCCGCGACCGCGCATGCTGCTCATGAGGAAGAACCCCTCTGTGGTTCGAAACTAGTAGAGCTTTTCTCAGCATATTCACGTGAGTAACGCGCGATTTTAGTTAATTTAGTATGTCTCACGATAGTTATTATAAAAACATCACGTGAGATGATATGAATTATGGCCTAAGAGATATAATTTTAATGCAGGTCAGGTCACTAGGTGTTATTACAGTCTGATAACGCAATGGATCCTGCTATTTAGTGGGATACACTCTTACCTATGGCATCTGTCACATCTGAATGAAAATTAATCTTCCGAGATACAATGCATTTTCTATTGTGTCCCATATCGGTGCATTCACATAACATAACATCACGCCTTTTATCCCCGAAGAGGTAGGCAGAGGTGCACATTATACCACTGTACAATGTAACACCCTCTTTTTACTATTTATGTTACGAGTCCCATGTAATAGGGGGTGAGCCTATTGCCCTATATCGGGCACAATTCCAGACTCCGTGTTACTACTGAGATTTTTTTTAAAACCCAGTAATACTTTGCCCGACCCGGGAATCGAACCCGAGACCCCTTATCCGGCATTCGCTTCAGCGACCACTCGGCCAACGAAGCAATCGGTGCATCCAAGCTGTTAAAATATGTCTCTGTAATTGTCGATAAAGTCTCATCATCTATATCGGTGCCAAAATTCATCGAAATCGATTCAGCGGTTTAGGTGTGAAATACATAATAAAGACGGACACAATTTGTTATTTATAGTTAGTCTGCTGGCATTTAAAATTAGGTTTATTATTACCTACTTATTATCTAGTCTGCTTCAAAGGTTAGACATCACGATCAGTATCATCTCATTGAAATGTACACATAACATAATATCGCGCCTTTTTATCCCCGTTATGCTGGAATACTGAAACGTTACTCAATTTTAAGTCGTGCTTAAATATCGTGCCATCTCTGTCATTTTACAAAGAATTAATAGTGATAGAACTATATTTAAGCGCGACTTAAAATTGAGTAGCGTTTCAGTATTCCGACGTTAGGCACTTAATGCGAATGTACAATGTAACACCCACTTTTCACTATTTATGATATGAGTCCCATGTAATAGGGGGTGAGTCTATTGCCATATACCGGGCACAATTTCAGACTCTATGCTCCTACTGATTTTTTTACCCGACTGCCAAAGAAGGAGGGTAATGTTTTCGAGTGTATGTAAGTATGTATGTATGTCTTTTCCTTTGTGACCACCTGTAGCCTAAACGGCTTGATGGATTTTGATGTATGAGGTATCGTTAGATTTGTCTTGATTACGGGAGTGTCATAGGATACATTTTATCCTAAAAGTCCCACGGGATAAAGACATAATTTTAAAAAGCTCTCAATATTTTGCCCGACCCGAATCGAAGCCGATACTCTTCACCGCACTAGTCGCAATTGCGACCACTCGACCAACGAGGCAGTATGAATGAAATATCAGAATACATAATAAAAATAAGCAACAAAATTAAAGCAGTTAATAATACGCCGTACCTACTTATGTTTAGTTTTTTTATATTAAATCTTTGAATTAAGTAAAAATTACTCTGGTCTTATTGTCGGTGAGGTCTCGTCAAGGCCATTTTTAGGTGTGATGTGATAACGATGTAAATAAATGCTTAATTAGGATTTAATGTTGACATGATTGTGTTTGGTTTATAAACTCCATCACTGCATTATTACATTTTGCTTCCGTATAAACGGTAGTTTTAGTCTAGAGTACCTAGGTACCTAAGTAGGCATTAATTTAGTACCTAGGTATCTAAGAAAGTATTTAATTTCGACTCTAAATATTATGAAACCTAGTGATACTTTCAAGGTGGTGATGGAAATCACTACGTTGGTTACCATTAGTTAAATTAACATCAAGCTATGTTAAGTTTATGTTAGAAGTTATAATTACAATTTTATCTTTTTTTTAAATTAAACTGTCTATATAATACAATTGGAATTTAAATTGATTTAATTTATCTTAAGCCGCAAGTTTATTGATAATTGTTGAAACCAGTATAATAAAAACCCCAAAATAAGACAGAACAAAGAACATTATTTAATTAATCCAAATTAATACAAAAATGTTTATTTAAAAATTATTAACAAAAATGTGGGTAGACGTTAGACAAATAAATAGACAGATACAAAACTCAAAGATAAAAATCTCAGCTGTAATCACAGATCACTGATTAATTCGTTCAAGTGTGAAACTTCACTAACGCGATACAATACATTTGGCCAACATAACAAAGTTAAATTTCGCTGACTCACCGCACGCCAGGACAAGGAAATCCAGTATAATCTTCCATATTAACCTGTCGACTGCCATTGTAACACTATAACATAATTATTTACGCAAAAACTTTTATTTTCACTTCCACGCAACCACTAGCAAGGCTCACACGATAAAGACTGCTTCGAAACTGATAAAAATTACTAATCTGTGGGTAAGTAGTAGGCGGCGTTAGTCATTGTCAAACATTGCAAAAAGCACAGTTACCGAGGTCCTTGCACTATTATATTTCATCTTGTTAGCGATAACGCGTACGTACGCGGTTAACAGTGTAAATATTATTGCTGCTATGTATGAATAAAATTAGGTATTGATATAAAACTCACCTACTTAAACTAACGCCATCTGTTGGTTAAGTTTAGAACTATTCGAAAAGTCTGCTTTAATAGTTCTGGCAAAGGAAACTAGATGGTGCTGTTCGCAAAGCGGGATTCAGAAATAAAATAACATGGGAACACTTTATACAGATTTATTATTATGCTTCATAAACTTTTTGACCATATTTAAAAATAAGTAAATAAATAGCTGCCTCTAAGTTACAGTAAATCGAGAATTGTAAGGGCAGTGCATTTAAGTTCTATACATTAAAAAAAACATATATAAACAAGTAATTTTACTTAAAATAGTGTATAAACTGTGACAACTATGTGTCAAAATGAGTAAAAATATTATTTTCAACTATATTACACTTATCTAGCACCTAATTGGACCTAAAGCTACGTTTCTAGATTGGGTACCTGTTACAGAGATGTAAAAATTATTATAATTAATCGACATTCATACAAATTGCATAGTACATAATAAAATTGACTACCTAATATCTGGCATAAAATGTTGCTGTTTACCGCGCAGGACAATTTTGAATTTAGAACTGTCAGGACGTCGTCCAATACTATAGTACTATAATGATTAACTATCAACTTTATAGTATACAAAATAAGGTAGATTATAACACTAAAAACAATGCCAACATAATTTTGCTTGCAATAAAACTCTAATATCTATGCAATAGGGTCCAAAATAGCTTGAATAAACTGTAAACAAAGCTTGTTAACATCGATTAATTACAATAATATTCGCATCTCAGATCTTTAATTTCCTTTTATTTAAAAGCCTATATCACAGTATAAAAATACGTTACAACTGTCTTCGAGACTCCTGGTTATACTATGACTAACATAAATTAATATAAGCCTTCAAAAGATACAGACTTGCTTTACAAAAATCAACCTTAACAAAAAGCCATTGGGATAACTTTACTGTGACAGTACTTCTTTTAGCAATACCCGAGATTTTTATTCTTGATGCTGTTGTATTAAGGTTGGTTTTCGTAGAGCTGTATGCACTAGTTTTGACTCATTGATGCATTCTGTGCAATATGTTACAAAATTTTTACGGTGAATCTATTTTCCAACTTTTAACAATAGCAATAAGGTTGAATATAGGTAATTGCAAACAATATCAAAGATTTAAATAAATGCGATTGACACTAACTCCTAAGGAGTTCAATTATTAATTGAATCAAGTAAAAGTTATAACAATTTTAAATATTTGCATTATTATGTACTATATTGTATTTTTATATTAACTTATGTAAATTATCTTATAAATTACTTGTACTATGTATAAACTTTGCCGCCGATATTTCTGTGTTATTGGTAAAAAGGGATTAAGTAGTTATAATTTTATTATAAATATTTAAAATTAGTTAGTTGCATAATTCGATACGAAGCATTTTTTAGTTGCATAACTCGACACTTATAATTGCTTAGTGTCGAATAGTGCAACTAACTCATTTTTTAATACTTAAAATAAGTAGACATTTAAATATTCGGCTGTAAAGCATAAAATAACATTGTATAGTTAATGCCTATGTATTCTCTATTTTAATATAAAAATTGCATTGCTTTGCATTTTAAGTAGTTTTGACGCCATTTTGAAATGGCTTAAACACTGGCTTTTATTTAAGTAATGAATTTCGAAAGAATATCATAAAACATGACCATACATTTTGTTTATAAAAATATGCAAAAGTGATTTTGATTAAAACTTTTTGTTTTTAATTAATCAATGTTTTTCAAATTCTTCATAGGTGTTCCACTTGAGAGTACATAATTCGAAGCGGGTAAAACCGCGACTCAAGGCTAGTATTATAAATTATTATACAGATATACCTGAGATGGCTAATGAGCCATTTTGAAAACAGATCACTACAATATCAACCTTAAAAATGGTTACAGTAGCGCCACCTATGATTAAAAATAACAATTCATTTACTTAGCTGTTTAAATCAACAGACATATACAGAGTGTACACAGAACGCCCCCGAAAAACATAGTTTTTATAATATAGTAACATAGTACAGTTTATTTTTAGTAATATAGTAACAAAAATATAGTTTTTACAATTCTATCGTTTTTATTTACGTGGTATCCATGCAACATCTGAGTACCAAGCACGAATGACTATCGCAATCGTAACGTAATAGTATCGAGCGCGTTCGGCGCTCTGATTGGCCGGCTCAAGTGAACCAACCAATCAGAACGCTTAACTCGCTCGATACTGTTACGATACGAATGCGATAGTTATTCGTGCTTGGCCCTCAGCACTGAGTAGTTGATTACGACTATTCACTACATAGTAGCATATAAAACAAAGTCGCTATCCGTCTGTCTGTCCCTATGTATGGATTATTGGATGTACTATGGATGTATTCGATCTTTAAAACTATGCAACGGATTTTGATGCGGTTTTTTTAATAGATAGAGTGATTCTTAAGGAAGGGTTATATGTATAATACATGCATATTGCACCCGTGCAAAGCTAGGGCGGGTCGCTAGTATTACATAAAAGAAACATCAAATTCCTTACTTTTGTGAATATAAATCTTGTTTTAGACCATCACCTGTCGGCGTTTCTCGGGGTATTCCGTTTACACTAAGTGTGTATATAGTAATAATATAGTTATAACTGTGTACCTGCAAGCAATCTAAATTGTACTGTTTTTTAAAATATGTACAAATTTTCGAGTTTCATTGTCTTTCAATCAAGAACCTTATAACTGAAGTTTTAAGAGTTACAATAGAAAATCATACCAGTTTGATTTGCGATTATAACCTTCATTACGTTTGGTATATGGATGATATTTTCATGAAGAATCTTTACTTCAAAGACAATAAGAAATCAACTTTAATACAGTTGCTGTTAGTTCATTTTAACGTGCGAAGTTAAGAGGCAATGAAACTCGAATAACAATCTTAATATAATGCAAACGTTAATTTTTAAATTACGTATAAAATAGAAGATACTATTTTACTTATGTGATTACATTTTCATTAAGTAATACAAATATTTCATTTTTTTTACTCTGGCAACACTGTCTATAGAATTGAAATATTAGCAATCTTGTGGGCTACCTTCTTAGATTTTTGGCTATAATATAGCCTTATTTAGCTGCCTTTTAAGTCCGATAAGTTACGTCTAATTAATAATGGCGGATCAAAATTGGGTACTTGCCAACTAGTCAATTTAAATACTTCTTTCGAACTGTCAAAAACGACACTTTTCTATGAATTTTGTACGAGATTGTGTATTGTGACGTCACGTTTTTTTAGCGTCAAACAGTGTACTTATTTTTTAAACATTTGCTGGAAAATACAAAATTAAGTTAGTCATAAAATCAATTAATGAAAGTGTGATTATTTTTTTATATATTTTATTGTATTGAACAGTCGAAATAATTTTGTTTTTGACTAAGAAAAGTACCCAATTGTACTTTCAAATATTAATTTCTTCAATATAATTTAAATAGTACACTTTTAGCTGCTATACGTACTGTGAGATTCCTAATGTAAGATCCTAAAATTGCTATTGAAGTCTTTCGAGCAAAACTAAATTTTGACTGCTAAATATTAAAGTTGACTTTTGCCTGTATCTAGAAGTAGTGTTGCTTACACACGTAACTTATCGGACTAGGGTATATTACACACTACACCTTTCTATATTGAAAAAAGTATATCTCAATTTGCCGTCTGTACAATAAAAAATAAATATCTTAATATCTTAACATATAAGTTCGAGTACACGAAGTAATACTTTCAGTACCCGCTATCAATATTTATAATAACACATTTATATATACAAAACCTCGATTTATCAACACCCTATATAACATTGCACAAATCCGAATATCATCTTTTTTTTTAAACGTAGAATATGGCTATTTTAATGGTGGCATGGGAACGACCTTTATGTACGAATTTCAAAAATAAGGTTTTTATACATATTTCACTTTTTTTATTATGTGTCATGCCAAAGTAGATATTAATATTTTTTTATCTTCCAAATACGAAATTCTACGAAATTCGAAACGTTGGTGTGGTTTTCAGAAAAGCTTTTGTTACATTTAGGAGAAGGTTTTACTATATTAATAAACCGACCACAAAAAAGAGGGGGTTGAAGTTGGTTTTTTTATATAAGTTACATATTTATTTATATATTTTCAGCCATGATCATCTTGTAATAAGTAGACTCACTCTATTCTACTTTAGAACATAACAATATCGTCAAATTACATTTTAAATCAATACATACCCATTCCCATACACCACTAAACTAACCAATTCCACGTAATTTTAATAATATCATAAAACTCTGCAACTCACTCCAAAAAGAAGCGTAAAATACCTTATGTACATAGCAATAGAACACAAAATAAATACACAAACTTGTTAAAGGAACATAATATCTATGTACCATTCAATAGCTGCTAGTATATGACTAAATTTTCTTTTCAGCTGCAATCCCTTGCATTAATTGGGTAACAAAGACTGCCTTGCTATTAAAAATGCATTAAAATTGACTTTAACTTGTGATATGTCGAACAAATGACTAATTTTACTACAGACTTAAGTCTCAGCAGCCTGATAATGCAATCTACCACTAGTCGAAAAGACATAAGGTTCAATTTACTTTAAAATGTCACTGAAACACATTTTAATACAGACTTAAGTCTCAGCAGCCTGATAATGCAATCTAACACTAGTCGAAAAGACATAAGGTTCAAATTTGAAACGTCAATATCGTAAGCACTCACGATTTTTTGTTTGTGCACATTTCACTCTTGCGACTGCCGACAGGCGTCGATGTACTCATGGGAGATCCACGAGACAGTTGGTGGTTCGTATCATAGTTCTTCTGCATCACTTTCACATCGAGAGCTGGTGGGGGATGACTGTCAGACTGTCACCCTCGTGTTCCCGTTGGTGACTCGAAGCTCAGCCTCGTGGTTGTGCTGCCGTGAACGTGGACTTTTGCGGAGATTCGACACGAAGGCGAACTGGAATTAAGATTTGATAATGTTTGGTGTTTTTACTGAATATTTTCGTTTAAATATGGAAATTGTTATTGTACGTCCAACATTCGACTGAACGAAAATTATTCAAAAATATTTCTGTTCAAAAGCTTGTACCAAAAGGACCAATATTTACTAATCAATCAGTTGACTATTTAAGACTTTGACTGCCAATAAAAAATTGTTGAAGGTAAATCCTCCGCTAACGCCGGTCACCGGTGACCCCCATGGCGTTTAACGTGTTAATTGTTTTCTGATCCCAACAAATGTATCGAATAGTGAATCAGGTAAAGATATACGAAATTCTTAACAGTTAACATTGCTCCCAAATTCATCAAAAAATATTCCGTTTTTTTTGAGGGGGGAAAATCATCCAATGACTTCTCCCGCTCCAGAGGGAGTGTGAGACCCTTACAGACTAAAAACCACCCCGTTCCAACTCCTGCACTTCGAACCGGAGCCCCAGCAACCTGTTAAGTCCTCTGCGGATCAAAAAATATACTTACAATAACAATAGCAAACAGCAATCCAATGCTGAAACCAGCCAGCACGTCGCTCCAGTGGTGCTTGTAGTCGGAGACACGGGTCATGATGGTGTACCACGCGAACAGCATGAGGATGAACTGAATCCCGTGGCGGACCAGCTTCGAGCCGCGCCAGTTGAAGCGCTTTTGTAGATACATCTAAGTGAAGAAGATAAAGTATGAAAATTGTGGTGATTTTGGCTGAAGAAGACTTTTAGTAATAGTATCATACATTTGAGAGCTAAGAAACGGAGCCTCTAGCGGTTTTTTTTGACTGCGCACGCAGCTTAGGAAGACTCCGTCTGCGACTGGAAACTAGTAGAACTTTTCTCAGTATATTTAAGTAAACCCTTATTTTTAGTTAACATTTGGTGATTCAAAAGCTGCACAATCGTTTATCCAATGAGCTACATTAGGTTAACATTAGGTAAAGTCTCGACTTCCACTTACAATATTCTCATTAATAGTTTTTGATACTTACGGAGAAATACAGCATGGTATATGCAGAGAATGACGAGTGCCCGCTTGGGAAGGACAGTCTCATTTCTTTCTTCAGTTTCTCATTGGTAGCGAGGCAGGTGAAGTCTTCGATATACCGCCATTTGTTAGCTGGTAACGTGCAGTCAATGTTAGGTTGGCAAACCTGGAAAGATAGAAGAACATTTCTTTAATGGGTTGGTCTTTGAAGTGCAGTGAAGTTACGTTAAATGACACGAAGGAATACATATAAAACAGGTTCTTAATAACATCCAGCTTCGACAAGACAAGCGTGTCCCTCTTACTAAATAATATAGTCCTAATTGTAGAATAGGAAAAGATATAAATGAAGGAACGCGGTGATCAGCAAGCTACTTTAAAAGAAGACTCAGAATTCCATTCGAAGACATTATCTTCTTATTCACAAATAGTTTCGTTTTTAAAACTATCCAACTGACCAACAAGATGTTTTAGCTCATGTAACCGATAAAACCAAATCTAATTTATTGTTTTGGCCAATGGTCAAAAAGAGTGTTAACTTTACAGAGTTTATGGCGTCGAGTCGATAGTGAAATCTTTTATTCACAATAAAATGTTCGTAGCAAACTGTCCAGCTGTTTGTGTTACGTTAAAAAACACATTTAGTCGAACGATCAAGGTTGAAATAGCGAATACGAGGTGTTTATCCTGACCAAAGCATCTGGTTTAACGTTACTTACGAAGAATGGAATTTTAGGGATTTTTGGGAGTCCTCGTTTGAATTCTGGGGCTTTCCCTAATGGAATAGCGTGAGTTTTAGTTACGGTTTTTTTCTTTTACGCAATTAAGGTGATACAGGTCAGGTTGCCTAGTAGAACATGGCTATGCTAATCTCATTAGTGCATGGCATTTTCAAAAGAGCTAAATTTCACCGAGACACCATGGCGGTGCCACCAGTCACGCCACCGTAGTGTCTAACCTACGAAACTAGACACCCGAGTCCACACACCACACTGGAACAGTATCAAAATAGACATCTACTGTCGTCCGAGCTGGTCACGTCGCCAGATTGGTTGCGTAACCAAGTGGACACCAGGTGAATAGGTATAAGGCTCTATAGATCTATATACATTTTGTTGGTCGCGGCGACTGGGTGTGCCATCATGGTGTCCCAGTCAAATATAGACCTAAGGATCTTCGTAGATGACGCTCTGTAATTCTTGCTTACTGCCATAGGACAAAAGCATGAGTTTATGTACCTATGTGAACAGTTCTTTGTAGTAATGTCACCGCGTCACTTTAAAATTTCTCATACAGACAATAGTTTTGTTTTTTAAGGTCAACGAATGCTTTCACTTGACTTTTGAACGAGAGAGGCTATTGTTCTACAAGTTTGTCTGTTAAATAGCAAAATATATGCTAATTTTTATTTTGTATTTTTATTGAAGGTGGTGTTAGTATCTGACTGACCGAAGTACCTATTCAATTATCGTTATTGCGGATTTTTTTATTATAAACGACAGGCTTCGAAGTTCAAACTGGCGAATGTATCTCATAGTTTCTTAAGTATTTTCTTTACTCATATAAAAATAGGTTTGATGTAATGTTAACAGGACAGTTTCATGTTTCCATCCTTCTCGTGTAATTATTGGCTGATATGATGATAACAATCAAAATACAGCCTGTTTAATAACTGCAGATAATTTCACATTAAACATCTATACAAATAAAAATGAATTTACGTTCGTTAGTCTCACTAAAACACGAAAATAGCTGAACCGATTTGGCTAAATTTGGTTTTGAAATATTCGCGGTAGTCCAGGGAAGGTTTATAAGGTGAGAAAAAATTTTTAGGTGTTACGAAGTTTGCCGGGTCAACTAGTAAATCAATAAACTTTACTGACAAATGATACAAGCAAGATAGCGTCTGCAAATATGTATATGACCAGCAAAGGTTAACAAGATACAGTTATCTTTCAATCAGGATTTACATAAACCAGTTTTACATTAATTGATACTGCTTTCGGAAAACATTAATACGATAAGTATATCTTTTGGAAATGTTTCGGAAGTTATAAAAGATATATTAATTTCACCGACTTGTTCAATAATCATAACAGAATAATGAGCCTTGTCGTTTGATTGGAATAATTGAAGCGGGTTCGCAAGAAGATAGTCCAAATGGCATATGTTTATGCTGTAGCTTGTTCGTTAGCTTGTTAGTTAATTATGTTGTCCTATAATAGGGTAGATAACTAATTTTTATTTTAATGTCCGTCTGGTAAATTATTTTAAAACATTACACACGTATTTTTTATTTTACAGAAACGAATACGTTCAACGTTATATTGATTTGAAATGTCGCGTGACGTCACTTCTATGTACATTTTATACGTAGAAATGACGTTTTAGGCCCCACTCCTAAACTTTGATTCGTTTTATCTAAGTATCATTTCATTATAGATGCGACAAAATAAAAAAATACGTGTCTAATATTTTTTCATTACCTAACTGACGGACTAATTAGATTTTTTATTTTCATAACCTGTCATCATCCCTATTACTTTACGGTTGGCACGGTGGCTAGGCAACCGGCTATCGCGTCACGTGTAGTCGTTTCGCTTCCCGCATGTAGCAACTCTAAGTGTGATCCAAAAATTTTTGTTACGGGTCTGAGTGTCATAGGCATATGAAATTATATGTTGGTAAACGCACCCAGGACACAGGAGAAAATTCTAGTAAGGAAAGGAACAGCGTTCCGCGCGCACATCAAAGAGCCATCAGACCACCACGGATGGAGCCCAATAGGGCTGATGCCGATACGGAGTCGCGGAGAACTTAATGGGTTACCGGGGCTCCGGCTCGATGTGCAGAAGAAGGAGCGGGGTGGTTTTTAGTCAGTAAGAGTCTGACATTATATTAGTTCAATGTAACAATAAGGATACTCTCTATGCACAAAAGTTTAGGATAGATAAATCATAATCTAATTGCGAACCTTATTATTAAAGCAAAAAGATCACAAATTAATTGTACGACCGATACTTGATTACTTGAAGTAAAAATAGGAAAATCAGTAATTTATAGACTGCTTATTATCACGCAAGTCCAACAAGTCAATTAAGGTGAAACTGCTAACTATGGTGCTAGAAGGCTTAGCGGTTATCTGAACTATATGTACTTGTGTGCATTGCGATATTCTAATACTATAACTAGTTTCATACGTTTTCACGCTGTTCTGTATCTTAAATGACACAACTTAGGGCCAATTTTCAATGCTCAGATAAATTTTTATCGAGAAATAGCTTTCAATATTTGACAATCCTTCCATACTAAATGCTGTCAACTGTCAATTTTATTCTATAGGTAAGAATTAACTGCAGCTGTAGCCCAATGTCATTAAGCACTTGTCTACATGTAGAATAGAAAACCAAATTATAGGGAATTGACGTAAATTTTGACGCTTGTCAGTATCATCCCCATACATTTAGTTTTCTATTCTCTCTGTAGACAAGCGCTTAAGTGGCTTTTGGCTAAAGGCACTGATGATTGGGAAAACGGCCGTCAGTATGGTTTAAGGAGGTGTTTATTTTCTTCCTGGCTTTTCCTAATTAATTTTGGGATAGGCGCTGAATCTTAACCAGATCAGGCACTTTTGAGGGTAAAAAATCATTAAATATAGGTACTTCTCCAGGCTTAGGTGAGTGAGGCGAAAGGGACTGTTAGACTCTTACTAACTAAAAACCACACCGTTCCTAATCCTACATAGAGCCGGAGCCCCGGTAACTCCTAACCCTTTAGGAACCAGGCTGAATGTCAGTATTTTACGAAATATAATAATAATATGTATAATAACGAAACCGCAAGTAAAAACTTTTTGTTAAGTTAATATTTTGCTTAAAACCTTTACTTTGATTGACGGCTGCCTTCAAGGCATGTAACTCCAGGCTTATACTTATTTTGTAGTTAAAACTACATTTATAGTCTGACGTACTTTTATTTTTAAAACAAGAGATAGATATTCTTTATAACAATTTAATAGCACATTATTTTCCCAGTTTATTTATAAACAATTGAAGTATGACTTAACAGAATTTATATACGGTTTCATTCAAGAACTTCATTTCTGATTAATTCTGATCTTATGCGTGACCATTTACATAAATGTTTAACACATAAATATATTTATGATATCTACATAAAATTTTATGAAATACCACAAACACAAGGCATAAATAAATCAGTTAAGTACCTACATTTTTATTTACGTGCTAGAAAACTTAAGAATAGATCTTTTGTTTAACGCATAAATATATCTCGTATACAATTTATGACTAGAAATGTATTCGATTGAATTCCAATGGTATGTTGTATATTTTGCAACTTACTGAGTGATGGGATCATAATAAATCAGTGTTTTTTTCAAATCATGCGATAAAAATCTATTCTGATCGCAAATGAGAACAATAGCTTTTATGTATTTATTTTTTTACGTTTAGTACTAAGTTGTTATATACTTCGGTAGTTGAGTGGTTGCTTGCAAGAATACTTCTGAGTTTGTTTCGGAGTCGACCTGATGATGGAACCAACAGACAGTCGAAAGAACTCAACGGTTTATAGTGACTACTTTGTGTTTTTGCGTGATAAATTTTTATACAACACAAAGCTACATAATTTTATGCAATACTTTTACTAAATTAACTTAACCCTTAAAAAATTAATTGAGACACTTTTTGTACATACTACATATTTTCCTTATTTGAAAATCTATACTCAAAAATGTTTTATGCAATCATTTAAAAATGTATAATCAAACATATTCTATGCAATTAAGGGTTAAGCAAAAAATCAACAACATGTCCCGTTACCTGCACCACACCACATGTAACAAGCATATAAAGTATCGCATACATTATAATTCTGTTTACAATCTCGATAGCATGTTGTTAAGTTGTTTTATGTGCATTCAACCCATGTATGGGCGAGTCAATCATCCAGTCAAGTTAGCGCCAATTCAGTGCCCTAAAAACCAGTTCCTCAGTTAAGGCATGTTCAGGCAAAAACTACTTTAAAAGTGGCACATAATTTGAGTCTTATTATGACACGTATATACAACATGTGACTTAAATAACGCACGTCCTGAAAATAGTTTGTTCAGAATCGTTAATTGAATCGATTTATATAATTTTTAATATAGGTAATTTTTTATCCCAAATATAATTAAAACTACGGAAATTATATTGTCACATTAACCCTGTATTGTTAAAACAAATCGAAATGGACCGTAAGTCAAAGCAATAAGACTTTTAAAATCGCAGTTTTATTTGTATTCACACAAATTCTATCATTCAATACGAAATAAAGAAAAATAAACCTTATGACAAGACCAGTGAGGATGCATATACATGTTAAATTAAAAATTTAGTGTATGTATTATAATTATACCATAATATTCTAATTTGGGTGTTTGAGGGTGTGCGTTAATTACGTTACATGTTGTAGATTTCAAATTGCATTTATCAAAGTCCGCGAGTTAAAGTCAAAGAAAGTCATTGCAATTCGAGATCTAATTGTGAGTCATAAAACTCAAATTATATGTAACAAATGTATGTCATATGAACACGCTCTTAAGGTAGAAATGGCGGTAGTTTATTTTTGCTCGCATGTCGGTAATATCCTTACTAGGTATCGCTTCAGGCTAAATAAACGTAGAATAAAAGTGGACGCTACTGGCAGTTTTGTATGACAAGCGCTTGAGAAGAAAATTTATTTAGATGAGCGAATGTGACTGAAGCTAATATTTACTGGCTCTGCAAAGCAATAATTTTTTTTTTAATACGTTGCCCCACATTTGGATTTTCTCCCGTGTCGTGGGTGCGTTTACAAACATACAAGTTCACATACAGATGACACCCGAAACAACAATTTGTGGATCACATAAGGTGTTCTTCCGTGCGGGAATCGACCCCGCGACACGTTGCACGGCAGCCAGTAGCGCAGCCACTGCATCAACCGTGCAGTCGTGGATAGCAATATGGATTGATTTTCAAAATTTTGACTGCAAATTCGAGTTAAAAGGTGCAGTTTAAAAAGTGCAACTACCAATTTCAAAAACTGGTGTTGCTACACTCTATTTCCTCAGTCCCTGGGCTACATTATCTAACTTAAACGAAGATTCATCGATTAGTTTTATTAAAGATAATCTTATGCTAAAACTTTCAAATGTAAATCCTGTCTGACTTCTAACACGGCTTGCCGGTCTCTATATCAAATGGTCAGCTGTGACTGTTACCTGCAATAACCTTTGGCATCCAACCTCCATACTCACTACTAATTGGCTTTAAGTGTCAGTAGTTTATTAATCAAGATATTGAGGAAATATCCCTTAATGATAGAAATCAAGCCGTAATTGTTAATTATTTCTATTATAGACTTATTGTTTTTATTGAATAAGCCGGTAAACAAGCAGGCGCATCACCTAATAGTAAGCAATCTGCGTCGCCCATGGGCACCTGAAACACCAGAGGCGTTACGATTGCGTTACTGGCCTTTTGAGGATTAATAACTTGAGGATTATTGGAAATTCAGGGATTGGGGAGATGGTGGAAGGGGAAGGGTCATTGAGCCTCCGGTAACGTCACTCACACGATGAAACGCAACGCAACGTTGTTTCACGTCGGTCTTCTGTGAAGCCGTGGGATCACTCTGGTCGAGCCGGCCCATTTCTACCTAAGCGTGGACTTCCCACACTTAATTATAGTGCTGAATTAGAAAATATACAACGCAATAATTTTACCGATGATATCAATTGTAAAACTCATAATAATTATAATCATTGAGAGCAAACAACAGAACAAAACGTTTAATCTTTAGTGTTCCAAAAATCACTCAGTTCTTAGATAAATATGGTTTTCATACAGTTAATAGTGGCGTAGATAGCTTCATAAAACCCTAGTTTGTGCTGGTTGAAGTACATACTTCCAATACAACCAGTTACAAACTTCACCTTAATTTAAAACAGACACCAGACATTATGCAAAATTTCGCAAAGTGGCTTGTTCTTTATAAACAGGTAAAGTATTTATTTTTCATGTTTCGCATACTAAAGTCGTTTTCGTTCGGTAATTTAGTGATTACCAACAAGGGAGGCGGAGTGGCTGCCGCAGGCTCGCTCATACCGCGAGCCGTGAGAAATACAACGTATGGAAATAGGTTGCTGTAGAAAATTGATTTTTACTTATACCTGGTTAGTTTTTGTATGTAAATTGTGATTGGTTTTTATGATTTAGGGACGTTGTCGACAGTGAAATTGAAAGGCTTGATATAAATATTAATAATGATAAACTTTTTAAAAAACAAACTTTTAGCACGAAAAAGTGTTATGGCATTGGTAAATTACTCTCCAATCGAGAATATTAACTATAAAATTTCGATTCAAGAAGAGCACGAAACTGTTTGTCAACCGAAAAGACAGTACCATTAAAGAAATCGGTCAAAAGAATACCTTACCAAATTGTACAGGCTGTTCAAAAATTATCACGTATTTCAAAAAACGAATAATTCGAACAACCTTCAATTAGTATTGTAGCACCTTCTCCAAATATCTTCATCGGAGCGAAAACCTCTTATAAAGCAGCGTTAAATTATTAATACCTCCCATGTAAAATTTATGGCCCGGTAACATTATCACAACCAGCGAACGAGACCCGTGAAAACGTTAATATCGGACATTATGGTTATATTATGCGCAGGCGCCGGTCTTGGAAATTTTCCCTCTCTTCGTGATAATCGTTTTATTTCGCAAGTTGTCGCTGCATAAATTGAAGTAAGTAAATGGGTAGCTCTATCCTTTTAAGGGTTTATATGCAAATTCGTTCATCTCCATAGAAGTTTGGTAAGTGATATTGCTGTTATGCAGATTGCGATAGTAGGGATAAATATCTAAGGATACAATAATGGAGGAACGAGAACTACTTATCATACAATTTTAAGATAAATTGCTAACATACCTACCCAAGAAATAATACTAAACATATACGATTCCAAACACTATCCACAAAATACGGTTGAGATGAGATGCAGTTAGGAAAACTGCAATAAACCTGCAAAGCAAACCTGCAGTCGAGGTCTAAGCACAACAACCAGACAGTCATCTAACAGTAATGAGTACTAAAGATTCAAGAAAACAATTGAGCATTAAAGTAAATGGAGACCACACAAGCGGTGTCGTTGACAAACAATTACATGGAAGACTACCAATATTTCACGATAAAATATGGCTTACCCTTCAATGAGTACCTCAACTTTCCACAAACGGTAGTCCAAGTACACACGACTACACAGTATACACCAAACTATGCAAAACCAGTCTCACATGGTCTCATTTTGTATGACCTCTCTGCATGTACGACGGTCAGTTTATACTGGTTTGGCATAGGTCGATGGGTACTTGTACTGCCTTGTGTACAAGAAATGATAATTTTTATCGCAGAATACATTGACACAGTTGGAGAACACGTTTCACTTGTAAGGGAATTAGTGAATATTCACGTGTAGAAAACAGTTAAAGGGTACACGATAAGGCAAGGGTCTGATGGTATAACAATCGTGGGTGGGGATACAGGGACGGAGTTAGATATAGAAGAAAATGTTTCTAGTTAAAACGAGAGAAGAGGGAAGATACGATTAGTTCCAGTTTGAAACGAATTAATTTTCGGATCGGAGTTTTCATATGAACTTAAGTATAAAATTTGGACAAGACGATGAGATATATTTTGGGCAAAATTTTTAAAGAATCTGTAAGGTGTTACCGGTTATGGTCTATTATGTCTCTCACACACAAATTAAAAATAAATATGAGATTGTAATCGTATAGGCCGTCAGCGTTAATTAAATAAAAATACTCCATGTTTAACCAAAATACACATAGCGCTACCTGATACTACCAAAGACAAATTGCATTAACTACAAGACGTGTTGAACTGTTAAATCGACATTTAATTAAGTCTACATAACCAATTATCAGCAATTTGCATCAAGTAACACTCAATCATTCAGTTCTAACGGTATTACAAACACCGTGACCAAATGCATATAGCCGAGGTAAATTTTAACGTATGCGAGCCTTCGAGGCGTGACGATAATACGTGTACTTTATGCCATCTGTCTTTTTGGACAAACCTGATAATTTGATAAATTTCCATAAATTAGTGACATGGTATACTCATTATTACTGTTAATGTTACAAATATATTTTAAGTTGCAAGCTGTCTGTGCCGTACGCCTAAAGATTTGGGATAGCACAGCAGAATTGTCTTCACAGCACAATTTATTGCATAGAAAAAGGTTGATAGGCATATTCAAAATTGTTGTAACAATGTTTATATTAAAACTATCGTGAGATATACTAATTAATTATTATGTTTCCGGCTTGCTCACGTAATTGTTTGACGAGGAACTCGACTAGTTTCAAGCCATGTTAAAGGCTCATATTCATGAGCATGGGCCCGCACCGCAGCTGACTCGAGCAGCCAGTGTCAGCGCGACAGTCGCCGCGTCGCGTGTCGCGGAATTTGACTTTCGGAAGTCGAGTTCTTAATAATTATTTGTTGTAACAACATCCCACAAATAGTGTGGAATATGCGCTATTACCTACTCCGTCCCTGGTTGCCCACTTAAGGTAAAAACAGGAGCTACATAGTGAATTATTGGAAACAAACTTGTTTGAATGCATCGTCACGTACACTTATTGATCTCTGATCACGACATCACTGCACGAAGGTTGAATATGGTTTTGTTAAGTATGTCAGTAAGGGCAAGTATATTGAATTTTAATTCGAAAACTATAGGTACATTAGAGAATACAAGTGCAGTATTTTGCATGCCTTTGATTAAGATTTAACTGTTTATTTTAAAAAACTATTTCAGTTTGACATGTTTTACAAACATGGCTTTCACTAAGGAGTGACTACGTATAGAGGAAGAAAACCTAGAATTGTTTACGAGAAAATAAATTTTGTATGATGTAATTATGGGCAATGCGTTTTGGTTTTATTACCAAAACGCATCAAAGATATAGATGTAAGCCGCTCTCATTCTCACCTAATTTTTGGAGCAGTTAATCCAATTATAGTTGGAAATGTAGTAATTATTATTAACCCACATTTAATGAAGTTACAGTTAACGTATGCTTAAAACAAGTAATACGAGATTGTAGAACGATTACTATAATCTCGATTGACGCCATTTCTTCTGATAATAAAGTTGTTTCCGTTGTACTGAATGGACTTTTAATGTTATGTTATCGATGCTAATTTTAAAAGGTTTTATTAATAGAACATGTTTTACTGCCAGATGTTTTGTAACTTTCTTCTTGGTTGTCAACTTAATGTTTTTTTTATTGACACCTAATTGTGATTAAAATTTTGGTGCTGAGATTCGATACGTCTTGTTTGGGTTTGGAAATTGCGCTTGTGAATTAACTGTGTATCGGTGACCAAATAGACCCTAGTTTTTGTTATGGTCGCTCTGTAGACCCTTTGGTTGTATGACGATCATGGGGGCCAATTCTCGATTTTCGCCATTTATCTCGAGTTCGACATTGTAAGTCTATCTCTATGTCTATCAAAAATATCTCTATCTCTACCAAAAAATGTCGAATTGCACAGAAATCCGTATTCTCAGTCAAAATAGAAATAAATGTCACGAAAATGTCGAGTCGAGTGAAGATAATGTTACCATTATGCAGAATCGCACGTTCCATTTTAGGTAGTTGTGAGTGAATGAATGATTTTGTCATAAAACGTTCACTAAACCTAATATTTAAGTTAAAACGGAACGTTTAGTGCAAAAATATTCAGTTTTTTTTTCTCTTTATATCATTACAAGGTGCACTTTGTAATGCTTGCTTCTCCTTCTTTACTGATGTAATGCTCAGGCCTGTAACCTTACATTACACGCGAATGCTGCCGGTGAGGTTTGACAGGACAGTTCCAGTTGACTGTCTGTCAGTGTCACAATTTGGATCTGTAAGCGGAATTAATTTTATGGAATACTTATAGACTAATAAAATTATGAAGCAGAATTATTTACCTTCGTTTTTAGGTCTATTTTTGTGGTATCCTGAATTACAGGAGCCAATAGGTCTATTAAAACTCTGATTAAATTTTTATTTAATCTAAAGTTTTTAACAACTTCGCTAACGATAAGTGCGCTGTTGCCGCCGTGTATTGGCCAGTCGCTCGCCACTTTCCAACATCTCCAAGATAAAAATATTAATAAACTCGTCCATGTTTCAAGTTTCAAGTCCAATCGTGGGTACAGAAATTAAAGACTGTTATTTACGCGAAGGTCGTCGTTTCAAGAAAACACAATACACAAATTGAAGAGTCTAATACTGAATTTCCAATGTTCATACTTATAAGATGCCAAGCCGTATTTTACTTTAAAACGAAAGAAAAGAAAACACTGTACAATTCGAAACTCAACGAATTCACAGAAATGGCGTATCTCAGTATCTCTACAATCGACATGCCATCTCTACTGCTCAGAAGCACTCGACATGAACTCTAACGTTAGCCTTCGACAAATGTCGCAATCGACATCTCCAGAATAGCAACTTTTAAAATTTGACGAAAAAATGACGTCATTAGACATTTTTGTCGAGTTCGACATCATCTCTAAAGCCGAGAATTGGCCCCATGGTGTCCCATTGAAATAGAGCTTTTTGTGGGGGGAAAATTATCTAATGACTTCTCCCGCCTAAGGTGAGGTGAGAAGGAGTGTCAGACTCTTACTGCCTAAAAACCACCCCGTTCCTACTTCTAGAAAGGTTTTCTAGATAAAGATCAAAGCGAAGCCTAATGCGTAAATAAACTGACGTTATCGGGTCGCGTTGGAGCGAGACGTATAGTGCCATGTTGAATTGATTCACTTGGCTGTGCAGCGTGGCGGATTGTGATATTAATCAGCCCATCAAAGAATTGAAATATTGAGAAGTTTGGTTGAGCAGCTTTAGTCTATTTTACAAGTTTGCCAGTGAAATAGGAGTACACTTTTAACTTAAGAAGTATGCATATGTTTTGTTCCATATTATGATGGACGTTTGTTTCTTGGATATTTAAAATAATGATTAACTTGTTTCCTCAAATAAGGCTACTGACAAAAAACTGCACTATCAGCCACTTTACGAGGAAACATCTACGCAATAGAAGTAGATCAGAATTAAAAAAAACTTTCTAAAACTGCATCCAGGAATAGAACAATTTTCCCGGTTGATATTACTACTAAATATGGTGCAAGATTTCTCAGTGATGTTGAGAATGTAGGTAGATATGCTGGTAAGGCATGCGGAATTAAAGTAAGAGCTGTTCCCTGTAGCCCGTCGGGAGATTAAGATCAAGTCATGACACGAGTGTTAGACGAGAGAACCGTACTAATGTATTAGAGATATGGTGCAAATGTTTATAAATATACGTAGATTGGTTAAAGGGTCTGTATGAAATTAAAAAAGAACCTACTACAGGTTAAAGATTTTGGCAATTATGCAGCATGCATTACATGGGCTGATAAAGAACTTTCGGGTTTGTGTAGGATGGCTTTGTTACTTAATCACATCAACGTTTACAATGGATGACAAATCCCGGGGAACAACAGTATATTCTCTATGCAGCTCAAAAGTTTATTGGCAGAAAACGCTTAAGTATTGTGCACATGTAAAATGAAAAAGCATGTTTTGATTAATAAATACTTACTTACACCTATATTAGCTTAGAATAGAAGAAAAATTTTGTTAGTTAAGTTGGGATATACACTTTATTTGTGTAGATTTGATCAAGACATGCATTACTTTTTTAGTGCACCTCACGATTCACGAAACTTGAATTGTTCTTTCTGTCTAGCCTTTTACTCAACTGGGTTGGGGTCGTCATTCCAATAAGATGGCGCACATAGTCTCTTGAATATAAAACAAAAATAGTTCTCTTTGTTATTTAGCCGTGTCTAAATAGTTTAGCGAGAAACACACGTGCCATGAATTTACAAACACTTGTAACTGTTTGGAAGGGTGATGTCATAGAAATTTTGGTAAGAACCTTAGGTATTTCGGCAAGGTTAGCACAACTATGTAGAATAAAAATGGACTTTTGAGTCCTTATAGTTTTTTATCTTCAAAGACAGGTGCATTTTGACAAACAAGTTGAATTAACTAGAATGATCACTACACGTCATCGTCACTGATGATTCCAAGCCTTTTCTGAGCTTCAAATTACAAGAAAGGATTGATATTGATTGCAAACTCATTAGACACAATATTCTTCCATGGATTAGTTCAATGTCTGTAACAATAGCGTTGATAGAAAACTGAACGTAAATGGCATTTACAAATTACTTAAAGAGCACTTACATTTCAAAGAGCAAAATGATACTTAGACCTAATTTAGTACTGTTTTCACTTTCTAAAAACTTTTAGTAAAGTTCTCACAGATAGAATTAGAAGAAAGTTTAGCTAATATCACATTACAGATAGAAAAAGAAACGGAAAGTAATTGTGACTTTCCAAATGGCATCAATAATTCTATATTATTACCTAAATCGATGCTGGCTAATATTTGAAATCGAGATAGCACTTAAAACATAAATGTGCCTCAGTTTGACTCGGATTTGTATATGAAGGGTTCTGTACCAATCTTTAGAGAACACAGCAGAACAATCACGTTATACATCGAAGCGCCACTATAATCATTATTTTAGCTTTAGTATTTTTGCTGTAGAAACAGAAGGACATCAAAGGTATCTGTAAAAAAAATAAGGTATGCCTGATGGTTCATGATATACAGCCTGGAGACATATAAATAGATGGACGAACAGCCGAACGGACACTTAGTAATTGGGTCCCGTTTTTACCTTTTGGACAAGCAACTCCAAAAGTCACGGTCGCGTATAGAAGCTGTGCAGAATGTCAATGGTTCCGTACATTTAAAATTCAGTTCTTGTCCAAGATTGTATTTTGATAGCATTGTATTGAAGAACAATGTAAATTATAAACTGCATTTGCATCTATTTAGTTTTATGAGACGATTTAATTTTTATTTGGTTTATATTTAGCAATCACTGCATATATTTATTTGTTAAGGTTATTTTCTTTTGCAGTTAAGTTTAGCTTATTTTTATAGATTTAATTCTGTGTGTGTTTGTTATGTGTTGATGGCGGAGTAAGCCGAGTTGACGAAGGAGACGACGGAGTATGATGGAATGAAATACATTTATCGTCACCCGAATTTGCCCTGTGAGATCCCAAGAGACTACACACTTGACAGACACCGAACAGTAGTGCTTTCTTAAACAAATAAGTCGGAATCTTTTGAACTGCTACTTCCAGCCTGCCAAGCACTGACGCCACGGTTGGGGCCAATAGTGCCGATTCCAATAAGGAGCTACAGAGAACTTAAAGGGTTGCCGGGGCTCCGGCTCGACGTGCAGGAGTAGGAACGAGGTGGTTTTTAGTCAGTAAGAGTCTGACACTCTCCCCGCCTCACCCAGGTGGGACAAGTCATTCGATGTTTTTCCCCCTTAGCCTTCCAAGCGCTGGGATTATGACAAGTCCTCTTCTGTAATGACGTTCATAGTACAGCAGTAGTGTCAGGGATCGTTAACTTTCATTCATATTTGTAAACAGAACATACATTGCAATAATAAGTGTTAGGAAATAAGGTTTGTTCATATTTCTGGTTCGTCCTCACGGAACCCCATTTCACGGTACGTTCCATTATAAGCAGCAAGCAGCCGTGAGTGTGAAAATATTATGGCAGTTATGATACAGATATTATATCGCCTACAAATACGTTGAGCCGACATGAACTGGTATGAACTAAATGGAAAATCTAAGTTGGAAATGTTTGATATTTCCGTCACTTTAATTCGAACGTAATATGGTCGTGTTTATGTTGGTTTGTGTCTGTTTTTCGCTTGTTTTTATAACGTTTTGGTAATAGGAGTGTGTAATAGGGGGCGAGCTTATTCTCATACACTAAGATCAGTTTATCGAGTATCAGTATCCAGTCAATGATTTAACAATCATCCAGTCTGTTTTTTAACCAACGCGGCAATTGACAGTTGATCTTAATAAAGCTATAAATACTTAACAGAATTGTGTAATATTATTCACTAAGTACCTTCCTACAATTGTTCGTTTTACATTCCCACTGGTCACACTCATTCCCGAAAATAAAAGCCAATAAAAACAGTTTAATTTCCTCTTTACGAGTAGTTTCGAAATTATATTTTTATCGTTACAACATCAATGCATAAAATAACGTTACAGTAATAAGACAAAAATAAATGGCGTGACCTTTAGGGTCAAAAGCGCAACAAAATGTTAAAAAAAGTCACCGTGTGGTCGTAAAACGCATATGACCATGGTAATGACGCACCATAAAAATGACATTGAAAATATAATGGGCTTGTTCTTAAACGCATGGTTTCCAAAACAAGATGGGAAAAGTTTTTATGTAGTCTTTAAATAAATCCAGTTACTCCTACGCCGTGAATGTCTTTAGAAAGACAAACGACAGACAAAAAGCAATCTTATTGCAAGACAGCTTCAGACTGCACTCCAATAAAATCTAAAACCGAAAAGTTTATAATTGGCGAATCTTTAACACGTCACAGAAGCAAAAATCATTAAACTTGATCTACATCAATTAGCATTAAGATCCAATATCCATTAGCCATCGAATATCCATGAATGGAACCGAACTGATAGTTCTGACGCAAGTGTACACAATAGCAACGGCGATTGATACCGACGTTTGAGACCTCAATGGACGATCAGCACCCACAAGGATCAAATTAGCTGTAATTAGGATCCAAATGGATCATAGAACATACGATTATGCATAACCAGTATAAAGTGACCGTTGTATGTGTTGAAAGATTATACAAAAGAGACCCACGGTAAACTGGTTATGTATGGTTTGCTATGTAGTCGTGTGTGCATACTGGGAGGTTGGTTGTCGGGTCAAATTGGTAGCTAATAAATTTGAAATAAATGAAAAATAGGTTATTATTGCTATTTTAGTAGGCCTTAATAGATAGCCTTTTACTCAAAAGGCTAGGCTAGGTTGCGGCTTTTTCATACAGGTGATATATAGGGTGTCGGGGCCCGGAGGTTTAAGACGCTCGCTTCTTATGCATGAGGGTGCGGAGTCGAAACCTATCTACCGACGGCAAGCACCAATGTGAAGTTTTCCAAATTATATGTACCTACTTTCTAAGATTATTCAGACACCACTGACAAACAGTGAAGGAAAACATCGTGAGGAAACATGGGCTTATAATTTCTAATTATAAGTTTGAAATCGCCAACCAGCAACGAGCAAGCGTGGTGATTAATGTTCAAACCTTCTCCGTGTGAGAAGAGGCTTTGCTCAGCAGTGGGCATTATAGGCTGTTGATGTGATCTATAGTTAAAGTGTGTAATTCACGTTTCCATATTAACAAAATGGAAAAACCTAGGTTTGATTTACCAAGAAGCATTCAATGGTCCTTGGAAAAATTGTGTCATCGATTTCGATTCAATGGTGATGAACGATGAAGATTAGGCATACAATGGTTATGTTAACCACAAGTATAATATTAAGGAAGATTAAATAAATCAATCCATGTCTCTTTGTCGTATGATGCCTTTTTTAATGTGTTTTTTTTTTAAGTGTGGAATATCATCGAATGACTGCTCCCGCCTGGGTGAGGCGGGAGGGAGTGTCAGACTCTTACTGACTAAAAACCACCCCGTTCCTTCTCCTGCATGTCGAGCCGGAGCCCGGTAACCCGTTAGGTACTCCGCGACTTTTGAGTGTGGTTAGGGACAAATTTATGAAAGATGTAGTAATAGACAGCATTAGAAAAAAATAAAAACATAAACGGTCTACTGTTAGTAAAAGCTTAGGTATCTAACCAAGTTCGCTCAGATTTTAAAGGTTTTTTGTTCTGTACTATTTTCATAGAATCGCATAGATAGATTAGAGAAATCAATTTGCAATGAATAATGATAACGTAATAAATGATACTCCTACAATGAATCCTATATAATACAATACAGATTAAAATGCAGCAAAAAGTGTAACCAACTCATCTACAAGTGCTGCGTTGACATTGAGACACGATGTGGGCGCTGAATATTCCAAGGTAAAACAAAATGTGAAAAAACCTAACGATTGCGTCATAAGTACATACTACTTAATTCTACTCAATCAAAAACTACTTTTGAACTTGATACAGACAAGTTATTCCATTGAAAAAAATTAACCATTGTTCTGAGAATCGGAAATGATGTTGACGTAGTGCTTTTTTAATCACATATTTTTATGTTAAATACATTAAACCTTAAAAAACAAGTACAAACTCTTCTCCCTCCAAAACCCCAATCCTAACATCCCTAACCTCCAAAAGGCCGGCAACGCACTTGTTCGCAACAACTGCTCTGATGTTGAGGATGTCCATGGGACCCATCTCATAAAAAATACTTAAGTAAGAGTTCATATACTGTTCAGTACTGCGTTCAAGTTCAGTATAGTTCATGGTTTTAGCGCCGGCGCTAACAATAGGAAGTACAGCAACCATTGGCATAACTATCGCCCGTCCACATTAATATGACCCATTTCCTTCATTGAATAGCATAACTTCCAATTTGTCTCAAGTGGAACAATCTGTTGAAAGTGATGATGACAGGGACCTTAGGACGATGATGCTTGCAGATTCCAATGGATGAAACCAAACACATGTCTAATAATCATGAACTGAAGCTTCTATTAAATATTTTAAGGACAATAGAGAATTTCTACATTAACCTTTTGAACGCCAGAGCAAAAACACCTTTTTTTAAAGGGGGGAAATTATGGAATTACTTCTCCCGCCTGGGTGGGCGGAAGGGAGTGTCAGACTCTTATTGACTAAAAACCACCCCGTTCCTTCTCCTGCGCTTCGAGCCGGAGCCCCGGTAACCCGTTAGGTTCTCCGCAACTCCGAATCGGTAGAGCAAAAACACCTGCCCTTAACGCCAAGCCACATATTCCGCGCGAATTCCTACGAAAGAAATAGGGATTCCAATAGGGTTTCAAATTGTTGATGTCGTGTTTCTGTATTCCTCTTTTTCTGTCATGTATTTGTGTCGCTGGCATCCAGGAACAGTTTTCGCTTGTCACATTGGCGCTTAAAAGGTTCAACGCCATGGGGGTCCCCGGTGACCGACGTTAGCGGAGGTTTGCCTCCAACAGTTTTTTATAGGCAGTCAAAGCCTTAGAGTCTTCACCTCTGAACATGTAAAGCCACAACTTAATATCAATATTATTTACTGAATGTAACCTAATACTTAAAACAGGATCCAAAACAACGCCTAAACATTACAAAGGAAACATCTAATTAGATTGTAATAACAACAGTTTGTTTAACATAACTTCTAAGTACTGATTCCATAAAACAATTTCGTAGACGTGATCATAATGAAAACATTGCAAGTATGACGATCATAGACTACCTGGACTGCCTACGTATAGGTAGAATCGGTTCGGCAAGTGTGTAAACATGTCGATAAGAAAATAACACTTTTTACCATACCAGTCGTTGGCCAAGTGGTCGCTAATGCGACTGCCGGGCAAGGGGTTTCGAGTTCGATTCCGAGTCGGGCCAAGTAATACTAGAATTTAAAAAATATCTTAGTAGTAGCACGGAGTCTGGAATTGTGTCCGGTATATGGCAAAAGGTTCAGCCCCTATTACATGGGACCCATACCATATAGTGGAAAGTGACTGTAACATTGTACAGTGGCATTAAAAAGGCGTGATGTTATGATGTTATGTAAAAAGATAAAAGTGTTTTACCGCTAATAATGGGGAGATCTAAGGTTTTAACAGAAATTCAATAGAATAATGTCAATAAAAAATCTCAATAAATTAAGATTGTGAAAGATATTAATTTTGGGAAGACATTGGCGGAGACCTATGTCTAAACATGTCTAAACATGGTCCATTATTAATAATTACCCTCCTGTAACTGATATGATTGTGATTGATTTCGTTTATTATGGGACGACCTTATTACCTTGAACCGGATAATTCCAGATACTATTGAAAATTCCAAGTCACGAGTTAGTGGATGCTTTTGCAATTGACGTAGGTGTTGAAAGTGGTGAAGATTTTGAGCGATATGTAAATATGTTGAATGTAATAGCTTCCTGTCAATCAGATTATGATGAACTGTTGTGTTTATATTAAATCAATCGAGGTACGAAAACAAGGATTAAGGTTATGACTGTTGCTTTTGAAATATTCACGGATTGCAGTAAAACAAATATTGTTAACAGATTTATTATTTTTTGAAGTGATCTTGAGAAGTTTATATGCAGAATTGTGTATTTTAGAAAGAATTTTGCTTTGTTGCAAAGTAGAGCTTTTATTGATAAAGAAATTGAAAATGATAACGAGAAAAACACACCATGAGATGATGGAGAAACAGAGGTAAAAGACACAAAGTGTTGTAATTTTCTGCATTACACATACCACCACGTCTTAAGCACAATAAAGCCGTAAAACTTTCTAACGGTTTCTAAAGCTATATAAATCTAAAATCCACCTATACCGAGGTAGACAATCATACGTCAGACAGAATAGCCCATAAAATAAACTCGAAGCGTGTCACCAGGGAGAAATGTTTGCTAACCACGTGGAATAGCTTTGCAAATATTTGAGAATTTGACCAAGTACTATGAGCCAATATTTGTGTTGGCTTTATTATATTCTCATGGCTTGTTTAAAACATTCAATATTAGACAGGTGCTAATTGTTTTTACTTAAACATGTTTGTATGAATTCTTGTTATTGTTGTCAGTTATGTTATTGGTAAGTATGTACTAGAAAAAGAACTTATTTCTAAACACTGTTACCAGTAATATGCCCCAACCGAGAATCGGAGGTTTAGTACGATAACAAAGACAGTCGCGTATAAAGTCGTCCAATGGAGGCGTAAATAGCAGTTTAATCTGAAGCAATAACAAAAATATTCCAACAAGCCATTAATTACGTAGTCACTTCATCCACATCCATCATATTTAGAGAACTTCCTAAATCAATACAAGCTATAATAACCTCAATAAAGCAAAACAAACACTTCAATTCACTCGCTCCACTATTCCACATATTTACAGCATCAAATCTCAGAAATTATCTTAGGACTAATCAAACTGTTTATTCACTGTCAGATTCCCTTCTATTGTTGGGCAAACATAACCTAAATTATGGTCTATACCAAGACGTGTGTGACGTCACGTCACCGTCAATTAGTGATGAACGAGGCAAAGACAACACTAATTGGGGACTCTCAGTAGAAACAGCAGTATAATGAAGTGCTGTGTTAGCAGAAGAAATTACTCGTGACATTTAAACAGTTGTAGTGTTTGGTGAAGAAGTTAATATTATGAAAACATAGCATTTCTTGAATATTGATGTCAGTAGTCGTTCCAAAGCTGCCAGTAGGCTTTGGAACGACTACTGAGTGTAATCAAGAAACTATATAGACGAATTTTACTGTTATCTAGATGTCATTCACGGTTTATATAAGTACTTGTTGATAAGGGTTAATATTCGTATTTTCCTAATGATATAGTTTATTTTCGTTCTTTTGTACGTTATTAAGTAACTTTTCTATTCAGTTTCAGTTCTGCAATGTGTTTTAAGTTCAGATACTTATATATTAAACGTTGGCCCAACAAATAAGCAAGCCATTTCATTTGAACCCTCTTACACTCATTGATTCACAATGCATCCTCGTCGACTTAATTTTTTTTATTCGCATCGAACCATTAACACTGCTGTTCCCCTTTTGTTTAGTAATCACGACCAATTGTTAGTAATAAAGGCGCAGCATCAACAATCACTCAATCAGCTGCGTAGGGGCACATGTCGGACGACGCTTTTGTTTTAGCCAGAAGTGCATTGAGTTTCAAGAGGTTCCTTACAAGGGTTGAGTACTTTTAAATAGTACAAGATGATGAAACAGGGGAACGGTAACACGTGTTCAATATGTCGTTGACAATTGAAGTTCAAGAAATGTATATAAAAAATAAAATCCATACTGAACAAAAACAGGAGCAATAAATCGGCGACATTAAAAAGGATGACACAGACAGTAGCAAAAAATAGCAACAAAGGTTGCAGAATACCGCCTATACTTACATCAGGTGTGAATAAAAAAATGAAAGAAATGATACAGGTAACTTGCACAATGCACAAAACACACGACAATCTTCTACTATTAGAAAAATCCAAAGTGAATAATAATAAAATAGAACAATTTCACGGTGATTCCACTAATCCCTTGGGCAACCATGACTGTCACACCACAAAAGGTGTAAGAGAGACAGACATGAATTCATTCAAGCCGACAGACATTGTAAATACAAAGCCAAAATCCATAGAACCTTTGAATGCATACGGTGTTACAGATGAGATATAAAATACAAAAGGTCATAATAAAATGGACGGCATAGGTCATACGAAGGGGGAACGCTAACAAATCAACGTGAATACAATGGAAGCGCTATATTTTCGTAGGGGCAACATTGATGCGTCATAACTTTTAATTAAAATGGAACATTAATGTGGGGCGACTGGCAAAATAGGTCCAAGTGTGAATGAGAGAACATCAATGGACATTGACATGCAATTGTGAGGAAAGGCGATGGGAAGATTGGCCTATAATAAATTGTATAGGATGATATTGAAAATGTTGCCACGCATGTTTTTGGAAGGGATCTCGCTGACAGCCCTCTTTGTGTTAATCATGATAATGATGTTGCTATATTACAAGGTTATAAATTACTGAGGCATTATTGAAAAACAATTTACATTGTTAAATAAGCGGATATGAGATATAAAACAAAAGCGATTGAGAACATTGTTGAAAATTTTACAAACATAATGCATTATAATAATTATATCAATCTTCCAATAATAATCCTCCAGTAAGTATTACATTGAACAATGATTTATTGGGACCCACAAACAAATTACTGTAAATCTCACACACCTTTTATTCAAAGCACTACACAAGTATCATCGTCTCTAGAAGCACCCATTACCATATCCTAACTGGCTACTTACAAAACACCATGTAGACCATTATTTATAGCATTTCGTATACATGTGAGCCCGTTAAAATGTCATTTAGGAACATAGAAGCACATATTGAAGCCATAAAGAAGAATGATCTCATTTACTGTGGACTAATGTCTTAGATATCGGTAAGGCTTTAAACAAGTTTATTTAAACTACTACCGTGCGGCAAGGAGAACTTTTTATATTATGGTGATGATAAAATACAGGAGGTGTAATCTTATTCTAAGTTATGTGTTACGGTACGGTAGGTAATGAAAATTATTTGTATACTTTGAGTCATAATCTTGTAGGATGTTTCCTGGAGTAAAATTTATCCCTAATGTTATAGGTCTCAGATGAAATGAACTGTCTCTTTAATCCCATGATTGCCATCATGGTAATTGGGTATTAGGCTTGTTATTCCTGGCAGAGATTATTATTTATCAGCATGAAAAGGCTTATTGAGTTTTAAGATTTTATTAGTACTGTTTGGAGTTGCATTTAGCGTTCCAACGCGTACATGAACTATAATTATATTCAAATTAATGCTTGGATAAATTATACAAATAAATTTTTATCTTCCAAATTCTCAACAATCTAAAGACGAATAAATTGTCAGTCGATCTGATTTCCATCGGAAAAAGTACTCGGGAATTTCAACTGCTTTTAATTTTGAACGGGAACTTATGGCATTTTCGAAGTTTATCGAATTCCACGGATAGTTCAAGACAATGTATTGCTAGGTTCCGTAGTAAGAAAGCATTACTGTAAGCAATTACTTTAAAATATAGGCAAGGCTGTGTTATTTTATGCCTTTTAGATTGTATCAGCTGCATCGGCAAGGAGTAATTTTCTCTTGAAACAAAATCCGAGTAGGTATGTCAGTTTGCTGTTAACGAAAGTTTAATACATAATACTAGGACTAATGTTAACAAGAGTTTGGTATTGGAACCCCTGATCTTCAATTAAAACTTTCGGGGATAGCGAGATACACAGATAGAATTTTAACACACTTGATACGTGCAAATATTTAAGTTGAAATATTTGTTTCCAAATATCACACATTATAATAGTTAATATAGAATTGACTTTGCTAGACGTGACTTTTTGTTATTTGATCATGTTTGATGGTACAGTCGTCGAAGGTATGACTGCTAATCGCCGGTCTTGACGTGTGTCAAAATACTATAAGATTGGTACCTTTTAAAATATGGATTGGAAGTTCATCTGATGTGGATGATATAAGTGCAATAGTAAAACGTGCAACAGTTGAATGGTCTTCTAGTTTCTACCAAAGAAATAAGCCTTTGCCTGTGTGAAAATGAAAATAATTCCTTTATGATGATAGAATTACTTAAATCATTACGTCGAAGTCAAACTAGGGATTAGTAATAGCATTTCCATTCACAATTTCCAGTAGCAATAATTATTAATGTTAATAGGTCATATACACAACTAACGTCGTGTATTGTACGCTGGTCTTGGACCATAACCATTATTAGTAACTAGTATTGAGTTTATGCCATAACTTCAGATTATAATGTCGATCATAAGTTCTTATTTATTTACAATAAATCTAAGGCTATTATGAAATTCTATGCCACTGTTTAATGATTAGAAGAAATAATAGTGCAATTTCTAAACGTATTGGACCTAATATCGAACCTTTGGGTACACCCTTTATTGAAATGTATTTTTCCGAAAACTTACTTAATGTCTAGCGTCATACATAAGATAGCCATTCATGAGAAATTACTTACTAATGCAATCTTGAAGGTCAAAAAGTTGAAAAAGTAAATTCCAGATAATTGGATTAAAATTTAACAATAGTATTAACAATTTCGCAACAAAATAAATTAGCACACTAACTATTAATAAAGAAATCCGCAATAGCCCACAACGTATCAATTTCTTAGTTCACAGCTACACTAGAAACCACAATAGGTTATGAAACAAATATTATATTTATAGAAAACAAAACGATTGCACTTTAAAACGCATAAAATATAACATAAAATTGTACAACAAGGAAGTGGGTAGGACGTTCATAAAAAGAAATTGCTTTTACTGTAGCGACAATAAACATATTTACGAGTGAGGCCTTAGGAACGGCGGGGAGTATACGGTTATGGCTTGAACAACAGTTTAGCTAAAGACTCATGATTCGATCTGTTACGAAGTGTAGGAAGACTAGCTGTTTGTTATGCAGATGCCGTGAGATGATGAGCACTATTTTATAGATAAACTGGTATTTTTATTGAACATTGTTTGGAAAGCTATTGATTTGTAAAACCAAGAAAAGAATGGAAGGCTCTGTTAAGAAGCTTGCTTTTACAATAATTTAAGCGCCGAACTGATTACTTTATATGAAAATCAAGGCGATAGTACAAAGAGGATATAATGTGGAACTAAACCGCTACTTTCATGGCCAAAACGTAACTAAATAAGATCATTGACCTAGTAAACGCATCACATACACACTACTCAGTACGTCATCGTAAACGGATATATTATAAACATCAGTAAAGAAAGTTTTAAACAAAAAACTAACTTTTGAATCAATATTAACTTCAAACCAATTTCTTGTGTTTATGGACTTAAAAAATTCTCAATCCGTAACACAGTTAGCGATGTATGGCGTAAGGCATGTTGCAAATAATTTGTACAAAGCACATACCGGGCCTATTTTTATTTTATTTTTGTAGTCCTGTTTACCAATCATCCGGTTACCCGTAACAATAATTTATTCAACACCAGATCATCAGCTCAAAATTCTTTAGAGCAATAACACATTTGCAATTTCTCATAGGTCCGTGGGCGGACTGGGCTAGCGGGGCGTAGGCTAAAAGGTCATAATTTTAATTGGATGAGACTTTTACGATTGCAATATACGTTTCGACACCTAATCTTACCTACGAAGGAATTTAGAAGGAATTCCTGAGATGGATTTATTTATGTAAATACTGAGAAAGTATGTTGGAAACCGCTAGTAGGGTTGGATTAAATATTTTTGCATTAGGGTGTATCTATGTACATCTGGCGAATGTGGCGCTCGCGAGCCGTTTGCGGGCTGCACGCGTGCAGTCATGGCAATGGTTTGGTGCTTAACTCATTTATGGTTGATATAAAAAATAATTTTAAACGCTTGCGAGCTGCACATTTACGGAGCATTCATCAGATGTGGACGCACCCTTATATGATCCTTTTTTAAGAAAGTTCATGTGTTTGAGAATGGATTTATTTACCTACCAATTACTGCAACAGCAGGTTAGACATTACACTCTGTTTTTTTTGTAATTCCTAGAACTACAGATGAACGCTAAAGACACGAAAAGTAATAAGTTACAAAACGTTGAACAGCTAGTTTCTTAAGAAATTCTTCAAACAGATAATGAAGATTACATGAGAAATAAAGTTAATCTAAATCCTGTAGTTTAAATTAAACATACAGATTAACTAAACCAACTGGTTAGCTGTCGCATGCAATGTAAGTAGCGTTTTGTTTGACAAGCAGTTACTTCATAAAATTACCTAATATAGTGTATTTTACAAGTACTACTCTAATCACATGTCTATAAGCAGGTTCTTAATGATGTAAGAGAACTCATATAGGGTTCGTTTCCTGTAAGTATTTATGGATTTTCATTACTTAACTAGAGAAGTGCAATAATTTTATTAACTTTGCAGTACAGTTGCAATTTGAAACGCTGTGTAGTGAGTGAGTTACTCCGATTTGGTTGTTAAATTAAAAATGTATTATGCATGCAAAGCGATGTATTTTTTTTTTTTTTTTAAGGGGGGAAAATCATCGAATGACTGCTCCCGCCTGGGTGAGGCGGAAGGGAGTTTCAGACTCTTACTGACTAAAAACCACCCCGTTCCTTCTCCTGCACGTCGAGCCGGAGCCCCGGTTACCCGTTAGGTTCTCCGCGATTCCGAATCGGCATCGGCCCTATTGGGCCCCATCTGTGGTCTGATGGCTCTTTGAGGCGCGCGCGGAACGCGACGCGCCGTACGCTCGGGTCACAAAGCGATGTATTGCCCTTGTTAATACATGCCACTAGTTGGAGGAGTAAGAAGTAAAACAATATTCATAGTACGACTTGCAGTGTGATGCTAACGCACACCACACCACACGTATTTTAATCTGTGGTTTTAGTAAAGAGACCGCGTTCGGCGCTCCGATTGGCCAGCTCCAATGAACCAATCAATCAGAGTGCCGATGCGGTCTCGTTTCTACTACTACTCGTACTACTTGATACGTAAAACAAACTTGTAGGTACTAAGGCCTCAGATACGTTAACCTCCGAACGTCATAGTTACGACTTGCTAATTGCTATGTGTCTGAAGGTGTCGTGGAGACCCGGAGGTTTAAGACGCCCACTTCTCAAGCATGAGGGTGCGGGTTCGAAACCTACCAACGGCAAGTACCAATGTGACTTTTTCCGAGTTATATGTACTTTCTAAGATTATTCAGATAGCACTGACAAACGGTGAAGGAAAATATCATGAGGAAACATGGGCTTATAATTTCTAATTATAAGTTTGAAATCAACAACCCGCATTGAGCAAGCGTGGTGATTAATGCTCAAACCTTCTCCGTGTGAGAAGAGGCTTTGCTCATCAGTGAGCATTTATAGGCTGTTGATGGTGATGATGATGATGATGATGATGATGATAAACTGCTATCGCCAGGGTTTTCTAAAAATTGGTTCCTTCAATTTTGTTTAAGATTTATACTCTTCAACCGTTTTACCGTGATTAAACACTACTAATACTACTATAACTACTGAAACTGCGTTCTAAGGCTAGTGGCAACAACATCAAAATGTACAATATTACTAAACACATGTTAAACCACACGAATCGGTAAAGTACCTCCAACATCAACCTACACTTAATTATGCGATTCCCATTCAGCGGACACTCACTACATGTGCTTTATTAACTTGTACGACAGAATATAAATAACTTACTTTACTCGATTACAAATACCATCGTCATATGAATATTTTGTGGGAAATCTTCTGAATCGATTCCAGTATAATATCATTGCGTTTGGCATCAGAATTTATAATATAGTATTTGGTGAAAAAATCATCTTTCGTTTACTTGCGGTAGCATTAAACGACACTAGCGCCACTTAGAACAAACTGTAGTAACTCTTATCATAACTGGCATAGGGTTGATATTTATTTCATGTTGTGGCGTATTAATTTATTATTGGTCGAACATATGTATAGTAGGTACGTGTATGAGAATTAATCGTCATTGTCGACAAGGAATATAAATTGATAATTTAATTTAATCGATACCAGAACATTGGTATTTCATTGTAATGGGTTTTATTGTAAACATGCTAAAGCATATAATTGTATTGTAACAGAACCAGAGTATAGGAATGGAATTCTTGATGAAGCTTTTTGCGGTTCATAATCATGTTTTGCATAAATAAACGATTTTCCAATGAATTTACGAGGTATGACTGATACTGCTCGACTTAACTCTTGACTAGACAATTACTACCGAATAAATCGTATTTACGTAGGTATATTGCAGTACCCAATGGCTAAAACTCGATAAAATACCAACCTTATGTTAGATTGTTAAATTGTAATTTTCTTCTACCTACTAGAGAACAAACAGCTCCAGGATCTAGTTTAATAATTTTAGAAATCGCACATTCGACTGACCAACCTTTACATATGTTTGCACGAATATAAACTCACCGAGACACACCTAAAAACAGACATTTATGGAAGTAAAAATAAAAAGTATGTCATAAACAGAAGAGCTTCATTTAATATGTCAAAGATGGTCAACACTCCTTTGATCTTTTGACAAATATCTCCATTGAACTGTCCAAGAAAATTATGGACGGAAAAAAGGGAAAAATTAACCAGGAAATGTGATATATTCCGATCCGTGAACGTATTTACATTGAAAATTGTTCCAACATAAGCGTGGGACGAAATGGCCCATAAAACGCCATCCAACGAACCACTCCATGCGATATTACTAATACAAACTTCATCATGCTGTTCGATAAACAGAAATTAAACGATTCTCAACCTTGAATGATAGAAAATAAGGTAGAGTCTATCAATAGGGAGTTGATAGATGATATGGTGGAGATATCAGACAGATGGAACGTGGCTTATTGACAGATTGTCAAGCTCTCGAACTTGAATCGAGATTAGAGGAAAGCATCTATCGGTATCGGATGTGAATTGCTGGCATATTTTAGATAACATAAGGTATATTGTTCATTGCATAGCTACATATCTTTAACAACGATAAGAACATCGATCAAAAATTAATTTAGATTATACACGCGTGATCCAATTTAAACTGTTCGATACAATATCAAATATTTCTTTGTAATGAAATGTCACTTAAGTGTTCTCTCAGACCAGGAATCGTTATACATAAAATAGCCTTGAATTTTGACACAAACATTCTTCGTTTTGCCTCGTCTTGACTGCCTCGTTGGCCGAGTGGTCGCAAGTGCAACTGCCGGGCAAGGGGTCTCGGGTTCGATTCCCGGGTCGGGCGAAGTATTACTGGGTTTTTACAAAATTCTCAGTGGTAGCACGGAGTCTGGAATTGTGTCCGGTATATGGCAATAGGCTCACCCCCTATTACATGGGACTCATAACATAAAATAGTGAAAAGTGGGTGTTACATGGTACAGTGGCATTAAGTGCCGTAATGTGAACCTCTTCGGGGATAAAAGGCGTGATGTTATGTTATGTTATGTGTTTATTCTTCGTTTTGGAATTTAAAATCCTTTAAGTTAAGTGATATACAGATGGTCAACACTAGAACAAAAACAGTATATACTTGTACCTAGTTTTCTGATCTAAAAACCTACATTAGTTATTTTTAAACAGATGACTCTTAGCGTCGCCTTGAAGGCGCAAATATTATGAGTAACTATTTTCAACTCTTCAAAAATAAATGTAATAAAATGCATCGTCCACGGTCCACCTACTTTTCATTTCATTGCGTATTTAGTTATTTTAATATCAATAATAAGTATGAATCATAAAACAACAACACGACCTTTGGCAAAGTGAGCGAAAATCTGCTTTTTGTATTTGGTTTAAACCACCCACCCTCAAACTTGCAACCTGCAAGTGACAATAACATTATGATTACAAGAGAATAGACAACTATGTTTTATTTGTAATGATAATTACAGATGTCACATTTATAGAATGGTTTACATGACCAAATAAAGCAGAAGAAGGAAACCGCTATATAAGTTCTTTGTGCAAACACTTATTAATTTGGTCCGCGTTTTGGTACGTTAGATGACCAATAAAAGATTATTATGTATTTCTCATTTTCAAAGCCCTACATCAAATTTGACACAAACCGAATCTGGTTGGAGTTAAACAAAGTGGTAGGATCAGTACATTCGTTCCAATTCGATTCAATTACAAACTCATGTTACAAAACAAATCCAATTAACGGATGAAGAGGACAAGTGACAGGCCGACAGCGATTTAGTGGAACAAAAAGAACATGCTTCATACGTACATCAGATACAAATATAAGGCAATGGCGTTGTGCCAGAAGCAATAAAAAATGACAAAAAACTAAAAGTACAATATATTTCCTTATTTATACAGGAATTGACACCAAACATGACAGTTCTGGGTATATGCACCTATGATAACTTGACCAATAACTAATCAAGATCCAGCTAGCATTTTTTGTTCTAAACACACAGTTCAAAATTAATGAAATAATATATTTAAGTAAGTAATTTACTGAAAATAAATAAAATTTATCTGTTGTCTCACACAATACTGATTTTTACACCTATTCCTTCACTGTTCATGCAGTGCGACTTTGGAATTCCCTACCACCTAATATCCGTGATTCTAAATCCATCCCAATCTTTAAAAGACTCGTAAGGGAGCACTACCTTTCCTCATCTTGTTCAAATTAGTGTCATATATATATATATTTGTATGTTTATTTGTAATATACTCTAATATGTGTATTATTTGATGTGTATCTATCATATGTATGTATAGGTTTATGTATTTTATTGTGATCTATTTATTTAATACATTTCATGTCATGTTACGCACAGTGTCTCTGTTTTTTCCGTTTTTCCTGTCGAAGGACTGCAGGAAGAGATTCCTTCGGGAATATGTAGTACCTATGTACCTCCTAAATATTTATATATGTGTTCTCCTGTGTACTGTCTGTGTGTTGTGCATAAACCGATAAATAAATAAAATAAATAAATAAATAAATAAAAGTAAGTCAAGTTCAACAGACATTTGACACAAGAAGTTTCACACTTGGTCCACACGAGAACTCAGATGGTGTTTCAATCGTCGGCGGCTAGATAGCGCTAATTGATCGTTTGAGCCGCGCCGCTAATGTAATGCGCTTGCACACCGTGTGTACGGAACGATGACCTGATGCTGTTTAGATATAAATCAAGGGTGAGAAAGGTAAAATGATATTTAGCAACAGTAAACCGAAATAAAAGAATAATTCTTTTAGGCCATATGTAAGAATGAAGTCACTAAATCGCTGTTAGTAAACAATGACTTTTAATTATCAGTACCTAGTACTATACATTCAGACATCGGGCCTAATGGATGGCAAAAGCCCTTTTAACCTCCATACGGGGTAAATTTGAACAAACTAAGAGTACAACCAGTTTAGAAATATAGGTAAACTACTGCATTAATGTAATGTTACATCTAGTTTAAAATTATTTAAATAGTACCTACTACTAGTGAAACAGCACACACTTAAACATATTCCATTACACATACAATACTCAACAAAATCATACAATACTAAATAAGGACGTGACACAAGATTCATGAACCATATTAAAAGTATCAGTGAGCACAAAATGAACCATAGTTCAAGATTACCAAGCGAATCGATAAGAATGCGCGAATCGATTTAAATAACAAGTCTCGATACGAATCAATGTTTTATTGTTTATTTTAGTTATTGAATTAAACGTTGTAACTGAGCTGAATTTACTTATGTTTATGATGAAAAACTTGATAAGTAAACTGGAATTAAAAGAGAACAATAAATAAAGAATTTAAATAATTTAATTGTAAGTGAAGTTAAAAATAAAAAACTAATAATTGATGAATGAAACCAGTAAATTATATCTCGTGTTACAAATCTGTGCTGTGAATACAAGGTCAAAACATTACCAGTTACCAGTGATTGGCTCAGAATGTTATCGATTATAAACACGTATGACCCGAATAATACAGTACATTACTATTAGTACACATAAAATGTACTCAAAGCACCACCCACGTCGAAACCGCTAATATTTATTTGCGATAGTATTGAGTTTCCTAGACAAAATAAACGAACCGCAAATATTTATAAAATCTACTCTAACAACGAAGATTCATGATCTAATTTTATTTCTTGATCAAATAAATCCGTTGTCGATATACTTCACTTCGTAAACTAATTATACCTTTGAGACGAAACTTTTATAACAAGTCTTAAACCACGCGATAATTAAATCAACTCTTTCTCGATTTGGTCAAAATATTTTAATTAATTTGAGGTGAGGAAGATTCTTAATGGATTTATTGATGAAACAAAAGTTATGGCTGACGAAGATGAAATATTATTATGGGAAGTTAATAAATCTTTTACCCTCCAGCAATTTGTACAGCACGCGTCCAGGAATATCTCATACTAAACTAAAACAGGACCACGTGCAGGATTGCCAGACGCCGCAGACATTTGTCAAGGAGTAAAGAGTTAAAACAAAATAAGTTGTTATGGTACTGAGTTAAATGATACTTCACGTGCAAAAGGACAAAATTATTCCGAAAGGGAAATGAGAGATTTGTGTCCCGCAAATAATTTGAGAACTTGAAATACATTTAATTACGACAGGCAGCAGGACATAAAATTAGTCATGATCGTAATTAATGTTAGATGTCGAATAACTGAATACAGATACAAAGTTATGTTAATATTTGGATCCAAAGAAAGATCACGTTTTGTATCTCCCCGGAGAGCAATAAATAATAAGATTACTATGGCAAAATTCAACTAAATCATGTCACATCGTAGATGTGGTACAACAATCACTTTCGCAAATCATTGCTATTTGATGTGACATAAAAAACAAACAATGTTAATGACACAACACATTGTAGCGACGTGCGACACCTAAATACACATCAAAGTGAAGCTGAGACACATACTGACAAACGGTTTCAGGAAATAAATGTTATTGGAGATGACGATGGACGTTATCCAAAAGAGGACACAAGAGCCACTGTGACAAACAAAACAGTACTTAACAATAAGAATGGCCAAGTGCTTTTTGTCAGATACGACTCTGTGTTTAATTTTAACGTGTTCGTTTAGATGCTTTTTTAGAATAGTTTGAAGTACTCGAAAGCCCATATGGTTGCTATTTACGCTTGGCGTGCTAGGGGAACGATACGTGACACGTTATTAAAAATAATATCTATTGAAGAATTTAATAACAAAGGTATTACCGACGAACAGTTTCCGATCACGTTGGTAATTTTAATATAAAAAGAATACGGGGATTGTAATGCAAACGTGCGTCTGCGATATTTTATTTATAGGATCTTTTATGAATGAAAGGATTGCGATGCTGTTTTGCTTCTAACATTTTTATATTTAGAAATCATACAAGTAAAAGGGAATTCGTATTTTTTAGTGTTAATGCCCCATGGTTTCAGCTTCTTAGAAGAAGAAATTAAAAAGCTAAAGAAAAAGACTCAAACTTCAATTTAATAAATATCACTACAAGCATACACAAAATAAAAAAGAAACTTAACGAATGAAAGAAATAACGTCATAAAAAATCTTAACCATGACACTCTTTCTCAATTAAAATCAAATTCAATACTAAAAATAACATCATGTCACAGACACGTTATACTTGCGTCTGCGCCGGTACAGAGTCACACGTCATTGGTCAAGCGTGAACCGTTCAAAGCCACCCTTGTTTGTATTAACTCTTGCCGTTACTAATGTGATTTCTTGCAATCGTGGTAAATTGGTTATTATTTTGTTAACAATATAACGCAAAGTACAATTAAAGGTTGTCATGAAATGTTTTATAATGATGGAGATGTGAAAATTGAGAATGGAATAAAATGGTACATTGTCCTGATTAAACTACATATTCAGGAAGACACCCTATTGGTAATACTATGAAAACCGTAAATGACAAAGCAAAAAGATTGGCCAATGGAAGGGAAGTAAACATTGCGAAAAATAGCCATTTGAACCAAATTAAGAAAACCATAATTCATACTCGTCAAAGCTGGAAGTAAATTACTTTGCATTCAAAATTAAGAAAGCTATAACTCGTTAAAGCGGGAAACACATAGATTACTTTACTTCGCAAGTGAGACTAGCTTTTAATAATCCATGATGCGCTCCATCTATAGATTATCGCCATTATTCAAACTTAGCTATAACTGAAGATTTATATAAGCAATAAATTGGACAGGAAATAAAGCTAGTAAAGCGATTGAAAGTTATTCATATTATAGAGGACGAACTTGGAACTTCATTAAATATGTCGATTCTGATTGATATAGTGTTTGCAATTTATCATTGAGACATTAAAGCTGATTTAGAGGTTTTATACCTGATAGATTTAATACCATAACATGGAATAAGCCATTCAAATGGAATTAAGAATCAGAAACGGTCATACAGCATGCGCATTTTTTTTGACCCGAGTATTTTTTATATCAGCGAAGAGGCTGGCGTTGCCGTTGAATGCGAAGGGTTGAAAAACATCAAGCTCAGTGACGTGGTATTAGAGAGGCAAGCAATGGACGATGATAATAATGATAATGTAACCTTTAAAGAGAGGTTTTTTGTTTACAGTGGATATATTTGGCTGATGATGACAAAACTAACAAACTTAGTGATAAACTAAAACATGCAGAAATAAATCGGGAATTCAATGTTAACCAATAGAACACCAAAAGGATTATAGTCAGAATTTACTTACTAAATTCATTTATGTGACACAAAGCTTTACGAATGATTTTATAAGCTGTGTGCAGAGCACGAAGGTGGTCGACGCTAAAGCAATGAAGACAGTGCATTATGCGCAAGCAATAAGTCAAAATCACAGTGTCGCGGGCGGCGAAGCGAGTAGCTGCATAAGTATTATTTATACCAACAGCTACTTGTGCGCGAAAATATAGAAGAATCAGTTTGTACAGTAGCCGATATGTAAAGTAATGGCGTCTAATTCTTATTCTAAACCATGCGTGTTACTGTGTGGGGATGATCTCTAGCTGGCAAACTAATGACTAGACAAACGAGGTAAGTTTTATGATTTAAAGGTTGAAAATATTTGCCACTCCTAAGAAAAAGCGCGCATATGGAAGTGTTTATGAAAAACCATTAAAGAGTCAATTAAATCTAATTTATATTCACAATCAAAAGTGGCTAATGATATGATTGCTATGTCATTAAAGACATTTGGCAAACTCAAAATATTTTTATTAACAGTTTACCGAGAAACTGTTATGTCAATTATCTCGCGCTTCCAATGAAATCATAGGAACACAAATATTAGCTCTCTAATCAAGTAACAGTGTTTAGCACGTATTCAATCTGCTAATTACTGGTTAAATCCAATCAAAGCTAATTAAGCTTCGAAGAATATTTGATGATCATTTAGGAAAAACTCATTGAGGAGAACCGAAATGGTGTCCAAAAATTACTAATACTCGGAAAATAAACCAAAGATGATCAATTTTACCCAGAAGAAGTCCTTTTAGTGCTCCCTTAAAATGGATAATATACCCGACCGGAGCTGCGGACGACCAAACAGGTTACCGGGGCTCCAGCTCGAACAAAACGGTTTAGTTTTTAATCAGTACGAGTCTGACACTCTCGCTCAGCCAAGGCCAAAAAAGAGACTTTATTCTAATGACTGAAAATTGTAAGGATACTACTGATCTTCTCTTTATGGCTGGTCCCAATTTTAGTACATATCCCTAAATCGTTTCTGTCAGGAATAGTGGACCGTATATTCCAAAACGTATTACAAGTACCACCAGACTACAAAACGTCGTAAGCGAGCGTTAACTGTAAATATAGAGTGGACATCTTGGCTTAACTGGGAATAATTTAGATGACGCTGGGATTCTCTGTAGATTTGTGGCGAAATATCTTTGCTAAGTTACTGTGCTTTGTTAAGCTGAGCTTAGCGTTGGAATTCATGTTTAACTCGTCGAGTACCGGTTTTATAGACACAATTAAAGAACAATAGGTCGCGGTCACCGGTGACCGCTTGGTATTTGACAGTTTAAGATCGTAATGGTAAATTGAAAATGGTGGTAGAGGATACGTTAGGGTGGAATGGCTTGGAAGGTTAATCTAGAAAGTGGATTTTTTTTATGGCATAAGCCGGTAAACGAGCAGACGGATCACTTGATGGTAAGCAATCGGCGTCACCCAGGGACACCTGGAACACCAGAGGCGTTACAAGTGCGTTACCGGCCTTTTGGGGATTAGGAGTTTGAGGATAGTTGGGGATTCGGGACATTGGAGGGGGGGGGGGTAATTGGGATATAGTAAATAATATAATAATATGATATAGTAAAGCATAAAAAAAACAGATACTAATATCAGAATGTGTCCAGTTCAAATCTAGTCTATCAGAGAAATATTTTTACTAGTAAACGAATAGAATTGAAAATATTAAGTCCCTAACAGAATGCATTATCACAACAATAACTTTGACAGTTTGTCGCGACAAATTAACAGCTTATCAATTACATCATCGTGTTGCTATAAAGCGATAAATATAGATGTGACGACATAGATCTATGACCTATCCATGTCTACGGTAGATACAAACTTTAGTAAAAAATAACGACAATTTTATTAATAAAATTTAATACTTCCGTGCAACACAGGGCATTTAATAGTGTCATCATACGTAAACAATGTAACTTTTTACGAAATAAAGTTTATTTAATGTCATCATTGAATTTAAAATATATTAGCAAACCCGGCGAACTCCGTTTCACCTCCAGATGGCTTCGTTTTATGTAACATTTCGTTTGCTATAAACCTCACCGATGCCGATTAGATTACCATGTATCTGAATCTGAAATCAGGCCATTTAGGTCCCACCCCAGATTACTAACACAGCTGGTTAGATTTTAAGTAGTTTCTCTATTTGACATGCAATTTTACAAGCTAATTGATCCGTCGATGCTCAAGTGGGACTAATTAGATAAACGATGAGGTCAAGCGAATTATACAAAGTGCATAGATGCTTATTGCCTTAGTGAGTTACTAGTACAATAGGGCATTGAGTGAATTTCACAGTACCTAGTGTAGTTGTAATCAATGATTGTAAATTGTAATATACAAAGTACATCCTCTCATAAGGTAAACAGACAACTTGAGCCGCTGCAGTCGAATGCTAGTCTTATCCAGGTATTTCATCATGTACCTACAGTTGTACAAAGGGGTATAAAATAACGCAGGCCCTAGTTACACACACTTTATTTAATCTATGGATAAGACACATGCCTCCCTACGCATATCTTACATTATAATAGAATCTGTCATACACCGGAAAAATCTCACAGTAACTACTAAGGAACTAAATATACGACCATTTACGACCAAAGAATCGCATCTAACCGTTCAATGTAAACAGTTGAACTGAGTATTACCAGCCCCGTTCTGAACAGCTGACTGCTGAACGTTACGGACAGTCTGTACTTAAATATTAGGCCTCGTGTATACGGCGCCACCGCCGCGCCACCGCCGATGCGTCCATGCCGATTTTACCATACCATTGTAGAATAAGGATGATGACGGGGTATGTAAATTAAAAATCTATTTTGTTTTGTGTAATAAAATAATACTTAGATATAACGAAAGAAAGTTTTAGAGTGGGTGCTAAAACATCATTTCTACGTAAAAATGTACATAGAAGTGACGTCACGCGACATTTCAAATCAATATATCGTCGAAAGTATTCGTTTCTGTAAGAAAATAAAAAATACGTGTCTAATGTTTTAAAATTATCTACCAGACGGACATTAAAATAAAAATTAGGCATGTACCCTATTGTATGTAATACATTGCTAGCTGCCGAAAAACGTTTTTCGCAAACGACGGCCCGGTGACGAATGTATACACAGCAAAGAGGCGTAGCGGGCGGTACGATGGCGGTACGGCCGCAGCGTCTCGTGTACACGAGCCTTTACAGGCATTCCGTACTTAAATGTTAGTTTATAGCTCAAATAGTAGTAATTTACTAGTTCGCTGCTTACGACCGTTCTAATGAGCAGTTTCCTCAATTGACTCCACAACTTGTGTGGGATTCGAACTGATAATATGTTTGTTATGTGTTACTTTTGTTTATGGTTTTTGGGTTTCATTGACGCGGATTTAGATGCTAGCACGCATTTTACTATGGTACCTTAGATCTTAGTGGTTTATCGCCAAACCTCAAACATAGTAGCAGAGTCTATGCTATGTATGTCCATTATTGATGGTACTACTTTCCAATATGGTATCACTTTAAACTGTCATCCTAACAACTGATTTGATACTTGTTTTCAAAATTTTAGTATTCCCAAAATGAATTCGAACAGTAGAAACGGGATCAGAATATATGTCCCAGAGAAGTTATTCTAACCACGTTGTTACGGTATTCAACCGCAACCATTAAGTTAACCGTCACCATGCGCAGACGCCGTAAATATCCATCCTCCAAATACTTTACGAGCATTACTAATTGTTTTATGAGTAGATAGAAATATCTTTTGTAAGAACCGAATCAGAGGAATTTTAGGGAATTATTTTTACACACAGACATAAACTTGCATGGTGATCCCTAAGCCACCTGCTACTCGTGGAGATTAAGACAAACCCTTTCTTAAGAAAGAAGGCTTACTTAGCAATTATGTTTGGCGTGATTATGGACCCCGTTTTTGGTTAGAAACTAATCGAGCATCATCGAGCAATTGACTTAACGTGAGTTAATAACTCTATTGTGCCTCACGATAGTAAGAGTATCAGACACATTGTAGAACATATTTTTTAAAAAGAGTAACATGTGGAGTTTCTTGCTCGTTTTTCTCCATTCGAATCTATATTTTGGAATGAGCACCTAGCTTCACCTAACTTCACTGACGGACTGACTATTATTTATTTTGTATTTTCTTTAAAGTGACTGGTCACTATCAAGCGGAAAAATCCACTACGAACTGAGAACGAATGAAAAATAAAATAACCCACCAGCTTGTCTCAGAACTACGTGATTTTTAAACATAAATAAAAAGATAAGAAACTTAACACTGAACTTTTGATCCAATGTAACAAAGAGGTGATAAGTCAATATTTATCAAAGAAATTACTTTTAAATTGGCAAATACGACGAAAGTAATAAATCTTTGTATGCCTCGATGGCCGATTGGTCGCAAGTACGACTGCTGGGCAAGGGGTCTCGGGTTCGATTCCAATTCCTTTTCTCCAAGAAATTAAATACGTGATACGCCTTCTTATGACGATACGTAATTGACTTGAAGTAAAGAGGTTGAGGTACCGGAGGCCTAATTACCCTCCCCTTTCCCAATCTCCCCAATCCCTGAATCCCCAACGATCCTCAAACTCCAAATCCCCAAAAGGCCGGTAACGCACTTGTAACGCCTCTGGTGTTCCAAGTGGCGACGCTGATTGCTTACCATCAGGTTATCCGTCTGTTCATTTACCGGCTTATGCTATTAAAAAAAAACTTGAAGTAAAGACTAAAATAGAATATCAGTGAATAAGAGTTTTCCCAAGAGAGAGGGTAAGAACTCAGTAAACTTTACAAGCCAAATATAAACTAAGAATAAATTCTGAAATCCCAATATACAAATTATGTTTCTTATGTTTGTTTATCTTATGGCTTACAAGGGCAAATTCGGAGCAACGGTTTTGGGGTTCGGTTGTAGGTAAAACCCTTTTTTGAGAACCCTCAATTTAATACTAATAATATAACATCACGCCTTCTATACCCGGGTTGGCATTACGGCACTTATGCCGGAATACTGAAACGTTACTCAATTTTAAGTCGTGCTCAAATATCGTGCCATCTCTGTCATTTTACAAAGAATTTGTAGAGACAGAACTATACTTAAGCACGACTTAAAATTGAGTAGCGTTTCAGTATTCCGACATTAGAGCCACTGTATAGTGTAACACCCATGCACTTTTCACTTTAATGTTATAAGTCCCATGTAATAGGAGGTGAGCATATTGCTACTGGGCACCATTCCAGACTCCGTCCTACTACTGAGTATTTGTAAAAACACAGTAATATGCCTAACTCGGGAATCGAACTAGAGACCCCTTGTCCAGCAGTCGCACTTGCCGACCACTCGGCCAAAGAAACAGTCGCGTAATAAAATATATGTATGAGGTTTTTTCGATAGAATTCGTAGAACATAATAGTATAACATTTCAAATTCTTCAATGTATAAAATATGTGATTATAGAGGTAAGAATGTGTTTATGAAGTTTTAATTAGACAAGAAGAGAAAAGGTACGAGATACAAATTTTATTCTAAGTGATCAGTCCTATCTAAAACCAACCCTGTTGCTATCCGCGCCATATACCTGAAGAAGTCAGATGTTATTCAATCGCAATATTTAGATTGTAGATGTTGAACCTATACCTACAAAATTATACAACTTATATATATTTGTTTAGAGAAACGTACGTGTAAACCTGCACGTACAACCGCGTATATTATACGTATCGTTATCACAGAAAACAATGAAAATACAACACAAATCATGTGGCAACTGCTCAATGTTTATAACTCGCGCATACACACACTTTGCTCAAGAAAATTTGTTTTTGATAAGCTTGAGTAAGGGGGCAGCTGGATGCTTGTTGTTTCGGACCGGAGTCAGTGGGATGTAGAAGTCTATAGGAGACGTAACTACATGTTTACCAATACATCTTTCTCTACCAAAATCTTACGATGAATAAACGTAGAAATTATAAATGAGTGCAGAAATTAAAGGTATATTAATATACAGGTTTAATATTCTAATCTTTACTAATATTATAAATCGGAAAGTGAGTTTGTTTGTTTGTTCCGCTTTCACGCCGTAACTACTAAACCGATTACTTTGAATTTGCAGACGTAAAATTAGAAGTCCGGATTAAATAATAGGGTACTTTTATCCCGGAAAAATTTTATATTCCCAAGGGAAAACAAAAGTATTGGTATAGATGGCACTGTGTGTATTGGTATATGTCACATAGCTACGTTTTATCCTTTTGTGACGCGAGTGAAGCCGCGGGTAAAAACTAGTAACACATAAAAGAGCTATTCACGCTAATAACGATTAGTGTACAGCAATTTGTCACTGTGCCGTGCCGAATGAATACGTTCTGAGCAAGCCAAATCTCTAATTTTATGTTACTTAGGGAGCGACGCAAGTCTCTGTAATTATTCGACATGTATAAATAAAAACACATAGTTTGTTGACACGTTAGGACTTCGTATAAAGCTAAATTATATAAATTGCGAAAATTCTAATCATCAATTCCTTTAATTATGATTAATTTTATAGCAACGTAAAATCCTTTTTTCTGTTGTTTGTACTGGTACATTTCACTTTATCTCTGAAATGCTATTTTTAAGACCATATAAAAGCCTATTCCGTACAGGATTCTGTTGATTAACAGTGAAGCAGTTTAAGTGAAAATTGTACTTACATCAAAGAAATGCGGCCTCAACCTTCCTATGGTGTACTTGGCCACATCAGTGGTGAGCTGCTGACAGGCGCATCCGAAGAGGAACACGCCGATTACTTGGTAAGCTTCCCATACCCAGGGTGGGATCTCCCGGCCTAGCACCTTACGGGGGCGCCCGCTGTTATAGTCGCGGAGCCTTATCCATTCCGTGAGACACATCTGAAACAAAGAGACGATTGTTCAACAAAAAGTAAAGTAAGAGGAAATAATTTTGTTTAAAAGTAGGACTAAAGAGAATTCAACAAACAGTTGTTCCATGTAGTGAAAGAATTCGAAGCACTTTGTATCGAACTAACCTATTACACCAATCATGTAAGTACAGAAAGTTGTAAGGTAAACATAATTTAACGACAACGAAATCATAAAAAAAACTAAATGGGTCATTATATTAAGAACAAGCGCCAGAAACCAATAATAAAACGTAAAACAAACTAAAATAAAAAAAGAAAACTTCACACAAAAAACACTCAAAAGTGAATTATAATGATATCTCGAACATAAAGCGTTGGTTACAAAATCACGAGAAGAAAAAATAAACAAATGAAATATAAACCGAGAAAAATAAAGGAACATTAAAATCTGATGACATAGTTTTTAACACAGCAGAAGACGAGGTATGCGTATACACACACCAAGTTATGCAAAACCAATATAAACTGAAACGTTAAATGTGCGAAAAGATCATTCAAATCGAGATCATGTTTAGCTGGACTTGTCAAGCTCGATGTCCCGTACTAAGATTGGCAATCAGCCAACATCATTAATTAATAATTACTAACTAATCACCTGTAGGCGGTTTGCATACAAATGAGGTAAAGGCGTCGATGCGTGACTTAAGCAAGCCATTATATTAAACAATACTTATTACTTCTCATGTGAAATTAACAATGGAAAAGTTAAGTCTCTCTTGGTTGTAAGAATGAGATATCAAGTTTTGATCCACGGGTTTGTAAAGAAATTTTAGTTTACGATGAACCTTTATTACAATGGAATCAACAATACAACTGTGAAAAAATGTGGATAAAGTGTCTGTGGACCATACCTCATTTACAAGGAATATACAAAAATAACGAATACAAGCAAGCGTATAAACACCTTCACGACACATTACTTAAAAACATTTGTGCAATTATTTTGCACGGTCGAAATAAGTATGACATAAGCCTTTCCTCTTCAATCAAGTAATTTGTCCTTGATCGCTGCGCCGATATCCGGTGATTCTTTAGCAAACTGACGCCCAGTACTAAGTTACAAATTAACTTTACTATAGTTCATTGTGTTCTTTCTTTTTTCTCTTCGACATATTTTTTTATTAGTCTCTGTTGTCCAATGTTGAACTACCCTATCTGTCGAATCTAATACCATATACCAAGCACCATTCCAGACACTAAATTATAAAGCATACAATCAGGAAATCCGATCCAGAATAGGACTCGATAATTAAACTTAAGTTCACTAGACACACTTGACCTAAACCTGTAATATTTCTGCATAAAAGTCATTTAAACAAAATCTGGAGCATTTCCATAATGACGTAGGTGTTACATATTACTGTGTCTGCCGGCCTTGTGCCTTATACTGCAGGGTCGGGTCGCACGCGCATAGAATATCAATCCATATACGGACTGTTGCTAATTTATCTCCTTACTAAACACATTGATTACAGAATAGATTATTTGTTTAGATTTTCTAATATGGTGTACTTTGTGAACACCTTCTATATTTAGACTTGTGAATGCTTCTAAAAGATTTAGGCGTGCCTTAACCTTAAAGTACGCCTCATTCTCATCATATCTATGGATTCTTCAAGAAAAATCCTTTTTCTAAATCGTCTATGATGCAATACAGGCACCAAACTGAATAGGTTAGGTTAAAGTTTCTAAAATAGCTATTGCGTCATCTTAAGTTATAATTTAGCATTACAATTTTGGTATTATGTTCACCTCATTGTAAGGACTCCGTCCATCTTCCGTCCAAAGGACTTACTACATAACTGGGGTTTACTACTCCTACTTCTACGAATTTAAAAGGCGTGTTTCATGAATGTTACATTTACTGAAACTATGTAGGCAGCCCTTAGCTACTGCATGAACTGCATTACCATATAAATTCCGCATATCCGCAATTTAATAGGGTCACCGCCCACATTGTTCCCTGTTCTCGGTTTCGAGTTAGTGTTGTATACGTTATCACAAAAGCCGGGAACTTGATAGCGAAAATGGACCTAGATTTGCTATTATTGCTGTTCCAGAATTGTATATCAGAGATTTATGTTTCTGAATGATCCTATTATTTGGAGAAATACGTGGTTAAATGTCGACTAGACTAGCAGTCTATTCTAATGGTTGATGAAGGGGGTACTTTAGTTGCTACCGTGGCTTGCCGTTACTAGTATAATGAGACCCTTCCTGCTAATCTATGAGTCATGATTTAAAATTGAATGCTGATTACATTAAAATCCTGTTACTTTAAAAGGTAATCATACTTTCAATATAGTAGACTTCATATATAGTAGACTTCAACATGATGAACCATTATAGGGAAAGGCCTTCGCAAAACATCGGGCATAGTACCAGATTATTTTCTATTAGTGACAACACAAAATATTGTTTACTTATACCTCGTATTCATATGAATTGGCAAGCAAACAGTGTCTGGAATGGTGCTATTATGTAAAGAGATACGCTTGCAAACATACTGGCACGTATTTGTTTTAAATCTGCATAAATTAGGTCGAGTGTTGCATATCGTGCTAACTTATCGAAACTTAGGAAAAAATAATACTAAGCTCATCGATAAATCATTCAGATTTTAATTAAGTTCTAAACAAATACGAGTATGAGTTGAACTCAATGCACGGGACTGTATTATATCAAAGGATGTGTTTTTATTTTTTATAATAACTATCGTGAGACATACTAAATTAACTAACAAAATAATAGCGGGTTACTCACGTGAATATACTGAGAAAATCTCTACTAGTCTCGAACCACAGAGGGGTTCTTCCTCATGAGCAGCGCCACGGCGATTTCGCGCAGTAGGCTGCGCGTAACTAGTAGAGCTTTTCTCAGTATATTCACGTGAGTAACCCGCGATTTTATTGTTAGTTAATCCAAGCAAGTTTTTTATTCACATTAAATCAACTGGCATTTATGACAATTGACTAGGATTGGGTGAACAGCATTGACAAGACACATACGACACTTCAGCAAAGAAGTAAAGTAATAAGCATACAAGTTAAAATACAGAAGAGAAATCCACAACTTAAATAAAGCATGGCAAAGAAACTACCCCACAAAAACTAGTAACTATGGTACCGGGTTATAATAGCAAACTGTTATTACTTATGCACTATTTCACACTCATTAAACTTGGCATTGTTTGCATACACATTGTTTTGATCAGAATTAATCACATGGCGTTTGTTCTAAAACTAATTACCGAAGAAATTGTTAAGGCGCAATTGAATTTTGAAATTGTAACGAGAGCCGATGGAAATGTTTGCTGACTTTAGAAATTGTATTTCTAAAACCTATTTCCTTTTGCTAGAGAGGATATTATTTTCAAATATTTTTTACAGTAATTTTGTAAATCGAAGACCTTTTATTAGAACCCTCTAACCGACAACTAATGATGATGAAGAAGAAAATGACGAACGAGGATATAATGAGGGCAAACCTACAAAACCTGTTGTTTTTTGGCAAACTGGACTTTGATAAAACCCTTATTGCAAACAAATGACCAAATAAAATATTTAAAGATACAAAAATCGAAATGGCGAGCAAATTAAACATAATATACATACTTTATGGTCAATACTGAATATAATACATAAAATAACTGAAACTTGCACTATTCTCACACGGTCAAGGCATTAACAAGTTCACCATGATATGACTCAATGTTTATATTGACGCTTTGCGCCCTTGAGACCGGAGGAGACGCAAGATCATTTCATTCTTATGTAATGTTTGTTGTGTTGTCTGTTGCGGTTCCAATTGCTTTATTTTACATTGTTTTATTAATTGTTGGAAATTTATTACCATTTTAATTTTTTTACCTCTTATTGTGTAGACGGTTTTCCTGTTCGGTACGTGCTTCCTGATATTTATGAATCAGGTGATGTATTATTAAGTTTTTCTATTTGAGGTCAGCCTTATCACGGAAGTAAAAATCATCATCATCGTTTAAGAAAGTGACTGTGTCCTTTGTACTTTTTCGAGTATATCTTAGTTGTACATTTAGATATGTTTACCTCTTTGTTTGTTTTAAAACGTTTCCTTATCGTGAAAAGGATTAGCATTAGCTTTTTAGCTTCCTAAATCAGCATGTTACTTTAAACCGGTAGCTAAAGTAGCCAAAATACAAACATCTTAAGGGGAAGCGTTCTCAGAAAATGTAAAGTAGGTTAGAAAATGCTTTGTAAGGATATGCTGACCAATATAACGCGGTTATTTTAATTCGAATTGTGGTCACCCTACAAATGTAACTTAAGTTTTTATAATAACAAAAATATTTTAACAATCTAGATTTACTCGAAACTTTAATCTTATACAATAAATTATATTTTATTTGTATCAATGGAAAATTACATGTCCTTACAGTCGTAAACTTTACACGATGATAATATTAGTAGTCTTCTCCTTAATACGTCCGCAAAAGAAAGAGAAAGATAAGGTAGCATGTAAATGGGTGCTAATGGGGTGCTAATGGGTCCCAGATAACGTGTGCAAACAAGATTCTATAGTGTTTAGCATAGACTGTGGACTGTAGACAAAGATGATGCTTTGAACGATGATACAAAGGGACCTATTGTTATAAACATTGAAGAACCACTTAGTGTGAAGAAAGAAGAAAGATTGAGATAATTTGTAACAGTATTAAAACATAATACAGGACCAAATGGACTAATAAGCTAACAATGATAAAGAAAAACTTACAAATATTTAGACGTTTATCCCAAAAATTGAAATGGTAAATGATATATAAGAAAAAAAAGTCTTTCTTCGACGCGACGTCTCATTAAACAGCATTATTGTTTCAGCAATTACATCTTCCTCAGTTTTGAACCATTTCTCTTCAGCAACAATGTTACTGACAGGCATTTGATGTCTACATTGTGTTTTTCATTAAATACCACCTTTGAAATAAATAACTCGTCTTAACTAATTGTTTATTTCCCTCCAACGCTCACTAATTAGCTGATTCTCAGTACTTAGCATTCTCCGTAGCGATACACATCAACATCGCTCTGATAACTGCAGAATCCTATTCGTATATCAATCACATGGCTTGATATTTCTGTTTTCACAGAGGAGAAAATGTTGTATTTCACGTGGATACTGCTACAAATAATTTCAAAGAAAACAAAATTAATTTAGGTACTACTTAAGATGTTTAAGCCTATACTTGGCCTCACAAGATGATTTAGCGTTCACAATTACTTAGTGTCCTTAACAAACCCGGAATTAATTATCACATAGAAATACCCAAAGGTGGTGTTCAAAGAATTTTAACGAAGCATCAAGTTGAAGACTTTCTTGCTTATGTCATTTAATCGGCCACCGCCTAGAACACTTAAAGCACTTGTCCAATTAAATCATACTGCTATTAAGTATTTTCTAGCTTCTCTTTAAATAATTGCAGCATACCGCTAAGAAATATTGATGTATCAGGATACCACTTAGATGCAAAATTATAGTACCGTACAGCGCTTTTATTTCATGACTTTGTTTACAGTACTGTGACGTTATCATCGTTTTAAATTTCTAAATACTACACCGTATAAGGAAATGATCGTGATTTTGAATCCTGGTCAAAATAAAACCAATTTAGTCATGAACATAAAAAGATAAAGGTGAACCAATAATTTCTATCATCACACCAACGTTTCGCAATAACTGAAGCACAAAGCTAAGATTGTAAGTTAAAAACCTCTTTCAAAGCTGTTCAAGTCATCATACAAATAACTTTTAATGATGTAAACGAACAAAATTACATACACACAAGTCCAATTACTGAAGAAAATGAAAAGAACTGTGAAGCCATTGACTCAATACTTTCCATTATGCAGCAATTATTTCGAACTGTGGCTTGTAAAGATGAATATATTAACAGCACGGTAACTATGCTAATTTTACCGAGCCATTTTCTTGCCTATTAGCCTATATAAAAGCTTGCTTATGTTATTATAGTAGATGTTACAGAGTCTATTTTGTATATATAATACGAAATGATATCTTCTGATACAAAAAACAGTAAAATTATGCTTAACGTCTATACCTTCTCCTCTATCCAATTTTTTTATTGATTTAAACGAATAAATAAACCAGTTAAAACAACTTATGATTTTTAATAATTACATTGCTACATTGTATTAAAGGCTATTTATAAAATAACAAACACAATAATAGATATTATTTATTTATAAATGCCGCGCTAAAATAGCATACGGCCGCAATTAATTATGTTCATGCAAACGACGAGGGAGAGAATCGCTTGAATTCACATGTAATATGCATTGATGCATCGACCTGAGATGTCGTTTTTGTGCGGCATACCAAAGAAGCAATGGAGCACGTTGAACAGTCGTAAGATAAAAGATACGCTTTCCTCACGATACAGATACTGTAATCATTTTGATTTAAATGTGTCGGTTTGACTGTAATGTAAACGGTAGAGGTAAATATGAATCGACTTGAAAAGATGGACGATTAGGACGTTCCATAATATCAGGTTTATTAAAAACAGGTAGGCTAGTATCTTTATAAAAAGTAACTGAAAGATAAGCAATAAAACAAAAGCTGTTTTATTACTTGAATCACTTCCTCAGAACATTACAATTTAAAACTCCATTACTCTTTATCACATCGTAGCACTCACAGAGATTTTTCTCCAAAATATCTGCACTATCTAAATAGAAAGATTTCGAAACAATTTCCAAAAGATTAAGACGTTATCTTTTATTTCTCGGCCTGGTATTTACTTTGAAGCGACATTGTTATCTGTAGCACATTTTACGACTCGAACAAGAATTTCTGTTACTTAGTACGAAACCAGAAAGGATTATTGACAAAATAGCTGCAATAACCGTAGCTTAGGATTAACATACTATTTCTGTAGAAGCTAGAACACGTGTTGAAGTTAAAGACCATTCAAATGTTCTTGAAGATTTAGAAGATAAAGAAAATTGTCGTAATAAACAAGAAAACCCAAATAAGACAGGATTCGTTCAGTTATTCACAGAGTCAATCCTCATAGCTCAAGATTACCGTCTAATTTTCATGGGAATGCTACCATTATGGGACTTTATGGGTGTTCAAAGACATTGGCATATTCAGGGAGAGTATCTAACATCATATGAATATAAATTTGACGAAAGAATCATAACATTTAGTCTAAAGTGTCAAAGACTCGCCTTGGTATCGATAATGTTAGAAATACTCACTTACCCACATAAAACAAGGCTTGGGGATCACTATGCCAGTATTATAGGTGAATTATGTACGCCACTTGGAATAGTAATATTATTATGAAGTTTATTTGCAGTACATAATATATTATAATGTCATGCACATTTATGGTTAAAGTATGAATTAAGAATCAAATTCAATGATACTAAAACCCTTATGTTCAGAAGTGAAAACTTTACTTCAGCACGTTTGAAAATAACAATAATCTTGTCTGAACTCGAGACTATAAAAAGATCACCTGTGGTACCAACAGCATTTAAATGACATATAACAACAAACAAACAAACCTTGCAGGCAGTAATCTGCATTCTTGAGGAATTTCCGAGACTCTTTTACGACCAAGATAGCAATCACAAAAACAACGCATGTTGAAGCATGCAAATGATTTATTTGCTCATAAACGAATGATGCATGTCAATGACACTTTAGGTAATAGAAAACATATAGATCAGAAAGCTTTCGTAAAAACTTCAGCAAGAAAGGATTCAATGGAAGTTAAAGTGTTACTAGACATGAAATAAACGATGGAAAAAATAAAACAGAAGTAATATAGTGTTCTAGTCATCTTAAATCGTGTAAAGCTGCAACTAAAATAATCTAGGCAAAGTGACTGATGCCGATAGTGCCACAAGATATTAAAGTGAACACGACAGCAATGATAAACTCCACTGGAAAAGGTTGTGTATGTTTAATATTTACTAAGCTAGTCAAGTGCATATTTAAAACCAGTTATTAAAATAAACTGCTATAAAAGTGCTTGAATTTATTCAAATGAATATTTATTGAAAAGTAACATGAGACTAAACTGCTTTACTGATGCCTTTAGGGAAGCCTTAAAATCTGTAGTTAAAACCGTGAAGGAATAATTCAAAATAGAACATAATGATATAAGAAGAGACTTGTAGGCAGGATTAAAACAATGAATGATAAGAAAAAACAGCACACAATTCAAGAGGCGCGAAATCTAAAAAAAGAATCGGAGTGTGCACGTAAACTAAAATTAGAAATCAATGGCGTCACAAAGCTGTTAACAGGTCAATTTCTTAGACACACACAGAAGATTTATAACAATATCGTTGCAGTTATAGAACATAGATATGGCACACACGATAACGTTTTCCCATTGCATGTGAAGTCTACAATCAGCATAATATTTCCATGTTGACATTGTAAGAACAATAGGTTTTGACCCAGAGAATACATAAATGTATACCGAAAGACGTTATTTGCGTCAGCATTATCGTGTCACGTCAAACAAACAGGAATGGAGAGAGTCGTAATTGCAAATGGCTTTGTTTTAGCAAATCTATAGAAATTTTCATGTGCAGTTCTGTAATAAAAATGGTAGAATAGGAACTTATTATTTGTCTATTGACATCTTCATTTTTATTTATTTTTTCTTTAAAAATAACTATGCCCCACAGTAGGATTTTCTCCTGTGTCGTGGGTGCATTTACAAACATACATTATCACATACACATGACACCAAAGAGTTGCTCCATTCGGGAATCGAAACGCTACACGTTGCGCGGCAGTCGGTTGCCCAGCCACGCGCCGTGCAATCAACGTGGTCAATTGATATGGTCACCAATTGCGCTGAAATGCCCCATTAAAACCTTTTCTATTACTTTTCCGTTTTTATCACTACGCTATGTAAAGTTTCATATACTTTTATTACTAAATTCTTAGCAGTAAGTATTCAAACTGTTACTATTTCCATCTATTTAACAATTCTACGTAAAATAACTTCACAGTTTGCCAAGTAAATGTCGGCGGACCAAGTAATGCCAATTATTTGTTTAGAGATTTCCTAGTCGGAGTAATTTTAGGAATTTAGTTTGGTAATAGTTGTAGAGAGGCTTACAATCTTGTCAGTGGCATCGACAAAGTTACTATAAACAATTTAATTATTGTTGTCTCAAGGTTAGAAGAGATTAAACGAATTATTGGTAATTCGAAGTTCTGAGAAGAGGAAGCTATTTTTTCTAATGAAATGGGAGAAAAAATGTGGTAGTTAAAAGCTATTAACATGTGGTAGCTATTGTTTTTGGCACTGGCTTACTGGCCGGTGACAAGGAATGCCCTCAATTCAAAGTTGTGTAATGAACGACAACCGAATTAACTCCTGACTTCTTAGACTGAGCGACTCCATTCATCTTGATGAAGTTGTACTTCATAGTATTATTATATTAGGAATTTCAAGCAGAGTTTTGAAGAATTTGTTAAGTTTCATATCTGTTTGTACATTGCCAGTCGTAAATATTCGCTCTTGTAATAAATCTAGTGGTAAAATAGAGGTTAACATTGCTATGATATCAAACACCAATAGTACTCCACAAGATTTGCGCCTTAATAACTTTTCATTTTAATTAGGATCATAAAATCCATTAATGAGCATCAACCAGAATTTTAACAAAAGAAACTGTGTGAATTTTATGAGATCATTTTGTAGGTAAACATTTAAGTTTGGAGTGAAAATCTAGTTTGTCTCTTTATGTTCGTTTAGTAAGTCAAGATAATAATAATCACCAAGGAATTTTGTTTAAACTTAGTCAAGAATTCGGAGAATTGTCTTTTTAAGTGACGCGTTGTCCTACATTAGGAGAATATTTTGAAATGCTGAATATTTAGAGTTAGTTTCTTGTCCAGAAGTTGTTAACTACTTACATTATTAGACTTAAATGATCTAGAATCTAGATGTGACCGAAAAAAGGATTTTTTAAATATAAAGATACAGTCAGCTGTAACACAACCGGTGCTCTCTGTAAGATAATACATAACTAAAATGAAAATTCTAAGATGTATTTGATATATTTCTGAAAAGATATGATAATTATGCCTGAGATAATAATGAAACGTTTTTAAATGTAACACAAACATTTATAAACCAGACATTCAGAAGGTCATCATATATCAGTCATTAAACACACGAAATAACAATAAAATTATAGTTTCACTACATGCCACATCAAGTATTTCATTATTATTCAAGTATTTCAAATTACAGCTCTATTCGCTAAGCAACACAACACCATTTATCTCGTTTTTTAACCACTTGGCGGCCGTACAAATTGTTTTTATCATAGACTATTAATTATCACACTGTGTGGTCTACACATTACCACAATTTATAGTAACAATTCAATTAATTTTGTAGAAAAACAAAATTAGCTGATATTATCTAAAACGATAAGAGACGTAGAGTATCAAATGTCGCGTTGAAAGTCGCAAATATTTTGTTAGCTCGCGTTGTTATGTACAGTCGTCAGCATGTTATCCTACCATTTTCTATTATTCACACATAACATCACGCCTTTTATCCCCGAAGGGATAGGCAGAGGTGCACATTACAGCACTTAATGCCATTGTACAATGTAACACCCACATAACATCACGCCTTTTATCCCCGAAGGGATAGGCAGAGGTGCACATTATGCCACTGTACAATGTAACACCCACTTTTCACTAATGTTATGAGTCCCATGTAATAGGGGGTGAGTCTATTGCCATATACCGGGCACATTTCCAAACTCCGTGCTACTACTGCGGTTTTTACAACCCCAGTAATACTTTGCCCGACCCGGGAATTGAACCCGAGACCCCTTGCCCGGAGTCACACTTTCGACCACTCGGCCAATGAGGCAGTCATTCTATATTTTCTACTTTATTATTTCGATATAAATTCAAAAATTCTATTAAAAATTGACAGATTGGATAGGTTAACTTGCTGGCGACTATAAAAGAGCAAATTAGACCACGATGCGAAATTAAATATTGCCTATAGATTAATCATAGTGAATAAACAGATGTCTGAATTGAATATCAAGTGTTTTTCTACATTAGATACTGCCTTTATTTTGTTTCTAATTGCTAAAGCAGATTTGTTCGTGAATTATTTTTGTTACTGTGTCTACGCGTTCAATATCATGTCTGTCTGGTCCATGAATCTCCGTAATAGCATATGAAATATTCAAAACAGACTATGCATATAAAAGATAAGGTAGTTTCTTAAACGTTATAAAACGATTCGACTTTATTACTGTTTTGTCTTTACTGGAATTACCGTATCTGTATACCTACTGAATCAGTTGTTTTGCACTTACTGATTATAATTACAAGTTCCTAGTATTCAGTTCAGGGTTCTCTTGAATCCAATTTCGATCGATCGATATTGACATTGTGATATTTCGTACTCTTCAAGTTGTAACACTAGCGCCCATTGCATCTGTATTGCGTTGATATTTCATGAACTAATTGGTATTGAGTTTGGTTTTATATTCCGTATTCTGAATCCTACTTTAACAGCTACGATAGGGGTTGTATAGTTTTGATATTGGATAATTATTGAGATTTTATTGGATTGAAATTGTTAACATTGAGGTTGGTTTCAAGAGTAAGCCCCCAGTACGGATCAATAAAAGCATAGCAATTTCGTCAGTTAAGGAAAACAGACAAACGGGTATGAATTGTAAATTCTGTAAACGCAAATGTTGAAACGATTCGTTTTGCCGATAACGTTCTAAATATAGAACACAAACAAAAAACTATTTCCAAATAGGAAAACATCTTGATAAGGCTCCCAGTTCGAATGAAAATTTAGTACCCACATGTAGTTTCAATGTGAAATTGTTGTAATTTAAAGTTGAAAAATAAGTTTGTAGAACAAGGACAGGCTTTTAATAGGCCATTACAAAATGGAAGACAAATTCTGAAATAAGGGATAGGAACGAAGGTATTTGAAGGAAGGGCCAATACTCCAGGTTCCAGCACTAATTTTAAAGAGAAAAAAAAAATTTTGAAATAAAGTGGTGAAGATAGAAAGGCCATGAAGTAGGGTGAACTCATCTAACTTCGTGACAAAGGCATTTAAGTAATAAAATAAAAATAAATTATTAATTAATTTAATTCAGTCTCCGCATGAGTTTTAATCAGTCTTTTATGAGGAATATTAGCACAAATAATCAGATTTTTTTCTAGAAACCTAAGAGTTCTACCAAATTTACTAAACCTAATTATTAGGCGAGTCACAGAATTAGATGAGTTCACTATACGTAACATTCAGTGATATTTTTATTTAGTAAGTATTAAGGCTAGTTGGTGGTGAAGCTAACGGCGAAGATTTTCACAAAGTACCTACTTAAAAAGATAATAATATAAAAAACATACCCTCGATCTTAATTCTTACAGAAGGACAATTCAGTGAGTGTCAAGTATTTTAGTAAAGCGTACGTGAACAGTTTCAACGGATTAACGATCTTCATGTACACAAAGATGACGTAATGTGCACAGATACAGATTCATAGTGAACAGTAATTGGGTTTATCAATTATGAAGTTTAATAATAGTAAGAAGTTTAGGAATATAACTAACTGCCCGAAAAGACATTTGAGGTGTTTTCCCCAAGACAGAGAAATAGTCCATCGATTTAACCTTTACTTTAGCAACGTAACCTACCTAACCGTATACATAACTAGATGTTGCTCGCGACTTCATCCGCTTAGAATATGATTCCTGTTTTATGCCATGGGAGCATTTAATCGGGATAAAAAGTATCTTACCATCGGTTAGTATCCAATAAGATAATTTCAGTAATCCCGTACCCTGTCCGTATACCAAATTTCATCAAAATCCATTCAGTAGTTTCAGAGTGATTGACGGACAAACATCCAAACAGAAGAAATATTTCACATTTATAATATTAGTGTGATATTAATTAAGTTTTGAGAATTGTTGGCAATGGATATTTAAGCGCTTCAATCCTTAAGTACAGCCGAAGTGACCAGATGCAAGAAAGTGTATGTAAGCTAAAGAAATCAGTCAATCATAGTCGGTGGCGCTCTATAGTTTCTATCTACCCACACGAGACAAAGGCATGTGTTTGTGTATTTATGAAGTGAAAGATGGCGGAAAAACAGCAATAACATTACGAATACATCTGGCAACAGTTCCTGGTAATTTAAATATCTATTCCAGAGACATATTATGTATTACGGAGATAAAAAACTTCAGCTTGGGTGGCAAAAGATACTGATGACCTTACAATATATTTTTGCTTTATTTCTTATAATCACAATTTAAATACTCAAGTGTCAACACTCAATGACAAGATATCCATTAGTCCGGATAACATTTGGCCTATAATTCCGAGAATCCCACTTGAATTTGGCAATTAATTAAATTTTATTGCAACTGTTGATGCAAATAATGGTCATTCAATGATAAAGTTTAGCAATTACCTATAATAAATTAAATATGTATTATGTAACTGATTTTATTTTCTAATAAAGTGCACCTCTTTAGTTTCATAACCGAAAATATCATGCACGATTATGAAAGTAAGCATTACACCTTTTATCGCCGAAGGGATAGGAAGAAATACACATTACGGCACATAATGCCACTGTACAATGTAACACCCACTTTTCACTGTTTATGTTATGAGTCCCATGTAATAGGGCGTGAGCCTATTGCCATATACCGGGCACAATTTCAGACTCCGTGCTATCACTGAGAATTTTTAAAACCCAGTAATACTGTACTCGACCCGGGAATCGAACCCGAGACTCCTTGCCCGGCAGTCGAACTTGCGACCACTCGGCCAACGAGGCAGTCACGTAATAAAATATATGTATTAGGTTATTAGATAGAATTTTTAGAATATAATAATATACAATAAATACAAAACTTTCAAGCTGTATATAACGTTATAAACCCTGCATCATAGCGAAGAAAAAGTCCCCATTGGTTTGTTCGTATCGAATAGTGCACCAAAAAAATGCATTCACAAAAAAATCCGTTAGAAAGCCAGTTTTTATCAGGTACTAGCTTGCCCGGGACTTCGTACCCGTAATCCCATTTTTTCCCGTCCCCGTTCGTGATTTTCGGTAAAAAGTAAAAAAAAAATATGTTGGTTAAAAAGTTATCCTATGTCAGTCTCCTGGCTCTAAGCTACCTCCCTACCAATTTTCAGCCAAATCTATTCTGCCGTTCTTGAGTTATAAGTGGTGTAACTAACACGACTTTCTTTTATATATATAGATTACCATAATTACTATTTTATATACCTAAACTCCTACAGTATAAGGACCTACTCAACAGAAATCAAAACTCAACACAGACAGACCCACGGGCGGAAAGCTAGTGCGATACAGTATATTATTGAGTATCGGTTGGCACGGTGCCAAGCAGCGTCGTGTAGACGGTCAAGGCTATTGGAACGATGCGATTCAGATAAATGCCAAGTGACAATTTCATGAGGAAAAATTTAGAGATACTCTATAATTACTGTCTTTTTATGTAGTCTGTCGGTCAATAGCAGACGGACCACGCGATTACAATAAGCAATGCAATCATCCGCCATCCATGGATGGTTGATAAGTACATTGCTCTTTGGGTGATAGGGATTAGAGTATTGGGGGGGGGGGATAGACATAACATAACATAACATCACGTCTTTTATCCCCGAAGGGGTAGCCAGAGGTGCACATTACAGCACTTAATGCCACTGTACAACGTAACACCCATATTTTACTATTTATGTTATCAGTCCCATGTAATAGGGGGTGAGCCTATTATCGAGCCTACTACCGACATTTTTTTAAAAACCCAGTAACACGTTGCCCAACCCGGAAATCGAATCCGAACTCCTTGCCCGGCAATCGCACTTGCGACCACTCGGTCAACGAGGCAGTGAATGTGGGGGGAATAGCTATAGTAAATAAAACCATGGAATCCGATAAGCACAGGAAGGAATCGAATTCAGATCTCGTGCTAAAATGTCATTTGTATTCTTTTATTAGTAGAAGGTTATTAATTAAAGTAAAGGGTAATTTTATTGCACTATTGGGTCTGGTTAACTACCGGTATGCTTAGATACTGCTGCACGCAAAATTTAGGTGTGTCTTCTGGGAAATGACACCTACGTATATTATATTTTAAATACATTTCTGAATATCATGTATCAACCTATCGATAAACATAGGTTGATCAAATGACAACGTACAATCTAAGAAAAAATATTCTAGGATCATTAAACGTAGGCAGCTCACTGAGCCTTATTACAAAACTAACATAATTTGATCTCATCTTTCTCTATGGCAAACTTTATCAAAATCGCGCCAGCAATTTAGGCGTTACATCGTCATAAACACGTTCGTATTGACAACAACTACATCAGATGCATGCACCTACAGCAAAGATACTAGACACGAAGGCAATAACTTGATTCGATCATAAATGTGGTTACATAACCAATAAACGTCAATAAAAGTGTTTAAGTGTTTCCAACAGAGTACTTATACTTGAACTCACGTTTATTAAGGTCAAAGTCATGGTGAGCAATATTGGTTGAAATCAGGGTGGCCAATAATAGTCGGAAGGAATGGTGACCAAAGTTGTCCAAGTGTTGGAGGCCAATATTGGTCTGTTGGTAATTACGGATAACTGATCAAGTTTCATGGTAATAAAGTGGTCAAAAAATGACCAACCAAATGTACCTATGTATCACAAATAAAGGTTTCATTTCATTTCATTACAGTAAGGACTGTTATGTCAATAACATTTACGAAAAAGAATCGATTTAGTTTTGAAAACCGTCTAAAGACTATCTGCGATCCGAAGTCCAGAATGGTAGGAATTTTAAAAGTATCAACACAGTCTAGACAATTCTAGACTGTGTTGATACTTTTAGTAGACGTTACAATTAACGTCAAAGTAAAGTTACTTTTAAAACGTCAACAAATACAAAATAAATAATAGTCTGTCAGTCAGTCCGTCAGTGAAGCTAGGCTTTACCTAGCTGACTGACACTGACATGCTCATTCTAAAATGTAGATTTGAATGGAGAAGAACGAGCAAGAAACTCCATTCGTTACAGTTTTTTAAAAAAGATTCCACGTTTTACTTCTATTAAAATGGCCAATATTTATTATTGGCCATTAGGACAAACGTTATAAAATGCAGAAAACTATATCGCAATTATAAGATTATAGCAAAACACAGTCATATAAACATAATATTTTATGTAGCTATGTACATAATTAAATTACATCGCATTTCTTTTATTGCAGGATGTACTCATCCTTTTATGAGAGAACTGATTACATAGATTAAAACTAAGTATATAAGATTTTTCATAATGGAAATTTGAAGAAAACAATTTGATTGCAATATCGTTTTTAAAGAGGAAAATAAAAAACATGTTTTTAGTATTTGTGCGTATTTTTTCTATCTATACTTCACATTACAACAGATATTTTAAGATTAAAAATGTACCTAATCAAGTATTCTTTTGTCGATAAAGTTATTAAGTATCTACGTCTATCGTTTAAACTATACTCAACACTAGACACAATAAAATCTCCCGATTCGTTTCAATCATGGTAGCCAGTCTGTCTAACTAAACTAGCCCACTACGCAGGAGATACCATAGTACACAAGTTTGTGCGCAAACACAGGTGCACTCTCTATTCCCTCGTTCTCCCAATGATGAACCCGATGGCACACCGACACGACCGGAGAGGTCAGGCGCGGGACCATCACCGAAATTCCTATTTCCAGGCTAATATGGTCACTTTGCTCAAATAAAGCCATAATCACTTATTGATCAGCGCGAGAATCGAACACGCAGCAGCCGGTCACCCAACCACCGTGCCAACCGACACCATGAAGCCTTAATAGAATTTCTAATTAAATCTCTACAACAATTTCAGAGTAAACCAAGTCTAGAAAAGTGCAGGAATAAGTAGGCTATAAAAATATTAATGAGCGTAATTATAAAACTCGTGTACCTTGAAGTTAATCACCGCGGTGATATAAATAGATTGGTGATTAAGCAATTAAGTTAAGCAACAGGGTGACAGTCTTTCTAATGCTGGCAAAAGAAAGTGTGAAATCTTGGTGATTACCTACCAGCAATTTCTTTCACATTACCTTTCTCATTATACGACAACAATGGGAGGGAATTCTTAAAATGCATTAAAATACATGTTACTTAGTACTTAGCTTGATTACAATTCATTCTGAGATCATGCAATCTCACTATGAATGGAATCACTAAGTTACCATACTGTATATATGATAAGAAATAATGAACGTTCTTCTAAAGGCGGACTTTTTCAAAAAATATTTAGTATTTTAACGATGAAAACAATAATAACCTTGTTAAAACTATACTTGGGAGTAAAGAAACCGAGCCATTATCGTTTTTGTTTTTCATTTCTTATATACATATTAGCATTTTATTAATTGGTAACGAATGCCGTATAAAGGGCAATTTAGTTACCTTTAAAATGTGAGCATTTTGTTGTATCAGGAATATTTAAGTTTTAAAGTTATAGAGGGTTCGATAAAATGGAAAAAAAATCGCTAGTGACTCCGTTTATTTGCTCCCAAGTGTATTTAATTTGTATCACTTGACATTGATACCCCTTATATTTCATCTTTATGTAGTACCCAGTAAAGTAATTAAAGCAAAACACCAAGCCAGTTTCGTTTAAAAATAAACACATAATTGAAAAGAAAAATAAGTTAATTCATAAATAATTAATGTTGCTAGTACACGACACGAAAGGGGCGTACGAACAGGTTATATCTTTTACAAAGTAACTGTGACCATGGAAAAATAAACACATTACTATTCCTACTGGGTGGGGAATTACAAATGAAAATAGTCCTTGTTACTACTTACATAACATTAAACTTGGTTATGTAGAACGGATAAGGATAGTCATAGATGATGAGGACATAGAAGAAACAGAAAAGGACAATGATGCAATACCCAACGAGTCACTGGGCATTAGAAATGTAAATTCCAAATATGTATAATATTTCAGGCATCTTTTACCAATCGAAAGACCATGACCTGCTAGACTAAATCTACACAACAGGATTTGCTTTGTTATGGCAAATCCTGTCGTGTTACATTTCTATATAAATAGATCATGCACCACCGATAGACCAGTTGGGACTTGAAACCGTTTCACACTGACGCAAAGAATCCAATAAACACTAGTACAACACAAATCACTTGGACAAACATTCAGACCATTTGGTATCAAAGGCGGAATCTAAATCAGCGTGGTATCCATTCGGCACGCTGCATGCTGAAGAGACAATCAATGCTGTATCTAACGCAGATAAATGACACGTCGACGCGGCCACAGAATTGCCGTATCGGCTATCAGTGGTTGCCATATAACGCCTTCACTACATTTCATTGAATTTATTGCAAATTGTTAGAATTGATGTGGTTGGAAATAATTTAAGAGGTACGTGACAAAAAACCGAGCCTTTTTGCTCCCTCGATTGTTGCAGGTACCACTGTGCTAAATTTCCGACTTGCTGCTAATTCATCATATTACTATTTAAGAATAAGGATTTTTTAAACAATGAGACTACGATGAAAAGATTGAAAAAAAAATGCTTACAAGCGGAAAAGTAATGTATAAATTTCTATTCTTTTAATAATCCTCTGGAAATACAATATCACCGACAAAAAATCGATATTGACCTACATTAAGAACATATCGACACACTAAAGGCAATTCCGAACTGTACTATTAACGATAAATTATAAACAGTTAGTCACGATAAACATATCATAAACGCTGATGTTGATAATTAAGTGCGTAATTTCACTATAGAATTTGAAGAGAGCAAATTTAATAGTGGCAATAATGATAGTAAGTTACAACGGGTAGATGTAACGTTAGGCGATGTACTATTTTATTGCCATTAGGCTATTAAACTCATAATTCGGGTCAATAGAAACAATTGTAATATAATTAATGGGAATGAAACCTGATTGGGAGAAGGTGAAACTTTGAAAGTAAAGGGCCAAATCGTGCAGAAACACTCAATCGTCGAGTTAGATCGTGCTGCTAATTATATGGAAACTGTACACTTAAATGTAATGGAAAGGGCATAGGTAATAATTACGATCCAATTGATATGGTTAAGGCGGAAATTGGACAAGTATACATAGAATTATTGGTAGCAATTTCCTCTTCGTTAGAGACAGAAAATTGGTTATAGAAATTTATTTGCTGACACGAGCACGTACTGCCGGACAATCAGGTCAATCGCTTGACCAAAATTACAAAAAACTAATTTAGGTTCGTTTAGAAAAACTTTCAACATTTTCGTGTTTTAAGAGGCTTTATCCTATTTTCGACGCAATCATCTCCCGCGGTTTGCCACAATTCCATTTGCTTCACCGCTTACGTTCACTGCCTCTTTTTACCGAGTCCATCCACCGCAATACAAAAAACCGAATCGCTAAACGCCTTCACGTTTTTTCACATACGTCAGATTTCTACGATTAATTCCAACTTGCAATCAAAGCTTTCAATGATACGTTCCCTCAACGATAAAAGTATTCAACAGTTTAATAAATTTATGATCCATGAAACCTGTTACATTCGTTAATTTAAGTCCTATCTTTGCAATCTGTCTATAAAAAGATAACAAATGTTTTACGTTTTTATCTTCATTGTATGATGATAAGATTTATTTCATTATCATTACAAAATTCTCTGTTTGTCATCACCATTATCTTTTTTACGGAACTTGCAAAGAAGAAATATTTTTCCTCGCTTACAACCAGAGACGAGACAAAACACAGCCGCTTTGAAGCGAATAAAAAAACTAATCGAACACCGGATGGTCTGGCAAATAAATAACACAAGTACATTAACGGACATGTATGCCAGTCGATTGATCTCGATGACTTGTTTGCATCGAGTAAAAAAACTCAGGAGATTGGATGCAATAAAGCAATTTACTATTTAACGATTGTTGATTTTAATGTCACAAAATAGGCGACTCCAGTACTAGATAATGACGAGATCGCATCACGATGTGATCTAGTTCTCGATAATGATACGTTCCAGTAATTACTGAGATCAATCTTTTTGTGCGCATAGTTCGTGTCTGTTAACATGTGTGGTACAACTTGATATTATGTTACTTCTCAGTTAAAGATTGCTTTCAAAAGGCGAACTCATACTGAGTTTAAAGTTTCATATAATTATGGGACATTTACACAGAGGAATGATTTCAATAAACGTCTCGCTCAAGGTTACATGACACATTTTAACAGAGTACAGACATATGGTCTCACTTACGTGATAACATTTAAAATAAAAAGCCACTTAACACGCAACGACTCGTCCATTACTACCAAATCTGTTTTGAATGAGACCACCCACAGAGCAGAAGTGTTTAATAATGCATAAAAAAGCGGAACTAACGACAAAAATACACGAGAAGCGGAAAATGTGCAATCTGTCCTACCTAAAAGGAAAAATCGGTTCTATAATTAACAATCCAAGGCCGATCTTCAATGTCCGATCTTATTTATAGCCTTTTAAGTGGAAGCGATCGATAACAACGTGGGAATCAAGACCACTTGTCCCGTTGAACGTATCTTCTTCGACTGCGATGGACAAGAACGATTAGAAGGGATAGGGTTCGATTGTGATCCCGATAACAGAACATTGGTTTATGCAATGGTTTGTATTGAATAAATTAACGAATCTGGTGTGAGAAAAGATGTCGAAGGCAATAAATATGGATAAAAACACAAGTGTGCCGTTCTAAAGAAAATGCTGAATGTAAATCGATACCCTGCTTTGGATATCTAGGAATGTCATTAGAGTTTTAAACTGAAATAAAATGTTGATTTGTAGCATGGTATTTGCTAGGAGCAAAATATAATATTTATTTTTTAATTGAGACGCAATCAGAAGTGCATTTAAAGTAAACCTACTAGTGTCACACTAACGAGGTTGTTAAGATCTTAAGTTAATAGTACGAGTGGCGACCTTAGACTAAAGCCCACAATCACTGCTCAACAAGCTATCGTAGATCTAGAATTCTGAATAATTTAACAGCTCATAAAGAATATATTAAAACAAATGGTGTTAATGAGAATGCCATAAAACAAAATATCCATTAGGAGGCATGGAAAGACCCGACATACGTGTCTACCTCTGGTAATCGATATGATGCACCGTGCATAGTTACATATTTAATTAATGATAGTAACTAGAAATAGATCTTGATGATACACTTTTATACGCCAATGTCATTCTTATTTAGCAAAATCTAGTTGTGTACAACCAGTAGTTTCTAAACACCCCTAATACTGTTGAACATTTAAATAAGGACATTGCTTAATATCATTAAATCAAAATAACTACTGTCGCACATTTGTCAGAACTATGATATTTATGTGTTCACTAACGTAGTAATAGCCTTATGCTAATGATTTAAGTACTGAGTAATACCAGAATAGAGACTTGAATTTGTATGTTTAACTAAGAAAATAAACGAAATAGTATGCAAGTCAAAGAAACAGATCCGGTTGTATCTGGATAAAGCACTAAATGAATGAATGATGTAACAGCGATTGGTATAAATATTGTTGATAGGAATTTTAAGTGTAATGCACGAGCTTTCAGATATTCAGAGATTGCATTGGATGCAATGCAAACAGCTTAATATGCTTTAACAACTGATGTGGGTGGGCTAGTAATGGATACGTGTACAGCTCCGAAAATGAATGGGATTGGAAATAGTCCCAAATCAGATACACAGCAGCGTGGGAAACAACTAAACTGAGAATCAATATCAGTTTCTTATGAATTTCGATGCTAAATGGAACACAATAAGGTCCCAAATATAGATGTGTGAGAGAAAATGTCATGGTAGGCGCTAAACGTTCAATAAAGAAATATCAAACATTAAGTACTTTATCAGGTCAGTAAAGAGTTAACCCAAACATTAGCCATATTTGTCGTTCGAATTCTAATCGAAATAAAATGTGTTATTTTAAACATGTTGGGCCAACATTGGAAAGATAAGTGTATGGACACAAAAATTATAGGCAAACAATGATCGATGGCCCACTAAAGTTGCTATGTTGACGAACGATGGCAAATAAGAAAAAATAACATTCCAAAATATGGAGGTTTTCAATGTGAAAGCGTACTGTTTTCTAAACACGTAACTGGATAAGTAGGAATGAAGATAATGCTTATAGATATTTATAATATTGTGGCATCTACAATTTACGACATGGAAAACTTTTCGTTTCGAGGAACAAAACAGACTATAGAATAAAATGTTTAGCGTCTATGAAACTTACCGTGACCACAGGAAGGCCGAGCCCAACGATGTACAGCATAACATTGGTGACTGTAGACTCTTTGTAAGGGTGCTTAAGAGATTCATCGTCGCAGAAGAAACCTCGTTTGTATGGAGTACCCCAGAGGTAGAACACGAGGATTAGGAATCCAACTGTAACAAAAAGAAAATACAATTAGCTCAGTATACATAGAATAAGAAAAAATTAAGAGAGATGTTGGTAACACCTAGCCACTAATAAGGACTGCTACAATAAATTTCTAATTTATTGCAAATTTGGTAATGCAGAGAAATTAGGTAAATTAAATTTAATTGATATAGTGTTCTCAACTTAACGCATGCTGTGATGTCCTTCAAATGTTGTGCATTAGCAGTAAGATGTTAATTCCTAGTTTTAAGTTAATGATAAAAATGTAGCAACAACTGGATGTCCAAATAAATAAATAAATAAATAAATAAATAAATAAATAAATAAATAAATAAATAAATAAATAAATAAATAAATAAATAAATAAATAATTAAATAAATAAATAAATAAATAATAGCTGGCCTCATTGGAGATTCCCAAAAAGTGGTGTCAATTAGACTCTCGACCGGTATTTTTGACTTAACAAATGCATGAATGTGATCGGTGTTCAAGAAGTAAGTGTGAATCGTAAAACGGATATCTCGATACTTATGCCTTATTTAGCTTATTTATTAAAGAGTACGTATTACTTTCATAAAGGTTTATTTTCACGACACTGAAAAACCTGAAGCAAGTTATCGACAAACCAAAAATAATTGTTAACGATCTGATAAAACAACTGTATTTACCTAACAAAAACTTGGCGTCACAATCAAACCTTGATACAGATGACATAGACAAAACAAAAGATAAACTAATGCTTGTTAAAATATCATTAATAAAACAAGGGAAGGCTAAAGACAATTATTTTAAAGGTCAATTCAACAGAGATATTTCTTGCACGAATGCTTGTTATCTTACGAAAGCATTTTCATGATTTTAATAGGCACATTTAGGAACAACATCCTCTTTAGTATTAAGATATCTTAAAATAGAGTCACAATACACATTTTTCATCGCTAAAATCTTTGTCTTTAGTCAAAAATAACTATGAATTTAATAAATCATCATCCTCTGTATCCCGTTTATCATGTCCTGTCTAGTTGTCATCACTGGAGTATTAACAACTGTTAAACTCTTTATAGTTGACAACAACAGCTGCAAGAACTTTATTCCATAAATCATCTACATTTTCTAACCTTATATCAAGAGTGTGATTCGTGGCAGTCATTGCATCTTATTACTTATTTGTTTTATAATCATATCTTATGCAGTGCTTACTGCTTTTATCGTCATTACCATTACGCCATTCGTTTTTTAAGAGAATAGTTTTAGTACACATACAGACAATTTTTATCAGCTCTAACACGTTCAGAATTATTCGTATCTGTAATATCTATGACTATTTCGACTAACTAGAATATTATATCATTTCAAACTTCACTTAATAGAAAAATTAATAATAATTACAATCATATGTAACCATAACTTTTACAAAGATAAACAGCATGACAAACAGTAGCAGGAGACGATAAATCATACAAACATAGATTTAACATTTCGCTAGTACTTGAACAGTGGATTAAATTTATTTATAGACTCCCGATTAACTCAGATTAATGTCGCGGACAACGAGAGCATTGATTAATGAGTTTATTTATACGACAAGTCAAACAAGGCGAAAACTTATTAGGGCTGTCCACAGTCAGGAATGTGTTGCGAATGGATTTATAGCGGCTTAGAATTCGGCCTAGTCACAATAACAAGACGTTAATATTATAAGGTAGCCCTTGATTAAGGTCGGAGTGGTTGAAACTGTTTGGAATTGGACATTATTGTGGACAAAGATTGAAGTAGATTTTAAGTAATTTATGGAATAACGCTTAAAATTACCCTAAAGACGATGGAACTAGGCATGTTATTCTAAGATCACGCAAAGTTAATCGACACTTTCCGTTCATGAAGAAAAAACAAATTTCGTTTTTACTTAAAATTGTCGATGATGTTAGAACCTCATGGTAGGTGAACAACCATTACTCTTACCGTCACTAGAGACCAAAAAACTATACCACCTTTTTTACTGTCCTTACACTGAGCATAAAATATTAAGAACCCATCCAAGTGCTACACATAAAAACTATTAAAACAACACTATTTTATGATAGAATAGAAGAATATTTTCATCAGACAACACATCATAAATCACAAGGAATACGTTCAAGCTATAAATCTGAAAGGGCAATTAACGTTCTCAAAATGTTAGAAAAAAAGATCAAAATTGACTGACTGTTGTCAGAGTAGGAATTTAAATTGGTAGAAACATAGGAACTAACCCCATTGGCCCAGAATTAACTATTGTTTCACGGCTTGTTGCTTGTCCAAACATTTGAATGGATGGACAAAAAACAGCAGGTACCACAAATGGGGTGGCGGTGGACGAAGAAATATATCGATGGAAATGTCAGGATCAACGAAATAACAGCTTTTGAGGTTGACTTAATGACATAAATAGGGGTTTGTGTAATTTATATTTAATATCTTTTTTTATTTTTGGGCAGGTGTCAATTTGATGATCTTTTGTAAAGCTTTTTGTAAGCCTAAACGATTAAAGTTGTCTTAGATAAGTGAATGATGTATCTATAGTTATTAACTTGTTCGGACGATTAATATCAAAGAAATTAGTAACCCTAATTAAATCATAACCACTAACCACTGATAAGCCCTTAAGAAGTTTTTTTGAGATCAAAATAATTATATCCAACATAAAATCAAAGCAACGAAAAACAAACCCAAACTTATTTTTGAAACTTAACCCAATAATAAATCGGTCATTCTATTTTAAACCACTTCCAGCAACTTATACACAATGGCTGAAAGGACTCGGTTTTGTTATTGATCTGGTTAAAAATAACAAACACTGTTTTATGGCTACCATTATCGAGTTACGGCCGCTCGTATAAACAAGTGCACTAGTCCTGCCAGTTGGTCGACATGATTTGACAATGAAATATCTGTCAAGGAGATAGGAAATGAAGATTTTGTCACAAATAATAATCTTTAGTCGTGAACGACTACATCCATCTTCAATTATAACAATTAGGTATCATGAGCAGCTAAGTAGAGCAATCAAGCCAAAAGATGAGATAAACTAGAAATATTATCCATCAGAACAATAAACCAAACAATACATTAAAATTCTTTTAGTATCGTTTGAAACAAAACTTGCAAAAAACAATCGCAATTTAACGTAAAGTGAAGATGTAATACTTTGATAAACAGGAAAAAGACTCACTGAAGCCATCACAAAATGGAGAAGAAGCAATTAAAATAATTGCAAAACACAATAAAAACGAAATTATGTCAGAATTACGTGCTCACGAAGGAGGTCAGTGTAGTAAAATTACGAGTAATGCCAGCCCGATACGGTTTGTTAGAAATAACAATGAAATTCTTGTAGAAGAAGAAGAAATCATTATACATCAAATCTTTAAGATATCCAATTAGGTTAGTAGAACCGCTGACGTATGGGTGTGTTATAGTGGTTGTAAATTGTTTAAATCACATAATAATAAATGATGCATTTGCAAAAAGAATTAACTGCCGGAATCCTAGACATCTTTAAAATCCATACATTCATAATTATTATGTACTAGCTTCTGCCCGCGACTTCGTACGCGCAATCCCATTTTCACCCCGTTCCCGTTCGTGATTTTTGGTAAAAAGTAAAAAAAATATTGCATAAACAGTATCCTATGTCCGTCTCCTGGTTCTAAGCTACCTCCCTGCCAATTTTCATCTAAATCGATTGAGGCGTTCTTGAGTTATAAATAGTGTAACTAACACGACTTTCTTTTATATATATAGATTAGCTTAGCCACTAGTGTCACGAAAAACGTTTAATATCTACCTAAACTACATAGAATATTTTAAGGATACTAATATAACGACTAAAATGCAACCAGCTTTTGTACGCCACGTGGAAATCCTATTAACAAATTAGTACGTGTGTTATTTAATAGTGATAATCCTATTGACAGCAATTACAGTCACAACTAATAACTGTGAACAAAAACACAATCAACTGAAACAATAATATAATAATAATAATGGTAAAGAAAATTGAAGCACCAATCTCTAATCAGAATAAAAAAAAACTAATTGTATTTTGGTAAATCAACCGCCATAAAACATTATAGATCGCCACAATATCACTGGTGCGTATCAACCTTGTGGTATCGTATACACCTCCTAGATTGGTTACAATACAATTAGGTACTCTCGTAACTATGATAAAAACGAAAGCTATAAAAAACTTTCAACGTGCTACTAAACCTTTACGAATAATAGTTAGCTTTGAAAAACAAACATAGTAGATTCGAGATAGTGGTCAAACGCCTTACCAAATTACCAAAAAATTAATGACATTAAATCGACCATACATATCCCAATAATATGCAGGATCCTAATGTCGTTAATAATTGGAACAGATCGTGTGAAATAAAGGAGTAGATTAGATCACAGTTAAAAATGGGTAAAACCCTCTAGTAGTGACTACTGTCATGGATGCGTCAACAGATCCAAATTCGAAGAAACAGAATAGTGTGATAAAGACATTGCTTGATTGAATAATGACAGTAATGTACTGCGTGATACCATTGTCTTAATACACACACGTAATGAGGATGTTATAGTTAAACTGCGATCGCTTAAGGAGGATAAGTGCAGATTTGCCACCTACTTGAAACCTTTGGCGTGAAGTGCAAGGATTAAAACTTGATCCAATTGCCTTGTGGTGGCGAATGTGGTGCGTAGGAACTAGCACAATTTGTTGTAGCTAGATTATGTAATAGTAAACAACATTGAGGTACAGTATAAATCTATGAATAGGTATGAAACGGTAAAGTAAAAAGTAATCAAGGAAAAAATCAACTACTTCAATCAAGGAAACTTTTTCTAATCAGACACTTACTATGAATATTTCCGCAATCAATCAGAAGGAAAAACAACCAATAAAGATCGCAAGTATCCATTTTTGCTGCGAACGCAACGTTTATTGAATGACAATATAATGAATGAATTATTCACAATTGAAGCCTTCCAATGTCAATCCTATTATGTAAGTGACAACGTTACGAACGTTAAGTGTGGCGTTCTTAGCTGATATATTAATTGTACAAAGACGTGTTGAGAATACAGTAAATCTAGATATGGCGTAGATAATTCACAGGTACATTCACCAACATGTAAACGAACAAATTATGATGTGTATCTCATCATCAGTCTTATCCTTACACGCGGATTTCCTGCGTCGACGCCATTAGAAATACAAATCAAAGATATAGACACTAGGTATGATTTACGACTGGTGCATAAATTGGCTCATGATACACAATCTGATAGTTTTAGACCTCGTAAGATAGAATGGATTGGATGCCAAGAAGGATGATCAATGATATTGAGTGAGGATTTCATTGATCATGATACTCCTGTAGATGTTAACTTGCGTAACAAGTATAGGATTAATATTTATTTTTGATTTTTACTATAATTAGATTGTTCTTGCTGACAATTTAGACAATAATTTGCATTACTATAAATATATATATCTCTTTTAGAAAGCCCTTATAGGCTTTCTAATTTTGTGAGACTGACCCTAAGTTTAGAGGACAGATATAAAAGGAAAATTAACAATGCACAATATTCAAAGTAGATATTTTACAATCACTTTACACGCAACATTTGAACTTAGCACAAACATGAGATCCCTGAGGTACACCATCTCATACTAACGACTAGGCATTATTTAGCGTCAACTTGCTAAAATACATTCAAGAGTAATTTACATTCACTGCAGGAACACAGGTAATCCTCAATTATACAGGCTTAGTGATATTTCGCACCACCTGCCACAAATGGCATGATTTACTGATGTTACATGGTAGACTGCCAAGATTGAAACATTAAGTAATGATTGTTTAGTAATTGCTTAAGCCTTAGACAAAACATTGAATAAGTTGGAAAATGAGATATTACTGTATTATGAGATGAGATGCAACAGTAATAGTCACTAAATTTGAAACACGATATGCAAGTGAAAGACAATAACATAACATCACGCCTTTTATCCCCGAATTGCCATATACCGGGCACATTTCCAGATTCCGTGCTACTACTGATATTAATTGACTCAGCAAAGAGATAAGAATAATACTTTTGATAGGTATGTATTTATGAATGAAAGATTATCGCCGCCGTTTACAACTATAGGTACCATAATCAAGTATTTGTCTAAATAGCTTTATTATAATCAGATGTTCCACAAAAATAATGGTTTACTTTATGCTAATCTCAACAACGATGTCCACATGTGCTTACGGGGAAGTTCGTTCTCAAGGAAGTTCCCAGTGACAAGGAAAAACCTGTGAGACCAGTTTAAAGCGACTTCGAACTTATTCATACATCTGCCAATCTATTATACTTCAATGATGACCCTAATCATAATCTTGTTGTGTTAGTAATAAAGTTTAATTTCGTAATGCGTACGGTCTAAGCCAGCATCGCTATATTACATTATCTTCTGATTTCGCAAAAGGAATTTGACCTGCGTCCCATGCATATGCAAATGTCCTTGAAATTTATAAGCAGAGAAATTATTTGCGTTAGCACGTACTCATTTAATGCAATCTATTAATTGGATATGAGAAACGTGTGAGATGATGACAAAATAAAAGTACAATAGGGTACATGCCTAATTTTTATTTCAATGTCCGTCTGGTAGTATTTTAAATCATATTCATTACACACGTATTATTTATTTTCTTACAGAAACGAATACTTTCGACGATACATTGATTTGAAATGTCGCGTGACGTCACTTCTATGTACATTTAATACGTAGAAACGACGTTTTAGCCTCCACTCCTAAACTTTGATTCGTTTTATCTAAGAATTGTTTTATTAAACGACAAAATAAAAAAAATACGTGTCTAATATGTTTTCATTACGTAACTTACGGACTAATTAGATTTTTAATTTTCATACCCCATCATCATCCCTATTATCCAAAAATGGCAAAAAATTTGGGAGCTAAAATACCATGGTAGCATTTTTCATTGTTGCAATGCGACATTGCATGTTAATCCATATCCCTAACCATCGTTATTTTGAACTATACCTTTTCAATATGATTGCTTCACAAGCACAGATTGGCGATATATTAAAGAAGAGCCAGATTAAAAGTACCCTTCACCGAAGAACATGCATGAAAAGACTGACGACTGTAGATATAGTGAAAGAGTACCTATTTAAGAATTGTAGCAATTGACATCCCATAGTCTATGCCTACCTAGCCCATGGGAGACAGACGTGAGATTATGTATGTATGTTTTACAAGCAAATCATAACTAATAATATCAAATAAGCTGTCACAACTTATAAATACACAAACATTCTATCCATATTGACACAAAACACAAAATAAACTACACCCGTAGCAAAAAAAAAAACAATAACCTTGAATCACCTTGAATGTCAATGATCTAGCTCTATACAGCTTACCATTCATACTATGACTATCTCAAGCAAGCTCTATACTTCATCCTTGAGGCCATAAAGCCACAATGAGTCACGGTGTCCACAGTCTACAAATTGGACCATTGACCTGCCTTGCATAACGATACAGTAATCTTAGATCATGGGTGAAACAGATCACACGTGAATATTGACCGTGTTGTTTACTGAATTAAGTTTATTTTAAGTTGAAGCAGGTAAAGGTTTCTGTGTATGCTAAGTTTGAAATTCATCTTCATCAACATTATTAGCCTATTCAGTCCACTGCTAAAATATGCAGGAGGCACATGACAGGGTGTGCTATAAAATCTAATTAACTGAGCGTAGCGTACTGCGTAGCGTAGAAAGTTATTTAACTTTGAATATTTGACAATTCTTCCATATTAAAAACTGTAAAATGTAAATTTTAAACTACAGTTAAAAATTGACTGACAATTGAAAAATCGGCCCAAGTCTTGTCAATACAAAAAAGTGCGCAAGTTGGTAAAATGCTCACGTGAGGCAAGTTGTGTTTGAATCGTGACAAAAACGAAACTCGTCTATTCGAGGAAAACGAATATGATAAATATGATAGAATTTTGTAACATAACATGGCATCATGCCTTAATTATCCCCGAAGGGGTACACAGAGGTGCACATAACTGCACTTAATGCCACTGTACAATGTAACACCCACTTTTCATTACTTCTGTTATGAGTCCCATGTTATATGGAGTGAGCCTATTGTCATATACCGGGCACAATTCCGGATTTTTATAATTTTGATTATCTAAATTACAAATGTACCTTTCTTTAATAGTAACTACTTTAGTAGAAACATAATTGTAACCTACAGAAAACATTTGGATAGTTTAATAAATTGTATCAAAAACGCTGCCTCTATTTTCAGCTACGTTGTTAAGGAAAACCGCAACTAGGTATTTAATTTCAGTTGACCTCAAATGAAATGGTACAAATATAAATATGTAACTCATATAATACCATAACTAGCGAAAAGTTAATGATGGTATTGTTTATAAGATCTGTTTTTAGTTTCCAGTAATAATTTATTTTTGTTTCGAAAATTTCAGTACAGACACAATTTTACCAATACTACCAGTTTTTTTTTTAAAAAGCGTTGCTCTATACTTTTTTTAAGGGGGAAAATCATCGAATGACTTCTCCCGCCTGGGTGAGGCGGGAGGGAGTGTCAGACTCTTACTGACTAAAAACCACCCCATTTGAAGAAACCGGGGCTCCGGCTCGACGTGAGGAGAAGTCCTCACGTCGAGCCGGAGCCCCGGTTACCCGTTAGGTTTTCCTACGACGTTGCACTATACTTGTTTATTCTCCTGTGTCGTGGGTGCGTTTACAAACATACAAGTTCACATACTCATCACACCCAGACCCAGAACAACAATCTGTGGATCACACAAAGAGTTGTTCCGTGCGGGAATCGAAGCCAGTTGCCCAACAACCGCGCCAACCGTGCAGTCCACGTCCGATATTATAACCAAGTATCCAAAAAAGATCCACACATGTTTCCACCTCAAATTCATAACCAAACAAACAAACTAATAAGATTTCTTCTGATTGATCGCCACCCGCTAAAGATGAAAAGAACATGCCAAGTTTAGTTACACAAGCAAGCCAAACTCAAACAAACTCACATAATATCATGAAAGAGATGATCAAAATATGTTTAATGCGTATCATTAATGTTTATACGTAAAAATCTTATTGGTGTACAGATAGAGGCTTGTAGCATGTAGTGCAACGTGTTGCTATAACGCGATCGTTTGAAGAAAGCGTAATGCAACGTGTTGCATGACATGTGTTGACACCATGTCGATTAAATTGCCTATAAGAATTTTTAAGCCAAGAGAAAAACATCTAGTGAATTCCTTAGAGTTAGTATTTTGTTTGTTTTGTTGCAATACACGTTGCGTTACTTGTAGCGTAACGCCATATAAAATCAATAGAAAAATAATTATCTATATAATAAATCTTCAGAGTGCACTTTCATTAGAAATGTAAATGAAACTGGCTGATAAATAGTACATTATTGATCACAAGATATAATATTTTATGTTGACATCAAATATTAATTAAACTCTTACGTAATTGATAATTGCTTTCATGTTGATTTGGATATTTATAATGCTTATTAGCATGCTTATTAGCATTATAAATAAGTATAGGTATTTACATTATTTAAATTCAACAAGTAGGCTTATTAGTGATTAGGCAGTAAATGTCGCTGTGTAATAGATTTGTAGCTTCGACGAATATTTATAAGAAACATGCAACTAAATAAAAACATAAAGTATATAGTGTATAGATATTATAGGTTTTTTATTTATTTTAAGGGGGGAAAATCATCGAATGACTGCTCCCGTGGAGTGTCAGACTCTTACTGACTAAAAACCACCCCGTTCCTTCTCCTGCACGTCGAGCCGGAGCCCCGGTAACCCGTTAGGTTCTCCGCGACAGGTACAAAAGTGTATGCATAGTTCTTTAATATTATTATCGCAACGGCATATTTTTACAGTACAGTTTTCATGCCGAGGTGGGAGACTGGAGAGTTATGTGTATGTTTTTCATATGACCACTCAGGTGAAACTGTGGATGCAAAGCTAGTATTAAATGTAATGTTAAATAAAATCGAAAGACAAAAATATCGTGTGCCTAATAAAGAAATCTTAAAATAATGTTAAACTTTGCATTATATTGGTCCCAGTTTTCATTGGCAGTTCAGAATAAGTCAATGGCAATGTAACTTTTCGACCCACACGAATTTTGTCCTACACTATATCGATAAAATGATCGTTTGAGAACCAAACTCATAACGGGACAGTCTTCATGGCCAATAAATACTGATTAGAGATTGCAGATCAAATTACCATTGAATATCGTGCACAGAACATAATTATAGTACAAGTAAATGTACTAGATAATCTATTAGGAACAAAGGTGTAGTGCCTAAAATGTCACAGTCTCAAATAGAGGGCGCGCCTTAAGTAGACCATAACGTAGACATTAAAACTATGAATATTAATAGGAAACTACAATACGTTTGTTTTCTTTGGATAAGAGGTAAAGGAAAAGTAAGAAGTTTTAAAAATCACACTGCAGTCTTTCTAAAACATTTTGACAGTGATAAGTATCTAACAGATGACTAGGATATTTAAATTTCTGTGCAAAACAATGACGAAACTAAGAACCTCCTTTCTATACGCATTAAATAACTATAAAAATCCACGTAAACCGGCTTTAGTCATGGAACAAAACACAAACCATTTCGCCCTTATTAGCGTCTGTTGTATTTATATCGGAATTGAAAAAACCAAAAAGTAAGAACAATTAAGGAGTACATTAGAAAAAAACAAACAGAAGGACAACTACCCTGATCTAGTGACTGATAAGAAATCACATTAACGCCACTTCAAACAGGTAAACTAGGTCAGAGCAATGACATCACACACGACGGGCGCACGCTTGCGGCTTTTAGTCGCAAGACAAATATGTCGCTGTTGATGTATGATTAGGTTTTATAGCTATATACGCTAGAACAGTTGCTTTAAAAATATGTATTTTGTAGTAAAAAAAAACAAACTTTTACTACGATTACTACTACACCCATTAAATAAAAAGAACATTAAAATGCGATCTGATAGTAAAATCAACAAATACTCTTCCATACAAATGAATCCGTTATTCGGTACGTGAATTATCCCAATTCTGGTGAAATCGACGCGCTAAATGAATACAAACAAACGCGTGTATTGACGTACACAAACGCTTAGTAAGTACACATACTTTGGTGACAGACACACAATCGCAGCGACAATCGTACAATATGCAGTACTGCTTAAATGCAGTTCCTATTTCAAGTTTTATCTTGAACATCAAAGGAAATGAAGTAACAAATGTTATCTTTCTCATTTTGGGCAATTCAAAATATGGTTGGGCAGCGGCAGGGTCATTGACTTTATCTGTTTTGGCCTTAATGATTGTATTATATGAACATGCGTGGTCAGACTATTGAGCTAAACCAGTTTCAAGGATGTCTCTGAATCGCTCCAATGATTGTAACATATTGAGATTTCGCAAAACAAACTTTAAGGCGTGTATAGCTTCGCGACTAGAGTGCGCTTCCGTCCTTTTATAGTTGAGTACCTATTTGCCTGATTGAATAGGTATTGTTAACCAAGTGTGTCTACAAAGAGGTTTAGATTCGACACAGTTTCATTCAAGGTCCTTTTCTTATCGAGACAATGTTCAGAAATCTATTCATGTTTTTCCTATATGGTAAATAGTTGATAGTTGCAAATAGTGGATAGTATCCATCATGACTTATCCCCCTTGAAAAAAATCTACTATGACTACCTTAAATACAAGGCTTAAAGTACTATAATAATTAGGTAACAACATAAAGTATTGTGTGTAGTGATAGTGGCAGGCGTAGCATGTAAGATCTTTATAAAAAAAAAATCTTTGACCATGAAAATTATGTACTTGTAATATGACAAGGGTACGGACACGAGTCCGTGGAGAAATTCAAATTATAATTTATTAAAAAAATACAAGGCTTCTCAATCTCAAGAAAGATAATGATTTGTTTGTAGATTGTTCTATAAATAGGCTTTCGGTTAGGACCAAAATTTTTTTTTTAAATAAAACGTTGCCCCACACTAGGATTTCTCCTGTGTCGTGGGTGCGTTTACAAACATACAATATTACATACACATGACACCCAGACCCGGAACAACAATCTGGGGATCACACAAAGAGTTGTTCCGTGCGGGAATCGAACCCGCGACACGTTGCGCGGCAGCCAGTTGCCCAGCCACCGCGCCAACAGTGCTGTCAATTCCACTTCTTATACAATAGAATGCATTAAAAACGGACTTGAAAAAAAAACATAAACGCGATCAGCTGTAAACATAAAAAATAAATGAATGAAATATTAATTTACATATTTCAATGATATCAAAGAAATTAAGATTACGAAACCATTTTTCCTTAAAATTATTCTAAGAAGTATCAATATCTTTTATTTATTTATAAAATTATAAACATTCGTATAGCCGTTAACGTCAGAATTACAAATGACGTCGCTACGAGCAAAATCCTCTGAATTTTTCCACAAAAACCTTAAATTTCGCGACACTGTTAATATTTAAACAAATGTTTTTGAACAAAAGACACTCATTATTTTAGTGGCAAGTAATGTTGGATTTTATAAAATATGGGGCCAAATGAAATTAACACACACTAACCTATTATCTAAAATCATTATTGCAATAGACACTCAAAAACAAGGTGGTCCGAAAACACTACCTTGAGAAACACCACACATACTTCTTTGTACAAAACCAGAGAAATATAAACCGGCAGTCATTATAACCAAAATATTTGTTTTCACTGCACCAAAATGCTAATGCGATGGCACCTCGTAGTATTCAAATTTCGCTTACTAATACCGTGAAAATGCTTGATAAACAATCTAAACGTGCAGTGGTCTAGAGCTATATTGACAAAACTTCAATATTCACAAGAGAACAGTTGTCCAAACAGTTGCTGATCAAATAAAAATATGGCCACACAGCACATAGCACTAGAGGCTCGAAGCTTCGTAGACATAGCGTATCTTAACTACACTCTTTCGTAATAGTAAAGAAAGGTTGCATTCTATTATGCTTTAAGATGTTTCATAACATGATTTGACAATTGTCAAGTTTAGAGCGGTTAAGTAGTTTCTTATATTCTTAAAGAGAGCTTTTAAAACGTTATGAAAGTAATTGAGATAATTTCTATGGTCGAGATTAAGAAATACTTCCGGAGAAAGAGTGGTTTTATAACGGAGAAACAGTGGTGGTTGGTTTCAAACAAGACGAAACGTTTCTGTCGAAGCTTCAGATCAAATAAACAGGCCATCTACACCTAAAACACTTAACGAATTTACTCTGCTTTCAAAGATCCCTATCTTGTCTAAACCATACATTGCACTTTGATCTTTCACCAGTTCACTTAATGAGCATATTTCAAAAATATTCACCAGCACTAATTAAAGGCCGTACCTAATTCAAAACAATACTCACACCATTTGTTAGTACAAAACTCGGAACAAAAGTTTTATAGAAAGTTGTAACTCAGGGTGCACAATTGAGGTGTCGGATTTCAGAGTCGAGTTATGGGTAATTTTATTTAATATGTTATGTGTGGCTGTGTTCAAATAAAAACATTGCTGGATGAATGGTCCCGCTGTTTCTTTCGAACGCCTTATTACGGATTGTGATGGCGATCGTGCTCTTCCTATCAACAAGGATGTTCAATTTTGTTGAGAGACCTCATTTATAAGGTTTGACGTGTTATGTTTGTTACTTATGTTAGTTTCAGTATATTGTATCAGAGATAGTTCAATCAGATTACATTTATAAATCAAACATAGTTTTACTGCCACGCATAATGACGCTCGTAGGGAGGTATCTACTGCATTTTATCTAACATAGCCAATTGAACCTGCTCATGACTTACATCTTACTTGAATCAAAACTAGGAAAACTAGACTCTCCTGTATTCAAAATCAAGTGAATCTTCACAGAAATTCAACTAACAGTGAAAGTCAACAAGATAAACCATGAACAAGCATTACTTAATGATTCAACTAAATCGACATCACAGATGGGTTCCAGGGAATCCGGTGTCTAAAATATTTGAAATTATAATGAATCACCTGTCTTATCAATCAATTGATAAGTGTACATAAGACAGATATGAGTGCATTAACGGTATAGATTATAAGTAAGGTATCAACGTCATTTGAACCGTGGATAGATACGATGCTTCAAAAGTCGGTAATTGAATAAGCATCAATCGACTCGAGAAAGTAATTATAATATGTAAAGAAGCATAATTGAATTTTTTTATTCGAAAACCATTATGGAATGGAAGGGATTAAAAACCAACACAACTGAATTTAAATTTAAAGCCGCTGTCTGTCATAGATTTGAAATTGATTTGTTATTTAAGTTACAAGAGAACTTGTGCTTCGATAGATATTCGATTTAAATCATAAAACACTTGTAACGAAACACCATTTTTTATCTCTTTCACACAGACTATAACCATTACATAAACGACACTATTAATATAAACTAGTTTAATAACCATCAAAACATACGACACGGAATAGGGCTGTTGGTCATTCAATGTAGTCGATCGCGCAATGACCCCGCTTCTGCTCCCGCGCCGGGAAGCCGCACCATTTGTTTTTGGGATATAATCGACCAATAACTGTTCGTGTCGATGACTTGCGTTTGACTTTGGAGGGTTGGGGAATGAAGCCGTTGGTAATTAAAATGAACTTAAAATTTCGTTAACTTTAGTTTTAAAAAGTGCTCCTTCATGTCCTATCTATTTGGTTAATTTTTGTCCTATTTTTTGTCGATAAAAGTAGTTGAGTTTCTAATTAATCACAAAACATGATAAACTCGTCGAGTACCGGTTTTATAGACACAATTAAAGAACAATAGGTCGCGGTCACCGGTGACCGCTTGGTGTTTGACAGTTTAATAAGTATACCAAAGGATAGCAGTGTTATAAATATATTTCACTGCAGAAGTTCTAATGAATGCTGTATATAAAGAATTAATGGTATGAATCTTCGATTTGAAAATGGACAACAATTGGAAATCGACTTTTGATACATATTTGTAACAAAATCATTCAGATTAATAAACCAATAAATGCATTGTAAATAATTTCGCACCGAACAGAGCTTGAAAGCTGCAAGTACATTTGACTTCAAGTGATACTGATTCATCGCTTCAGGCTAAAGTGTTGGACTTGAAGATTGCAGATAAAGGCACGAACGAGATTGCTAATTTAATGCCTATTCCGAATGGAGTCAGTCTTGATATTGTGAGAACGATTGCATTTTGATAGAAAATGTTGAAGATGCAAGTATAAGTAGGACGAAAGCCAAATAATATTAAGAAGAGGTTCACTAGATTCAGTAACATGCTCCTAGTTATAGTACGAAGACAATTATCGACTTCAATCCATAGAGACTACAACATCACCTATCAGCCGTGGCGTAAAAAGACGCCAAGACCAGAGAACCGTAATCCTGACGATGATACGAAAGAAATTCATAATGACATCGCAACGTACTTGCAAATGAATAAGAACAAAACTAACAAGGACAACATAACTGAGAGATTTAACATAAATTACAATAACAATGCATTGTAAGCAAACTGATTTCTACAAGCAACCGTTGTTCTTGTTACAGAGATTCTGTTGAATATTTTAAAAGGATAGGCTCACGCCTTATTTTTAGAATTAACTGTTTAAACTCTGACGCCTACTGAAGTGTTTAAGATTCAACTAGGTTTCATGAGTAAACGTGACACATACTGAATACTTAATCGTATTCAAAGTTAGATGAAGAACATGAGTCAGATAGACTCCAAACATAGTTGAAGAGAACAATGACACAAATGGTAGATCGAAATGAGTACAGAATGAAATATTAGCAGAAGGTAATGTTATAAAACTTCTAGCAAATAAAGACATAACAAGTAGAGGGCATAGAACTAACTCCTTATTCGCTATAATTGGTCTATTAAAAGAAGCAATTAATCAAACTTATTGTACAATTGCACCGACAGAGCAAACCATTGATCTTAATTAACATTATGAAGTTATGCCAGTTTCTTTACGAAAATAACTTTATTAAGACAGCGATTACTTCAGATAATAAAAATAGCAAACAACGTATGTGAAACGAGGCGAAAAATAGTAAACAAGATTAATTTTTATTTAGTAATAACAATTGTTGACCGACTGCAGTAATTAATTTGTTGAATAGTTGGTTGGTAGCCATTGTTTAAGAAAATAAAAAAGTTGTAATGTGTCCAGGTGTTGATAGATGAATAGTTTTTTCTGTCAAGAAAGGTATGCGGCATATAATGGATATTTACATTTAATCATGAATTCAAAAACTCGAATTTGTCCAGACGAACAATTACTTGGAACCTATGTTCCAATTGAACACTGAATTATATGGCAACACTATTTGAATACCAAATTCGAAATAGCCTTATAAGAATATCCAAGAATTTGTTATTTTTTAAATTCCTAAACGACCACCAACCGATTCTGTTATAGGATGACAGTAACGTTTAGCATATCAATAAGAATGGCCAATACACTAGTCATATAGATGACACAAAATATAAGAACCACGTTGAAGACCCAACCAAAATAGATTCCAGTATAAAATTACAATTAAACCCAACTAACCTTTTAAGAATAGTAATAGAAGACTATTAATACTCTATCATTGCAACATTAACCACTAAATGAGCAATTGTAATTGCGACATTGGGTTGGACACTTTTAAAATTCAGTGCATAACCAAAATCAAACGTGATTGTACTGTATGTTGCAAATTGATTGTCTATAGAAATAGAAACAATTGATTTTGTCATAGGATATGCGATAAATCAGGCCAAAATATAGCTGTTGGGTCCTGAATAATAATATTAAAACGCAATAGTAAAATATTTAAGCTCGTTTCGCGCATTTTAAGTATGAAGACATTTTTAGACGATCATGCAATATCAAAACGAGTAGAATTGGCAATTAAATTAAGTCAATGCGTGTGTTCTGAGTCGTATTTACGCAAATGTGGCTAGGTGATAAATCTGAAAGACACTATGCATGATGAATAATAAACTAGGGTCTGTGAGAAATAACCTTTGCTGAGGCGATTGTTAAAAATATCATAAAACATAGCCAAGAGTGAGTCGCACTCACGCACAGAAGGTTTCATAGTTCAATTCCATAGTCAAAGGAAAATTGGAAATAATCACGGCACAGGAACAGGGGTCCCGATTTATCCTTTCGATACGAAACCTAAAAATTGCAGACAAAATCAAAACCCTTTAATGTATGATAAAGATTTTAACAAATTGTACGGATGATGTAAAAATGCTTCTAGACATCACGTCTGAAAAAAACATACTTGATGTAATAAAGACGCTTTGTCAACATAAAATATAATTACTTATTTCTATCACAGCGTACTAGAGACAGTAAAAAGAATAGATAGCTAATTTTAATTTACAGCTGGAAAATAGTAAATTATATGGATTAACAACCGAATTAAATATAAGAAAGGAAGTAAGAACGAAGAAAATCTATAAAATAATCATAATTAAACATAGACGGTATCAAATGAAATTCTTTATAACTGCAAAGGAAAACTTTAACAGAGCTTTAGATAATAAACTCAAAGCCTAACTTTCTCACCCATCTTTTATCATTAATTGAGTTTCTCGACCATACATCATTCGGTTTCCGACCATAAATATCAGTATATCACAGTGGTTCCAATTCACGTTTCTATTCACACTACAATAAAATGGTCGTTAATACACACAGCTTTTATATCCCCCTTGTAGTAAGCGACCACATTCAAGTAGAGAGTTTGCCCAGTGAAGGGAATCGAATCTCCGACGGCTATAACGCCTACGTAAAAGGGAGCCATTTGGAAAGATCGTACGAGAAGATATAAAGTTATTGATGCATCAAAATTTTGATATCTAACTTGAGCTGTTGCAATAAGCCAAAGAGAAGGTGATAAAATAGTATTGCTGAAAGACGGTTGAACATAAATGATTCACTTGGTAAACACAAAATTGAAGTCAAGTTGCCCTTTTCTGCGGATCAAATGCTCTTTGTTAATAGATTGTGTTAAGTGAATTGCAATCGTCCGTGTTACAGTCTATAGAACTGTAACATAGAATTCGACTTTTTGTCTAAATTCTAAGTCCATTTATTTTGTATCCTATTCAAATATTATTGAAGTGTTTAACAATTATTGAATTATTACAGCTTTACAAAGTTACTTTTTGAACCAAACGACTAAAATTATCTACAAAGCAATTCCATCAAAACCACGTGCGTCAATGTAATGTTTTGGATGTACAAATAATAATATTATACTTACCTACCTATTTAGATTTACTCCTTTACGTTCTAAAGCACTTAAGTGACTCATACGACTGAACGTGACATGGGCCATCTCCAGGTCAATATTAAAGTTATTGAATACAGTTCATTAACCTACAATATCTCCAAAAATATGTGTAACTTCAAAGAAATAATTACTAAAAACGATAAGTATAGAAAAACAGATGTGTCTCAACCTTCAAAATCTAAACTTAGAGACCGATCACTTATTACGAAAGATGTAAAATACGTAACAAAATTTATAAAGGACCACCATGCATAATAATGAAGAAAAACCAAATAAAAGTACTAAAATCGAACCATAAAAAGCCACCATAACTAACTAAACAAACAAGGTACGGCAGGAGATCAAAGTAAAAGTATTAATTAACATGCATACATACAGACAAACAAACACAAATCAACATCTACTTAATAAACGTAACATTAATTACGAGCGGTAGGTAAGTAACTTTGACATTGGTGCAGCTAATGAGTCAAAAGCGAAGCGCCTGCATCTCTCCGATAAAGTATAGTGTAAACGTTCACAGACGCGTAACCAAGTTAATGAAAAATAAGTACAAACTGAAGAAGAAGCAAACTTCGATAATTATTGGTCTTTTTGGATGGGAAAACATTCGTTAGTTCTATTTTAGAAACGATTTGTCACTATTTTATGGTCCCATTACTTGGTGGTAAAATTAGGACTAAAGTTAAAAATATGCGTAGTCCCAATCTTTACGATTTCAATATTATTGCTTAGTTTCTGCTTAAATGTCTTCTTAATCTTGTTAAAATTGATGAATTGCTTAAAACTATTTATAAGTTCCTACAATAAACCATGGAACCAGTTAATTTGAAGTCAGTAAAACATGAAAAACGATGTTATCACTTAATTCGTTTCCCTAATCATTGTCATTATCAATCAGCTATATTTTACGACCAATTACTTTCTTTTAATGGATTTTAACTTTATTGTCTTCCGCTCCGCGGTAATTTAAATAGAATTTATGTTTCTATTTGGATCTTGTTTTACTTCTTCCATAAACTTCTTAGATTGTCAAGAAAGTTAAGTGTCTGATAAAACTATTTACAAAACCATTAAATACGCTATTAAATTCTACTGACCACGTAATTATTTTATTCATTTACGTTTCTTCAAGTAGCTTAAGTAGCCGATGTAGGCTCGGTATCACTATTTGAAGTACCTATACGATAATATCGCTATATGCGTTTGTACGTGTATCAATAAAGATCATCTTTATCGTCATGCATTCCTTTTTAATCTTCTTTGATTAATCTAAGGAATAACTGCTGTAATGGACCATTTATATTCATTACTCCGTACCCTATTTCGTACTTTTTCTTCTTTTTGAAAACAATAAACATTAGCACGACTATTAATAAAAGGCATTGAATATCCCGCTTTATAATCTACAACTCATAGAGGCGACCGGGCGTGGCTGAATCGGCCCCATCATTAATAACCTAAGTCATACTGTAGATATCATCAGGGCTTGTACCAATTGTTCCAGTCTGTATGTTAAAGTTATAACTTACAATAACGTCAAAGTTATCAGTTTCCATGGAGACAATTCGAAGAAAACCTCTGTCATAATCAATCGTAAGCCTACGTTCGTATGATCAAAACAAAGCCGTAGCAAGAATTTATAATGAAAACAAAAAGGTTTTGAGTGAGACCAAGGCACGCAGAGGTCAAACACAACATAATGTTCTATCAAAATGAAATGTTTCTCATATTCTGGCACAACAATTTTAATTGCAAACTTTGTCTCTGTCTCAGGGTACCCAACATAAAATAATCAAAATTTACAAATGGCCATACCTGACAAGAACAAAACATTGTAACGCGTTCTGCACTCATTCATTTTGTCGTCGGCCGCAAATCGTATTTCACTGTGTCTGAACTAAACACCTTAAATTATGCAATCCTTTACTTACTCCTAGCCCTTATCAGTAAGCAACAGAGTTGATTTTACACCGACAAAAATTCTTTACACTTTGGTCCTAATGTACTTGTACAGATGATGCGATAAGGGTAAGTTCGAATTGCGTGGGTGTAGCATTAAGAACTCATAAATCTTATGCAGAGCATTAATTATTTCTCATCTCGGAAGACGATGCACAAAAGAGTTTTATTTCATTAGACAGTGAGATAAAATGCAATGTTGATTTATTGATATAGATCGGATCTTTGTCGTAATTTAACAGGACATTTCCTGCTTAGGGATTTACAATTTCTTGTTTCTTTTGTAGTCCTTTTGGGACGAGAGCTTGTGGCCGACCTCTTCTTTTTGTATAAGCTACTCTAATAACACCAGGTTACACAGATTAAGACACCTGTACGCTTAGAAGGTATAATAAGTCTACCTCAAGAATTTCATAATCGCCTCAATTAACAATGAATGTTTTTGTCCCGGTTTCCGCTTGAACTTTATTGAGCGGTCAACGTTAGGTTGGGAATAGAGACTCGTAGCTTGGATATCGTAACTTTAAATAGAAATAACTATATCTTTCATAGATGCAATTACTTGTTACAATAGTAAACAAAACGGTTCCCTAAATTACGTTTGTTTGACAACATTAAACTAAACCAAAACGCGGAAATAGTCGGTGTCCTAGTTCTGAATTTGCCAGAATCCGTCCAAAATAATTTATGTTTCTCCCAATCTACATTGCTAAATGCTTTTAGTGTGACACATTTTTGATATTTAACAGCTCAACAAAGTTTATTGGTGGCTTCCTCTATGCTAGTTTTCTCGTTCCCTATCTGGGGAACAATTAGATGTACGGATGTGATCATTTCGTAACATCCTAGGAGCCTGCTAATGTGGCATTAGGGATAATGGCGCTGTTGCGAATTGTAGCGAAAACTGAGATAGGCGGGACTTAAGTAGTGAGTACTGCACGGTGGATTACGCTAATGCGGCATGAACCTTGTTTACGGGCGCCCAGTAATTCAATCCTCAAGGTGCACTTAATGAAATGATTGACTCGTTGACTTCTGATTCTGATACGGTGTACAAGACGATGAATAATTGATTATAGCGATAAAAATCAATTAATGTTCTGCTATTAATAAGTGTAATAATATGGACGAGAAAAAATAATACCTTCAAGTGTTTTATGTTAACATCATCAAGATTTAATATAATAGAGTACGATAAAAACATTATATTTATTTTGTACATTCTCATACTGATATCTTCTTTTAATTGAATGAACGGGTTTAAAGCGTTAATGAATGCAGTTTCTTAACGTACACTGATGACTTGTTCAAGTGATCACATTTTATCGTGTTTGTTTGTTTGCGTTCAAACCACTTCTGTGTGTAACTGTTTATCTATGTGTTACAACGATTACAACCTGTGATATAATAGTAAACACTTAAGTAAAACTCATTGACGTAATTTGTTTTGGCCTACATTCATTTAATGCAACTTCCGTAATGATTCTTTGTATCATTCTTAGTTATCTTTACGTCTTTTTACCGATTATTCTCATCTTCTTCATCTACTTTCACATCCACTTCAACTACGAGTCCCTAATATACTGGAAGTTAGATAAAATTCAAACACTATTCGTCCATAACTCTATCCGTTTTCCATTTCACTTCCAAATGGGTAAGGATATTTAATTTCCTCCAGTTTATCATTTAATTGATTGAGTTCAGAGTGTAATTTTACCCAGGACTCAACCCACGTACTCAGGAAGGTATCGTTTAGGAGACACCATCAATTGGACCAGACGTAATTGTAGCACATTGATTAGGTTAAATAAGGATATGATTGATGGAAAGGAAATAGGTAAAATGGGATAATTGCGACGTGTTGATTAAATTTTGCACAATAACGGAAGATAACTGATGACAACTGTAGCAAACGAGGAAAAAAGAGATTGATATAGAGATGACATCAGTTATAAAAATATCTACTAGTACTACAATTTAATCCATAATGAAAGAGACAAATATAACAACAATTAAATAACCCAAATTATGTTTCCAATAAAGTAATCCTTACACCGATCCAAATCAGGTCAAAAACAGACCACCACCAGCTAATCCGATCAATCTCAAAAACGGACTCATTCATAAAAATAAAACCAAAACCATAATTGGACAAGTGTTAAATATGGTCGATTAAGTTTTGGATGCAGACGAAGCAGGTGTAGTTACCCAAGTTCGGTACGGACTACGGATATCGCAGCTGATAATGCAGGTAGATACAAATATTGATACAAGGAATCCCTTGCACCATGTGGGAACGTACTCTAGTGTACACGTGGCAAAGATTATGAACATCTAAGACAGCGCCGATAGGCATTAATGGAACCGCTTGAAGATAAGATTTCGTTTCTTTTATTGGAGGTTTCCGACTTGTTTGAGAATGCATTTAGGATTTCAGGAATTGTAAAGTTTATGTGTGTGAATATAACATTTCATTCATATTTCGTTTTTTGAAGATCTGTAGGGAAGTGACGTAGAGTAGAGCGGTCTAGCATTTAGTGTTGTTTATACCTAAGGAACAGAGGTGTGTGATCTTAGTTTTTTTTTTGTCAACGAAATCTCAACCATGCCCTTTCTTCGTGTTATATGGGTAAAAGCATACAATGTTTACATGTTGTTTAATATCATTAATCAGTTCACTACCAACTCTTATCTAAAGTTCAGAAAAGACATAAAATTAGTGTCAAGTCAATTAATAAAATTAACACTCTTGTAAGTAATTAGTATTTCATGATGTTTAACATGTATATGAGTTCATATTATGTAATATAGTTAATGACACGTGCTGTATACGTTTGCAAACAATCCGAATGGTAATCATGTAGTCAATATTGCCTTTACTACATTTATCAAAGTGCGTATAAAATCTAATTGTAATAGAGGTCCAGGGAATTCGATTGCGGATAGGATATTTTCTTCACACGTTTTTCTTGTCAGATATATTGTAGTAACGAGATCAATTAAACTGTTAAACACCGCGAGGACACCGGTGACCGCAACCTATTGTTCTTTAATTGTGTCTATAATGACGGTACTCAAAGAATTAAATTAATTATTATGTTTTTCGATTCACCACGTATTTAACTATTTGACGAGGTACTCGACTAGTTTCAAGCCATACTAGAGATCAACTTGAGTTTGAGTTAACTGTATCGGTTAAATTAAAGATAAGTAACATATAACATAACATCACGCCTTTTATTCCCGAAGAGGTAGGCAAAGATGCACATTACGGCACTTAATGCACATTTAACATCCTCTTTTCACTACCTATGTTAAGAGTACCATGTAATAGGGGTGAGTTTCAGACTTTGTGGCACTACTGAGATTTTTTAAACCCATTAAGTCTTTGCCCGACCCGGGAATCGAACCCGAGATTTTGCCTGGCAGTCGCACTTGCGACCACTCGGCCAACGAAGCGGTTAAATAAAAACGAGTGGTATTGTTACTTCCCAATACCAAATATTAGAAAATCATACACTAATATATGTCATAAAGCAACGACCAGCATTTATTACCAAAACCACATTTCGCAAAGATTAAGTTTAAAAAACCACAGAAGATCCAAATACGAATTTCACATAAATAGGTACCTAATCTCATTACAATGACGACAAGAAATTATTACTAGAAACTGTATCGTTACATAATGAGTATGTAATTATACATTAAAAAAGAAAACTAATAATAGAACATAGATAATAATGAGAGAATTATTAATTATCTAATTGTTCAAGTGACGCACTTAATTGATTTGTGCATGTAAATTGGCTCGTGTTCTCTCTTTTTGCTTTTAGTAATTGTACGTAATGTTTATGCATAATGAAATTAGTAAAACTAAATAATTAGTAAATCACGCTAGTATTTCTTTGCATCAGAAGTAAAATTTAGAAAGACCTAAAGAGGCATTGAAGAGGTATTAGAAGAGCTCAGGTACTACTTTAAACAGGCGTAAATATGAATATGATGGTAGCTAAAGAAGTATGTAAGGAATACACTACATAAGACTTAGGGTTTCTGCTTATCGTGTATTATGTAGGTATGTGTATTTAAAGAGTTACGCAATAAACACCATAAATACTGAACAGAAAAAATCTAAAGTTATGTTACTGGTAAATTGTAATACAACAGAAAAGGACATTTCTTTTATATATTTGAATTAACTAAGTATATATTTAAATCGACTGTTGATAAATCCAAAGAGGTATGTAGGAATCGTAGTCCATAGTCTCTGCCTACCCCCATGGGAGACAAACGTAAAATTAAGTATGTAGGTACATTTAATTTAAATCGTAGTAGCGTTCCATATTCTCTGCCTACCCCCATGGGAGACAGACATGAAGTTAAGTATATACTTAGGTATATTTAAATGACCACACGAAAATTATTAACAAAATACAAATTCAAATGAATCATGAACTCTGTAACACAAGTTATTAATAAACCTAATTACTTGCGTGTGTAATTATAATTTACAATAATAATTGTTATTATTGCACAATTTCAATTAGGAAATGTCAAATTTGCTGACAACTAAATAGGACATGCACACGTCACAACCACAACTCACAAGCTAACGATATTTGCTTCCAGTAAAATGCAGTTCTATAGAGTAATAGGTAAAAGTAATATAATTTACTATTATTTTATTAGCTATTAACGACATATTAATCGTATAGAAATACGTTCGATTAACCTGAGCGCCATTTTAAGCTGCGGTAATGCAATGATCTCTTATTGTATCTAAATTATCTATGTATATAAATAAAAATGAATTTCCGTTCGTTAGCCCAGCTAAAACTCGAGAACAGCTGAACTGGTTTGGCTAATTTTGGTCTTTAAATGTTCGTAGAGGTCAAAGGAAGGTTTAAAAGGTGAGAAAATATTTTTTAGGCGATACGAAGTTTGCCGTATCAGATAGTGTTTAATAAAATACAGCATAAATAAACTGTTAGTCTTTTTTTACACTTTACACAAAACAATGTTCTCTAAATAAAAACTATCGATGGCCACTACAGAAAGAACTTGCACGGTTCTCACACATAAAAATAACATAATCATAATCTTTTTATACATATTTGTCTGGACTTTAAAAGAGACAGACCTCTGAGTTTGTTTCGGTATTTCTTCTCAGAGTAGTCAGTTAGGAAATGTCGACCTCATCGTTCGCTTGAGAAAATTGACGTGTAAAAGTGCTGCCGTGTAGCAGTATTTGCAGAAATAAATTCACTTGTTTCACTTGTTTCACTTGATGTAACTTGGCCTCAAGAAGCTAAACAACAGTTAGGCATAAAACCAAACACAAAATTACACCCTCCACGCACACTTTTCTTAATCTTTGCCGTCGCCGGCATAACTAGTCAAGAACATTTACTTATCTTGCCTAATTATTATAAACGCAACATGTTTTAGTGAACGCCGCAAAGCTGGCAACCAAGCCCACTTACTTACATGTGTTAAGTAGTACTTTGAGTAACTTAAGTTATACTACTTAAGTTTTAAGAGACCCAACCTTACATTAGTGATGTTTTAAAGAAACTCACTGTTTTACTGCTCTTTACTACAAACAGGTGTTATTCAATTATCTTTAACTTGTATTTCGCCTGTTACGCTATGTAGTTGATGGATAAAAAAAATTGTAATATGGAAACCGAATGAGGACGCTCTAATGCTTTCAACTTACGACGGCTAAACAAAAGCCTAAAACTCCAGCTTAGTCACGTAACTGTTCGAGGATGCTCGATCAGTTTCAAGCCAAGTCTCGCAACTATGAGTATGAGAAACATGAGCGGTGACCACCAAATAACTATCCTTGCTAATATTATAAATCGGAAAGTGAGTTTGTTTGTTTGTTTGTTCCACTTTCACGCCGTAACTACTAAACCGATTGCTTTGAATTTTTGCAGACGTAAAGTTAGAAGTCCGGATTAAATAATAGGGTACTTTTTATCCCGGAAAAATTGATATTCCCGAGGAAAAACAAAAGTATTGGTATAGATGGGGCTGTATGCATTGGTATATATGTCACAGGCTACTTTTTATCTTTTTGTGACGCGAGCAAAGCCGCGGGTAAAAGCTAGTACTAAATATATTTATATATCCTACCCCCCGATAGTTAAGTAAGGTTAGGTAATAATTACCTTAAACTTAGCAGCTTTAGAAGAAATTCAACGATAATCCTAACTATACGCAGGTACAAATACTACTCTACTTCCACAGCCTATTCCTAGTAACTCATGTTCAAATGCTCAAGCTAATTATTGCTTGCAGGCAATTCTTGTAAGCGCTGCGATTAAACAGGTTTTAATGCACAACGATTTTCTAATAACTACACATAATAAAACCAATAATTAGAAAATTGTTTTTGTTCTTGTTTTAATTAATTTTATGGAATAGTTGGAACATATTTTGTCAAAAATTAGGCTTAATCTATTTCGATGAAAATTGGTGGGGAGGTAGCTTTACACCAGGAGACAGACATAGGATCCTGTTGATCCCTTTTTTTTGCTTTTTATCGAAAATCACGTACGGGAACGGGCAAAAAGGGATTGCGCGTACGAAGTCGCGGGCAGAAGCTAGTATAGTATAAAACTGTACATAATTATATGTAGATTGGAATTGCGTTCTGAAAATTTATCATCATAAAATACTTCGATCAACAATAACAACTAGATATCGGGTCGGCGCAAGAAAATCGTCTCGACAAATAAGAGCTCACTTGAGAAGTGAGCTCTTATTTTGTTTAGTATGCTCCAAACATGGCCAACGTAATCACGTCTCACGATGCTGCAGTGGGTAATTGCAAGTTGCAAAAATAATAACCGAAAAAGCAGTATAACGGCCGGAGTGTCTTACTTTCGATAAGTACATAAAGTATAAGTTATATTTTAAGCTTTTAAATTAGTAAATAATATCAAATTAGACAAAATTACCAATTATAAACCATCGCCACCAATGTTTGTGCGTGTGTTGGCGATCCCTTGGCCAAGGCTCGCCAACACGCGCACAAACATTTGTTTAAACAGAACAGTGGATCCATGGAGTCGATTTGTATTGTAAAACAAATTTGTATTGTAACCTGATTGGAAAAGAGTACCTAACCTTTGGAGTTTCTTGCTCGTTCTTCTCCATAGGATTCTACACCTTGGAATGAGCAAATAGCTTCACTTTTAAATTTATATTGTTGACGTTCAAAAGTGCCTTCCTGGTCTAACTGAAATAAATGATTTTGACTTAGACTTTTAATGACAAAGTAAATAAACATATGATACACAAAAACGTACCGCTAATAAAAATAAGTGATGTATACTAAGATCCCGAAAATAAAATTATTTTAATGTTTAACGCGACTCCATACATACCTCCTGTAGCGAAATTCAAAATTCGAAGAAGCAAAACGAAACAAAACAAAACGATATAGATCACAAGGCAATAACGGAAAAATTATCTTTATTTGTTCTAGCTTAAGGTTGAATTCAAACTAGATATTGTATAACTTATGTCTTTTAATTTCTACATGACAGGAGTAAGAAAATACTTTTCTTGTCTTATGTGACGAATGGTCGTAAGTATTAGATAATACTTTGACGATTTATGACTTTATTATTAGGTGCCATGGTTGTTATTAGGTTGAACTTAAAACAATTTTAAAACATTTTTCTCAGTTTGTTATTTTTTTTACTATTATTATTCACACGGACAGAACTGGAGCTTGATTTTGTACGTAACCCTTTATCTAGTTGCTATTGTTGATCGAAGATAAAATATGATCATTTTTAAGATTTTGAGCCGTTTTCGCGACTTAGTTTTTAATTAAAATCAAGTCTTATTTAATCTGCTTGGTGACCATAGAGTTATTGGAAAAAAGTCATATAAAACAAGAGGCTATGAACAATTTTAAGTCTACAAACATGCAAAACGATCATTAACAATGATTTTGTGTAGTTACATGTAACCAGCGATCAAAACACAGGATTTTTGCTCGACTTCCCCTAAGGGGACGAAACTGCAAGTGTAGCAAAAGGTCGCCGTTTAACAAAGTGAAAGTTTGCAAATCAAAATGTCAGTCGACACAGATAATATTTTAAGTAGTACCAATGTGGCGACTTAGTCTACGTAATTGAAAATTCGATAAAACAGACATTCTGTCTCATTAGTCTGTTATGAAGTCTCAAAGTCTACCTCTCTGCCTATCCTTTGTATGAAATTAAGAAATGCCTTTTTGGTCCAATTGAAATGAATAATTTGACGTTGAAAAATATGACCACTCCACCACCCAGCAGCGGTGATCCAAATCTGTCAAGAATACAGACTATATTGCCAAAAAAAAACAACTTTCTGTAACTCGCAACAAAGAACCAGTGAATGATTTAAAATTAAAATTGGAACGCTTTTTACTTTTTAATTCTCACATGCCAGCATCCTGGCTGTCATACGCGAGCCTACTTAACGGATACGTTTAATCTGACAGGTCGAGCGCGTCGGATGTTTTGACAGTCAGCCAATTACCTGCCACTTTGTCTGACGGGCTCTGTACGCAATGTTTCACATCCTGCGATTCCTGCGAACCTGGTATTTGGGAGGGAGAGGCAGTGGGTAGCAATGGATGCTAGATAAATAGGTTATGTATTGTTGGGAACATATTATGATTGCTCGTCTCTTTACATTAAAGTTTTGGATGTAAAAATCTTTAAGGAACTTAGTTTTCAGTAACTAGAAGTTATCTTGTTGGTACAGATTTTTGCTACACCCTCCAATACCCTCCATTAACAGTCCTCCATATTTTACTCATCGCTTCATCATCATCATATCAGCCCAGGTTCACACACTAGCCACTATTGGGTATTTTCTTTTATGCCATACTTCTTTTACTCAATCATCCATACGTGTCCAGAAATTCTGACGATACCGTCTACTCAACCAAACGCATTTTTGGAATACCCTTACCCAATCACTAAAAGGTATTTCACTCGCAAGAAAATCCATTCGCCTATGTAACTATGTCCTCACTAGGCAGAATTTCATTAGTTTACCTAAAACGCCTATACTTAGTGGCAGTTAGTGGAAGCGTGGGAACGACCAAGTGAATGGTAGTGCTAAATAGCACGTTACTAAATACAAATACTTAAATAACTACATTCGTTCGGTAAAACACGCGATCGTCATTTATGGTGGTTTGCTAAAGCAGAGTACACACTGAATTAACTAAAAACGTCAGTTTACTCAACGGGACGTCGTCGCCGCGACCGCGCACGCAGTTCATAAGGAAGAGTCCCTCTGTGACTCGAAACTAGTAGAGCTTTTCTCAGTATATTTACGTGTGTAAACAGACATTTTTAGTTAACCCGTCGAGCGTCCGCGTTCGTTATGATCCAACTGGTGCACACGTGACATTTGGAGCATTTTTTCTTATGATCCACTGGGTGCTCATAAGGACGCTTGAGGGGTTAATTCAGTACGTCTCACGATAATTATTATAACAGCAGACTACACGCATTCAATCATGCCTGTCATGCATTGACTATAGCATAATTAGACATTGACGTCTATAATTTCCCCGAATCAGGTGAAAAACTATGCATGATTTCACGGTTGGCGCAGAAGCTGGGCGATCGAATGCAACGTGTCGCTTGTTCGGTTACTAACAATATTGTAAGTTGTTCTTTGCCTAGATGACTAGATGTGTATAGTTATGTGAAATTACGCCACACCTATAACACAGATCGTGTGGCCAGGTGGTTGTCGTGGTGGCCCAGAGGTTTAAGACGCTGACTTTTCATGCATGAGAATGCGGGTTCGAAACCTACCAACGGTAAGTACCAATGTGACTTTTTCCGAGTTATATGTACTTTCTAAGATTGAAGACAAACGGTGAAAGAAAACATCGTGAGGAAACCTGGGCTTATAATTTCTAATTATAAGTTTGTAATCGCCAACCCGCATTGAGCAAGCGGGGTGATTAATGCTCAAACCTTCTTCGTGTGAGAAGAGGCTTTGCTCAGCAGTGGGCATTTATAGGCTGTTGATACAACACAGGACAAAATTCTAGTGTGGCCTAATACTTTATCCCGGTGGAGAATCCGTTCTATTAGAAAAAGTTAAGTCCGTAAGATTTGTAGATTGCGCATAACCTTGCCTCACCTTAAAATGACCTGAGGAGGAAATAATCGATACGCCATCCTGGAAATTCCGTTTAAAGCTCGTGTGAAGAAAACAATACCCTTCCTACACTCGGGTAAAACAGTTCAATATTATCTTATGAAAGCATACGAAATTGAATCGTATTTTCGCTAGCTAAGGGTTGGTTGTTGAATATTGTAGCTACTTTATATTACGGTAAATATTTACCTTTTTAATTTACATAAATATTGGTAATAAAATAAGAAACGGACTGATAGCGCGTCAACCTTGAATAAAAATTACGTTGGTACCTAAAGCAAATATATGTTGTTATTTTTTTGTAACAATATGTAGTACTATCACTTAATTTGCAAGCGTTTTTAACAAAAATAATAATTTTTCTGTTTTGCTATTGTAAATTATTCAACAATATTGGATTCATATTTATATTTAATCATCTTGGAAGCAAATAAACAGAGCCACTGCTTGTTTTTTTTTCATTTTATCGAACCCTCTATAATTTAAGAAAAGAATATTCCTTTTACAATAAAATGCTCTCATTTTAAAGGTAACGAAATTGTCATTTATATGACATGTGTTACTATTTGATATAATACTTGTAGGAGCAGATAATATTTATAAAGAAATGCAAAAGAAAAAACGGTACGCTCTGTTTCTGTGCTCTCAAATGTATTATGCTTTATATATAAAGAAAATAATTAGTTAATATAACATAACATCACGCCTTTTATCCCCGAAGGGATAGGCAGAGGTGCAGATTACGGCACTTAATGCCACTGTAGAATGTAACACCCACTTTTCACTATTTATTTTATGAGTCCCATGTTATAGGCAGTGAGTTTCAGACTTCGTGCTATACCGGGCATATTTCCAGACAGATTAAAAAAAAAACACTAATACTTTGCCCGGCTCGGGAATCGAACCCGAGACTCCTTGCCCGGCAGTCGTATTTGCGACCAAACAGCCAAGCAACGAGGCAGTCAATTAGTTACATATTAGGTACAAAAATGACTCTAGCTTATCAAAACAAATAAATCTAGGTATTACTAGAACTCAAAATAGTCTTCTAAACTCAAGTCAAAGGTCTAAAAATAGCCCCATATACGAAGCAAAACGGAATATTTCCAAGTACAGCGTTTGAATGGGAATGTGACTGGTCAATCAATGGGGCACTGTGTTGAGTGCAATGTAACATCAACCATAAGAGTAACATGACGTTAATGTGTCAGTAAACTCTGTTATGTCAGCCATTATAAGCTACGGAAACAAGGAGGTAACATTAAGACTTTGACTGCCAATAAAAAACTGTTGAAGGTAAATCCTCCGCTAACGCCGGTCACCGGTGACCCCCATGGCGTTCAACGTGTTTATAATTCGTATGAAACCTCTTTGGTTTGAATCTGATATGATACTGGCTGAAAACAATATTGGCGCAAAGGTTTTTTTTTTACATTAAGTAAATAGGTAATTACGCTATTGGTCAATTTAAAAATTCTCTTCACAATGAGAATGCTTTAACTGTTGAGAGAAACATAGGCTGTCATGGGCATATAATAACATAGTTTTTATCCTGATATTAACTCGTCGAGTACCGGTTTTATAGACACAATTAAAGAACAATAGGTCGCGGTCACCGGTGTCCGCTTGGTGTTTGACAGTTCAAATAAGTAGGTAATGTTTAAGAGATATCTTTTAAATTTCATGCTAGCGAAGTAGCCTGTGGCATGTCATTCCTTAACTATTATTATTTTTGGAAATAAAAAATGTGTTATACAATAAAAATTGTGTCAATAGTATAAAATGTTTTTTTCATGCAAATTATGAACCTTAATAAATTTAAAAGTTGAACTTTACCTACATTGAGTTAGGTACCTATTACATGAATAATAAATTGAGGTAAACAAATCACTTACATAATAATATATTAACCAGCTTTAAATAACATAAATGTAACGGACACTTCATTTCAAATATTAAATCCAGTGACGGCTAAAGTTTCATTTTTTAACCCATATATCCCAAGCGGTGATCGGTGACCACTCTCCTCTAACTACATTATAGACCTTATTTCCAATGTTTAGAGACTACTTTTGTATGAACAAATTTAGAGGATGATTTTCAACAGGTTAAGTATAAAACATACAATTTTAAACTCAGTAGCAGCACGGAGTCTGGAATTGTGCCCGGTATATGGCAATAGGCTCACCTCCTATTACATGGGACTCGTAACATAAATAGTGAAAAGTTAGTGTTACATTGTACAATGGCATTAAGTGCCGTAATGTGCACCTCTGCCTATCCCTTCAGGGATAAAAGGCGTGATGTTATATAATGTAATTTCCCTAAAATAATAAATTTAATGATGTCTGTAGTGAAGTTTCTGTATTTAGGTATAAAACATACAATTTTAAACTTTAAGTTCAAGGACGTAAGGCAGATTGTATCTTGTTCAGTTTGTTCATATTTTGTATGGCAAATTGTATTCATGTAAGTGAAATGAAATAATTTCAAGGTTAAAATAATGTAATATAATGTTGCCATAATTTAAAGTTATACAATTTTTATATTAAAGTTTGTTTCGTTTGGTTGTTATTTTTGTATCATTTATTCATTGATTTGTCAATTTATTAACTCGTCGAGTACCGTATTTATAGACACAATTAAAGAACAATAGGTTGCGGTCACCGGTGACCGCTTGGTGTTTGACAGTTTAAGTAACTATTGTTACTCTAAAAAAACTTAAAAATGAGATGACTCATAACTTTCTAAGTAGGTAGGTATGTAAGTATCTAATTACCTCATTATTAAATTCAAATTGGAATTTGCAAGTATTCTATTTAACTAATGAGATGACCCATTAATGATTGCATAATACTTATATTCCTATTATTATACAATTTTGAACTTAATTACTATGTAGATTAGGGTTAATTATTGGACAATATGTACTTTTTACATGGTAATAATTTTATGATCTATCTAACTAGTTAGTGTGTTTTGTTTACATAGTAATGTGATTTTTAAATTGTTTTACTGATAAAACGATAAGGAATTGGTTTGAAACTTACAGCAGCGTCACAGCAGTAATTATACCTTTATTATTTAAGCGCTTAAAGTTTCTATGACATTGGTATATAGTTTCATTATTCAAATAAATAATTTAGGTACGAAGTATTGATCATTCAAATTAAAATTTAATGTTGATAAATGAAACGTACCAATAGGTACAATTCGCACGATAATATTGTATACAACTGCCGGTTCTGATAAAAACCAGTTGTATTTGTAAATACCCATGTTTCCCCCAACAAATGTTTCAAAATCAATCATAATAAACTGATAATGTCAAGTTAAAACTTACCACAAAATAGAATGGCGAAATCCAAAATAATTTTTCGCAGAATAAACTTAGAATCACGGTCTATCGTGATTGTATTCAAACGAGAATTCGTCTTCCTGTTACCTCCTTCCATTTTAACTTATTGTTATGCTAAACTGTAGTCAGAAATTGATTAAATTCACTATCACTGCGAATATTTTTACGAAACTACGAACGTCAAAACGTAAAATGAAATTTTTGACAACGTCCACACGTCTGACACCCAGCGCATGCGCTCGCAAACTGCCGGCTGCGGGCGGGCTGCGTTCGTTCAGAAACAAAACCGTACGTATACAACGCGCACGTTCGTAGAGCTCGTTACTCTATTCATGTCATTTATTTATTGTTGTTTATGTTAACCGGCTGGCTGTCGCAAGGGTGATCGTTATCATAATCGTATTGTTAACGAGATTTGCACGTGATACTGATAAGATTAAGTTAAAGTTTTTTTTTATAATCTGTCAATTTTAACCTGAGAAGTGATGAATAAAGAATTTTGTCCAACCATGATTCCCTAAATAGGATAGGTATATCTATTACCTACATATCTAAAATGAATCATGAAATAGATTTTAAACTTAGGATTACTAGGTATAATACTTAGGATGTAGCTTTGTAAGTACAATGAAACTAAAAATCTACCTAGGTATCTGAAATTATTATTCAATAAGTATTTTACATTAAGTCCTTCTATATCAAAGTTAAAGTCAAAATCATTTATTTCAATTAGAACAGAAGGTACTTTGGAACGTCAACAAAAAAATTAAAACTGAAGCTATTTGCTCATCCAGAGGTGTAGATTCCAATGGAGAAGAACAAGGGAGAAATTCTATAGGTTGGTCTGTAGATATGCATGTACAACCCACAACCTAATATCCTATTCAAAAAGATTGTAGGCACCTTTGTAATGTTTGTAAAACCAATCAAATCATTAATTCACTGACCTACACCAACATACCTACTTATTTACCTACCTGCTTACAAGCTTCCTCATTCCTTTGTTACGTTCGACAAAAAAAGGTTAAAAAATAAACTTTCCAAATGAAGCCATAAAAATCATAGAATATTAATTTACATTCGTAAATTGATTATATTTCACGCTCATGACACTCTGAACATGATATCGCATGACTTATTTTTCTAGTTTCGTAATTCCCGGACGAAGCGTAAAAAATTGGATGCGACAAAGACCTTTTTAATCTTTTTTTTTCAAAGTTGAAGGAATGCCGCTGATCGGTAGCCATTCAGACGACACCTGTGTGTTTATTATTATTTATTTATTGCCTTAAAAACCAAGTTTTACTACCTTGTAGGAAATGACGGCATCGTGTTGAGTTGCTACTTAGTACTTTTTTCTATTGAATTTAAAGGGTCAATTGTGTAGAAGGGTTAAGGATAATTAAAAAAAAACTGTAGCACCACACTACGATTTTCTCCTATGTAGTGGGTGAGGACAGAAACATACAAGTTTATATCACACCCCGACCATAGTGTTCTTTATACTATGCCCCGACACACCATGCAAATTATTTCCAGCCAAACCAACCTGCAAGCCGTTGCACAATAGCCGGAGATTCAGCCATTGCGTGCAATCATGTAATTAACTACTAAAGTAAGGGATGATCAGATCATAGTCCAGCAGTGAACTAACACGAGCCGTTTATGTCATCAGCCGCGACCGCGCACGTTGCTCATGAAGAAGAGTCCCTCTGTGACTCGAAACTAGTAGAGCATTTTCTCAGTGTTTAATAGAATAGTAAAAGGTTTTTTTTAATTAATGCAGTGTCTTACGATAGTTATTATAATGATTTTTTAAAAACTACGTTAATTAAACTGACTTCAATACCCTCTTTTTGAAGTCGGTTAATTAATATACTAAAATCTTCTCCTAAGTGAAACAAACACTTTTTTGAAAACCGCATTAAAATCGGTTCGACGAATTGCGAGATAAACGCACACAAACATACATACAGGTCAAACTGAGAACCTCCGTTTTCTTGAAGTCGGTTAAAAATGAAAGAAAGCTTTTTAGTTTATAGTGTCAGAAATAAAAGTTACGTTTGAGCAATTAAATACAAAGGCTACTACATATACCTACTTATTGTATTGCTGGTATATACGTTGTATCCCTATCAGAGTTGTCAGTTAGGATTTATGTTGACCTCATCGTTCGCTTAAAAAATTGACGTGTAAAAGTGCTTCCTTGTAGCCTATTTGCAGAAATAAACTCACTTGTTTCACTTGTTTCATGCGTGTATTTTAATTCTTAGAAAGCTTTTTACTATAATTTTATTGCTGTTGAAGTTATTTAATTACCAATCTACTTAAATAAGAACAAAATGTGAAAACAATACAATAATACATCTATTAAAATGAATACTGCAATATAAATACTGCAATTGTATGGGTATCTATAATGACTCTTATTAACAGCGAAATAAAACCTAATTTTGTAAAGTAGGTCTAAATGCTTATTGATGTAAACAAGTACATTATGTATGTACCTACCTAGATATTAAACAGTATTTAATACATTTATTCATAAAATAATTTAATATTTTAACATAATTTTATTATTTCTTTGATCTAGAAAGATAAGGCTAGTGAAATTTCAAAAATGTTAATACACCATAACAGCTGATTACCTTAATACTCGAATCCAAAGGATTCTTAGGTTTAATCTCCGTGACAGATAAAGTAGGAACCTATACCAACGTAATTAGATCTCCAATTTCGGGAAAACTCATTAAAACCTACTGTAGATTAGTAAGTTAATGGTCTCAAACAAGAACGCTACCCAATTATAAGGATCCCGAGCGTACGACGGCGCGTCGCGTCTCGCGTGCGCCTCAAAGACCACCACTGATGGAGCCCAATAGGTGCCAATAGGGCTGATGCCGATACGGAGCTGCGGAGAACGTAAATGTTTACGTAGGAGTAGGAACGGAGTGGTTTTTAGTCAGTAAGAGTCCCAACTCACCCAGCCGGGAGAAGTCATCCGATGATTTCCCCCCTTGAAAAAAAACCAATAAAGATCATAAATCGAATAAAGAGTTTTAAGTAAAAGTGCACTGCTAGAACAGGGACTTTTTTATTGTTTTTTTTGTTTTTAACGTTGCCCCACACTAGGATTTTCATCGCGAAGGACACACCGGGCGTCGGGGATCGCGGGACGATCTCCGGCCACCGTAAGCGCGGGCCTGCGGACGGCGAGCATGGGTGGCTCCCCGTCCGACCAGAAACAGACCCGAGCGTACGGCGCGTCGCGTTCCGCGCGCGCCTCAAAGAGCCATCAGACCACCACAGATGGGGCCCAGTAGGGCCGATGCCGATTCGGAGTCGCGGAGAACCTAACGGGTAACCGGGGCTCCGGCTCGACGTGCAGGAGAAGGAACGGGGTGGTTTTTAGTCAGTAAGAGTCTGACACTCCCTCCCGCCTCACCCAGGCGGGAGCAGTCATTCGATGATTTTCCCCCCTTGTAAAAAAAAAACATTTTTTCTCCTGTGCTGGCTGGGCTGGACGACCGACAACGGTGGCGTCGCGAGTTCGTTAATGTTCCGTTTTATGCGTGTGATATGAAGGTAAGGTAACACGTAATAGGTATATCTTACTAATATTATAAATGCGAAAGTTTGTGAATTTGTACATACAAACTCACAAATTGAGTGTGAGAGATTGAGTAACAAACGTAGGTACATACATTTGTTACCCAATCACGATAGCTGAAGCGATTGAGATGAAAGGAGCAGTAGTAGGTTATGGTCTGGAATAACACATAAGTTACATCATAAATCCTGGACTAAACGCGGGCGAAGCCGCTGACAGAAGCTAGTAAAATTATTTGTTTAAATCCAAGCACGAATATACGGAAAATCTGAGTCAAGTGAGAATAAATTATTTGGTTAAATAGTAAATACATAATCAAGAAAAAGTGAAATGACTTAGCAATTAATAACCTACTTCAAAAAAAGTAGGTAGGTAATAATAATTTTACATTACAAAATGCACAATTGTTTAGTAAACCCCCATTACTTATGTTAAACTTATCCAACGAGTGCAAAAGAGATTTTAGTACTAATTATACTTATTAAGAAAGTGGGTAATTATAATATTACAATAAATTAAAATCTTAATGACCATAAAACTACAGTTGCGTAAGTGTAATTAGCTATTTCCATATATTTATTTTACAAACTTGTGTAAATCGCCATCTATTACTTGCATTTTGAACTGTTACACTGACATCTATGTTTTATTTGGTGAACTACGTATTTCACAGCCACTTCTTACGTTTCAAAAAATGCCAACAGATGCCAATAGATGGCGCCTACATTATCATGTTAGTTAATGATTAAAATACCTAGAGGGCGCTACCGAATATACTAAGTATAAAATATTTTTTTAATTTTAACACGTAGTTTATAATAGGATTCTTATAATGATTATGTGATAGGACTCTCAGAATATCAACTTTGACATCGATAGCCCGCGATAGTATAGGTATTCCATCAAGGAATTTTAGGTGTAGGTAGATTCCTACTTTTGGCTTATGGGGCTCCTTTACAGTTTACATAGGAAGGGGTTGACATGATTTTCACCCATGGGAGGCAGGTCGCAGGTCACAGTTTAAAACGTTCAAGCTTATTAAAGAGTTCGCAGTTGCTTCCCAGTCTGGCAAAAAATATTCTTAAATGTAGGGGATCCATCCGATCCATGCTTCAAAAGTCTGGGACAGCCATGCTTCGGCACGGATCGGTCGGCTTGACTGGAGTTATCACTCCACAGCCTCACAGAAAACCAACGTGAAACAATGCTTGCGTTGTGTTTCGCGTGAGTGAGATTACTGGAGGCTACTTCCCTAATTCATAATCCTCAAATCACTACCAAAGGCCGGTACAGCACTTGTAACTCCTTACTGTTATGGGCGTCCATGGTTTTTTTTTTAATGGGGGAAAATCATCGAATGACTGCTCCCACTTGGGTGAGGCGAGAGGGAGTGTCAGACTCTTACTGACTAAAAACCACCCCGTTCCTTCTCCTGCACGTCGAGCCGGAGCCCCGGTTACCCGTTAGGTTCTACGCGACTCCGAATCGCCATCGGCCCTATTGGGCCCCATCTGTGGTGGTCTGATGGCTCTTTGAGGCGCGCGCGGAACGCGACGCGCCGTACGCTCGGGTGGCGTCCATGGGTAGCGCTGATCGCTTACCTTTAGGCGATCCGTCAGCTCGCGTGCAGACCTACTTACATGTACTTGAATTTTGTTTTTGTACTTTTTTCTTCTGCTCTATTAATATCTTCTGATTTATTTCGTTGCGGGATCCAAGCCATTCATGTCACGCGCCGGCCACCAAGACTTCAGTGTTCCGGTGTTTTCATGGTTGTTTTTAATTATAGATCAGGATCTATAATTGCAGCGGTTTTAGGAGGTGGTAGCGGGATTGTCCCATAAAAAAACCTATAGATATTTATTTGAAAAATTGTAGACTCCATTGCTCCCACGGAGAATTATCGAAGAAGCCTAAAAAATGTGAAAAATCAAAAAGGATCATTCCCAAAACCGTTCACATTTACTATCTTCACACACAAATCCTATTTCAAGAGGCATTCTCCTAGTAAATGTTAGGTCTTAAGCTGAACAAAGTTTGCACGTCTGAGCCTGTCCTTAATCCGGCCAGCAAGATCCAGGTAAGCCGTGGTAAGCTCTATCTTCAGGAGATATTAAAATGTTTACACTCCAACGTCAGCTAAAGATGGATTACTTGCTTCGGTACTAGTGTCCATATTTACTTTGATGAATAGTTAAGCAAGATTTTGTGTGAAAACCATATGTTGTTTGATAAGGAAAATGAAATTTCAAAAATGTTAATAGACCATAACAGTTGTGCCTTTAGCCAAGCGCCACTTTAGCGCTTGTCTACAGAGAGAGTAGAAATCAAAATGTATGTGGATGACACTGACAAGTGTCAAAATTTACGTCAATCACATATAATTTGGTTTTCTATTCTACATGTAGACAAAAGCTAAATGACATTTGGCTGCAGCTGCGCGTTATATTAACTATAAATCGCAGATTACTCATGTAAAAATACTAGTTTCGAACCACAGAGTGGTTCTTTCTCAGGACCAGCGTGCGCAATCGCGGCGATGAGTAACCCTCGATTTTTAGTTAATTTAGTTATGTCTTACGATAGTTATTATAAAATCATGAAACACGATAGTTATTATGAAATCTCATACGCGGCACACACCAGACGGACTGACAGATTTCTAAAATCAAAGAATCAAATTATGTTTTAGTTGCCTCGTTGGTTGAGTCTCTTTTATTCCCAAAAGGTAAGTGCACACATTTAATGTACCTATTTACATCGAAATTTCACCATTTAAGCTACCCATGTGATAACTAAATGATGATTCTATTCCGTGTACCAGGTTTAACTAAAAATTCCGTGCTTTTTTATTTCCTTTTTAATTTTAGGGATTTTCAAACCGCACAGCGTATGTCAGTCACATCGTTGCCTAACGAGTGTATAAATCAACTAGAGATCAATGAATCAGAGCCATGAAATTGAACAACATTCTCGCATGATCAGTACTCGGCACATTTAATAATTCCGTGCTGTTAATCTCTCCTCTTAAGCCCTTTCATACATGGACTTAAATACTGCTAAATTTATTTATTTAATAACAAAATTCATTAGCAATATAACCCCGATGCAATGCAAGTATTCAACACGTAACGGGGTACACAGCAGCGGTCACAAAAGAAGACATATTGTATACACTTTGGAGTGTATACTTCTAAGGGATCTTCTTGGGAAGATCAGGATAAGGACAGGAAGAAGAATGAGAAGAAAAGAGACAGACCTCTGAGTTTGTTTCGGCATTTCTTCTCAGAGTAGTCAGTTAGGAAATGTCGACCTCATCGTTCGCTTGATAAAATTGACGTGTAAAAGTGCTGCCTTGTAGCCTATTTGCACAAATAAATTCACTTGTTTCACTTGTAAAGAACTACCTACAAGTGAGTTCATCAATGTTTATGTATCAACAGAAGAATCTAAGGGAAAAAAGAAACGAGGGTAACCATTTAGTCTTTAGATAAGACTAGAATCTGAAATTACTTTGAAAGTGAATGTCAAAGAATGTTTTTTTTGAGGGGTAAAATCATCCAATGACTTCACCCGCCTTGGATTAGGCTAGAGAGAGTATAAGACTCTTACTGACTAAAAACCACCCTGTTCTGACTCCTGCTCTTCGAGCCGGAGCGCCGGCGACCCGTTAAGTCCTCCGCGGCTTCGTAAAAGACGGGTGGTAAAAAGGATTTTTTTATGGTATATGATAATCGAACAGACGGATCACCTGATGTTAAGCAATCGGCGTCGCCCATGGACACCTGGAACACCAGAGGCGTTACAAGTGCGTTACCGGCCTTTTGGGGATTAGGAGTTTGAGGATCGTTGGGGATTCAGGAATTGGGGAGATTGGGGAAGGGGAGGGTAGTTGGGCCTCTGGTAACCTCATTCACACGACGAAACACAACGCAAGCGTTGCTTCACGTCGGTTTTCTGCTCGGCCGTGGTATCACTCCGGTCGAGCCGGCCCATTCGTGCCGAAGCATGGCACTTTTCAAGTGTGGGAACACTTGAAAATTAATCAAACCACTGCAACTCCTGTACCTAAGTCAGGATCTACAGGAAAGACCAACCACAGAAACGTCGAAGCAATAAAAGCCAATGTGTAGCGTTTGGAGAACACGATCAACCTTGAAAACTACAATGAAATGAATTAGAAGACACAATAGTTATGAAAATATAATGTCGACCGTAGTTAGATGTCTAAACACAAATTCAAGTAGGTACATTAGAAGAATTTTGAAATTTAAAGAAGTCAAGACGTGTTTTAAACTCACTTGGGTACCTGCACCCCCTCATCTGGTCCAATAGTCTAAAGTAGATACCTTCCAAAGAATTTACGTCTTGATCCAACACTGGATTCAGTAACATACTCATTGTTCTTCTTTCTCCTTATTTCTACATATTCCAAGTCTAAACGACACCAAACTATGTCATGAGTCTACAATAAATACTTCCAGTGAAATATTAAAACAAAAGATTAAAATTCAATAAAGTTTAATTCTCTAAATATCTAACTGCGTACACAAAAGCAAGCGATATTAAAAGGTAGGACGTCAATATTCAGAGTGACTATACATAAATAAAACTACGTCTCACCATCACCACGAACAATTCGAAAGCCGCGACAAAATAAATAACGTTTATAACAAAAAGCGCTCAACACAAGTAAGCAAAAATATTCACCAAATCCTAACTTTGTATCACAAATTCAGTACAACGGAATCCCGCGAAAATTCGTTCATTAAAGCCAACAATGCCTTCAGACGGGTACATACAAATAACCGACCGAGTCCAATTTAAATAACAGGCTCGCAAAGCTGAAAAACAAGCCTTAACCGAAGTTGGGAATAAATTAGCAACCCCCCTTGAACACCCCCTTACCCCAGTGTGTACATTGTGCAAAATATTATTTGCCTTGCCAGACAATAATAGGATCTAATGCCACGCCCTGACATGTTAGCTTTTGGGAGCTCCGCCCAGCGGAATCTCGCCGCGGATTGGTCTACTTTTATCTCTGTCTCTGTCATCGCTGTCTTCCATCTCGTTCCCCCGTGTAGCTTTTCCCTCAACGCCCGAGGGGTAAATGTTATGGTAGGAAACATATACGAGGGTTTTCTAGTACCGCGCTCGCATTGTCATGCTGCTTTCACGAATATTTTTTACGCAACTTTTATTTGAAGATATCTACCTGAATGGAGTTCTAGAATTCGTTTTATGAGATTTTTTTTCAATACGCGAGTCTTTTAACGGATTACGGGATGAGGATGTCTTTGTAAACACTTTTATTTGTGACGTGTGGGATTCTGTTTGCATTTGAATGGGTTCAGAACTTTGATCTTTTGTTTATGGGGTTTTATCTAACGTTTCTTTGTTTTGGACTTGCAGGATAGTATGAATGCAATTAATTGTTTCTTTTATTAAGTAGATCTTAATTTGGTTCACCAGAGTATTTATATTACTAGTAGGTAGTCTTACGAAATTACTGGTTAAACCAGACGTAAAAATCTGAAACTGTAGGGAAACTGAAATCATTCATCAATCAATCGATAGGTACCTACTTACTTCAATACCAGCACTAACGATAACGTAACGATAAAATAAAATACATCAACCGAAGCAATGGAACTACAACAACCGTTTAACTGAACTAAAAATAAATACCACAACAAAGTCGAATCGATAGACGCGAAGCGGCCTAATAATTATTAGTCGACGGCCTGAAATTCATGCACAAAGCTCCGACCCGCAGTAATAATAACGACAATTGTTGTGTTTAGTGGAACGTAAACGCGGGCCGGGGCGGGGCGGGGCGGGCGCGGGGTGCGCCCGTGGGCGGAGTCCTCGGGGGCAGAGCCTCCGCACTCGGGGGCGAAGTCGCAGTCCGCGCCGCGACACGCGACACAGCGCACCTCTGACATGTGACCGAAAGCATGGAAGATTGTGATCTTGCCCAATACCGCGATATGATCATCGAGGGCGAACTGCCGTTGGACCTGCGACCACCGCCGCGGCTCTACCTTCCGCACTACTTGCGCGACGACCGCGACCCCGACTACCCCCAGGACGACACCTATGTTTCCGTGGATGAAGACACGCCTGAAGTGCCGCCAGCGTCCAGCGACTCGGAGAGGTACGACGCCTCCAGTCCGACGGAATCCAAACCATCCACGCCAAAGAAGCCGAAGCAGAAATCCTCGTCACAGCTCATCAAGCCGCCTTACTCCTACATCGCACTCATTACCATGGCCATCCTGCAGTCGCCACACAAGAAACTAACGCTCAGTGGTATCTGTGAGTTTATCATGACTAGGTTCCCGTACTACAGAGAAAAGTTTCCGGCGTGGCAGAATTCCATCAGGCATAATTTGAGTCTGAATGATTGTTTTATAAAAATCCCGAGGGAACCTGGAAACCCAGGGAAGGGAAATTATTGGACGCTGGATCCCCTGGCGGAAGATATGTTTGACAATGGGAGTTTCCTGAGGAGAAGGAAGCGGTACAAGCGGCCGGCTCCGTCGCTGCAGCACGCGCACGCGGTGGTGGCGATGTTGGCGCGCGAGCGTACGCCCCGCTGCTGCCGCTGCCGTGCTACCTGCCGCCGACGCCGCTGCTGTCGCTGCCGCGCCCGCCGCCGGCGACGTTGCGGCCGGTGCCGCTGCCGCCGCGGGTCGCGGAGACCACGGAGCCACGAAGTAAGAGATCTCGAAACGGATTCTCGATTGAGTCCATTATCGGTTCCCAGGACAGTTCAATGAACTCGGAGCCGAGGAGAAGTGCGTTCTCGCCTCTCCACCAGAGCAATTGTCCGCCGGACGACTGGGCCAGATGAATGTATCTAAACGGGTACGGTTCCAGTCCATCCCCGTTCTAATTCGTCCCGTGCGTCGGACACGTGATCCTCGCCGATTGACTGATGTGTTTCCAATAAGATTGAGGTGTTCGTAAAGTGATATACGCTAAACAATTGTATAAAATTATGTAAATTACTTGGAACGATAATTATTGCTGAATGTTTAATTTGGAAATTTACAGTTTCATAATTATACATTTTGCCGCGAAGTGTGTGCGTTGTTTCCAGTTGGCAATAGTGTGCAGTTATTTCATGAAATATTTAAATGAAAATAATCTAGAACATCTTTCTTTATTGAAATGTAAATTATTATTTAATCGTAAATGACGGTTTGAATTTTAATATAACATCGCAGATTTTTAAAAAACGTTTTTTTTTTGTTTGTTTTCAAAATGAGTTAAATGCTTTTTATAGGTATTTTATTAAAACACACACGATCATTCTCTGTTATAAATAATTTCCTTTCAAAATTAGAAAGAAACAAATGAAATAGACCGTTGTAACTACTACATTAAAAAAAAAACAAACAAAAATGTACGATAAAAAATATTTTAAAGTTTTTTTTTTGTAATTAAATCGAAGAGATAGTGATCTATAAATAAGTCTAGTCATTCTATGTACAAAGTAGTGTCGAGTTGTATAATGTAAGTATTATCTAAGTCCTAATGTAAATATTATCATTACTATTGTAATTTATGATCTTCAGTCGACATTAAATGCGGTGATGGTGAGAAGAAGAATGGCGCAATATTTGTTTAAAAAAAAAACAATAAAAATGCCAACTCATTCTTAAAAAAGCATTCAAATTTTTCCTAATTCAAAATTGAGTTCTAAATTTTTTTTCTATTTTACCTTTTTTATAACAATAGGATTCTACCTATTCGAAATTTAAATTGTTTGACAGTGTTTTGTGCCAGTATAATTTTCATATCAATTTCTCTAATCCTAACTTTTAAGCAGAATAAATTAGCCAAATCAACAACGCCTTCCACCATTTTTAAAGCCGATTGCAATATTTCTTGTAAAAAATAACTGGTTTGGTTTCAAAAAGGGCCACAAAATGTATCTAAATGTTATAATAAACTGTAGTTATTTTGTGTAAGGTAACAATCATATTTTTAAGGGAGAAATATAAATAATGTGAATTATATTTTTTGTTTTCTTTATTATCATTCAACATGTGTTGTTTCCGTTCCGCCATCGTCGTTCGTTCATCTGCACTAGTAGTTACAAGTGCGAAATTGATCCTTGAATATAAAGGAAAGTAATTACCTAAACTAATATTTTTTGGATATATACTGTAAGATGATCATAACTTTAAAAAAATCTGCAACAGAGCTTTTAGTTTTTTATTTGTATTTCGAACTCGGTACATACGTATTATATATGTTTATATTATCTGTGGCAAGCTGGCCACTTGAATAGGAAAACGTTTTACGTTCTTTTGTTTTGAAAAATGTATAAGTGTGTTTCTGAAAAAAAATTGTGTTTCTGACTAGCTTGTTTAATTCACACGATAAATAAAGTCAAAGTCAAAATCATTTATTTCAATTAGGCCAGAATGGCACTTTTGAACGTCAACAAAAAACAAAAAAGTGAAGCTATTTGCTATAATAATTATTGCATTATATATTGTAAATATATAACAGTACGTATTTCTAGGGAAATTAGGAAAACTCCATGTAATTTCTTGCACTTGGTATATATATTTACATCGCTTTATAGTTTTGCGTACATAGTTGTTAGGTATACATAATTTTGTACACCTACTTAAGTAACTACTTACTACGTATGTCACAATTATTCATTCTCAAACTGTTTTTCAATTAATCCTGAACCCCGTTACAGCCAAATTAGGCAAATCGGAAAGTTAAGTTAAATTGGTAGTAAAAACTATGAAAAAAATATTCATGGAAAAAGAAACTGAAGACAAGGTCAAAGAAAAAATCAGACCTTATACTCATATTCTTATTTAAAAAAATGTAACAAATTAAAACATTATTTATTTAATTGAAAATAACTATGTATTTCATATCTCCAAACAATTTATATATAATGGCAGCTTTTAGATTATTCATGGTCAACTTTCAGTTAGCCTTTTACTTGTTGAAATACCGGCTCCCGGTATAAAACACATTAGGTATACCCGCAACTTTCAGCATACAAGAGGTTAGTAAAATGAAAATGATCCTGTCTTTATTCTTTAAATAATTTTGCAGTGAAAGTGAATTTTTATTACGTCGAAAAAGGTCTGCAACAATGACTTATAAAACTACTTGCTTTTACCCGCGGCTTCGCTCGCGTCACAAAGGAATAAAAAGTAGCCTATGTGTCATATACCAATACACACAACGCCATCTATACCAATACTTTTGTTTTTCCTCGGGAATATATATTTTTCCGGGTTAAAAATTACCCTATTATTTAATTAAACTTTACGTCTGCAAAAATTCAAAGCAATCGGTTGAGTAGTTACGGACTGAAGATGGAACAAACAATCAAACAAACAAACAATCTCACTTTCAAATTTATAATATTATATAATAAGGATAAGGATGAAGGCACAACGCAAGCGTTGCTTCACGTCGGTTTTCTGTGAGGCCGTGGTATCACTTCGGTCGAGCCGGCCGGCTATTCGTGCCGAAGCATGGCTTCTCACTTATCTTACTATATAATTTAATTAGATGATGCAATGAACTTCATTAAACTCTTTACCTATAAGGTTAATTCGTGTCCTTTATTAGGGGGTGAGCCTAGTGTCACACTCTGGGCACAACACCAAACTACGAGCTATCGAATTGTACTGAAATATTTCAGTGTTTTGTAGTGAGCTATAAGCCGAAAGAGATATAAGCCGAAAATATTACATATCTAACATAAGATTACGCCTTTTATCCCCGAAGGGATAGGCAGAGGTGCACATTACGGCGCTTAATGCCACTGTACCATGTAACACCCACTTTTCACTATTTATGTTATGAGTCCCATGTAATAGAGGGTGAGCCTATTGCCATTATACCGGGCACATTTTCAGACTCGTGCTATTAGGTACTTAGATTTTTTTTTAATCCAGTATTACTTTTGCCAAGCAGTCACACAATTACGACCACTCGGCCAACGAGGTAGTCCGTAAATATCTCAAAAATATTTTGCTCCACTCGGAAATCAACCAGCGAAATCCCTAATTGCATTATCACCGTTGCAACTAAATGACCAACAAGACCAAATGTAATCTGGACAACGAAATAATCTACTTAGTGAATAATTCAAAAATTTCATAGTCCAAGGATTTAAAAGTCAAACCACATCGTGTGAGGTGCTCGCCATAGACAAACACTTCAAGTCCCGGGACAGGGAAAGCTCCGGGATTAATGTGCTTATCAGCGCGGGGCTGTGATAACGCGAATTACGTCACTAGCTACCAAACACTCCCGGTTGGGTGGTCTCTAGGTCTTATCCAGTTTGGGAATCGTTAATTCAGTGTATTTTGAAGTATTTTTGGCGTCTCTTCAACTGGCGTGCTTATATGCTATGCGAAAATGTTATAGATAGTATATAATAGTTTTTGACTGCACGGTTGGTGCGGTGGCTGGGCAACCGGCTGCCGTGCAACGTGTCGCGGGTTCGATTCCCGCACGGAAAAACACTTTGTGTGATCCACAAATTGTTGTTTCGGGTCTGGGTGTCATTGTGTATGTGAACTTGTATCCTGTAATCCTAATGTGGGGATATGTTTAAAAAAAATGTGTTTAAGAAATATACCTGCACCCATGTAAGTACGTTCTATAATGTTCTTAAACAAACAAAGATCAAAATTAACTAAAAATCGCAGGTTACTCACGTGAATGTACTGAGAAAGCTCAGCTAGTTTCGAACCACAGAGGAGTTCTTCCTCATTAGCAGCGTGCGCAGTCGCGGCGATGACAGTAGGCTGCTCGACATTCGCGAGTAACCCGCGATTTTTACTTAATTTACTATGTCTCACGATAGTTATTATAAATGTAAAGATGAATATTGCTCAAGGCAGTTACAAACTTGAAATTGAAAAAATATAAATTTCAGTTCTTGAGAAGTTCATTAAAATAATTGTATTTTCTAAAGGTAGTTAGATGGACACATTGGATGTCGTGTCGGAAAATGATGTCCGACGCTAGCGGAGGATTGGCCTTTAATAGTTTTTGTCGGCAGTTAAAGGCTTAAATAGTGACATCTACTCAATGTTCGCTAACAATAGATTTTGTGTATCATTTGCTTATACTTATCGTGGTATAAAATCTGGTTATTCAGGATTGTCATACATGTGTATGATTGATAACAGCAGTGACTGAAGTTCGAGATTCCACTTAAACTATCAAACACCTCGAGGACACCGGTGACCGCAACCTATTGTTCTTTAATTGTGTCTATAAATACGGTACTATATACACCAAGGATTATATACACCAAGCATATCGTGTTTAGAATTAAACAAAAACTTCTTCATTGCATGACCCGAAAAGAAAACCCAATAAGCATTCAGCAGTTGTGGTGATACGGAAAATAAAGTCATGCAAGACTATTTATTATCACAGTTTTGAATGTACCGCAGTAGTATGAAGTCTTATTACTGTTAATATTAATGTTCTTAGTATATTTATATTTACATACACACAACATAACGCCTTTTATCCCCGAAGAGGTAGGCAAAGGTGTACATTATGCCACTGACAATGTAACACCCACTTTTCACTATTTATGTTATAAGTCCCATGTAATAGGGGGTGAGCCTATTGCCATATACCGGGCACAATTCCAGACTCCGAGCTACAACTGAGAATTTATAAAAGACCCTGTAGCAATTTGCCCGACCTGGGAATCGAACCCGAGACCCCATGCCCGGTAGTCGCACTTGCGACCAATCGGCCAACGCGGCAGTCATTTATATTTAATTTAATTAATCGTTGGCTATAACCAAAGACTGCTGTTAAAACTGTTCCAAATCAAACAAGAAGCAAGTAAAAATAATTTACTTTAAAAATATAAATACCTTTTTGTTTAACTTTTGTATTTATTTTTTGGAAATAAAAACAAGGTTATTGCTGAATAACGATTGTCAATTTATTTAATGTTTATTCAGTTTTTGAATATTTGGTACATAAAGAGACTTGTTACAGTTATATCAACTTAAACTATGAATGTGTCGCGGAGAACCTAACGGGTTACCGTGGCTCCGGCTCGACGTGGGAGGAAAGTGGGAGTGTCAGGCTCTTACTGACTACAAACCACCGCGTTGCCACTCCAGCCCTTTGAGCCGGAGCCCCGGCAACCCGATAAGTTATACACGGCTGCGTATCGGCATCAGACCTACTGAGCCCCACCTGAGGTGGTCTGATGGCTCTTTAAGGCGTGCTCGGATCGCGACGCGCTGAACGCTTGGGCGGCGAGCTACCCTTGCTTCCCGTCCGCAGGCCCGGGCTTACGATGGTCGGAGATCATCTCGGGATCCCCGACGCTCGAAGTATCCTTCGCGACAGCTGAGTTGTGAAGACATGGTGGTTCCCTGCCTTACGAAGATAGTTAGAAGATATGAGAGCGATATGGTCTATCATAACATCATAACATCACGCCTTTTATCCTCGAAGGGGTAAGCAGAGGTGCACATTATGCCGCTGTACAATGTAACACCCACTTTTCACTATTAATGTTATGAGTCCTATGTAATAGGGGGTGAGCCTATTGCCATATACCGGGCACAATTCCAGACTCCGTGTTACTACTGAGATTTTTTTTTAAAACACAGTAATACTTTGCCCGACTCGGGAATCGAGCCCGAGACCCCTTGCCCGACAGTCGCACTTGCGACCACTCGGCTAATGAGGCAGATATGGACTACTTTTTCTAATTTGGCGACTGTTGTAGCTGTCCCCTGAAGCTAGTAGGATTTGTAAACAGAACGGAGTGAGTGCATTCAGTGCATATGCACTTCTGTCTAACTCTTCCGTGTGATATAAAGATGCATCCTGAAAGTCAAATGAAGGTGTTACAAAAGCAAATAAGTTTTCTTACCAACGTTGCCATGTCAAGGAAGTTTAATAAAAATTAAACAAACATTTGTTCACCTGTCTCATAACTAGTTATGTGCATTAAATAATTATTGTTATACATATGTGTGTACAGACATTGTTCACCACTTTTCGTGTAAATATTAATTTTGAATAAGAAAATTTTAATTTTCTCCAAATAATAAGACATCTGTGTTGGTTTTATAAAAATAATAATGTGGTTGTCCTTGAGTACGGACTTGTAATATTTTATAATGATTATCGTGAAATATGCTAAATTAACTAAAAAATTATTGCGGTCGGACCGCGCACGCTGCTCATGAAGAAGAGCCCCTCTGTGGCTCGAAACTAGTAGAGCTTTTCTCGGTACTTTCACGTGAGTAACCCTCGATTTTAGTTGAAGTAATATTTTATGTACTTAATTAATGATTTTGTGTCGAGAAGATAATATTTGTCACCACACTGACTCCCCAATTAGGTAGACCCCAGGTAGAGGAGGTCCATAGTTCAGTATTGGACTGTTGATGACAATTGTATTTTGATATTAGATTGTTCTCATACAACTGAATCTACAAACCTATATGACTAAAGAATTGTATTGTGAACCTGATTGAGAAAGAGTAACCTATGGAGTTTCTTGCCCGTTCTTCTCCATAGGATTCTACACATGGGAATGAGCAAATAGCTTCACTATTCAATATTTTTGTTGACGTACAAAAGTGCCTTCCTAGTCTAATTGAAATTAATGATTTTGACTTAGACTTTGATGACATATTTTGGCACGGTAGCGTATGGTTTATGAGTACTAGCTACTCCCGCTCTGCTCGGCTCCTCATCATCATCATCAGCCCGTATTCGTCCACTGCTGGACATAGGCCTCTCCAACGGCACGCCACTGAGCTCGGTCTTCAGCTCTTCTCATCCAACCACTGCCAGCTCGGCTCCTATGGATCATAATTTTATAGCCTTCCTCAATAAATGGAGTATTCAACAGAAGAATTATTGAATTCGAACTAGTAGTTCTTGACATAAGCGCGTTCTAACAAACAAATTCTTCAGCATTATGTAATAGTGTAGTATGTATAGTATAGAAGATGTGGTGATGATTTCGCTCGATAACATCGTGTATGGCAATAAGTAGATATCCTACTAATGTTATAAATGAGAATGTTTGTATGTTTGTTTGTTAGTCCTTCACGTCAAACCGTTAGAAGGATTCGAGATGAAATTTGGAACAAGATTTTTTTTTTATGGAGGGATAATCATCGAATGCCTGCTCCCGCCTGGGTGAGGCGGAAGGGAATGTCAGACTCTTACTTACTAAAAACCACCCCGTTCCTTCTCCTGTACGTCGAGCCGAAGCTCCGGGAACCCGTTAGGTTCTCCGCGACTCCGAATCGGCATCAGCCCTGTTGGACCCCATCCGTGGTGATCTGATGGCTCTTTAAGGCGCGCGCGGAACACGACGCGCCGTACGCTCGGATTTGTTTCTAGTCGGACGGGGAGCCACCCATTGGAACAAGGATATACTATCGTCTGGAATAACATAAAGGTAAGCTTTTTATCCTATGAGAACGTGAGCGAAGCCGATGCCAGAAGCTATAGTTCTATAAATTATGCAACAGATAAAGAAAAAAACTCTCTTTTCTCTTCTCACATCGCTATGAAAACCTAGCATGATGTGACCTTACTTATCATTTTATACATTTTCGAAGTTTATGAGATTGCAACATGACATTTCGCAACAGACAAACATAACACAGAGCGTCGTAAATAAAACTAGCCACAGTTTTGTGATGTACGAAAAAACAAACAGTTGAAGTTTGTTTAGAGATGTGCGTACTAGTGAGTGGACAAGTGTTAATGATCGTATTTAATGTTGTGACATTTTAAGTTCCAAGGATTGTCATGTGACGTAACAATAAAGTATCTATGAGCTTACGATTTCAGAGTTAAAAATATGCGTAACTAATAATAATATCTGCTTTTCCTTATCAGACATCATCCTACCACAAAAATCTTTAGCTTGCGGTGTAAAAATTTGTCATTATTTGTATATGCTGTACGAATATGTGTCTAAATACATTAAATAGGTGGTAATACGTCTTTTAAGCAGATTTGATTGAATGATACTAGTGCATGGTTCTCAAAAAAAGTAGTCAATTATATAACAGTGAGAGATGCACCTCTAGTGAACGTTTGCAATATCCAAATTGCAGACGTCCAAAAGATAAAGGTAATAAAATTATTGTATATATCATAACACCATCGCTCTCGACTGTACAATACGCAATGCGAGTAATTTAATGTTAAACAAACAAAGCAATGTTCTCGTTTAAAAAACATTGTGACACTTCGTGACATCTCGTCTAGTTTTGATAAAAGTAGTTCTTATGTCGCAGTGTATTCGTAAAGAACGATTTTTGTTTTACTTACTAGTTTATTTATGTTTTTTTATTCATCGCTATTGGTAGTATCGAAGGTTACGGTTTGATCTTTTATGGTATCTAGGTGGTAACCGTATCATCATTTTATATTATTTTTACGAACTGCTGAATATGGGCTTTCCTCTTGTTTACTTCACTTACTTTTTATTTATAAATTTAATTTTCTTCTTCCATTTCACATAATAATCCAAACATTGGCCACTATTTTTTTTTATGGCACAAGCCGGTAAACGAGCTGACGGATCACCTGATGGTAAGCAATCGGCGTCGCCCATGGACACCTGGAACAAAAGAAGCGTTACAAGTGCGTTACCGGCCTTTTGGGGATTAGAAGTTTGAGGATCGTTGGGTATTCAGGGATTGGGGAGATTGGGGAAGGGGAGGGTAATTGGGCCTCCGGTAACCTCACTCACACGACGGAACAAAACGCAAGTGTTGCTTCACGTCGGTTTTTTTTGAAGCCGTGGTATCACTCCGGTCAAGCCGGCCCATTCGTGCCGAAGCATGGCTCTCCCACACTTTTTTATTACTACACAACTATTTGATGTTTTAACGGGATACCCAACAAGTGAACCGATACCTAACTAGATTGTCTGATGGTTAGGTTTGACAGGAACCGCTAATGAATAGAACTATTTACTAGAGTTTGTATTTCTTTAAGGTCCTTCCACATAGCATTTATATAACGTTAAACTTAATATTCGTTTTTAAATAAATTATAACAAAAACTGTAGTAGGAACTTGACATGTGTAGAGTATGTTACACGCTATTATAAATGTTATAGTGTTACATAATGTGGTATGGTATAAAGTTATATAGATGCTGTGTGAGAGCACCTTTAACGGCTTTAACGGTATGATAACCCTTTGAGTACCGTCATTATAGACACAGTTAAACGGTTACAACGACACTAACTACCAACAACAACAGTACGACACCAACTACGGACAGTTGTAGATAGACGAGTACGGCAGGGTAGTGAACAAGGAGCCGCGCAGAACAAGTGAATGGTTATAGACAGGAATTCAAATGCGTTGACGACCTTAACTCATCCTTATTTTAAAACTTTGCCAGCAACATAACACTCATTACACATGAATGTTATAAAAACAATGTAAAACAGCATGTTTGGTGCGATTACTTAATTTATGAGTTTACCTGTACTTTGTTATCGTGAGTTTTTCGTAATACTGTGCTACAGAGCAATGGCTGATAAGTGATAACTGGATTCGAGATCGACATGCGATGTAAAGGGATTTTTACCTGTAATTTTTGTAATGTATTTAGGTATATTAGATGCTGCGGAATCGCGAGAGGGCCGATCCTGCTCGTATATAGAAGGCGTCGAGGAGGTAACCACCTTGACGTCTAACACGCCGAAATTCCGCCTGCATTAACTTCAGACGGACCTTTGGGGTTACGGGTGCGTAGAGTGGGGACTCTAGGTGCCTAGGACCTTGTGGTCTGTGGTGTGGAAGATAGTAGTACAGTGGTCACGTGCCACCGTACACAGCAAGGCTTAAAGGAGACACCCGTCTCCCTAGGGATGTGTCGTAACAGGCGTTACACCGTGGAAGCTCCAGAGCAGGTCTCTTTTAGAGGACCCAGTGCCTCCATACAGGTGTTGAATGGGCCGGCTCGACCGGAGTGATACCACGACCTCATAGAAAACCGACGAGAAACATCACTTGCTTTGTGTTTCGTCGTGTGAGTAAGGTTTCCGAAAGCCCAATAACCCTCCCCCTTCCCAATCCCTGAATTCCCAACAAACTTCAAATTCCTAATTTCCAAAAGGCCGATAACGTACTTGTAACGCCTCTGGTGTTCCGGATGTCCATGGGTGACGCCGATTGCTTGCCATCAGGTGATACGGCTGCTCATTCACCGGCTTATCCCATAAAAAAACAAAGTTACAGAGTATCTACATAGGTACTAACCTCTATCATAACAACATCAAAGTCAAAGCATTTTTTTCAATTAAACCATAAGATGGTACTTTTGAAATGTTAACAAATACAAAATGAATAATAGTCTGTCAGTCAGTCCATCAGTGAAGCTAGGTGAAGCTAGGTGCTCATTCCAAAATGTAGATTCGAATGGAGAAGAACGAGCAAGAAACTCCATTCGTTACTCTTTTTACAAAAAGTATGTTCTACAATGTCTCTGATACATATTCCAATATTGTACGTGTGTACGTACATCAATAATGCAACTATTGAAAAAGATAATCTACAAAATCTGTTCTTTTTACATTTTGCACTCTGCGAAGAAGTCCATGTTAAAATCATGATGAGATAGAATGGTTTCTACCACCTACCGTGCAACGAACTCGTGGTGGTCTTATTACAGGTGCTCTTATTCCGATCATAATGACTTAACAAAATTAAAATGAAGACGTGCCTAATTCGTTAACAATAACTTTGTTTAATCGCTACATGTAAAACTTTCGTGAAATAAAATAAATGTTTGAACTACTTACAATGAAAGTGTGGTTTTTAATAATTAAAGAATTGATATTTTTTTGTTGATTGGTTCGTTCGTTACTAGCTACGATTTTCTTTAACTAATAAATCGATTACAAACTCCCTCATAGGAGCGTGATAATATGTAGCCTATAATATGTTGACTCCATCCGTAGTAATATTCATGCAAAATTTGAAGTAAATGCATGCAGTTCTTTTTGAAGTTATCCCGGACAAACATATAGACAAACAAATAAAATTCCTAAAAACCATATTATAGGCTTCAGTATCGATAGTAGAACACACCGCAAGTATTCTTTAAAAAAATCTATGTACGCTTATGAATTTTCTACGATTTTATTATATGTATATTTAGATTTGTATCTTCAAACACTCTAACATTGAATAGTTCCTATTCCGATGTTCTCACACGACCGTAACATAATATAGATACACTTTTTAGATTCCACACAAGCAAAATTCTGCGGCCGCAAGTGTTATCCAACAGAAATGTTCTGAACACATCTAGTGTTAGTATAGTGTTTGTATTTGTTGAATTGTAAGATAGACGCTGAAGTAAGCATCACAATTTTTTAAAATAATGGTAAAGTACCATAGTGTGACGGACATCCTTATCCTTACTATCCTTACTTCCTTACTAATATTAGAAATCTGAAAGTGAGTTTGTTTGTTTGTTCCACCTTCACGCCGTAACTACTCAACCGATTGCTTTGAATTTTTGCAGACGTAAAGTTAGAAGTCCGGATTAAATAATAGGGTACTTTTTAACCCGGAAAAAATTGATATTCCCGAGAAAAAACAAAAGTATTGGTATAGATGGCGCTGTGTGTATTAGTATATGTCACATAGGCTACTTTTTATTCTTTTGTGACCCGAGCGATGCCGCGGGTAAAAGCTAGTATTTAAATAACTTTTATGCTGATCCATGAAGTATGGCTCAGATTGCTTACTGTCAGGTGTAGACTACATACGGCTGAAACGGCGAAACCACAGAAAGACACTAGTATTAATACGTCTTTAACAATATCTTCATGGGCGCCGCCATTATTGATATAAATTAAAGGAGACGGATACCCTTTCATACAATTTTGGGCCTAGATGTAAAAAGATGAAATTAGTGTCAATTGATAGCTACTATATAAGCAAACAATCACTGAAAATTTTGCAAATTTTGGCAATCTGAGAGCCGAGGTATAAGAGATTTAAGAAAAGTGAGGTTATAACAATATATACACGGTAATAACCCATTTTTAAAGTGCGATTGTTGTTAGTGTATTGCAGCGACTAGTCGCTATACAACAATTTATACAACGATCCATGATGTCGATCAATATCCTATTGGTAGGCCGTTCGTAGAATCCAAAATAACAAGTCCAAGTTCAACGTTTAAGCGGGGTGTGTCCAGTATTGTAGCAAGGCAAGGGTCGTAGAAGGAGGAAGATCACAGGTCCGTAGGAAAGCCGGGTCGAGGAATAATAATTATCAATAAAAACAAAAACAAAACGGGAAGAAAACAAATGACACTCAGAACGCACACGCACAGACGATACGAAACGAATGTCGAGTTAGCACAGATTAAAAATACAATAATCGATTAGTACATGTGAATTGTCTAATATTAATTATGTAGATAACTAATTAGTTTTAACTCTTAATACTCTAATTCTAATAGATTTTATTATTTTAATTAAATAAATCAACCGGTGAAAGCATTTTCGTAAATAGTATGAACTCTGTAACGTTAATCGATTACAATTGAATCGATAATTCGTAACCCTAACATAATTATTGGATTTTTCATTTCCCAGATTGTAAATTGAATTGATTTTTTACAGTATGAAATAGAAAAAAAATACCTTTTTTTTAAGCCATAATTCAACTTATTACAATTGGGCCCACAAGTCCCAGTCTCCTTTAACCCAAGGACACATATGTTGCGGCAAATGCAGATTTGGATGTACGATGACTTGGGTAAAAGTGTATGAAACAATACCAGATCAAACTAGTTTAAAACAATATAATTTTAAGGTTGATTTTCCTTAAACGTTTTTTGAAATGTGTTCAGGTGGTATTATAATATCTTTTGTATGTTATTTTCCTTGTAAGATGCGCTGTTGTTAGTCGCACATAACGGGGTCCTAAGAAAATTCCCCAAATCCATTCAACACTAGACCATAAAGAGATTCAGAAACTTGAGATGAACCGTGGGTATCAATAATGGATCCTAATAACCTTTGCACATAGTGAGATGACCATAGAGTATAAATATTTTTTATGAATGTGTTCATCTTTAAATATTGTGATAGGGTGCCCAGATTAGTGCCTACTATTAAGATAGGTAAAAACCCTATATAGTACCTACCCTAATCTATATCTAACGTTTTCCAAAGTTTTAGTTTTTGTATTACTAGCGTAACTGTTTGATGAGAAACTCGACTAGTTTCGACACGACACTCACGCGACTGAGGCGCTGCTACCTAATTATTGGTCAGTATTTGCAGTTAGTATCTAATCTATTAAACTACCATTGATGTTCTTACCATTTACAGAATACTAATTTGGATTCGAAGTAGTCTATGTTTCTAACATAACATAACAGCCTTTTAACCCCGAAGGTGTAGGTAGAGGTGCACATTCCGGCACTTAATGCCACTGTACAATGTAACACCCACTTTTCACTATTTATGTTACGAGTCCGATGTAAAAGGGGGTGAGCCTATTGCCATATACCGGGCACAATTCCAGACTCCGTGCCACTACTGAGAATGAAAAAAAAATCTAGTAATACTTTGCCCAATCCAGGAATTGAAACCCCTTGCCCGACAGTTGCACTTGCGGCCAACGAGGCATTTATCTAACGAAAATAACTGAAATAATCAAACGCCACTCAATTTTAAGTATAGTTCTGTCTCTACAAATTCTATGTAAAATTACAGAGATGGCACGATATTTAAGTACAAATTAAAATTGAGTAGCCTTTCAGTATTCGGGAGTAAGATTTACAACACATCTACATGAAGTGTGGGAGAGCTTCGGCACAAATGGGTCGGCTCGACCGGAGTGATACCACAGCCTCACAGAAAACCGACGTGAAGCAACGCTTGTGTTGTGTTTCGTCGTGTGAGTGAGGTTACCGGGGGCCCAATCACCCTCCCCTTCCCCAATCTCCCCAATTCCTGAATCCCCAACGATCCTCAAACTCCTAATCACCAAAAGGCCGGTAACGCACTTGTAACGCCTTTGATGTTCTAGGTGTCCATGGGCGACGCCGATTGCTTACCATCAGATGATACGTCTGCTCGTTTGCCGGCTTATACCATAAAAAACATACATTACCACGTGAAAGACATAGTAACAAAATATACAATAGACATAGTTTCAAAAGATTCCACTGCAGTAATTTCACGTCTCTTTGCAATAGCTATACAAATACTGCTATCATGGCGTACCTAAGTATATATATACACTATACAAACAGAACTTAGTATAATTATTATTGTTGTTACAATGTAGCTAATGTATGTTGTCTTAACGCATAAGTATAGCAAATATTTATTGAATAAACAACGGAGAAATTAATTTGTTTGTTTAGTTATCTTTGTATTTCTAACTAGATTCAGATTTGTGACTTCGTTTGTGTGGAATTTAGAAAGAAATAAAGAAAATAATTTATTTCACGCCAAAAAAACTAGTGACATGTACAAAAAAGTCATTGTATTAGTAGGTACTGATGGATACATGTTCATGTCCCAAGTCTGCTGCGAAATGGGACCAGTTCAGCATATGCAAGACAGGGGCTCGCGTTGGTATTCTACTGCTCCCTTAAGTGACTCAATTTTGAAGATTGGCCTTGAATGCGTGGGGATTATATAGGACATTTGTTTAAAAAATACCTTTTAAATAATTCTATTATAAATTAAGTTTAGAAAAACCGACCTTTTTATGAAGTCGATTAACTAGGTTATTCGGGCAGATAGTGCATAGGCATACCTAGTATTTCCTTGGCTTTAGGGCACAAGATCAACAAGGATAGACACTTATTAAGTCGTGGAGAACCTAACGGGTTCCGGGGCTCCGGCTCGAAGCGCAGGAGAAGGAACGGGGTGGTTTTTAGTCAGTAAGAGTCTGACACTCTCTCCCGCCTCACCCAGGCGGGAGCAGTAATTCGATGATTTTCCCCCCTTAAAAAAAGATACTTATTAAGATTTAATTATATTTACCAAAACTTTAAAACATTTGTATTAAAACTTTCGTGAGATTTAATTAATTATTATGTTTTCGGCTTACAGCTTAGTAGCAGCGAGACAGTCGCCGCGTCGCAGGTCGTGAAATGCTGCGCATGAATATGAGCCTCTAGCATGGCTTGAAACTAGTTGAGTTTCTCGTCAAACAGTTACGTAAGTAAGCCGAAAACATATGAAATCTTTATATATATAATTCTTCTATGAGTGTGTATGTCACTGAACTTCTCTCAAATGACTGGACCGTTTTTGATGAAATTTTTTGTGTGTGTTCAAGGGGATCTGGGAATGGTTTAGATTCACAAATCAGCCCGGCAGATGGCGCTGCAGTCGATGTTTAGGTTATTTATCCTAAACAGCTGAACTAATTTGAATGAATTTTTCCGCTAGTATATATATAAAAATGAATCGCTTTCCCTTAGTCACGGCATTATGCGTGAATGGCTGGACCGATTTCACTAATTCTTTTTTTGTGGTATTTGTTATTATAAGGAGAAGGTTCTTAAGATAAAAAAGTCTTGATAATCCTACGAGAAAAAGAGAAAACGAACAAGAATTGCGCGTAAGAAGTCGTGGGCAGAAGCTATAGCATTGATCTTCACACTAAACAATCGACAATCATAACAAATTCTATATATAATCACAAGATAACTAAGGCCAGTACAAATCAACAATTAAATTGAACAATATTAGTATCCGGGCACCTAACAATGTAAGCGACCTTCAAATATATAACAAAGTGTATGCCTATTATATATTACTATATGTTATATAATATACAACAAATATTATCACAGTACGAGTTTATTTAAACCAGTCAATTGTTTTGCTAATGTATGTAAAGTACCTACTGTTTATTTGAAGTGTTACAATAACATAGCATGTATTATGTCCTGAAGTAGAAAAAACAACATCCTATTTTCACCAGTCTTATCATAGACCAGGGCTGTCCAAACTATGTACCCTCGCGGGCTAATTAAATTTCTTACAAAAGCTGGATGGCCAGAAAGATATTTTCAATTGGGTTTCAGTTTCCAGACTATATTGCACCCGATTTTTTAGAAGATAGATTTATCAAGTATATTTCCGTTAAGAATGCAGTAAGTATCATTCTCCGTCAGCCTAGCCCCGATCCCTAAAATGATTTTAAACTTTTAAGTGTATTTTCATAACTTTTAAGTGTATTTTTATAATTTTAAGTGTGTTTTTATAACATTTAAGTGTATTTTATAATTTTTATAACTTTTAAGCGTATTTTTATATTCATTAAACTTAATATTTCAAAATATACTTTATTTGCTTTTCACACCATTGTAAATACACAGTTGCACTGCATTCTCAACGCGAACAAACTATAGAGAGTAGGTAATCTTCTAAATCCTACACGAGTAAAAGTTGTCATAGTCGTGTAAAGACATCTTCTAAAATTAAATATTCGGGACCTATTTCGAGATATTTTTTTTAATTCCAATCGGAGAATGTTGCAAGCTTAGAAAACTTACAATAAAAAATGGCGATTGTGTTTTTTATATTCTTGCAAACTATCAATTTAATAACTTTCTATATTTGACGGGCCGACGTTTGACCACTATCTCCCCTAATGGTAAGCGATGATGCAGTCTACGATGGAGCACGTCGTCCCATAAGCAACCTATTCACTCGGGCTTTGAAGACACCAACTGAATATCCGAAACTATAGTTCCTTTTTCCGCATTTAAGATTTTTTTCACGACATTATGAAAGTAAGGATGACACCTAAAAGGGCTCCCTACTGTTTCATACACATTTATTGTAGTGTAAACCATTTGAATTACAAAGTTAACGCAATGCGCGCACAATTTCATCTCTGTGGCTTGCTTAGTACAATGTGCGAAGTGAATTGTTCGGAGTTTAGAAAGATTATGGAATTGGTTGCAGATGTGATTGTTTAATTTGAGGTTTTTACCTACCTGGGGGCAAAATGATGTACTAGGTATGTATAGATGTAAATATTCAACAATTGACTAACGAACAATTATGAATTACTCACGTAAATATACTGAGAAAAACTTTACCTATTACAGCAACGAAACAACTCCTGTACCGTAAAACAAGATATAGGTACGCAAACAAACATCAACTACAAATCCTCACAGAGTAACACACATGTATCCTACCTACTTCCACATCTACAAAAGCCCCTATACTTAAAAATTACGCCATAACAAAAGTATCTACATATTATGACGTGTGCACTCAAGTGGGCATCAATTGTGCCCGCCGGGGCCCGATTGTGCCCGTTTGCGCCCAAATGGGCGAATTGTACTCGACCACATGTACAATATCTTATTGAATTTGTTATTTGAAGATGTTTTTTTTCAACACTTGAATATGTGAGTACGTATTCAGTGTAGCTTCTGTATTTAATGTGGATATAATAATGGGACAAGTTTTATAATGATTTGTGTTTGGTGTTATTTTGATTTCACTTTTTTTCACTTGGTTGATTTACCTACAATAAAATTGCGATGTCTGTATTAGACTCATGCAATATTTTATCAATAGGTAGTTTACAAAAAATTGTCGTATTTGCCAGTGGATACAGGTCGATATCAATTACTGATTAAATGAGTCTCAAAAACATTGGGAAAGGCCTATCTTCAGCAGTGGATATCTTGGGGCTATTTCAGCCTGATATCTCAAAATCAATTAGGGGTTGGGTAAAGTAGTATTCAGGTTAATTTTATTTATCAATAAGTAAAGAAAAACGTGATGATTAATAAGCTCACACCAATAGGGTGTGACATGGGACTCATAAAATTAATAGTGGAACTGAAAAGTGGGTGTTACATTGTACTGTAGCATTGAGTGAGTTCCGTAATTTGCACCTCTGCCTATCCCTTCGAGGACAAACCGAGTGATGTTATGTTATGTAATGTCAAAATCTTTAGGAAAAAAACGATATCAAATAAATAAGTACAATTTTGTATGTAAAACAAGTATTTTTCAACAAATATATTGAATTTATTGTCAGCAAATTGTTTTCCGAAAGTCCCTTGAAGGGATGTTTATTAGATTTACCGAAGGGCCGACATCCCTTCTTTTATAATCCATATATTGTGTTCTATGTAAAGACATGGTGAGATTGATTTTTCGATATCTCTATGTGAACCTATGTACATCGACATATATAATAATATTATATCTCCTCTGAATAAGTTATTTATAGACATGTAAAGGGAAAACTTTTTTTACTAGTTAATTAATTGGTTAAGCTACTATTGAACACGAAGTGCCAAGTTAGGCACATATTTCCTATACTTACGAAGTTCTAAGTTAAAAAAAATATCTCCTTAATAAGTATCGCATAAATACCGTAGCATTATTAACTAAAATCCTACTTGATTATTTAATTCCTAGTTACTAAGGAGGTACGCGTAGGATGACAACTCTGAAGGAATACATGTTATCATAGTCATTTATGTGACCTTGCGTAGCAATACGCTACAGCGAAGCTACGCCGTAGCCGATCGTAGCAGTTAATACAACATTGTTTAAATATTGGCGCCAATTATAGTTTGCACCTATATATTAAAAAAAAGGATATAATCACGTCTCACCTTTTTTTCTTGCGATCAATTCAGTCTAATAAAAAAAAACAAGTGCATAACTAATAAAACCGACTTGAAAATGGAATAAAGATATTAAAATCCAATTTATTATTCAAATGAGTTGAACGGAATGATTAAGTGCAAGCCACCTAGTGTCTGCTGACACTCCCTACAAATATTACATTCAAAATTAAGAGTCCTGTGCACGTCTAGATGAATTAAACGAATCTTACTTACCCCCTTATTCACTCAGGCAAAAACCAGACAAAAATAAACCCTACCAACAAAACTTTAAAGTATAAATTTCCACGACAAAAACACTGACAATGGGTGTACGTTTGATCGCGGTATTATCCTCACAATAGTGTTCCGCATTGAAGCTACGTTGACAAATTGTTGTCGGTGGATTTTCAACTTTATTGGTGTTTGAATATGGTTGTTTTTGACAGTGGTTGGGTGATAATATCGCTGCGGGGGTCGAAAAATCCAGCCCTTGATAGTGACGCCCCGTGAAGTAAGCTATGATCTGTTCGTATGCTGTAATGTCGCTGGCAAACATTTTAAATTTGGTATTGTTTGAAAATACTGGCTGACATTTTTTGAAGTAAGTATCTGAGTCAGAAAAGAAATTGCTTTTTTTAATGGTTGATTGGCAATCACGATTAATTTGATATGAATTTTTATTTCTTTAATTTCTAAACTCTATCTAAAAACTGGGGAAATCTTAAGAATATGTTTATCACACCAGCAGCTGTAGCCAAATACCATTTAGCGCTTGTCTACATGTAGAATAGAAAACCAAATTACTTATATGGAATTGACGTAAATTTTGACACAATTGGCAGTGTCATCCCCGTACATTTTGATTTCTACTCTCTCTGTAGACCAGCGCTAAAGAGGCGTTTGGCTAAAGGCCATGATAATATAACTACAGTAAAATTATTAGGTAATACTTTCTATGATTACAGCTTATTCGTATATAGCACAATCATTTTTTTGCCATGATGGCTTTACTTTCTAATAGGTACTACGAATACACTTTTAAAACATGAGCATTTCTCGTTATACTAATAGTACCTAATATAAGAAAAATACCTTATTAAACAACGTCACTGTACTTACACAGCTAAAGGTGATATCAGACGGTTCATTTTTGTCTTTCAATCGGCATCTTTCACTCAAATTGATACGACTGAACATGACAATGTCACAAAAGTGCAGAATGCATTCATTAGTGAAGCGCTCCAACGATGTTGGATTTTGGCTGTCGACATCATGAACAGAAAATGAACTGTCTGCATACAGAGTAAACATTCACTCAGATTTGATTAGATGCTCACAAATTAAACTACTTCCAAGACGCATGATATTACTCGATGATATTATACGCGTGTATATGCGCGCTTGCTTGTGTTTCGCCGTGTGAGTGAGTTTACGGGAGGCCCAATTACTCCTCCATCCCTTTCCCAATCCCTGATTCCCCAACAATCCTCAAACTCCTATTCCCAAAAGGCTGGTAACGCACTTGTAACGCCTCCGTGGTTCCAGCTGTACATGGGCGTCGCCGATTGCTTAACATTAGGTGATCCGTCTGCTCGATTACCGGATTATCCCAAAAAAAAAAAATTAATGAATGTCCATGTCATTGTCATTTCACTAAAGTCGTCTAAACATGGAATGAAAGATAAATGAAACATTCACTCAAGTGTCGGATATCACCTTTTTAACAAGCAGAAACAATCACAACCTACTTATACAAAGCAGCAACCAACACAAAACCAGACACTCCAAAAACTTCCGAATTCCAAACTTGCACAGCAACACAGATTAGTGCCTATGAATAGAAGTAATGAAATAAATATTATGCCGGTGGGGCAAATTGTGACGGATGGACGAACAAACCCTCAATTTGACGCTGCCCAGCCTTTTCGCAAAACACCCGATTGTGTACAATTAAGTAGCGTGAATTATTTGAACGTATATTGGTCGGAAAGTTTTACAGCTACTACCGGTAGTCTTTAGCTAAGCTTTGTCATGTGTTGGGGTTCGTTTTGTATAATGTGGTTTTTGAGAGAATGTAAATGATAGTTAGGTTTTTTTTTATAAAAAAAGATACAGATGTTTTATTTTTTACCCGACTGTAAGAAGGCTGTTGTTTTTAAACAGTAGTGTTGTAGTTATGGTAGAAATTATTAATACCAAAATAACATCACGTCAACATCATTTTATCTCCGAAGAGGTAGACATTACGGTACTGAATGCCACAATGTAACACCCACTTTTTCACTGTTTTATGTTATGAGTCCCATGTAATAAAAAGTCTACTGCCTTATACCGGGCACAATCCCAGACTCCGTGCTACCACTGATATATTTTTTAAAACCTAGTAATACTATGCCTGACCCGGGAATCGAACCCGAGAGACCTTGCCCAACAGTCGTACTTACAACCATATAACCATAGTTCGCAGTAAAATATTTCAAATCCAGTCTGTGGTTGCAAAGTGGTTCATAATGATCAAGATTTTTAATATAGGTAAACACCACAGGTTGTATTCAATATAACGGAGTTTGGGAAAGTGTTGGGCTGCCCTTTGGGGAATAGAAGGCGGGATGTTGATAATATTTACCGAATAAAAATGGCTCCCCCATATTACAGCTCAACCCTAAACCGTCATTTAAATCTTATTTGTAGTTTTTAGTTTACAAAGTCAATAGTTTAGCAGTTTTTAGGGACGTCGAATTGCAATTAGAGTAATCCTGTGAGAATTGCACTTGTGTTCAGATTATTATGGGGTTAAGTGAAATCTTGTCGCTTTTAAAATGTGCTAAGTATTTAGTAAAATGTCGTGTGACATAATGTCGAGTTTTTTTCCGAAGGTTTTCGTACAGTGTGTATATTTCAATGGGAACTTTCACCTTTCAGCACAAGTTATATTAAGGTGTGAAAATTGCCCATGTATGCGGTTTATTTGAAATGAAAGCTTTCTTTCTTTCATCTTTATCTATCTTTATCTATTTTTTTCGTCTTTCATTTCTTTCATCGTTATCTATACATATCATAAAATCGTATAAAAATGAAAACTATACTTCGAATATTTTTTTCAAAAATGCTTTGGGTGGGATCTACAGTCGATACCGAAACCAAAAATATGGTGTTTAGATTTTTTGTATGTTTGTCTGTATGTATGACCGGCGTAGTGTGTGTGACACCTTGCCCTATAAGTAGGTAAGTAGTGTAAGTTATAAGACACTCAATTAAAGTTATTCATACAAGTAACACGTCTCCCTCATTGCTCCACATTGCACTGGGATGAACTCAAAACTGCTGAATGGAATTGCTTCATGCATGAATACTAACAGGTCGGGTCAACATACATGCTGCATATTACCATGCTTTCAACTACAGGAGAGGAGTAGTGAATCACTATACCACGCGGATGAAGTCGCGGGCTCAGCTAGTATGTTAGTAAACCTATTGTCATATACTGGACACATTTCCAGGTTTTCCAATTATTCTTGAAACCTCAAGTTCAATATTTTTTTTTTTATACGTTGCCCCACACTAGGATTTTTCCTGTGCCGTGGTGCGTTTACAAACATACAAATTCACATACACATGACACCAGACCCGGAACAACAATTTTGGATCACACAAAGTGTTGTTCCGTGCGGCAATCGAACCCGCGACACGTTGCACGGCAGCTGGTTGCCCAGCCACCGCACCAACCGTGCAGTCTTTTATATACATATACAGTATAATGATTTAACTTACACATATACATGAAGAATAATACCCAAGATTGCCTAGTGTTGCAGTTACAACAACTAGAACGATGCAGTATTGTAAATAAAAAAAAAATATCCCCTGAATATTTTATAACATCTAAAAATCAAACTCCGGTACTCGTATCCTCTATAATCCAGCTTCAGAAAGCTATGCAGTGTTACCCGGGGTTCGGCATCTGTTTGCGATACCGCTTACAACGTCAGTTGGGAGATTCTCATGGAGATGGAAGCTCAACAAACAAACGGACACTTATTTAACTTGCTTCTACTATATTATGCAACTATTCTCATGTTAGCGTTTCGGGAACTTTGTCTTGAAGTGTTTTATGTAGACGTTTTGCTTTGTGATCGTGATTTGTTTTGGAATTGCTGATGATTCGTGGGCAACTGTGACTATATTCTCCGAGTCCAGTCCAAATATCGAAATTAAACATATTTAGCCCATATATCATAAACAACAAAACTATGTAACTAGAGAAATGTATTGTGAACTTGATTGAAAAAGAGTAACCTACGTAGTTTCTTGCTCGTTCTTCTCCATAGGAATCTACACCTTGGAATGAGCAAATAGCTTCACTTTTAATTTTTTTTGTTGACGTTCAAAAGTGCCTTTCTGGCCTAATTGAAATAAATGATTTTGACTTTGACTTTGACTATCCCCCAAGCGGTCACCGGTGACCGCTCTCCACTAACTGCATTATAGACCTTATTTTCAATGTTTAGGGACTACTTTTGTATGATCAAATTTAGGGCATGGATTTCAACGGGTTAGTCCGTCACTTAGGTAATGAACAAATATTAAACACGTATTTTTTATTTTGTCATCTAGAAAGACAATAGGTACTTAGATATAATGAATCAAAGTTTCTACGTATAAAACGTGACGTAGAAGTGACGTCACGCGATTTTTCAAATCAATACATTGTCGAAACTATTTGTTATTGTGAGAAAATAAAAAATAGGTGTCTAATGTTTTAAAATATTCTACCAGACGGACATCTACCCTATTACTAAGCAAGCATTTCAGTTCAAAATAGGACAAAGTGTCGACAGTTTTGAATTTATCCATCCTAAATTGAACCTGGCATTGAACTCAGTCAAATCAAGAGGTTGAAACTATTAGATTATTCTCGTTTACAAGTAACTGGTGAAAAATGTGTCATCACATTATTTTGTGTCCCTTTTCTTCGCCTTTTGAGATTAGCTATATCTATACCTATAGCTAATTTCATGGGCCTGCGGACGGCGACTGACGGGTGACTCGCCGCCCGACCAGAACCAGGCCCGAGCGTACGGCGCGCGCTCAAGGAGCTATCAGACCACCACAGATGGGGCCCAACAGGGCTGACGTCGATACGGAGCCGCGGAAGACTTAACGGGTTGCCGGGGCTCCGGCTCGAAGTGCAGGAGTAGGAACGGGGTGGTTTTTGGTCAGTAAGAGTCTGACACTCCCTCTCGCCTCACCCGGGCGGCAGAAGTCATTGGATGATTTTCCAACCTCAAAAAAAAGGTATCGCTAATTTAGACATAAATCGATACTTGCTAAAAACTTTTACTCTTTAACGGCTGAACCGACCCATGTAAGCTAACCTCTAGACCACCTCACGAGGGTACTACGGATACCCAGCTAGGTGCCAGCTCTAGGTGCGAATGCGAACGATGACTGACTTAATCTCACTTAGGTCGTGCTTAGCACTCACTCCAGACGTATCATCGCTCCGAGCCACTATTTTTGTTCGTGTACGTGGAATAGGGATGGGTATTGCTGCGTTTTAATGGGTAGTAATAAAAGCTCTGACAAGAAAAGAAGAATTGTCCTAACTGAAAATATTAAATCTACTGCCTAAAATACTAACTTTCAGACTACTTTACATGACTGTTTATTGCTGCAATACTAACCTAACCTAAAACTTCTGTTGTCGGTAACTTAGTAATTTTGTCGGAGGTTCAATAATCTATTCGGAAGAATCGAAGAAGAAATCGAAGATCCATTTTTATAGACGGCCACAGATCGCTGGAGGTTAATTTGTTTTTCGGAACCATTCTTATTTTACCTTTTTAATTGTAATAGTGGTTTTATTTTGTAAACATTTTTGGTTTTGATATTTTGTGAAGATAAACTTGTTCAAGCGACGAGTTGATGACGACCGCACGAGCTCAGTACAGTGCTCAGTAATAGAGTGCATCGACTTCAAATGAGTTAATAATTAAGAAAGTTAATAAAAAAGTTAATTGAAAGCACCCAATATCTGAATATTTCCCAGCACGTTGCCATCACTGGCGCACCGGTTCGTACACGGGCTCATGGCGAAGGAACGGTTTATTTGCGCATATATTGTGTGGACACAATACTTCAGCGGGATCATGTCACGACTGTACTAGAACACTTTTATTTACTTGAATACATAGGTATTCTGTATGTAAGTAAACGTGTGTCGGGTAGCGAGGGGATTTGTGTGTTATATGTATGTGTGTGTGATATGAATAAAGACAATAATATGTCTTTATCTTAGAAAGGTTTTATCCACTACATAGTATAAAACAAAGTTGCTATCCCCCGTCTGTCTGTCCCTATGTATGCTTATGTCTTTAAAACTACGTAACGGATTTTGATGCGGCTTTTTTTTATAGATAGAGTTATTCTTAAGGAAGTTTTATATACATAATACATGCATATTGCACCCGTGCGAAGCCGCTGCGGGTCGCTAGTATACATATATTTTTTTTTTATAAAAATCTTTGCCCCACACTAGGGTTTTCTTCTGTGTCGTGGGTGCGATTATAAATATACAAGTTTACATACACATGACACCCAGACCAATCTGTGGATCACACAAAGAGTTGTTCCGTGTGGGAATCGAACCCGCAGCACTTTGCGCGGCAGCCAGTTGCCCATTCACCGCGCCAACCGTGCATTCATCTATTGTATAAATGTACCTATTCTACTTTGAGTTTCCCATACACTCTAGTTAGGATATGAGATATTCTTTACAACAAAGGATTTTTACATTTTCACTACATAGTATAAAACAAAGTTGCTACCCGCTGTCTGTCTGTCCCTATGTATGCTTCGATCTTTGAAACTACGCGACGGATTTTGATACGGTTTTTTTTAATAGATAGAGTGATTCTTAAGGAAAGTGTATATGTATAATACATGCATATTGCACCCGTGCGAAGCTGGGGCGGGTCGCTAGTATACATATATATTTTTTTTATAAAAATCTCTGCCCCACACTAGGATTTTCTTCTGTGTCGTGGGTGCGATTATAAACATACACGTTTACATACACGTGACACACAGACCCGGAACAACAATCTGTGGATCACACAAAGCGTTGTTCCGTGTGGGAATCGAACCCGCAGCACTTTGCGCGGCATACACCCGAATACTGAAAGGTTACTCAATTTTGAGATGTACTTAAATATCGTGCTTTCTCTTTCATTTTACAAAGAATTTGTAGAGACAGAACTATACTTAATCGCGACTTAAATTTGAGTAGCCTTTCAGTATTCGGGCATAATTTCTGGATTCAAGTAAAACTATCTCACAAAACTTAATAACAAATCAATTTGTCCGAACACGCGATGAACATCACAACAAACATCACTTAATGTCTAGTTCAGACGCAATAAGTGTTTGCGATTGATAAAAAGGCGTCGATTGATTACGTCGACACGTGTCTAACGGGCGACGAGGGACGTGTGACAGCGGGATGTAGGGACATCAAAAGTGTCGATTACTTGTTATTTCACACTACAACGAATGCCAAAGTGTTGTGCTAATTGTGGAATGTAATTTTAGTTAAGATGGAGTAAGGGGTTGTGTTTTGTTTTTCGTTTGTGTGAATCGTTGTTTGTAGAATAAATGCTTGTGTTGTTTTGCTATAGGTAAATATAAAACGATCAAAGAATTTATAATTATAATTTATTTACAAATGTAATGTTATTCTTTATAAATTGTATTAATATTATACACTTTGTGCTTATTAGATTATTAATCTAAGCGTAAAGATAGGAAAGCCTATTGACAAACATAAAATTGATGCTACTCATCAAAACCTTACTAAAGATTACAGCCCAGGACATTATTTAACACAATTGGGTACTTGTCAACTAGTCAAATTATTGAATTGAACAGAAATCTGTCGTTTTTGTTTGTTTTTTGTCGTTTGTTGTCGTTTCTAGATTTCTATGAATTTTGTACGAAATTGTGTATTCTGACGTCACGATTTTTTAACGTCTAACAGCTTACTTATTTCTCAAGAATTTGCTGAAAAAATACTAAAATTAAGTACGTCATAAAATCAATAATAATGAAAGTGTGATTATTTTTTTTATATTTTATTGTATTGCACAGTCGAAATAATTTATTGTTGATCAGGCAAAGTACCCAATTTCCTCAAATCACAATGTAATATACAAAGAGTCAATAGCCCACAAAATACAAATTACAACAAACAGTCTGATCGTTATTACAAGTACGTAATTAATTCGTCCCCGTGTCGCCGCGAGGGTGTTTGCTATTCGCACTGTCGCGCCGTCGCACTGTCGCACAGTCGCGTGTCTGAACCCGCCCTTATGCACGGCTTAAAGCGTGCAGTGACAATCCCGATTTATTTGCCAACTTCAAGGGGTGTTTGGTTATAGGTTTAGTTCAGGAACTATACAGTATGAGTGGGTTTTATTCGATGGCTGATAAGAGCTTAAAATGTGTTGGAGAGACTACTTGTGGTAGTCAATTTGTTTGTACTCGTATTGTCAATTTTTGTAGGTTGGCATTTGGTGGTAAACGATGAAGCAGCCGGTGCTGGAGCTCGTCTGCCTGCAACCAACTTACACACACAGGACATCCAGTTAAAATATATTATCTTGTGCTGATTTTGAAACCAAAGAGACTAAGTATTACCTTATGTACCAAAATTTTCAGTTTAGAGAATTTTTTTTTAACGGGGGAACCGTCGATATTGTTCTCCAGGCTTTAGGGTCAGACTCTTACTGACTAACAACCACCCCGTTTCTACTCCTGCACTTCGAGCCTGAGCCCCAGTAACCCTTTAAGTTCTCCGAGGCTCCGAATCGGCATCAGCCCTATTGGCCCATCCTTGTCAGTTTAAGAAAATAGCATAAACACTATAGAAAGAAGTAAGTATCAGCCTTTTTTTTGGGACAAGCCCGCCACAACCTCTCAAAACCTTACAACAACCATATGAAAACACCGGAACATTGAAGTCCGACGCGTCCCAGGGACATGAGTAACTGTCTTGGTTCCCGCAACGAAGTGAATCAAAAGATGTTATAAGAGGCGAAGAAAAACTATCAGCTTGATAAAAACTTACATACTTTTTTGTCATAAATCCCTAGGCATATCCGTAGGTAAAATAACGTAGTAGCCCGGTGGTTTAAAACGCCCGCTTCTCACGCATGAGGGTGCGAGTTCGTACCCTACCAACGGCAAATACCAATATGTCTTTTTCCGAGTTATATGTATGTACTTTCGAAGATTATCTAGACACCACTTACAAATAGTGCAGGGAGGAGACATAGGCTTATAATTTCTAATTATAAGTTCGAAATCACCAATCCGCATTGAGCAAGCATATGTAGACAGATATACAAATAACTTTTTTTTTAATCTCATTTATTGTAAGGGATTTTTGTATACATTCTGTGACGATGTCAATCCCATCGTGCTTCTACAATATACAAATAACTTATCAAAACAAAATAATGTATTAATTTATCCTTTAAATTACCGTTTATTCAGATTCATTTCACTTTAAATCGTTTATTGCGCAGGCAATTACGAAATGCTACGGCGTAGCACTGTGCTACGATAATCATTGCGTAATTATTTGAACTAATATTTAAGTGTGCTCTTGCAAATTATCCGTTACTTGAATTTGTGCCAATTACCTCTAGATAGTAGGCACACCAAAATAGCTCATTAATCCATGCTACTAAACATTCCATTTAAGTATTAAAGCAATATAGGTACACAATCTATTTTTTTTAACATTACCCCACAATACCTCTAGAATTTTCTCCAGTGTCGTGGGTGCGTTTACAAACATACAAGTTCACATACACATGACACCCAGATCCGAAACAACAATCTGTGGATCACACAAAGAGTTGTTCCAGGTCTGGATGTAAATAAAAATTAAGACTTTGACTGCCAATAAAAAACTGTTGAAGGTAAATCCTCCGCTAACGCCGGTCACCGGTGACCCCCATGGCGTTTAACGTGTTAATTGCTGTTCGTTAGTCTCGCTAAAACTCGAGAACGGCTGAACCGATTTGGATAATTTTGGTCTTGAAATGTTCGTGGAAGTGCAGGGAAGGTTTAGAAGGCGAGAAAAAAAAAAGAATTTTAATCAATACAAAGTTTGCTGGGTCAGCTAGTAATATTACAATTATCTTGCTATAGAAGTTAAGATTAAAGTTTTGGCCATACCTATCTTATCTTCACTCATTTACATAAAATAGTTCAAATTCGATTCTCAGTGGTATAAATAAAAATGGTTTAACGGTTATAGCATTAAGTAGTTAGTAATGAGTGAGACAGCGGACCGGCGACGGTGGCGCCACCAGTTGTAATAAGAGTTAACTCACCAATCATGAATATTATGCACCCTAGACCACGGTTTCCTGTTCATAGTGAGCTACTGGGTTGGTTAAAAACTTGGACTAGTGAAACGGCTTATAAAGGTAAAGAGAATTTGATGAATTTTCAAAACTTTTAATTCTCATTTTCTATCTATCCTTACACTACGGGGAGTGCTCTGGGGAATTGTTTGATCTGATACCTGCCGAGTCTTTTCACCATCGACCCTCACGATAGCATATGCATCCCCATCATATATATGGTTGGCAGGCCACAACTGTGCGCTTCTCTCGTAGCTTTCTGCCCTGCACAGCAAACCAGTGGAATGCTGTCTGTCGGCGGTATTTCTGATCCGATACGACCATCAGACCTTCAGACCATCAGACCAGACCAAGAAAAGAGCATATTCCTGTTTAAAAGACCGGCAACGGAACAAACTCCTCTGGTATTGCGGATGTCCATGGGCGGCGCTCATCGCTTACCATCAGGTAGTCCATCTGCTTGATTGCCTCCTATTCTATTAAAATCACTGAATTAACTGTGATCCCTATACTGCTTGCCAAGTAAATTTATGAATGTGGCTAATCTCTCGTATGGAGGCCCAGCTAATGAAGACGTTCTTACATTTGGATACTGATATTTTTACTAGTTGTAGTCTGAGATCCTAATAAGTCAATAATGCCCGAATACTGAAACGTTACTCAATTTTAAGTCGCGCTTAAGCATAGTTTTGTCTCTACAAATTCTTTGTAAAATGACAGAGACAGCACGATATTTAAGCCCGACTTAAAATTGAGTAACGTTTCAGTATTCCGGCATAAGTCTACCCAGTAAGACAAACCAGATGAAATTGCAAAGTCGAAGCTATGATACAAGGTCTCATGCAATGGGACTTACCGTATTTTGCTCACGTGATGGTGCTAGTGTGAACCTGTGCAGTACGGTGCACGACATCGCCGCAATCGCGTAAGCTGCTCATGAGAAAGAACCCCCCTGTGGTTCGAAACTAGTAGAGCTTTCCTCAGTATTTTCAGATGAGTAACCCGCGATTTTTAGTTAATTTAATATCTCTCACGATAGCTATTATAAAAACATGAACCTATTATAAAAACATTCTTCGTCATAATAAGCTAGTGTTTCGCCATTAGACGTTCAATATTCGACAGCTGCTGTGTTACAAAAATACTTCTTTCTATATTTGCTAACTATAGCATTATATTCATCAGCCTCATCAGCTGGAATATATTTATCACAAACAATAGTTCAACAGGACGTTCCCCTTTGTTCATTTCTATACGAAAGTCCAAATTGCCAAGTCCCACAGTCTGAACACAGATACAAAGAAAGAACTGACTGAATCTGTCAGCTTTTTAATAATTGAAATATTTATAATTGCGCGCCGGCTTACCGTCTATTGCGTGGCTATGAAAAATAAAGTGTCGTTTAAAGCTATTATTGGTTTTCCTTTGCATTTCTGTCTTACGTCTAATGTAGACGGGCAACTTTTTGTGTTTGGTTCCGGCGATTAGTTGCTTGTGTGATTTTTTATTGTGTTGTAGCGTTTTTCGGGAGCGTTCCGTTTACACCCTGTATATATATGCGTATAACAATACTTGTATTTCGATATTATTATTTCAGGTAAGTAGTAGATTTTGGTAAAGAACCAGTTGTACGATTATTTGTTTTAGGATTTTCGATTGGAATTATTTGAATGTGGAACGTAAGAGGTAGGTATCATGTATTGTACTACGCTATGGTTGGGATTATATCTTACTGAGGACCTTCAATAGCCAGTAATGATGACTATCGTCATGTCATTACTACGCAATTTTTTACATTTTTTTTAAATATTGAAAAGGAGGTTTTAATGGAGAAAATCCTAGTGTAGGGCACTAGGATTTTTCCTGTGGTGTGCCATGCGTACCAACATACAAGTTCACATACACATGACACCCAGACCCGAAACAACAATTTGTGGATCACACAAATAGTTGGTCCATACGGGATCGAACCCGCCACACGTTGCGCGACAGTCTAGCGTCAATATAGTGACGGAGCAACAAGTCGCCGACTTAAAGTACCTCGTCTGTTCAGGGTCTTAATGAAGTGTTGGTCGACTTTATAGGATTTCTTTCTTTAGTTATATTTGTGAGTGAATTTGTTGTGTGTTCGTGTTCAAAGTTATTCAATCATGAGTTCATAGATGATATAGACTTACGAAGTATTCTTTTTATTGGTTTTTAATAGCTGTTGGAAGCAAAAAACGAACCTATACTATACCTCTACATAGTTATTACTTAAAGCAGTATGTTTAAAAAAGTTATACATTAAACTATCTATACTAATATTAGAAAGAGGAAAGATTTGTACCTATTTTTGTATGTTTGTAATGAATAGGCTCAAAAAGTACTGGGCCGATTTAAAAAATGCTTTCACCAATAGAATGCTACATTCTTCCAATTTGACGTAGGCTACATTTCATTTTGAAATAAATTAGGGATCCTTGGTAAAATTTGAACAATGTAACTGAAGGTGTACAAAAATGAGTATTAAAATGTCTTTCGTCGAATGCGCTGCCGAAACTATTAGCGATAGAACAAAATAATGTACAACAATATTGAAGAACATCATATTGTCTACAAAAAACTTCGCGGTAGCATATGTCCAACTATTGTAGTTATGTCACTACAACAATCCAAATTTCCAAAAATACATAATTGTCTACCCCGTGCGAAGCCGGGACGGGCTGCTAGTAAATAATAAAATGAATTTCTGATAGTGAGTCTCACTAAAACTCGAGAACGTCTCAACCTTCTTCTCGAGGTCTTAAAAGTTCGTGGAAGTCCAGGGAAGGTTTAAAAGGTAAGACAAACACGGCGCTACGAAGTTTGCCGGGTCAGCTTACACATATTTATTTTAATTTCTGTTCCATTTTCTGTCACAAAACGAAACTACCTCTGTCAAATAAATATTGAACTTCAATCATGTCCAATTCAATAACTAAAACCTATGTTCCATACATTCCAAAATACCGTATCATTGTTTTGAAAACACCCCAATTTTAACGGCAAATTGAACCTCAATTATCACGACACCATCTTTATATTAGAGAGATCAATTCCCATTGCACGTGGCACTCTTCAAGCCCAATATTACATTTTTATTTGCTACAGCCCCTTTCAAAAGTTGTCAACATGTAACAACCCTGTGCCACCAAGTTACCCTTGCTTACAACTAAAAAACACGTCCCAAAATAGACCTTAAGCTAACTACATAAAGTTCTGAGTTATGCCAGTTTTATTGCCAAGCGAATTTGAACTTTATAGTCAAGAGTGAAAGGTAATGGTACTCGGTAAATAATAAGTTGGCATAGATGTCTGTTTTTCGTTTGCACAACGGATATTAGTATGCTAAAGTAAAGAACTATTTGCGCATGTACTTTGTGATGTTCCCATGGAAATCGTATTAGGATTTTGTTGTTTTTGAATTTCGAACGCGTTCGTATTTAAAGATTTTTTTTTAATCTATGAAGAAGATTTTATTGTGGTTTGTATTTCGAATGCTATTGTTTGTTTGTTGCTAGAGTATTCAACATTTAATAAAGAAATATTATTTTTTAAATTAATGATTCGTTTTTCAAATCTGAAATTACTTATTCGAAACAGTCTCAACTACCAAAGAATTTCTTCTAAATAATTTAAAGTAATATTCTTGAACAATATAAATTGTAATATTGGATTTTATCAACGCCAGATAAATTTTAAATGAGGAATAACTTTGATACGTTATTTGACAATTCTTCCACACTAAAAACTGTCAAATGTGAATTTTATTCTAACAGTTAATATTAATATTAACTGCAAATTGAAAAATCGGCACTAATACATACATATTAGAAACACGCCAATCCTAAGTTAAGCTATATCTTAATAAAAAAATCAAAATAAAAACACCAAAACTTAAAATGGCAACCGCAATTTTCCACAAAATTCCTTTAAAATAAACACGCTCCATTACAAAAAGAAAAGGACGCATAACGAAAAAAAAGGTTTTATTTCCTTTTTTTTTGAAAGAGCTCGGACGTCGCTTAATCAACGAAGTATTTCATTAAGACCTGATCCGATAGAGCGCCTGAAAGAAATAGAGCCTTCGAATTCTTCAGCGGCGCACTTTTGTTTTCAAGAATGTTCATTTTATAACTGCCGTTAGTCTTAAATGCTTCCTTTTGTTGTTTTTTTCTTTTTGGCTGAACGATCGATGGGTTTGTGTGTGTGTTTGATTGTAGAGGACGATGTCTAGTGTGTATGTGTGGGTGTGTGTATTTTTTGCGTTTGTTATTTGTGTACCTACATTCAATTAAGTTAGGTGGATTCACCTGAATGTGACTTAACGTATCTACGTAAATGTTATATTACATTTAGTGTTTACAACGAAAAAATATGTGCCTTCGATTTGCTACATAAGTACTGATGTAACAAATAATGTAATACTATGATGAACCATTACACACGATATTCATATTCATAGGAATATTCCTATGATACATATCATATGATAGGAATATAGATAGCTATATCTACTGTTGGCAACTTTAACTCAAGCTTGTAAGAATACAATATTAAAAAGAGAAATAAAGCATGCGAATCAACTTACATACGATAACAATTAATTTATTAAAAGTTATCAACACTAGATTACACAACTAACTACAGTAAACATAAAACATACAATTGAAGAGGAATCAGCCTAAATGAAACAAACAATTACAGGTAACTACAAAATTCACTGATGCAAATATGTGTAGTGTATATAAAAGAAAGTTCTTAATTACTATTTTACAACAAAAATGTTTTTATTTTAATTAAAAAAGTAAACGAAACAGTCCTGTCCATAACAGTATATAATATGCACCAGTAGGGTGGCAATGCGATGCAGTGTCGGCGGTATCGACCCGCTAAGTGATTTGTCCGCTTGCATGCATTATTGATGTGCACCGGGCCCATTTCGCAATTCACTCCTAACTGTATACACCCTGTATAGAATAGCCTGAACAGCCTGTATATAGGTTGGGTAAGGTTTTTTATTTTAAGGGTAAGTATTTTGATATATTTGAAGGAATAAGTATTCACGTCTATCTCTATGGACTTAAGTAAGTTTGAACCTCTTGTCTGTCAATATATGAGAATCAATAGAATCAATACATTGTGTCTTCGGAGTCGCGGAGAACCTAACGGGTAACCGGGGCTCCGGCTCGACGTGCAGGAGAAGGAATGGGGTGGTTTTTAGTCAGTAAGAGTCTGACACTCCCTCCCGCCTCACCCAGGCGGGAGCAGCCATTCGATGATTTTCCCCACTTAAAAAAAAATACATTGTGTCTCGCGTAGATTTGCGTTGAAAACTGCGACGAGTCATTTATTCATATTCATTTATTTGCATACCATAATGTGAATAAGGTGTTACAATAGGCTTAAAGCTAAGTTACATTTATGGACCCCGTGAGGGCACAGGAACACTTGATAAATAAAGTTAACATTTTTTAAAATAAAGTTAACATTTATCATCAAATATCTAATATCAAAATGTAACATATAACTAATCGAATTTAAATTAATGAATAAAAGTCATTTAGGGATAGGTACTATAGGTAGTTTCATCCTTTAAAATTTTCAGTGATAAGCCAAGCTTTTTCTTGAGGGGGGAAATTATCCAATGACTTCTCTTGCCTTGGGTTAGGCGATAGAGAGTGTCAGACCTACTGACTACCACTCCGTGCTGTGGCGATTATGGCAAACATTTAAATAACAATATTCCACTATTCTGTGTTTGACCATTGCAATATATGATAAGCTTCTAATCATAAAATGAGACATACCTATTTAACTAGTTATAGAGGTATATCTACGTAATATAGTTTTTATACTCAAAATTAGGGTTAATTAACATGAATTTGGGTCCTGATATCGCTTGAAACTAGTCGAGAAGCTTTCCGAGAGTATTTGGGATAAACTCACGGGTTACTCACGTGAATATACTGAGAAAAGCTTACTAGTTTCGAACCACAGAGGGGTTCTTCCTCATATTCACTATATTCACATGAGTAACCCGACTTTCAGTTAATTTAGTACATACGTCTCCTGATATACAGTTATTATAAAAAAAGGATAAATTTAAGAAGTATCTAAGTAAGTATTAAAAATTCTCGCTCTCTCATTAATTCACCTAAAGAATAGCTACACAACATCAAAGGCTCATAGTATAATGTACCTATAATAAAAAAAATCGCTTAATTACATGCAAATAAATTAGTAGTGGTAACTTGAGCGGTGAATTATTCATTATCCATTTAATTTGCAACCCAAATTCACGCCTCTAATAAATTGCTTTTAACGTCCTATTTTCTGAAGTATAGGGGATGCTTTTAAATTCAGTTTGGAGTGTTATAAGTGTATAATTAGGTATCAAAATGTAATAAGTAATACACAGATAGGAGTATTGCTCGTAGGCCGAGTGTCTCGGGTTCGATTCCCGGGTCGGGCATAGTATTACTGGGTTTTTTTTAATTTTCAGTAGTAGCACGGAGTTTGGAATTGTGCCCGGTATATGGCAATAGGCTCACCCCCTATTACATGGGACTCATAACATAAATAGTGAAAAGTGGGTGTTACATTGTAGAGGCATAATGTGCACCTACCTACCCTTACTGTATGCCTACCCCTTCGGGGATAGGAGCAAAGAAACGGAGTCACTAGCTTTTTTATTCATTTTATTACACCCTCTTTAACTTTTAAAAAATATTCCTTTTACAAAAAATGATATCATTTTAAAAGGAACTAAATTGCCGTTCATACGCCGTACGTTACCAATTAATAAAATAATTGTATCAGAGAATATTTATCAAGAAATTAAAAAGAGAAAGCGCTAGTGGCTTCGTTTTTTCTGCACTCAACTGTACTTCATAGTATTTTTGCCTTTGAACAAAATGGCCTCGTTGATTATGTTCTAGAACAGGGCTATCCAAACAAACGTTATTTTATTTAAATACTAGCTGACCCGGCAAACTTCGTACCGCCTAAAAAATATTTTTCTCACCTTTTAAACCTGCCCTGCACTTCCACGAACATATCAAGACCAAAATTAGCCAAATCGGTCCAGCCGTTTTCAAGTTTTAGCGAGACTAACGAACGGCAATTCATTTTTATTTATATAGATAGATAGATAGATATCCCCAATAACTCTAACAAATGTACTAGGCAAATATGAAACATAGCAATATAGTTATCGATGTGTGTCTTCAAAGCCACATCGGCCCAATTGTGCACATAGTTTAAATCTAAAATAACTGGAAAACAATAATAAAACTACAGTTACTATAAAATACAAGATGGCAGTGAATAGGTTTTTAAGGGTTGGTAAGACGAATGAAATGCCCCAAGTGTTGCAGGCGTACATAGGCCACGGTAACCGCTTACCATCAAGGGGGCCGTGTGCTTTTTTGCCACCGTCGTGGTATAAAAAAAATACAGCTTATGCTAGTGCAATGGGTACTTGACAACTAGTCAAATTCAATATTTTTTTCGAGCGCGCGACAGTTTACTATGAATTTTGTACGAGGTTGTGAATTGTGACGTCACGTTCTTTTAGCGTCGTACATTATACTTATTTTTTTTTTAAATGCTGGAAAAATACTAAAATTAAGTTGGTCATAGAAACAATTAATGAAAGTGTGATTATTTTTAAATATTTTATTGTATTGAACAGTCGAAATAATATATTTGATTTTTTTTTATTATAATATTATAGATTAATTCTCCACGGACTCTAAGTCCGTGCCCTTGTCATACAATCTACAATCATTTTTTTATTATAATACCTCTACATCAATTTCTATAAAGTAAAGAGGGAACCTAGTTACACACTACAATTAACTACATCTATAATTATTACCAAAAGTATAAATTACACAATAACTAGGCACTATTTACTTATTTTTATTTCGAAGGCTTTATGGAATCAGCCCACCGACAAGATGGGAGAGCCGACCTGACCCAGCAGAAGGCACCCGTTCACGAGTATGACGTATGTGTCAGCAATTGGTCCAATATATTTTTGATTAAAGCTAGTATCCAATTCTCGTTTCCGTGAAATGAAAACCTAATTTATTATTATTAAAGACCAATTTCATCCCTATCTCTTCAGCTGTTGCAACGTGATTAAACAACGAACATACATACAAACTCACTCACAATATACCTAAGTAGCATTCAAAATAAATCCCCAATACATCTAACAAATGTACTAGGCAAACATGAAACATAGCAACATAGTTATCGATCGTTGAAGCCGCATTGTCTAGTGTCTTCAAAGCCACATCCGCCCAATTGTGCACATAGTTCAAGCGCAGTGCAACTCGGCGATTCAATTTGAATCGGAGACAAGGGTTGGGGGGGAGGGGGGAGGGGGACGACTGACGACGTCGCGTTGATGGCTAAATCGTGTTCGATTCGCACCTGCGATGTGTGACGGTTGATGCGATGCTCTACTTTGTTGATATGTATTTGTTTGTGTGGAGTTGAGTCTGTAGAGATAATAATACTTTTTAAATACCTTGTTGGAGTTTTAGTAATTCTTTGTGGGATAGGATTAGGTATCTTTCATGTTCGGTTTAGTTCTAATTAATTGGGATGATGATTGATGACAGAGTATGAAAATTAAAATTCTAATTAGTCCGTAAATTAGGTAATAAAAAATATTAGACTATTATTTTTTTTGTCATATAATAAAACAATACTTAGTTAAAACGAATCAAAGTTTAGGAGTGGGAACTAAAATGACATTTGTATGTATAAAATGTACACAGAAGTGACGTCACGCGACATTTCAAATCACTATATCGTTGAAAGTATTCGTTTCTGTAAGAAAATAAAAAAATACGTATCTAATGATTTAAAATAATCTACCAGACGGACATTAAAATAAAAATTAGGCATCTACCCTAACCTGTATTTTTATCTGTAGCATACTTAACTTCAGAAACGTTTCGTAGCATGCGTAACTTTACCTAAGTATTTGACGATTACGAAAGGTACGTAATTACGTTACGTTATTTACGGGTTTAAAACCTACCAACGGCAAATACCAATGTGACTTTGTCTGAGTTGTATGTACTTTTTCAAAGATTATTTAGACACCACTGACAAACGATGAAGGATACCATCGTGAGGAAACGTGAACTTATAATATCTAATTATAAGTTTGAAATCGCCAACTCCCAGTGAGCAAGTGTAGTGATTAATGCTCAAACCTTTTCTGTGTGAGAAGAGGCTTTGCTCAGCAGTAGGCACTTATAAGCTGTTAATGATGTTGATTATAGTATTTGATTGTTAAAATCAAAAAGTTATTTTATTGTATTTTAATGAGATGGTGTGCAAACGATCTAAATAACAATGCATGCTATATTACGTCGCGGAGAACCTAACGGATTACCGGGGTTCCGGCTCGACGTGCAGGAGAAGGAACGGGGTGGTTTTTAGTCAGTAAGAGTCTGACACTACCTCCCGCCTCACCCAGGCGGGAGTAGTCATTCGATGATGTTCCCCCATTAAAAAAGAAATGAATGCTATATTATAGTGTATACACCATATAAATAGTAGTATAGTATAGTGTAAATGTATATAGTAATATAGTATAAATGTTTTGTAGTAAGGTATACCTTACACACTACACAGAAAACATTTTTAAATCAAACCAAATTCCCAAATTCTCCCACTAAAATGATAGTAGAGCACTCTCCAAGCCGTTCACTTCATCCGATACTTACGACACGACACGAAGAACCGCAGTGTACGCCACGGTAAACTGTCACCTACTCCTGACGGCGAAGCTTAACCGAAGCACTCGCGGCCACAAGTTTTCACCATACAACTTCTCAACTTCCGAAGCGAATATCGAAAAGAACTTTCGCACTAGTACCGGGTCATCGGTTTAAATATAAAGTGGAATAAGTTTTAAAGTCAGTAATTAAGGTTCTTATTTCCTTGTTTAAATTTCGGAACGAACTTCTGTAGATTACCAGGTCACTCAAGTGGTTTACTATCAGTGTTAAGAATTAAGTTGGAATATAGGTTTTAAAGTTGGTAATTAAGGTTCTAATTTCTCTGCAATATTAGTGTTAAGTTTAAAAATAACATCTAAACTGCTCATGTTCTAATCAGTATTAAGAATAAAGTAGAAATATAGATTTTAAACTTGGTAATTAAGGTTCTAATTCCTCTGCGATAGGTAACGGTATTAAGTTTTGGAAAGAACCTCAATAGTACCAGGTCACTCATGAATGTTCGACAGCGTCAAGTATAAAGTAGAAAATTAAATGTAGCTTTTAAAGTTGCTACTTAAAGTTCTGATTCTCTGCAGAAGTGCTATAAAGTTTTGAACAATTACACTTAGGTTGCAATGCAATGCAAGGCTTGTTAGTGGATTTCGTGTTGATAATATGGTCTAAAATTCAATTGGATGTTAACTTCTGTAATTGTTGAAATAGGATGCATTTTTCACAGTTAATGAACTCATTCTATTTCTAAACCTTTCTTTTCTTAGGAATTAAACCAATACCCATGTTTATTTATTTATTTATACTTCGTATATAACATACGATGGCTGACTTAATGCGGGTGGCATTCTTACAGTCAACCATGGCGTGATGCAGAGATGTGCAACAGTAGGTGTAAAAAGTATTATAATTCAATTTATGTGACGTAGAATAAATTTATAATCTTTATCAATAAATCTATATCAATGTCATTTGAAGTCCCAATTAGTACCTAGTGTCAATTTAAAAGTCTGGCTCGGTTTTCCCCTAATTAGGTATGAGGAAAATTGAAAGTAGATATGATGGAAATCTCACATACTTATCATACATTTTACACTTTTTTTACTTCATTCAGAATCTTAGTCATATTATTTTAGGCACTTAAAATGCAGTAGCGGTGTAATATGACACGTCTCTATTAGATTAATTCATAGTCAGTATAAGATTTTTTGGTCAATCAGTTACACGTGGATTGGTACCTGTATCTTTTGTAGGTAGGTACATACATACCTAAATAGAAATTCGTACAGTTACTTCTTCTTTCCAACACATCCTCTGAAAACATTTTCGTACGCTTCCTTTTATTATTTCCGTAAATACGATCATACAAATTCTAATAAAAATATACATACATTTTCACAATGCGTGGAAAATATATCAAGGAAAATTACGTGTAACAACAAAATACCTCAAGAAGAAATAAAATAAGATAGAGCTTCGAGTAAAATTAAATTTCGTACCATATTATTTTCTTCGCAAAATTCATTATCCATTTACGGTTTCACAGGCAATTGTTTTAATCCGATAGCGGGAGCGGCCCAATGTGGAATGAAATAATTTAATAGCCCCCCTCCGAGTCCCCACTCGGATCCAAGATGGCGGCGGGGCGGGGCCGGGGGTGGGGCGTGCCGCCTCATTTGAATTTCGAACGCGAGCTTTCCGAACGTGTGTTCGGATGGGTTTTCGGCCAATTAATTCCTCGGTAATTCGTTTTCTGTGTGCATCGGGTGACGGGCTTATTGTTATTTAATAGCCGGTTTATACTGAAGGGTTAGGCTTGAAATGCTTTTTTATTTTTATTTTTGAATGCACACGTTTAGGGGTATGAATAATATCTGCTCTATTACACTCTTAATCTGTACAGCACAATATTTTCTTTACAAAAAAAATCGTCATAAATTCTAATACCTACCCAACAATTTTTTACACAAAAAACAAACTCTAAGCAGCTCACCTGCTAAAACACAAAACCCCATTCAGAAACACCAGAGAATATCAAATACAAAAAGCACTCTAACAAAACCTAATCCAGAATCAGTTCAGCATACAAATAGCAAATTTTTCTGAGCCTCATAATGCGTCCTGGCAAACAGTATTGTGAGAAGTTTCACAATATTATGTGGAGTGGTGTAATGCCGACACAAAGGCTCTCTCGGCTCGGTAAATAACGCTTTTGTTCTACGAAGCCAAATTTTGACAATCACTGGCTCACTCTCATATAGTTATACACACAGACTGGGTGCAAAGATTATATTGTAGATGTGATGTTGTTTTATTGGTGAATCTTTTTAGTGATAAAATGGTCGTATTAGTAGTGAGTAGATTCCATCATTGTCCTCATTGGGGTGGAAAGACGAAATTGAAAGCACTGGTGTTACTTAAACTATACTTTAATGATTTTTCTAAATGCGTTTGGATCTAGGATGATATCGGATCAATCGGATTGAAATTCGATAGCTTAAAGTTCTTTTCAAAGTTACAGTAATTAATGTTGATGTTGAAGCTAAATTGTGGATGAAGATTGAGGATACTGAGAATACTTACTTACAGAACAGAATACAATAGTTGGGTTCAACAATAATGTAACCAAAAATTGTATTGTGAACATGAATGAAAAAGAGTATCCTATGGAGTTGAGTTTGTTGCTCGTTCTTCTCCATAGGAATCTACACTTTGGAACGAGCAAATAGCTTCACTAGAGGACTGACCTATAGACTGACATTTTTTTTTTCTTATACTTAAATATTTTGTTGTTAACGTTCAAAAGTGCCTTCCTGGTCTAATTGAAATAAATGATTTTGACTTTTCTCGTTATTTCTACGCCACAAACGATTAGACTAAAATAATAAAAAAGGAGAAGACACTACACATACTTTTCACAAATTAGCTAGAAGATAAAATGAAAAATATCCGTCGTATCTACAAGTTTAAACCATCCGACATAATCTATGTCGGCTTCCCCTGTGTGAGTGGGAGGGTGGCGAGGGAGGCAGGAGCTCCCGCCCGGTTCAATGTTGACAATTGATGGATATCTCTTGTCTTGAAAAGGCAGGATTAATGCTCTGTCTCGGGAGTACAATAGTGGCGATTCCTGAAGGATTACGCACTTGAAAGCGTGAAGACGAGCTCCAAAGAATGAGGAATGTTGACCGATGATGCCGGCTCGAGTATTTTTTATGGTGACGATTCTTTGCAGTTGATTTTCTTTGTGGAAATTGTTTGAGAGGAGTTTTAGTTTGGTGGTGTTTGGGCTAAGGTTTTTGATAATTTTTGTACTGTTAAAGGAATATAGTCTTTATTTATACTGCATAATGTCGAACGGTTTAAATTTTAAATGAATTGATATCTTTTGCCAATGCAGTCTAACGTCCAATTTCAATAACCTATCTAACTGTACATTTGCTTAGGTACTAGAGATAGAATTTTGACACTTTTTGTATGATGCTCATGTCAAAATTCTATCCCTAGTAAGCAAATCTACAGATAGATAGGTTATTGAAACTGGCAGTAAGTAGCTAACAGTGTAGTATTAAAATTCTAAAGGTGACGCGTTTTACTAAAACTTTGTAAACGCAGGATTTCTTTTCCATCATAATTTTACTTCAAGTTACTTAGAGCGCTTTTACATTTGACGGGCATTTCACTAAATGTAGGTACTAAAGTCACGTCAACAGTGTCGTGAAATCACGGACTCAGTTCTTACCTCACCATTTTCCCTTGAAAGTTTCCTTTAACATCAAAAATTTCGAAGTCGCGGAGAACCTAACGGGTAACCGGGGCTCCGGCTCGACGTGCAGGAGAAGGAACGGGGTGGTTTTTAGTCAGTAAGAGTCTGACACTCCCTCCCGCCTCACCCAGGCGGGAGCAGTCATTCGATGATTTTCCCCCCTTCAAAAAAACATAAAATTCTACAGCCACTGCCTTCACGAACACAACTAACTAAAGAAATATCACACAATAATGTCTATAGCGAGTCAAACAACTTCAAAGGCTGCAAACAAAGACCCAAATCACGTTTGGTCCGATGACAAGCCAACATTATCGTTGACATCGTTTATTGCTATATATATACAAATATGTTGTCTAGTCTCGGCATTTGTCCCTACAGCAGTACATTATTGACTCGTCCAATAAGCGTGCGATGTCCGCGCGCCTTTTATCAGCCATCTGCTAAGGGAATGTGGAGAGGGATTCTGTTTGAATGGAAAGGAAATGGTGATTATTCTTCTTTCTAGGATGGTGATGGGTAGGCAGAGGTGCACACAGAAATAACACCCACTTTTCACTATTTATGTTATGAGTTCCATGTAATAGGGGGTGAGCCTATTGCAGACGGACATAAAAATAAAATTTAGGAAACTACCCTATTGTTATTTTTAATAATATTTCGGTGCGGGAGTCAATTGTTGGTACACGAACCTAATATTTAATTAGCTTCAATCACATTTATTTATGCACCTGGCCATACAAGTATGCATGATTAAGGTTGTTGCTTCTGGTCTTCTAATATAAGTAGCTGCAATAATATTCTAGAGCTAAAGTGCTAGAACCATCATCATCATATCAGCCATAGGACGTCCACTGCTGAACATAGGTCTCTCCCAATAACTTCTAGATAGGCTGATTGGATATTTTCAAAGTCAAAGTCAAAATCATTTATTTCAATTAGACCAGGAAGGCACTTTAGAACGTCAATAATATAAATTTAAAAGTGAAGCTATTTGCTCATTTTTAGGTGTAGATTCCTATGGAGAAGAACCAGCAAGAAATTCCATAGGTTACTTTTTTCCAATCAGGTTCACAATACAATTCTCTAGTTACACAGTTTTATTGTTTCGATTGTGCGAAAACGATGTAACACCAAAGTTTTACTTAAGTATACAGAATATTATATAATATAATATCCGTCTGCTCGTTTGCCTCCTATTTCATAAAAAAAGAATAATGTAGAAACTAGTCTAGAACAGAACAGAAATTAAGAGTGGGAGAGCCATGCTTCGGCACGAATGGGCCGGCTCGACCGGAGTGATACCACGGCCTCACAGAAAACCGACGTGAAGCAACGCTTGCGTTGTGTTTCGTCGTGGAAGTGAGGTTACCGGAGGCCAATTACCCTCCCCTTGTCCAATCTCTCCAATCCCTGAATCCTTAACGATCCTCAAACTCCTAATCCCCAAAAGGCCGGTAACGCACTTGTAACGTCTCTGGTGTTCCAGGTGTCCATGGGCGACGCCGATTGCTTACCGGCTTATGCCATGAAAAAAAACGGATCCCTGTCCATGCTAACCTACCCCAAAGGTCTCCTTATCCTGCAAATTCCGTCGCGTGATTAAATGAGCCGCCGGCCATCGCGATATTGCCGCCCGCGACATGCGCCAACGTGGATTGCCTCCCTACTTGGACCCACTACAATATGTACTGAACGTCTCCCCAGGAATCTTTGTTAGTGGTCAAATTGACAATATTTGTTGCTCATAACTATTTATATGGTGTTTTGCTTACGTTCATACCTACATATAACGTGTTGGGTATTTCTGTTTTTGCGTTTTGAGAAATTTTGCGTGGTGAGACGTTATTTTTTTTGTGTCTGCTTTTGTGAAGTGATTGAATTCTCTTTTTATCTAACTGTGGTGTTGCCTTCTTTTCATTTTTGTTTTTAGGGTAGATCGAACGCGTATAGAAGGCAACGTATTTGTAGAGATATTCGGCGTCAAAGAGTTTAGACCAGCTCTCTGAACACTGGCTTCCTGCATAGATAACTACCACCTTAAAGCCAGAAAGGAGGATTACAAGACCGTCAGTTAGTGATTACTGCAGTATTTTAAGTTTCTTTTACAAATAAGGACAGGACAAAATCATCATTTCATTTTCATGCCCCTTGGTTCTAGTAAAAACTGGAGGGATGGTAAAATAGTACAGCATTGTCTACATTTTACCTGTATAACAGCTACTATCTTCTGCTTATATGTACTCGATATTAAATTAAAACCTTCCAGAAAACTACTTATTGAAGTACCTAACTTCCTAATATTCATAGCAACTCCTCAATAAATCACATTTTCTCTGAAAATACGCAATCAAATCAACAAAACATAGAAGAAGTATTCCCAGCTATATCTCTCTAAGTATAACTCCGGTAGCCATTTGGCCGGACTTAGGGTCCGATGCTATTAACCCTCAAAATTCATTAGGTACGATCCCAATAGATTGCTTTGGGGAAAAACGTTTCTCCGGACGGCGTCGGCGGCAGTATAAATGTGTCAGGACGTAAATATCTTAAAGGGAGAGAAATTATTTTTTCGTTTTTGGTAGGAATGTGAATATATTTTGTTTTTATCCTGTTAGTATTGTACATACCTGTCGTAAATAAAATGGTAATGTTTTTTTGTACGATGATAATTTTTAATTTTATAGTTGGTGATAAGTATTTATTCCGAGTTATATGTACTCCCTAAGATTATAATAATAGACACCACTGACAAACAGTGAACGAAAATATCGTAATGAAACCTGGGCTTATAATTTCTAATTAACCAACTCACATTGAGTAACCGTTGTGATTAATTAGAAGTGGTGATTATTTAAAATGAAATAATAATAAATAATAAAATCTTTAATCATTATAAGAAACTAGCTTTTACCCGCGGCTTCGCTCGCGTCACAAAAGAATAAAAAGTAGCCTATGTGACATATACCAATACACACAGCGCCATCTATACCAATACTTTTCTTTTTCCTCGGGAATATCAATTTTTCCGGGTTAAAAAGTACCCTATTATTTAATCCGGACTTCTAACTTTACGTCTGCAAAAATTCAAAGCAATCGGTTGAGTAGTTACGGCGTGAAGGTGGAACAAACAAACAAACAAACAAACTCACTTTCAGATTTATAATATTAGTAAGGATATTAGTAAGGATAAGGAAGTAAGGATTGGTCATAGTACAGATAAACATCTTAATTTATAATCAGAGATCACACTAGGTTTGAATGTCTGTACTAGCAAGAATATCCTGTATCACAGGCGAGAGGAGCACTCACAATAATACTAATTCTAGGACAAGTTATTTATATAAACAAATTCCTTAACATAAGTAGTCGATCAAAAGTAAAGTAAAGTTGATTTCCTCAAACCTTATCCATGTGAGATGAGGTCTTTGGTCAGCAGTGGCCATTTATAGGCTTTTGATATGTGTGTCATAAGTATTTGATTTAGCCTTGATACTACCACATCATATCGTAGCCCTTAGCTTGAATAACGTTAGACGTTGATTTAGTTTGACTATGACCATTTGTAAAGTCAAAGTCAAAGTCAAAGATCTTTATTGTGAGACAGCGGTTACAAAGGTTGTTCTAAAGGTTGTTGTGATCTGGCACTGCTCCACCATGTTAGGCATACAATAGTTGGTGACAAAGTATATAAATTGCAGTAGCTATACATTATAATATTAAATACTGATTGAATGATGAAACTTGTATTAATTTCATTTTGCATCAAAACATAAAATGGCGCTTCAACTGTTAACGAATCTGTCAGACAAAAATTCATGCAGTGTATAATATGGTCTATTTACCAGGAAGTCAAACATTTTTTTCTTAAAATAGTCTACCCTTCAATTTCCCTCATTTGTCTAGGAAGCTTATTATAAATTCTTGAAGACATTCCGAAGAAACTTTTAGAAAGCAGAGCTGTTTTTGAGGATAAATTCGTTATTTTGGCGGCATGTCGGTGGGAATGAATAAAACAAGAAAAAAATGTAACAAGAGTCTTAGTGTTAGCGTCACGATTTTAAGTAAGATATGGCGTAATGGCGTACCGATACGCTTACTGGTGAAAGAGGTTATATCTACCATAAGCTTCCACCTCCTTTTCATTTTAACAACAATATACACTCCACGAGTTCCAAAAGTATTTGTGTTTATGCTTTTAACTGACGAAGCGCCCGTCGGCAGCTTGTCCTATGAGAACAAATATCGGTACCTACGGAAAATTTTGGACTAAAATATGGATGCTGAGAAAAATCAAAAGAAATAATTTAAATAAGTATACAAAAATGATGAATTAAATAAAGAACGAGATTTGGATATAGGCTCTTGGTCGGTATTAGGAAAATATGTGGCACTTACTTTTTTGTCAATAAGGTTTGAAATCCAAGACTAAATACAAAGGTGCTACTTAAGTAGGCAGTCAGTTTATCAAACTATCATACCCATACAAGAAACAAGTTCCGATAGGTACTTTAAAGCCAATTTGAGGTTCACATTAAAATACTATGACCTACAGTACAATACAAACGAAAACCATCACTCCTACCCTAATAAATAAGGTCATTTTCCAAAAAATACTCAGGAAAAGCCACTATCTTTTAACTCCAAAGAGGATTGTAAAGCTACAAACATATAATGCGATATAATATAGTGAATAGCTCCGTATTTATATGAAGGCAAACATTTGTGACAAAGTAATACGGCCGATGTCGGCAGCGGTACATTTTTCAGAGTAACAAAGAGAATATTGGAGAGACTCCACAAAGGCCACGAGGCGGCGCTGGCGTGCTAGTGCTGGGGCTATGTCGCATGTCGGTATTTAAAGGTCGATAGAATTTTGGTTTCATCAGGATTTTTATAGTTTTCTCTGCTTACGGTAGGCATTGTGCGAGTGAGATTTAGAAAATATAGGAATTGAGATGACATTAAAACATCATTATTATATTAGGTAATTGAAAGTCGGCCACAGTTGAATATACTTAAAGAATGAAAGAAAGAAAAAGCATTTATTCGACAGTAGGCACATGGATACAGAATAATACAAAAAAAAATGATATACCTAGATTCTACAACGTTATCAATAAATGGTGAAAGATTTCAAATAGTATTTATTTAGGTATTCGTTAGTATATTCAGTACTTAGCACTATGTAATATGTATTTGACAAGATGCTCACTAAGCATAAAGCCAGGTAATAAGACAAGTCACAATAAAAAATAGAAGATCTAACTAAGTCAGTAAACTGATAATAGTAATTTATTTGGACAAGCCCGCCACAACCTCCGGAAACCGCTGCAACTCCTGTAAGCCAGGATCTACAGTAGATACAACCACGAAAACCCCGGAACACTGAAGTTCTTTGTTCCCGCAATGAAGTGAATCAGAAGATATTATAAGAGAAGAAAAAAAACGATAGCTTCCACTTGTAAATTTGAATGAAATACATAGCTTTACTCAAAAAATCTAAGTATCGATAGCTCCACCCCATCCCTAGAGACTGACTCAGCTCCCTCCCGAGTGCCTCATAGTTACATACGTAGGTGTAATTGTTGGTAAGTACATTTTTCTTTGAGGTTACTCTCTATTAAAGGCTCAAAGTGAAATGGGACGCAATGGTTCCTACCTCAAAGGTGTACCAAAGCCCCAAAGGTCGGCCAACCTTAATTGTTCCTCAATTATTATGAATTTCATACGAGGTTAAGTCAAAGGGCTGAGTGGAAATTATGGCTCGGCTGCTTCACGTGGGCGGGTGTGACCATGGAATGGGTTTAGGAATGTGTGGATTCGACGGCTATTTATAGATGCGTTACGTAATATTGTACTTGTTTTTTATGCCAGTTGATAATGCAATTGCTAATAGAATAGCACTATTCGCCAGTTGTATTATTAGTCTTATTGTATGTTACACGTTGTTGGGACTTAACTCCCAACAGTGAAAATGTTATGGAGAAATTGAATGTTATGTAGAATGAGTAAACAACCGATCGGTATAAAGGTTTAATACTTAGCTACTAAACATGATCTGATGTAATAATTGTTGCCTTAACTTAACTGCAACATTTTATTGAAAGTGCGTTGATTCGGTAGCGTACCTATACAATGTACAGCGTAGCTCGTACAAACGTGATGAATTTGCTACAAGTCTTAAGTCAAAAACACAATATTAATTTCTTTATCTTACCCAGGAGTAGCGTCTCGAAATATTTGCTAGGGAACTGACGAACCATTAAACAAACATTATCAAAAACATATTCCCAACACAATAAAACTCTTGAGAAACTCATAAAGCACAAATCATAACATAATTATTTACAAAACATCTGTCCGTTACTTGCGGGCCCTTACACAATAATTAATGTTCTCATAGTAAAAACCCATCATAATCCCGTGCAACATGAACGGTTGCTTACCCTAGTGTAAATATTTACCAAGCATCACATGTCCGCCGTGATTTCGTATCGTAAATCGCTTTAAAGGTTGTCTTTCGAAAATATGTAGTTGTGACGTCATACCTATTGTTGACAGTTAAAATCAATATGGCCGACTAGGTTAATTAAGATTAAGAAGAGTGTTTGTAAAAATTTAAAATGATCGAAATGGTTTTTCGTACCTAGTTTATGGTTAAGATTTCGTAGGCCAGTTTAGAAAAGGTTTGTTGAATTAATATTTATTATTATCTTAATATATATGTCTTTAAAATAAACAGTGGATATCTACCTCTTTTTTTGAGGGGCAAAATCATCCAATGATTTCTTCCGCTCGGATGAAGCGTTAGGGAGTGTCAGACTCTTACTGACTAGCCTATGTGAAAATTATTTTTTCAAAAACATTCGTTTTGATCAGAAAATAATTGTCTAAGTTATTTTCTTTTATTTCACTTACGGACTTCATAGGCAAAATGCAACATTGAGTAAAAATATGTACCTAATTGCTATGCTAAAGCCAGTTTTTATTCTGCAAAAGAACTACCAAAGCTGACTACAAACAGCGCCATAACCTAACTCCTTTATCGCAATTCATAACAAGTGAACAACAAACAGACCAATCCATAGACAATAAAACTTCTATTCTGTTTATATCATAACCAATACTTAACATTACCAGCAAGAACGCCATCTGTCGGCAGATTCGAACACCCAACGAGTACCAACTTAGTAAAACTCCTATCTCTAAAACACAAGCGATTTTCAACCTTCACTAGTTATGATAAGGGTGGAGGTTGGTTTGTGGATGTGATAAAATTTATTTGTCAAATATTAAAGTCAAAATGTAGAGATGAATCGCGGGTGGCCATACCAGCTGCGATGACACCAATGGGCGCTAAAATGTTTTATCGATATAAAATTCGAATAGTTTCATTCAATAATGTTTAGCAATGAACGTCTTGTAACTATTGTGATGATCATGATGACAAAAATTTTAATTCAAGTAGTGAATTCATTAGAAGATTAACTATAATCTACAGATATTGAAAAACTGGTTGATTTATAGGAATGACATGAATTGAAGAAAATAATACTTCAAAGACCTTAGGACTAAATACAATAGGTACAGCTCTATCAATTTTCACCGTTAGGTAGGTACAAAAAAATCCAAGACATAACTAAATATAAAAATTAAAACCTACATCAATATTTTTTTGGTAAGTACTAACTAAAATAATGTACATTACATTAATTGAAACCCATAAAGAAGTTCAAAAATTTTTTCCCAAAAGTACATACTTACTAACAGCAATAAAATCACAAATTTACAACCAGCAACATTTTATCGCCCCACCGTCACCTACAAACAGCGGCACAAGAAGTAAATCCAGTATGATCCGATTCATTAAACACTTGCACAGAACAAGTGGCTGTAATAGGATTATATTTATTGTTCCCTATCACATACACGTGGTAAGCGAAATTATTATAATTTTATTTCTTTATAAATAAACGGAACGTTCCACAATACTGATTATATAATAACTAGCTTTTACCCGCAGCTTCGCTCGCGTCACAAAAGGATAAAAAGTAGCATATGTGACATATACCAATTCACACAGCGCCATCTATACCAATTCTTTTGTTTTCCCTCGGGAATATCAAATGTTTCCGGGATAAAAAGTATCCTATTATTTAATCCGGACTTCTAACTTTACGTCTGCAAAATTTCAAAGCAATCGGTTTAGTAGTTATGGCGTGAAAGCGGAACAAACAAACAAACAAACAAACTCACTATCTGATTTATAATATTAGCAAGGAAGTAAGGATTTCTTTTCTTAAAAAAAATGCTTTTCTTTTCGTCAACGTCACTATACTCTTCCCGCCGTTAGAGTCGACTTGAGGCCGAAATTATTTTCCTAACATTAGCTAAATAGAGTTTCTGTCTGGTTTAAAACACATTTTTGGCAGTTTTAACTGTAGGTACAGTTGGACTGTACAGTTGAATCGTAAGGTGTTGTGCAGACCAAACAGTTCAACTGTACCTACGGTTTACTTCAAGATGGGTAGGCTTTTTTTTTAAAGGGGGAAAATCATCGAATGACTGTTCCCGCCTGGGTGAGGTGGGAGGGAGTGTCAGACTCTTACTGACTAAAAACCACCCCGTTCCTTCTTCTGCCAGATGTGTAGGCTATATGGACCACTGCTTTGACTGTACCGTTCGACAGCCCAGTTACAACACAAGGGGTAGCGTGCGTAAGAATTGTTATTAATTTCAGCTTTTAATGGTTATTAATTTAGGGACTATTTTATATTTAGTAGAGACTGGACAGTACCGCTTTCTGATACGCCTGAACCGTTTAAACTGCAATTTATAACCCATCTGCTTTTTTTGAGTGGGGAAAATCATCTAATATCTTCTCTCGGCGTGAAGCGAGAGGGAGTGTCAGACTCGTAATGACTAAAAACCACCCGGCGTTCCTACTTCTCCTCTTCGAGCCGGAGCCCTGACAACCCGTTAAGTCCTCCGCCGCTCTAAAGTCCCCCGCTGCTCCAAAGTCGTCCGCGACTCCACAGTTCTCCGCGAATTCCAAATCCTCTGCCGCTCCAAAGTCCTCCACAGCTCAAACCCGGCTGCATAGCCTGGAGATTATGGCAAACTCCTTTTTTGTATTAGAGCCATTATAATCCAGTTGTAAACTGCTATGGCCTTTCTACTTCTATGCTTCACTATCACATACACGTGGTTAGCGAAATTATTGTAATTTTATTTCAACAAACAAATGGAACGTACCAAACTTCCACGGCTATTTGGTACTGACTAAACATTTTTCTTTTGTAAATTATTAATAAAAGGAAAAACACTGATTAAACAGTGAATTGTAACGTGTAAGCAAAATTCGCATTATTCGCAAATTTTTTTCTAAAGTTCTATTTATTTTTTAATGTTTTTTTATTTCTTTAAAAGAAAACGTTGTCCCACACTAAGATTTTCTCCCGTTCACATACACATGACACCCGAAACAACAGTCTGTGGATCACACAAAGAGTTGTTCCGTGCGGGAATCGAACGAAAATGTTAATAGGTAGGTACTCGTCAAATAAATATTTCATTATTAACTTCTTTTGTTATTTAAAACACGTTCAACTAGCGTCTAAGTAGGTAGTTACCATTATTTTATTTAGACTGTGACGTCATTTTACATTTTTTACGTTCTGTAGTGTATTTGTGGTTCATATCTCCTTTAAATATCTCATCATGAAATAAAAAAATAAAAAAAATGTAATTAATTATCAAAAGAGTTGACGAAATGTTTACTTACTATTTAATTTTTAGTTATTTTTACTTACTACTGCATAAGCGGGTACCACTGTGTATGCCATTATTTAAAAAAAAAAATTTTAAAATGCCATAAAGTTGTGGAAATTTTAAGTTTCAAATTTCGAATACCGCACCGAACATCAGCATAGACAAAATTATTTATTTATTTATGCAACTAATAAAAGCGTAATAATCCCACGCGAATTCAAAATATCACGCCCCGACCATTTAGGGTTAATAAAGGGTCTAAACGACCGGGTATTTTGTCAGACAGATAATAAATTAAGGTATTAGTAGTTATTGAACATTATTGATATTTACCCACAGGCTAGTAGCCGGTAGCTGTGACAGATGGATGGACGATTAAATTGTTATGATACCTTACAATAGACAAATCGGTCGAGTTTGTCTGATCTTGTGGAAGCTGATATTGGGCATTGGTTAATGACTTAAAGGCCATTTTATATTGTGAACTTTATTTACTAATCGACTTCAAAAACAGAAGGAGGTTCGCAGTTTGTGCGCAATTATCTAGCCATTGGACGAACCGATTTTGATGTGATTTTCAGAAACGTGTTTGGTACATTTAGAAGAACAAAAAAAGGGGGGCCCTACCGACTTTATAGTCGGATTTTTAAATGTAGTTTATAAAAAGATTTGTTGATTTTCAAGCAACCAGTGTGCGGCAGTTTAGAATATATTTGGTTACTAACTTACTAGTACACTATTCTATTGGAATTTTTCTTATGTGTCAATTAAAAGTCGACTAAAAAACATTTTTGAGAGAAACCAAACGTTTAGCAATAGCTTCCGCGCGCGCCTCAAATAGCCAGCAGACCACCACAGATAGGGACCAGTAGGGCTGATGCCTGATACGGAGCCGAGGAAGGCCTAACGAGTTGCCGGGGTTCCGGCTCGAAGATCAGTAGTAAGGATGGAGTGGTTTTTAGTTAGTAAGAGTCTGACACTTCCTCTCGCATCACCCAGGCGGGAGAAGTCATTGGACCTCGAATAAAAAGTTTAGCAATACAATGCCAATTTATGTTTTATTTTTTACAATGCATTATTATTTCATAACTATGATCTCTGTTCCAAGTATTATATTGATTAAGTATTTTAGTTCAAACTCTCCTATCTGGTCATAATTACTATTATCAGCATGCCAGCTGCAAAGATGTTCACCGTACCGAACTTAGGTACATAGGTTTAGGTCTCTCTTAATAACTCAAGTGGCTGGAAGTGAAAGTGCATTCAGCCGATCCCTGTGCCCTTTCCCATGCCTTAATTTTAATCGATTGTGATTTAAAATAAATTAATTTATAAGTGATTTATTTGTTTACTGAGATTTACCGATTTACGGTAATTATCGTGGTCAGTGTGGGAATCGAACGATGATTAATATTGTCTATTGTTGAGAGAATTTGATTTGAGGGGTCGTTGATCAGTAAATAAGTAGAGGAGTTTGTGAAGATTAAGATATCTGTCGACTCATTTATGGGATCACCGTTTTGGTAGAGTGACTGCCAAACAAGAATACTTTAGTTAGGCAAAGTTGTTCAGAAATTCTATGGCATGTCTTAGACTCCATTATACCTATACCTACCTATATTTGTTTTAGTGCTTATTTTAGAAAATGTTAACCTAGCTTTGATTATGTGTCAGTATAAGACAATTTAACCGAGCTAGTGATTTTATATTTACCGACGGCGGCACACGATAGCGACGGAAGAGTAGCCGACGGGCGGGCGAGAGATATGTCGGAATCAGAATCGAAACTAGCGAAAATTTTAATCTCTTGAACTACCTAAAAACTGTTAAATATCTTAATATTTCATTTTATTTTTAATTGACAAGTTTTTAAATAGTTAACATAACAAATTAAATATCACCTACTTTTATATAGTTAACATTTGTGCAAATTATAAGCTTGTTTTATTCTTGGGAAGATATGAAAGAAAATGTGTAGGTATCTTATGTAGGTATAACCCTAACTTCTATGAATTACAAAATTAGAAATTAAAAAAAAAACGGAAAATAAACAGTAATAAACACTGACCATTTTTGTTTTAAAAAATCATAACCCTCCTTTTGCTTTGCCGTAGACAAGTAAAAAGTAGTAGGTACCCACCTCCTTTTTGATTCAAATCTCCTCAACTACTCTCTTCAGAAGATAGACGTACCTAATACATTTTCTTCTTACGACCACAGTTTATTATTTTAAGATAAGTACGGTAGCTATAACAGCGTCAGATGTCAACAAAGAAAAAAATATTAATAAAATAAAAATTATCCTACCACTCAAAATGAAATTATCAACAATCAAATTCTCCAAACAACTTTAAATGGCATAAAATCAAATGAAAACGAGCGATACACAAATAATACCGTTTTGTACGGCCCACTTGTGTTAAACAATAGGTTATATTGGCGCCAAAACCGGGGCGCGTTCCCGCCACTTGACCATCTGTGATTTTTTTTTATTCAACGCAATGATCGCACTGCGTTCTGTGTTAAGCATAAAGGAAAATACTTTTTGAACTTTATACTCCTTGGTGGATTGTTGTATGTTGTATGAACAGAACTTTGAAGAGCATAAAATAGAAACACTGTTAACGACTTTTCTACCCAATGAAGAAGAAAATTTATTGGGAAGTTATCACCAAAATACTAGCTGGAATAATGTGGACAACGGACGGTAACTCCCAAGATCGAAGAAGATAGTTGTAAGTGCACAGGGCAAGATAGTATGGGCATCAGCCATATTGAATTTTACAGCCTTAGTACTATTGGCACCATCATAACAGTTCTGAACATCAATAGGTCTGGACAATCCACTGCTTGATTGACCTCTAGTAGTGAGGGAGTACCACAATCTTCACAGTTGGTAGATGATTGGAGATCGTGCCATCATTGGTGCGTTAAAGGTCCAGGTTTGCTAAAGAACGCTGCTGCCCTTTCTCTACTGAAGTGGAATAGTGCTCCTACCATTCACTCTTCTCTGCATCACCCAAAGGTCAGACTGGGAGAAAATGCCTGCGGCATTAAGTCCACCTTGTGAACACTTTGTGCATGAAGCGTTAATAAAATAAAATAAAATAAAATAGTCCTTTAGTCAGCTCAGTCCATAAGATACCCCGTGAAGTCTGAGTAGCGGCAAATATTCATATCCTACATTCATATTTGATGGACCGACACGTTTGACCACTGTCTCGTCTGATGGTAAGCAATGATGCGGTCTATGATGGAGTACGTCGACCCATAAGCAACCTATTCACTCGGGCCTTAAGGACTCTAAGGTAATACCCTTCAGGAAATAAAAATTATTTGATAGGTCCTAAATACTCGAAAGACATAATGAAAATAACTACCCATTAACCTCAAACAGAATTCGTTTCCATGCAACATTGCAAGTTATTAAACAGCAACAATGAATCCAAACAAATTAAACATTATTTAATGTGGAATGCGTTTTATTGTCAGCACTTTAGTGAATTTCAATGGTGAAGGGGCCGGGGATTATAGTGGCGGTGCTGTAAGGGGCGCGGCGTTTTGATCGCGACTCGTCAGGGGTGAAATTTATAACTGTGGTCAATTGGTGTGTGGAATAGTTTTATTTTATTCACGTAGGGATGGGACTGTTTTATCTCGAATGAAATTAATATAGATATTCTGTAATTACCTATAGCTTAAATTGTGCTAATTTTGCAATATTTTACTGACTAATACTAGGTAAGTACTTTAGTTAGGTAGGTACCTAATGATAAGAAAATACTTAGGTAGCTACCGATCCCTTTTTTAAACGTTATGACCTAGTAGGTACTTAAAGTTATTTTGATTTATACATAAGAATAAAATAAATAATCTAGGATCTAGTAATCTGTTACCGAAAGCTAAGGATTACTTACTTTGTTGACAAACAACAAACATCACATTCTTGTGCTGCTATCTGTTAGTAAAATATTGGAAGTTATTTGACAGCTGTAAAGTGCATATTGCGTGAAATGGAATTATATGCTTCGTTCAGAAATTTAAAAGTCATTAGTGTTTTTTCAACATTACAGTATCTATGTTACGATTACGATAATTATTAGTCCTTAGAGTTATTACGTTTATTAAAATAACATGCAAACGTTTAACTGTAAATTATTAGCCCAAATATCATTCTTATTTCTGAACAAAACCTGTTACGTCATGATATTATGACAATGACATTGATTAAAGATTGAGGTTATCAAATCAATTTTCAGGAAATAATCTACATAATCTTGATAATTAAGAATAAAATAATGTGTAATTAAGTATTTGTTCTGTAGAATATTAAGTGTAATTTTATAAAAATGTGGCATTTGCTGCAAACGAGCTCTTGTCAGCTTGTTAGACAAAGGTAAATATTCGTGAACTTAAACTAATGAATACTAATAAATAAACATAAATTTACACATAATACTAACTTAAAACATTTTTTACAGACTGCTAACAGCTAAAAGCAATGTATATTTTACGAATTTTATGAAAAGTAAACCGTCTAATGTCGTAAAACGATATTTTTCTGAGGTTAAAACTACGTCGGAGAAAAATGCAAAACCGGGGTTGTTGTTGCTCTGTAGTCCATGGAAGTTGTGTACTGGGGTCAGTTTGGCGTTGGGGGCTCGTTATTTTCTTAGCAATGGTCCGGCGTACTGTAAGGCCCATACAGTCCCGTCTAGGGTTATCCAAAGAAGGCCGAATATAGACGAAGACAATTCGAAGTTTGACTGGGATAAATTCCTCTCTTATTTACAACCGCATAAATGGCTCTTATTAGCAGCTATAGGGGTGAGTAAAGCTCAATATGCCTGTGTTTATATTATTTCAGTTTTGAAGTCTACAATAAACTGAATAACAATATTTAAAGTGACAAATGATTTGTAAATTCATGATGTTCAAATGTTATCTAAGAAAAATGTTTGTGTACATTTTTTTTATTATTTCTTTTACTTCTAAAGGATAATTTGTAAAATCCATAATAACTATTCCATCAACTTTTAATGTAACTTCATATAAAAGAGGAATTCAATTTTTCTTCCAGTCAGCATTAGTGGTGGCTTTCTTCAACGTGTACATACCAGCGGTGTTAGGCGAAGTTGTGAATGTGCTAGCCAACCAGAGACAGAATCCTAGTGCAGACTTCTTGGATAACATCAGAGGGCCTGCGCTCAAACTGGTTGCCTTGTATATTGGACAGGTAAATATATTTTTTGTAATCATTCCTAACATTTGACTGGTGGCACGGTTGGTACGGTGGCTGGGCAATTGGCTGCCACGGAATGTGTCACTGGTTTGAATCCCGCAAGAAGCAACTCTTTGTGTAATCCACAAGTTGTTGTTCCGGGTCTGGTTGTTATGTGTCACATACACATGTATGTTTGTAAACGCACCGACGACACAGGAGAAAATCCTAGTGTGGGGCAACTTTAAAAAAAATAATTGTAATTATTTTCAGGCAATATTCACATTCATGTACATCCATCTCCTGTCACAAGTGGGTGAGCGAGTGGCTGCACAGATGAAGCAGGAGCTCTTCGAGTCTATTCTACTACAGGATATTGCATTCTTTGACCAGGAGAGGACCGGAGAACTTGTCAATAGGTATGTATTGGATTCTCGACTTTATTTCAAAAGAATAACGTTAAAAAATCCAATAAAATTAACTGAGTGTAGTAGAAATAATAATAATTTAATACTTTCATTCTAATGTAGACAAACTAGTTTCCTTATGGTATCGAGCATTTCTTACTTTATTATTAAACAAAGAGTTTCCTTTTCTTGTATAGAAGCACTATTTTTATGGATTGTTAGTAAGCATATGTGAGCACCATGTTAGACTATAAGATTTTTTTATTTTAGTAAGGTTTGTAATTAGTACCTAGAGGTATAATGCGTCAAGCGTGTGTTTACATTGTTCTCACATATACATACAGTATGGGAATATGTATCAGAGACATTGTAGATGCATGCCACTAAGCTTAAACATAAACATACTTTTTTAAAAAGAGTAACTAATGGAGTTTCTTGCTCGTTCTTCTCCATTCAAATCTACATTTTGGAATGAGCACCTAGCTTCACCTAGCTTCACCTAGCTTCACTGACAGACTGACTGACAGACTATTATTCATTTTGTAGGTATCTGTTGATATTTCAAAAGTACCAAATTATGGGATAATTGTGAAATTATGAAAGAAGTGGAATTATGACCAATCTTAAACTTATTTTCTTAAAGACATTTACTATAAGCCTTTCACTGCCGACAAAAACTGTTATAGGCTAATTATTGTCCACTAGCGTCGATCATCATTGTCCGACACGCCATCCAAAGGATTGTGTTAAATGAATTTACAAGAATATTTTTTTATTAGTAAGTAATTCGCCTTAGTCTTGTAACATAACATCACGCCTTTTATATCCGAATGGGTAGGCAGAAATGCACATTATGCTACTGTACAATGTAACACCCACTTTTCACTATTTATGTTATGAGTCCCATGTGATAGGGGGTGTGCCTATTGGATTGCCATATACCGGGCACAATTCCAGACTCCATGCTGCTACTGAGAATTTTTTAAAAACCCAGTTATACTTTGCCCGACCCAGTAGTCGCACTTTCGACCACTCGGCCAACTGGGCAGTCTTGTTCTTGTAACTACAGTCATTTTTCTTATGTAAATATTTTTTGCATTTCAGGCTGACAGTAGATGTGCAAGATTTCAAGAGTTCTTTCAAACAAACGATTTCAGGTGGACTTAGAGCAATTACTCAGGTTAGTTTTTACACTTATGCTGGTATACTGAAACCTTACTTAATTTTAAGTCGTGCTTAAATATCATGCCATCTCTGTGATTTTTCAAAGAATTTGTAGTGACAGAACTATACTTAAGCGCGACTTAAAATTGAGTAGCGTTTGAGTATTAAAAATTAAATTATATCAGTTGAATGTTGAATAGGGTAGATGACTAATTTTTATTTTAATGTCCGTCTGGTAGATTACTAAAAAACATTAGACACGTATTTTTTATTTTTTTACGGAAACGAATAGTTTCGTAGATATATTGATTTGAAATGTCGCGTGACGTCACATCTATGAACATTTTATACGTAGAGATGACGTTTTAGCCCCCACTCCTAAACTTTGATTCGTTATATCTAAGTATCATTTTATTATACCTACAACAAAATAAAAAAAAACGTGTTTAATATTTTTTCAATACCTAACTGAAGGACTAATTACATTTTTAATTTTCGTACCCTGTCATCATCTCTATTTTATCAATATTAGTTAATTAAAACTCACACTTATTATTCACACAATAAAGGTGTAAATTCAATTTCCAGGTGGTCGGGTCTTCAGTCAGTCTCCTAGTGATATCGCCGCAGTTGACAGGCTTAACCTTGGTCTGTGTGCCGTCGGTAGTTATTGGAGGAACATTCATTGGATCCTTGCTTAGGAAGCTCTCGAGAGAAGCGCAAACGCAGGTGAGTGAATAATTGGTGTATTTTTAAGTTTTATTATTATTAAATAAAGTAGGATTTTTAAAGGTAGGCTTTCCTGGTAGAACACGCTACTACCAGGTTAGTATTAGGCTTCATTAGATACTCGTAACATCGCGCCTTTTATCCCCGAAAGGGTAGGCATCGGTGTAGATTAGTGCACTTAATGCCACTATACAATGTAACACCCTTTTCACTATTTATGTTATGAGCCCCATGTAATAGGGGGAGAGCATATTGCTATATACCGGACACAATTCCAGACTCCGTGCTATAACGGATTTTTTGAAAAAACTTGTAATACTTTGCCCGACCCGGGATTAAAAATTATCATTTTATATCATTTTTTTATATTATTTTTAATTAATATCATATTAATTAAAATAATAATAGTATGTCCATTACATTTAGATTAAAGTTGTCTGAAGGGCCTATGCGCAGTTGGCTTCGGGCCTTCGTACGCCGCCCAAATGACCGGGACCCTGTGGTCCCGTGAATGGTAAAGACATATATAATATAATGACACAGTATGTAGTAACAAATAGAAAATTGAGATAGGAAACAGAATTTACTTTTAATCTTTATATATAATAATTCTTCTGTGAGTGTGTATGTCACTGAAATTCTCTCAAACGACTGGACCGATTTGATGAAATTTTTTGTGTGTGTTCAAGGGGATTTGGGAATGATTTAGATTCACAAATCAGCCCGGCGGATGGCGCTGCAGTCGATGTTTAAGTTATGTATCCTAAACAGCTGAACTAATTTGAATGAATTTTTGTTTAATATACATTCAAGTGGATATGCATGACAACGTCTGTTGGGTCCGCTAGTTTCATATATAAAATTAATCACACTTTTTAATTCTTATTGTCTTTAAAAAGTTAATCTCCATATTTAATACTCAAAAACCAGTAATATCACCCTCTTATTGCCGATAAATTGTGTTTCGGAAGACTTCATTAAAACCATAAACTTATGATAAATAACCTAAACAGCTGAATTAATTTGAATGAATTTTTGTTTAATATACATTCAAGTGGATATGCAGGACAACGTCTGTTGGGTCCGATAGTTAACATATAAAATATTACAGGTAGAAAAGTCAACCCTAGTAGCGGAGGAAGCGATAGCAAACATGCGCACAGTGCGCGCGTTCGCCGGCGAACAGAACGAGGCGCAGCTGTTCGCGCACGAGTGCCGGGCCGCCGCTGAACTCAGCATGGAGCTGGGGCTGGGGATTGGACTGTTCCAGGCGGGGACTAATTTGTTCCTTAATGGGTACGTACATTAATTTAATCTTAGAAATATGTTGCATTCATTATAATAGGGTAATTGCCAGGATATCAAAATTAAAAATCTAATTAGTCCGTCAGATAGATTCTCACACGTGTGTACAATATTGGAATATGTATCAGAGCAGTGTAAAACAGACTTTTTTAAATTAAAAGAGTAACGAATGGAGTTTCTTGCTCGTTCTTCTCCACTCGAATCGACATTTTGGAACGAGCGCCTAGCTTCACTGACGGACAAACTGACAGACTATTATTTATTTCATATTTTTTGACGTTTCAAAAGCACCAAATTATGGTTTAAATGAAATAAATGCTTTTGAGTTTGTGTTATGGGTTCTATTAGGGTATTTATTAAAACACCAATTATGCGAATTACCAAAATGATTTTGAATTTATTTAGACGGTCATATTTATACAAAATTTACTTATAGCTACGTATATCTTATTATATCTTATTATTATTAAAAACTAACGCGGTGACCGACCGCTCAGTGTTCTGAGGGTCGCAGGCGTAGGCGCACGTCTGTCGTCATCAAAGTACAGCTACAACGTCATGCAGCCGCATTCTTACTATTCTTACTAATATTATAAATCGGAAAGTGAGTTTGTTTGTTTGTTTGTTCCGACTTAACGCCGTAACTACTAAACCGATTGCTTTGAATTTTTGCAGACGTAAAATTAGAAGTCTGGATTAAATAATAGGGTGCTTTTTATCCCGGAAAAATTTGATATTCTCGAGGGAAAACAAAAGTATTGGTATAGATGGCGCTGTATGTATTGGTATATGTCACATAGGCTATTTTTTATCCTTTTGTGACGTGAGCGAAGCCGCGGGTAAAAGCTAGTATAAAATATGTGCGGTTAGTCGGCTGCGCTCAGTCTTGGCTTCGGTCATGCTCGTCTATGATTGAAGTTGTATGTCTCCCACAGAGTTTTGAGTTTATAAAAATTTCTCTTCCAGGATGGTTCTAGGCACGATGTTCATGGGCGGGCACCTAATGGCATCTGGACAGTTGTCAGCGGGTGACGTCATGGCGTTCCTAGTGAACGCTCAGACGGTGCAGCGGTCTGTTGCACAACTGTCGTTGTTGTTCGGGTCAGTCGTGAAGGGGATCAGTGCTGGAGGACGCGTGTTCGAGGTTAGATCTTATGTTTATTAGGTTTAAGGTTTATATTTGGTTGCTGGTGGTTTGTTTGTTGATTCTGTGTTGTCAATTTAATAATATTATTAGATGTATTTGATATTTTATCTACGCAGGGCTATGTGCACCTTACGGCACTTAATACCACTGTGCAATGTAACACCCACTTTTCACTATTTATGTTATGAGTCCCATGTGTGAGGTGGTGAGCCTATTGCCATATACCGGGCACATTTACAACCTCGGTGCTACTATTGAGAATTCAAAAAAAAAACGTAGTAATACTTCGCCCGAACCGGTAATCGACCCATTGCCAGGCAGTGGCACCAGCGACCAGTCGACTAACGAGGCATTTTGTAAAATGTGAAGCATGTAATCATTATTAGCCAACAAAAACTCTCGGAGTTTATATGAAAATTAGTTAAAGCATTTACAATTACTTATTGATAACCAGACCTTGAAGTTGAACTCGAAACCCCTTGCTATGCAGTCGCATTTACAATCACAAGAGACAAAGTTACATAACATAACATCACGCCTTTTATCCCCGAAGGGGTAGGCAGAGGTGCACCTATGTGCACCGCAGTGCAGTAACACCCACTTTTCACTATTTATATTATGAGTCCTATGTAATACAAGTTACAATACTTACAAAATTAACCTTTGTCAAAACTATTATAAAAAAATATAATTTTCCTTTAATTTTGGTTTCGTTCTTTAACCATTATTCCTTAACAATTCCAGTACATCAACAAGAAGCCCATGATGGACAGTTCTGGTTCGAAGGTGATCAAGTACCACGAGTTCCACGGAGACATAGAGTTCAAAGACGTCAGCTTTGCATATCCTAGCAGACCAGAGGCGGTGAGACATATATTTTTATAAGTTATTATTATTTTATTTTTTTAAACAAACTGTATATCTACTGAACTTACATATTTTCGGAAACAAAGTGTGATGTTCCCGAATTTGAAAATGGGAGAGGTAGGTATGTACATTAGGTATTTTTATTTGTGGACACAATTTCAAACTGTGTGCTACTACTGAGTCGCAGAGAACCAAACAGGTTACCGGGGCTCCGACTCGACGTACAGGCTCAGTAAGAGTCTGACACTCCCTCGCCTCACCCAGGCGGGAGCAGACATTCGATGATTTCCCCCCTTAAAAAAATGCTACTACTGAGAACTTGCGAAGATCCAAAAAGGTCTAATGATATTTTACCCGACCTTGGAATGGTACCCAATACTAGGGTAGTAAACAGTGTATGAAAATTAAGAATCTAATTAGTCCGTCAGTTAGATAATGGAAAAATATTAGACACATTTTTTTATTTTGTCGTATAAGTTTAGAATTGAGAGGTTGTTAGACCTCCTATAAAATGTAGTAAATCGTGACGCCACACGATATTTGAAATCAATATATCGTCGAAAGTATTTAATTATGTAAGAAAAGAAAAAATACGTGTCTAGTGTTTTAAAATAATCTACCAGACGGACATTAAAATAAAATTTAATTTATTACCCTTATATTATTTGTAGTCAGTTTTATTACCACTCTGCTTACGAGATAGGGTAAATAATTGACACCTAAAAGAAGTTGGGAATAATATTTTGTTACAGAAAGTATTGAAGAACTTCAACCTGAAGATACCGGCTGGTAAGACGGTGGCCATCGTCGGTACTTCTGGCAACGGCAAGTCTACAATCGCTTGTCTGTTGGAGAGGTAATTCTTAACTTACATTATCTTGTTTCAAAAACGGTAGTACTAAGATTTTCTCTTGTATCGCGGGTGCATTTACAATTGGGTATTTTCTATGGTATCAAAATTAAAAAAACTAATTAGTCCGTCAGTTAGCCAATGAAAAAATATCAGACACGTTTTTTTATTTTCTTGTATTAAGTTGCAATACCTAGATAAAATGGCGCTAAGTTTAGGAGTGGGAGGTTGTTACGTCATAACGTGCTACAAAATGTGGCACGCTGTGACGTCACACGATATTTAAAATGAATATATCGTCGAAAGTATTTAATTTTGTGAGAAAAGAAAAACTACGTGTCTAAAGTTTTAAATTAATGTATCAGACGGACATTAAAATAAAATTTTAGAAACTACCCTATTCTATGCCAAATTTCACATACAAATTACACCCAGACTAAAATCGATAATATATCATCATCATCATCTCTAAACAACAATGTTACGTGTGGGAATCAAATTGAAGTCAAATTGCGACATCCGTGCAGTCAATCCCTAAATCTTAACCTCTCAAAGGGTGGCAACGCGCTGGTAATTGATCTCATTCGTTGATCCGTCTGGTCGTTTGACGATGTATTCCGAAAATACAACAAAATAACATTTACATTTTAACAATCAAATACTGTCATCATCATCGTCAACAGCCACTGTATAGCATAAGTACCACTGCTGACCAAAGGCCTCTTCTCACACGGAATAGGCTTGAGCATTAATCATCACGTTTGCTCAATGCGAGTTGGCGATATCATACATATAATTAGGAATTATAAGCCCAGGTTTCCTCACGATGTTTTCCTTCACCGTTTGTCAGTGGTGTCTGAATAATCTTAGAAAGTACATATAACTCGGAAAAGTCACATTGGTGCTTTTCTGTTGGTAGGTTTCTAACCCGCACCCTCGTGCATGAGAAGCGGGTGTCTTGAACCTCTGAGCAACCACGACACTCAGATACTCTCATCAACAGCTGGAAGACTTCCTATGCTGGACAAAGCCCTCCCCCTTAGTCCTCCAGGTCGAACGACAACTCGCCACCTGCATCCACTGGCTCCCCGCAGCTCTGGTGATGTCGTCGGTCCTCAACAACTCACGTCACTCAATATACATAAATAAATTCACGCCTGTCTCCCATGGGGGTAGGCAGAGACTATATAATGCCAATTACTACGATTCTTACATACCTCTTTCGCTTCATCAACAGTCATCAATCTTTTCATGAATGCTCGTCGGTTAAGGGTACTTTTAATATATCGCCAATCTGGTCACTATATGTCCGTCTAGGGCGTCCTCTACCGACGGCCCCATTCATATCCGCTCTGTATACTTCATCCACTCAACTACTATAACAATATGTAACTTCCAGATTCTACGACGTAGACGCAGGGCAAGTAACAATAGACGGTATAGACGTCCGGCAGATGGACGGCAAGTGGCTGAGGGGACGAGCGCTGGGCATCATCAGCCAGGAACCTGTACTCTTCGCTACTACTGTCAAGGAGAACATACGATATGGTCGCCCTGAGGCTACTGATGAGGATGTAAGTAGTTTTGAATTAAAAACTAAAATTCTGACTATAGATAGTAGATATGAAGTAAGTAGGGTGTTCCTTGTCTATGGTCCACAGATAATATTAGATATTAAGTATTCTATGATTTCAGTAAAATAATAAGTCTGTGGACCATGGACAATACTTCATTTTTATAACTTTTATTTTATTTTATTTTTTAATTATGTTATGTGTGTTATGCGCAAAAATAAATGCTTTTTCTTTCTTTCTTTCAATTAAAACTAAAGCTAGTAGACACCTAAAAATGCCTTGCAAAAAGCAGGCTTGAAAGCTGGTACTTAAGGTGTTTTTTTGAAGGGAGAATTAATCAAATGACTTTTCCCGCTCGTGGTGAGGCGTGGAGTGTCGAGTCTTACTGGCTAAATAAACTGTTGCTTTGAGCCGGTGTCGCAGTAACTTATGTGGGAATACTGAAACGCTACTCAATTTTAAGTCGTGCTTAAGTATAGTTCTATCTCTACAAATTCTTTGTAAAATGACAGAGATGGCACGATATTTGAGCATGACTTAAAATTGAGTAACGTTTCAGTATTCCGGCATTATTCTGCTTAATACGCAAGCAAGGAGGTGCTTTAGGTCTAAGGTTATGTTTATTTTTTTATATTTGATGGGTCGATGTTTGACCACTATCTGCCCTGGTGGTAAGCGATGTGCGGTCTACGATGGTGCACGGCGTCCCATAAGCAAACTATTCACTCGGGCCTTGAAGATACCCAGGTACACATACCCTTCAGGAAATACAGACTCTGGCAAAAAATCCACTCCACAGTACGCACAAGATAGCTTGATGCGGAGCGCTTCGTGCGTGTGGGTGGGACATCTACCATGAACCGGACGCTTCACCGATTGTCTGGTGATACGATGATGGAGAGGAATAGAGGGAATCAAGTGCAATTCCCCCGCACACTCACCGAGACGTATCCGGTAGAAAACCGAAAGGCTTGCAACCTTATGCCTGTGTTCGAGGCTTTGAAGCCGGGCCTCCACACGCGCTTCATTGTTGATGAGCCTCTTGGCACACGTTATTTTCTTACTCTTCTGTACTAGCGTCAAGAAGAACATTCTATACGGTAACAGTCGCATTTACGATTACTTAACTTTTTTTATTGATGCATGTTTTATTGTAATAGGCGTAATAAAACACTTTAAATTCTATGGCTTTAACACAATTGCCTTCTATTTGCATTAGTTACAATATAAGATGTGAACATAATGAGAATAATAATAATAACATGCTTAATATGTATCCTCTTTTCGCCAGGTATACAGAGCAGCCCAAACAGCGAATGCTCACGATTTCATAGTTGGCTTCCCCGACGGATATGATACTCTAGTGGGGGAACGGGGGATGTCTCTCAGTGGGGGACAGAAACAGAGGATAGCCATCGCCAGAGCCGTGCTCAAGAACCCTCCTATACTTATACTGGATGAGGCTACAAGGTACAATAGTAAATAGTGTTATATTTGTGTAAAACAGCTATTGTCAGAAATACAAAGATTCAAAAATGAGGGTCCCGAATGTCGCTTGAAATTAGTCGAGCTCGCTCAAACAGTACCGATAACCGTGTATTCTAAATTAGCTATTCCAGCGCGGTTTAACCAGCTATTTGGATTCTGTTAATCGTAGCGCTCATTCTTCAATGAATGGACTATCTTGCACAGGTTAAACAATGTTTAAATTCGTAGCATTAGTTCCAGAGATGGGCGCGGTCAATAAAGTAAACAAAAAAGATCAAGCTCTCAAGTTTTGTGATACTCTGCCTCACTACGAAAACTATTTACAGTCTCAAACACGTCCCAACACTTTACCAGGCATTACAAATTATATCACCACTATGATTTCAGTCTTATGACATCGTAGTAGCGTCCAAAATCAAATCATCATCATCATCTACAGCCTATAAATGCCCACTGCTGAGCAAAGCCTCACACGGAGACGGTTTAAGCTTTAATCACCACACTCGCTCAGTGCGAGTTGGCGATTTCAAACTTATACTTAGAAATTATAAGCCCAGGTTTCCTTACAATGTTTTCCTTCACCGTTTGTCAGTGGTGTCTAAATAATATTAGAAAGTACATATAACTTGGAAAAAGTCACATTGGTACTCGTTCACCGTTGGTAGTTTTCGACCCCGCACCCTCATGAGAAACCTCCGGACCACCACAATATTTAAGGGTCTAAAATCAAGTAACTTTAACCAATCTTACTATTATATAAAACGGTAGAGTTTGTTTTTTTTTGTTTGAACGCGTTAATCTCCGTAACTACAAGTCTGATTTGAATAATTATTTTTGTGTTGGATAGCGCATTTATCGAAGATGGCTACAGGCTATAAAACATCACGCTACGACCAATAGAAGCTGAGCAGAGCGTGTGAAACCGCGCCGAAGTAGCTAGTTTTAAATATATTTTCTCAATGTTCTAGTGCCTTGGACTCGGCAAGCGAGAAAGTAGTGCAACAGCGTTAGAGACTGCGGCTAAAGGTCGCACTGTACTAGTCATAGCGCACAGACTGTCCACTGTCATGAACGCTGACCTTATTGTTGTGCTGAACAAGGGAAATATAGTTGAGGTAATGTTATAACATAACTTAACCCTTTGAGTACCGTCATTATAGACAAAATTAAAGAACAATAGGTTGCGGTCACCGGTGTCCTCGCGGTGTTTGACAGTTTAATGTGACATAATATCAAGCATTTTATTTCCTAAAAGGTATAGGTATTATATTAGACTTTAGACCCAATTTTTATCTGTTATCTTGTAAATCCTACGCAAAAAGAGGCGAGCTGCCGTATAATTATCAGGCATACCATACCACTGTCGCGGAGAACCTAACGGGTAACCGGGGCTCCGGCTCGACGTGCAGGAGAAGGAACGGGGTGGTTTTTAGTCAGTAAGAGTCTGACACTCCCTCCCGCCTCACCCAGGCGGGAGCAGACATTCGATGATTTTCCCCCCTTAAAAAAAAATACCATATCACTACTATACCACTATTACACTACTATATCATTGAGAATTTCGGTAAAACTAAATATTTTTTACCTAACTCGGGAATTGAACCCGAAATTCCTGGCTTGACAGTCACTCTGACACTTTTTAGTACATAGCAAGCGCCATCGCCTCTCAATAGCAATTAAAACATAATAATTTTACAATACAAATTACTTTTTGAAAATCCCTGTTTAACTAACATTTGTTTCACAGATGGGCACCCACGCTCAGTTGAAGAAACTGAAAGGTTTCTACTGGAACCTCATTAAGCAGCAGGATCAGTCAGCAGAAGCTAGCATGACCTTATGAGAGCATTACGAGGTACAAACTAGTAATAAAAACTATCGCCATTGAATTTGGTACAAGGGAAAATTGTATTTGTATTGTACACAATACAGAAGAAAGTCCTCGTAGAGCTACATTAAAAATATTGAGGTATTATGTGATGCAAAAAGGTGTGATGTGATGATGTGTGATGGAGGAGAATTGAAGAAGACAATATTGAGCCACAACCAAGTAACTTATGATAATTGAAAACACATATTTATTATTGCTCATCGTTTTAAAAATATACGCGTAATAGGCGCGTTTTTGTATTGTTTCCAAAGTAAAAAACGCCGTGTTGGAGCCGTGCTGGCGCCGTGCTTATTAGGTATTCGATGACGTTTACTCAACTTTTGCTTACTGCGAGCTCATTTCAAGATGGCACGGTTGGTGCGGTGGCTGAACAACTGGCTGCCGGGCAACGTGTCGCGGGTTCGATTCCCGCACGGAGCAACTCTTTGTGTGATCCACAAATTGTTCTTTCGGGTCTGGGTGTCATGTGAATGTGAACTTGTATGTTTGTAAACGCACCCACGAAACAGTAGAAAATCCTAGCGTAGGCCAAAGTTTAAAAAATGAACATAACATAACATAACATCACGCCTTTTATCCCCGAAGGGGTATGCAGAGGTGCACATTACGGCACTAATTACCACTGTAGAATGTAACACCCACTTTTCACTATTTATGTTATGAGTCCCATGTAATAGGGGGTGAGCCTATTGCCATTATTGTTTTTTTTTAAATGTTTTATTGTAAAAGCAGTCCTGACCTGCAGTAACAGTTATAACAAGAAATAACCAATTCAGTCTAATTTCCTGTAGACTTGATAACATCCTGTAGATTGCAATCGCCGATGTCTCTGGTGTTGCAGGTGTAGTTGGCTACGGTGTCTACCATAAACGGTATCTGATCCTAAACCTTTCCATATCCATACGGTGATCCATACGGTCCATCGATTGATCGATTTGATCGGTGATCGATTTGATCCATACGTTGTCTGACCCTAAACCTTTGCTACCAACAGTACTTTAAAAAATAGTAGCTCAATTTGGTGATATTTGTTTCATTAAAATACTTAATTGAACAAATATGTATTGTATATTGTTGAGGGTTGATTTTTTAACAAATGGCTACCTATAAGTGCTAGTGATTAGTTTTAAGGGTAATAATTTATTTACTTGCTATAATTGGTTTGTATATTGATTACTAAATTCTCGATAACAGCATAGAATCCAAGAACGTTATTGTTCAATTCAATCGACTGATCTGTCGTTTGAATTTGATAAAATAATACACACCAAAATTGTTACCACGGATACTTGAGTCATGCGAATGTCCTAGGTGGACATTCGCATGACTCAAGTCCAATCCCTGTTCCCAATCTTCGAATCCCCAATCTTCATGTCAAAGCCCCAAAAGGCCGGTAACTCCACTGGTGTTCCACGTGCCCATGGGTGGCGCCAATTGCTTACCATCAGGTGATCCGTCCGCTCGTTTACCGATTTATCCGATAAAATGTGTTTGAATGTGTGTAGCACATCTATCCTGTGATAAGTCATAATTAAAATTTGTCGAATGTATCTACTTCTAGTACTCTGAATTTTGAGTTTTTTAAGGCATTAAAAACGAGCAGATGGATCACCTGATGGTAAGCAATCGGCGTCGCCCATGGACACCTGGAACACCAGAGACGTTACAAGTGCGTTACGGGCCTTTTGGGGATTAGGAGTTTGAGGATCGTTGGGGATTCAGGATTGGGGAAGGGGAGGGTAATTGGAACTCCGGTAACCTCACTTACACGACGAAACACAACGCAAGCGTTGCTCACGTCGGTTTACTGTGAAGCCGTGGTATCACTCCGGTCGAGCCGGCCCATTCGTGCCGAAGCATGGCTCTCCCACTCTTAACTTTGATGTTTTATTAGTCCAGTATTGTAATTAGATACTGATAGTACCGCTACATAACGAACCTATTTAGAGATCGCGTGCTGTTATTGAGAATAAATTTAACAAATATAATTATTTTGTGGTTACACAAATATAAATGTATACGGTGTGTATAATTTTTTTCAAAGGTTTTTTAGTTATAAAATGAAACAGTTTATTTATTGTTTTTAGAATAAATATCGTGAGACATACTGAATTAACTAAAGCTCTACTTATTTCGAGTCACAGAGGGACTCTTCCTCTTCTGCCGATTGACTCGAAACTAGTTGAGCTGTTCTCAGTATATTTACGTGAGTAACTCGTAATTTTTAGTTAATTCAGTTTATTTATCAGTGTACCTTATTTCAAAGTGACCTTGCATTCGTTGATGAATTATACAATAGAATGAACAAGGGTTAAACACAATTGGGTACTTGCCAACTAGTCAAATTGAATATTTTTTATCAAACTGTCAAAAACGACAGTTTTCCTATGAATTTTGTACGATATTGTGTATACGTTACAGCATACTTTTTTTTTTAAATTAGCTGGAAGAATACTAAAATTTAGTTGGTCATAAAATCAATTACTGAAAGTGATATTTTTTAATATTACATTGTATTGATTGGTCAAAATAATTTATTTTTGATTAAGGCAAGTACCCAATTGTTAATAATTTTGTAATTATTATTATTAGTTGTAAAAAATCCTTTGCAAATGTTACGGTTTGGATTTCTATCAGTTTTGGCATAATGAGTTTTTAATCATGGTGGAAATAAATATTGGGAGATAATAAATAAATAAATATTGTTACATATATTGTGTTTCATGTTTACCCCTCTTTCAGATTACTTTTGTCATAATACTCAAAAGGTTTGTACAAATTCTTCGTTACATGATAGAGATGGCACGATATTTGTACAACTTAAAATTGAGTAACCTTTCAGTATTCGGAGGTAATGGCCGGTTATACAATCAACAGATGATACGGTAGTTGACAGGTAGTCAAATTCAATACTTTTATTGAAATGTCATAAACTATACTTTTCTATGAATTTTGTATTGGATCGCAACTTATGACGTCATCATATTTCTGCGTCAAATAGCAAACTTATTTCCTTAAAATTAACGAGAAAATATCCAAATGTGGGTAAATTGGCAAATCGATGAGAGATGATTATTTTTTAATTATTTATTGCATTGAAAAGTTGAATTGAAAAAAATATTTTAAATATAGGAAACTAGCCAATTCTTAATAAAATTGACATTTGACAGGTTTTAATATGGAAGAATAGGTATTGTCAAATTCATTCATTTCAATATTTATGTTATGAGTCCCATGTAATAGCCTTGACGAAGTTATTATTTTGTTTATTCGTAAATTATTTAGTTTTAATCAATGATATTATAAATAATAAAAAGAGGTAGATATCGCACTGGCACGCAAAAATTGTTGCGTACGAATTCAGACAATTGTCGTAATTATCAAATAGCTATCTCTTTCTATACCATACTTTCCGTATTATCTGTCGCACGTAGTTGAAAATGACATTTAAGTACATTTGTAATAAGAACGCAACAATTTTTGGACGCCGCTTAGTATGAACGTAGCGTATCTTCTTTATAATATCATTGGTTTTAATTTATTTTTATGGTTATATTTTGTTTTTAGGGAACAGAGAGTTAAGTTCTTAAGGTCTGAGAAGGAGGATCATCTGACCAGGCGAGGTAAACATGTCTGGTGGGCGTTCTGCCCAACAGTTTTTCGTTTGAATTTTCTATTCGTGTTAATTCGCACGAAAACTTCAGGTGATGTAGAACTTTGTGTTAACATCTGTCGCTACATGGTCATCGCAATGACAAATCCTTCTTTTTTATGGAATAGGAGGCAAACGAGCAGACGGATCACTTGATGGTAAGCGATCAGCGCCGCCCATGGATACCTGCAACACCAGAGGAGTCACAGGTGCGTTGCCGGCCTTTTAAAAAGGAGTACGCTCTTTTCTTGAAGGTTTGAAGGTCGTATCGGTTCGGAAATACCGCCGACCACAGATCATTCCACAGTTTTGCTGTGCGAGGCAGGAAGCTACGTGAGAAGCGCACAGTTGTGGCCTGCCAACCATCTATATGATGGGGATGCATATGCTGTCGTGAGGGTCCTTAAAAAAACCTTATAAGCATACACATAAAAATCAAAATCCAAGGAAATTTATTATTTATTGCATACATGATCACCGAAATAGTATTTACATTAAATGATTTAGTAACACTGATGAGTTTATATACAAATTATCTAATAATAAGACTAATTTACTATTACAATATTATTATTATTATAAATAATAATTATTATTTCTTATTATATTTACATGAGATAACAAACTTTTAGATTTAAACGTTCAAATCTTAGTTCAAAGTATACGTTTTGGTATTTTACATGGCTATTCTAGACTATGGTTAAACCATAGATTCAATTACGGTAATGGCATAGCTAATGGTAAATTATTTTTTTGACTACGGTATGAGACATAACATTATTATTAAAAATTTTGGAGCTATGCGGTACAAAACTTGTGGGTCCCATTATCCCATTTTTTATGGCATAAGCCGGTAAACGAGCAGACGGATTACCTGATGGTAAGCAATCGGCGTCGCCCATGGACGCTTGGAACACCAGAGGCGTTACAAGTGCGTTACCGGCCTTTTGGGGATTAGGAGTTTGAGGATCGTTGGGCATTCAGGAATTGGGGAGATTGGGGAAGGGGAGGGTAATAAATTGGGCCTCCGGTAACCTTACTCACACGACGAAACACAACGCAAGCGTTGCTTCACGTCGGTTTTCTGTGAGGCCGTGGTATCACTGCGGTCGAGTCGGCCCATTCGTGCCGAAGCATGGCTCTCCCACACTTAAAATATGATAAATAATAAGCTTATTGCCATAAACTGGGTTCGATCCCAAATTTTGTGGTAGAATTTAAGTAAAAAAATCTAATATGTAATCATATTCTTAATTAATTAAATATGGTTAATACTTTAACTGCCAAGTTTAAAATGGTGAAAGTCAAACCTCCACTAGCGTCAGGCACCGGTGACTGACATGGCGCTCTAAGGGTTAAGGAAATGATAATAATCTCATGTCTCATCATTACCTAGTCATTTGTTACAATAAACAGCTTAAAATAGAACTATTTATTATGTAATTTAAATACATACAAATATTCATAAATCTGTAAAATCGATTATATTTATCATATTTATATATAAATAACGTTAAAATTAAATAAAAAATGTTGGCTAGTTTTTTACGCTAAGTTACCAAAGAACAAAAAAGTTATACAAAATAAAACTAATATTGTATAAATTGTTTTGTTTGTATAATAACTACCGTGAGACATACTAAATTAATTACACAATACGGCTTATTTATTTAACTTATTAAGGTCGCTCGACATATTTCAAGCCAAAACCGGGTCTCTTAATAACGACCGGCAAGCGTCCGCCGTTGAATAGCTTATCAGTTAGCCGTATTATTTAATTATTTAAAATACCTTTAAATATTAAAATGTAGTAAGGAGTCTGTCACGGATTTACATTATTATAAATAGTCTATACTCCTTTCTTTGAATACATTGTTAATTGACTTCATTTTGAAATCTTTTTTCAAGTTGTAAATTGAATTTAAAGTTCATCATAGATTTTATTAGTTGTTACAAGAGCAAAATAATGTTTTAAAATATTTTTACTGAGAACACCTTTTTATTTTTAAAAAAGGTTTATAGTTTTAAAAATAAAGATAAATTAATAGTAAAATCCGTTCGCCATGTAACCTATTATAATTAATTATTTACAATATTAATGAATCGAACTATTTTATTAATATTTACATACGAATATCAGAATTTTGTTAATATTTTTTGAGCATTATTTTATAGGTATAGTAATGACAGAACATTTTCACCTTATATTTTACCATTTTTCGAGAACAACAATATTACAAATAGTTTTATAAATATTCGAATTTTTAAAGTTGGTATTGTTTTCATATACGTATTATGTTTTGTATACCATATTCTGTTACACACTTATGAATGTATTGTATTTGTGAACAAGGACACTGAAACGAAGGCGAACACAGTCTCTTGAAACCACGAGAGTGTGGCACACGGGCTTTTAGCCAAACGCCACTTTAGCGCTTGTCTACAGAGTAGAAATCAAAATGTACGGGGATGACACTGACAAATGTCAAAATTTACGTCAATTCCATATAATTTGGTTTTATATTCTACATGTAGACAAGCGCTAAATGGCATTTGGCTACAGCTGCTGATTACTATAGACTTACACGCATATTACACACATTGACACGAAGGACATCTGTCATTTTCTTAAGTCTGGTATTGTGGTAACCCATTACACACGCACACATAAATAAACCACTGACATTTTGATGCTTCAAGCATTTCTAAGTGACATTATGTCCGTTTTTTTCAATGTCCTTGTATGCGGACTTATTCTTTTTTTTATGGCATAAGCCGGTAATCGAGCAGACGGATCACCAATCGGTAAGCAATCGGCGTCGCCCATGGACACCTGGAACATCAGAGGCGTTACAAGTGCGTTACCGGCCTTTTGGGGATTATCTTTGGACGTAGTGCTATTTAGAACAACCTTTTGACATTTGTACTAAAAGAAGTCTTAATTAGTAAGACTGTAACTTGAAATTTAAAAATTGTTTCTCCGACTGGAGCTAACGTGGTAACCAATACTAATTACCATCTGAGAAATCTTTTTGTTTAGCACTATTTTTGCTCCTTCATCGGCCACATCATCGCTTACCACCAGGCAAGTTGGTGGCTAAACGTCGACTTATTAAGTATAAAAAGAAGTAGGATAGACGTGTGGGAGAACCATGCTTCGGCATAATTGGGCCGGCTCGAATGGAGTGATCGACAGGAGACTGACGTGAAAGAACACTTGCGTTGTGTTTCATCGTGTGTGTGAGGTTACCGGAGGCCCAATTACCTTCATCCTCAATCTCCCTAATAAACCTCAAATTCCTAATCCCCAAAAGGCCGATAACGCACTTGTAATACCTCTGGTGTTTCGTGTGCCCATGGGCGCCGCCGATTTTTACCATCAGGTGATTCTTCTGCTCGTTTACAGGCTTATTCCATAGAAAAGTTACAGGCCCATTATAATGATAATATTCTATTATAAATATTTAAAAGTATTAATTACATTCACAAGTGTGTACACAGCTTTATCAAACTTACCATCAGAACAATTTCACAAAGTTCACAATTGATTTTTCTCTCACAAATATCCAGCAATATTTCATAATAATATTATTAGCTATAGTTACTAGTAATTGTTTCAATAATCTGTACAATATTGTGTCTATATTAAATTTTAATTTAAGTAATAAGTAACTAAGTTACGTCTTTATATAATATTTGTTACGTAAACTAATTATTTCATAATGTTACAATAAACCTTATGTTACAATTCAATGATTGGTTTATTATTATTTTTTAAATTAATTTACTATGTTGGCACTGTATGAGGACTTTCTGAGATTGACATTTAATTTTTTGAAAGAATACAAACGTAATTTTTTTTCTTAAACAGTCGGTAAATGGTTGGGTTTGCGTATTTAGAATTATACCATATCTGCTTAAATATTCTATCCTCGTTTAGAATTTTAATAAAGATAAAAATCGTACAAATCGACACATTATAAATGGAATCCAGTCTGTTTGTCTACATGATTGATACAGTAACTGATTGCTGTACTACTAGTAGCGGGTTCTAGCTTACATTAAACAATAGTAAAAAAAAGAAAACAATAGTAATAAAGTGCTCCACAAACATTTATATAGTCTGGTTATCAAGTTAATCTTTAAAATTAAAAAAAACTGAATCAATAAAATTGCCTCAAATAAAAACGCAACACGCATCCTATATCCGTCCTTTTCTCTCATACAGTGCCTGAATATCTGCCGTCCCGCACTAACGTCATCGGAGACCGAAGTGCAGTAGTATTGAGGTTAGGAGCAGGAGACAGGTGCCACTGGTTGTAATACCGTGGATGGCGCTAGTGTTGCGTCGGAGTATGGCAGCCATCTTGTTGCCTGGAAAAATAAAAGAGTTGATTAGAAATGCTATATACCGTTCATGTTTCTGATTTTAATTTAATCTCTCTCCATCATGATAATGCTTTACTAGAGTATGGAAAACGAAAGTAGACACTGAAAAAGCCCGGCAAATTTAAAAAATATCAGTATAGCAACCCAAAACTTAGTATGTCATACCTGGAGTAACCTAATTTGATACTTTATAATAATTTGTTTGTTTGTTACGTCTTCACGTCTGGTTACTCCAGGTATGACATACTAATTTTTGGGCTATACTGATATTTTTAAAATTTGCCGGGCTTTTTCAGTCTCTACTTTCGTTTGCCAGTAACTTTCATAATCTGCGAAAAACTAAACTTGTTGACTGCGCAGTGAGCGTTTCTTCGAGTTTCGACTATATTTATGAGCCCCAGTGTGGCCCGAAACTAGTTGAACATCCTCGAAACAGTTTTTGGACACCTAATCCATTCAAATGTGCAAGCGTTCCTCAAAAATCATGACATAACATAAAAGAGTGTAAGTTTTAATAGATTCTTTACTTACTGCCTTCCGAAACGAAGACATGAATGGAAGCGGGCTCAGTGTTGCTCGCGCTGCAGGTGTAGTTTCCGGAGTCTTTCAGCGTGGCTCCTCGGACTGTCAGCCGGGACTGCGTGCGGGCTCCAGGCTCAGTCTCAACAGTTATCCCGCCCCGCGTCGCGTCATAGTTGATCATACGGTCGTTGTGGTACCAGAATACGTACTGTGGTGGTGTTGGGCTCTGGGAGTAAGAGAAAAAAATTGGGTTAGCAAAAAAATATGGCTGGCAGTCGAAGTTTGTGGTTTTCTTTTAGACTTTTGTAGGTGGCTGTTAATGTTTGACTGCACGGTTGGTGCGGTGGCTGGGCAACAGGATGTCGCGTCGATTCCGCACGGAACAATTCGTTGTGTGATCCACAGATTGTAGTTCCAGATCTGGGTGTGATGTGTATGTTTGTAGACGCACCCACGACACAGGACAAAAATCCTAGTGTGGGGCAATGTATAAAAATGTGTTATTTTAAAGATTTTGCTTTAGGTACTATAGCTGAATCTAGAATGTTTCAAAAAATCAGAAGCGCAGCATTTCCTTGTCCACGAATCAAACCTTCGGTAGGCATGTTTAAGAATCGAACTCAGAACCCTATCCGATAGTCTCCATTGTGATCAATAGACCATCATAAGATGTCAAAGACTTACAATCTACATTTCCACTATACGAAAGAACAAATTAATGACAAGATTCCTGATATATGTACTTGAAGATAGAAAGCTGTACACACATTGTAAACGTAACAATATAGAGTATTTGCTAACTATTTGGTATGCCAACTGATCCTGTGTTTGTGTGTTTGGGACAAACCGAGGCGACCGATTTTTACGACCTCCCCAAACTCGCACGACACGTCACATGCTCGTAAACATTGTCCCTAGTACTAAACGTTAGTGGTTTATTAACATGGTCTTTATTTGTGAGGAGTAAGAGTGATTATTCATTGAAGGAAAATTGGGGCTGTAGTTAACTTTGTTATGGGCAAAGATATGAATTGGAAACGATGTTTTGGTATTGAGGTCTAAATACTGATGCGTAACATCACACCTTAGGAAGAAGAAAGGGGAGTAGGCTTAGTATGAGAGTGTGTGTATGTCAAAAGGTTTCCTACGTTCAGGTAAAAACTTGAGACACATGATACATAACAGCAAACGCTTTTATCCCCGAAGTGGTATGCCACTGTACAATGTAACACCCACTTTTCACTATTTATGTTACGAGTCACATGTAATAGGGGGTGAGCCTATTGCCATATACCGGGCACAATTCCAGACTCCGTGCTACTACTGAGATTTTTTTTTAAACCCTGTGAAACTTTGCCCGACACGGGAATTAAACACGAGACCCCTCGGCAGTCGCACTTGCGACCTCTCAGCCAACGAGGCAGTTCATTGAATATTATTTTTTTAAAAGGGCTAATAGAATTCTTTTACTTTCTTTCTTTTAGCCAGATGCATAATATATACTATATCTGATGAAAGCTAAAGGAGCTAGAAGCGTGCTCGGTAGGTTTTACTTAACATAGAAAGACTTTATGAACCTACCCTTTACTTTACCAAAATTTACAATCCATTTTTATTAAACAAATAAAACATTACAGGTAGAAAAATCAACCTTAGTAGCGGAGGAAGCGATAGCAAACATGCGCACAGTGGTATAAAATGGTGATACACTATTAAGAATTAACTGATGATAAAAAAATCGCCCCTAAGACTACTTCAAACTCTTTCATAAAGGTCGCAATAAACTGTAATAAACCAGCAGACATAGGTACACATATTGCCATCGCCACAAACCACGTAACGCATACGAAAACTACACAAAAAACTCCGTTCATATTTCCATACAAGCAAGCATTCCTTCACAAAAATATTCACCGTCAGAATGTATGAGACAGAACATGCAAATTATCTGCGACAACGCGAGAATAGCAAGCATACCAACAAACAGGCATTGCCTCACACGTCACCATTCGTCTCGTCTCGTTCGTCTCGACTCGTTCGCCTCGCCTCGCCTTGCTTCGCTATTACCACGATTATGTAAATCTCGTATCATGTTTATGCTGACGTCATGCGTTGCCAGGGCCGGATTTAGGGATGGGCAATAAGGGAATATGGTGCTTGTGGCACACAAGGGCAATTGTACCGTGTAATGTGATATTTTTTGTTATAAAATGGAATTTAATCTGCCACTGAATTGAAATGTGAACGTTTATTTTCAATGAAACCTTAGTTGTTATAGGGTAATTTATTGTAATCAAATGAAGTCTGAAAAATCTCAACTCATATCTTTTTACGTTCTTTATTTAAATTAACTCAAACAACAAAAATAGGTTTCTTTTACATTGTTAATTGTTATATAAGTTGTCTAAAACAGTGTGAATTTATATTCAACTACAACTAGCTACTTTCGCGCGATACCACCTTCTTTACTCGGCTCCTATTGATTATAGCGTTGTTTTATAGCCCATAACCTTCCTCGATAATTTGACTATCCAACACAAAAACAATTTTGAAAATCGGACCGTTAGTCCTGAGATTAACGAAAACAAACCCTTCTTCTGCTTTATATTATAATAGTATACGATATTAGACTAGATTTAGACTCAGAATAACAAAAACATTATTGTCATTTTATGTTCTAAAAATAATTCTAATTCATAAAACTAGAAAGAAGCAGAAAGAAAAACCATTTATTAAACCATAACATAAACTTAATTAAAAACTACAAAAAATAAATATAATAGAAAGCGAAGGTAAACCAAGGTATAATAGAAAATAATAACATATAACTTAAAATACCAAGGCTCATAGTTAAACAAAATGAAGTCTTGGCCATGCTCCACAGACAGAGTGAATTGCTAATGTTATAATAACTACTATTATAAAGTGCGCCGCACGATGATAATCGATATCACTATTCCTCATGATGAGAACCTCGTGAAAGCTGAAAAAGATAAAAAATCTAATATCTTGATTTGGCTCACGAGGTTGTCGACATGTGGAATGTAGATTCGGTTATCATTGTGCCGATAGTCGTGTCGGCCAATGGGTTAATCCCTAATAGCCTCGACAACCACCTTAGGAGGCTAGCGTTAGGCAGTTGGGTCAAGGGCCTGATACAGAAGGCAGTTCTCCTTGAAACGGCGCGCATTCGTGAGGAGGTTTCTGTCTCTGGAGCCCTAACCACCGGTAGCTTGGACCATGCTCCCACTACTGGTCGGCTCCTATTTTTATATTTTTAAATATTATTTTTTATACTGTAGTATTTAAAAATGTAACTTTAGAGAAATTTAAAAAAAAATATATGGAAATAATAACTACTATTATCTGTGTACCATAAACAAGGAACAATTTATTAACTATCACAATTACTTACAAAATAGCCACTATAATTACACTACCCACTACACTATAACACTTCTGCCGATCCCCTCTACCGTACAAAACCCATGATATTATAATTAAGTAGAGCAACAATTAGGAGCGTACCACTAATTACTGCGTTCAGCTTGCCTACGGTATTAACCGATCGATACTCATGCTTACTGAAGCACTAATGTATTGAAAACGCATTTCGGCGTGAGAGCCTAAACCAGGTGTGACGTTATAATAACCGGCTTTAGATGGTATAAGTCCGCCATCATTGAGGTATAGGATATCATCTTATACTATGTATTATATAAATCTTATTTATCCACACTAATATTATAAAGAGGAAAACTTTGTTTGTTTGTTTGTTTATTTGAACGCGCTAATCTCCGTAACTACAAGTCTGATTTGAATAATTATTTTTGTGATGGATAGCGCATTTATCGAGGATGGCTATAGGCTATTAAAACATACGATACGACCAATAGGAGCTGAGCAGAGCGTGTGAAACCGCGCGGAAGAAGCTAGTAAATAATATTTATGCTTGTTAACTCGTCGAGTACCGGTTTTATAGACACAATCAAAGAACAATAGGTCGCGGTCACCGGTGACCGCTTGGTGTTTGACAGTTTAATCCTTGAGGAGGAAGGCAGATGTTTCAATGGATGCTATGAGATTTTTATCACTGAAATTTAGCAGTATAGAAGGGCACATTTTTATAAATACTTTGGCCTAGCATAACTTATGATTTGGTTCATATTTGACGTCAGGTCGGTCTCACAATCAATTGTATTTTTTTTTTTATAAATTGACTGTTGTTAGAAGATACATAATTGAGAAACATTATATTGATATAGATCATAGACCTATTAAAGCACAGATGGGGCCCAATAGGGCTGATGTCGATACGGGGCCGCGGAGGACTTAACGGGTTGCCGGGGCGCCGGCTTGAAGGGCAGGAGTAGGAACGGGGTGGTTTTTAGTCAGTAAGAGTCTGACACTCCCTCCCGCCTCACCCAGGTGGGAGAAGTATTTCGATGATTTCCCCCCTCAAAAAAGCCTATTGAAGCCGAACGAAGTATAGTGGCATTCTTGTTTCTGTTTAAGTGCATATTTGAAAATCGTAATAAATTAGATTATTGTTTTAATATAAGACTTAATAATTATATCAGCATCCATCCTTGCATAAAAGTACATTATTCATATCTGTATTTAAATCAGTGTCTAAAATTATGCCACAGTAGCTCAATATAAACTCAATAGTTTAAATCTTAGCCAGGATGGGTTCTGCAAAGATTTACTTGTATCAAACAACAACCCCAGCCATTTTAATTCAAGATAATCACCGACCAACTGCCGTCTTTTAATGGCGACTTTAAACGAAAATATCCGCTCTCGAGTCGGTAAATCGATAGATCGTTCCCGCAAACACGACCTCACAGCTCTTAATTACCGCCGAAGCGATTCTACACACTACCAAAGCCAAGCTGGCCTCGTTAAGAAAAATAATGTTGGAAAAGAAAAAAAAAAACGGTGCCCGCGCAAAAATATATAATTTTTTTGTAAAACATGCAATTAGTCCGCTCTATAATTCGCGCGGGAACTTTCTGGAACGTTTTTAAATTGTTTTTTTTTGCTTTCGCGTTTTTTTTTCTTTTATTTCGGAAAGTAGGTTGAGCGTTCTTGTGGCGAGGTTTTTGTTGAAAGGAGTGTTGTAAGTGGACTATGAGAATTTGGACGTTATTTTTTAATTATATCTAGATCATAATTCCAGAAAAGCAGCAGCGAGAAGAGGCGTATTCGACGATACTTTATGCGTTGTGTGTATTTTAATAATGGGATTTTAGACAAAGAACAGATCTAGGTCCAAAGATACATAATTTATGTCTATTAATTCAGTTCAATCTACACCACTTAAAGAAGTATCATACCTTTTCAACAATGCAGATGAGATGGATGACGCTACCCATATCCACATGGTGCTCCCCTGAGCCAAGGATGAAGGCTTCTGGCACCACTATCTGCAGTCGAACATAGTGGGACACGATGCCCGTTCTGGTTGACACCTGGAATTGAAAGAAGAGAATATTAAACATCATTATCTTTAATCATAATTGTGATCGTTATCACCAGTTCTGTTTTTTTTTTTTTTTTTTTTTTTCAAGGGGGGAAAATCATCGAATGACTGCTCCCGCCTGGGTGAGGCGGAAGGGAGTGTCAGACTCTTACTGACTAAAAACCACCCCGTTCCTTCTCCTGCACGTCGAGCGGAGCCCGGTTACCCGTTAGGTTCTCCGCGACTCCGAATCGGCATCGGCCCTATTGGGCCCCATCTGTGGTGGTCTGATGGCTCTTTGAGGCGCGCGCGGAACGCGACGCGCCGTACGCTCGGGTCTGTTTCTGGTCGGACGGGGAGCCACCCATGCTCGCCGTCCGCAGGCCCGCGCTTACGGTGGCCGGAGATCGTCTCGCGATCCCCGACGCCGGTGTGTCCTTCGCGATGGCTGGGTTGCGAGGAGGCAGCGCTTCGCTGCCTCACGCGTCCCGCCTCCTCCTTAGCTAGCATGACTGCTTCGCAAAAGGAGGAGACGGCATCCCAATCCCCTCGCTCCGCATCATGGCTGCACTAGGCCCGGACGCGAGAGGTCGCCATCGCCGATCACTTCCCTGAGGGCACGGCGGTGCTCAGCCCACGCAGGGCATTCTCCCACTGTGTGTTCCACCGTGTCCTCAGGGCGGTCCTCGCAGTGATGACACCCGGGCGTTTCCTCCCGCCCCATCAGACACAGGTACCTCCCGAAACTTCCATGTCCGGTGAGGACCTGCGTCAGGCGGTAGGTGAGGACGCCGTAGCGTCTCTCAAGCCACTCCTCAAAGAGGGGACTTACCGCTGCAATGGCAGCGAGCCCAGCCCCCGGTTGCGACAGTCGTTGCTGCCATTCCGCCATGAGATCGCGCCGGAGCTCATCCCGCCACGCACTTATTTGGCGCGGCAGCGGAGTTTCGCCCCGGCGACGTGCCTCCGCGCGCATGTTATACACGCGCGCGAATCACCAGTTCTGTTAGGGTATGTCGATTGCTAAACTAAGAACTCACAAAGCCGAACGAAAACGTCTGAAGATATTAAAGGGTTTACCGTACTCCCCATCCTTGGTTTGGGGATGCCATCTAAGTATTCGAAAGTTCATAAAATACAAGCTGTTCCCCGCGACTTCGTCCGCGTATAATAATGACTTCTGGCAGACGTTGGGTTTTTGAATTAGTCTTTTGCATTATTACTTATTGTAGTTGCGGTACTATTGCACATTTTTAAATGAAAAAGTAGTTATTATGGCACAACTGTAATAGTTAGACATTTGATATCACAGAGTTTAACGTTGATATTAATGTCCTTTATAATTTCTCCACCACTTTCCTCTATTGTCTATAATTTCCACAGAGTAAGCAGTTTTTAGTAGTATTTTCGCACGTCGGGTTACATTATCGAAAAAATTAAAAAAAAACATTTTTTTTTGATGACTGTGAATTATTACATTAATTTTAAAATTTACACTTATACCTACATTAAATATCTGCAGTATAATGTACCTCACATTATTAATTAATTTGTTCATATTCAATTAATATTTACTAAAAATGATTTAATTATTATTATACATTATATATTTTACTTGTTATTTAATAACATTCAATTGTAATAATATTAACAATATGTTTCTTTGTGTCCTCCACTATGACACAACCTTAATTAGGGCAATGTTAGTTTTTATTGTTATTTATTTATAACAATCACTGACTCACTTAAAAATTCCGTTATACTGTAATAAGCTTTCTGTGCCAAAAACAATTTCATTGTTTGTTTTTGTAATTATTTAATTGTCATAAAAAAAACAAAATAATTAATTATTTTTGACCCAAGAAACTATTCAATTATGTCCAGCTTCATAGCAAACGAATAATAATGACATAACTGACATCATAATAATATTATGTCACACTAAACAAAATACGGTCAAACTTTGCTCATGTTTAGTAAAATTTTGTTTCTAAAACAAAACATCGTCTAACATTTTCCAGCAAAAACAATACATGCGTAAAAACAACTACAGTTTCATTTTCAGTCTTAACCTACATAGAACTACATAGCTCTTTATTATCTACTTTTTAAACTAAAAAAGTTCTTCCAACTCCTAAGGCTATTCTCGTTAAAACAATAAACGATCGGTCTGTGTCATCACCCACATTGACTGTGTTTTTTGAGCCAAAAGCCCTATATTTAGACTACCAAAAAAAAGTTAAGAAAATTCGAACCCATCTCAGTATTTGAATAAAATGTCTCCAAGACAATGTGCTTTAAGTGCGTGAGACGTAAAAATAACAATTCCGTCTGAGGAGGCTCATAGAACGAATATTTAAGTTATACAGTCGAAAAAATACTTAATTATCATACGATACGGTGTGAATTTGAATGTAAGTTCGTCTGGGATATGACGTCGTTAGTAGAAGCCGATTTGGAGACTACACAATTGACAGAGACTCAGCGGCAATATTCTCAGATAAACCTGAAGATTTTGAACTGTGATCTTCAATCCAGATGGATTGATCGCATATGGCCTGCATGCAGATTTTTAAAGAATTACGAATAATAAGGCCGTATTGCACGAATATTATTATATTTAAATACCAAAAAATTATGTTTATGTGGACATTGATTTAATGGATAGTTTTTATGACATAAGTCGGTAAACGAGCAAAAGGATCACCTGATGGTAAGAAATCGGCGTTGCCCATGGACACCTGGAACACCAGCGGCGTTACAAGTGCATTACCGGCCTTTTGGAGATTAGGAGTTTGAGGATTGTTGGGGATTTAGGGATTGGGGAATGGGTGGGGTTATTGGGCCCCCTGTAACCTTACTCACACGACGAAACACAACGCAAGCGTTGCTTCACGTCGGTTTTCTGTGAGGCCGTGTATCACTCTGGTCGAGCCGGCCTTTTCGTGCCGAAGCATGGCTCTTCCAAACTTAGTTTTACATATTATGCGCCAGATGGCAACCTTACGCACTTCGTTATATACCAACAATTGTGACAAGCCCTCTCATGTAAAATAAGTCATAGTTCAGCGTACAGCAGAGGTCTGTCACAAGGTAATAATGAAGACGTTACCCAAAAAAATCTATTAACTACCTCTTTACTAATATCTGGGTTGACTGTAAAAATATTACACCTACAAACATAATAGACGACATACCTACTTCTAAAAATCCCCTTTACACAGAAAATATATTTGAACATTCAGATTTATTAAACATTTCCTCTGTTTACGTATTTTTCTGTAATATGCTTAGAGAAGACGATGTGTACTTAAATGCTCGTTTATTTTTACTGATTCCTGTAACGGGATTGTTTATTATTTATTCTGTTTTAAAAGGTAATGGGTAACGATCGTGTTGTGTTGTATGATGTCCTTTGATATGGAGTATAGACAACGAAGTAAGAGGTCATGGTGTGTGTTCGAAATGTTGTATGAAGTGATATTTGCTTTATGGAAAAACCTTAAAGTAAATTGACTTTGCGGTTGGTGCAGTGGCTGGATAACTGGCTGCCGCGCAACGTGTAGCGGGTTCGATTTCTACACGGAGCAACTCTTTGTGTGATCGATATGTTGTTCTGGGTCGGGGTGTCATGTGTATGTCAACTTGTATGTTTGTAAGCGTACCGACGATACAGAAGAAAATCCTAGTGTGGGACAACATTAAAAAAATAGAGGTCGAATGTTATTATTACACTTTATTATAAATATCTATATTAGTAAAGTCTAATAAAATGTATATATACAATTAAAGACACGTAATCAAATAAATTAATAATAAGGGTAAAGATTTTTCAATTTAAAAAAATCAACTAGATATCATTAAATAAGTACTATCCTACTTGCACCACTAAAACAACACGATCGTCACGTATTTCTTGCATTCACGAAAATTTAAAACAAAGTACAATCAGCGAAATTGCTCATTACTCCCCAAATAGGTAAGTTGGTACAATCGGCGAACGCACTCGTGGTAATGATTATTATTAAAACAAACGAAAACGTTCCATTACGTTCCATATCACGCAGAAGCACGTTCCTATTATTCCTTTCAACGTGTTCCTCTTTTACTCCCTCCCTTTACCCATTTCATGTGTAAGTTGTGAAATCATTTTCGTTATGCAAATTCTGAGAGATATCATCTGCATACGGTGCTGGTGTACAGTTAGAAGCTAAATTCTGATGTCAGTGGTTTAAGAAGACTAAGATAAAGCATTTTTTTGTCATTTACAAAGCAGTAATTGGGTACTTGCCTACATCAAAAATAAATTACAATGTAATATTAAAAAATAATCACACTTTCATTAATTGATTTTATGACCTACTTAATTTTAATATTTTTCCAGCAAATAATTAAGAAATAAGTACGCTGTTTTACGCTAAAAAAACGTGACGTCACAATACACAATCTCGTATAAAATTCATAGTAAACTGTCGTTTTTGACAGTTCGATAAAAGTATTGAATTTGACTAGTTGGCAAGGACCCAATTAGTCCCACAAAAAAGTTCCGGCTAAGTAAGTAGTATAATTTTAGTAGAAAACCATACCATTTCGAAGCATTAAATTACTGCTAGAAAATGGTATGTTTTACTCGAAAGATTTTGAAGTGCTGACTGTACATTCCCATTTAAAAAGGTCTGAAGTCTTGATGTTTCAGATCTTGTTATTTCTATTGTTTCAGCGAGTAACAAGATGTGCGTGTAAATCCTGTATATGAGACACAATCTCGATTGTTCTCTGCAGTATTTTATCGAGATTTATTTTCAAAATTGTGAGATTATATTGTGATCTATGTTTTTATAATAACTATCGTGAGGCATACTAAATTAACTAAAATCGCGGGTTACTCACGTGAATATACTGAGAAAAGCTCTACTAGTTTCGAACCACAAAGCGCGACGTCGCCGCGACCGCGCACGCTGCTCATGAGGAAGAATCCCTCTGTGGTTCGAAACTAGTAGAGCATTTCTCGGTATATTCACGTGAGTAACCCGTGATTTTAGTTAATATTGTGATCTACATAGATTTTTTGTCTTTGTTGGTACTGCCAAGTAAATGTAATAAGGTATAATTCCTGGTTCAGAGAAATAATTAATGACGAGCCAATTGTGCCTCCGATAACCTCACTTACACAACGAAACACAACGTAAGCGTTGTTTCACGTCGGTTTTCTTTAAAGCCGTGGTATCACCCCGGTCGAACCGGCCCATTCGTACCGAAGCACTACTCTTCCACACTTAACACATATATGTCATGAGTATGGCATTTAAGAACTTTTGATCACTTAATTATACCAAATCATCATCATCATCATCATCAACAGCCTATAAATGCCCACTGCTGAGCAAAGCCTCTTCTCACACGGAGAAGGTTTGAGCATTAATCACCACGCTTGCTCAATGCGGGTTGGCGATTACCAACTTATAATTAGAAATTATAAGTCTAAATAATCTTAGAAAGTACATATAACTTTGAAAAAGTCACATTGGTACTTGCCGTTGGTAGGTTTCGAACCCGCATCCTCATACATGAGAAGTGGGCGTCTTAAACCTCCAGGCCACCACGACCACGATACCAAATACGGACAGCTACTACATTCCAACCGTCTTAAGAGGAAGAGAAACAATAATTCATAATTCATTATTTGAGAATGAATATGTCACCTGCCTACCCTCGAATGGCATCAGGCTCGTGTATGAAAGGAATCGGGTCAGTGTGTCAGCTCCGAGTTTCAAAGGAGTACCTGCTTACCTACTTACGTGTAGCTCATATTATTACGTGCATACTCTTGTTTGATTAGAGTTTAAGATTTCGAAGTCTTAGTTTTGAGTTGTATAAATATTCTACCTATTGTTATAAATGGGAAAGTCAGTTTATTTGGTTTTAGCTTTTACCCGCGGCTTCGCTCGCGTCACAAAAGGATAAAACGTAGCCTATGTGACATATACCAATACGCACAGCACCATCTATACCAATAATTTTGTTTTCCCTCGAGAATAACAAATTTTTCCGGGATAAAAAGTACCCTATTATTTAATCCAGACTTCTAACTTCACGTTTGCAAAAATTCAAAGCAATCGGTTTAGTAGTTACGGTGCGAAAGTGGAACCAACAAACAAACAAACAAACTCACTTTCTGATTTATAATATTATAATAGGGATCTCTTTGTGTTTTACCTGCTAACTGCTTCTTGTAATTTTTCATTCATACAGTTGGAAGAATAGCATGAATATGGGCAATGCGGCAAAGTCATGTGAGCAAAATCGTGGGTAATTGCTAGATATAAAAAAGTAAGAACAAGATACCTTTCCAATACCTATCATGGTGTCGATGTGTTCTAAAAAATTACTAGATATTAGATTTAGAATATTTTACTTTTCATGAAGAATTACATACATAATTCGCTTACTGAGATAGTTTGAAACCCATAGGTTTCATTGAACGTAAATTACTCAAATTTTAACATATCCATGATGGTTGAAATGCGATGAAAATGTAATACTAATCAATAAAAAAAAGACTACGTTTGAAAAAAAAATCTAAAAATTAATTTGAAATTAGAATTCTTATCCAAACAGTCATTATTTTGATTGTAATGGCCAGTACTGCACAACGGCAATTCTATAGGTTATGTTAGTACACTAGTATTTTTTTTCTGCACACAATATTATTTCGACTCAACAAATAAATAAAAACCTCAAATCAATAAATAACGCTGATGGGTCGAGTCGAAATATCGCGTGACGTCACGCTTTTGTACATGTTAAACGGAATTATGACGTAGAACCTCCATTTTAATTTTAATGAGTTGTAATTTAAGTATTTATTTTTTTATTTTTTTGATTAATGAGTGGTTTAAACTGCAACTGCTAACATTAGTTTATTTATGACACCTACCAATATGATATTTAATAGCTAATTCTAATGCAATGCCTTATATAATTTCAATATGTAACTAAGTTAGGATTCTCTTATGGCCTATTTCAGGGCTTATACTAATCTTCATGTTCGACAGGCAAATTGGAGACCGCACTTTATATGGGTCCAGATAATAACTACCAGAACGTTTACGTTTCATTAATTTGCCGCCACCATTGGCAATATAGAAAGAAAGAAATAAAGAAAAACTTTCTTTAACACGCTAAAACAGGTGATACAGATTTTACACATAAATTTATAAATATCTACTAATGTCCCAAGTCTTCGGGGTAATGAGACCAGTTTAGACCAAGACAGGGCCTCGCGCTGGTATTCTACTGGCCCCTTAAGTGACTCGCGGATGAACAAGTCACCAATCAGACAACAATAAACATATAGCAATAAAGATATTAATTTAAATTTGGAATTAATTAATTATATATATATAATATAGTCGACAACATTGTATTAGACAGTCGGTGGCCATATAAAAAAAAAGAATGGTTCAGGTTTAGTACGTACGTACTAGAGCGCTACAGCAGCTGTCTGGTCTCTTTTAAAAGTGCAGTCGTCTTTTATGCTACCCGCGGGAAGAGAGAGGCAGTCACAAAAATCCGCTCTTACTTAATTCTCACAGCTCTTTTTTTTATAAAAAACATTATTGTATTGTAACTTTCGTGAGACATACTAAAACCTCGTCTACTCGGTCGGTAGTCGGAAACTAGTAGAGTTCATCGTCAAATTATTACGCGAGTAAGCCGAAAACATAATAATTAAAAAAAAATCATTGACATTTTTCATCTCATCTTCAGTTACAGTTTAATATCTCCCGAACATCATAAAATTACAATAAAATGATAATATTGACCGAGCGAGTAAAACAATGCGACCGGAGATATTATCGATACAGATTTCAATATAATTCGAATTCAATATTCGACTATTGTTAAAGATTATATCGAAATACGGCTTCTAAAGACAGGGTTTTGTATTGTCGGTTAAAATGAAATTGTTATTTAGAGAATGGCGTAGACACGTTATGAAAGTGCTTTGTAATCGCCTGGTTGTCGGTTGATAAACAGGAACGTAAGTACTAAATATAATGTTATTATTCGGGTTTGTAGTTTATAATATTCTCTGAGGGACAGCATTTATGTATTCTGGGTCTAGACAGGACAGCTTAACCTGAGAAATCAGCCTAAATTTTGATATGTAAACTGAATAGAATATCTTGTCTTTTGTTCATTGAAGGAGGCACAGGTGTAGTTACATAAAGACTAGTTTTGTGTGGCATTATTTGTTTCTGTGATTTATTATTACATGCCTGTGACACAGTTCATAACCTCGTGGTCAACTATAACCTAAGACCGAGTGGTCATAAGAAATACTGGTAGTTAAGACTCATAAGGATCTATTTCACAGCTTCTAGAAAGGTATCATTTCTTTATTTATTACACAATGTACATATACATGTAACTTCCAGTTGTTTAAATATGTTCTATACAATATAGGACGATATTATCAGAGATCTATGAAACTGACACCATGAATCAGTCGTCTCAGTTATGCATACCAACGCCAACGACCAGTCTAGATAACCTATTTACCTATCTGTAGTATTACCAATAGACATAGAATTTGGATGGACTGTCAGCACTGAACTGGAATGATTAACATTATGTTATTTGGGACTAGCTAGAGTTGGTACAAAAGTTAATATTGAAATATGTGTATGAACAGAGTAACTTTATAAATGCGAAAATTTGAGTGTATGTTTGTTACCCAATTACGTCAAAACGGCTGAAAAGATCTAAATGAAATAACTGTGGGAGAGCCATGCTTCGGCACGAATGGGCCGGCTCGACCGGAGTGATACCACGACCTCATAGAAGACCGACGTGACGTTTATATCGTGTTTCATCGTGTGAGTGACATTACTGGAAGCCCAACAATCCTGAAATCATTAATCCCAAAAAGCCGGTAACGCACTTGTAACGCTTCTGGTGTTCTAGGTATCCATGGGCAGCACCGATTGCTTACCATCAGGTGATCTGCCTGCTCGTGTACCGGTTTATCCCATAAAAAATCTAGTACATTAGCGCCTGAAATAACATAAAGGCTACTTTTTATTCTTTATCCTATGCGGATGAAGCCGCTCTGAAATAGGCTAGGCAATACATAAAAATAAAATTAACCAGCACAAGTCAATAAACTTTTGCAAGCAGATACAGTTACTTGTTTCCATAAAACGAAAATTATGTAAATACAAAATGTAACAAACAAAAAGGTTGTAAGGCTTCGTAAGGTTGTAAACAATTTATGAGTGAAATAAAAGCTTCGCGGCTTGTGAAAGGACTGGTCTGTATGTTCGTTTGTGTGTGTGTGTGTAAGTGTTGTGTGTATAGTTTACAAATAACAATGTGTTGTAGTTGCGAGCCGACAAAACAATCAGAGAGACGTGTCCTGAGTGAACATGACGGTGTAATGTGGGTACTGAACAGGGAAGTTCAGAAGGCTTAGTAATTTCACTTTTGTAGAATTAGATTCAAGAGCGAAGCGAGTCCCTTAACAATGTAGGCTTCGCATGGTAGGGAATTTGAAGGTGGTCTTAGTGTACCCGGTGCCCCATTAATAGATGCTGTTCATTATTGCCATCAGGGTCATATAGTTAAGTACGAATTTCATACTAGGACATTTAAAGAAGGAGGCACTTTAAAAAAATCCCCTCTTGTGTTTCTTAAAGGCTAACTATATTTTGTTTGTATATTGTGAAGTGATATGAAATCGTACAAATACTAATTATATAACATAAAGTCCTTTCTATCATCTTCACTCATAATAAAAAAATATATGTACATTATGTTTTCTAAGAACAAAGTTCTCGGCTCCGTCACTCAATCATCTGTTAGTTTTTTACAAAAGTTTCAAACAAGATGTCTAAAAATATCTCACCTCTAGAGGTATAAATATTTACGTCCATTCTAACTATCAACTATCAACATTAAAATTTAGCCTTGGCTGTACTATATTTATAATTCGAATTCCTTTTGTATTTTTTGGTATGTAGCTAAAAATAGCTCAAAATATATTACACCTCTTTTATTTAACCTTCGACTAAAAATATACACAATCAAAGAGACAGTTAAACATATTGTCCTTACTTTGTAGTAAAATAATTACGAATATTTTTTTTTAATATGGGCCACATTTTCACGTATGTCATTGGTAGATTTTTATTTTATTTTATTTTATTTATTTGGGAAAATTAACAATTATAACACTATAATAATACATTATAACAAATATCAAAGAATAGAATAAATGTATAATCAACGACATTCTCCACAGAATACAAAAAAAAAGTAGTTAAAAGAAGTCGTACAATTTAGGTAGGCACACTACATACATAAATTCACAAACAAAACTGATACAGTCATAAACCATAGTTTACAATGTGTCCAAATTATAAATTTTTACATCGGTAAAAAGGAAGCGATAACATAATTAATCAAATACAACAGTTAATGAATATGCATTGTATGTTTAAAAAAATGTATCTATGAAATAATTATTGAGTCCAATCATTACCAGATTCCCGGACAAGGTTTCTGAATTTATTTTTAGACGCTGCGAACAAATCAATGTGGCTAAAATATTTATTGTACTGATCAGCGATGCGACGTAAAGGTGCCCTTAAGCCTGCATTAGTATGACATGAGCCAACGAAGAATACAGGTCTCGAGCGCACCCCACGGCTCACTATTGTTCTGGGCACTACATACCGCATTCGATTGGAAATGTCCATACAGTCATATGCATTGTTACATAAATCATACAAAAACATAGTCTCCAAAATTAATCTCCTAGTCTGAAGACCGGGAAGTTTGTACCTTTTAAGCAATTCATTATAGCCTGCAGCCACACGAAAACAGCGATGATGAACAGCTTTTAAAAATTTATTTTGTATTCTTTCTATACTATTTGAATACTTAATATAAAAGGGATTCCACACCGGCACCGCATACTCCAACTGAGACCTGACCAAAGACTTATAAAGATATAAGTATGTACTTGGGCGTAAAAACTCCGTTGACGATCTCATCACAAACCCGAACATACGATAGGCGTTGCCGACAATCCTACTTATGTGTGCATCTAGGTGTAGTTTATCATCCAGCAAAACTCCGAGATCACGGACCATGGGCACTCTCAACAAAACAGCATTATTTAGGGAATACGGATATCTAATAATCTTTTTATTCTTTGTGAAACTTATGCAACAGCATTTTGGAATGCTAAGTTTTAGTTTATTTTTATCGCAATATTGACCAAATCTATCTAAATCTTCTTGTAATAGCTGACAATCCTGAAAGGTTTTTATGGTTTTAAAAATTTTTAGGTCATCTGCGTAAAGGAGTAATTTGGAATATTTAAAACAGTTGTTTATGTCATTAATAAACAATATGAAAAGAAGAGGCCCAAGAATCGATCCCTGAGGTACTCCAGATGTTGCCTCTATCGTAACAGAGTTATAACCATTGATAACAACCCTCTGGGTTCGATTTGAGACGTAAGAAGCAAACCATCTCAGCAAATCGCCGTGCACACCATTGAAGGCGAGCTTAGCCAGAGAAGTTGGTGATCAACCTTGTCAAAAGCTTTTTGAAAATCTGTGTATATTGAATCGACCTGTAAACGCGAGTCCATATTATTAAATAAATAATCTACAAAATTAACCAAATTAGTTGTAGTGGACCTTCTTTTTACAAATCCGTGTTGTTCCTGTATTATTTGATTGTGAAAGAAGGGATAAACTTTATCATGGACTAGTCGCTCAAATACCTTTGACAAAGTAGACAGTATCGATATAGGACGATAATTCCTGATATCCTGCTGAGAGCCTGACTTATAAACTGGCGTTATGTTTGCACTCTTCCATAAAGTAGGGAAGACACCTTGAGAGATGGATTGGTTGTATATAATATATAAGGGGATACATAAGTGCTTAGCTGTATTCTTAACAAAAACTACAGAGACGTTATCTGGACCTGGTCCCTTAGATAGATCTAATGATTTTAGTGCCCTTAGTACTTCATTGACATTAAACTCAATGTTACCGAGCAACGAACAGCTTTCGGAGCGATCTCTATATGCATTATCATGCATGTTATGCAGGGTAGACTCCTCATAAACCGAGTTAAAGAAACTAGAAAAGAGATTGCATATCTCTTCAGGATCGCTAGAGGACCGGTCGTTATAAGTCATATTAGAAGGTATGCTAGTAGTGGATTTACGATTCGATATGTATTTTGCTTAATGTTCGTCCTAATGCCATCCTCAACAGATTTAATATATTTAGTGTAACAGATCTTACATTCAGTCTGAAATCTCGACCTATACAACGCAAACTGCTCATAATCTGAAAGATTATTATATTTTTTCCATTTACACCAAGCTTTAGTTTTATTTTTATAAATGTGTATCAGGGCTTTTGAGAACCAAATTGGAAATTTCAGTGACCTGCATTTAATCAGTGGTGTATGTGCTTTAATTAATTGAAAAATGTTGTTATAAAAAATGTTAACATTATCATCCACGGATTTGTCACTACTCAAGATGTCATACCAATTGATTTTGCTTAAATTAAGGTTGATATTGTCATAATCAGCTTTATAGTAATTGTATTTTTTTATTTGTTTACGTATTCTAGAGTTTTGGGGTAACCGAAGAGATGTCAGAACACAAAAAGGGGGATGATGATTATCACACTTTAGTAAATAATCTGAGGGTGAATAGATCGAACATGCCTCATTGCTAATGACCAAGTCCAACAGCCTTCCGTTGCTGTTTTTTATAGTATTGTACTGGTAGGCATTAAGTATAGACATAAAGGTAGCCAGGTGTCCACACATGCTAGAACCTCCACTGCATATCATGCCGAGTGGTGGCGATATATCATCACTGCAACCAACCCAGTCAACTCCCGGCAAATTATAGTCACCCAATAAGTAAAACCGTTCAATACCAGGGCAGTCAAGACAGCGCTGCAACGATTCGAAATAATCAAGATAGAAATATTCTGCTGTATTTGGAGGTATGTAGACAGCACCAAGCACCTGACATTTGCCCCGAGTCGGACTAGGCAGCTGGACGAGGACGTGCTCAATATTGTTTAGTACAGATAACTTCGAAACAAGTCGAACCGAATGCAACCCCCTCAAAACAGCCACAAGGACACCGCCCCCATCCTTTTTCCCAGTCGCAGAACGATCACGATCACATCTATATGTCGTGTAACGTTCATCAATGAACTCACCATCGCATATCTCCGGTGTCAACCAGGTCTCAGTCAACACTATGATATCATAGCAATTCGCCAAGATATTCATGTAAAGAATGTGCAATTTGGTGCGAATTCCCCTGCAATTTTGGTAATATACAGTTAGTTTATCATTATCCATGTTATTAGTAAATGCTGCACTTAAATATAAATATAAACCGCTCATCATACACTGCAGGTGTTTTGGATTTCTCAATAAAATTCAAACAGTTTAGAACGCAATGCATCAATAAGAACAATTTATTTCTATTTAGTGACTGATAAGTACATTGTTCCGACATTAATAGGTAGGAAATTACAACTTTATGTGATACATAAGCTATAACAACTCCATCTCCAACCATACAGTAAACTATCATCAAATAATAATATAAAATATGAATGTGCAGACACAAAAAACAAGCAACAACAATGCATGGTGATGTCTTACTAGTACGTGAACCCGCAAGGTAAACCTGACCCATAATCAATAATAATTCAAAACCATCGCTATAAAACAATGTCACAACATAACTACAACACAGTTTTTTATCGCAGCGAGATATTGTAAACATGCGGGCACTAACAATTATAAGCGGCAGACACGTCACAAAAAATTCATAGGTACTTGTACAGCTGATCATTAATAAGTAGCAAAATTGAATATAAGATAATCGGAATGCAGCGAAGAATACACTATCCTCGCAAAAATAATTAAGTAAACAGTAACTTTCATTTGAGATTTCATTAATTGTATAGTTAATATTATAAATTATTAAATTTAGGAGAGATATAACATGCATGCAAATAAAAATTACGTATAAATATTTAATTTTAGTTTTAGTTACCATTAGACAACGATATAGCAGATCCAAAACCTGGTTTAATTTTAGCGATGTCCTGATGGCTACGTATAGCAACGACTTTCGTTCCTTCTTTTTCTCGAACAAGAACAGTTCCATTCTTGACCCACACGAACTTGTAATTATATTGCTTGGCAGCGTCACGGCTTTCTCGAAATAATTGTTTATTCTTTAGCGTAAGATGTTCATGCATGTAGATTGGTATTGGTACACCTGACATGCCTAGCCGTTCGGTGGTAAGGCCCTTGCATAATCGGTGGGCGCTAAGAATATTATCACGTAATATTCGTGAGGTTAATTTTAAAATAATGTTTTTTGGTCTATTGTTCTGTTGGTGAGCATGAGGAACTCGTTGAATGGATATAATATCACTCTGTTGAACGTCATGCTTTATCTCAGACCCTAAACGCTGAATGAGTGATAACAGGTTTTCGTTACGCCGCTCAGGTATATTACAAATTTCTATATTGCAGTTGCGAGCGCTCTGCTCGATATAGTTGATTTTATTTATTACTACGTCAACATCACCTTTGACACCCACTGTTTCTTGAATTTGCTGGCCAAGACTGGCAACTTTTGTTCTGAGGTCAGTATTTTCATCAGACATAAACTGAATTGATTCCTGAATAGACACCAATTGATCCGACAGAGTTTCATAGTTGGTATCTAATTCTGACACCTTTTGTTTCAAAACGGCTTGCTCGGAACGCAAAGAATTCATGTCATTTCTCATTTCTGTTATGATTTGAGTGAGCGAGGTTAGGTCGTTCTTAATCGATAAGACGTTATTCGAAATTTTGGCCATGCCCACCTCCATATCCTTCCGGCATTCATTAAGTGTGTTTTTAAACTCATCAGACAATGCACTAATCGCATCCATCCAGTCAGATGTTGGATATTTGCGTTTGATTCGATTTCCAACATTTACTTCCTCGCTACCTGCTTTCTGTGCCGACATATTAATATTATTTAAGTCGGTGTCGGAATAACACTTGGCCTTATCTGTAAGTTGTGACATCCAGTCCAAATAAAGGAGGCAAACAGGGCAACAGACCACTTTAATGTGAAATTATTTTAGATTTAGTTAGTGTTGCGCGTATGGTACGCTCCTTGTTCGCAATATGCAAGGCCACAACGAAGTCACTAGCACCACACGTTCACTGATTGTTTCTTGTTAAAAACACTATTAATTTTGACTTTCTGGTTAACGAGTGTTCACAAATTTAGATACACACACTGTTCATCGCAGAATATAACTATACTTAGTTTAATGCAGTATTACCGCAGGTATCGATTTTATATTGTAAGACTGACGCAAATGCACGTATGCACCCAACGACGACCGATGACGTATGTGATATTATGTGTAGATTTATAAATACTATCATATATACAACACATTAAATAAAAAAAAATAGAAGACAAGTAACAACAATATGTGAGTAACATATGAAACAAAAGCCGTTAAATTTGCTTTAAGTTAAAAAAAAAATATATATGGTCAACATTATTTACTGCCTCGTGGGCCGAGTGGTTGCAAATGCGACAGCCGGGCAAGTGATCTCGGGTTTGATTCCCGGATCGGGCAAAGTATTAGTGTTTTTTTTAAAATTCTAAGTAATATCACGGAGTCTGGATATTTGACAATAGTGACAATGGGCTCACCCCCTATTACATGGGACTCCTAACATAAATAGTGAAAAGTGGGTGTTACATTAATTACCGTAATGTGCACCTCTGCCAACCCCTTCGCTGATAAAAAGCGTGATGTTATGTTGTGAGCATTAATTTACTCAGTTGCTATAAGATATTAAATCTTTAAAGGACGCCGTAGATTTGACATTCTGTACCATTCTCTTTTGTATGGGTAACACGTAAGTATATTATATAGGTACCTACTTACCTACCGTGTATACCGATGTGTCATTACTCTCACACAATAGCTTCACATCTTCTTGTAATCGTCCCTTGTTTGTGATAAAATTAATTAATGCAAAACTGGAACTAATTCTCACAAGTTTTTGTTAATTACTGTTTCATTAGGAAGATGATATTTGGAGGGATTAGACAATATTTATAGTCTTAAAAAGACTGCCTCGTTGGCCGAGTCGTCGTAAGTGCAAATGCTGGGCAAGGGGTCTCGGGTTTGACCACAACATCACATCACGCCTTTTATCCCCGAAGGGGTAGGCAGAGGTGCACATTACGGCACTCAATGCCACTGTACAATGTAACACTCACTTTTCACTATTTATGTTATGAGTCCCATGTAACAGGGCCGCCTCGTTGCCCAAGTGGTCGCAAGTGCGACTGCCGGGCAAAGGGTCTCGGGTTCGATTCCCAGGTTGGGCAAAGTATTGCTGGGTTTTTAAAGAAATCTCAGTAGTAGCATGGAGTTATATTCTAAAATTAATATTTTACAGCTAGTATATAATAAGATTTTATCAAATATAATAATGTAATGAAACTATAGTTTAACTAAATGGCAATAGCATTTAACTAAATGTGCTTAAAACTGTAAACATAGTGAATCCTTTGTTTAATTAAAATACATATGGCCGCTTTACCACCCACACCTAAACCATCCCATAACTAAAAGTATCTTAGCGTGACGTAGCACCCAAACTAAACTCTGACTTGTACTGTTAGGTGTCACTTATAGATTGGTGAAAACCAAAGTGATATTAAATGTCACCTATACCTTAAGGGTTCCTTAAAATTTAGGACAGGTTTGGTTTGAAACTCCTAATAAATGTCTAAGAACACGTCTGAAAGTTAATATCACATAGGTACCTAACTTAATTTCTATGTCACGTATATTTTATCTAGAAACAATTGAACAAAGCTAACAGAATCCTGAAGTTACTATCTTGAAAATTTAACTGAAGTGCACATTCTAGTATTGTGTAAAATGCAAGGAATCGACCTCTTTACTGCTACGAAGGTGCTACGAAACTACTACGACGTGCTACGGCGCTACGAAATTGCTACACGACTTCGAAATACGTAGACCTCTTGTATTATAGTGCACAGCTTGTGTCCTAAATAGTTAGTGTTGTAGGTCACAGCAAAAGTATTGAATGGGTTGTAAAAGGAGGTTATATCCTGTGTAATATTCTATATACATGTATTGTGTGCTGTGCTACATTATTCATGTATGAAAATAAATTTTAAAGCTTTAGTAAACTGATATTCTTATTATAATATGGTCTGTGGACGCGTAAACGTGTCTATGATAGCAAAATCTAGTTTCATGTACGTACTTGAAAAAGAGAACAGTTATATTGACAGGTTTTTCAAAAAATACGGTTTTTTTTCAACGGTAGAATTCCCACGTGGCACCATGCATTTACATTAAAGTTACTTATAGAAGCGACAGCATTATGAACACAAAGATGTATGACCAATTTTGTTATTCATACTCGTCAAAACGACTGAATGGATTTGGACAAAAATTAGCATATAGCTATCTATATACCTGTACCTATGTACACAAATAGTGTAACATAACACATGCTACTAGACATCCCAGTAACACGAGAAAAGTCAGTGACAGAAGCTATTATATAGACTAGGTATATAGGACTCTGGTCATCAGTTACCCATTTAGTTTACGAAATGCTACGAAGTTTGTAGTTGTAGAGAGGTTGCATAACCTAAATGGCGTTAGCGTCCGATTACATTAGATACAGGGTGGAATGTACGATGTATAACGCCTTACTTTATTAGTATAAGATCTCCTATACAGGGTATAAACGGAACGTTTTGGAACTATCGGAAGATTAAATCAAACATCATTACGAAAATTAATAGCATTCTCTTCTATTAATAATTTAGGTTGAATAATTATATCTATTTCAATTAGAGAAACTTTATGAATTTTAAAATAAATAATTTTATAATTTATTTATTTAGATTTATTATTTGAATATTTATTATATGTATAATATTAATACTTAATAATTAAAAATTTAAATAGCTTACAAATTAGATATCTTTGGTTTTACAATTTTAATTGTTTTTGTTTTATTCATATGACATTAGCCTTGACTAGTTGATTACAACTGTCAGTACATAAAATAAACATTTAATACTTTTTTTTTTAATAAAACTCGTGTCTTATCATCATCTGTTTTCAGTTTTTTGGAAACGTTCTCCTTACGCCCTCTATACTAGAGCTTCTGCCCGTTGTTTCGTCTCCGTTTCCGGGATTAAAATAGTCTATATGTTATTTCAGAATATAATCTATCTCTATTTTATTCAAATCGATTTTATAGGTCATTATTTTGGGGTCACATCTCCTCGCAAATGATAGCGCAATTGAGACACAGAAAGAAATTACATAACATAACATCAGGCTTTTTATCTCCGTATGGGTAAGCAGAGGTGCACATTACGGTACTTAATGCCACTGTACAATGTAACACCCACCTATTCACTATTTATGTTATGAGTCCCATGAAATAGCGGGTGAGCCTATTACCACATACCGGGCATAATTCCAGTCTTCGTGCTACTACTGATTTTTTTTAAGAACCCAGTAATACTTTGCCGGAATCGGGAATCGAACCTGAGACCCCTTGCCCAGTAGTAGCACTTAAGACTACTCGGCCACCGAGGCAGATACAAATAATTTACATAATTTATTGGTTAAAATATCTATTACGGATTCAAAACATCAACTTTTGCGATATAACCTCGTTATATTACTACGGCGTGGCAGTTTATAATTCAAAAGAGAACCAGTAAATGCTTTTTATATTTTTAAATAAACCACTTGTAGAATATTAAATCATTCTTTGAAGCTGAAACGATTTACTTAAATTTTCTCTTATTTATAGTGATCCTTGTTTCCAAGATTAATATAGCTTTAATTCAATTACATTTGTTTATTTTAATCTTTTTATTTACTGAATAAAGATGTATTTATTTATAATGTTAATTGGAGAACGCGTAATTCCAAGAATACGTAATCAGACTTAATCAGAGCACCCGGATGGAAAAAAGCTTTTCTGCGTGGAAATATATTATAATGTATGTAAGTAGTATATAAACTAAATAAATAGGTTGTTACTTAATTTTATTTATGTTCATTCGTTATTTAAATAGTCATAAAGAAATATTAATATATATTACGACTACTACAATAAATGACTGCCTCATTGGCCGAGTGGTCACAAGAGCGACTGCCGGGCGAGGGGTCTCGGGTTCGATTCCCGAGTCGGACAAAGTATTACTGGGTTTATAAAAATTTCAATAGTAGCACGGAGTCTGGAAATGTGCCCGGTATATGGCAATATGCTCACCCCCTATTACATGGGTCTCATAACATAAATAGTGAAAAGTGGGTGTTACATTGTACAGCGGTATAATGTACACCTCTGCTTACCCCTTCGGGGATAAAAGGCGTGATATTATATATAAATAAAAATATTAAATTTTATTTGTGTTCATTCGTTATTTAACAAGTCATAAAGAATTATTAATTTATATTACGACTACTACAAAAAATGGATAAGATTCTAAACCCAAAATTTATATTATATACCTACACACACCACATTATTGTGGAAATTTTAATGGCTGGCTGCATGGCTATGAAAGCAAAACACCATTTATAAGCGCTGTAAGTAGGTACAAATATGAACAGCGTCATAGCATAACAGTTAATCCCCAAAGCGCGGTGATTATCGCGTCATCCCCAAAGGATTATACAGAGTGGAGCTAACACTCAACAAATGTTCCACGACCCGACGCGACGCACCAACCGTACAACGTATAAAACAAAACCATAAAACCGTGGATTTATTAAAATCAACCCCTTTTTTCATAACGACCCAAGAAAATTTGATTTCGACCCGATCTTAATTGATTTTTCCGTACATTTCGGGGCGAAGTCGCGCACGAAATATGTACAACAAAAGGGTGATTCAATTTTCTCGTTTTTATTTCGACGTGGACAAGGACGCGTTTAATTCCATCGTTAATTAAAAATTTCGCCTCGCATCGCATATATACCTATTGTGGATTACTTTACGATTTCTATAAATTTCATTTCGTTGGAAATATTATAAAGGTTTACGAGTTCGTATCGCAATCAGTCAGTGCGTTTTCGCAATTTTTTTTCGCCTTTATTTGTTCGTAATTTTTGCTCGTAAATGTACAGCGTTGACATTTTAAATTGCATCGTCACGACGTATTTATTGGGTAACGGAGGTGAAAATTTCATTCATTACGGCCTTTATACTGGGAAGGTGGGTATAATCAATATTTTTGGTTTCATAAAATATTGTTGACTGGCCTATTGCCATTTACCGGGAACAATTCTATACTCCGTGCTACCAACAAATTTTTTAGAAACTCAGTAGTACTTTGCCCGACCCGGGAATTGAACCCGAGACCCCTTGCCCGGCACTCGCACTTGCGACCACTCGGCCAACGAGGCAGCCCTGTTACATGGGACTCATAACATAAATAGTGAAAAGTGGGTGTTACATTGTACAGTGGCATTAAGTGACGAAATGTGCACCTCTGCCTATCCCTTCGGGGATAAAAGGCGAGATGTTATATTATGTTGTTGAATGGCAACACCTACGTTACATTTGCTACGGATGATACCTTTAAGATAGATGACATTGTATCGTTTAAAAGTTCAAAACTCACTTTCCTAATGACATCTATATATAAGTCAGTTAAAAACGACGACACTTTAGTTGCAATTACCCACTTACTATACAAATTGTTTACAATATTTACAAAAAAAATGTCCTTAAACAGAATTTGAAAAGTAAACAACAAAAGCACACCAACTAATTATCCCTTAGGGAAACAAGAAAGACCAATTACAAGAAACCCTTTTACAAAACTCCTTTTTAAATAGTAAACATCGTAGATTTTAATGCAACTGTACACCAACATGGGTATTAGCATTTAGTCCAAGAAACAACGACACTTTTGCCTGTACCCAGACAATTACCGCTTCAAATTGCTTCTCTTGAATTTAATTTCGCCACAACACTGAGGATAGACTTTAGTTCAGACAGAACGTAATATTATCATGAGTGTAAATGTATATTGGATGAGGAGATGCTAAGTGCATGTTTAGATGTTGTTCAGTCGTCGTTCGGGTAGTAGTTTTTAGTCGGCTTTAAAAAACGAGGTTCTTAGTTCTGACCTGTAAATATGTATAGTATGTTTGTCCGATTATATCGCGATTGGATTAACCGATTTTTGATGCGGTTTTCAGATAAGTATCTGTTACGCTAAGATATTTAGTATATGATGTAACCATGTATTTAAAAAAAAGAGAAAGTTGACATGGGTTTTTGTAAACGTAGTTTATAAAAAAAATATTACTTTGTGACAATTTTTTACGAGGTTTTCTGTTCATTTTGGTTGGAAAAGTAATGCGAATATGGTGCAGTAGTCTGAAATTAGAATAACATAACATAACATCAAGCCTTTTATCCTCGAAGGGGTAGGCAGAGGTGCACTTTATACCACTGTACAATGTGACACCCACTTTTCACTATTTATGTTATGCCCCATGTACTCCGTGCTACTAAAGAGAATTTTTTAAAAACCCAGTTATATTTTGCCCGACCCGGGAATCGAACCCGAGACCCCTTGCCCGGCAGTCGCAATTGCGATCACTCGGCCAACGAGGCAGAATGAATGAAATTAGAATTAAGGTATTTTTCTGTCCGTACTGAAATGGTTTACAATCAGATATTATCAGAGTGAGGGAGTAGGGAGTACAAATAAATTTATCATACACAAAACGAGAGAAGAGTAATTTGCTAGAAGAATAAGTTAAAGTCAAAGCATTTATTTCAGTTAATCCTTTATTGTGCATTTTTCAAACGGCGAAAATTGTATTGTCCATTCGTCTGCCTATCAAGCAAGCTAGTTACTTGTTCCAAAGTGTAGTTCCGAAAGGAGAAGCATTCTTAATTGGGTAGTTTCCAGGGTATCAAAATTAAAAATCTAATTAGTCCGTCAGTTAGATAATTAAAAAATATTAGACACTTTTTTCATTTTCTCGTAAGTTGCAATACTTAGATAAAATGGCGCTAAGTTTAGGAGTGGGAGGTTGTTACGTCATAACGTGCTACAAAATGTGGCACGCTGTGACGTCACATGATATTTCAAATTATTATATTGTCGAAAGTATTTAATTTAGTGAGAAAGGAAAAAATACGTGTCTAAAGTTTTAAATTAATGTACCAGACGGAATTTAAAATAAAATTTAGGAAAATACCCTATTGTCACCTTTGCATATTCTACTTATGTAATTTTTTTCGTTTCACGGTTTTGTTTCTCTCACTCAATAAAAGGTAATGTGACGTCTTACCTGACATTCATAAGTGCCATTGTCCCTCTTCTGCACAAACTTGATTTGTAGGGTCCAGTCTTCAGACCCTTCACCGTGTAAGACCTGAAAATAAAACAAAATCTTAATATACTACCAATCCTACTAATATTATAAATGCAAAAGTTTGGGTGACTGTTGTTTCGCAGGCAAAACCGGTTACTGTCCTAAGGGATATTGAGCTTTAATATCTGATGCCGATACGGAGCCGCGGAAGACATAACGGGTGGCCGGGGCTCCGGTTCGAAGTGCAGAAGTAAGAACGGGGTGGTTTTTAGTCAGTAAGAAACTGACACTATGGGCGGGGGAGAAGGCATTAGATAATCCCCCCCCCTCAAAAAAGGGGTAGTGAGTAAATGTCATTTATATAAATTTTTATTAACACGAAAATTGACTAAAGTCACAACTTCGCATGTTATTTATTACAATAGAGGTACATGTTTGTATTTAGTTTCACAAGTATGTTTCCTTGAATTTCGTGTTTATTAACTAAAACTTTTATTTACGCTTACTTTTCCGCGAAAAGGCGAACATTTATATGTTTTATAATATACACGGCATCAAGTTATACGAAACCAGTATAACAAGACCCTTAAATGTGCGAAAAGATCAAATAAAGTGAGACTATGACAAACTGGTTATGTATATAGCTCGATGTGTTGCGAATTTTTCACTACACTTTGAGTGTTTGTACGTGTGAAGTTTTGTGTCGTGGTGGCCTAGAGGTTTAAGACCATGCCGACTGCTTCTCATGCATAAGGGTGCGGGTCCGAAACCTACCAACGGTAAGTACCAATGTGACTTCTTCGAGTTATACCTCTATGTACTTTCTAAGATTATTCAGACACCACTGACAAACGGTGAAGGAAAACATCGTGAGGAAACCTGGACTTATAATTTCTAATTATAAGTTTGAAATCGCCAACCCGTATTGAGTAAGCGTGGTGACTAATGCTCTAACCTTCTCCGTGTTAGAGGCCTTGATGCCCTAGCAATGCGTGTGATGTGTGAAGTCATGACCGGTAAAGTAGAAGGAAAGAGACCGAAAGGCCAGATTCCCATACGATGCTCTGACAAACTACCCAACGAGGTCGAGATACCTATGAATGTTGCAATGCATCAAACAATGGAACATGATAAGTGGTGACATCTAGTGAACAAAATCAGAGGGAGTCACGATCCTCAGCAGTAAGGGAATAGACTAAGAAGAGAGAAGTATGAACATGAAATCTTGTAAAGATTTAAATTATCTGGAAATCAATTGTAGTGGCATATAGCATGAAACAACGTTAGTTAATAAATTAACGATAATACAAAGTATTATTCAATATTATAAATGTTAAATGTAATATATAAAGTCAAAGAGTTTATTTGTTTAAACGCACTAATCTCAAAAAGTACTGGTTCGAATTGCATAACTCATTTTGTGTTGGACAATGGATAGTTCATTTATCGAGAAAAGGTTATTAGGCTATAAAACATCACGCTGCGGATCCGAGCAAAGCGCGTGACATCGCGCCAAAATAGCTAGTTTTATATAAACCAAAAATACCGAGTAACACTTTTACCTGACTCAGGATACCAGCAAACGAGGTTGTGGCTACATTTTCTAAGATCAAGTCAAAAGTCACATAGACGGTTTTACAACTATAATAGCATTCAATAGTGCAGTAGTGCAAACTTAGGAGTCACTGTGACATTTCTAAACTCAATTCCGACATTCCTTTACCACGGAACAAGATACGGATTCTCAAGGAATGCATTTTCTAGGATAGGGACGAAGTCAGTGCATACATACTACTTTTATTGTTCGTGGTTAGTAACTGAAGTACGTAAAATATTTTAGATAAAGGATTTTATATGATTGGGTGCAATGGTTGCAAACGCAATCATAACTAATGGTTTTTTGTTTTAATTTAAGGCAATGTATGTTACGTCTCTGTTGACTTATTCTGAATTTTCCAGCGTTCTATAATAAAGTTTTATACAATTACTAGCGGACCCAACAAACGTTGTCCTGCATATCCACTTGAATGTATAAGCAAAAATTCATTCAAATTATTTCAGCTGTTTAGGATAAATAACCTAAACATCGACTGCAGCGCCATCTGCCGGGCTGATTTGTGAATCTAAACCATTTCCAGATCCCCTTGAACACACACAAAAATTTCATCAAAATCGGTCCAGTCGTTTGAGTGACATACACACTCACATAAGAATATATATAAAGACTAGCTGTTGCCCGCGACTTCGTCCGCGTAGATTAATGACTTCTGACAGAATTAACCAGAATCAATTCAGTGCCCAAGTAAGATTTACCTATTTTGAAATGATTTATCGTAGTTTCAATAAATCAATAATCCGGCAAGGATCTTACCAGTACAGTGCCCGATCACGTAAGGTTTGAGTAATAAAAACTATTCTATCGACTATTGTTGCACCGAATCTCTCTAGAATAAGTTCAGTGGTTAAGAGTTAGAGAGTCCTGGGGCATTGACGCATAGTTTCCGTTCTCGTGAGACATCTGTGAAAAAACTATCAAACGTTACCCAGGTCCTAAATCATCGTTTTACCGAATGTGATTCAAAAAGATTCAATAATTATAAATTCAATGGCTAAGAAGATTTATACAAACTCTCATTCCCTATTTTATCCCCTTAGGGGTGGAATTTATCAAAATCCTTTCTAAAGAGATACCTATGTCATAGTAACTTTATGCATGCAAAGTCTCAGCCCGATAAATTTAAAACTGGCAAAGTATCATACAAACTTTCACCCCCTATTTTACCCACTTTGGGGTGAGAATGTTCAAAAACCTTTCTAAAGGGACGTTTATGTCATAATATCCATCTGCACGCCGAATTTCAACGGATGCCTATGTGATAACATCTATCTGCATGTCAAATTTCAATCCGATCGATTTAAAACTGACAAAGTCTCATACAAACTTTCATCCCCTATTTTATTCCCTTGGGGGTGGAAATTATCAAAATCCTTTCAAAGCGGATGCTTACGTCATAACATCTATCTGCATGCCAAATTTCAACCTGATCGGTTTAAAACTGACAAAGGCTCATATAAACTTTCATCCCCTATTTTACCCACTTGGGGTGGAAATTTATCAAAATCCTTTCACAGCGGATGCCTACGTCATAACATCTATCTGCATGCCAAATTTCAACCCGATCGATTTAAAACTGACAATGTCTCATACAAACTTTCATCCCCTATTTTACCCCCATTGGGGGTGGAAATTCTCAAAATCCTTTCACATCGGATGCTTACGTCATAACATCTATCTGCAAGCCAAATTACAACCCGATCGGTTTAAAACTGACAAAGCCTCATACAAACTTTCATCCCCTATTTTACCCCATTGGGGGTGGAAATTATCAAAATCCTTTCACATCGGATGCTTACGTCATAACATCTATCTGCATGCCAAATTACAACCCGATCGGTTTAAAACTGACAAAGCCTCATACAAACTTTCATCCCCTAATTTACCCCCTTGGGGGTGGAAATTATCAAAATCCTTTCACAGCGGATGCTTACGTCATAACATCTATCTGCATGCCAAATTTCAACCCGATCAGTTAAAAACTGACAAAGTTTCATACAAACTTTCATCCCCTTTTTTACCCCCTTGGGGGCGGAAATTATCAAAATCCTTTCTTAGCGGATGCCTACGTCATAAAATCTATCTGTATGCCAAATTTTAGCCCAATCTGTCCAGCGGTTTGGGCTGTGCGTTGATAGATCACTATGTCAGTCAGTCAGTCAGTCAATCACCTTTGAATTTTATATATATAGATAATCTATTATACGAAATGATAGTAATATCAATAAAGGTTTAATTATAAAACAGAATTGGAACTTTTCATTTATAACCTTTTTTTAATTCTTTATTATATTTTATTAGGGTTTTTATCACGGTAATATCAACCCCATCGTATCTCATTTTAAACTTGCGATTGATTATATACATTATATTCTTCGACCTGCGACTCAAAGTACATTATATTCTCTTTTACTTTTAAACATCTTAACTAACATCGCGTTCTTAATTGACGAGACTCGATTAATTAAAAACTGAGCTACGCTAACTAATGCTGAGATGGAAAAATTCTTCGAATCAACTGTCATATCGACATAGTAATGAATCAGGCATTTTTTAACGATCCCGAAAAGTTGTAAAAAGAAAACTGTGGCGCAAAATTATCGAAGAAAATTAATTAAGAACGAGGAAAGAATTAGAAATGGTAATTCAGCAACTTTTTAAGACATAAAGCGTCGATGGATGAGTTTTATGTCGAACGGACTGCGGGAGACAGAAGTGGCCTGAAGTTTTTATTATTATACCGTTGATATGCCCTATATTTCTGTAGTATAATAAGTTGATATCTAATATTTGAAATTTACTTAAGTAAATGAAGAATTTGATTAAAATTCTACAATGTTACCGTGTGGAATATTTACTCGCAGAAAATACGCTGTTGCTACTGATTTACAACAGTACAACGAACAACACGCAATTGTTATTTGCGTCTCTCTGTGAGCCATCACTTAGCATTAATACACACGCAGATTACAAACATAATTACAAAATTATGAGTACACACAGCGCTCCTACATCATCTTTTGTGTAGCACGCTTTTGACTACCAACGCTTTTAAGCGCAAATAACCCATTAACCCTTGATGATTCCAGCAAATTGTAGCGAAAACCTCACAGCAGCTATTTCCTCATAATTTTCAGAGCAACACTGAATAATACGTACTAATCCCTGCAGGAAATTCATCGAGCAAAGATGACGTCGACAGAATTGATGTCGAACTTCGTCGTCGCGACTTTACGTAGTTCTGGAGTGTGATCCAATCGCCAGACGTGGCACAAATCGGGGACGACGCGACAATGACGAAAGGAGGCCGACGGACGACGGAAATAGCCGAAAAAAAGCGAAACAACCATTTGCTCATAATGTGTAATAGGATATTTTTTTTTTGTTATAAAATAAGTTTTTACGCGGACGTTGGCCGTCGATATGAAAACTATGTCAGCGGTTTTTTGAACGCAATTTTTCCAAGTTGTGTTTATGAATTTTATGTTGAAGCTAGTGATGGGGGATATAATGAAATGAGGTTGGTGGGGGGAAATATTCCATTTTATATTCTACGGGAGTGGCGTAGTGCAGATGTCGGTCGACGCATCCTGACTATAAAATCGATATTACAGTTTTCATTAGGTATCGAGTAAGATTGCAACGGGAAATGCTAGTTTTAGTCTGGGATCCTGCGATTGGTTTTTGGGAATTCAAAACGCTAGAGCGCTATTGATAGTTAGTTGAAACTAGCGACCGAATGAAGAGACTTAAATGTAAACCATGGACTTTGAGGTACCGGCTATCTAGCAGAAACAAGATGGCTGCTCCTAAAGATTTCCTTAACTTAGGATTTATTTACATTTCCACTTAAGTGTGTAAGCATTCGATTTATAAAGGCTTTTTGGGGCTTAGTAACCGATTCGTGAAAGATACTTAGTACGAAAAGATTGTTCGAAACCATCCTACTTAAAATCATCAATCGAACTCTTAAATTCTTTTTAAAGGAATACTTCATTAATTCTTTTAAATCGTTCGATTGCTATCTGGAAACTTAAGAGACGGATTTTGTTTTTAAGAATTCGAATTATTGGTCTATTACAATGGATATTTATAAGACTACCTTGTTACTTGATTGATCACAAAAACAATACCGAGCTAGCTCCGCGGTTTTTTAATGGGATAAGCCGGTAAACTAGCCGACGAATCACCTTATGGTAAGCAATTGGCACTGCCCATGGACACCTGAAACATTAGAGGCTTTACAAGTACGTTACCGGCGTTTGGTAATTGGGAATTTGAGGTTTGTGGGGGATTCGTGACAAAATTCAAATAACAAAGTTCGGGAAAAATAAAAAAATACGTGTCTAATATTTTTTCACTACCTAATTTACGGACAAATTATATTTTTAATTATCATACCCTGTCATCATCCCAATTCTTTGTGTGATCCATAGATTGTTGTTCCAAGTCTGGGTGTCATGTGTATATGAACTTGTATGTTTATAAACGCACCCACGACACAGGAGAAAATCCTAGTGTGGGACAACGTTAAAAAAAGCATATTGAGATGGATTGTCGATTTGTGTATGTCACTATCATTACTACGAACTCGTTTCCAAAGTACTATCAACATGACAACGTGATAATCACATCAGTTGCTTTCTTTCACACGATCACACGAAATGTGTTCCAATTCCCACATTTATTGTTAATACATATTATTTCCAACACATTTCTCGTGTAAAACGTTGTCTTTTATCATTTTCTGTTACAATACAATAAATGCTCTTGTTACTGTTTCTATTTTTTTTAGGATTGTTTTGTTTGAAGTTCCAGTTTATTTTAAAATAGGAAGACTTTGTAGATCATTTTGTTATTAGTCCCCTTTACATACCCATACATACGTAGAAGCACACGAACAAGGTTATTTGGTTCGATTGTGTGGTCTGTCAAAACTATATTTAGTTTAAGCTGTTATTGAAAATTCTGAATAGAAATACGAAGTCCAGAATAACGGTCATAGACCCTTTATAGCCCAGGAGTACAAAATATCTGGTGCTAAGAGGGTGAAAAAGACTCTCTTCATCTTTTAAAATATTTTTTAGGTTTTATTTATTTTATTTATTATTGGTACCTATAGCAACAGTTTCTGTATACATAGTTAATAAAATAGATAACAATACGTATTGGGCTTATACAGTCGCCAATTATAGATTAATCAACTTTTCAATTAAGTGCTAAAATACTATAGAAACGATCATGTAAAAATAATTTTAGTTGACTAAAAATATATTTAAAACTACTTATGAAATCAACGTACACAAAATGAACGTACAAAATTAAAAAAAATCGAAACAACATCGAAAGAAATAAAAACACCATTTATGATGCAACACACATTAAAGCTGGCGACACACTCCGCACTCAATGACGTCAAAAAATTGCATTCAACATTTGTCATAGTGATAAGAATCGCTCATTCAGCTTGACACAAATTCGGGGCAAGCATTCTCATTTATGCCATGTCGACGGGAATTGCATCTGCGTTTATTGTGCCGTTAGGTTGGCAACATGGACGTGGCTATAGCTGTCTCGCTGGGTGTGGCGTCAGCTTTATTTATAGCCAGATACAGCGTGAGTACGTTCAGTAATTTATACGGGTATGTCAGCTTTTCTCAGAGTTTTTGGGGTAGGTAGACGTCTAGTTACGTTAGCAGAATGGTGGTCCTTACGTAAACTATCGTAAGTTTAAAATTCGTATTTGATTTTCTTGCGCAAACTCATAATTATGCTGCAAGATTGTTTATTTGTTGTGTTTGTGATTAGTATTATCATATAAGGTATAACCGTCGCGGAGAACCTAACGGGTAACCGGGGCTCCGGCTCGACGTGCAGGAGAAGGAACAGGGTGGTTTTTAGTCAGTAAGAGTCTGACACGCCCTTCCGCCTCACTCAGGCGGGAGCAGTCATTCGATGATTTTCCCCCCTTAAAAAAAGGTATAACCTGAGATGACACTTTTATTTAAACCATTTTTTTATTTTAAAAGCGCCTTATTGTGTTAATTAGTACCTCTAGTTGAAGTGAATGATTGTAGAATTTTCTCTTACCTTAAAACTGAGTGTATTTTTGTATAAATATACTTCTAAAATGCAAAGTTATAAGTAAGTACCCACTTCTAAAGCAACAAAACCTCCTTTCAATTACTTTGTTGTTTTAAATAAAAGTACCTAAACACAGTTATTTCCTGGTTTGTATGTAAACTTATAGAAACAATATTTAGTTCAAGGTCACGTCAATTCCAAGCCTTATAACACATACTGTGTGAAACAAAATTGACTTTTGATTGCCACTATAGTATGAAACTAGTAACGAGCGTAATTGGGAATGCTGTTTATATAATTACTTCGTTATTTAGGTACATTTTATTTTAAAGTTATGTTTATTACATGAAGCATTTTTCTATTTGTATGACTGCCTCGTTGGCCGGGTGGTCAAACTCCGTGTACCGCGGACATCATTAATTAGCTAGCTATTTCATTGTGTGGTTGCAGTGTGAGCGGGCTATGTAATATACTATTTATACTGCTAAATTACATGTTTTTTTGACTGCCTCGTTGGCCGTGTGGTCGCAAGTGCGACTGCCGGGCAGGGGGTCTCGGGTTCGATTCCCGGGTTGGGCAAAGTATTACTGGGTTTAAAAAAAATCTCAGTAGTAGCACGGAGTCTGGAAATGTGCCCGGTATATGGCAATAGGCTCACCCCCTATTACATGGGACTCATAACATAAATAGTGAATAGTGGGTGTTACATTGTACAGTGGTATAATCTGCTTACTCCTTCGGGGATAAAAGGCGTGATGTTATATATGTTTATGTTTTTTCTTAGTTTCATATCATTAAGTCAAATCAACCAGTTTTATCATATACTAGTATTATTCTACGTTTGCTATGGTCTGCACTATGCTGTCTATTAACATAGATATTATCCGTATAGCTATCTTGTTAGCGATAGTGTGGCGTCGGCCATATTTATTGTGTACACAAAGCGTTTATATGAGGTCACACTGTTTGTAGAGCTGAGCCAGTGAATTAGGTGTTGTCTTAATAGGGATGATGACAGGGTACGAAAAATAAAAATCTAATTAGTCCGTCAGTTAGGTAAGGAAAAAATATTAGACACGTATTTTTTATTTTGTTGTATAATAAAATGATACTTAGATATAACGAATCAAAGTTTAGGCGTGGGGGCTAAAACGTCATTTCTACGTATAAAATGTACATAGAAGTGTGTGTACATGTGTTACCGGCCTTTTGGGGATTAGGAGTTTGAGGATTGTTGAGTTTTCAGGAATTGGGGAGATTGGGGAAGGCGAGGGTAATTGGGCCTCCGGTAACCTCACTCACACGACGAAACACAACGCAAGCGTTGCTTTACGTCGGTTTTCTGTGAGACCGTGGTATCATTGTGGTTGAGCCGGCCCATTCGTGCCGAAGCATGGCTCTCCTACACATAATGTTCTGTGTATTAAGACTTTGACTGCCAATAAAAAACTGTTGAATGTAAATCCGCTAACGCCGGTCACCGGTGACCCCCATGGCGTCTAACGTGTTAAGGATTAAAAAAAATACAAAATAGTCTGGCGCGGCGTATGGAATTGTACCCGGGAAGTAATACACTCACCTTTTATAGCACGGAGTTTACAACATAGTTGGTGAAAAGAATTTCTGGGTATAATATAGCTATGGAATATACCAATCATAAACGTAAACGAATACTACTACGCATACAGAAAAGATCCTTATACCCAATCCATAAGACCGATTTTCAATTAACACCTGTGATAGTACAATTTTCCCCGCATCATTGGGCGTGCCTGCATTGTCAATGTAGTCTAAATTGTTCCTAAATTGGTGAGCCGCAAAATTAACGCCCTCAAAAGCTAACGAATATGTGATCCTCCCACCACAGTGGTCGAATTTGAACGCCAATGCTCCGAAATTACGGGAATGTCCCGATATTACGGGAATGCTCCGAAATTACGGGATTGCTACGAAATTACGGGATAATGCAGCCATCATTGAAATATCGGCGTTCGAAAAGCATGTGTAATTATTTCAGGATAACGCTTCGTTTTAATCCTAATGCATTTGTTTGAATCGCTTCAAATTCTAATACTAAAGTTAGGTAGTCGATTAGATATTTGCAATAGTTACAGGTTTTAAGACTTTGAGTATTTTAGGTAATCTAGATTGCATTTAAAGCTTCATAGTAGAACTGTTTTGGTGTTAGTTTTATTACTTTCTGGTTATTTGTGGTGCACATTGCAATAAGTGTTGGGCAGTCGTTCATGGTTTTGCTGTAGGAAAAAAGTCAGTATATACTGAGTTTTTCCTCACTTTAACTATATGTGATTACAATTTTATATAGTGCCTGTTATTTATGTCAATATATACTGCACACTACATATTATGATGGCAAGATAAAAACAGAGATAGCAGGTAAATTCAATTTTTATAACTGTGTCAAACTTCTTTAAGATGTCTTTGTCTTTTAGTTAAAAAGTCATTATGATTTTTGTCAGACATAACATAATTAACACCTTTTATCCCTGAAAGGCTAGCCAGAGGTGCACATTACTGTACTTAATGCCACAGTACAATATAACAACCACTTTTCACTATTTTATGTCATGAGTCCCATGTAATAATGGGGGTGAGCCTATTGCCATCCGAGAATGTGTCCGGTATGGACACATTCTCGGACCCCGTGCTACTACTGAGATTTTTTTTTAAAAAACCCATTAGTACTTTGACAATATAACATAAGAAGTTTAACAACACACTGTACATACGTCTTTCTCTAATGAGATCCTCCAACACCCTTTAGCAACAAACTCCATAGAAAGTGTTTTTGCGGCCATTCGGCCAGAAACGGAGCGGTGTATCAACTTCTTATCTGCCACAAACACACGAGTTACAAACAACTTCCAAGTTTGTATGGAAACTTCACTAGTGGAAGTTGAAGTTCGTAGGCGTTGGAAGTCCATGTGCACTGTTTCAAGGTTTACGTGATATTGTTTGTAGTTGCATTGTTTTGAACAAGAAAACCGGTGGCATAATGGAAATGTTCATTTAGGTTAGTTAGTGTTTTGTTTTGTAGTGTGTTGTGTTCTTTGAAGTTGTGTTGTGTGTGATAGTGTGTGTGTGTTGTGTGGTTGATTTTAACATATATTGTATTGTAAGTTACATGCATTGGAGTGATTCGATTATGTCCTTGAATTACGACCGGCTATTGTGAGGATTAGGGCAGTTTAGAGAGTACAGTTGCCTAAGATTGGAGTAAACTTGCATCCTATCCTATGATTGACTGATTGCCTGCGGACGGTGAGCATGGGAGGCTCTCCGTCCGACCGGAAACAGACCCGAGCGTACGGCGCGTCGCGTTCCGCGCGCGCATCAAAGAGCCATCAAACCACCACAGATGGGGCCCAACAGGGGCGATGCCGATTCGGAGTCGCGGAGAACCTAACGGGTAACCGGGGCCCCAGCTCGACGTGCAGTAGAAGGAACGGAGCGGTTTTTAGTCAGTAAGAGTCTGACACTCCCTCCCGCCTCACCCAGGCAGGAGCAGTCACTAGATGATTTTCCCCCCTTAAAAAAATCCTATGATTGGCTAGGAGGATCCTCCCACCAGGCGGGCTTTCTGCCCTATAGTTGTTCGTTGAGATTTTCTATCCGTGTTAATTTGCATGTAAACTTCACATGTGCGATGTAGGATTTTTGTCGTCATTCGTTTATTTGTTTGTTCATCAATACTCTATGTGCGTGAATTGTCATTTGAGATGGGCCATGTGTGACTGCAGCAGCAGCCATTTTTATGGAAAACCAACTGTGACAACTAAGTTAGCTGCACAGCGTATTGATGTTCGTGATTATGACAAATATTCAATATTAAATGGGGAAAGTCCTCGTTTATGATGAATTCATGTGATACGCAAATTATTACTTGTGCAGTTAATTGCATTTGTAGGTGATTCCAACCAGGAGCACTGACGATAATAATTTATAAGTACAAAATGAGTGTCCACATACCTGAAACCTCTCATCGTTGGTGTATGTGAACTTCCCAGAGCTCAGGATATGCCAGTCACGCTTTCTTATCCAAGATACTTGCTGCAAACAGAAAAAATATTAGTTATTATTAGGTACATCATATTTTATTGGAGTTCATAAGTACACAATATGTTTTTTTATGTTAACATTTACGTTGGTCGCAGCAAAGAGTATCTAATTCGATTCTAGGGTTCTAGGAAAATCATATATATAAAAAAATGTATATTCTGTTCCAATTTCAATAAATGCGATGTTCTATTTGTTATTATTGTCTTGTATATACATCAATTAATTAATGTATATACAAGACAATAATAACATATACAGTTTATACAGTAACATGTAAGTTATTCTATATACAGTAATTTATAACATCCAATACAAAGGTGTATGATACACAGCCGCCCACTTTCAATCAACGCTGTAATTAGCTATAGACAATAGCGATGTACCCTATTGTCATAATCTAGATACATATCCAGATTCTGAATTATGTTATTAATGACAAATCCCGAAATTAGTTACGGAACAGATTTCTGCGTAATACTAGCTTTTGACCGCGACTTCGTACTCGAAATCCCGTTTTCTCCCGTTCCTGTAGGATTTTTAGTTTTTTTTCTGTCATAAGAACCTTCTGATATATATAAGCATAACAAACACTTTAAAAAAATCAACCAAATCGGTCGATCCGTTCTCAAGTTGTAGCGTGACAACGGGAAACGGGTTTCGTTTTTATATATACAGATTATGTCATGACGTCACAATCAAAACTTTTGTTTCTTGGAGATGTTGACAGAGTTGGTCAGGGTAGTCAGATTTAGGAGTTAGTAGCCCAAGAAGCCGTTACCTACAAAAAAGTAAAAAAAAAATTAAGGACAAAAATCTAACCAGTTACAATTCAATTGATATTATTGTGAAAATCTAAAAATATTTTTGCCTTACCCAAGTATCGAACTCAATCGTTGTACTTGAACAACGAAAAAGTTATAATGAAGAGAGAAATAATTAAAATACTGTGCCACGGTAAAGTTTCGAAACCAAAATTATTGGGAAGTGTCCAGAAAGTAGGTACTTCAAAATTTTCTGTTGTCCGTTGCCAAATACGGCTATAATCCAGAACTCAGATTTTTTGTTTTCTTTTAAATATACAATTCTTGTATGCAACACAAGAATTATATATCTATACTACCTTATAATCTCTTCTTTAAATTCTCAGTCGTAGCACGGTATTTAGAAATTGTGCCCGGTATATGGCAATAGGCTCACCCGTATTACATGGGACTCATAACATAAATAGCGAAGGGTGAGTGTTACATTTTACAGTGGGATAATGTGCACCTCTGCCTACCCCTTCGGGTATAAATGACGTGATGTTATGTTATGTTATGTTACTACCTTATATTCGACAGTGGCATCGTTGAGTACTTTAGTTACCTAGGTTTCAGGAATCACTTCCCTGGCCAAATCTCTAGTATTGTAGTGGTTTCGACTACAAAATTCAAGTAGGATACAGAAATTTGGAATTCTGCCCAATGTTTTCCTCCTGTGGTTTTAGATTTTGTTAGAAGTAAATGGTTTGTACCATTTGCTACTAATAAAGTCTTCTAAGAGTGGACATTTTGTAAGGATGCTTCTGCATTAACTACGTAATAGGTATCCTGCCTGGTTAGATAATCAATACTTTGACGACTGATTTAACTAATTAAAGGTCCACAAAAATATACTAGCACATGGAGTAAAAGACCAAAATAGACCGAAAGAACTAGAAAGAAATTGATTCGCCAATTCTTCCCATACCACCCGTAACATACACATACAGTATGTTTAAAAAGGCGCGACGCAATTTACTGTTATGTGTGAAATTAAGCCTTTGGGAATGAGTTGAAGCGTCAACGAACGAATTGTCTGGTCATGTCAATGTCGTTCAAAATTACTGGCTTGTAGACATTTTGGAGTGAGCCACTTTGGAACACGCTATATATAATGAGTACCTAGATTAATTTGATAGGTTGATTTTAATTGTACTTTGTATTGTTTTTGTGAAATAAATATTTTAATTTTATTTTATTTGTTGCTACAATTTAGATTTTTAAATCGTTTTTAAAATGTGTTGTTAAAATATGACTCTACTGCCAAAATTTGTCTGACCTCCAGCAAATACACACTTGAGATTTTTTTTTAAGGGGGAAAATCATCTTATTACTTGTTCTGCTTCGTGAGGCGGGAGGGAGTGTCAGACTCTTACTGACTAAAAACCACCCCGTTCCTACTCCTGTACTTCATGCCACGCACACGAAGAAACATAACGCAGAATCAGAATCAGAATCAGAATAACATTTATTTGCCTACTTTGTGTCTTACAAAATGTCTCTGTGGCCGGTGGGCCATACAGGGGTGAGTCAGCTAACTTATGTCCTAATGGATCTGTGTTTGCTTTGTTCTATTAATTCGTAATATGCGACGCTAAGTAGGCATATTACGTGTTTTATTTACGCTGTGTAGTATATTAAATATGTATATTATAGGAACATAATATTTCTTGCTATAATTATTTTATTTTAAGGGGACGCGGTGCTTTTGTTTTGTCTGTAGGCCAACGCTTGTAACCTTTTTTATAAGAGTCGAACAGTATTTCTCCGATTCTGTGATTAACCCTGAGAGGGTTAAAATCCCCATGAGCATGATAGGCATCTTCAGTGGATTCAAGGTCTTCTATTTCTAATTTTGAGATATTTTCCAACATTTTGGAGTTAAGGTCCTGGGCGCGTAGGTGCCAAGCTTCTATGTCAGCCATCTCCCAGATCAGTTCCGTAGGTGTTCGTCTTGGAAGTTGTGCGGCATTTTTCAGTGCCATTCTGTATTGACGTTCGATTTTGGTGAGGTTGGATTCGCTGTATCTTGAGAGTAGTTGTACAACTCCGTAGTCCATAAGTGGTAGAAGGCAAGCCTGATGATTGTCAGTTTTGTTTCCAGTTTTGTCTTCGCATTATATCTATAATTGACCGAGGGCTCCTCTGACTTGTTTTAATCTGGTAACAACTTTTCAGTGTGCTGATTCATCTTCATGTGTTTGTCAAAGATGACACCGAGATATTTGATCTGCTTTTGGTAGTGTAATATCTGTTGTTTCAGTTTCACCGTTGGTCTATATTTTTTCTTCTTTGAGAACATGATGCATTCTGTTTTTTCAATATTACACTTTAACCCCCATCTCGTATAATAGTCAACGATGGCCTCAGCTGCCCATTCGGCACGGATTGTCGCGTGTTCTGGGTTCGGGGCTCTGTTAAGTATACAGAGATCATCAGCATACTGTGAGAGCTTGAGGCCTTTGATGTGATCTTGTATATTCCAAACATCATGAACGTACAGATTAAAGATTATCGGGCCGAGTATTGAGCCTTGGGGCACGCCGTGGGGAACCGGTTTATCTTTGGTCGTCGTAGTTCTGAATCTACCTCTCAAGTTTCTACCTTCGAGATAGTTTTCAATTATTTTAATGATATTGTTAGGAACGTCTTGACTCTGAAGTTTTTTGATCAGGCCCTTGTGGTTTATAGAGTCGAAGGCTTTCGATAGGTCCGTGGATATCATAGAGACACTGTCTCCTGTGGCCAGTGCGTCGGTGATTATTTTGCCTGTCCGTAGAATTTGGGTTGCTGTACCTCTTGCTCTTGTGAAGCCGTGCTGGAACGTTGGTTGCAGCTGGATGACCGTTGCCGTAAGTCTGCTCTGGATCAGTCGCTCGCACAGCTTGCCCATGATATTTAGCAATGTGATTGGGCGGTAAGATGACGCCTGGCGGTGATCTTTCCCAGCCTTGTGGATGAATATGCACACACCAATTTTCCATCGTTTTGGGAAGTAGCCAGTTGATAGAACAAAGTTCACAAGAGGTACAAATGCCTCAACGAACACTTCTCCCCCAAGTTTAAGGGCGTCCGCTTTTATTCCATCTGGGCCTGGAGCCTTTCTGTTTTTAAATCTCCGCAGGGCGAGTTGCACTTCTTTTTCTGATGCTAGGTCTAGTGGCTGAAAAGGTGTTGTTTTTTCGGTCCCTTCATCGTCTTTAGCTATTTTAGCCTCTTTGACTATGGCAGTGTCGGTGAGTGTGTCTATTATATCTATTTCTGCACTACAACCCATGATGTTTGGTAGTTTGGCTATAGGTTTCTTCATGTTTCGTTGGATGCGCCACATTTGTGATCGATTGTCTCGAGGATCCTTGAGTTTGTCTTGCCACCCTTTTTCGATGTATTCTTTCAGATCGTTTTCAACTTCTCTCTTGACACGGTTGTAAAGAGTGCGTGTTTCGCGTTGGATTTCAGGACTGCAGTATCTCGCTTGCCATGCAGTTTGTTTCAATTTGTTTCTGATGTCAATCCTGTCGTTTATATATTTTGGAAGACGTTCCTGTCTTGTTGTATTTTTCAGGGGAGCATGAGTGTCAAGAGCAGTGACGATGGCATTTTCCATTGTTTCGACATACTTCTCGCAATCCTCCTCTGTTGTGATATCTCTGTTAAGGTGGCAGAAATTTTCCCACATTGTCTGCTGGTACGCTGCTGTGATCTTTTCGTCCACATAGATTTTCTTTGTATTACGGGATAGGTGTTCTTCTCTATTATGTTACTTTCACCGTTAACAACCAGGGGAGGTGATCTGAGCCAACGTTCTTTATGTGTTTGGCCTGAGCCTCTAACTGTTGGTGTGTTACTATTGCCAGATCCAGGATCGTGTTACCTGGGCTGAACGGTCTGGACGGTGCATTAGCATGTATAAGTGAGCAAAGCCCGCTTCTCACTGCCCTTTTTACAATGTTACCGAGGGTGGAATTCCTGCTATGACCCAGGGTTTTCATTTGTAAATTCATGTCACCGACGATAATAGACGGCTCATCGGCTAGTGTCTCTTCTAATTCTTCCTTGGCATGGTGTTGGTTTGGAATTTGTACATATATTCCTTTGATTTTGATATATTGTCCAGTAGCGTGGTTGGTGAAAAGTTTAATGCCGACGCCTTCTATCTTCTTGTTTTCGTCGTGCCAGCCTGGGGTAACTTCTGTTTCTGCCCACCTTAGTCCCCTTTGTACATACATGGCAGTGGCTAAGTGTTTTTCCAATGTATGGGTGAGTTTATCGTATCCTTTTATATTATATGGTTGCGTGTCAAAGTCGATCTTGCACTCATTCAATATAATTATAGCCGGTCTATATTTTTCGACAAGTGCTTTTATTTCTTTGAATTTATTTCGCAATCCTTGTGTATTCAGGTGCAAAATTTTGAGATTCTGTATTATTTTACTGTCGTGGTCAGACATTGATATTGATATGCGAGTGTATTTTATTTATAGTGTCCATTAACATTATCAATGTCTGTTGCATTTGTGTCTGCATTTTAAATAGACCCTCCATTGTAAGACTGCTAGTTGTAGGTGGTTCTTGTTCGGTTTGAGGTTGTGCTGATTCTTTTTGTTTCATAATTGGAAACTGCCGTGTATTTAAGACCTCTGCGTATTTTAAACATAACGCAAGCGTTGTTTCACGTCGATTTGCTGTGAAGTCGTGGTATAACTCCAGTCGAGCCGACCCATTCGAGCCGAAACATGGCTCTCCCAGACCTAATATTTTTTCAAACATTTCATTAATTTCGCTAAACTAATCTAAGTTCAGCTCAGACTCCAGGCTTTGTCAAGTAACTTCTAACTACTAATCAGATTTATCAGGGCTACACAGACGAAGTTTACCACTTAGAGGTCATAGTTCGTGATAGCGTTGTCTTTAATTCATGTTTCTGTTAAATTTCACTGCCTCCTTGGTCGAGTGGTTGGTAAGGGATCTTGGGTTTGATTACCGGGTCAGGCAAAGTAATACTGGGGTTTAAAAAAAATCCAGTTGTAGCACGGAGTCTGTAATTGTGCCCGGTATATGTCAATAGGCTCACCCTCTTACATGGGAATCCTAACATAAATAGTATATAGTGGGTGTTACATTGTACAATGGCATTAAGTGCCATAATGTGGACCTCTGCCAACTCCTTCGCGAATACAAGGCGTGATGTTATGTTATGTGTTAATTTTGATTAAGTGTAGTTAAATATTCGCTGTAATAAATATCATACACGGCGTCAATAAACTAAATTTCTCTCTTTCTTCATTCTTTTTAAAAGGTACAATTTTTTTTTTAAACGTTGCCCCACACTAGGATTTTCTCCTGTGTCGTGGGTGCGTTTACAAACATACAAGTTCACATACACAATGACAGCCAGACCCGAAACAACAATTTGTGGATCACACAAAGTGTTGTCCCGTGCGGGAATCGAACCCGCGACACGTTGCACGGCAGCCGGTTGCCCAGCCACCGCACCAACCGTGCAGTCAAATGTATGCCTATATTCAATTTCTCGTTATCAAGCAGTCAAATCACCTAAAGTTAAGCAAAAGTCTCTTCTCATAAGGAAAAAGAATGGACATAAACGGCAAGTCCTTACTATTCTCTCATTAACGTGACACCACGTTAGCATCTTTTTAAGAGTCATAATTGCATTTACACTCACTAATTTCTAATAAACGTCACTCAGAACTCAAAAAAATTATTGTAGATTGCATCTCTACCCGAATCGAACCCGCGACACATTAAAAATCATCGAAACCGACTTTTTTTTTTTAATGGGGTGGAAATCATTGAATGACTGCTCCCGCCTGGGTGAGGCGGGAGGGAGTGTCAGACTCTTACTGACTAAAAACCACCCCGTTCCTTCTCCTGCACGTCGAGCCGGAGCCCTGGTTACCCGTTAGGTTCTCCGCAACACCTCTGAGTTGGTTAGGTTATATATAACCCGACTACTGCGCTACTATATCATAGGACCACATAAATATTCCATGCAGCACAGAAGTCAATACCCTACAACTGCACTAAACCAGATATTATATCATTAAATTGATTAACCAACTTACCCCTCTTTCGCTCAAGTGCCCGACAAGGCAGTGGAGGTAGGCAGTACCGCCCAGCTGTGCTGTGATGTTGCTGACCGTATTGTTAGCTGTGACGTCAGCGGACGGCTGCACGCCTGCGCGCCAACCGCGAGCTCTTGATATGCCGTGATGCCCTGGTACCAAAGAATTGAGTTTAGTAAAGTTAAGGTGTAACACATGCTCTAAATTCTAAAATTATGAATGTTCTATTGAATATGCTCACATATGTTCAACACTTATCACTTAGTCTTAGTAGCATGCGTGTCGGAATGTCGTTCAAAATTAGCATACTAATTTCGGGCATGCTTGCGAATCGACAGGCGTTCTAATTTTGAATTATCTTGAGCATACTCAATAGATGGCTAGTTAGCATGCTATTTTAGAGAATGTGAGCATTGCCTTAATAAAGATGGGTGTTTGATAGAAGATTTTATTTTTAAATTTCTTACGATACCAGTGAAAGGAGTAGAAATGGTGTCAAAAGTATTCTACTACGTCGTCATCAATGAAAATTCATTAATATTCCTAATTAATCAAAGCTGTGGTGCAAGTGTGGGAGAGCCATGCTCCAGCACGAATGGACCGGCTTGACAGGAGTGATACCACTGCCTCACGAGAAACAACGCTTGCGTTGTGTTTCGTCGTGTGAGTGATGTTACTGGAGACCCAATAGCCCCCTTACCCAATCTCCCTAATCCCTGAATCCCCAACAATCATCAAATTCCTAATCCCCAAAAGGCCGGTAACGCACGCCTCTGGCGTTTACCGGCTTATCCCATAAAAAACCATGCTGTCATCAATGAAAATAAATTATTAGTATTCCCAATTAATAAAACCTATCTCTCGTTTATCAGCTGTTGAAATTCTCAGCATTATTTTACCATCAATATTATTAAAATTACCATAATTAGATTAATTTTGGTTCGAACACAATCGGAGAGCATTTTATTAACTTATTAGTTATGCAGTGATTAATTCAATGAGCAATTTCATACATGTAACAAATTGGAACAGACTGTAAAACTTTCTGGCTGTATGTAAATGTTGTATATACCTACCTACATCTGTTTTTTGTTTTTTTTTATTTTTATTTCACTCCTAATTTTTGTTTGCATTGTACTTGCCTGTGTTGTACCAAATAAATTATTTTTCTTTCTTTCTTTCTCCTTTCTTTCTATGTCTGTGATAACAATTGTAGTGTTTTAACAACTATTGGGTAGAACCGAAAGAGTTTTAGTCAGTTTAACATCACACTTCTACGTCCTCGAAGAAGGATTCAGAAGTGCACAGTTAAGGAACAAAGAGTATAGATCCCTTTTTTTTAAGGTGGGAAAGTCATCGAATGACTGCTCCCGCCTGTGTGAGGCGGCAGGGAGTGTCAGACTCTGACTGACTAAAAACCACCCCGTTTCTTCTCCTGCACGTCGAGCCGGAGCCCCGGTTACGTGTTAGGTTCTCCGCGACAGTATCCCTATGATCGGAAAAGGAGGATCCTCCGACCAGGCGAGGTGATCGTGTCTGGCGAGCTTTCTATCCAACAGTTTTTCATTGCGATTTTCTATCAGTGTTAATTCGCATGGAAACTTGTGGGATATAGGATTTTTTATGACGTCATCCGTTAATTTGCGTTCATCTATAGTCCATGTGCGCGAGCTATCATTTTGACGTGTGCCATGTGTCGCCACACACATTACAATGCTGGAAAATGACCTTATAGGTTTAAGATGTTCGTTGTACACAAATAACGTAGCTAAGTAGTTATTTTTTATTTGCACAAAAATGTACATTTCATAATCTAATTGACGAATTAAATGAATATTACCTATTCATACCGCGTCTACAGTGTTACTAATCCTGTGAGGTTATAAAACATGACTTAAATTCATTTCAAAAATATTGACAATGCGAACAAAGCCACGGGCAACACCTAGTATCATTATAAGCGGGTGGTCGCAGCGAATAATTGGCAAGTACCTACTTATCGCGTTCACACAGACGAGCTTAATTTGGATGACATTTATATTACCTTCGACCACGTCAAGCATTTCTTTTTAATTATAATTATCGCTAGTACTGCCACGCTGAATTTTTGCTCGAAAACCGACCTTTTTTTATTTATTTTTTATTTCAGTATTTAGTTGAGTGACTCCATGTGCAATTGTCGAGTAAGGAGGTTCAGGTACACGATTGTTTACGGGGTTTAGTAAAGTATAAGATATTTAAATTATTTAATTTTTTATTTATTATTATTAGTTTAAAGTTTAAGTTACACTGTCCTAAAATTAAACAAATGTCGTAACAAAAACATTCTTCAATAGGGATGATGACAGGGTATGAAAATTAAAAATATAATTAGTATGTCAGTTAGGTAATGAAAAAATACTTAACTGACTTTTTGTCGTATAAGAAAACAATACTTAATTAAAGTTTAGGAGTAGGAGGTAATTGTCATTTTAGAGTATAAATCGTACTCAAAAGTGACGTCATGCGATATGTCAAATCAATATATCTTCGAAACTATTCGTTTCCGCAAGAAAAAAAAAATACGTGTCTAATGTTTTTAAATAATTTACCAGACGGACATAAAGTAATATAATAATACCCTATTACAAATTGTGTCCAAAGAAAAATCTTTGCTTCACAGAATGATAATTCTTACATAATATATTTTTTGTTTGTTTTTCAATTTGGATCTTGTAAGTGACAGGCTTGTGTTTGACAGATACATTAAGACTAAATCAATGTAAGTGACACCTGATTTTTTCATATTTTCACTATCAAAATGTATTTGTATATTACATTACGTATATTTGGGAAAATTCCAAGTTTTTCCAAGGAAAAGCCACAACACTATAGTTGACTGTGTGACGCGAGTGTTCGATGCGCATCGAATTTGCTGATATATGTAGGTATAGGTCATGTGGCAGCTTGAAATAAGACGAGGATCCTGCTCGAACAGTTTCGTATAGAATATGTATCCCGATAGTAATTACATAAAAATACATAATAATAATTATGTAAGTGTGGGAGAGCCATGCTTCGGCATGAATGTGCCGGCTCGACCGGAGTGATACCACGGCCTCACAGAAAACCGACGTTAAGCAACGATTGCGTTGTGTTTCGTCGTGTGAGTACCGGAGGCCCAATTACCCTCCCCTTCCCCAATTTCCCCAATCTCTGAATCCCCAACGATCCTCAAACTCCTAATCCCCAAAAGGCCGGTGTCGCACTTGTAACGCCTCTGGTGTTCCAGGTGTCCATGGGCGACGCCAATTGCTTACCATCAGGTGATCCGTCTGCTCGTTTACCGGCTTATAAAAAAAACTAGCTTTTACCCGCGGCTTCGCTCGCGTCACAAAAGGATAAAAAGTAGCCTATATGACATATACCAATACACACAGCGCCATCTATACCAATAATTTCGTTTTCCCTCGAGAATATCAAATTTTTCCGGGATAAAAAGTACCCTATTATTTAATCCAGACTTCTAACTTCACGTCTGCAAAAATTCAAAGCAATCGGTTTTGTAGTTACAGCGCGAAAGTGGAACAAACAAACAAACAAACTCACTTTCTGATTTATAATATTAGTAAGGATAGAATAAAACATACATTATGTTTTATTCCTTTTGGAAATCTGTTAGAAATGAAATGAGTTCCACTACTCACGTATATCTCCCGTGGATGATGTGTAGAGAGGCAGCATGCAAAATATGGCCGCCGCTAGTTGTATGCCCATGCTGCCAGTCTGTCGCCATCTCATCTGGAACAATTAGAAGAATAACATTAATACAAGAACATGATATAATATTTAGTTTTCTTTTATTTAATTTTTATCCTTTTGTATCTTAAGTTGTATATATTTAGTAATAGTTAGCGCCGGTTTCACCTTCTCTATAATATAAGTACCTGATAAACTTATGTGACAGATAGTTCATACAAATTACGTTCTTAATTCAAATTTATCTGGTAGATAACGGCTATCCAGATATTGTGAAACAGGCCCTTAGTATTTATTTTATATTATTTGTAAATAAAAAATTAATGAGTCATTGTCAAGAAACAAAAGATTACTTTTGTATAGAGGTATATTATGTTGCATCTGATTATAGTACTTGTAATCACGTAGATATTGCGTCATACTATTTTACATGATTGAGGAAAGATAGAGAGCAGACGCAGATGTAAAGTAATCAGTAAGTACTGATTATGGACACCCACAACTTCCAAGGATTTACGAGTGCGTTGCCTGACTTTTAAAGTCGAAGTCAAAGCATTTATGTGAGCCTTTGGCAGGTGCCCTAAAATTTGAAGTTGTTGCAGTAGTTTATTCGGTGGTTTTATATTTCACTAAAATAGTTTATAAGTCTCTTTTTTACTAACCCAATATGGACCAACTAGTCTGAAATGAATGATTTATTATTATTATATTATTATTTCAATTATTCCTTAAGTAGGCACTTTTGAAACGTCAAAATTGAATAATCTATCCGTCATATGTTAGTGAAGCTAGGCGCTCGTTCTAAAGTGTAATTTCGAATGTAGAAGAACAAGCAAGAAACTCCATTCAATACTCTTCTAAAAAATGTTTTTACAATCTCTTGTGAGGAAGGGAGGATGGGAGCTCCGATTACCCAGAGACAAAACACAATACAATAGTTTTTTAATGCTGATCGAGTTATACACTCAAACCATCTGGTTAATACCTGCACCACTGCCCACTCGTTTGAACATTGTACGTCACACAATAGATTCAAATCCTGTGTCCCTATACTGAAAAGATCCGTAATATTTGCCCAGTCATGAAGAAAAATAGAAACATAATATAATATACCATTTATCATTTACAAAGATCAATTTTATCGAAGGAAAACGACTCAAGGGTCTGTAGTATGGTGCCAATCTATATTTATAGTTTCTATTCAATCTTTTGATATAAGATATCTATACATAATGTAGTTGGATGATATTTATGTACACTTTAGTTCAAGACGCGACTTTGTTGGAGACAATCAATTCCTTTGATGCTCTTTAGTCGAAGAGCTAGGGTGCGGTGTGCGGTAAGTAATGTGTCATAGTATTTTAATTTTTTAACAGCTTGTTTTCGTGTTCACAATATTATAAATTTACTTACTTATTTTACTTATTTACAATATTATATACATATTATACGTTTGGATAAGATACAAAGTATTATTTTTAGTTTCACGGTACCGACTTGGTTGATGCTAAAAATATATTTATTTACTTAATCTATTTCATCCGGCAACTTACTAAGATATTCCAAGAATAGAAATTCCTAAAATAGAACCAAGAATTTCTCATTCACCTTCTTTGTTGTTAATTAAAATACAATTTGGGCATTAATAAAGGTCTCTTGGCCCAGAATTATGTTTGAATAAAACATGGCTGACCACCGCTGTATCTGCTTGCTGTATCTACCAGATAAAACTAGATTTGGTGATTATGTCTCTTAGGTATACAGGTTAATAACAATTATGCACTATTGGCAGCTATACTAGTTTCGACTGATAACGGGACCCGACTTCTTCATGTATGTAAAGTATTGTTATTTTAATTTATGAATTAATTAATGCTTTACGTTATTTCACTTTTGGACTCACATTTGGACCAAACACCGACAAAAGGAAAAGAGAACTATCCAGTTCACCACAATCATCGTCAACTAACAATCCTAAGAAACAACAAACGATGAGTTCTATCAAAACTAACAGAACAAACGCCTTCGATTTGATGAGAACCCGATCAAACTCGCTCACTGGCGGCTCTAATCATAATAAACTATAGCAATCGACAACCGGCAAACGGACAATCCAACCAAATCACGAAAACCAAACAATAGAAACAACACAATCTCCCCCAAGCCGACTGGTCCTCGTGGGGGATAGCGACCGTAACCCTCCAACAACACAGAAAAAATACCATGAAAACATCCAAAGAAAATCAAAGATATATATTGCAGCCCTCAATGTGCTTACATTGAAAAATGATGAAAACCTTGCAGAATTATCATATGCGTTAAAGCAGATTAAATGGGACATTGTTGGCCTGAGTGAAGTAAGGCGAATGGGGGAAAGAATTATTTCCCATCCAGACTTCCTCCTTTACCATATCGGAACAACCCCAGGTCAATACGGAGTTGGTTTCATTATCAAAAAGCATCTTACAAATTATGTGGAGAGCTTCATAGGAGTATCAGAGCGCATAGCAGTGATGAATCTAAAGCTACCGGGGTTCAAAGATCCATGGTCTATCATACAAGTTTACTCGTTTACGGAACAATCTGAAATAAGATCAGTAGACTCTTTCTACCAAGATGTAAATAAAGCAATCCGAGATCATGCTTACAAAAACCTTATTGTACTGGGAGACTTCAATGGTCAAATTGGAGAACGACAGCCAGAAGAAGACTCAGTCTTGGGACCATTTATTTATAGAAAAAAGACGAGAAGCAGAAACGGAGAGAAGCTTGTAAACTTTGCACAGGAAAATGGCTTGAAAATCTTAAACACAATGTTCAAGAAGAAAGAAAGTAAAATGTGGACTTGGTTATCACCGGACGGGACAATAAAAAACGAAATAGACTTCATAATGACTAACAAAAGCAGATACTTCTCAAACATGAAAGTCATAAATAATTTCAATTTTAATACCAACCATCGAATGATTCGTGCAGAATTGTTGGCATTCCCACCGAAAAATCCAAGACCAAGAAACAAAGTGATGAACACAAAGCCGACCAAATACCAAACAACCGAAATAGTCAATCTAATAAAGCCAAAACTCATGGAACACAATAAAGTACTAACTAACATGCAGGTGCAAGAAAAATACAACTGGTTAGAAGGAATAATCAAAACACCTATTGAACAAGGGACTTTTAACAAGGATGTATCTAACAAGTGGATATCTGCTAAAACCGTTAACCTTCTTAATCAAAGAGCTGACCTAATCAATGGCAAAAATATCAAAGACAGGCGAAAACAAATAGCAAAACTCAGCAAAGAAATAAAAGAAAGTTTTAGAAAAGATAGAACTCACAGAAGAATGGAAACAATAGAAAAACACATTCTACAAACGGGAGGAATAAAAAAGGCATATAAGGAGTTAAATGAAAGAAAAAAAGATTGGATTATACGGATGACAGATGGTAAAGGATCGAAGGAGAGCCGAAGGCAAGGAATACTACAAATCGCTACAACTTGCTACAAAAAACTATACGAAAATACTATAATGGGAAAAGAAATAGAATTGTTAGAAACTTCCCCAGTACCGAGTATCATGCAGGAGGAAATAGAATTCGCTCTGGAAACCCAAAGAGATGATAAAGCCCCAGGACCAGACGGAATAAGCAACGAAGTATTAAAACAAGCGAAACAGAGTATAACACCTATTCTCAGAGAAATTTTCAATGATATCATAAATTCAGAAACGATTCCACAGCAATGGACTAAATCAAATATAATCCTTTTGTACAAAAAAGGAGATCAATACGATATCGGAAACTACCGACCCATAAGTCTGATGTCCAACCTGTACAAAATATTTGCAAAGATCCTACTCAAGCGAATAGAGAAAAAACTCGAAGAACAACAGCCAATAGAACAGGCGGGATTTAGGAAAGATTATTCAGTGCTTGATCATATCCATGCTGTTAGGCAAATCATCGAGAAATACGGAGAATATCAACTCACATACTATCTGGCATTTGTCGATTATAGCAAGGCATTCGACTCGTTAATACATATACATATCTGGGAGGCCTTAAGAGAACAAGGAATCGAGCAAAAATATATAAGATTAATAAGAAATGTATATAAAAATAGCTCGGCATGCATTCTGTTAGAAAAGAAAGGAGAACCATTTAAGATACAAAAAGGAGTAAGGCAAGGAGACCCTCTCTCTCCAAAACTTTTCTCCGCTGTTCTAGAGATGGTCTTCAGAAAGTTCAAATGGGAAAACATGGGATTAAATATCGACGGCCGCACATTATCACACTTAAGATTTGCCGATGATATTGTGTTATTTGCAAAATCGTCAGAAGACCTAAACATAATGTTAAACGAACTAGCATTTGAGAGCGAGAAAGTGGGACTAAAATTAAATCCCGAGAAAACAAAAGTAATGACTAATGGAAATAAAAGCAGCATTAAAGTGGGCGACACACAGATTAACTATGTTGAAGAATATGTATACCTCGGACAGGTGATATCACCCAAGGATAACATAAATAAAGAAATCGAAAGAAGGATAGCAAACAGTTGGAAAAGATATTGGAGCCTAAAGGAAGTAATGAAAGACAAAAACCTCCATATCGCAACAAAGAGTAAACTGTATAACATCTGCATTCTACCAATTTTAATATATGGTAGCCAAACATGGGCTTTAACAAAAAACAGTACCGATAGAATTACAGTCTGTCAACGAGCGATGGAGAGGAGCATGCTGGGAGCAAAGAGGAGTGATAGAATAAGAAACAACAACATTCGTAAAAAGACCAAGATACAGGATGTAACCTTAAAAATAAAAAGGCTAAAATGGAAGTGGTCGGGACACATGATCAGAGGAAAGGAAAAATGGAACAAAATATTAACGCAATGGTACCCAAGAGAAGGTAATAGGAAAAGAGGAAGACAACAAAAAAGATGGGACGATGATATTAGGCAGGTCGCTGGAAAAACATGGAGTAGAGTAGCCAGAGAGAGATCAGAATGGAGTAGGTTGGAGGAGGCCTTTGCCAACTGGCAAACGGATTTACAAAAAGTGAAGAAGCACCAAATACGCGAAAAATTTTAATTAAATAAAAAAATGTTCTAGTTCACGTAATGTAAGAAAGTATTTTTTGTTTTTGTTTTTATCCGAATAAAAGGCTTATTATTATTATTATTATATTACGTTATTTATTATAAAAAAACAACTTAATATTGAGTTCAAAATTTTGTTATTATCAACCAAGTATGGAAGAGCTATGCTTCGGCACGAACGGGCCGGCTCGACCGGAGTGATACCACGGCCTCACAGAAGACCGACGTACACTAACGCTTGCGTTGTATTTCGTCATGTGAGTGAGTCTACCTAAGACCCAATTACCCCCCCCCCCCTTTCTCAACCCCTGAATTCCTAACAATTCTCAAATTCCTAATACCAAAAGGCCGGTAACGCACTTATAACGCCTTCGGTGTTCCAGATTTCCATGGGCGACGCTGATTGCTTACCACCAGGTGATCCATCTGCCCGTTGATCGGCTTATCCCATAAAAAGGTAACCTCTAAGAAATTCATACTTTTATCATTCACCAATCCGCAATCAACAATAACCTAAAACAAACTTAATCAAAACAAAAAACATAAACAAGTGATACTCTACTCTAGCTCTCGGCCTATATTCGGATACAAGGGGAGGATCCCTAAGGCAATGTCTTTAACTAACTCCGAAATCAGTTTCCGCGCCATTTTGTGTTGCCAATCAGTCGCGAAGGGTACATACATTGTATAGGAACAAACAGAAGTTCTGATAGAGTTTATAATAATGGGTATACACGTGTATATACACGTGGTACGTTGAGATAATTTCAATCATTGTGTTGTGATTGATAGTAAGTTTTGTAATTTGTTTCCGGAAGGCTGTTTGCTATGTATTATGATTTGGTGTCTGTTTGATTGGAATGATAAATGTTTTAAGGTTGTAATAAGACTTGAGGGCTGCCTGATGGTCAGCGGTCTGTTGCCAATCTTGATAAAAAATGTTAAATGGTTAAATCCATCCAAAAGTAATTATTTTGATCATTAAGCTCAATTAAATAGTTGCTTGCTTCTTGCTCACACCATTAACTCTTCTCTACATCACCCAAAGGTCAGACTGGGAGAAAATGTCTGCGGCATTAAGTCTACCTTATATACACTTTGTGCAAGAAGCTTAAATAAATAAATATTTTCAAGGTCTTTTTCTCGGTAAATGATGTCGTAATTAAATAAGTGAGGTATCAAAAACTCTTTATATTTTTTTGTCAATTTTCGTTATGTTCAGTATGTTACATAATATAATATTAAAACTGTAATATGTGTAACGTTTGTAAATGTAAAAAGTTTTTACTTAAACCTTTTTTTCTTTTCTTGACAATATCATCCAATTTTAAGTCAAGAAAAAAGCGTACGTATTTCAAGATCGATGTAGAACATTGATTGTGTCTTATCCTAGCATAATCCAGCCAACCCGAAATCAAATTACAATTCGATTGATTCGCGATTCTTTCCTAAAATTGCAAGTTTCTGTCGCAATAGAGAAAAAAATCCAGAAGTTCCAAATGACATATTACGCCATTACGCCATTAGGGAATAAAACTATGGTGATTGGTGAAAGAATAGATCCATCATGGTTGACTTTCCTTATTTTTGAAAATGTATCTCTGTTTCAAACTTAAGAAATATCAAGTTATTTTTGTGTTTATGTTATTTTAAGGATGCGCAACAATCTAGCTAATATGTATTTCATGTTTAGTAAAACTAGGGTCAATTTTATTTAAAAAATATTCTGATCTTTTTGACTACATTGTGTCCATTATTATTTTCCTTTGTTTGTTCATTTCCTTTTCTGTATGTACTATATTATTAATGGTGTACAATAAGGTTATATTCTATTCTATTCTATTCTATTCTAAATAGTAGAGGCAAACGAACTGATTGTAATAAGTGGTCAGCGCCACCAATGGACACACAACACAAGCTTCTTTCGCGTCGAATTTTTGTAAGGTCGCGGTGACACTTCGGTTGACCCGACCAGTGGGCTCCAAAGTATCATAGAAAGTGAACCTTCTTATTTTTTTATTACTTTGATCTCAGAACTAGTAGAGAGTAGGGGCTTGACGAAGACAGTAGATAAGATTTGTCAGTTTATCCGATTGGCCAACGTTTGATTGATTAAGTGCCGAAGTATTTTGAAAGATTTTCGGGCCCTTTTGTTATATTGTATATTTCTTTTTGATGAAACATTTCTTTGATTTTTAGATACGACTGTGACAAATTGATTTTGCATGGATTTAGGCGTTATATCTGGTGTTGACAGATTCTTATTTATGTACTGAAAATATTATTTTATGTAGGAGTAATGTTGAGGAGTAACTACTGTTTTGCTTTAGTTATCAACAATTATCAACAACAAAATAATTAACAACACAAAATATTAGAATCTTGCCTTTGAGCTGTTGTTGCTATATTATTAGCCAAAAACACAATTTTAACGTATAAATAAAACACAGAATGGACACACTCTGAATTGGAAGACAGAGACTCATATACTCATATTTTTTTTTTTTTTTTATTTATTATTTATTATTACATTTCAGTACAGTTTAAAAATTTTTTTTGCACCATTAAACCACAGCTGGTTTGTATTGGTACTCACATTCGCAGTTTTATGTTATAAATTTATAAACCCATTCAGTATGACAATTATGTTAATATAATAAGTGACAAAGATTTTAGATACATTACATATTTTACGAGTAACAGTAAACATCCATGAGCAAAGCATAAACGTACTCATTAAAATTGCAAAGAAACAAAGTACTCAAAGAAACCGATACCGACACACACGGCACTAGCTAATATTAAACTTTTGCAGTCTACCCCACAATATGCTACATTGGCATTATGTCTTGTATTAGTTCTCAATAGGTAACCGGTCCTCGTCAACTTAAAAAATTGTAATATACAGGCTGTTTCCTACATTTTGGTCGTGAATAATTTTAGACCATGTTATTTATGATACTGTGGTAATATTTTTTATATTTCTGTTTATAGTTTTTGGAGTTAATTTCGTATTTGATATTTTGTGGAATTTCATTAATTATTGTGGGGATTATAAATTTAGAAGTTCGTCTGCCATAATAATTTTTAACTTGAGGTATTATTAATTTATTTTTGGTAATATTCCTAGTGATTATTTTATGCGAAATGGGTACTTGAATACTTTTATTATTAAATTGTTCACTCAAGAAGGCTAGATCAAAACGAAACTGTACAGGTAATATTTTGCAATATTTAAATAATTCTGTGACGTTATTTCTGCATTTGTCTTTTATTTTACTCGGAACCATAAGTTTTAGAAATCGAACCTGCAATTTGGTTATCTTTTCAACAAGTGTTTTAAAGGTACGCCCGTAACTTGTGATTCCGTATGCAATAATTGATTCCGCCATATTTCAGTAGTTAGTTACTAGAGAGTCTCATGTACCCTACATCGTATCATCATCAACAGCCTATAAATGCCCACTTTGCAAAGCCTCTTCTCACACGGAGAAGGTTTGAGCATTAATCACCACGCTTGCTCAATGCGTGTTGGTGATTTCAAACTTATAATTAGAAATTATAAGTCCAGGTTTCCTTACGATGTTTTCCTTCACCGTTTGTCAGCGGTGTCTAAATAATCTTAGAAAGTACATTATGACTCGGAAAAAAGTCACATTGGTACTTGCCGTTGGTAGGACCCGCACCCTCATGTATGAGAAGTGCGTCATAAACCTCCTGGCCACCACGACGGCACCACTACATCGTATACCAAATATATAACTGGCAAAATATTCCCTATAACAACAAACACAATATTCTAGAAATACATGTCTAGGCTTAAAACAACTACAACATACAATTTCAACTCAGAACAGAGTGTAAAGCAGAAAACATATCCTTTCCTTTGACAAAATCGTCGAAGAGTTTCTTCAACTCATCAAACTTGTATGGAACCCAGGAACTTGGATTTTACTTGTCGGTCGTATGTTTTCTAAGACTACGTCTTTTCCAAAACTTTTTCACGTATCGGTATTCAGTAAAGAAGTGAATTAAATTCCAAATTGAAGTTTTGTCGTCTGTGTATGGTGAGAGTAATGTTAATGTAACTGATGTCAAGCCTTTTGATGCTCGAAAGGGGTTGATGCGAGTGCATATAATATTTAATGTAATAACGTGGCAACGCTGCCAGTCTTTTGGGCACCTTTCCTCACGACAGCGATGGGGATAATTTTTTCGACGCGGTAAGTTAGATATTATTTTTTGTTTTCTTTCCTTTTCTTTTTATTTCGATTATTTAATTTACTTTATTACTTTTAGTACATTTTAAGGTGTTCGTAAATATTTATTTTTATTTTCTTATTTCTAAAAGTAACTGATAATTAGTTGTCTTACAACCACTCCCAGATATGACGAGGTCCAATGTCCAATCAGTGTGGGTACTATTACTGAGAATTTTCGTAAAACAAAAAAATCCAAAACCGTTAATCTGACGCAAGAATGAAGAGATCTTAGCAGGGAACGTTCAGATCGCTGATTAAAAGGTTCAGATAGATCAGAGAACGTTGCTACTTGGTCTCCACACAGCAACCTAATACACTAAAAAGAAACGCCTAGGCGTTTCTTTTTAGTAGGGCTAGGCGTTGGCCTACTTTTTAATACACTCCACAATTTTTGGTACCTAAGTTATTAACTACTCCACCCAGATTTCCAAGTTCCAAGCGAGCTAGAACTAAAATAACTCATTAGACGCTCCTTAGTGAATACGTTTAATAATTGGACTCGTATTTCAGGCTCAATATACTAAAAGCACCGACGCGTTAATGTTTACTCAAGTACCTAATTTTACATTGTTACAAACCCCGGGAGACGTATCTCTCCAGTAAGGAGTATTTATTCACCAAAATAAACGGAACAGAAACGGAATTATTATTATTTTGTGATAATAATAATACTCTATTGCGTTTAATTACTAGATAGTTGTTAGATGGGTGCGTAATAATTCCTAGGACAAAATCCACGTACGTACATACATCAGCAGCCGTTGACAATCTATTACTAGACTAAGGGCCTCCACTCGGTATACCGTATAATGTGTCGCGGAGAACCTAACGGGTTACCGGGGCTCCGGCTCGACGTGCAGGAGAAGGAACGGGGTGGTTTTTAGTCAGTAAGAGTCTGACACTCCCTCCCGCCTCACGTAGGCGGGAGCAGTCATTCGATGATTTCCCCCCCTTAAAAAAATACCGTATGATGTACCTATAAGCTTCGTTATAATAAGAATTCACACTTGGTTTGGATTTCCAAACCGCTATATATTTAGCTAAAAGACACATTCTAAACGTCTCTAATAAAACTCAGAATGTACACCTTGATTTGGCTGGCAGAGACTTACACACGCAATGTAACATCCACTTTAAAAGCTGTAGGTTTATCGAAGAACGCTAGGAGAGGCCTGCGGGTGACTGACTAGGGGAGTCAGTCATCCGTTATATAGGCGAGAGTAGGCGTTGGCTTTGTATTCCACGCGTGCCACTCGAGGAAGAAAATCAGTTTCCAAAGGCTGCTATGGGACCCATTGCTGTGACAATATAGCGGTAGATCGAGGTCTGCCGAGTGCGGTAAATATGCATGGGCGTCCCATGTTACGGTTATAGGCTGTGGAGGTACATCGCGGTAGTTTTAGTCCGTAAGAGTCCGGCACACCCTTCTGTCGTCCCCACGGCGTGGGAAGTCCATTAGGATTTTCATAGCGTTATAAGAAAAATAATTAAAGAACGCTGTTGCCCTCTGTCAAATACGTAATCCCTTCATCAGCTATTACACAGCACGTGCAGGAAAGAAGAAGTGGTGACAAATTTATTGTAACGGCTTAATCCACAGTTTATTCCAAAATCCATTCCCACTTATTCCTTCCTATTCGTAAATGTTCCCAGTAAAGGGATTCGAAATGAATTGTCTCTCAGTCGGATCTATCCAAAACTTTACAATCAGAAAAGTTAAATATTTGTTACTTGTCGAATCGTTATTTGTTAAACTGCTGTTGTAACTTTTAACTAGTTTTGTGGTTTGAATTGAACGGTCAAATTGTTATGGCGAACTTTTTCGTTTTAAATGGTTCATATTTACTTTAAAGACCTACATTTTCTAAAAACGAGATTGAGTTTTATGAAGTTAATTTGGAAGTGATATTTGTACTAGTTTTCAATTATGAGAAAATGTAATGATTTCCAAACATTCGGGATGGACGGTAGACCGGTACGACTGGAGAAAGATCAGGCGCAGGATCAGGTTTTAAGTGCTTTCTAATGCGTGAGGGTGAAATACTGCCGAACTTCACGACTCGGGGCTAATCAGGGTAATTTTACTCAGATAACTTTTTGGCTAGCGCGGAAACCGAACCCGCGTCACGTTGCACAGCAGCCTGTCACCCTACTACTGGGCCAACGCAACTAGCACTATACGACATTCAGTAGTATAGTAGATCTCAGTGCCACAACTTGACGATATCTCCGAAACCCTATTTCAATGACTCAGCATAAGTCAAGGGTACTTACTTACCCAGCATTAATTTAGAAAATACCTTCACAAGTATGCTCAAACAACAGTAGGTACTACAAACCAAACAATTCTATTTGCCGGCCATAAATAAACGCTTATTATAAGGTAGCCGCAATAAAAATAAATCTTACGTAATAAAATAGAAAATTATTGAAATAAATTACAGGTTTTCAGGGCGATATGGTGGGCTCTGTGATATTTATTAAGTGTGAAATTAATATTATTGGTTTGTTCAACGAGTGGGTGGAAAGTTTCGAGTTCCATTGCTGAGTTAGAAAAGTATTTTTGGGGTACGAATGGTGTTGTTATGAATAATCCCAAACCAAGAAGATTAAGAAATGTATCATCAGTAGTATCATCTAATGTTCGTTTCAGCGAAATTTCCAATGAGAAAAATACCAGTCTGAATGACGAAGATAATTTTCGGGAAAGAAAAAGAGAGAGCTCCGCGAAAATGATGACGCAATCAAATGGATCTGACATCCAGGATTTTCACTTACCCGAGGATACCAAAATTACGTCACTATTGCGCTGGTATATTATAAGAGAGTAGTACCTCTCCAGTTGAGATGGTCCATTCAAGTTGCGCATAGCAGCTGGTTAGTTGTTGCCGTATGGTAATGAGAGTAGACTCCATTTGTTGCCCTTCTTCCATGGGTATCGAGACTAGGGACTAAACTAAGGGACTGTACAATTAAAAAGACCAGATAACAGCAGTCTTTAATAAACATGCAACGTTCAAACTGCAGTCTCCAGCGAGCTAGCCAAACGTGTCGCCTCTGGTGTTGCGGGTGTCCATTGGCGGCGATGGCTTACCATCAGGTGATCGGTCTCCTCGTTTACCGGCTTATCCCATTGAAAATCAGGCCATGATAAGGAGCGAGGGGGACTGGGATGCCGTCTCCTCCTTTTGCAAAGCAGTCATGTTAGCTAAGGAGGAGGCGGGACGCGTAAGGCAGCGAAGCGCTGCCTCCTCGCAACCCAGCCATCGCAAAGGACACACCGGGCGTCGGGGATCGCAGGACGATCTCCGGCCATCGTAAGCGCGGGCCTGTGGACGGCGAGCATGGGTGGCTCCCCGTCCGACCAGAAACAGATCCGACCGTACGGCGCGTCGCGTTCCGCGCGCGCCTCAAAGATCCATCAGACCACCACAGATGGGGCCCAACAGGGCCGATACCGATTCGGAGTCGCGGAGAACCTAACGGGAGCCCCGGTTGGCTCCGGCTTGACGTGCAGGAGTTCGAACGGGGTGGTTTTTAGTCAGTAAGAGTCTGACACTCCCTCCCGCCTCACCCAGGCGGGAGAAGTCATTCGATGATTCTCTCCCCTTAAAAAAAAAACCTATAAAAAATGTGTAGTTTATCGTACCCTTTTGTGAAGAGGACACTAGTCTAGTCTTTATTTATGATATGTGATGTAATATTATCTAGATCTAGGCTTTAAGAATAATAATTAAAACCACAACGTGCTCAATCATGCCAATATATCAGGCAAAATAAAGATATGAAAGCTACTATCACACAAATGGCTATTAATAGCACACAACACAACGCCATAATTGAAAAATAATTGAACTATTAAGTCTTTTAACACGAACAGACTACACACACAAATATGTCATGCTATATAAACCAATATAAATAGAGCTCTCGTTGTATATAAGTTTAATATAAAGCTAGTTTAAGATATATTGGAATATAATTCTGTTAGTTGTTTTATACGTGTTATTTTTATGGACAAAATATTTTAAAATATTTGACCAGAAATAGGTATTATTATGGTTTCTTTTGTGTTGAATTGTTAATCGAAACTGACCTTGTCTAAATTAACAAAATTCACCTTGTCTAAGTATTTTTCTATAAACGCTACGTACAAAAATGGAAATATGTACATAGTTATATCATTTTAGGGCTTAAAGTAGTACGTAAAATACCTTTTTCTAAACAAATATTATAATGACTGCCTCGTTGGTTGAGTGGCTTCAAGGTCTCAGATTCGATTCCCGGGTCGGGCAAAGTATAACTGGGTTTTTTATTTAATCTCAGTAGTCTGGAATTGTACTCGGTATATAGCAACAGTGCCATAACATAAATAGTGAAAAATGGGTCTTACAATGTACAGTGGCATTAAGTGCCGTAATGTCCACCTTTGCCTACCCCTTCGAGGATAAAAGGCGTGATGTTATGTTATGTTACATTATAAAGTTGATATGGTTCGAATTTAAAAAAATATTTTGCTGATAGACTGTCCATTTATCGAAGATGGTATTTATCTAGAATGACTGCAGAATATAACGCTACGATAAAGATATACCGAAAACGCGTGCCAGTAGGTAATCTTTAAATTATTGTTTGTTGACTCTAAAAGTTTATTTAATTGGTCTAATTAATATAAACGTTTTGACATTGACTTTGTCATCAACAAACCGTCTTAAGTACCGTAACAAAATTGATTACGAAGTATTATTGAATGAGAAGAAAGTGCTTGTATATGGAGAATTTTAAGTACCATCTACAAATTCCATATACAGAAGAAGATTGGGTTTCCAAATTAGCTAAAACCTTCAAAAAAGTAACTCCAACATAAATATTCATTTGACCCAAATAAAGGTGGCGGACCGCGTCGGGACATATTTGTATAATATAGTCCATAATTTTCACAGTTCAAATCATCTGAGTGATCAAAGCTTGCCTAATCGTTCGGGTCGGTTTGACCATTAAATAGAGTGGTCACTACCCGGGTTATAAATAGCAGCTAGATGGTAGATACAGGATTATTATTTTATGTCGTCACAGTTCTTTTGTAAATGGTCTATTACTGGAGCTAGTGTTATGGACATTGATACACGCAAAAAGATAATTTTGGTTACTGGGGCTTTTTGACCACGTGGTCTGTTCGTTGCGTGATGTTACGGACTTTTAGTATTTTTTTTAAGTTGGGGAAAATCATCAAATGATTTCTCCCGCTCGGGTGAGGCGGGAGGGAGTGTCAGACTCTTACTGACTAAAAACCACCCTACTCCTGCACTTCGCGCCGGAGCCCCGGCAACCCGTTTACTCCTCCTCGGCTCCGTATCGGTATCAACCCTATTGGGCGACATCCATTGTGGTCTGATGGCTCTTTGAAGCGCGCGCGGTATGCGACGCACCGTACGCTCGGGTCTGGCTCTGGTCAGGCGGCGAGCTACCCATGCTCGCCGTCCGCAGGCCCGTGCGATGGCCGGAGATCGGCCCGAGGCAGTGCTTCGCGGCTTGTCTCCTGTTAGCTATCATGAGAGTATACTTTGCCATGTCGTAGACACTTTATTTAGCTGGGGGCAAACCCCAACTTAATATTCACGCGAGTGAGAGTAGCCTAAGGGACGTTTACAGAGATTGACTCAAACTTGAACCTTTAAAACTGCCCCTAAAATAATCTTATGATGACAAACATGTTTTTATTTTAACTTTTCAGAGAGATAATATTAAAGCCTTATTTAACTCTGAAACTATTTGTTAAATATTGGTTGGTTAAATATTCTAAGGTTGTAAGACAAAAAAATGCAACTATGATGGGTATTTAATATGACGGATAGAACCGCTTGGTTGCGTAATCATCTAGTTGATGGCGACCAAATTAATCTTAGTGTTTGTTTTGGTCTCTCTGCAGACACCTCGGTTGCGTGCCTAATCGTGCAATTATAGTATCCTAATGAAATAGGTTCCTTAATATAACCTAGTAAAAGTAATCTACGAAAACGTGCCAATAAAAGGTCATTACTCAAGCCTGTCCGAGATTCTAGTGCCTATAATTCAGATATATGTCACCAATTATCTAGACTAAAAAAGGTCTTAATTACACCACATAATCGTAAACAAAAATCACCTCTAAACCTATACACTTACGATATAAAACGTAATGTCTAATTCTAGAATTTGCCGTAGTTTCCAAGTCCACCAGATGTCACTTAATCCAACTGAATAGTTCTGTTCTCTTAACACAATTATATATTTTTCTGTGCTTTGGGAACAAACTGTAACTGCATTGTTAAAGGAATATAGGCCATTGGCTGATTGCGTAAGAGCTGTTTTCGAATGTGAGGGTAGCGTGGAACTAGGTTTTATTAAACAAATATACGTTCACACTTAATAGTGTATTTTGTTCTTAGTTAGAACGTAACATGAACATTATGATTGTTATTCCATGAAGGGTAAGCAGAGGTGTAAATTACTTTTGTACAAGTATTTGTTTTTGTACTAAAGCCATTGCAATGATAATTATAAAAAATAACATATAATGCCGAAACTGGACGCAACTTTAGACTCCTTAGAATTAGACTTTTTAAACATATGCCTACATTCTTAATTATACATATAACGGCTGTTATATAATAACAAGTGTTATATAATAACAATCATTATGTAACAGCCGTTATCTACATATCCCATCGGGAAATATAAGGCGTGACGTAAATATTATGTTAGTTGAGATGCATAAAGCATACGACACACAACACAACACAGACGTCACTTCAAACGGTACAAAGCGATGGTAATAAAATATCACGCACACACACACACACACAACCACTTAAACATTCTACTGAAGTTTCAAATATTTACAACATGTTCACAATTCAGCTGAATAATCAAGAGAGGCTTTGTAAACTAGAGTCTATTTAATCTGAAGCCTTCAGTGGCTTAGATTACAAGTAGGTACCTTTGTGACTCTCAGAACTTGTCGAAAGTGCTGAAATTCAATTGGAGGCCATTTACATTCTCGTATTGGTCTCGCACAACTCCAGATTCAATATTGATGACGAAGTTCTCTTTTGAGGTAGAAATATATTAGGTACCCAGTTTTCATTCGCGATTTTACCTCCAGATTACAAAGGTCTCGAGTTTGATATGATTTAAAGGGCGCACGGCTCAACTTATATTGGTTTATCGAGTTTCTTTTCGCTTGACGTTTTCTACTGTTCATTATTGACTTCTCTGTAGTGTATATCTCGGTTCATATGGTGATGTTGGGATGTGGCAGTTATTTGATATTACATTTGGTTTATTAACTATTTTCTATATGATTTTTGGAGGAAAACCGTTTTTGTGCCGGGAAAATGGCCGTGGATAGTGTCGTGTATATTATTTGGTCCTGAGCTTTATAAGAAATAAGGATCTAATATAAATATTTTAGGAAAATTTTGGACTATTTTGTTGGCTGATGTAAAGAATACTGATAGAGTTCTGTAATGTGATAGCCGGTGGCTTTATCGGTCTCATATGCGTAATTAAATAGTTAAGTAAACTACATTTATATTAGTAGACATTAATACAATTAAAATATCATAACATAACATAACGCCTTTTATTCCCGAAGGGGTAGGCAGAGGTGTACATTACGGCACTTAATGCCACTGTACCTCTACAATATAACACCCACTTTTCACTATTTATGTTATGAGTCCCATGTAATAGGAGGTGAGCCTATTGCCATATACCTAAAATAATAGACTAATATAACAATTTTAATATTCACCTTATCTAAAACAAAGGTAATGTGAACATCACGCAGTCAAATTAGACCTAAGCTTCCAAAACTGAGAGTTCCATTCGGTACAAACAAGACTTCATTATTTGGTCAAAAAACTAAAACTACCAATTTAAAAGGTAGAAAAATAATAAAAATAAACTCTCACAGCCACTACCCTGATCCTAGAACCCTCATTCCGTACAACGAACCATTGTTTCCTTTGAAAAATAAAAAAAAAACAAAAAAAAATCTTGAAGAACACTTATAATATTACGTTGATATTTTTTCCCTTTTTTTTTACAAAACTATGAATTCTAAGAGAGTTTTTTGAACGCGGCCTTTTAACTTGAAGAGGATAAAACTCTCCGCCGTTATATTAAAAGTCCGGATTAGGTCTGCGAAGAAAGGAATTATTTAGTAGTTTTATATAAAACCTGGCTTACTAGTGCATTTTTGAGTAGCACTTTTGTATAAGGATAATGTACCAATTATGTAGATAGATACGAGCCGGCTCGACCGGAGTGATACCACGGCCTCACAGAAAACCAACGTGAAACAACGCTTGCGTTGTGATTCGTCGTGTGAGTGAGGTTACCGGAGGCCCAATTACCCCCTCCCTAGACCCCGTCTCCCGAATCCCCGAAACCTCCACAATCCTCAAATTCCCAATTCCCAAAAGGCCGGTAACGCACTTGTAACGCCTTGGTGTTTCGAGTTTCCATGGGCGGCGGCGATTGCTTACCATCAGGTGATCTCTCAGCTCGTTTACCGGCTGATGCTATAAAAAAAAAAATGTTTTTTTTTGTTCTTTTTTCAAACGTGGCCTGTCTCTTGTGTTTGTGTGCACGTCACACCCACAATAGCAACTTCAATTCGTATAGGTATCACACAAAAAAGTGTTACGTGGTGTTACAGACACCACACCTCGTTACTGTGCTGAGTAACGAGCAGCTAGTCGCCTCAGTGCTGCGCTGACTATACAATCTTTTGATACGGTTGTTTGAAAGTTAAAAGTGTTATATATTTTATATTTTCATCTTATGTTTTGTCAAAGTTATTGAAGAACACATTGATCAATACTATTAATTCACAATTCGACATAGACACACATCTTTTCTTTTTTTTATTAAAAAACTTTGCCCCACACTAGAAACATACAAGTTCACATACACATGACACCCAGACCCGGAACAACAATCTGTGGATCACACAACGAGTTGTTCCGTGCAGGAATCGAACCCGCGACACATTGTGAGGCTGTCAGTTGCCCAGCCACTGCGCCAATCATGCAGTCCCCATCACACACACACATACTTCTCCAACCTTTGATCAAACCGCACCAACACAAAACATTCTTTCAAAAAAAACTTTAACATATATAAATCGCGTAAACTCAGTACAAAACATAATACATCGTAACGTAAAGGTCTGTACTCTATCTCGCTCGCACCCACATACATTACTGACCTGATATTTTTCTTTCAAACAACTGCGATACATTCAAAGTATTTCTCCAAGAGTCCCTAATCCGTAGCTTTTCGTAACTGCTGAACAAATGTGTATGGGTCCTAAGATCGATTGCCCTTAGCTTTTTTTCCTCAAGTTAGATCTAAGTTAGAGGGTGGACTGATTTCTTAATTCACTTATCTTAAACTTGTTCTATAGAGAAGGGTTTGAGTGAAGCGATAGTTTGCGATACTGGTAATAATCTTAGGAGTTCTAAGATGTTCTTAAGTGAAGATTGAATTTGAGAAGTGACACACTCCATTATCCTCTTATATGTTGAAAGTTACGGGTATATGTGTTTTATACTGGAAACCGGTGTTACAACAGATAAAAAGTAATAATGCATAGAAGATTTCATTGTATTACTTGCTTATGTTTTCTTTCAAATATATATGTGGTCAAAGTAAAGATTTCAGTTTTATTTAAGACTAGTTGTTGAAAAATATGAGTTTTAGGACATACCTAACTTTTTTTGTTGCAATTTTCCAAAATAAAAGTAGCCTATGTTACTTTTACTGGTAGGTAGTCAGAATCGGTTCAGCCATTTCAGAGATTAGTCGGTACAAACAAATAGACAGACAGACAAAAATTTAAAAACGTTATTTTAGTGTATGTATCGTATCGGTATCGTATGTATATTCATATGCACGTATTAAAAAGCGGTTATTTTAATATTACAAAACGTCACTCCAATTTTATTTATCTGTATAGATTTATTTTATGGGATAGAGGGAAATAGTTTGCTTGATGCTAAGTATCACAGCACTGCTCACAAACACCTTATCATAGAGGTTTTTTGCAAGAATTAAAAATTGGGTAGTTTCCAGGGTAAGAAAATTAAAAATCTAATTAGTCCGTCAGTTAGATAATGAAAAAGTATTAGACACGTATTTTTTTATTTTCTCGTATAATGTTACAATACTCAGATAAAATGGAGTTAAGTTTAGGAGTGGGAGGTAGTTACGGCACAAAGTGCTACATTTTGTTGCACGCTGTGACGTCACACGACATTTCAAATCAATATATCATCGCCAGCATTTAATTTTGTGAGAAAAGAAGAAATACGTGTTTAATGTTTTAAAATAATCTACCAGACGGACATTAACTTAAAATTTAGGAAAGTAGCCTATTGTCACATGAACATTTATACCACAAGATAACCCGCGTTGCAAACAAAGTATAGTCAGTACTTGGTTGCAGCATATTATGTACTACGTAATAAAAGCAGCCTAAATTGGGGCAGTATCATGAAGCACGATGATGAAGCTTAAAATCCATCCACAATTCAAGCTCGCATATTTGGTAGCAAGCTCAGTTACAAGCATATCTGTCACAGAAATAATGGTCCACATATTAAACGTATGCTTTTAGTAATTTAAATCTTTTATTCGCTCGTAAAAGCAGGATATATATTTCATAGCATTGTAATTCATATCTTCCACATTATCTGTCCCCATTCTGAGAACATTATGTGATATTAGAATGTATTCGCGGCAGGTTGTTTTCCGAAAAATTTGTTTTGAATGAACGAATTGTAAGAAAACATCTGCTTTGTGGGACGAATGAGTAATTTTGTACGTACGTACGTCGCGCCCACGCTACGCCACGTTGCGAGTAATATGTTGCATGATTACCTTTAGTGTCGGTAGTACACATTATTAGAATTCCTTTCTGAACTTTAGTACTATGGGTTTCATCATCCTTGTTCATGGGATTGTAATCAAATCTAGTTTCTAACAGCTGTGTTTAAGACTGACTTTTCTTTGTTCATGCTAGTAAATGAAAAACTTTGGAACAGATATTTGATTTGAAGAATTATTTCTGCATTCAATGCTTATAATTACACTTGAAGAAAAGTCACGAAGCCTTCCTAGCTTATACAGGGCCTTTCCAGGACCAGATACATATGATATGATAAAGTTCAATAAATGCCCACTGCAGAGCAAAGCCTCTTCTCACACGGAGAAGGTTAGAGCATTAATCACCACGCTTGCTCATGCGTGTTGGTGATTTCCTCACAATGTTTTCCTTCACCGTTTGTTAGTGGTGTCTAACTAAATAATCTTAGAAAGTACATATAACTCAGAAAAAGTCACATTGGTACTTGCCGTTGGTAGGTTTCGAACCCGCACCCTCATGCATGAGAAGCGGGCGTCTTAAAGCTCCGGGCCACCACAATACCTACACCACAAGCAACCACAGATAGCCCAACCAATTCAAATCGCAACTTAAATCATTCGCTTATCACTGGACAACAGTATACCACAAATCAGCATCCTAATCTTAAGCTTACGTGCTCCTTGTATTTATACCCATTGATTGAGAGTCCCTTTACTGATCCCGGTGACGATATTAATGCGACCCACGTACGACTGTTAAATTCAACGACGCCACGACGACAACGTGACGTGACGTGACGTATAAAGACGATTGTGAATTAGGATTTATAGGCATTGTTTGTGAGGTAATTAGATACAGTGATATGTGTGTTGTAGTTAGTTCTATGGGGATATAGTTTTAGATAGCCAACCTTACCTAAGTTATCTCCTTGTTTTTAAGCCAGGTGTAGTTTCCGGGATTTTCATCAACGGACTATAAATGCCCACTGAAGAAGGTTTGAGCATTAATCACCACGCTTGCTCAATGCGGATTAGGGATTACAAACTTATAATTAGAAATTATAAGCCCAGGTTTTATCACGATGTTTTCCTTCACAGTTTGTCATGGTGTCTAAATAATCTTAGAAAGATGGGACTTTATTCAATAACAAAGTTTAAATCGATGATTTAAATCATGTGTCACATGTCTTGATTCCGTGATTATTTAGGTTTTTAGTTCAGTTTCTGCCGTGAGCAAATTGCTGTTAGAGTTCACTGTCGAAAATATTTGTTATGTTATTTTTTTGATTAACTATAGAAAGAAAGTAAACAATGAAAACACCTGTGCCTATCTCTTTCTAAAAGTACAGGTGTTATATCTTTGTGTTATAGATTAGATATCAGTAATATCTTATGGGAAAATAGAAATACTTTACAATTTACATATGTATTACCTTAAGAAGGTTCAAGGTACCTTTTACAAGGGTATAATATACATACATATTATGGGTTTATCTACAAATTAATTTCCAAGAAAACATGTTTGAAATATTTTGTTACTACCCCTTTTTATGATCTTGCGAAAACTGGTCGAATGGTCGAATAAGAATCAGTCAATTTTCATAAAACATCCTCAAGAACCACCACGACCGCGACGACACAATTACACTTAATTCAGTTCATACATTCAGGAGCATTAGTGCCACAGACAGACAAATACATAGGTTAAACTAAGAGAAGACGTAAAATGAAAAATTTTGTCCGAGATAGTTTCTGTTGTTCTTCATACGATATTGTGACTACTCAAATCTGTTTTGTAATTTCGGTTGCAATAAGGTTTAATATTGTTTGTAATATAGAAACGTGCTTCTATTTATAAATTTCTTCTGTTATTTTTTTGTCTGACAATTTTTATCTAGACAATCTAGTATTATCTTTAAGTCGCCGGCCATGTTGAAGCGACGCGTCTTGCGTTTGCGATGAGCTGGAAAATAATTATACGGGTCGAACTTGACGTAGTAGTCATCCACGTCTACGCTAGTCTTCAGGCTGGTAGATATTTTATCTCCACCCGACACAAATCAAAGATCATGATCGTCACGATGCAGTCGAAAAACCCCAGATATATTAAGGTTATTAGCACAAAATTACAAAAGAATACCTTAAAATATTGCCACGCACATAAAACTAACATTTAAATCGATTTATAGATGTCCATCAAACAATTTTATTCACGTAGACGTATTCTATAAGAAATTCAAGTTGTAAAGCACTTTAAGGTTTTTATTAAAGTAATAGATACCCTTTTCGGTCGTAATAAAAGTTTAATTCGCGTTCCGAACACCTTCTGTCATTGTTCGAAATATTTCGGCTTCGAAGATCAAAAGACACCTTTGTGTCTCAAATTGGCTATCAAAAAAGATTTTTCTGTACCAATATTACTTGAATAACTATTGTATATGAAGGGAAAATTATGTTTTTGTTATTGGCCTTGATAGGTAAGTGTTGGGTATTGTTTAGCTGTTGGTTGGTCGGTTGGTTATAAATGCGGCTGTTGAGCAGAAGGTCTCGTATTCGATTTTCGGGCAGAGTAATGGGGCTTTTCAGCTTTTTGAAAGTATAAGCACGGAGTTTTTTTTTTGAGGGGAGAAATTCATCCTATGACATCTCCGCCCGGGTGAGGCGAGAGGGAGTGTCAGGGAGTGTCCCTGCATCCTGTTAATTCTTCTTCCGCGGCTTCGTATCAGCCTGTTGGGCCCTATCTGTGGTGTTCTAATGAACGCGACGCGCCGTACGCTCGGGCCTGGTTCTGGTCGGGCGGCGAGTCACCCGTGCTTGCCATCCGCAGGCCCGTGCTTACGGTGGCCGGAGATCGTCTTGCGATTCCCGACGCTCGGAGTGTGTCTCGCGACGGCCGGGGCGTGAGGAGTTTCGTTCCCTCACGCGCTTCGCCTCCTCCTTAGCTAACATGACTGCTTCGCAGAAGGAGGAGACGGCATCCCAGTCCCCCTCGAATAGCATGGAGTCTAAAATTGTGACATTGACCAAATCGAACTTATTCCCATACATTACTATTGTTACAAGGAAAGTTACTACAAGGTCGAACGTTAATCTATTAAAATATATCCTGTATTTGTATCCCGAAGCCAAAAACATCAAGGAAAAATTTTCAAAAAAGTAAACGAAATGAAAAATTGTTTAGACGGATACAAATATATAGATGCCTCCGTACCTAAAAAGGGTTGAAAAGCTGACACATGCAAACAAAGGAGTTTATACGTTATTTACATCAACAAAAAAAGTAAAATGACATTAGCTTCAACCTTTTATGATACGTTGACAAGGGTCATTAAAAATAACGTGACATTTGAGGACAGTCACCTTTTAATATTTCTGTTTGTATCCTCAACATTTTCGCGTACAATCGAAGACAGAATTGGGATGATGACAGGGTATGAAAATTAAAAATCTAATTAATGCGTAAGTTAAGTAATGAAAAAATATTAGACACGTATTTTTTATTTTGTCGTATAATAAAACAATACTTAGATAAAACGAATCAAAGTTTAGGAGTGCGGACTAAAACGTCATTTCTACGTATAAAATGTACATAGAAGTGACGTCACGCGACATTTCAAATCAATATATCGTCGAACGTATTCGTTTCTATAAGAATATAAAAATACGTGTCTAATGATTTAAAATTATCTACCAGACGCAACCTTTTCTATGATGTAATAGATTATAGTATTTTTTTTCAAATGGTATATTTTAATTACACCTGGTTTTTGGACAATATTGCTTAAAATTGCTTCGGTGGTTGTTTCGGAATCTATACTTCGGAATAGCCTAGCTTCACTAAAGAGAACTGACCGACAGACTGACGTTTTTTTTAATATTTTTGTTTGACGTTCAAAAGTGGTCTTACATGGTCTAAATGATTTTGATATTGACTTTGACGTTGATAAGAGATAATTGAGGATACTGCGCAAATTGCAACATTGGATCCGATTTAAATAAAAAAATTCTGATTCATAATTCTTGTGATTAGCAGGAACTACGCTCCTAATTCTTATTATTGGGAAAATGCATATTTCGTCAACGAACAGAAACCGTAGTACAGTTTGAATTAAAAAACCGTACAATATCAATTCCCAAATTCGTATATAACAATAAAAATAATCCAAAGAAAACAACTCTCTAAAATTAAACAAATAGTAAAAACCTCGAATCCAGAAAGCAAACACTAACTTTCCTCGTTAACTGTACTTAGAACGCTGGCGTAGCGTTAACCACAAACGTAAAAATGTTCAACTTTTAACAAACACAAATTATAAGGGCATCGACCTTTCCCTACCTGAATTTATCCTACTTCTGATATGTACATTTCAGTTTTGAGCGCTTATTTGAAGCCGTTAATTTAAGAACCACGTTTTGAATTAAAGAGCGAATTTCAAATATGCTATCTCTTTTTATTTTATCAAATGGTTTCAACTTGGGTCGCATGTATATGTTTTTTCAGTTTGTATTGGTTTGATGGTGTGTTTATTTGAAAGGTTACAATATACAGAGGTAGGTACATACATAGCTTCACGTCTTTTATCTCCGAAGGGTAGACCAAGGTGCACATACGGCACTTAATGCCACTGTACAATGTAACACCCATTCTTCACTATGTTATGTTATGAGTCCCATGTAATAGGGGGTGAGCCTATTACCATTATAAGATACAAGATGATTGTAAAGAAAATAGAATTCGATTTTTACTTCGCGTTGAACAAAATTATATTTTACTCACTCAAAGGACATTTCGGTATTTATTAAATGCTCAGTCGCACACGGAATTGCGGATTAAATGGCAGACTAGGTTCATCCCTATTACATGGGATGCGAACCTTGTCCGTGCAAGAAGAGGCCTCTTATAGACTGTCCCGTGTCATGATCATGATGATGACACGGGATGGAATTCATAGCGTACAAAAACATGGGGTGAATAGGGGTCTTGCATTTCAAATGTATACCTCTACATCTGGCCCTGGTCTGCTTACCCCAAAAGTATGTGTGGTGCCATTATATATGTATGAGTAATTTATTCTCTTAAACTTATCGCCAGTAACATAAGTTTGTATAACATTTATTAAAATGTAAACTGAATGTAACATTCTATAGATAAATTAAGATTAATGTTTGTAAATTCGGATCCTGACATTGTGCGACTGATGTATGTGATACTAGTGACGGGAGATAACTGCAGCATGTCCAATGAGACAGATGATGCAGTAAACTCGCAGTCAAAAATACTTATAGAGCACTTTGAAAGTCAAACAATCGAAATACAAAAATGTCCGTCTATGGGTAAAATATTTACGCTGAAATACACAAACGTCACGCAATTTTAAGTCGCGCCTACATATACATAGTTGTGTTATTACAACATAACATGGCATAACATCACGCCTTTTATCCCCGAAGGGGTATGCAGAGGTGCACATTACGGCACTGTACAATGTAACACCCTGCAATTTTCACTATTTTTGTTATGAGTCCCATGTAAAAGGGGGTGAGCCTATTGCCATATACCGGGCACAATTCCAGACTCCGTGCTACTACTAAAAGTAATACTTTGCCCAACCAGGGAATCGAACCCGAGACACCTTGTCCGGCAGTCGCACTTGCGACCACTCGGGCAACGAGGCAGTCATTTGTTGCAAATTATTCGTAAAATGACAGAGATAGCGTGATATTTAAGAACAACTTAAAATTAAGTATCGTTTCAGTATTTGGGCGTTAATGAAGTTATTACTGGTTTCTCTCAAAGTTTAGATACCTATGGAAAGAACTATTAAGAATTTGTGATCATCCAATGCCTAATATATAGATTTCTTGACGGTTGCTCTGTTTACCCTTTTTACCCGTCGAAGGATCTTGTTTTTGACAATAGGTTACTAACTAAAATGTGGAACAACTTAGCCATTACATTACTGCAATGTATGCAATGTAATGTCTTAGACATAAATAACACGTCAATTTAGAAAGTTTTGCAACTGGAAACACACAGAAAAAAAGACTCAAAAAGTAATCGATTTTACATGATATTGGTACCGTTCAATTCCTCTACCGGTCAGACGTTACACAAGAAACCATTACAAACGCAATCATAAACATTTGCGAGCAATACTTCTGTTTGTCTTGCTCAATACCAACACAGCAATTCGATCAATTCACAAGCGGACAGTAAGCGCTTGTCCGTCACAATGTTTGTGCTTCGAATTGCTTTTAAACGTAACCGTTACTAGTACCAAGTACCAACGTGTTGGTGTCTGTGGTGATCAATATGGCGGCCAACATGGCGACCAAGATGGCGACAAATACCGACTGAGTCATTGGTCAAGTGGTCACAATTCCAACTGCAACACATGGATTCTCGGTTGTAATTTCCGGGTCGAGTTAAATAAAAATAATTTATTTCAGATATCAAAGAGATCCATAAAATGAATATCTATACCATACATTTACTTTAAATATAATAAATAATATTAAAATTGATATATTGAATATTACTGGGTTTTTAATATATTTATAGTAGTAGCACGGAGTCTGGAATTGCGCCCGGTATATGGCAATAGGCTCACCCCCTATTACATGGGACTCATAACATAAATAGTGAAAAGTGGGTGTTACATTGTACAGTGGCATTAAGTGCACTTCTGCCTACTGTTCGGGGATAAAAGGCGTGATGTTATGAATGTTGAATAAATAGTTTATCATTCGCAAAAACAATAATATAGTTATTGGTATAAGCGCAATGACCGATATTAAGTGAAGCCAATACCGCAAAATTAACCGACACGTTTACGGTTTTAATGAAGTCTTCCGAAACACAATTTATCGGCAATATGAGAGTGATATTACTGGTTTTTGAGTATTAAATATGGAGATTAACTTTTAAAAGACAATAAGAATTAAAAAGGAATCAAAGTGTGATTATTTTAAAAATGAAACTAGCGGACCCAACAGACGTTGTCCTGCATATCTAGTTGAATGTATAAACAAAAATTCATTCAAATTAGTTCAGCTGTTTAGGATAAATAACCTAAACATCGACTGCAGCGCCATCTGCCGGGCTGATTCGTGAATCTAAACCATTCCCAGATCCCCTTAAACACATACAAAAAATCATCAAAATCGGTCCAGTCGTTTGAGAGAAGTTCAGTGACATACACACTCACAGAAGAATTATATAGATAAAGATAATGGGTTTAACGATTTATTTTTGGGTTTTTCGGGTGAATGGGATGCACCAATACCTACCGTTAACAGCTGAATCTAATCCGCTATGACTAAGATTTTCTCAATAACACTTTTTAATTGACTTCAAAAAGAAACAAAAAGGTCTCAGTTTGACCTGTATGTATGTTTGTGCGCGTTTATCTTTCGATTAGCTGAATCGATTTTAACGCGATTTTCAGAAAAGTGTTTGTTGCACTTAGGAGAAGGTTTTATTATATTAACACGTTAACCGCCGCGTAGGTCACCGGTGACCTACGTTAGCGGAGGATTTGCCTTCTGCAATTTTATGTCGGCAGTCAAAGGCTTAATGGACCGACTTCAAAAAAAGAGTGGTTTGAAGTTGATTTTTTAAACGTAAATTATAAAAGAAATATTTAGATTTAAACATAGGTACCTACTATAGTTAGTCTGTACAGGTTTGAATAGATTTTGATTTCGTAACCGGGGATTTGTTTGAGTTGATTGAGCCGTTTCATTTTGTTGGGATTCTAAAGCAAATTGAATTTTCTAAAAAAAGGTTGTATGTGCGGGGTATGTTAGTGAGCGTATGAGTTACTAGGACACGTGTGCCTAAAATGACTAAAACTTTGTGTTTAATGTTCAACTCGGTTTGAATTGAATTAAAATTAGTATTTAATGCATTAATGATAATTATTTATTATTCGAATCTGTGGCGACACATGTCACAAGTCAACGGATGACGTCATAAAATCCTACATCGCACATGCGAAGTTTACATTAGATTTAACACGGATAGAAAATCCCAACGAGCAACTGTTGGGCAGAAAGCCTGCCAGGCACGATCACCTCGCCTGGTCGGAGGATCCTCCTTTTCCGATCTTAGGGAACTATACTCTCTGTTCCTATATAAAAAAGAGGATTTGAAAAAAAAATACGTTTATTGAAATTTTTCTCATTATTTTTCATTTACATTCAGTATTAACTTCTGACATTCATTTCTCACAATAAAGACATTACCAAATCTTAAAACATTTCATTAAAAACAAAAAGAGAACGTGAAAGTACTGACTCCACGGCCTGCTGACGGCGAGCAAGGGTAGCTCGCCACCCGACCTGAACCAGATCCGTGCGTACGGCACATCGCGTTCCGCGCGCCCATCAAATACCCATCAGACCACCACAGAAGGGGCCCAGTAGGGCTGATACCCGATACGGTGCCGCGGAAGGCCTAACGAGTTGCCGGGGCTCCGGCTCAACGAACAGGAGTACGAACGGGGTGGTTTTTAGACAGTAAGAGTTTGACGCTCCCTCTCGCCTAACCCAAGGCGGGAGAAGTCATTAAATAAATTACAAAAAAAAAAAAAACGACGAGACCCAACTCAATCCAGGCTTTATACAATATCTAATCTATACCCTAAGATATACGTCCTTACTTCTATTCCAAAATATGTATTGAGATAAGAGTACACAGATACAGTTACATGCTTGGCTGACCGTGTCAAGAGGACCAATTTTCTTATTCATTCGTATTTAAAATTTGCACGCTCAAGTTGCCTTTTTCCGTCATATAGTATGATTGTGAAGCAAAGATTAGGGTGGGCACAAGATAGCAGCCTTAATATTTTATTAAGAAATATTGGTGTGTGGCACAATGCATAAGAGGGTTGCTATACAATATTTTTAAGGAAAAATGTGTAGGTACCTACTTATAACTTGATTGCTGTATTGTTTTTTTTTTTATAGCATAAGCCGGTAAACGAACAAACGGATCACCTGATGGTAAGCAATTGGCGCCACCCATGGACACCCGAAGAACCAAGGCGTTACCAGTGCGTTACCGGCCTTTTGGGAATTGGGAATTTGAGGATTGTTGAGGATTCGGGAGACTAAGGAGAAACTGAGAGAGAGGAGAGACTAGGGAGACTACACTTGTTATGTGCGTCAGATTTGATGTAGTTTATATTTAGAGATTTTATTCTAAGGTAAGGTAATGATAATTATGAAGTTTAAGTATCTGAGATCCACGAGATAAAACTCACAAATTACGTTACTACTTTATGTTAGTATTCTACGAGACGATATTCCCCCCTTCAAGAGGGACCAATCAAATTGCATAGCTAGGTTCTGCCACCGTCAATCAAGCGACAAAATAAAACTACATTATAATTAAAGAAATCTTTATCAGTTCATCAGCTTCGATAACAATGTGACAAACATCTCAAACTAAATAAATTCTCATCCAATATTTTGTTAAGGAAAATTTCAGTGTTTGAATAATAAAATGTTATTTAAATATTTGAAGGTCATTTTTATATCGAAAACTTTTTATATTGATGTACAAAAACTTGAGTCGAGTAAGCTATTCAACTTTTTGAAGGTTTCCCAACTTATGCGACCGTCGTGGTCATTAATGTGCTGTAAAAACTTTAATTTTAGAAATTCACAAACTTTTTACTGACTTTTTAGGACGTGTTGTATAACGAAGTACTTTTTCGCTGTTTTCAGCTTATCTTACTATGAAATTCCATTAGACATCTTTTTTATTAAAGCGTTATTGAATAAAAATATTTCGAAGTTAGGTTTTTGATAGTAAAATTGGGGAAAGTTTGTTGTTTCTATAAATATGGTGTGTGTATTTTTGAAGCACATTTTTTATTCTCTTTTATAGCATTAATATTTAAATTAATGTAAGTAGTATTTACATATTGTTTGTATTTACGTGCAATTATGTGTGGCATATGCATGGTGTGGGCATGCGTATTTACGCATACCCACGCCAAGGGTATACAGTATACTGTCGTCCGCCACTTAAAAAAAATATAACCAACCTATTTACACGAAATTTAAAGATACCTACCTACTCTTACCTACTCTTTAGGAAAGACTTTGGCAAGGAATGTTTGCCATTAGCAGCTTTATTTAAACTAAACTAAAAACTTGACTAGTAAACGAATGTATTATTCACTATAAGTAGATAAATCATTTCTAAACAATCTAACCCGCTACCTCCCACAACGTACACCACCACCATTCGTTATCCCGAAGCGTTGTCCACTGATTGAAGTTAATAAATAAATATCCAAGAGTAAATACGTGCTCTTCTTTATTTACGATAAACTGTAGCCAATCGAATTACCGGCCAGTCTTTGTTTAGGCACAATATACTCGTATATCTAGTCTGTTGTTTTAGTCTTTGGTCAGAGTAGTTAATTTGTCGATGCAGATTGGGCAGAATATAGAGAAGGAATAATCTGGTTTAGATATTTATGTTTGTAGCAGTAATATTTTTCACTTACTAAGAATATCTCTTAGGAGATATCACACAGAGAATAGGTTTTCTGATATACCTACATGATATCTTATTACTCTTACTGGGGTATTTCTCTCAAATGATAGAAATCCCTTATAAAGTTATGACTGTAGTTGTAATTATATGTCGCGGAGAACCTAAGGGTAACCGGGGCTGCGGCTCGACGTGCAGGAGAAGGAATGGGGTGGTTTTTAGTCAGTACTGACACTCCCTTCCGCCTAACCCAGGCGGGAACAGGCATTCGATGATTTTCCACCCTTAAAAAAGAAGTTGTAATTATATGAACCTTTCTCTCCTTTTAATTCTTAAGAGGCACAAGTTTACGTACATAATGTGTAATACGCACTTTTACTGGTTACGTTTATATAAGTAGGTACCATACACGGGAGCATATCGCAAACTGTAAGCGGGCGGCTCCGTGGCGTTCGAATATAAAAAAAGCAGGTGTATCGTAGTGGCGACCAAACGGCAAGTACCAATTTGACTTTTTCCGAGATATTTAGACAGTACCTTCTAAGATTATTTAGACACCACTGACAAACGGTGAAGGAAAACATAGTGAGGAAGCTGGGCTTATAATTTAATCTCCACCCGCATTGGGCAAGCGTGGTGATTAATGCTCAAACATTCTCCGTATGAGAAGAGGCCTTTGGTCAGCAGTGGCCACTTATAGGCTGTAGATGACGATGATGATGATGTTGATGATAATGATAAAGCATGCATTGGTCAAAAATGGACGCATCATAAATAATGATTATTTTAGTCGTTCCAACTTCATCACGCCATACTATTTGACTTTGAAAGTTACACATCACCAACTCCGCAATGAAGAAGGACATAAATAAGATCACATGTCAAATAAGAAAGTTCGAGAGATGTAGGGAGCCCACGCATTCATACATAAAGTCAAAACTTATATCATAAGAATGCGGATCTTATATTTATTTTTGGGCTTCTTGATATATTGGACATGTATTAATAGACTAGGAAAAATGGGTAACGTGACAATGTTAATAGGTTTCACCCGATATTTGAGTAGGCGAGAAGTACAGGATTATGTTTGAGGAAATTGTGCTAAATTATTGTGAAACGTCTATGTATTATTAGATGTGTAATAAGATTATGTTCGGTTGTATTGAGGTCAGATGTAAGCCATTTTAGATTTTAGAGGCTTATGTATGTTTTGTGGCTGAATGTATTATATACTTCTACGAAATTGTTTTACTTTAAGTGGTATGAATTTCATTTTAATTTATCGCAAGATATACCTAACTTTTATAGTATATTTTTAAATGGACTGGTGTTTATACCATTTGGCTTATAACATTTCTCAGAAAGTAAGCCAAGAGAAAGAACTGTTTACTTCGACGCCAGTTGACAAATCATTACCATCATAATTTCAACATTCATGTAAACAAAAATAAAGTGTAATTTACCTTGTCCGTAAATTTTACCCCGGAACCTTCATGTCCGGGGGTATGATATACAAGTTTATTCCTTTTCCTTGTCTAAAATGAGAAATCAAAGAAATGGATCTTTGAAGATTTTGTATATTTATTCTAGTTTCTAGTTTTGATAGCTTTGTTATTTTAATAGACGAGAAAGGAACAATAACAAATTTTTACTTGAATAAGCAAAGGGAGCCATTTTGAGGCATTTTGGCAAAGTAAACACACATGGCCTATTATAGGGCGGTGCGTGGGTTCTGTCAATAATTTCATAAAAATTACATCCATTTAACGCTGTGTTGCGTTCCATGAATTATTTATTATGAATCATGTATATAAATGAGCTCGAATCAGTTTTGAAAATGTTTTTGAAGACATTTTTTTGACTTTGGCGTTATGCTTGTGGTAGGATGTTAGTTATTTTCATAGTAATACACGTGTACATCTGTATCACTGTAAGTTAAATGCTCGAGAAAACGCCCATGGACACCTGTAACACCTGAAGCGTTACAAGTGCGTTGCTGGCTTTTCGGGGGTTTGGGAGATTGGGAAAGGTGATGGGGGTAATTGGGTCTCCAGTAACCACGAAATAAATGCAAGCGTCGTTTCACGTCGATTTTCTGTGAGCTCGTGGTTTTACTCCGGTCGCGCCAGCCCATTTGTGTCGAAGCATGGCTTTCTCACACTTAAAATATCTTTAGATAATATAGAAATAAATAATTAAAAACTATTTCAATGATACATGGTAATGAACCGTAAAAGAAAACGTACCCTTAGTACTCGTTCTATGACACGTTGTATAATTTATATAAGTTTTAAGACTAAAGAGAAAATCCAGACGGTTTTCTTGGAAATAGAGAAATCTTTTTGAACTGACAATATTTAATGGAAGGTCGTCCTCGTCAATGTAATCCTATAATGGGATGGACTAAAATGAAGTAAAGACTCCTCGTTTGATTAAAATTAATTTATTTCCTACTTTAACAAAGTTTTTTAAGGTTTTCGTCTCTTTTTTGTGGGTACGAGATGTTTTGCTAATGAAAATATAAAGTAGTACTTTTCTTTGAATGACTGAAAATTAGTGTTGTTATCAATTTTGCGATTTTCGAAAGGATGGTTCGGTTTTGACTACTCTTTACATGGTATGTTAGGCTACATAACATATATAATTATATAACATCATGCCTGTACCATGAGGGAAGGTAGAGACTATGGAACGCCAATTGCTACGATAGCTACATACCTCTGTCATTTACATTTTCTATCCCTCAACATATAAGTCGGGTAAAGTATTATTAAGCTCTTCTATGTAAACATTCGGTCACAATTGATGTTCAAGATTATGTTAGACTAATGAGAATGATATAAACAATACTAATATTAAGTAATTCGCAAACATCTATCTACTCTATTTTGAGAACACCAATTATAGATATCATTACTAGATAATATTCCAAAAACATACCTTATCAGTTCACCTAACATTCATAAAACCTCGATGATAAAAACCCAGAATCTCATAGCCTACCGGAGACAATAAAACCCCAGTCATTGATGGCCATAAACCCGTTATAACCCGGGTCAGAGATCCGCCAACAAAATTAATGACACGTTCGATTCCCACTAAAAGTAATACGTTAAGTTAATGTCGCAGCAATTTGGGGAATCAGACGTTTTCATGGATTTCTATGTGGTTACTGTGGCCTCGTTTTTGGCCTCAATCATTTTGTTGTAATTATTGGCTTTTTGTTGTTATTTTGTTTATTTTCATGGTTTTGTATGGCTTTGGCTGTGCTCTGAGGTAGTTTTTGTTAATTGGCTAGTTTCCGAGGTTTAAAATAAATTGTTTCAACCTTTCAATGCAATAAATAATTAAAAATAATCATTCTCTCCATTGATTTGACAATTTACCTATTTTAGGATTTTATCTCGCTAATTTTAAGGAAATAAGTGTGCTTTGACGCAGAAATATGATGACGTCATAAGTTGCGATCCAATACAAAATTCATAGTAAAATATAGTTTTTGACATTTCAATAAAAGTATTAAATTTGACTACCTATCAACTACCATATTATCTGTATGCGATTTTAGAATACGGTAGATGCCTAATTTTTATTTTAATGTCTTTAATTTAATGTTTTTATTTTCTTACAGAAATAAATACTTTCGACGATATATTGATTTGAAATGTCGCGTGATGTCACTTCTATGTATATTTTATACGTAGAAATGACGATTTAGACTCCTTAACTTTGATTCGTTTCATCAAAGCATTGTTTTATTATACAACAAAATAAAAAAATACGTGTCTAATATTTTTCATTATCTACCTTACGGACTAATTAGATGGTTAATTTTCATACCCTGTCATCATGCCAATTTGGACTGTTTCTGAGAATTGTTAGTTAACTGTAATCTACAATTCGTTTACCAAGCGTGGAGGCTGTGGAAAATCTTTCGTGTAATAAGTCTGTAATTATTGACTATTCTGTAAATTGTATTATCGTGTAGATATTATTGGTATTGTGTTGTTATTTTATTTTTATGGTTTCTATGGCTTTGATTTCGATGGTGTAACAAAAATATTTTTCCGTTTATTTGAGTCTACACTTTATACACAGTAACTATACTTAGAGGTATATGGGGCACAATTTTAGATTGCGAACTATTTCTGAAAATTTTTATAAAACGAAAAAAAAATCGCTTTTGAAAACAAATTCTTTAAAAAAACAATCGTCATGTCGGTATGGTTTATGTATGAAAAAAAATAACTACATTGATATTTTCATTGTCACACATGTTTTCATGAATGCAGCCTCTATTTATCGTCAATTACCACGTTCGAAACAGTTTTTCCAATTACCAAACAAATGTATTCAATAAAAAAAAACGTGTTCTTTTTGACAAATAATGCTGTACCGGTTATACCCGCATGGATGTCATTATGATACATAAAAAAACCTGACAACAATTTTGGAGTTCATTTATATACAAAAGATTGGAAATGGAATATATTCGATTTTTTTTTATGAATTTATTTGTTTTTCTTTCAAATCAATCAATTTTATACTATTAATTAAAAATGTAAAACTTGTTAATATTTTATTTCAGGTAGGTATATAATAAAGCTTCAACCAACCCCTGAAAGACAAGTCTTGGGTTAAGACTTGAATTTTAGGAATCAAATGTGCTATCACTATTCATCTGCCAGGTGGGGATTGTTGCAAAACTCCCCCTTTTTTGAGGTGGTAAATCATCCAATGAATTCTTTCACCCGAGTGAGGCGGGAGTGAATGTCAGACTTTTACTTACTAAAAACCACCCTGTTTCTACTCCTGCACTTCGAGCCGGAGCCCCGGAAACCCTTTGTATCGGCATCAGCTCTACTGGGCCCCATTTTGTGGTGGCCTGATGACATTTTGAGGCGCGCGCATCACCCATCTGAACCCCGTACCTTTTCCACCTCAAAAAAAGAAGTACTCTCTGCTCAATTTGAACTTTGAAATTACTATCTCTAACTTCTTTGCTTAGCGTGGAGAATAAGGCAAATCGTCCGTATGTGTGTCCATAATAATGTTGAAAACAAAACACAATAATATCACATTCATTATTGCCCCATTAATCAAAAAACAAACATTACTCGTAAATAACTATCACAATAATCGTTCGTGACAATTATCGAAGATTAAATAATTATTTATTATTGAATGTTAATATTTAAAATCATTATGCCATACAATTGTTTCGATTGTACAAAAAGATAGCAAGGAATTTCCATAAAAGCCTCCTGCCGTTTACTATTTAATTCTCAGCTCTATAGCTTTAGTATTAAATGTGTATTTTGATTGTTCGTTTGTTTAAAGCGTTTCTGTTGAGTCATTTTTATTGGAGAAATTGTTTGAATAATTTTATGAGGGTATAATGTTTCTGAAGGTTACTCCATTAGTGTTTTTATAACAAACATCACGAGTTTTATTTCACAAAGATATGAATTACGTAACTCCTGTTCGTTCCCAAGGGTTGCCGTGCCTTCATGTCGTACCGTCACACGCGCTAATTCACCTGTTCCTCGCACTCTGGCCGCGCTCAACGATCTCCTGGATTCCAATTCAACTAGTGATCTGTTTGCGGACGGATGGAAGGAGATTTTATCAGAATGCTGGAAGTACTGCGAGACAAACTTATGAATACTTTTAACCCTTGTTTTAACTAAGTTTTACTTATCTACTGTTCATGTTTTATTGTTATAAATATGTCAGTTACTGTAATTGGATTTTCTGCCTTTGTGACTGTTAAAAATATATAAATAAATAAGTAAGCAGAGACGCACAACGTTTTTATACAATTTAATACCCAGTTTGCACCAGTTTTATTAAGAGTCCCATATGACAGGGATTTTTTTAGGGGGAAAATCATTCAGGGACTTCTCCCACTCGGGTAAGGCGAGAAGGAGTCTTATTGAGTAAAAACCACACCGCTCCTACTCCTACTCTTCGATTCGGAGCCCCGGTAACGCGTTTAGTTCTCCGCGGCTCCGTATCGGCATCAGCCCAATTGAGCTTCATCGGTGTGGGCTCATCGTCATAGGACGACGAGCCGAGACAAGAGCCTATGCTCTATAATATAACTAACTAATTTTAATTTTATATGATGAGGTTTGATGTACTAATACTAGTTTATAAGTTGTAGATGTCTTTACTAACCATAGAGGTATTATCTGAATAAATAAGTAAATTAAATTATTATAACAGGGATTGAACCAAATTTCATTGCAATACAGAAGGCCCAATTGCATACTTTAAAAAAAATCAAAATCACCCCAGTCCAATAAAACCAGTCACAGTTGCTCAGCAGTCGTACTTGCAACCACTTGACAAAAAAGCAGTTTGAAGAGAGCAGAGTGTACTGTTCATGAGATACGGTCTGATGACAAACGTGTAGATAGATACTAGACTAGGCTAGTCTTAGCAGCAGAGCTGTGTTTTAACCCGAAGGCACAATACTCTACAAACAATTTCATTCTTTGCAAAAATCCTCGAGCGTTGCTTTACGACAACCATAAAGTTTAGTCTCATACAAAAGACTAGAATACGTAATGAAAACTATATTATACTAATCTCAGTTCCACATCACTTGGTGCTAACTGTAATCTAAGCTGGGAATATTCAAAAGGAATAAAATGATATCTTTCCATTGAATTATTTCTGGGACACTTTGTTCCAAATACAGATATCGAAAAAAGTAAGTATCTGAGACGTAAAAGGAATGATTGGAACTTATGATCACTCTACAAGTTAAATACAAACAATATCATTATTAAAAGGTTAGTTGCGCTAATAATCTAAACTTTAATAACCATTTTTCACATCACAACACGACAATAACCAATTTTCAGAGACGTATTTTCCGAAGCATTAAAAAACGAACTTAAACAACACTCAGATAAAGGCGAATTCTGAGCAACAAAATCTTCCAACATTAATATAATGTAAGGGAATGTTTATTAAACAGTAAGGCATGTCCCTATTGTTGAGAAAAAGGTGTCTTTGTTTGTCTTGCGTCCTTGGAATTTGGAGGCGTGACGAATATCCGTTGTATTGTTTCGTCTTGTCATCGATTCCTCACAATTGTGTTGATTTTGCTCCCGTTTGCTTTCTTATATCTATTCCTTTTGTTTACTGAGAACTGATCAGCTCCAGTTTAGGTTGGAGTGTTGAAAAATAGATTGCTTTTTTATATTATAACTTTCCTGAGACATACTAATGTCGGAATACTCCAACGCTACTCAATTTTAAGTCGGGCTTACGTATAGTTCTGTCTCCACAAATTCTTTGTGAAATGACAGAGATGGCACGATATTTAAGCACGATTTTAAATTAAGTAACGTTTCAGTATACCAGCATAAGTCAATTACTATGTTTTTCTGGTTACCCACGTACTGCTACTGGTCAGTAACAGCGCGACAGTTGCCGCGTCGCGGGTCGCGGAACGCTGCTCATAAATATGAGCCTCTAACATGGTTCGAAACTAGTCGAGTTCATCGTCAAATAATTACGTGAGTAAGCTGAGAAAAATAATAATAGGTTGCTTTTTTGCTACTGTTAGCGATATAAAGTATATGGGTTGTTTAATGGTAAACGGTTACCACAGGCATTCCAAGTGCGTTGCGAATCATATACATAGGTAAGTATTTAATTCAGCCATCATCTTTGAGGAGTCGTCTTCTCTGAGAACAATGGCGCAATCAGATAAGGGTTTGGCACTTAGCACTCTCTTCTTCTCTAAGTCGTAATTATGCACATATAAATAGTATTACCGTACAACTTAATTCAACTCTTCCTATAAATAAAAAATCGTAAAATAATTTATATCAAACCAATCGTAACAAAAAACGATATCATCGTAAAATAATAATTACCGTTAAAACTGGGGTTCATACATTTTTAATTCATTGCTCTTATATTTTCGGAAAGCGAGCTTTAATGAACTTAAAACATTCACATGAATGTCCTTCATGCGTATGATAATTATGCATATCGATGTCTGTTTGCTATGAAAACCTAAATGTTTTTTCGGAGGAAGGGAGATCATTCCCTGCCTTGAGTGAGGCGAGAGGGAGTGTCAGATTCTTATTTTATTTATTTATTTATTTACACACTTTATTGTACTCCATAAAACATACATAGAAAAATAAACGTGAAAAGAATATTTACAATGGGCGGTCTTATCGCAGAATGCGATTTCTTACAAACAATCTTTGGAGGGAGCCAGTCAGTAATCAGGAGTTGGAAAAAAGGGGGTCGTCTAGTGTACTTCTTATTGACTAAAGACCAATTCCCACTCTTGATTCGAACTGTTAAGTTGTCCACAGCGGGTCAAGCCTAAATATTGGAATTTATACTCTAAACATGATCTATTTGGCATTGTTAAAATTCAAATTCCTTTAAATCCTTCCTCAGATATTGCGAACGGAACATTCATTAATTTAAAACGTTGGGGATTATTTTTGTAAAACAAAGTATCTTTTTTTTTAATCTTCGGAAAGGATTAGATGGATTCGTTTTTCAGTGGATTTAAGGTTCACTGAAACTTACAATTCTAAAACAAAAGCTGTAGCTTTTGTTTGGAAGTGTGAATTAATGTTTCATTACTCGTTTACCAATTTTAGTTGCATTGAAAATCAACATGAAATAACTTGTGATACATGAAACATATTAAACAGTGATAATGCGACGTACAATTATAATATATCCGCGACTAAACATATAAGAAAAAAGTAGCCTGTATTTTCTTCGGCCTCTTAAACATCTTTAAACACACTAATAGGGTAGTTTCCTACATTTTTAAGTGTCCCTTTAGTAATCTTAAAATATTAGACATGCTTTTCTCTTCTTTCAAAGTTAAATACTTTCGACGATATTAGTTATATTGATTTAACATATCATGTGACGTCACGGGTTGCTACGTTTTATAGGATTGTGTCACTCCTAAATTAAGATCTGTTTTATCTAAGTATTGTTTTCTTGTATGACAAAAAAAAGACGTGTAATTATTTCTCTTTATCTAACTGACGGACTAATTAGATTTTTTATGTTCATATCTTGTCAACTACCCAATTGTGAGGTAAAAGATAGACAAAGACACTTTTACCTTTATACTTTTAATTATAAATCATAAGGATCCACGTTCCCTTACTTCCATAATTAGAAAACCAAAACTTTCCAAGTTAAGCTCATTAAATTAAAAATTACAGAAGCTCTCACGAAAGCTCCAACCAATAAGTACTTTCTTACGACCGCAGGTAATCCGGACAAATTAAAAATGTATGTCGGTTCTTAAGTGGACAATATTAAATTGTTTGAGTAGAGTCTAATGCCTGTTTTTACCAACCAGCCCCAAATTTAAAGGAACCCTAAGTTAAGATAGGTCCTCTCGCGCCCGGCCCTAGTGCGGGTCATGATGCGGAGTGAGGGGGACTGGGTTGCCGTCTCCTCCTTTTGCGAAGCAGTCATGCTAGGTAAGGAGGAGGCGGGGCAGGTGAGGCAGCGAAGCGCTGCCTCCTCACAGCCCAGCCATCACGAAGGACACTCCGGGCGTCGGGGATCGCGGGACGATTTCCGGCCACTGTAAGTGCGGGCCTGCGGATGGCGAGCATGGGTGGCTCACCGCCCGACCAGAACCAGACCCGAGCGTACGGCGCGTCGCGTTCCGCGCGCGCGTCAAAGAGCCATCAGACCACCACGGATGTGGCCCAATAGGGTTGATTCTGATTTGGAACCGCGGAAAACAACCTAACGGATTACCGGGGCTCCGGCTCGAAGTGCAAGAGTAGGAACGGGGTGGTTTTTAGTCAGTAAGAGTCTGACACTCCCTCCCGCCTTACCCAGGCAGGAGAAGTCATTCGATGAGTTTCTCCCGTTAAAAAAAGCTAAGATTGTTGACATTTGTGGTGACACCAACCTATGTATAAGTTACACCTAAAAGTACAAGTAAGGGATTAGCTTGAATGCTACGTGACGCTAAGTAGCTTTTAGTAAAGTGACAGTGAAGGGACCATTGGTGAAAATGGCCGTAACGCATCGCATGACGATGGGATGACGTAAGACTTCTTATAACCATCATCAGTAGGCCGTAACAGTACACTGCTAGACTATGGGTCTTATCTACAAGAGAAGATAGTTACACTTTGTTATGTTATGTTTACGAAGGGGTAGGCAGTGGAGCACATTACAGCACTTAATGCCACAGTACAATGTAACATCCATTTTCACCTATTGCCATATACCGGGCATAATTCCAGACTCCGTGCTCCTACTGAGATTGTTTTAAAACCCAGTAATACTTTGCCCGACTTGGGAATTGAACCCGAGACCCTTGCCCGGCAGTCGCACTTGTGACTACTCAGCTGAGCTTGCCAATCTACATGCTTGGCAGGTGGATTGGAGATCGTTGTTCAAAAGATCAGGTTTATCAGTGAGCACTGTTGCCCCGTCTCTGTTATAGGTGTAGTTCCTTAGCAGATTCGTATGTACGACACCCATAGAAAGGATAGGGGTTGTGGCAAATATTATAATGTTCTACTCAATCGTTGTTTCCACTTGGTTATGCCAAAAGCAAATGATGCGTACACCGGGGCTGTGGATAACCTTGCGAGTGACCTGGTCTTTAGCTCAAAGCAGGAGTAGGAACGAGGTGGTTTTTAGTCAGTCAGACACTCCCTCTTCCCTCCCTCAAGGCGAAAGAAGTCATTTGATTACTTTTCCCTCTTAACACGTTAACCGCCGCGTAGGTCACCGGTGACCTACGTTAACAGAGGATTTGCCTTCAGCAGTTTTATGTCGGCAGTCAAAGGCTTAAAAAAAGTAATCTGTACAAATGAAAATTGCATGTCAATTTTTTAAGTGGAAATATAAAATTGTTGAAGCAGGATCTAAGTCGCATTTGAGTTTACGCGAGACTTTCATAATATTAGTAGGATAATCTGCATTTTGCGATGGCTTAGTGCTATGGCCGGAATAAGCTTGGGTACAAGAGTTACTAAGTAAAGGAATTGCGCATCGCTTTAATGGTTTTCAAAGGGGGAATGTTTCGATCCTGGCCGTCTCGACGTCTCTTTGATTCTAAGCGCCTTCGCCTCAGATATTTACGTTTAATATTTTAACTTTAAATTTAACTGGTTTTTCGTATTTGGTTTGTGCAGTCTGATGAAATAGTTTTCTTTTGAGAAATGTATAACTTCAATGAAATTATTGTAAAGTTTAGTAAGGGAACTTGTTAGGGATCTGTTTTACCTAGTATGGGACTTCGACCTCGTTATAATTTTTTATGACTCTGCGGTGGAATATACATATACGGAGAAAGCTATTACAAATCACATCACATCAACAACCTATGACGTTTATACTGCTGGACTAAAGCATCTTCTAAATAAGAGATATTTGTCATAACCTAATACGCTGGGCAGGCAGGGTCCAAGATCACTTTATTTTAATATTTCAGCGGCCGACGTATATCTATCACGCATGGTGGTAAGCGATGATGCGAATAAACAACCAATTCACTCAGGCTTTGAAGATACCTAGGCCATATTCTTCAGGAAATACAGACTCTGGCAAAGATTTCCCACTCTTTAGCAGTACGCATATGTAAGCTTGGACCGAAGCGCTTCGCTATTTAAAGTTCGAGGGTCTTTGCCGACCACAGACACTCTGCTGTCTAAGAGAAGCTCTGCTGACCATCTCCGTCAAATGTGTCCCAATATAGACACTTACGACATCCGCGGGAAGATTAGAGATATTTTTTCTTTATGGAATAGGAGGCAAACGAGTAGACGGATCGACTGATGGTAAGCAATCAGCGCCGCCAATGGACACCCACAACACCAGAGGAGTCACAGGTGCGTTGCCGGCCACTTAAAAAGGAAAACGCTCATTTGTTGAAGGTTTGAAACTCGTATCGGTTCGGCAATACGACCAACGACAGATTATTCCACAGTTTTGCTGTGCGGGGCAGAAAGCTATGAGGCAAGCGTACAGTTGTGGCCTGCCAACCATCTACATGTCAATGGATATTGACAAAAATGTTCAGTACACCCTTTGTTTTCACATGGTAACAACAGCAACCTAGGACTAGAAGCGAGAGCGTATTTGTCTTTCACATGTTTATACAACTCAGTACAAAGGCCCTCGTTCTCATTGGAACAAACAAACGAGAACTGATGCTTATGTATTTTCTACTTTGAATACAAATTGTGTCATTCATGTCATTTGTAATAGATTCTCGACTATGCGGGTCTTGTCTTAGAATTCAAGTTTAGTTGAACGTAAATACCAAGGATGCCTAAAGCTTAATTTGAGGCGTTAGTATTCTATTTTGATTGTCTTGTTGTATAGTGGATGTGAGATCGACTGTTGAACTTGTGGTCTTAGTTTTTCGTGTTGAAGTCTTCAGTGCTAGAATCAAAATTCAATTCTCATTAGTAAGTATCATAAGCGACAGTCTTCAATTTTGTATGTGACTGTTAGTTATGATGTCATTTTTAATGTGTGTTAAACATGTTTTTTAGGTTTTGAAGCTTAATAAACTTATTTATTTTGATGAATTACATCCCTCCCCAATTTCCTTATTCCCCGAATTCTCAAATTCCTAATCCCCAAAAGTCCGGTAACGCATTTGTAACACCTCAGTTCGAGTGTCCATGTTGGTGACGGATTGGTCCGTTTGCTCGTTACTAGTGTGTTTCTTAAAAAAAATTATATGAAAATTATATAAATAAGGACATACATACAAATATCACAGACAACCTCCTTTTTTGAAGTTGGTTAAAATTTTTAATTTATTGTGAAGTTATTTGAGCTAAGTAACTAAGATAACACAACATAACATCACGTCTTTTATCCCCGAAGGTGTAGGCAGAGGTGCACATCACGGCACTTTATGCCACTGTACAATGTAACACCCACTTTTTATGTTATGAGTCCCATGTAATAGGGGTGAACCTATTGTCATTATACCGGGCAAAACTTCAGACTCCGTGCTATTACTGGGAAATTTTACAAAAAATCCACTAATACTTAGCCCGACCAGAGATTAGAACCCGAGACCCCGCAGTCGCACTTTCGACCAGTCGGCCAACGAGGCAGTCAGTAACTAAGATATTGTATTGGATTATATATTTCTCTGAAGGTTGAATATCAATCAGAATGACTACTTAGGCTTTGTATACCCTTGGGCCTGATAAAGCCATCAAGATGAGGCAACTGACATTTGATCGCCGAGAATATTAAAAGAAGTGTATTGAAAGCTGAAATTAATATTTTTTTGTTGAATATTTTGATATAAGAATAGCTGGAGTTTTTATTATAGCCACTGGTTTATAAAAAAACTAATGTTTTTGTCACTTTTTTTTAAATCATTTCAATGGTATTTTTGAAGTTTAAGACACCAGTTTTATATTACATAAACACAACATTTACTTACCAAATAGCAAAGGCAATGCTCTTACACTATTATCTAATATACAAGGTACAAGTTTGCGTCGGTAGTAGGCTTATATTAAAAAGAAGAGAAAAATATGTGTAGGCTTTCAACTCCAACGATAAACATACAACATGATTATTTTACTAGAACAATTCCCTCGTGGCCTTTAACAGAACTTTTAGACTCTTTCAAGCTAGGACATCTTGAAACATTATAATAATTTCTAATAAAACGCGCTCGAACAAATCTCGTATGCCTAACAAAATTTTTAGAACGAAGATAAAAAGGAGAATTCGTAACGTAATTATGAAGAAAGTTGGGGAATACTTTAGTGGGGCCTTTACGGTTCAGTTGCTACAACTGGTGGACATTTACTTTACATTACTTTCCCGTGTCTTGTTACCCAACAAAAGTATGAAATGAATTCACAAACTTTATCACCACATAAGAGTCTCCTATACTTTGTAAGTGTATTTCATTAAATCATAAAAGTTTTAGTTAAACTTTCTGTTCGTACGTACATACGTTATGGAGTCGTGAAATAAATTGAACAATTTCCCCAAGTTATTATTTTGTGAACGAAGTTATTGGGTTTGTGTGAACTTGTGGTCACTGGAGTTTGTTGATGTGTTTTTATGTCAGTAACAGAGGTGAATGTCTTCGATTTTTTGTTTGATTTTGTAAACATTATTAATATAATAGAAAGGGACAGGTTAGGCCGACTTAGGTATGAATGAGTAAGTTTATGTAGGTAAGTAAAAGGTTTTTAGAGTAACTGAGCTGAGGTTTCTCATACATACATACCTTCACGCTTGTCTCCCATAACTACCACATATAGACAATAGAACGCCAATTGCTACGATACATACCTTAAGGAGTTTCTCAATAAGGATATTCTTGGTTTTTAATTCTATGCATCAAAATGTGAATAGCTTATAAGAAAAATCGCAATAGGCTTTTTTTAAAGGGGGGGAAATCATCAAATGACTGCTCTCGCCTGGGTGAGGGGGGAGGGAGTGACAGACTCTTACTGACTAAAAACCACCCCGTTCCTTCTCCTGCACGTCGAGCCGGAGCCCCGGTAACCCGTTAGGTTCTCCGCGACATCGCAAAAGGCTACCTTAGTGGGTTTTCCATTACAAATCTTAAGTCAAAGTTAAGGCAAAGTCGTGGATAAAAGTAAGTTCAATAATTATACACAATATAATATTACAAATTGTTATTATAATAACTCAATTTCGGCACTACCTACTCGACTCTAACAAAGACATCCATGAGTGTACTAATAAACCAACTCCACGATGTTTTTAATACTAATAAATGTTTTGTGGGTTTGTTTGTCGCGAATCCGAGATTTTACGAGCTATAACGTACCAACGGTATAATGTTACTACCTACACTAAACATTAAAAACATTGTTCGTAATTCATAGGGTTTGTGAACGAAATGGTGACGAATTGAGAAAGATAACAATACTTTTTTTTAAAAGTGGGGAAAATCATCCAATGTCTTTTCCCGCTTTGGGTGTGGCGATAGAAGTCAGACTCTTACTGACTAAAAACCACCCTGTTCCTACTCCTGTTCTTTGAGCCGGAACCCCGGCAACCCGTTGAGCCTTCCGGGGCTCCATATCGGGCATCTGTCCTACCGCAACTTATCTGTGGTGGTCTGATGGCTCTTTGAGGCGCGCAAGGGTTTGGAAAATATACTTAGGGATACCTTTCTATGCTAAAACAAGTTGACAAATTTGCAAAGTGTAGGGCGTAGGGGCTTTTCGTCTACTTACCCGAACATTCTTCAAGGGCAAAGCCTTTTAAAAAATGTTTTGATGTAACTGCCGCATTTTATTAAAAAAAATGCACATTTTACATTTTTAGCTCATAGTCCGATTGATCAGTCATTTTATAAATACAGTTGTATCAATAAAAAAAATACAAAACGATTGTCGGCCATCTTGGATCGTGACGTCACCGGGCACACTGGCCGCGTCCGAGGTATTTTTAATAATCCGGACAGCTTAACGGCACAACTTTTCACAACGTGATTGATCACGCGAAAAGTTAGATTACAAAAACGTCATATTCGGTATTTGGACATCGCTCAGTTGTTTTTTTTATCTTTTTTTTTATTATAGTCTCTTCTCTTGTTGGCTTGATGCTTATAATGAGGTCATGTTATGTTATTAAAGGATAAATTCGTGTTACAAATTGGATTGCGTTTTCATTTCTCGCGTTGTTACAGTCCATGAAGAATAACTACAACAGAGTCAATTGTGTATCCATACATCGCTTTAAATGAAGTAATTAAATATTTGTGTTCCTTAATAAGTTACATCAGAAAAATCGGGGGAAAAATTTCATTAGCGTTTTTTGACTCAATGCATTTGTTAATTTCATTATTGAATGACATGATATACAATATACTAATTGCGTTTATCAAGATTCATTTTTAAAACTTATATAATTTACATCTACAAAAACAGCCTAAAGACAACACACGTACCTACCATAATTCATCACACATCCAGATAACTATATCCAATTCTCTTAACAGCTATCCTAAAGCACTTTAACAAATCCTCTTTTAACTATACCATAAAAGGAAAGTCAAGTATCTAATCAAGAAGAATAGTTAGAACTAATAGACAGTTAAAACGGGTAGTTAACGGGTACATTGTTAAAGTTTTAGTGTCCTTTTTATATGCCAATGTGGGTTTACGATGTGGCCAAGTTCTGGTTTTAGATCGTATTGTTCGTGCTGTGTAATTGAAGGCGGTGACTTAACTTATTTTAATGAGTCTTCTGTGAGTTTGGATTTGGGAGATTCTGTATTTGTTGTTTAATTTTTATATTCAAACTATTGCTTGGAGATCGTAAGCTTGAATAGTATTAATTTTAATACGAAATGCGATCACTGGATTAAAAATGTTATTAATTTTTTTAGCTTAACTGTACCTACGAATATTAGCGGGGCATTTGGTTCAGTTGTGGAGGTAAGATGGCAGGTATATAAGTAATTCTACTTATCCAGATTTTGTGAGTAAATTATTGCAATTTTTTGAAGGTAAATTCTATGTTAAAAAATTCATATCAATGTTATTTCAACCTGAAAAAACAGGAAATTTCAAAGGATTTACAAACGTGATCCACTGTTTACTTTTCCATGACAATTAAAACAGCGTTCAGTGTTACCTAAAGTCGGATAAGCTTATAGCTAATTGTGGAAAAGAACAATAAAATCCGTCGGCAAGGTAATCCCGTGATCCGGGACTTATTTCCGGGAATTTCGAGATTTGAACGTTGATCGCGGGATCGTACTTTGTAATATTTCCCGGGGAACTTTATGTGGGTCAAGCTCTTTAAGTGCGTTTTAACTTAAAGTTTTCAAGTTGTTGCTGAATCTCGCCAGATTATTTGGTACACCGACGCTATGCGAGATATTCGGAACTTTGTTCGAGAACAGGTTAAATACCGACAGTTTGTGTACTACCCCAAATATCATAACTATCTTTAAACCTGAAAAGATAAACAGAGGGCATACTCATAGAAGCTGATAATCTCCAGTTTGATTCTCGTCTTGATCATTTTTTTCATAATATGTCCCAAAAAGTCTCAGTGATAGTCACATCCCCATTGCACAAAACTGGTAACATAACAGAGGGTAAAAATATATACCCAGTATAATTTAATTACGCTTATTCCTACTGATAGCGAATGCGACAGTAATCCTAAGCGAGAAAGAGACAAAACTACAAACTCCAACACTGTCCTCAATAATCAACGTATTATACAACCAAACTCCAGATAGGCGGAAAACCAAAGGATAATTAGGAAAATATGATAAGAATCAGCCCTTTTCCCTTGTAATCTAAATTAACATGGAATAAAATTCAAAAATGATATCACCGATTTGGACCCACATTAATATACGCGAATGCATTTAACGAGCCGAAAGGAAATTTCCATATGACCCTAGTATTATTTTAGGGATCCTTTTGTAAAAAAACCTATTTTGTAACCGTTCTTAACTGGAGTGAGATACTACGAAATTACCGAAGGTAAAAACCGCTTATGGTGTATTTTACCATGTCAGTGACGTCACTGAAGCTTCCTCCTCCCCTAAAAAGAAAAAATGGTATATTCTACGAAAAACCTACTTTGGACCAATACATTCTTAAAGAAAGTCATCTAGTCTTTTTGGTGTCGCGGAGAACCTAACGGGTAACCGGGGCTCCGGCTCGACGTGCAGGAGAAGGAACGGGGTGGTTTTCAGTCAGTAAGAGTCTGACACTCCCTCCCGCCTCACCCAGGCGGAAGCAGTCGATGATTTTCCCCCTTTAAAAAAAAAGTCTTTTTGGTGTCTTCTTGAATATGGCATCAGAATTCTTCCCGTATCAAGTTGAAAATTACCTGAAACAATACAAATATAAAATTAATAAATGTTTATTTTACTAATATTGCAAACATTGCAGTTTGGGTGTATAATCGAAGATTTTCAGTTTAGTTAGTTTTAAAAGCAAAAACAATTACTAGTATCAACTATGTGATTATACTATGTACCTAATAACCACTACGGATCTCATTCATAATTATCGCGGATCTCATTCATAATTACCCCGGATCCCGATACTACGACGTATTTTCACACTTGACATTATTTTATCATTCCCTTCTTCTGTGAATGTACAAAATATTTTAATATTCACAATGGAATCTACTCTATGGAATTTTAATAAGAGGCCGAAATTCTTCTTCCATTTCGGGCAGTAACTGGACCCACGAAAACAAAGAAAAACGATATGAATGATAATATAATCTGTAACTCATAATTTATTGTCAAAATATGTAATTTAATTATGGGTTGTGTTCATATAAGTAATATAACAATAAACCTTTTATTTTTAAAGAAGGTAATGAAGAAACAAATATTAGGAACGGAAATGGAGGTTCCTCCGACCACGCGAGGTGTTCGTGTTTGGCAGGCTTTCTGCCCAAAAATTGTTCAGTGGGATTTTCTATCCGTGATAATTATTCGCATGTAAACTTCACATGTGCGATGTAGTAGGATTTGTGACATCTTCCGTTGATCTATGTTCATTAACTGTCATTTGACATAACGTGTAATGTGCCGCCACCTTCGATCAACAATAGCAACTAGATAAAGGGTTACGTACAAAATCAAGCTCCAGTTCTGTCCGTGTGAATAATAATAGTAAAAAAATAATAAACACAGAAAAATGTTTTAAAATGGTTTTAAGTTCAACCTAATAACAACCTAGGCACCTAATAATAAAGTCATAAATCGTCAAAATATTATCTAATACTTACGACCATTCGTCACATAAGACGAGAAAAGCATTTTCTTACTCCTGTCATGTAGAAATTAAAAGACATAAGTTATGCAATATCTAGTTTGAATTCAACCTTAAATTAGAACAAATAAAGATATTTTTTCCGTTATTGCCTTGTGATCTATATCGTTTTGTTTTGTTTCGTTTTGCTTCTTCGAATTTCGAATTTCGCTACAGGAGGTATGTATGGAGTCGCGTTGAACACTAAAATAATTTTATAATATGAAAATTAAGATTTCGGGATCTTATTAGCGGTACGTTTTTGTGTATGATAATGATATGTTTATTTACTTTATCATTGTCTATGTCAAAATCATTTATTTCAGTTAGACCAGGAAAACACTTTTGAACGTCAACAATATAAAAAAAGTGAAGCTATTTGCTCATTGCAAGGTGTAGATTCCTATGGAGAAGAACGAGCAAGAAACTCCATAGGTTAAGTACTCTTTTCTAATCAGGTTACAATACAAATCGACCCCATGCATCCACTGTTCTGTTTAAACAAATGTTTGTGCGCGTGTTGGCGAGGCATGGCCAAGGGATCGCCAACACGCACACAAACATTGGTGGCGTTGGTTTATAATTGGTAATTTTGTCTAATTTGATATTATTTACTAGTTTAAAAGCTTAAAATATAACTTATACTTTATGTACTTATCGAAAGTAAGACACTACAGCCGTTATACTGTTTTTTCGGTTATTATTTTTGCAACTTGCAATTACGCACTGCAGCATCGTGAGACGTGATTACGTTGGCCATGTTTGGAGCATACTAAACAAAATAAGAGCTCACTTCTCAAGTGAGCTCTTATTTGTCGAGACGATTTTCTTGCGCCGACCCGATATCTAGTTGTTATTGTTGATCGAAGGCCGCCACAGTCTAATTTATAAAAAGTTGAGTGACGCTGACAGTAATGAAAATAACTGACGAATCATTTGATTAAAAGAACAACGCTTTTTGAAAAAGAGAAATGAGTCGATTATGATCAAACAAAAAATTCATTAAGTAGATACATAAGCATCAGCCGATACGAACAAAAATCTAGTTGCTAAACTTTACCCAACATATATTATAAAGGCTCACACACACTAAAGTATACAACACAAAAATATTGCACCATCTATTATTTCCTAAGCTCAAACTACAAGGGATCCAAGTGGCGAGCTCCCTCTAGACATATAACTTGGCGAGTGATCCTTCAGGCGAAAAATTACGGCGTAGCCTGTTTAGTTATAAAAGACAAAATTCGCCCACTAAATGGTCGACAAGGAGGCAGTTTTAGAGGCATATCCATAAACATGGTGCCCCGGGATGCTTAATTTTAAAGCTTATTCGGGACCTTCCCGTTGGACGTATAAATAATTTATTTAATGTATGGCTCTTCCGTATAAGGGGTTGGAAAGATTTGGATAAGATGCGTTGTTATGTATGAAGAGAGTAATGTTTGTTTTAATATGAGTTGAGATAAAATTGGACTCCTTCGATAGCTGGGTGGTCGCAAGTGCGACTGCCGGGCAAAGTATTAACTTGGTATTTTATAAAATTCTCAGTAGTAGCACGGACTCTGGAATTGTGCCCGGCAATAGGCTCATCTCCTATTACATTGTATAGTGGCATTAAGTATCATAATGTACACCTCTGCCTACACCTTCGGGGATAAAGGCATGATGTTATATTATTTTATAAAATTGTGTTCAAGACCTCGACTATCATAGTCCAGGAGTTAATATCGGATTGCTAATACGAGTCGTTTTCAAAAATCAAACAGATCTATAAGTCCTATTGACATATTTTCAACGTAAGTACTGTAATATTTTCAATAACCACATACAATAATGAGCCTTATTAACAGCATAATCATTACCCGTTTGCTTCAAATTAGCAAAACAACTTGTAAGATCATTGAAGGGAATGCAAGCATGAGTAATGTCAAAACCGGTCCCATTTCAAAGGGTAGAAATAAAAATAAAGTAAATATAAGTAAACATTAATTAGTTCAAGAGCAGAAAAGTAGAAAAGTTGAGCCTGGTTGGGCCTAGTGGAATTTTATTTTTAATTAACCCCGCGTACGCCTGCCGCATTTATTTTGTTTTCAAACCTTTTGTCCTATGACAAACTGGAGCCTACACATAAGTGTTACTTGTTTTTAAGTAATTGTTAATTTCGTGTTTTGTTTTTTGATTTCACTTAAACTATATTCATAATTATGTATTTACACCTCTTATTTCTTGCAGCGGTAAGTAAAAGGCACAGATTCACTATTATTATTTTTTTAAAAAACATTGCCCCTCACTAGTATTTTCTCCTGTGTCGTGGGTGCGTTTACAAACATACAAGTCCACATACACATGACACCCAGACCCGGAACAACAGTCTGTGGATCACACAAAGAATTGTTCCGTGCGAGAATTGAACCCGCGACACGTTGCGCGGCAGCCAGTTACCCAGCCACCGCGCTAACCGTGCAGGTAAAATGGAACTAGTTATGAGTCCTATGAATTAAAGTGCGTGTGTTTAAAGCCATTCACTATAGCTAGCAGTAATAAACGAAGCGAAATCATCATGCTTTTAATCAAACATTATTGCGTTTGTACTCGACCTAGAATTGCCCATGAATAAAAAAAAGTATTCGAAATTTAAAATAATCAACGTTACCTAAGATCAAATAAACAGCAAACAAATACAAAATGGAAAAATAAATAGAAACAGTTCTTCTATAATTGTATAAGTATTTTTCTTCAAGCATTGTGACGTCACAGTCTACAAACAATAGCCAGTGGGCCACTTCAAAAGGAATCCAGACATTTTCCGCACATTTGAATTGTTGCTTTTGCAAAGGCCTTCGAGCCCAAAGTCGTAATGCTACTTTATTTTTTCCCGTCTTTGTAATGAGAATGTGCTCCGAAAAGTATTTTTTTATTGACAACAATTAATTTTTTTTTAATGTTTTTCCCGGTTGTCTCCAAATTGGGGTCCGTACTGAGTCTTAAAATTTGGCTGAATGTCATTATTTTGCATGAGGAGTCAGCCATCTGTCCTCTTTAACGCAATTCTCTAGTAGCGTCGGTTAAAGTTCTCTTTTCTTCTAACCTTTTCTTACCTAGTTATTTGCCAAGATAAACCACTGATATGATAAAGGTTTATATATCTACTAGCGGACCCGACAGACGTTGTCCTGTACATAATATAATAATAGGTAAAGATAAATAACCTAGATATCGACTGCAGCGCCATCTGCTAGGCTGATTTGTGAATCTAAACCATTCCCAGATCCCATTCCATTCCAGATTGAACACACACAAAAAATTTCATCAAAATCGGTCAGTGACATACACACTCACAGAAGAATTATATATATAAAGATGGTCTAAACCAGCTTTGTTTGATTGACAGTAACTGTCTGTAACGATACCACATTCTTGTTTCAGCCCGCTGTCAGATTTTTGTGGCTTGCTTATACTATAGCAATGTTATAGATTTTTGAAGTTCATTTAAGGCACGGTGGAAAAACACCACTAAAGTTCAAGGTCAAGTTGGGGGAAAACATTTGTCCTAAGCTGCTGTACATTTTATGAAGCTCCTACGAAATTAAACTGTGTTAATTAATTTACTGATTCGTTTCATTTTCAGTGTATTTTTTCACGTTTTCGAGAAGGTTTACTGAAATTCAACCACTTTTTTCATGAGGACGCTCCAGTTACCTGAGTTAATTAATTTTTCAGATGTCGGTTTTTGTTTTTGTAAGCGTTAGAGCTAAATTATTATCAAGTGGGAATTTTAGGACCAAACCTAATTTGAAAAAGGTTTCTGAAAATAAAATTATTCTTATTAGCATGTATTGTTTGGATCTTTAACAAATCAGACTATATACGTCGATCTGTTGTTTGATAGGTTTAGGTACAAATTTCGAATTCACAATTTGTATTTGCGAACCATTAAATGCTCCATTTGTCCCTCCATCCCATAAAGTCATACAGCAATAATCCTTTCAACGGTTTTTTTATAATTTATCAACCCATTTTCAAGGTTTAATTAATGAATACCCTTATACGGCGACAATAACTCACAATTTTATAAGCGAAAAAATATACATCAACTCTTAAATGCAACATAAAACGTTCGTAAACCTTTTTTCTAAAATAACAGTAAAAAAATCGTGAAAAAATAATTTGATTACAAACCTTAAAAATAATTATGGCAACGGCATAATATAATTAAATTAAGTCTAATGGCGAAACAAACAAATATAAAACTTTTTGTTGCTCAATTCCATCCTCAAGTTGTTCTCATTAAAATTAATTTTGCCGGCGACGTGGCTACCATTACGTAGGCAGTTTAAGTAGGTAGCTGCTTACACCAGCGATATTACAGGGATTAAGTTTCGAGAGAAAAAAATGAGAAATAAACGAATTTGCTGTGAACGAGTCGACGACGTCCTTTAATCCTCAGGGTTGGGCCACGCAAACAACGAATCATGGTCATAAAAATGTTTCATCCGGAAAAAATCGCAATTACAGTGAAGTACTTGAATTTTAATAAGTTATTCGGCAATTACCATAATAATATACCATCAGTATAGAGTTCTTTAATATGATTTTTACGACTTTTTCGATGTCAATAATACCTATTTTCACGATTAACGGTACCCTTGACTGTTACCCCAAACTATATGTACGAACACAAAACATTGATTTAGTATATAAACGCAAAGAGGTGACAAATTAACTAAGTGGGAAAGCCATGTTTCGGTACGGCTAGGCCGACTCGACTGAAATGATATCACGGCCCAGCAGAAAACCGACGTGAAACAACGCATGCGTTGTGTTTCGTCGTATAAGTACCGGAGGCCCAATTACCACCTCCCTAGTCTCCCCAATCTCTGAATCTCTCCTAATAATCCTCAAATTCCTAATCCGGCCTAAAGAGGCCGGTAACACACTTGTAACGCCTCTGGTGTCCATGGGCGGCCCCAATTGCTTACCATCAGGTGATCCGTCTGCTCATTTGCCGGTTTATCCCATAAAAACACTCTGCCATAAAAAACATTTATATTATTAGTTACGTTACATTTCCAGTTTGTTACTTTGTTTATTCAAAATATTACATTGGTTGCCAAACTTGGACCTATAAAATAATGTAATACAATTATTTAAGTTTTAAGTAAATCTAAGATCTAAACTTGGTTATTTATACGTGACATGATTATCGTAACTTAGATTATAAAGTTTGCTTTAATTTATATTAGGTTTATAAGTCATATTTATTCGAGTTTTGCTTTGTAATGAAGCTATTATTTATATCGAATACAGATTGAACTTTAAGTGCCATAATACAATTGAAGAATTATTTAATCTTTAACAATTTACTGCTTTTTAGTGCAAATAATAATATTTTTAATGTAAATAATGGAAAAATTGAAATTTATATCTGATACAGGAAAAATTATTTAATTAAAAAAATATATATTCGGTATAGTAACTACCAGAAATATAGTAATATATCTCTAGTTGACTGCACGATTGGTGCGGTGGCTGGGCAACCGGCTGCCGTGCAACGTGTCGCGGGTTCGATTCCCGCACGGAACAACACTTCGTGTGATCCACAAATTGTTGTTTTGTGTCTAGGTGTCATTGTGTATGTGAACTTGTATGTTTGTAAACGCACCCACGACACAGGAGAAAATCCTAATGTGGGGATTAAAAAAAAAAGAAATCAAAACTACGACCGAACTTACTTTTTTTAAGTCGGTTTCAAATTCTAATGAAGTGTAAATAATATAGCTGATTTCATAGCCCCACTCAAAACGGTATTTGCCAGCAAAATGCTTTGCAAATTGGATCATTAAGAGCTTAAACCGACAGTTTAAAGTTGCTTAAAATCCTGTTCGCGTATCATGCACTTTTTCCTGATAATGTCCAGAAAAGTACTTAGACAGCTGACTTGACGGTTTAATATATAGCAGCGTTGTAAAAAAATACAAAAACGACTAAATCCGTAAATAGTTAGGTTTATTCACGTGGTTGCGCTATGAAACAGAATAAAATATTAACAAAAGAAATTACAATTGATTCGACGAACATGGTAGTAATTTTCTTTATGTTCTGATATTTTCTATTAACATTTTTACGATGAATAATAATAAATATGAACACTGGTCGGCTCCTATTTTTATATTTTTAATTGTTTTTCTGTATAATTAGGAAGTAGTTAAAAATGTAATTTTAGAGTCTATTAAATAAATGAATTTAAGTATAAATAAATTAATAGACAAAATCATATCATTATTATTTTATACGTACGTAATTATAAGATTTCGGATAGCATATAAGTAATTAAAAATATATATGGAGCTTTTTTGCAAGAACATTAATTTTTAGAATGCCAATAATATTAGGCATTACAATTATTATAACACCCATTTTCGTTTATCAGAAACTTCATGTAATAAAATTGTATTATTTAGGTAATACCAAGTAATACTATAGTGATAAATGAACACACTCAATGTTAGCTTATTGTTTAATGTCTGACCAATACAATGGTTGGGATGCGACTGCCCCCGCACCGAATCCTTCCAGTTATTATCGCAAATAGTATAAATGAATAATAAATATATAATGCTTAACCAAAGGCCCCCACAATTACAGAAACAAAATAATATTCAACAACAAATTATCAAAACAACAAAAGCATTATTAAAAATAGTTACTTTCTTTAAAAAAGAAAATTCGTATTTCGACAATACGAAAAAATCACGAATAAAAATATAGCTCAATTCAAAATTAAAAGAAAAACTCTTCTGTCTATTCGTCCTAAAGATAAAAGTTAAGAAAAGATGGCCGTAAAATGCTATGGTACTCTTTCTTTACAAGTTTTATGTACCGGAGACGAAACTGTAGCTATTCTTTTATTTCAAGCAAAACAGTAAAAAGATTTTATGTCAACACAAGGAAATAGCGTTTGTAAAATTATTTCGTTGAGGATTTTACCATATTTTTCTTCGTATTTTACATAACATAAAGTCATTTTTTTTCCTCTGTAGACGAGTGGTGTATTAAAAATACCCTTTGTGCTGCGTTGATTCAGTCTACATTCTACGGCTTACACTCGTAAAATGAACATGATTGGTCGATTAGTTTTAATACACAGTGGGCTCTTAATAATGCATACTAATATTTATCATAAACGGTTTGGCTCTTTGATTCAATAGTTTTAATTTATAGTTTTATAAAAAATAAATTTACTCTATGGAAAACATCTGTTGTATAATATAATCATAACAATCATGTGTTTTGCGCTGCAAACGACATTGTGCATTAACCTTGATATTTTTATATTATTGGCTTTATCTCTACTTGAATAACAATATACACAATTTCGAACAGAAATCTACTAAAACCTAACGTACTATCTAAAAATCACAAAAAGAACAATCAAAGGAATATGAGGAATCGATTCCTTTTCCCATTTTGTTTGCGGGGCACCTTCATCAAATATTCCGTAATATACGGTCCGTATAATGACGTATATTACGTCTTCGTATTTACGTTATGACGTGAATAGTGGTAACATGCCAAATTATCGCGTAGTTTTCGACCTAATCCCAAGTAAATAGAAGTTTATTTGTTATACAAACAGGGGACCCGAACAAAGAGAAACTGGTTACTGCTTGTTAGACTCGAAATATTGTCGTCTACTACAAATAATGTCACTCCGGAATTTCCCTTTAGGGGTGTATAGAGTAGAATAACGCGTATGTTACACTAGTTATTTCCTATGTCGTGTAAGAATGAAAATCTTTGTAATTTAATAATGACCAAGAAATAACCTAATCTAATTGAGAACTTAGCTGAATTAAGTAAACACTTAACATGCTCAACAGATGGCGTAATTGTTGAATAGGGTATTTTTGTCCAATCACAGCAGCTGTCATATATTGAACGTCCAATGATGTGACACTAGCTAATTCCCTATTGGACAATGCTTGAGAGGTCCACACTAACACCATCTAGTGAGCAAAAATACGGTACATACCATTGCCAGAATTTAGCATCTCGATTCTTTAAGTCAAACAGTGATAAGTAAACGGTATCCTTCAGGTAAAAATCTCACATTTTAATTTTGAGTTAAACAAAATATTCAAAACACTATCAAACGGACTCTTGCGTATGTGCATCGCAATGTGCACATACTATATAACTGGACTAACATCTTAACTTTGAAAATGATAAGAAACAACCACAAATATTCATCATAGAAAATATGTAATAAAACTAACTACAGACTCTTGAATCTCTTAGAGGGCATACCAATTTTAGAGAGAACATTATCTAATTTAAAACTACATCATAATTACTACAAAAACTCAAAATATCATAGCTCCAACGATCTCCAAGAACTCACAAAGATCTCTCAAAATAAATACAATCGAGATCCTCTAGTAGAGGTTATAATCTAATTTCGTTAAAGGATTGTTATGACTGTAATTACGTAGGATAACAGACAGACGATATGGCCTAATCAAGAGATGATATATCGCATAGAACAAATAGCTATATTAATATGGAGGAACAGAAATCTCTGTTTACTCTGAGAGGGATGAAGTCATCTGTCTTATAAGCGAAACCAGGTGTGGAGGTGATGGTAATGTGATATTAATGTTGGAGAATGTTTTTTAGTGTTTAATTGTCATTTAGTTCTATACAGTTCTTAGTACATTGTTTTGATTTTTGGTCAGCATTTAACTTTGTTTAGAAATTAAAGATAAACAACTACAATTATTCAAAGTGGCAGTAGTAGTGCGACAGTCGCCGCGTCATATGTTGCAGTGCTACTTATTGAATTAGAGCATCCATTATGACTTGTAACTAGTCGAGTTCCTCGTCAAACAATCACGTCAGTAATAATAATTAATTTAGTATATCTCACAAAAGTTAAAATATTAACTACACAACTCCTTACGAAACAATGTCCTCAATCATGACACACAAAAATAATATCTGCATTATTACACGAACAATACAAAAACACCGCATGTATGGAACACGAAAGTATCGCAGTACCTAAACTAACGAAGCGAACTTTGACTCTTCGGGAAACTTCGGCAAACTTCGTCGCTCCTCGGGGAATTAAACAGTTTCTGTACCGGACTGTACCTTGGGGTTCACAACAAAAAGTTGCTAAACGTCTCCTGGGGTCGCACTGTATCATGGACAAAGTTTAGCCTTTTGTGCGCCTATGTTAACGGAATCGTGTTGCTAAGTGAATATTGTGTTTATACTCTATGGCACTATGTACCGTGTGGTGACGGCATAAAGTACAATAAAATTATCACCACTTATACTACATACATTTAACAAAACCGAGAGAAAATTATAATAAGTTACAGTCACTATTCCTCAAATCATATCCCGACACAGGTATTGGACCTGGGACATAAAACTGGCTAGTCATGTTTATGACCACATTGACCAACAACGTAGCTTTATATTCATTAAAAATTGCATGGCCCGCCCATTACTCCGTGAAGGAGTAAACATAGGTCCACATATTAGCCGCGGAGGACTTAACAAGTTGGGAGACTCCGGCTTGATGGGCAGGAGTAGGAACGGCGTGGTTTTTTAGTCAATAAGAGTCTGACACTCTCTCTCGGCGGGAGAACTCATTGGATGATTTCCCCCCCTTAAAAAAGAGGTCCACATAATATGTATAAAATGTAACATCCACTTTTCACCATGTAATAGAGGGTGATCTATTTATTGTCAGTCACTGGCAATCATTTTCAAAGGAAAACGTGAGGAGACTGTGGTTTTGTAATCTGGACCAAGAATCCCTTTGATCCTTTAGAGTTCAGTTAATTATGGAGATATCGGTTTGGACCGGTTATTTTTCAACGACCTCTTAAATGAGGGCTATTGTTTGGTGCTCTCTAGATAGCGATAATGGAGCGTAAGATGCGTTGGTTCAGTAGCTTTAACTATATAAGATTGGTTTATTATATTCGATTCAAATATTCGATTGGACAAGATGGCTCAGTTTCTAATTGTGTCATTTGCGGAAAATTTTCGAGACACAACCTTCATGGGTTTTGGGTTGGAATTGCCCAACAAATGTTTTTGAATTTAGAAAAACATTAATATTCATTAATACTTCTTTCCAAAAGATATTCACAGGATTATATTATTAAGACTGTAAGTGTACGAGTCAGAGTATGACTATATTAGAGAGTGTTTTTTATGGGATAAGCCGGTAAACGAGAGAACGGATCACATGGTAAGCAATCGGCGGCGCTCATGGACACCTGAAACACCAGAGGCTTTACAAGTGCGTTACCAGCCTTATGGGAATTTGAGCATAGCGGGGGATTCGGGGATTCGGGGATTCGGGAGACTGGGAAGGGGTAATTGGGCCTCCAGTAACATCACTCACACGAGAAAATAAAATGCTGTTATTTCACATCGGTTTTCTATGAGGCCATGGTATCGTTCTGGTCGTCAAGCAAAAGTGCTGAGTGTTTGGTAACAGAATGGGCCCAACTGATTTTTACCAGAACAAGACTGCACGGTTGGCGCGGTGGCTGGGCAACCGGCTGCCGTGCAACGTGTCGCGGGTTCGATTCCCGCACGGAACAACACTTTGTGTGATCCACAAATTGTTGTTGCGGGTCTGGGTGTGATTGTGTATGTGAACTTGTATGTTTGTAAACGTACCCACGACACAGGAGAAAATCCTAGTGTGGGGCAACGTTTTATCAAAAAAAAAAAAAAAAAATAGAGTAGATGCCTAATATTTATTTTAATGTATGTACGTCTGGTAGATTATTTTAAATCGTTAGACACGAATTTTTTATTTTCTTACAGAAACGAATACTTTCGACGATATATTGATATGAAATGTCGCGTGACGTCACTTCTATCTACATTTTAGACGTAGAAATGACGTTCTAACCCGCACTCCTAAACTTTGATTCGTTTTATCTAAGTATTGTTTTATTATACGACAAAATAAAAATACGTGTTAAATTTTTTCATTACCAAACTTACGGACTAATTACCTATTTTTTTATTTTTCTTACCCTGGTCATCATCCCAATTATTATGTATGTACTGAAAGTCTACCACCTATAGTCTAATATTTACTCAACCCGTAAAACACTGTCTACTTTTAACACACCAAAAATTAGAACGAGTTGATACTTTTGCAAGAAAACGGGGTCAACCCGGGTCCCGTACATAGGTTGAATAAAACAATGCCATTTAAGTTTTATGCCGTGCGAATTATATTCGTGGTCACGTTTTCCTTGCAATTACCATACTGATCCAATTGGAGCAGTTTAGGGTAGAGCCACACAGAGATTTTTACATCGCGGGAAAGGTGTGACGAAAAGAACATTCTTGTTTTCTGTCTACAATAAAGAGTCAGCAGAGGTGAAACGAGTTCATGTTTTTGTGCTTACATCAGGAGGATTTATATGTCTTACTAGCAACTTACTTCGTTTCGCCACCAGATGGCTTTATTTTATGTAACATTTCGTTTGGTGATTAGTGAATTTTCTTTGCTATAAACATCACGGAGCCCGAGACCTTTCCAACGAATGCAAAACCGTGGAAATCGGTTCGAGCGTTCTGGAGTTATAGCGTTAGGAAGGATAACCCGACTTATTTTTATATAGTAAATAATTGTAGCTGTCGGAAATTGAACGTTTAATAGTTTAACACTAGAAATTTTTCTATTGGTCAAATAGTGACGTGGGAATATTTTGTTAGACCTGGAAATTTAATCCAAGACTTTTATCCCAACCTAGCTTCTAACCCACGAAACCAGCCCTAAATGAACAAATTACCCGAGCGTACGGCGCGTCGCGTTCCGCGCGCGCCTCAAAGAGCCATCAGACCACCAAGATGGGGCCCAATAGGGCCGATGCCGATTCGGAGTCGCGGAGAACCTAAAGGGTAACCGGGGCTCCGGTTCGACGTGCAGGAGAAGGAACGGGGTGGTTTTTAGTCAGTAAGAGTCTGCATTCGATGACATTCCTCCCTTAAAAAAAAAATAAAATGAACAAATTATTTGCTGTTTTTCAAAATCTAACTCATTTACTATTTACTCTCAGTGTGTCGTAGCCCTAGAGGTCAGCTCTAATACTTTTTAAGGGACCTCAATAAATAGTGGTAAAATAAAACTTAAGTGTGGCGGTCTTCGAATTTTATCTATTCCACCGCCTTCGTTACAAAGGTCACAATGTGTATTTTTGGGTTAGATTCTTTTGTACGACGAGAACCTAAAAAAAGATCTGCTGATTTCCGAGTCTAAAGTGCCGATTCAGGGACCACATATTTGACAAAGACTAGGTTGCAGCGTTTATTGATAAACCTGAACTTTTTAATTACGATTAGCAACCTGAATGGCAAACGTCAAGATAATATAACATACATAACATAAAATATTATCCCTGGAGGGGTAGGCAAAGGTAATTAATACCATTGTACAATGTAACACCCACTTTTCACTATTTATGTTATGAGTCCCATGTAATAGAGGGTGCGCCTATTGCCATATACCGGCATATTTCCAGGCTCCGAGCTACTACTGAGATATTTTTAAAAGACCCGGTAATACTTTGCGCGATCCAGTAATCGAACCCGAGACGCACTTGCGAGCACTCGGCCAACGAGGCAGTCTTATTAATTATTAAGCCTGAAATAATGTTACACTATTAATTATGTTAATAGATTATCTCACACACACGGTTAAACAAATACCACTATCATAAGCACACAGACGAAACAAAATCAGAGAGAAAGTGGGGACACGAGAACAAAACAATAGATGTAATAACACAATATGAAGTTATTTCATGTAAAAAATAATAGGGGTATTCCTTTTGGAACAGTCATCAATCAACTTAGAACAAACGACCTCGCAATAATTCCCTCAGAGTACACGCTCTCTATGAAATATTATATTCAGATAACAACGCAATGATAAATACTAGTTTTTTCCAAACATTAGTATTTGTTGTAGGTTCTACTGTTCTATTTGTTTGTATTTGAAGAGGTAAGCTGAACATAGTAAATTGGTCGTAGATAATATGTAGGTAAAGTTTTTAAAGAGCTTATTGCTAAATTTTGCATATATTTTTTCTTATTATTATTCTACTAGCTTTTACCCGCGGCTTCGCTCGTGTCACAAAAGGATAAAAGTAGCCTATGTGACATATACCAATACATACAGCGCCATCTATACCAATACTTTTGTTTTCCATCGGGAATATCAAATTTTTCCGGGATAAAAAGTACCCTATTATTTAATCCAGACTTCTAACTTTACGTCTGCAAAAAATTCAAAGCAATCGGTTTAGTAGTTACGGCGTGAAATGGGAACAAACAAACAAACTCACTTTCCGATTTATAATATTATATTAGTAAGGATGTATTGTATATAGCATATAGCTATGGGCTAGTGCTGAATATCAGCGCTGCGACTCGAGCTATTGCGCTCGGGTCACGGCATTTAAGCTGAGCTCGGCCTTTTTGCACCGTCTTCACCGATTGTTTTCTAATTAATTCATGTTATTGTATTTTGTGATGGTGCAAATAAAACATATTTCCTTCTTCCTTCTTTCTAAAAATCAATATTTATTTATTTAGGTATTTATAACACATATATAACATCAACATGTAACCTAATTAATCTGTCAAACACCGAGCGGTCACCGGTGACCGCGACCTATTGTTATTTAATTGTGTCTATAAAACCGGTACTCGACGAGTTAAAAAAATATGAATATTGCTCTCTTTCTATTAGAGTTAGTCACTGATAACTTTGATGCAGAAGTAGCGCATTTTCCAGCAGAAGACAATCCTCAAGTGGTGATGTAAGTAAAAAATAAAACTAAACAATTTTAAACCAACCGCTCGACTTCGTTTAAATCGCAATAAGTGGGAAAAATATTCTAAAGTTTTAAATAAATTGAGCACTGATAAAGTTTATAAGCCCAAAACAAATTAGTTACTAGCAAAATTGTGCGGTGCGCCGAACCCAAAGCACCTATTTCCCAGGATGCCGAAATAAAATGGCCGATTGTACGAGAAAGGGAATATTTTAATAAAGGTTCCCGAATTTCCCGAATACATTAGAAATTTTGCTGATTTTAGTTTTGAAACTTCGATTGAATTAATTTGTGTCGCCTTTACTTGCATTAGACGAATCATTTTGGCGTTTGCTACATGATTTTTTGTAAGAAGACAATAGAACCAGATCCTGCTATATCTTGACGTGAGAAACTCCAACGCTAAATATGTAACATCCCATAAAACAAATAACAATAATATAATTGGGGAAAAAATACATATAAAGGTACGTGTACGACATCCCTCATTGCGGAAAAAACATTTTCTATTTCCGAATCACAGTGGCTGTCACGATTTAACGCATTTGAGTACGTTCGCGCGTGACTATGGAACTAATACCACATCGCTACGAAATGGCACACGAGTGAACTGAATAATCAACTTAATATTTGAATGCACGCAACTTTCGTGTACACCGTGATCAGAGATTGGAGTGTGCATTTATTTTGACGTGAATTTATACTTGTGTGTTCGTCTTTTGTTCTATTAACCGACTTCAAAAAAGAGAGGGTTTTTTTTAAGAGGGGAAAATCATCGAATGACTGCTCCCGCCTGGGTGAGGCGGAAGGGAGTGTCAGACTCTTACTGACTAAAAACCACATCGTTCCTTCTCCTGCACGTCGAGCCGGAGCCCCGGTTACCCGTTAGGTTCTCCGCGACAAAGAGAAGGTTTAAGTCGGTTTTTTTAAACGTAATGTATAAAATAATTATTATGTGTGTTTTTGTTAAAAAACGTATACAATGCGACAATACAATGATACAATTATAATGATGCAATGCGATGTGATGTGTGATAAGCCAATGATCTTACGTGATTTTCATCAGCTTCATCAAATCATGATGAAGTAAATTATAATTTTGTTTTGAAACGTCTGGAAGTCTTTAAAAAATAATACGTGCTACACACTTACTTAGGTTGCAAGTAGTACATATCGTTTAAGTGGTCGCGTTCATCGCGTTCGCAACGTCACGTTCATAGCGTTCAACACATCGCGTTCATCACGTGTTTCAATTTTGATATAACTACTTTTTGAACTGGATAACGTGGGTAAAGTCACTGATAGAAGTTATTATAACATAACGTAAGCCAGTAAATAAATATCATGAAAATTATTTTCGTTGCATATTGAATAGTTCGTTGAATCTCTGAAATATTCAGTTAAGTTGAATGCTAATGGCATTATTAATAAAAGGTTATTCAGCTGTAGTTTCAGAACGATAATTAAATCAAATGTACCATACGTTTTTGGATATTCAGTATTTTTTGAATTCGGGGTTTGCTTATACTTACGAGAAACTATCAAAATTATATAGCCTTTATATTTACCTATATGAAAATACAATTATTGTATTTTGAGTTACAGTACATGTCGTGGTGGCCTGGAGGTTTAAGACGCCCGCTTCTCATGCATGAGAGTGCGTGTTCGAAACCTACCAACGGCAAGGTGACTTTTTCAAAGTTATATATGTACTTTCTAAGATTATTTAGACACCACTGACAAACGGTGAAGGAAAACATCGTGAGGAAACCTAGGCTTATACCTCTAATTTCTAATTATAAGTTAGTAATCGCCAACCCGTATTGAGCAAGCGTGGTGATTAATGCTCAAACCTTCTCCGTGTGAGAAGAGGCTTTGCTCAGCAGTGGGCATTTATAGGCTGTTGATGATGAGTTACAGTAAAATATTTTCAGATGATTGCTATGGAGTTTGTGTAGAATTAAGCGGTAAGAATGCAAACTAGAAAAATATAAATTTAATCATTTTCCATATCCATTGAATCCTGAATTTCGATTGAATTTGAAAGTTCCAATTTAGAACCCACAGACCACACGAGTTTGACCATCGTACGAAAATACCATCGGTCAAGTTGGAAGCATGAATCAGACATAAGTATCGAGTTAGCTCCTCAAACTTCCTGTTTAACTTTGTCCAAACCAACAAGACGAGATTCCTTTAACAAAATGGCCTTTGGAACTTGTGGATGTACGAATTAATATTGGAACTCTTCAGTGAATTCGGGAAAGTTTAACTGAGAATTCACCCATTGTACGGCGAAGTTGGAATAATATTTTTTGTTGTACTTTCTTAGCAGAAATCATCTATCTCTGTTTGAGTTGGTTCACTTATAATTATGAGGCGGGTTCCAAGTTTGTTTTGTGAAGATGAAGGAATTTTCGAATTTTCGAAGCTTATTATTTCATTACATTCAACGGAGTTTGATTTTGTTATGTTTGTTTAGCTACTTCGTAGTTCTTTGCGGGTGTAATCTGGTAATCTTTTGAATTGTGTCTAATTTCAAGATGTAAACTTTTGTACTGTTTTAATGAAGGGTTTGGTTACAATTAAGAAAAAGAAAAGAAAATGTTACCTTAAACTAGGATTTTCTTCTGTGTCGTGGGCGCGTTTACAAACATACAAGTTCACATACTATACACATGACACCCAGACCCGGAACAAAAATATGTGTATCACACAAAGAGTTTCGCCGTACAGGAATTGACTCGCTTCATGTTGTACGCCAGTCAGTTCCCCAGCCACCGCACAAACCGTGCAATCGTAATAATGAAAGTTGAATTCGGAAATAGGTATTGTCTTGTCACTATATTATAGTATACAATACCTATATTAGCGAGGATGACGCTACCTACACAATTGAGGATCGGTAAATTAGTCCGATCTATTTCATTGTAGGAAAGTACAAACTTTCATACCACAGAGATCACATCAAGTGGAAAATCGAAAAACAGTCGGTTAGTCGGGCTAAGTAAAATACTAATATTCAGCCACATCTGCTTAATACCTTTACTAAAATAACTGACAGGCACTATTCTAAAGTGTTAATCATACCTCAACAGATACTATTGATATGCGCAACCATTGAAATGAGGTTTACTAACCCCTGTTATGCATGAATGAATGAACAAAGATGAAATTAGTTAACATTCTGTACTGCATAACAATCTTCGCCTAACGAGACAAGGACAGAGTTATACATTAGCCGTTTCATCTCTGTCTTACTTGAAGAATATCTGCGTAACTGGAACACGTATCAATTAATTGAAGAACCTACTGCCATACATCGAGTTGTGTCGTTAATCAAGTTAATGTGATCACTGATAAAATTCACCCTTAATGCGTGAAACTTGGGTGGGCAGGGATTGTAGTAATGACGTTCTAGTTAGACTGTGTCTGTGTTCTGAAATGGGTATGTGTATTAAATTTTGTTTCATTATCGACTGATTCGTTGATCAAATGGCTGTAAGAAAGATAGTTCAGCAAGAGGTCTTAAGTCTTAAGTCGTTTGTTGTGTGTCGTGTGTGTGTTCTATGTCGCATCTCTGCCGCATGAGCGTTTATCTGCGTGCGGGAGGGTGGTGCTGCATACTGCATGCTGCAAATATATTCCTATATCGAAATAAAAACTAAATATTTTGTCAGTTGTTAGTGAAAGCGATCTTCGTTTTTCGAAAATAGTGCTAAGTTAGGAAATCTATATTTGAACTCAATAGACCATATGAAACTTAAAAGATGATAATATTATAATACGATGCCATTTATGACTGCCTCGTTGGCCGAGTGGTCGCAAATGCGACTGCCGGGCAAGGGGTCTCAGGTTCGATTCCCGGGTCGGACAAAGTATTACTGGGTTTTCAAAAAATTCTCAGGACTCATAACATAAATAGTGAAAAGTGGGTGTTACATTGTACAGTGGCATAATGTGCACCTCTACCTACCCCTTCGAGGATAAAAGGCGTGATTTTATGTATGTTATGATGACATTTATAATACCTCATCTTCCGTCCTAAAAGTTACTCTGAGATATCATTTGAAGTATCAGAGACAAGATAATGTAATGTAATAAATATTTTGCTTAATTCTTAACCGTTACCAACCTTTTTTAATCGTTCTAACCCCTTTCAAAAACTTAACAAAAATTGTGTCCACAAAGAGACGAATCCTACCGATCACAGCCCCTGAAGTTCTGACCCACTGTTCAAAAAACTTTTATATGGACAGTTTTTCTTTCCTTTGATCCTGAATTTATATGTTTTCCTTTACATTTACTTTTTTATTTTTATTTAACTTTTACCTCGTTTATAAGAATGTCTACGTTTTAGGGAAACCCTTAAAGAGATGTATCTTTTGTAAATGTTCTTTTATAGAATTGCTTAAGTAATGGAATTTTGGTTTAGTGTTATAGGTCTTTGGGTCGTCGAGTTCAGTTTTCATAGAACATCGTGACATGTAGTATTCATATAATGTATTTAGATTTTTGTTTTAAAATATTATAATTTTAAGCAAGATACAATTCTATAATTACTATCGTGAGACATACTAAATTAACTAAAATCGCGGGTTACTCACGTGAATATACTGAGAAAAGCTCTACTAGTGACGACGTCGCCGCGACCGCGCACGCTGCTCATGAGGAAGAACCCCTCTGTGGTTCGAAACTAGTAGAGCTTTTCACAGTATATTCACGTGAGTAACCTGCGATTTTAGTTAATTAAGATACAATTCTTTCTTTTATAAAACTCTAAGTTCGAAACAAAATCGATGGAGTTAATAATGAGTAGTCTGATGGAATCAAACTTAAAACCTCATAATCAATCACTATTAAAAAACTGGTACCACTCTTGAAAACTCATGATTTTTAACTTGGCCGAAATTCTGATTACATTTCCTGATTGTCCGGTTTTAAAACCAGATCACGGTCAAAACTCAATTATGGTATCGAAAGCCGAAAAGTTGGAACAATTAGAAATTGGGACACCTGATTTTAGGTCGGTCCCATAGAAATAGAGATTTAAATCACGTTCGCATTAATTTATAAAATGAATGACAAAATAACTTACGACTACCTGCTATTACGGGTAAGTTTTGGCGTTTGAGAACAAAACGGTTAAGGCTATAATTGCCGCGGATCTGTAAATGGCGAGCAAGGCTCCTACAGTAACGATGGTACAGGTCCGAGCGTACAACGCGACGTTTTTCGCATGCTCCTCAAAGAGCCTTCAGACCACCACACATGAGACCCAGTAGGGCTGATGTCCGGTACAAAACAGCTGAAGCCATAATGGGTAGCCGGTGCTCCAGCTCAGAGGCAAGGACGGGGTGGCTTTTAGTCAGCAAAAGTCTGACCCTCCCACCTCATCCAAAGCGGGCAAAGATACTGGATGATTTTCCCCCTTCAAAAAAAGGTTGCCTTTGCGAGACGACAAATATAAACAACCACTCAATCAATGAATCAACAACAATATAAGAACAAGTAAATAGTTATCATTAAAATTATCAACAAACAGACTTTCTGATTTCAATTTTTAATTTAAAAATGCCGTTATTTTCTTTCCAAATAGGTCGACAAGCCTCATTTCATAATTTGACGAGTGAGAACTAAAAATGTTATGAATAACGAATATAGCTCGACCTCTGACCTATTTTGATAGAAAACATACGGTGCGAAGTTTGCGACAGTATCGCAGCAGTTTTTATCAAGTAAAAGTCGTTACCTGTGTATTGTATGTATATTCCTATGTAGGTATGTACTTCTCTATACCCCTAACTATCATAGTACTTATGTACTCGAAACAAAAATATAGGTTAAGGATAAAAGTGTAAAGACAAAACAATAACAATTAACAATAGAGTTCGGTCAAAGAAGAAACTGAAGCCCCGCCCCCCTCCCCAATCTTTCTAATCGCTGAATTCCCAACAAGCCTCAAATTCCTAATCCCCAAAAGGTCGGTAACGCACTTGTAACGCCACTGGTTTTCCAGGTGTCCATGGGTGACGCCGATTGCTTACTCGGAACGCTTCCGAAAAACGCCACAGGTGATAGTAAAAACCAAGTTTCATATTTATAAAAATAAGGAATTAAATGTTTCTTTTAGATAATAATAGTTGTAATCAACTGCTCAGGGCTCAAGGTTGTTTGAATAACACGAAAACAAAACTGAAGGGAAAGGCAGAGGTGCACATTACTCCACTTATTGCCACTGTATAATGTAACACCCACTTTTCACTATTTATGTTAAGAGTGCCATGTAATAGGGGGTGAATTTTTTTCAAACACAGTGTTACTTTTCTTCACCCGTGAATTGAATACGAGACCTCTTGCCACCAGTCACACTTGCTACCACTCGGCCAACGAGGCAGTTACCCTGTGTTTATGTAGAGGTAATATACTAATAACATAACATAAACAAGTAACAAACATATTTAATAAACTAACGACACAGCTCAAAGCCTTACACCGTATTTTACTTCAGTCCCACTTCAGTTTCACTAATATTTGCACACATCTGCAATTCGCTTTCAACCAACTTTCAGCGCTTTGAATTTCAAAGTACTATAAGTTAGTAAAAAATACATTAACGTGTTTTGAAATCGTGTATACCTATTTGCAATTAAAATGACGTGTTGACTTTCGATTATTATTTAAGCCTTTGACTGCCAATAGAAAATTACTGAAGGCAAGTCCTCCGCTATCGTCAGTCACCGGTTACCCCCATGGCGTTTAACGTGTCCATTGGTAGGTATAAATGTGTTTTGTGTATTAAAATTTAGAATTGAATCCGATACTTTAACATAATTTAATTTTATGAAGTGTTACGCATCGTCTACTTAATTACGGAGCAAATTAACACTGCTAGTGTTCTGCAACTGCTACGAAATTGCTACGCAAGTACTACGCTACTGCTACGCAATTACTACGCTACTGCTACGAAACTGCTACGCAACTGTTTATGAGTGCAGAAAAGGATAATTACGTGGGTAAAGCCGAGAATAAAAGCCAGTATGATAATGTAACCAAACAATAAAATAGTTATTACAAAATAGTTATTGTAATATCAATAGTCTTGTTAAATGTTATCAAAGAGGACGCCCACACCAACCTACGCCTCATATGCCGAAAGTCTATGAGCAAATATTAGAGTTTACTGTTCGGTAACATAGAGGGCGTCAAAGGGATTACATTAGGGGATCCCTTCCAACACAGGTGCGGTAATTTTGGCACAATACGATTTTATTAAGATAAGACAAAGTATTATCGAGTTTTTCTATTCTGAAGTTGTTCCTGTCAATGTCAGACGTTGGCATATCAAGCTACTTCAGTTTCTTTAGTGGACTTTTAACCTTAACAACTTTGGAATAAAGATGAAAATGCCTTAATAACAATACATGAAGGTGTACGTGCACTTTTCATTCCTCGTTAAATTGAAAAGTAGCTGTTTAAAATAATTTCTAGAATAAATTGTTGGAATGAATGGTTATGAAACAAGCTGCTTAGTTTAGCTCATATTATGTGTAAAGGCTAGTTCACACTGTCGTATTACCTTGTATGAAATACTACTTTTTATATGTTCCTGATAACAAAATGTTACTTGGTATTCCCGTGGGATAAAAAGTAGCCTACATGTTATTTCTGAGCATAATCCACCCCTGGTTCAAAGTATATCTTGATCCACTAAGCTGGTTTGACGTGAATTAGTAACAAACACAGACACAAACACACAAACTTTCGCATTTATAATATTAGGAAGATTAAAAAAAAGACATTAAAAATCAATAAGTATAAGTAATCCCTTTAACTGCAATGTGGCTTAGAAAACTCATTTCAAAGTTAATCGTAATAGGGTGCCCAAAAGACTGGCAGCATTGCCACGTTGAATGGCAATGCTTAACCTTTGCCCAAGGTAGTAGCCAGCCCTTCGATCACCTGAAGTGTCAACCATCCTCCTTACAATATCTTTGTAAAGAAGATGTGCACTTGGGCCCCACGGCCCTAAAGTTTCAACCCCAAACGGTTCGAAAGCATAATTGCCAATCAGGCTATTATACTTTCGCCGTTTGAGGTTCTCGGCAGCGGCAGCGGCAGCACCGGCTCGACACGCTGAGCTTGGAAGATGGGATGGCGCCAGAGTATCAACGCAAGTGGCGTCCCATACTAAAGCCCTACCCATCTTCCAAGGGAATAATGACATACCGTCGGGTCTCTTGCCATCGTCGCGTACCAAGCCATTAGGTTCTAAAGTAGCTGGCACGCCAACGGAGGCAAGAGCTCGACGAATTATGTCATTAATACTTGCGTGTCGAGCAAAACGGCCCGCACTACGGCTACATGACAAGCCGTGGTGTCCAAGGCTGTTGACAACTTCACCACAACGACAACGATGAGGTGAACAAAATGAAGCTCCAAGCCTTAAACAAATTGCAGCGCGGAACGTGGTGTCGTCCAACAAAGTACCTAGGTTAGACGAAGGTAAAGCAAGAAGCCATAACCCCGACTCCCACTCACCCACAGCCAAAAGGCGAGCTCTCTCTGCAGTTGAACAAGAGGAGTTCAAAAGATTTTCGCTCACTTTTCTGCAGAGCGGCTCGTCCCATTGTCTCTGGGAGAGTGATTTGACAGGGGGGTCAATATTTGGGCAAGCGATTTTCCAAGCATTCACAGCTTCCACTAAATATGGTACATCAAAATTAACCAGTGATTGAGAAAGAATTTTCCTGGTTAATTCTTTAGTACCATGGGCGGAAGATATGAAAGCCGGTAGGCTTACACTGGAAATTTTACGGACGCCAAGCCCACCCATGCGGACAGGCAGAGTGGCTTGTGTCCAAGCTCGGTCATCAAGAGCCACATTCAAAATTAAGGACAGGGTTCGCCTAATAATTTGGTCAATTTTTTCTAAAAGAAGGGGTGCAGACCAGAGGTGGGTCGACCGCAAAAAGTACATAAATTTGGGACCAAAGCAACAAAACCGAATAATAGTATAAGCCGAATGCATTCTAATGTTATATAGTTTTTCTGAAACGACAGAAAAATTTTGAATTTTTTCTTCAATAAAACTTGGAAAAGAGTCCTCGAAGACGGGCGCACCTAGGAGGCGAAGTGAACACTTATCAACCACCGAGATATTAGGCGCAAAAGTATTAAATTTTGTTATGGTCTGTCTGTCGGTAGAGTCATCTAAAAATATCTCACATTTGGAAAAATTTAGGTCAAGGCCAATAGCATGAAGTTCGTTTTTTAATAATATGAAGTCATTTAATACTGTATCGGCATCGCCTCCCAGGGTACCGTCATCGAGGTACCAAACATTAAATTTGGAATTTAGCTGTCGAATAATAGGATTAATAGCCAGGCTAAAAATCACTGGTCCAAGGGGATCGCCTTGTTGACAGCCAACGGCTGATTCCAAAAGGTTGTCCTGATATAATAATTTGGTAGGATGTCTATAACATTGCCAGAGAAAACTGAAAATTTGGGGTACTTCTTTTTTAACTTCTGTCAACATAGTATCCCTATTGACCGAATTAAAGGCATTCTTTATGTCAACCTTCAGGATGATATCACCTTTCCTAGAATTCAGATAGGTCGACAACGCATGCACGGCAGCCTCGCAGCCCCCTCTCGATCCATACCCGAGTTGAAGGGGCTGGAATTTTTCCGAAAGGTGATTATTATAAAATTTGCAACAAATCTTGGCTGCCATGCGACGATAAGTTGTTCCCACAGCAATGGGACGAATACCGCCATCCTTCTTGCGAAGGGCACATAAATTGGCCCCGTACAAAACGTCGATGACAGATTCGTGCACATTGCCGGAGAGCATAAGATTGACCAAAGCCGTAAGCTCCTTCAGCAGCGTCACGCCGGACTCCCCGGCGCTTGAGCTCGTCAGATCTTTGAGATGCTGCGGCGTCAAACCGTCGAGGCCTCCGGCAGAACCGGTCCGGAAGGAGCCTATGGCAGTGACCACTTGTCGACCTGTAACAGATAGGGTATGCATATCTGCTTCTGGAGGATCCGGAAAAGAGAGACCATCTACTGGGGCCGGGTGTTTGCTCTCCAGAGCTTTAAGCGTATCTGGAGAACATGGGGCCAGTACGTCGTTGCTGAAAATAATCCTGGCGGCACCACTGATATCACCTTCACCTATTTTGGCCTCAACTAAATCCGCTAAAGTTTTGGTTGAGGCATAGCTGCAAGCCGGTAATTTTGGGTCGAATTGGGAAGCCGAAATGCAATTTTCTTTAATTTGTTTGGTTAAAGAATTTTGAAGAGCCAAATTCTTTTTGACGTGTAAGATTTGGCAATGCTGCCAGTCTTTTGGGCACCCTACCTCACGGTAGCGATGAGGAAAATATTTTCTTTGATGCCTTATAATTTATTTATTTTTTTTCATTATTATTATTTTTTCATTAGGTATTATTATTTTTTCATTATTATTATTTTTTCATTATTATTATTTTTTAAGGTGTAAATATTTTAGTATTATATATGACATATTTTTGATAGTTTACCTTGGCGTAAAAGTGAGCCCTCCATCGTAATAGGTGAATATTTAAACCAGATATTTGAATGCACATAGATGTTTTAAATGAATCAAGATTTATTTATTTATTTATTTATTTACTTACATTTAACATTACAGGATGACCCAATGCGATAAATGCGAACTATTTAATCCTAACTTATTGCTTATTATAAACAAAGCATTTGTGCATTCACTCAGAGAACAGTAGAATACGTCCGTCTCTCTCGTTATTAGTACTCGTTACTAGTCTCTCGTACGCGTCAGCAGTGCCTCCTTTAGAAGGTTAGTCCGAGAATGCGGTTCCACCAGCAGTCGTGGCTATCGTCAAGTCAAGATAATGTATGTCCAAGTCCAAAGTAAATGTAAATTCGCGTTCCACAATTAGTTTGAGCTGGAATGTAAACAGGGTTTCCAGAACTGATATACCTATAAAGTCCGGAGAAAATTTCTGATATTTGATAAAAATTCCAAACTTTCTTTTAATATTAGTACATAATAATTATTATACAGTATCATAAAATTGAGTAAAAACTTTATTTAAATTGTTTTAATATTTGACATCTTCATACATTTCATTACAAGCATCGCCGTGAACTTACACAAACATTTTCTTTTATTTCAAACCGCAGTAAGTTGATTGTATTAACTCTTGATGGCTTAAAATTCACCCCATACCCCGGACAATGTCGCGGAGAACCTAACGGGTTACCGGGGCTCCGGCTATTTGTGCAGGAGAAGGAACGGGGTGCTTTTTAGTCAGTAAGAGTCTGACACTCCCTCCCGCCTCACCCAGGCGGGAGCAGTCATTCGATGATTTTTCCCCCTTAAAAAAAAATACCCCGGACAATAAACCTAATTTTTTTTACTTGTCCAGAAAACTCCAGATGTATAGCAACCCTTAGTTGTCCCCGTAGTTCGCATGTGAACAAAACTTTACCTTTGCATGTCTCAAATGAGCCTCGATTTCTGCAGCAAATCGCACGAACACGCCTAATGATACGACGCCTAAACTTTACCCTTTACTCGGATAATCCGTAAGTAGCTGTTATTTATTTTAACTAGGGAATCGAGGTTTTGTGCTGTTATATATTTTACTTTTCAATTTGGTCACAGAAAGTTCTTTTTTTTATAAAATACTAACTTGCTTTGGTTTCACACAGTTGCTTTTACTCGTATTTATCTTTAAATGTTCTTTAATCTATACCGTGTCTTGTTTCAGTGTCAAAAGTTCCAGAATTGTAACCAAACTAGACACATAGGTCGCTTATTGCGGTGGTGAGTCCAAACTAATGACATTATTTTATAGAAACTTATTATTTTGTTTCATAATTATCAATGAATCGAAATACTACAAAAACGTATAACATAGTTTCAGTTTTCATACCTCCATTAGGTTACGAACCGCATCCGAACCGCATTACCGCCGATTAAACGATCGGAATAGCAAATTATAGGTCGTATTCCGTCACCGCGTCCGTCATCCGGCTCACGCCGGTATTTTGTCTCATATACATGCGATCCAACGCTGTTGGTGTTGGAACCGTTCCGGTTTTGTGTTGGAATCGTAAAGCACGATTTATGTGTACAGTACAATAGGGGTTTCCGTCATTTGCCGGAATCGAACCGTTTCACTGCAGAGCCTGCTGAAGTATTTTCTTAAATTGTGGTCAGAATGTGTTACAGATTTTTTATGATGGGGGTTTTAGACGGGAATTTTACTTATCAACGTCCTTAGAATAGTTTTTATCAACAAGAGATTAAAAACTTTCTATGATATCACTATGTTACGTCTGATTGTACCTCTAGCTAAGATTGTCTAGTGAAGCAAACCCAATCCCATCATAGCACTGTTATATAATTTTAATATTTTTATTTATGGTTCGATCGAGGGGGATAATTATCCAATGAATTCTCCTGCCTTAAGTAAGGCGAGAAGGAGTTTCAGACTCTTATTAACATAAAAAAGAATATATACAGTCGAATTGAGAACCTCCTCCTTTTTTGAATTCGGTTAAAAAGAAACACCCCGTACCTATTACTGCTCTTCGAGCCCGAGCTCCGGCTACTCGTTAAGTCTTCCGCGGCATCTGTAGTCTCTTTAATTGAATATCATTGTTGTTCCAATTTCCTTGCAGCTGTTCATTTGTTCATTCTTCTCCTTTAGATACAACAAAAGTTTTAACACAAGATTTTTTTTGCACAAGACTGAAAAAAGACAAGCAACACCACACAAAACACTAGTATAGGGACCGTAAACGATAAATTACCATGTTAAACATACAGAGCCTTTCGGGGCTGACAAAGTTGGCGAGCAAACAGTGATTGATCGCGCCCAAGCCATTTAACTGAAACGTCTGACGACATCTTTATCGGTGGCGTTTTCGTGTTTTAGAAAACTTTGCCTACTCCCGACTCATGAATTATCTTTTAAAAGTCACTCGTGTATGACAGAGTGGATTTTTTATCTTTGTATGTAAGGGTATGTGATGCTAGTCATCTTTAATCGTAGATCGAGGGTGTGTTGTGAAAGAGAAACATGAGGTGACAGTACTTGTATGAGGGTTTAGTTGTATAATATAATTATTTATGTTTAAAATAATTCATTTTTTTACATAACACAACATTACGCCTTTCATCCCCGAATGATTAGGCAGAGGTGCATATTACGCCACCTGCTCCCACTGTACCATGTTAAACCCACTTTTCACTATTTGTGTTATGAGTTCCATGTAATAGGGGGTGAGTCTATTACAATATACCGGGCACATTTCCAGACTACGTGTTACTACTGATGATTTTTTTTAAAAACCCAGCAATTCTTTGCTGGACCTGGGCATTGAACCTGAAATCCCTTGTTCGGCAGTCGCACGTACGACCACTGGGCCCACAAGACAGCCTACTGGGCCAACCAGGCAAGTCTTTTTTTTTACTTTTTTAAAAGAAGTGTTGCCCAAGGCTACGGTTTTTTCTTGTGTCGTGGGTCCGTTAACAAACATACAATATCACATACACACCCAGACCCGAAACAACAATTTGTGGATCACATAAAGAGTTGCTCCGTGCAAGAATAGAATCTGATACACGTTGCGCGGGAGCCGGTTGCCTAGCCTCTGCGGAAACCGTGCAGTTAATTGAACGAAAACTATGTACTACAAAGAGTGGATGAATGTCCTGTATTTGGGAACATTTTTTCTTCATGACGTGATTAAACCTTCAAAATACGCTCAACTCTTCGGAGAAAAAATAAAATGTGTTCACCTCTTATTAGAACTTTGGTATTAATGCCACAACCAAGTGAAAAGTCGATGTACTATGATATAAAATTACACTTCTATTGACCCCTCTCTCAGAGCCGCGGAGGACTTAACGGGTTACCGGGGCTCCAACTCGAAGTGCAGGAGTAGGAACGGGGTGGTTTTTAGTCAGTAAGAGTCTGACACTCCCACCTGCCTCACCAAGGCGGGAGAAGGCAATCGATGATTTCCCCCCTTTAAAGAAAAACAACTGATCCCTCTCTCCTCGGCCTGTGTAACACTTATGTATGTAGTTTATATATAATTAAATAAAAAAAAATTAACGCCATATGACCTTTATTCAATAATCAATACCAATATTCATGAGCTATGGAGATCGGTAACAAAAATTTATCAAAAATAGTAAAATCTACCCTGTCGAATCATTATATTAAGGTCTATTTTTGAATAACCTTTCTCTAATTTTGAATATTAGCCTCTAGCATGGCTTGATACTAGTCGAGTTCCTTATCAAACAGTTACGTGGGTAAGCCGAAAATGAAAACATAATAATTAAGTTATTAAATTATTTTAAAACATACCGAACAACACACATAACTTTGCTCAACATTGTACTAACTATGACGTCAAAAAGAAATCTAAGTAAGAAATTGTATTTATTTAATATTAAAGAATTGTAGTTTACATTCCCTCAGCTGGAGGTCAAGAATGTGTACGTTTCCCAAACAAAGGAAAAGTTACGCTTATTCTATTTATGTTTTCTATACAAACAATTCCAACGTTAAACAATTGAGGATAAGGTTCAAAATAGAACGAGGGAGCCGCGTGATATTAAAAAGGGCTCTAAGCTATGGCTTTGAGAAATGTGAACGTTGTTATGAGAGGCATTTGTTATAAAATTCTGTTTTAAATACTTGTGTCATTATGTATTTTTGAATTTAAATATAGGTAGGTACCGTGCTTTTGTGGTTTGTGTCGTGGGTCGACAGGTTTGCGATTCGCATACCCCTAAACGAGTAATAATTACTGTAGTGTACTTTATTTTTATAATAACTATAGTAAGATATACTGAATCAATTAAAAATAACGGTTTATGTACGTAAATATACTGAGAAGAGCCCTACTAGTTTTGAAAAATTGACTGCACGGTTGGCGCGGTTGTTGGGCAACTGACTGCCGCGCAACGTGTCGCGGGTTCGATTCCCGCACGGAACAATTCTTTGTGTGATCCACAGATCATTGTTCCGGGTCTGGGTGTCATGTGTATGTGAACTTGTGTGTTTGTAAACGCACCCACGACACAGGAGAAAATCCTAATGTAGGGCAACGTTTTTTAAAAAAATAAATAAAGTCATACAGTCTCTTCCTCCTGAGTAGCGTCGCGGCTACGTCTCGCAACAGCTGAGTAGTCGACGTCACTGCGAATGGAGTAGAGCTTTTTCTCAGTATATTTACGTGAGTAACCGTTCTTTTTACTTAATGCAGTATACTTACCAAATATTTGTAGCATATTGTGGTTCAAATCCATCGTCATCATCAGACTATATCTGTCCACTGATAAGCAAAAACCTTCTCTTGATTCCAATCGCGTAATAATAAACATTAGCTTTGACATCTACGAAGCAATCTCAGTAATTCGTCTGTACAAGCAAGAGCATCTGTCTGTTCAGTCAGTGCCTGACGCATGACATTGTCTAATTCAAGTGAATATACATCATTCAATGTCTCTGTGTTTCAAGTCCCATGTGGTGACGGCCGTGTAGAATATACAAGGTGTTGTTTTAAAGCCGCGCCATTTTCTAGGAGGTAATTTAGCTAACAATTCTGAGTCCGAATTAATAAAAAAAAATTGTACGTAAATATTTTTCATTTTTCTGTAAATTAAATCCGTAACTGCGAAGTACACGCCGCCGTCTTGTAACTAGCTTTATAACGCGGCTTAACACATACAAACTCAAACACGTAATTGATATTATTCCTAATTCCATAAAACTCCAATAAGAAACATTGCTGTCGCTTATTCTGAAATACTGTCGAACTTAAACGTTTTATTGTAATCGTATTTTTAACTATTGTCCCGAAATTTTCTATTACATTGAACCTTTATGACTTCTGTGACATGCCCCCGAAAAATGATACGGTTTCAAAACTACACCTTGTATTAGTCACTATAGCTATTACTCTTCTTGTAGATTTCGTAAAAGCTGACTAAGAGGCTAGCCAGAGACCGGGAAGCAGTGCTCTTTAATAGAAATGAAAACATGCCATATTCAACCTCTATCTCCAAGCGTAGAGGTAATGGCAACCTCTTCTCATCTAGACAAGGGTCATAGTTCAGCAAAACACTATCACCGACTGTTCATGTGAAGGTTACGTTAACCTATACGAGCATGCATAAAAAGATTGATGACCGTTGATGAAGCGAAAGAGGTATGTAGGAATCGTAGCAAATGGCGTTTTATAGTCTTTGCCTTCCGCTATGAGAGACAGGCGTGAAGTTATGTAAGTATGTATGAACAGTTATATAAAAATAATTCATGTAATCCACAAATATACAACCACCATCCACATATTAATATAACCTGAACATCAGTCAAAATCTATTCCTAATAATACAAATGTTCCAAACAAGTTGTCGACTGACAGAACTTGTACTGACATGTCTAAAACTTTAGCTTAACTTTAAACGCTGTCATTTTCAAAGGGCACGTCCAACGTCCATATGAAAGTCAAGTAAGTGAAATTGCTAAACTATTTTACAAGTACTGAGTTTCGAAACTATTTTACTTGAAAGTACCAACGACTAAGCTAGTTACAATACGGTTTTGAAGTTCAGAATTAAAATGAAGATGTCTCTAAGTAAAATAGGAGACGGTGAAGTTTTTAAATTCTTTGAATTTGTACTCGTAGACTCGTTTATAGTACTTGTAGTTTGAATTACATGAAAAGTCACTTTGTGTTTTGGCCGTAGGTTTATTTGTTTGGTGGTGATTCGAGTTTCGAAGCAAAGGACGTCTTCCATTTTGCCACAAAATTAAGTGTTGGCCAAAATGTGGGCGATTCTTAGAGAAATTTTCTGTGCGTCTAACCTTTTCTAATCATTACTCTAATGTCGAAAAACTGAAACGCTAGTCAATTTTAGTATAGTTCAGTCACAAACGAGTTTTCATAAAATAACAGACGTATTTAAGTATAACGTAGAATCGAGTAGCCCTTCGCTATTCAAGCGTAAAGTTTGTATAGGTATTAGACCTTTGAATTCACCAATATTCTCCTTTCATATATGAAGTTTGCAATTGTACCCAGTATATGCAATAAGCTGGTTATCTTATCCGCTAGATATTTTATGAGCTTAATGTAATAGGGGGTGCTCTATTACCTACATTAAGCTCATACCTTTTTTTTCTATGACGGGGGAAATTTTCGAAAGGCGCCTAGCTTTTTGGGGATAGAAGACTAAGGATTGTGGGATTTTTACCGCAATAAAACCACTTCGGTTGCCACCCTCAACACCTGTATGAAGGCTCCGGGTCCTCAAGAGACCTGCTCCGGAGCTTCCACGGTGCAACACCCGTTACCACACGTCCCTAGGGACACGGGTGTCTCCTTTAAGTCTTGTTGTGTACGGTGGCACGTGACCACTGTGCCACCGTCTTCCCTGAGACCACAGGGTGGGCACCTAGAGTCCCCACTCTTCGCACCCGTGGCCCCAAAGGTCCGCCTGAAGTTGATGCAGGCGGGATTTCGGCATGTTAGATGTCAAGGTGGTTACCTCCTCGACGCCTTCTACGAGCAGGCCCTTTCGCGATCCTGCTCACCATCTCATGATAGCTCACCAATAAGCTCATACCTAACAGAACCACCGAAATGTGAGTATTATATAGCTTAAGTATAGCTTTACCTATTCTTTAAGAGATTAAAAGACACGACCTATTCTTATAACAATCATTCACAATAATCAAAGCTCCTAACAAAAAGATACCTAACATCTTGTCACTTACAAATAAATGAAGGAATTATTCTCTTTGAAAGGCTCTCTCGTTATGATAAACGTTCCACTATCTTATTACACATAAATTACACTTGCCTCACCGCCTGATTATGATATATGGTCCAAGTATCAGATAACCGTCTGTGTTACACGCTACTCCTCATTTCTTGTTTCAGGGTCAGCTTTATAGGTCAGATTTACATGTAGTGTAGGAATAGGTTCTAATGTTTTATGGCAGTCTTTTATGGGTGTATCCTACATAACATAACATTATGGCTTTTTATCCTCGAAGGGGTAGGCAGAGATGCACATTACGGAACTTAATGCCACTGTACAATGTAACACCTACTTTTCAGTATTTGTGTTATGAGTCCTATGTTAAAATTCCTATGTAATAGTTTTATGTAATAGTGCTATGTGTTATGAGTCCTATGTGAACCTATTGCTCTGTTTGTGTTTTTTACTTCTTCACGTTAAAATGACTTATAGCGACGTACTTTGTAATTAAAAGTAGTTGATTCCGATACACAGTTACCTAATGCAATTTGATTTTGATTCAGTGGTAAATTCCCACTTCTGACCAAAAGCCATTTTGCATAAAGAGAAGAAATGTGCATTGATCACTACGTTCTTTTAAGATAGATACCTTGAGTGAACGTAGTAATCATTTAAATAATTTTGTTTTACAACTTTTTGAAATCCAAATTACACGTAGGTATATTGTACGTGTAATCAATCATGTAACAAAAGTAATCAATACAATAATTAGCAACAACGAAAAGTGAGTGTCATTAACAACTTTTAAACTCTGTATCCATAAGCATAGTGAATCCATTCCTAACCATTCAAAACTCTCTATATATAACGCAACATCTACAAAAAAACTATTAAAACAAGATGGTAACATAAATATTTTCATCTTATTCTTGCAACCTACCCGGGTCCCTATAGATTATATTATCAGACGTACCCATATCGCGACGGGTCACGTCTTTATAAAAATGCCTGACATAAACACGCCTGACCTTTATCGATTTAGTCCTTAGAGTATTAGTGTATCTCGTAAACAAACAGCGAACGTCTAAAAATGATCTTTTCCATTTTTTTAGTTTGTACGTGACCGTAGCTTCGTGCCATACTAGCCTTTGCCAGCTGCTTTGCCCGAGTAATCGATTAAAGCAGCCCATGTGCCGTTCCAAACTATGACCTATATCTTTATATTAAAACTTTATATTGACTGTCCCGTTGGCTGAGAGGTCGCAAGTGCGACTGCCGCGAAAGGGGTCTGGCGCGATCCCGGAGTCGGGCAAAGTATTACTGGGTTTTTCTCAGTGGTAGCACAGAGTCTGGAACTGTGCCAGGTATACGCTCACTCACCCCCTATTACTCCTTCATGTCGTTCTTTTTTATCTTAAATCTGTATGATAAAGCTAAAAACAAATGCTTGGAATAACACCCAGGTGTTATTCCAAGCATAAACTATGCCAATGCCCAGGCATTGGCATAGTTTATGATATTCAGATATTGCATGGTACTTATAGTAGAAAAAATATTATACACTTAGATGTGTAATATGTTTTCCTTACCTAATATTCCTTCCTTTTCTTAAAAACATAACATAACGTCACGCCGTGACTGCTCCCGCCTGGGTGAGGCGGGAGGAAGTGTCAGACTCTTACTGACTAAAAACCAACCCGTTCCTTCTCCTGCACTTCGAGCCAGAACCCCGGTAACCCGTTAGGTTCTCCGCGATATTCCCGAAGGGGTAGGCAGAGATGCACATTATGCCACTGTACAATGTGACACCCACTTTTCACTATTTATGTTATGAATACCATGTAATAGGGGGTAAGCCTATTGCCATATACCGGGCACAATTCCAGACTCCGTGCTACTACTGAGAGTTTACAAACACTGGGTTTGTAAATATTTTTCCCGACCCGGGAATCGAACCCGAGACCCCTTGCCCGGGAGTCACACTTGCGACCAATCGGCCAATGAGGCAGCTTTTCTTAATCTTTACTAAAATCAAGTTAAGTGAAGTCACATATTTCCGTCATAAAACAATCAATCAATAGTATTTTAACACTAACCAAGTTAAAACCGAGTCGTCTCGTCGAAATCGATTCTCTCGATTCCCTGAAGTGTGTCCCTGAAGTGAGTCGATATTAATTGAATTGACATTACAACCTGTACGAGTACTGCCACCATTACAAACTCTTAGATCGTGCGTTAGGGAATTCTTAGTGAAACATCGGTAATACACGAACAGACTAAGAGGTACCTACTTTACAGATATTATAGCACTACGGTATATACCTAATATTGTGGTAGTTTTATTTATTTAATACTTTTGCGCATCAAACATAACATAACATCACTATATTATGTTCAAAAGTGTCTTTCTGGTCTAATTGAAATAAATGATTTTGACTTTGACTCTGACTTAAGCTACATAGTAGAGGTATATTGCTAAAAGTACATTTTTAGTATTGTACTAGATTACATATATACTAAGAAATTATTTTCGAAATCTTATAGTGTTTTTACCCACAAGGTAGACATACGACACACTTTCATTGATTTATTTTATGACCAATTAATTTTTAGTATTTTCCAGCAATTTTTTAAGAAGTATGCTGTTTGTTGCTAAAAAAACATGACGTCACAATACACAATCTTGTACATATAAAACTCATAGAAAACTGTCGTTTTTACAGTTCGAAAAAAGTATTGAATCTGACTAGTTGGCAAGTGCATAATAGTAAAAATTCATCACTCTTTGCATCAATTTAAAATCCTCTATAATATTCAAAAATATTATAACGAACTTAATTTTGTACCATGCTACCTTAGCATACGATTCCAATTCGCACTTGACTGGTTTTTTCTTAGCACCTCCTAAGAGGATCGTTAAACATTTCTTGGATATTCGTTGGCACGTATTTTACAGTACATTAACTTTGAGGCCGTGGCCCGAAATACCTTTCGAAAATTGACGGAAAACAACCAAACCTAATAATATTTTTGTTAGTTTATTTTTATACTTTTACATATAGCTTCAAAAGGTTTTTTTAAGGGGGAAAAATCATCGAGTTACTGCTCCCGCCTGGGTGTGGCGGGAGGGAGTATCAGACTCTTACTGACTAAAAACTACCCCGTTCCTACGAGCCGGAGCCTCGGTAACCCGTTAAGTTCTGCGCGGCTCCGAAAATATTATTATAGTGCTTAATACTTACTGGGATTTTACAGACATTGCAACATTTTTAGATAAGTAGGTACACATTAATTGTTTTTAACATTAATATTAAAATTGTAGGTAGAAGGTACAAATCATAAAGAAAAGAAAAAAAATTAAATTGTCAAGTAGTTTTTTTTAAGGGGGGAAAATCATCGAATGACTGCTCCCGCTTGGGTGAGGCGGGAGGGAGTGTCAGACTCTTACTGACTAAAAACTACCCCGTTCCTTCTCCTGCACTTCGAGCCGGAGCCTCGGTAAGTTCTCCGTGGCTCTGAATCGGCATCAGCCCTATTGGGCCCCACCCGTGGTGGTCTGATGGCTCTTTGAGGCGTGCGCGGACCGCGACACGCCGTTCGCTCGGGTCTGGTTCTGGTCGGGCGGCGAGCCATGCTCACCGACCTGCGCTTACGGTGGCCGGAAATCGTAGCTTCGAAGGGTAGAGGTGACTTAAGTATTGGTCACATAAGTTGTAAAGTCAACGTAATTTTTTTTATTTCTATTAGACCAGGAAAGCACTATTGAAGGTGTAACAAATTAATGTTTAAAATGTCAGTCTGATCCTCACTCCTCTAGTGCCGCTATTTTGCTCGGTCCAAAGTGTAGATTACTATGGAGAAGAACGAGCAAGAAACTCAAAATGAAATAGTAATAAGAGTCACAAAATCGCTTTCCAGTCTTTGTTCCTATGTAGTATAATATTTGCTTACTTTTTATAGCTACGCAACGGACGGAGCTCTACATCACATAAAAAGTTGCTACAGTTGGTTAAATATATTTTTACATCAAATTAATACGCGATATAAGGTAAGCACCAGTTACATAAACTAAGATCTTATTAATTAACTGACTTAATAGGTACTCATATAACTCGCATGACCAAAACACTGCGCCGAATATTGTAAGCCTAAAAAAATAAATAAAAATTGTAGTAAATAACTTCTCTCAAGATAACACCAATTTATTTACATTTCAACTGACAGTTATTCAAAATGGCGACATCACGCATGCAACGAAAGCGTTGACCTTAACCTTAAACGTCAGAAAATAAATTAAATTCAACTTCGATCTTTTTTGGCGCCAATGACGTAGTACAGTCTTGTCTAGCAAAATGCGAGTAATGCCGAACGCGTCCGAAGTGTGTCGAAGTTATCCGAACGCAGATCGAGCTTCGCTACGGTGCGTATCGAAGATTGCCAGTGTATGACGATATTTCCATGAACTGGCAAATATAGATATGCCTTTTTTATTTTGCAAAAAGTAATATTATAATTTTTAAATACATTATTACAGAATATACCTACTTATTTTGTTGTTCATACAATGATATTAGTTGAATTATAAAACAATGAGTATTTTATGCTATAATTCTCAGACAGTCAATTGGAAATAATAATAAGTTTTTGAATAAGACATTATAAAACGATAAAGTTAGGTTTGACATTTTACAACAGCCGATATCAAACAAATAAACGACTCAATAATCATCGGAAAATTCCAACACACGTACATAAATAAGCCCTCTTTGAAGGGTAATTTGAACAAACATTGGCAACACCGTTTCGAAATGTCATTCTAGTCTTACACAAACTAAACATAAACAGAGTGCTTTAGGCTAAAGAGGTTGGAATAATATTGACTAAAAATGAGTGAACAAAATGACAAATTACTGATAGGAGGTAATCAAAATAAAATGGACAAAAATAGAGAAAATTACGAACTAGAAGAAATAAGTAAACTTGTGCCTCAAAATGGTGAGTATTTTATATAATTATATTTGTATACCAAGCTACTTTATAAAATTGTGTTTGTTTAACTATAGCCCTGAATTTTGTCCAATTGTTTGTTTTGTATATGACAGTTGATTGAAGTGTGATGCTAACCTTTCATGGGGTTAAAAGAGTGAGAAGGCAATATATTTTAGCTGTGTAAGAAAGAGATGAGATGAAGATTGTTTGTTTTGCTTTTTAGGCATGTTTTCTTTTATGGTTTTCTGTCGAACGATATATGATATTAGTTTTTAACACTATCGAAATTTCGCTCAGATATGAACTCCATGTTAAGTATAGATACTGTAATACTTATCGGTATTTTAAGGTAAATTAATATTGCGTATTAAACCGCATAGTTTTGATTTGACCGGTGTAACTTCCCACATAATAAAACATACTGATAATGTTATGAATATACACTATTATGCACTCAAATCGTAACCGCGCACTCGATTTTATCTCGATACTATTAATTTATCGAGTACTTCCATGTCAATTGAACAATGTTGAGTTGAGTAGATATATGTATATTGTGCTAATTTACGTACGTACAGTAAATACGTACCTACTAATCATAAGATATTGCATGCTAAATCATTGTTAGCATAAAAATGCCGTTGTTTGTTAGCAATGTGCAATGTGCATAGCCATTAATGTGCATGGAGCGATTACAAATGCGTTGCCAACCTTTAATGTAAGCACCGCTAATTAGTTGCAGCGCTACACATCGACACAACTGTCATTTACACAGTGTACATGTGTGCGTAATTTCATATAACTGTATATAAAAATATTCGTCCACCACGTTCACATTGGTATTTTCATTCTTGTGTCGGTATACGTATTTTTATAATTTAATGCATAGGTAAGGTTAAAACTATTTACAATCATTGATATGACCCGACATTTTCACTGTCATTATCGTAGTGCTCGTGGTCGATTGGTTAATGAGCACGCTTTTATCGTCTTTCAAGGATCAATGATGTGGGTTCTATTCCAGCTAAAAGTTAATTTTATTTTACCTTGTTATTTTTCTTATTTTTTTTTTTGTTTTTTGTCATAAAATATAAATATCAGGCTATAAAAGAAGCAAATGAGTTGGTAAATAAAACAATACTATTTTTTATTACAATTAATTTATTTATTATACAAATATGTTGTTTTATATTCAATATTTATATCTAATAATTAATTATATACCACATGTTAAGTTTAAAGTTCTTTAAATCATAATTAATAGATATGACAATAAACCTCATAGTCGAATCGGGAAATATCATGCGGTACAGCGGTAATACGATGGCAGCAACATTTTTTATTAAGTAGGTAATAAACAAATATACAACATTCTTGTTTTGTAATTTAATAATATATTATTAAATTACAGTTTTACAGTAATAAACAAGTAAAACATGTAAAAAATTACACTGTCAACATAATATTTCTTGAAATGGGCGACTTTTTGTCGTTTGAACTTCCATTAATTATCTATTTTACGACGGTTGTTATAAGGTTCAATATTCAGTGGGCTGTATGATAGTAAAAAGAATGTGACGAATGCTATGGAACGATTTTAACTTTCATGACCTTTAGAATCAGGGAAACTTTAAATTAATTGAAGATGGGCGTAAATATAATATGTCAATCAAGTTCGAAAGCAGTTAAATAAATTTGTTAATGAAAAATTAAAGTGAAGTGAATAAACATGTTGAATAGAAAGAAATTATGACAATTTCTAACCACAAAACAATAACATCACTTCACCGTATGTTCTAGACAGCATTTTAATATTCTTAAAAAAATTAAACATTATTTTATGTTAATTTTAATAAAGGCAGAGTTTGACAGGCTCAATAATTGATTCCGAAATCAATACAATCACTGATCCTACAAGGCAGAAGGTTGCAATTCGTATACCTTTCTCCATCTTTTCTTCACAATATTTTACGCCCATCCTTATCCGACTTGAAAGTCTTTTCGTCGCTCAATATGATTACACTGTTCGCCCAATCAAAATTAATAAAGTCCTTAGCAAATTCTTAGCGCTTTTGCTGGTGAACCACAGATAACAATATTTTCTTCTCTGGCTTCCTGCACCTTAAACCAGAATGCAGGTGTCTCCGTACAGTTTGTATTAAAACATTCAGTGCTGTCGCTGTAGTGCGGGTTGGCAGGAACGGATCAGCCATGTGCCTGGCTACGATGTCGTAGTGCCGAGCCGATGAATTTGCCTTTGGTTTAGGCCCACGTCGACGATGTTTAACGTCACCGGTCTCCGCATATCTGTGCACCCATAACTGCATGGATCTCCTCTGTTGATACCAAACAAATAAGTATTTAAAATACCAGGAAATACTTTACAGGAATTAAAGTTACTTAAAAATAATAATAAATATAAGTAAACACAATGTTAGAATAATAATTTATAATTAAGTAGTGGCGTAAGGAATAAAAATCCCTAACCAGATATGTTTTAAAGAAACACTCCTAACAAAAACAAGTCAAGTTACAATACAATTAATAATAAATTATTAATATATCTTTATAATATTGAACTTCATAATAAGTTGCAATAATTATTTTATTCTAGTGCAAAAATTGATAGGTGTGTCGAGTTACAAAATGAAATAAATATTATTTAGAATATCAACGTAGTATCTTATTTACTCACCGATATCATTAAACGCCTTGCTATTTCAGTTATTGTTAGTTATGTTTTGCTCATGCAAAACAATGGTTTCAGCCTTTTTAAATGTTGATAGGTGTTGGAACATCTTGTAAAAATAAAAATAACTTTGCACACGAATATAAGTAGTGTAGCAATAAACTATGAAATCCTCATAAATTGACAACTAAGAACGCAATTATTTTGTAAGTCGGGTGATTTGAAAAACATGTTTTAAATAGTCGGTAGTTACTTCATAAGCGTGTAAAATAAAATGACTCGAGATTTCTATGGTCGCCACAAACATTGCAAATATACTCAGGTATCGAACCATTAAGAAATCACAGTTAATTACTTTTTTACTGTTTTTATCTTATTTAAGTTGGTTGAAATGCATGAAGCAAATGAGATTATTCTAAATAATAAATAACTAGAACTAAAATATAAATAAAAGATATTATAGGTATAAATAAATCTAAAGTATTTACTATTAAAATTAACATAAGATTTAGAACAATAGGAAAGGAAAAAAAAGAAAAGATTTAATTGTTTCTAATTTCAAATTTCAAATATTTGATAAATTAATTCTAAAACAACATGTGAATGTTGGAATCGATCCGGCGGCACTTTACTTGACAATTGGAGGCGATAACCATTGCGCCAAGCGCGCTGTAGATGAGATCATCGAAATATTTTATATCATTCAGTAACATAAAATTACAATGAGAAAGCACTATATTTATATGGGTATTGTATAGCTCGATCGTTCATTATTTTTGATTTCGATTTATTCAAAGTTTGTTATGAGTAATTTTATCTTTACCCTCGTTTTTATTTAAACTTATTTACTAAATTATTGCGTATACCGACACAAAAATGATTTTTAAATACCAAGATGTGTGTGATAGACGAATGTTTCTATACATATCTATTGATATGAAATTACCCACACATGTATATTGTGTAAATGATAGTTGTGTCGATGTGTAGCGCCGCTAACTAATTAGCGGTGCTTTGTGTACGTACAGTAAATACGTACCTACTAATCATAAGATATTGCATGCTAAATCATTGTTAGCATAAAAATGCCGTTGTTTGTTAGCAATGTGCAATGTGCATAGCCATTAATGTGCATGGAGCGATTACAAATGCGTTGCCAACCTTTAATGTAAGAGGAAGATTGTGTTTCCGGTGCCTTTATTTTTGAAGGCTGAAATTATCCCATGACTTCTCCCGCCTTGGGTTAGGCGAGAGGGAGTGTCAGACTCTTACTGACTAAAAACCACCCCGTTCTTACATCTACCTACTTCGACCCGGAGTCCCAAACTCGGGTATCAGCCCTACTGGGCCCCATCTGTGGTAGTTGATGGTCTTCTGAGGCGCGCTATCTAACCAAATTAGCTTAATAGGTACATTATATTGACTAAATGTTCACAAATATTTCAAAGTTGATACGATATAACTGAATGAAATGTTTCGTGTACAGAAAAAACTGATTCATTGACATCGATGTACTTACATAATCTATTCAACTGTTTTTTTGTGTTATCAGAAAAAGGCCCAACGCACAATGTTTTGATTTTATCGTTTTTACCTACTTATCTTTTGGAGATTTTTTTTTGTTTTAAACGTTGCCCCACACTAGGATTTTGTTGCGGAGAACCTAACAGGTTACCGGGGCTCCAGCTCGAAGTGCAGGAGAAGGAACGGGGTGGTTTTTAGTTAGTAAAAGTCTGACACTCCCTTCCGCCTCACCCAGGCGGTCACTCGATGATTTTCCCCCGTTAAAAAAATAAAAAACACTAGGATTTTCTCCTGTATCGTGGGTGCGTTTACAAACATATAGGGTCACATACACATGACACCTAGACCCGGAACAACAATCTGTGGATCACACAAAGAGTTGTCCCGTGTGGGAATCCAATCCGCAACACGTTGCATGGCAGTCAGTTGCCCAACCACAGTGCCAACCGTGCAGTCTAACTTCACCGCACATTGACGAAGAATAATTACGTACGTAAATATCTACGGAATTAGGTATTTGTACGATCATTATCCTTTGAAGCTATTAATAGAACAGGAAGTGTGAGTTTGTTATATTTATTATAACAACTTTTTGGTCATTATTTTGCTCCCAAATTAATTAGATTACTTGAGCTTAGATTACAGTGGGGCAGTATGTCAACCTTTATATTTCTTTCTGTGAAATTTTATTCGATTTTTAAGTCTATCGTTTAGATATAAAGTCGAAGATTAATGATAAAAATTAATACATCGGAGTAGGTCGATTAATTTCAAGTTACTATAGAACATAATCTTGAAGGGCACATGCGTCCAGTATTTAATATAGACATCTGTGGTATGTCAGTTTACCGCAGCCCCAATGCTGCCCTAATCTATATTTCTCAAATCCCAAAATCCCCAGTTCCCCAAAAAGCGGGCAACGCAGTTGTAACTCCTCGAGTGTCCGTTCTTCGTAAAAGTCTTTAATTTTTTTTAAATACACGAGTAAAACTGTAAATCCAACAATTTTTAAGTCATTTTAAACAATCTTACAGTTATCAAGTTATCCTAGATATCCAAGATCTTGTTATCTTAACTAGTGATAACGTTTATCAGTGTCAATACTATTACTCATTGTCTTATTAAACTGTCAAACACCAAGCGGTCACCGGTGACCGCGACCTATTGTTCTTTAATTGTGTCTATAAAACCGGTACTCGACGAGTTAAGATTTAAGAGGTCCCCAGGTTAGTAGATAATATTTTTTCGACACGCGTCTTGATCTGAATCAGTCGAATCCATTTAAAATTGAAAAAGTAAAGTATTCTATTTTCAAATCTATAATTATATAAAAATGAATCCCTTTTTCCCTTGCTCACGGCATCACGCCTGATAGGCTGGACCGATTTTGCTAATTCTTTTTTTGTTGTATTTGTTATTATTAGGAGAAGGTTCCTAGGACTTACAAAAATCAAGAAAATCCTACGGGAACGAGAGAAAACGGGAATACGCGTACGAAATTGAGGGCAGCTAGTATAATATCATTTTCGTAAAACTTTTTTGTGCAGGCTACACACTTACGATTATCGTTACGATAAACGGTGTTAAATGCTAAAACTATACTCTGACACTCTGTCAAGCACTCAATCAATGAGATAACAAAATCAATTACATACAATTTTAACTAATTACTAAGCTAATCCTAATTAACCAGGTGAAGTTAATATTAAACCAAATCGATTGGGTTTTTAATTAATTATTAAATACATGACTATTTGCAATGTTGAATTAATAATGGTTTGTTGTAAAACTAATATATTTGCGATTGAGTGGTTAACAGTGTGATCGAGGAAAATTTTATTTCCTGCTCGACTAAAGTGTTATTTATAATGTTTTGTTGGTTTTTTTTTTTGTAAAAATGAGGAACAGAATCTGGAATCGAAATCGTGTATGGTATATGGTGATAAGGTCACGGCTTGTTCCATGTCACGTTTGGCAATATTCGTGAAAAGCCGTGCCTAGTTATGTTCGCTCTTTATCTACTATATAAAAATAAGTCAGGTTTTCCTTCTTGACGCTATAATTCCAGAACGCATGAACTGATTTCCATGGTTTTGCATTCGTTGGAAAGGTCTCGAGCTATGTAAGGTTTATAGCAAAGAAAATTCACTAATTACCAAACGTAATGTTATATAAAACGAAGCCATCTGGTGGCAAAACGGAGTTCGCCGGGTTTACTAGTTTTTAGTAAAGTTAAGTGGGTTCGATAATGAAGAGCGGGGTGATTTTTAGTCAATAAGAGACGGAGTAGTCTCCCTTGCCTCAAGTCGGGCGATAAAAATCATTCGATGATTTTCTCATCTCAAAAATGCCTTAAGTTCTGACACAACGTGTCTTTCTGCCACAGAATAAAACAGTAACATATTATGTTAGGAAAACAGTACGTATCGAATGCGGCTCCACACGCTGCATAGTCGAAATAGTAGAGTAAACATTGCACCGCCAACATACTATATTTGCAGTCCATACAAAATATTCCTCCGGTTTGGGAATTTCATCGCTTACGGTTTTCAGCTTTGTGCAATTTCAGGATAACGGACAATTTCAGTCTCTTTGATACTAAGTTATGAGCGGTAGGAGACTGATTTGAAGCTGTATACAGAAAGAGAATTTTAAAGTAGCGCTCCACATAACATAACTTTTATCCCCGAATGGGTAGGCAGAGGTGCACATTTCAGCACTTAATGCCACTGTACAATGAAACACCCACTTTTCACTATTTATGTTATGAGTCCCATGTAATAGGGGGTGTGAGCCTATTGTCATATACCGAGCAGAATTCCAGACTCCGTGCTACTACTGATTGTTAAAAAACCAAGTAATACGTTGCCCGACCCAGGAATCGAATCCGAGACGAGACTCCTTGCCCGGCAGTCGCACTTGCGACCACTCGGCTAATGAGGCAGTCGCGCTTTTCATATTGGTAAAAGACTATTGTAAAAGTATTATTGAAATAATTTAGAACCTAAAGCTGTTGTTATATAATATTTATTTCACATATATTTATTTAAAATTCTCTATAAATTATATTTCTAAATACTACTTACAAAATTAAAAAAATAATATTTAAAAATATAAAAAATAGGACCCGACCAGTAGCGGGAGCATGGTCCAAGCTACCGGTGGTTAGGGCTCCAGAGACAGAAACCTCCTCACGATACGTGCCGTTTCTAGGAGAACTGCCTTCTGTATCAGGCCCTTGATCAATCCACCTAACGCCAGCCTCCTGAGATGGATGTCGAGGCTTTTAGGGATTAACCCATTGGCCGACACGACTATCGGCACAACGATAGCCGAATCCACACTCCACATGTCGACAACCTCGTGAGCTAATCTAGATTTTATTTGTTTATCTTTCTCAGCTTTCACGAGGTTCTCGTCATGGGAATGGTGACATCGATTATCATCGTGCGGCGTACTTGACGGTCTATCACTACTAATCAGGTTTATTGGCTACAATAGTCCTGTCAGTAATGATAGACCGGTCCCAGTACAACGTGATATGGTCATTTTCCAGAACTGGGTCGGGCACATACTTGTAGTACGGTACCTCAGACTCAACAAGTCGATAGTGCAAAGCAAGTTGCTAATGGATAATCTTGGCTACTTGATTATGCCTATGCAAATATTCACTGTTAGCCAAACGACCACAACCAGAAATAATATGTCTAATGGATTCACCAGGACTATGACATGCCCGACATATGTCAACCGTCCCATCCTTAATTATATATTTCCGGTAGTTATTCGTAAGGATAACTTCGTCCATAATTGCACAGACAAATCCTTCAGTTTCTCCAAAGAGATTACTGAATCGTAGCCAAGATACGGACGCTAGAAAATCTACACTGGGCCCATGAAGGGCCCGGAAGAAGCGTCCGTGGAGCTCCTTGCTATGCCATACCTCCTTGCGATCATTGACGCTCAGTACCACAGGTTTGCGCCAGTTCTCTTTTGCCAAGGATAGCGGAGTGAATCCATTGTCCACCGCTGCTACTTCTCGATGCATACCCTCGTTGACTTTCAGGAAATATTCCCTGAGGCTGCACACCTCACGGTTGTGAAGGGTCTTAGCATTTAATAAGCCTCGACCACCACACTTCCGCGGGATGTACAACCTCATGACCGACGAACGAGGGTGATGCATGCGATTTGCAGTCAGCAGGGTCCGGACTCGTCTATCCAGGGTGTCAAGTTCAGTCTGTGTCCACTTGAGTATACCAAAAGAATACATTAGGACTGGCATGACCCAACCGTTAAAGGCTCGCACCTTGTTTCCGCCTGATAAGGAACTTTTAGTACCTTATTCAGGCGGCCAAAGAAGCGCTCCTGTACGATTGCTTCATGTCCGGTCCATTAATGCCTAATCCTTCTGACATACCCAGGTACTTGTATGTATCGTTTGCGGAGAGTGATCTCAGTTTTGTGAAATCTGAGAGTTCTAGTCCCTCAGATTCCACAATCCCTCCTCGCTTTACATGCATGACCGCACACTTGTCTACTCCAAACTCCATTCTGATGGAACTACTAAATTTTTCAGTTATATTCAGTAGTTCCATCAGTTGTTTCTTGTTTGGAGCAAACAACTTGAGGTCATCCATGTAAAGTAAGTGGGATATAACTAGACCCCTTCTCCGCAAAGGATAGCCTAGCCCTGAATCCTCCAGTAGAGTACTTAGAGGATTCAAGGCCAAGCAGAACCATAGTGGGCTCAGGCTGTCACCCTGGAATATTCCTCGTACTATCCTTACAGGTTCTTCATTCCCTTGGATTTGTCTACATCCCGGATAGCAAAGCACGGTGCTCCACTGCCTCATACATGACTCCAAGAAGGCGCGTAAACTTGCATGTATTTTATACAACTCCAGCACCTTCAGGAGCCATGTATGTGGCACAGAATCATATGCTTTTTTATAGTCTATCCAGCATGTAGACAAATCTTTTCGGGACCGACGAACCTGTTGGCTAACAACCATATCAATGAGGAGTAGCTCCTTAGTTCCACGAGACCCCTCCCTACATCCATTTTGAGATACGACATGATGGAATTTTTTAATATGTTTTGTTATTTTTGTCCTCAAAATGGATGTAAGAAGTTTATAGACCGTTGGTAACATGTGATTGGTCTATAATTTTTGGGCTCAGTGGAACTACCTGATTTATGGAGCAGTGGGTAACTCCTGTTGTTAGAAATTGTGGTAACGACCCAGTTTCCAAAGCTGCCTGGAAGTGTAATGCTAAGCGAACGTGTGAACTCTTGCCATTTAATCCAGAAATTGTGCAGTCCGTCCGGCCCCGGTGATTTCCAATTCGGGACCGAACAGGCTGCACTGGCTACATCAGAGGAGGTGATTACTACCTCCTCCATCTCTGGTATAGTCTCACACCTTCGCTTAACATCAAACATCCAGTCACCTTCTGTGTGGCTGACAGGCACCGACCAGATGTTGCGCCAAAATGTGTTAGTGGCATCATCATCCGGTCGCCCCGTCAGCCACATCTTGGTTGGATCGTTCCCAATCTCTGTATACCCACCTCTGATCTCTTTGGAACATGCGATTCTGAGTATAGCGCTCCACTCTTTTTTGTACCTTCTGATACGGTTTGCCCATGCATAAACTTTCTGCTTCAGGAAGTCGATGCGCTCTGTAACACGTGATAAGTATTCATGAGGACTGATTTCAGTCCCCACAAATGCACGTCTTACAAAGCGCATCACTCTAGGGCGAGTATTGCCCTCCCTGAAGCAGGATAGTTTGCCAATGAGTACCCTGGCCTCACTGATACGACGCTCTATCCTGCACTGCCAGGCAGGTACTGCTGGTTTTGGTCGGACTGCTGCGTCAAGATTTGGGAATCTGACGTTAGCCACTCGACAAGCAGCAACTGCCCCACAGTACAAGATTGAGTGTGTATCATAGAGGTTTTCGCTACTCTCAAAATAATTTTTATTTCACATATTATTAGTTCCAGTAAGGCGCTCAAAGTCAATAACCTATGACGGTAAGGGGCGTGTAGAATTCCTGAAAATGCTGACTCATTATGAATAGCTAACAGAATTAAGTAGTTTTACGTGTGTGGTACTGCAGGTATAGAAATGAACTGAAAGATAACAAATTGTTATATGTATTTCACAAATAATGTAAAATGTTTCTGTCTGATTGATTTTAGGATATAAAAAATAAGAATATAAGTAAGTAATATATTTTTATTTCTTCATTTTTTATTCACTGTTTTAGTTTTACTCCATTTTAAGTTTAACGATTAGATAGAAAATTCTTAAAAATCTTGTCAAGTTATGAATAGTGTAAATCTACCATACAATACCGCATTTTAAATCGCTCACGTCCTTTATTTCGTGAGTAATCTATGCTTAGAGAAAAATTATCATTTAGCATATCTAGGCCATCTTTCTTTTTTATGATGTTAATCTCAATGTTAACCTATAAAATCTGTGTAAATAAGATAAGTAAATGTAAGCCAAGTGCAATAAATGAAATATTACGCCTCTTCTTTCCTAATCGGGTAGACAGAGATGTACCTAGTATTTACTAACCATAATTATGCTTGCTTTGGTGGTTATCTTTATGGAGTTACTAGCTGTGACCCGCTACTTCGTCCGCGTAGAATCGTGTTTTATTCCATGGGAGCATTTAAACGGGATAAATGTATCCTATCGCCTAAGTCGGCCCATACCCTGCCAGTATACCAAATTTCATCAAAATACATTAAGTAGTTTCAATGTGATTGACGTTTATCCAAACATCCAATGAATTTCCACTTTCACAGTGATAATAACAAAATATGTTATCCGGCTCAAAAGACCAAAATGAACGAGCTGGTAGAACCCGTTCATCATGGTTGTCAGATGTCAGGTAAATCGGCGGGCGATTTGGAATTGTAGTCAAGAAAACTTGAATAATTGTAAAGCCAACTGATGCTATGAAGCGTTTTTATTACACTAATTAGTATAAAATTACATTATAATAATTATTAAAACTAGGCCATGCATTCAGTGAAGTCAAAGTGTCATAGAACCCAAATAATCAATCTACAGTGCTAGACCCTAACTATCCACCTTCTTCTCCACTATGTGTATTTGGAAGTTGGGGTCTGCAGAATAATATTGTCTTCTCCTCTTTTCCCCTATCAGACATCCTATAATCAACTCCTATTTCTTTCACGTTATTCACACAATATATACATCTTTTATTTGGTCGTCCTCTTCATTTCTCTTTATATTCAAATTCAGGAATTACGACTGCTTCATTGGCCGAGTGTTTGCAAGTACAACTCCGGGTAAGGGGTCTCGGGTTCGATTCCCGTGTCGGGCAAGTAATCCTGCGTTTTCAAAAACATCTCAGTAGTAGCACGGAGTCTGGAAATGTGCCCGGTATATGGCAATAGGCTCACCTCCTATTACATAGAATACTCATAACATAAAATAGTGAAAAGTGGGTATTACATTATACAGTGGCATTTACTGTCATGTGCACCTTTGCCTACCCCTTCGGGAATAAAAGGCGTGAAGTTATGTACCTATGTATGATTTACTATATCACACGATTTTCATTCATGTATTCATTTTAAAAGAATCAACTACCCATCAGTCAAAAATTGTCACCTTTACCATTACATACCACTCAACAATACATTCAAACAAGATGAACAATCAGCACCAAACAGTAATTTACGTTAGCAATAAACAGGGAAAACTGACAGCGGCTCAACCGCTACAATTTACACTATCAAACTTGTCACTAAGCCATTAGCAGAATACGTTTATTTAAGCCTTAAACGGCATTTAGAGTGAAATAGTATTGCAACGAAAACCAGTGGTTTGTACGTAAATCGGAATAAATAACGCATCCCAGTTACATCGCAGCGTTTGGCCTAAATTCCTATCTGTTACACAATAGCTGTGTGTGCCTTCACTTACAGCGAGAATACCTAAAGAAAATTAGATATTTTTTTTATATTTGATGGGTCGACGCTTAACCACTGTCTCGCCTGGTGGTAAGCGATGATGCGGTCTACGATGGAGTACGTCGTCCCATAGGCGAACTATTCACTCGGTCCTTGAATACACCGAGGTTATGTCCTTCAAAAAATACAGACTCTGGCAAATAATTCCACTCCTTAGCAATACGCACAAGGAAGCCAGATGCGAAGCGCTTCGTGCGTGTGGGTGGACATCTACAATGAACCGGTGACGCTTCATCAATTGTCTTGTGGTACGATGATGAAAATAAAAAAAAAAAAATTATCCGTAGGTAAACAGTATCTGTAGGTATGCATATTGTACTAAATAGAACGGTTGTTGGTACCCAAATAATAAAATAAAAACAATAAATATTACTAAACCTTATCCATGAACTTGAGATTGAGATCTTAGTTAGAGCTGTTGCTTTTTGCACTGCAACAGTTGTGATATTGACATATCAATGTGTCATTACGAATTTACTTCATCATAGATAAATACTACTGAATACACAATTGGAAAACCCAATTTTCACTAAACATTATCCAAACTATGGACATAACCTTCATGCTCTAGTGGTCACACGAGTGTTAAATAACATAAACCGTTATATTTTTTTTATTTAAAGGCTGTAATGCCGTGGGCAATCTCTTTCAGCCAAACCTTTGGATAATGCAGAGTAAAAACAATGGTCGATGCCCGATCATGTATAATTATGTTACGGCTACGTCATTGATCTAGTAATTCATTCGGTACTAACTGGATAACGTATTGCTGAAGAATCACGCGTGGAGCCGGTAAAATACATCGAGTTATTATATTAGTGATGACGTCATTTGCGTAGCACGACGCGAATGCTCTAATGAAATCTACAAATAATTTTGCCAACGTATGTTCATCATTAACACTCACAAATGCGACATCAGATAAAGCCTATTCTATACCTATTCATTCAATAATTCAAATGAATTGAAAACAAATACGATATAATCAGATATAAGGCCGTTTTTTCAACTGAAATCCACACAGAACATTTCACGCTGCAACTAGCACCCCACCCTTAAGCCTGGCACACACTGTAGATCGAGTCGCCAATTTAGAGAGCAACATTAATTACATACAGCCAGTGTTTTAAATTCTTGTGGAACACAGCTGTTTCATTTTAATTGTTCCCCGTTCGTGTGGTCTCGCCTTTATCTCGATGGTAAATGTTAGGGCCATTATAAGGCTAGTGGGTAAAGCTATCGCGCTTTTGGACATAATATTCATTTTGTAATTAGTTCTTTTAAATATGCGCCGTATAGTTTTTGCTTAGTGAAGTTGGCGTTCTGAGTGAGATAGTGAATATGAATCAGGCGCTATGAAAGTATTGATAATTTTAAAATACATAGTCAGTCATTTTGACAGAGAACTAAGGAGGTTCGTATCGGGCGATGTTCATATTGGTCAAAGTGAAAGACAAAGTATTTATTTCAACCGCTAGTTAGTTAGGCAGTTTTGTAACGTCAAAAAATGAATTGTCCGTCAGTGAAGCTAGGCGCTCGTTTCAAAATGTAGTTTCGAATGGAGCAAGAAATTCCATCATTAGGTACTCTTTTAGAGAAAAAATTAAAGTTATTTTTTATCATTATATTATTTATCTATAAGTAAAATTAATTTGGAAACAAGACATTATTTCCTTTAGATACTTGGAGTACATAGTACTAATAAAAACAAATAAAAAACTGTTAATTTTCGATTTTATTGAGAGACCTATGCTTGGCCCGGGTGAGGCGGAAGGGAGTGTCAGCCTCTTACTGTCTAAAAACCACCTCGATCCTTCTCCTGCACGTCGAGTCGGAACCCCGGTAACCCGTTATGTTCAATACCTAATCTTAGTACATAATATACAATTAATTATATTATGATTGAACATTAGCAATTTGACAGACATGTTAATAACATTATAACTCACTAATGAAGCTAAGTTAATGGCCAAGGTGTTCTATACAGAGATAAATTAGTCATTAAGACTTTAATCCTTACTAATATTATAAAACGGAAAGTGAGTTTGTTTGTTTGTTCCGCTTTCACGCCGTAACTACTAAACCGATTGCTTTGAATTTTTACAAACGTAAAGTTAGAAGTCCGGATTAAATAATAGGCTACTTTTTATCCCGGAAAAATGTGATATTCCCGAGGGAAAACAAAAGTATTGGTATAGATGGCGCTGTGTGTATTGGTATATGTCACTTAGGCAACTTTTTATCCTTTTGTGACGTGAGCGAAGTCGCGGGTAAAAGCTAGTACTTTAATAATGTACAGCTGAGTATCTTGTAACAAAAGAAAATAGAGCCTACTTTGTAACAACAAAATAATATTTTGTCAAAATTTTTTCCTAAGGGAAAATCACAATAATACTTTTGACCCTGTATCCCCGACAACCCTCAAATTCGTAATCCCAAAATGCCGGTAACGCACTTGTAACGCCTTTGGTGTTCCAGGTGTCCATGGGCGACGCATATTGCTTACTATTAAGTGATCCGTCTGCTGATTTACCGGCTTATCACGCATACAAAAAAACAAAAATATTATTATTTCGATTTTATGATTCCGTAAAAATATTATTTTATCGGATGTCATGACTTGATACTTAAAAATACTCATTGCTCAGTTAATATTAACAGGCGTTAACTTCAAACAAAGTAAAGTTAAAACTCAGATACGGGCCAATTTATAAATATACATATAATAACTAAGTAAATTAGTATGTAAAATAGTCTTTGAATACTGAATCACGCACAAACTTCCAACAACCACCTTTATAAAACACACAGCACACACTCGCAACTCTTCTTTTGTAACTCTCATTCTCTTTCCCTCTCTAAAACACACAATCGAACGAACACGTATGTAACAGTAACACAATCAAATTCCAAGTTGGATTGGAACCACTCATTTCAAATTCAAATTCCACATACGTAAGTATGAAGTGGTGAAAATCCCACCATTCCACCGTATTCATCATTCGTTGTGAAGTCTTTGAACAAATAGATAGGTAGGAAGTTAGTTTAAAAGCTTCGAGGGTGAAGTCAGGATGTCTATAGATACCGCTCGCGTCCCAGTTACTGCAGACAATGTTCGGAAACAGCCATAGTGTTGAATGTAACTGTGAGAGACGCTATGAATTCTTTCCCCAGTTCCGTGGCTATTGTTTGTGTAAAAACCTTACAGTGGAGGTAGGCAGACAGATATAATAGTTTACTTAAATATATGTCTTTATATTATTAAGAAAGAAAGAAAAACCATTTATTTTGCTACGACACACAACAAGAATTTAGAAACACAAAAAAAAGTATTACTGGGTGACCCGGCAAACTTTGTAATAATCTTTAAACCTTGCCTTTTTAAATCTTTCCTGTATACTTCTACAACCATTTGAAGACCAAAATAAAACAAATCGGTTTAAGACATATATAACATCACCAGTGGCGTGCACAGATTTTCGAGACAGGGTAGGCAACCAAATATCGTATGATTAAAGCCCTCCCCCCCGGTCATACAATCATACTCCCACAAGACAGGTACATGTACAGAATACATTTTGAAAAGTGCGTTCAAGAATATTGTGGTTTATTCTTTTGCCAAATTACATACATTGACATTTTGCGTATTTTTTTGTAAAGTACTTCATCAGCTATCGAATAAGCCAACAAAACTTACAAATAATGAAGCATCTATTTATTATACTAATAATGAAGCATAAATTTGATGAACCAAATTCAATTATCAAATTGCTAAATAATCTATTCAAAATCATAATTACGAATTTAAGAACGTAGGTACCTACCAACAAACAAAACAACAACAAGCGCGGCCGGCTGTGGCCGAGCCGAGTATAAGCGGTACATTTGTTATTACATTACATAATTAATAATAATTATTAATAATAAATTAATATGTAAATCAAAACAACCCGAGGTATAAGTTGATATTCTTAAGAATTATCAAACAATAAACAAGAACATCATAATATAAAAGATCCATTATAGTACCTACATATTTACATTACCTACCTTTGACTTGGGTCAATTCTCGTAACTTGAGTATGCTATGGTCATTACCTGAATCTAGTCGTTATAGGACACATTTTTGCGAAAACTTACTGTTTTTAACATTAAACAAACACAAAAAATTACCTATTATCAACACAAACTTCACAATCGAATAATATACTAGACACTGATAAACAAATACACTATTTAAAAACCGACACATATATTTTACTACTTCTACACATATTTATGCAACTTTATGTTTAAAACTAATTCCTTATAATTTAAACGAAAACATAAACAAAGCGATCGCACATCACATGAAAACAATATGGCCGAAAACATTGGAAAGTCATTACCCATCGTAGTCAATTGAGTGTTTATTATAAAAAAATTATAGCTAAAACATTAAGGCAACCCAGTGTTTAATTATAAAAAAACAAAAGGTTAATTTACGTAAGTCAAATGGAATTGCATCATTGTCTTATTATTATTTTCCAATAAGAAACATTCGTTGATAATAATTTGAAACTTTGAGTAGCGGCAACTTGACGTTTCGATAACTTCCTTTTAACTTTTAAATAATAAAGTCAACTCCTCGTTTAAAGTTTCTATAAAGCGACAACGCGTAAAAATGTTTTAATTAAAACACCTGAAACATATTTTTTTAGTATGCATAATTATAAAAAGACATTCGCATTACCTATATCGAACGCGTTCAAAAGTTTTAACAAAAAATTCAATAGATGGCGCAGATTCACAAACAAAAAGTCCGGCTAGATTGAATCGTGTAATATTTTTTTGCGTTTATGAATGGTTATTCTGTGCTGTGACCATAGTCACGTGACCTTCACGCATGCGCGTTGCATACTTTTTGTGACGTCACAACCAACAACCAAGATTTAAGGAATAGCAGCGCATGCGTAGTGCGTGCGGCGCGCATTCATTGCTTTACAAAGGCGGTGCGGTCCGTGTATAGTATATGTGAATGTATATTTATGTTAGCCGTTTTTTTACAAACTTTTATTATATTATTGAATCTTAATAAACGCGTTAGTACATTTTATGTCAAGCAAAGCCTATTTGCCTATATGGACTGCACGCCACTGAACATCACGCCTTTTATCCCCGAACGGGTAGGCAGATGGCACACAGAAGTAACACCCACTTTTCACTATTTATGTTATGAGTCAGTCACAACGGTTTAAGAGTAACGAACGAAAATTGATTTTTATTTATATATACGTACATATATAGATAATTCAGTTATTATTCTCAAATTACTTTAGCCTTATGTTGATTGAAATTGACACAGATACTTGTGAACCACGCAAACGGACACACCGCATCCTAAAAACAAAAAGAATGAGTAATCTGGTGGATGAAATTCAAAATCTGGTAGCCTAGAATAACTGTCGATGGCACACAAAAATATGAGCTATAGTTAGAAGAATGGCAAGCTTAGCTGCATAGGCTGTGTAGGCTTAGACCACACTATATTTTAAACCGCTGCGGTTTTTAACTGCGTGAGTTTTTGAAACAAGGAAATATGTAAATACAAATGGCCACGTGTGTGGTTTTCCCAGTCATTGATTTTAATTTATGATCTTACAAAAATGTCGCGAAAAAACATCTCATCAAAAATAACATCTAATGAACTTAGTGGTAGGACTAAACATTGAACCGTATTGCGTGCGTCTCAGAGAACCTAACGGGTTACCGGGGCTCCGGCTCGACGTGCAGGAGAAGGAACGGTTTTTAGTCAGTAAGAGTCTGACACTCCTTCCCGCCTCACCCAGGCGGGAACAGTCATTCGATGATTTTCCCCCCTTAAATATAAAATGCGTGCGTCTCCAGCAGTTTCACGATAACCACTCGCGGGATAAAACATAATGCGGCCGCAGCCTTAGAAATAAAAATCAAAAGTATGGTTACGCGTTTTAGAACCGAAGTGCGTGGGAATCGAGCCGTAATTGATCGCAAAAAAACCTAGTGTGGCTTTAACCTTATGCAAAAAATTGGACCCGTGCCGACGCTGCCGTGGACGGTGACACCTGTCTGGTTCAAACGTCAAATGCCAGTGACATGTGCCTTAGTTTAGATGATATCGGAAAACCGGTCCATGGGAGATAGAAAATATTTTCCTATTGTTCAGTTCGCTGTGTGACTGACATGATATAATGTCCTGTGTATGATATGATATAGGATAAAAAGGTTCTTGATATATTTATTTCTGATGTCGTAATTTAATGTTTTGTTTGTCACATGTAAGTTGAGTTGCTTGCAATTCTATTTCTATTGTAATAAAAAACTTAATACATAGTTAATCTGTTCTGATCCGAAATCAAGTTACAAACTTAACAATTGACCAGAAAACAATAATGATGACTTTACTTGACTCCGGGATTCAGATCTTAGTTCAAGAGCTACAGTCAAAATTATTATTCAACCATGTTCATGATTATTCAAATTATCAAATCAACAGCCTACATAAACTCATACTTCTGGTTCTTTGTGGTATCTACGATAACCTTTCGAAGCTTCTTTAACCAACAGATTGACACTAATACAGGGCGTAAAACGAACACGTCCGAAAAAACGCGAAAAATAAATTTTTGTTCTTAAAATTTCAGGCAACTTAAGCCTTACAATAATAACCATCATCTGCCTTCGTTTTTGGAAGCGTTTCGGTTACACCCACTGGGTGTTATATTACAAAAAACTATCCAACCAGTTCACTGAACCAACAACAACACTAACAAAAAACATAAATCTACCATTTAAACCATCGACGCCTAATGTCCCACGCTGGAAGACATACCTAACCACTTTAGAAACCGTTGGCACGTTTCCAGTACAATTTGCACAGTCGCAGCGGTGTCCGTCCATTGCTTACCCGACCATATAAGTCACTTGGTAGACTTGATTGAGAGGTAGGGGATAAGCTGACGGCACCTTCAAGTGTAGCCACAATTGAATCTTCGTCTGTGAAGGACTTGTCATGTAGTTGGTTTGTTGTTTAATTATGTGTGTTTAATTATGCGCCAATTGGTTGATTTAAAGGTCTTTGGAGATGGTCTGTGTTGAACAATTTGTGGCTGGCATGATGGTGAATGACATTTTTCCGTTTTATTTGTGTATGGTGTAGGGTTCTTTCAGTTAAAAAATGTATTTAAGCATTCAAGTTAAAATATGAGATAAGTACGATCGTGTTTTGCATTTAGGAGATGGCTTGATCGTTTTGCCAGTTCTTTTTTTTATGGGATAAGCCGGTAAACGAGCAGGCGTATTACCTGATGGTAAGCAATCGGTGTCGCCTATGGACATCTGGAACACCAGAGGCGTTACAAGTGCGTTACCGGCCTATTGAGGATTAGGAGTTTGAGGCCTGTTGGGGATTTAGGGATTGGGGAGACTGGGAGATTGGGGGGCTTGATTGGACCTCTAGTAACCTCACTCATAGGACGAAGTACAGCGCAAGCGTTATTTTACGTCGGTCTTCTGCGAGGCCGTGGTATCACTCCCGTCGAGCCGGCCTATTCGTGCCGAAGCATGGCTTTCCCACACTTAAAATATCATTTATAATTTTGTTCTGTTCCTTTAAGTTGATTTGTTCGATCACAACGCCATGTTAACTACAAGAAGTTATGACTTCTTTGACCGATTTTTATAGCATCTACTTAAAACCTTTACGAGGCCGTGAATGTTTGACGTAGGTACGATGCTTTAAAAATGGAATGAGACACATACACAAATGTTACGTGAACATACAAAGTTTTAAATGTAAACAAGAATCAAAGCGAGTCAGTTGAAGACACTTACTTCTTCTGAGACACAAACTAACATCCTCTTAAAAATCAACAAGTAAAAAGATACAGTGTAAGAAAAACTTCCTGTTTCCATACAGTAACAAACAAGAATGTAGTTTCTGTAGGAAATTGGGTAAAAAGCCAATATCCTTGTTATGTACCGAAGGGGTTGCAGGTATAGGCAGCTGATTGTCCCTTTTGCGTGTCCATCGTAATATTATCTATGGTAGCTAAAATAGTTCATTTCACAAAATTGTCGTCACTATTTTTTTATGTTTTTTTTTATGTGTAAATTGACTTGGACCCTTGTATAATGGGAGTGAAGTATCGAAAAGTTGATGACCTTTGAATTAGGTTGTGTGATGGGTTTTCGACAAAGTAATTTTCATCTTAAGCGACTTGTTGATTTTCTTTTCGTAACTAAAATAAAGGTTTATTTCTATTTTGACTACACGGTTGGCGTGGTGGCTGGGCAACTGGCTGCCGCGCAACGTGTTGCGGTTTCGATTCTCGCTCAGAACAACTCTTTGTGTGGTCCATAAATTATTGTTCCGGTTTTGGAACATGTGTATGTAAACTTGTATGATTGTAAACGCACCCATGACACAGGAGAAAATCTTAATAGATTGTTGCTCATTAATTTGGAAACTCACTTAGCGACAAAGCAAAAAATGAAAAATACTCAAATGTCTAACTCGATACCATGGCTGAGCAGGCACGTTACCATACACTTGTTGAGACAATCCAGTAAAAACACACATCACTATTTTTGAAAAAGCACCCTCAAAATTAAATAGAAAAATTTTCTACACAAACCTATTTTTAAATTGTACAAAAACTTGTCCCTTACCCGTTGCTAGGGTTGCCCCTTATCTCACAGTTTTATATCTCAATTTCCCTGTTTTAGACACGATTAGGGTTGTACATACACAGTTACACACGTAAAAACCACCTCAGGACGTCGGGATTGGATTAAAAAATTCAATTGAAGAAAGGGTGAAATTCCATCGGTCCCGTTTTTCGAGCTGAATTAACTGTTGCTTTGAAAACGGTGTAGAAGATTTTCTTTAAGCAATTGAAGCTTGAAAGTATAGTCATATAGACGTCGCTTTAAATAGTTAAACATTAAGATGTCTTAAATGAATAAATCACATAAGTAATCATCAATGTCACAAGTCTCCGCGTACTCCTCATAGACATTAATATCCCCAAGCGGTCACCGATGACCTCTCTCCAATAACTACATTATAGACCTTATTTCCAATGTTTAGGGACCATTTTTGTATGAACAAATTTAGGGGACGATTTTCAACAATTTTCAACGGGTTAAGACGACATGGTAAATCAAGCAATCATTTGAGTAATATCATCATCATACCAACAGTACATGGCAAAGGGGATTGACGTAATACGAGTTTCTACATCAATTGGTTCAGGTCTATCAAATGTGTTGGAGAGTAGATATTGGACCAATGTATTTTAGTCTGCCTTCGCCATGCGGCTAAGCAATATCCATGACATTTACATAAATTGATTTCCATAAAAATAATAATAATTCTTTTGGAATTTACGTTAAAAAGCCCGAATTCAACTCCTTCTTGTTTTGAAGTCGGTTAATTAATATACTTATGCCCGAATGCTGAAACGCCACTCAATTTTAAGTCACGCTCAAGTATAGTTCTGTCTCTACAAATTCTTTGTAAAATGACAGAGATGGTACAATATTTAAGTATGATTTAAAATTGAGTAGCATTTCAATATTCGGGCGTAAGACCTTTTCATAAGTGTAACAAATACTTTTATGTAAACCGTAACAAAACCAGTTCAGCCAATCGCGAGATTATATAATATAGAGTTCACACCAACATACACACAGGTGAAACTGAGAACATCTTTTTTTTAAAATCGGTTAAAAATGTATATAAAGGGTGAAAAGTGGGAAATCCGGACAACCCTAAAGGAGGTCAAGATATCAATCTGAGTCTACGCGTATACCGAGTCAATGTAACGTACGTCTCACTAACTTTATTAGCCGGACCCTATAAAATGTTATATTTTATACGTTGACTCACATAAAAATAGGGAATGTCAGTTTATAGTTGTAACTAAATCAAAAATATAAACATGTTGAGATTTGAGACAGTAAAAAAATGAATTTGAATTTGTAGTTCAACAATGATTCAAACTCAAGAGTATTTATTTCATAACATCAAAAAAAAACATTACATAACATAACATCAAGCCTTTTATCCCCGAAGGGATAGGCAGAGGTGCACATTATGCCACCCATTTGAATTTTTCCAAGTTATATGTACTTTATAAGATTATTTAGACACACACCACTGACAAACGGTGAAAAAAAACATCATGAGGAAATCTAAGCTTGAGCATTGAGCAAGCGTGATGATTAATGCTCATATCTTCTCCGTGTGAGAAGAGGCTTTTGGTCAGCAGTGGCCACTTATAGGTTGCTGATGTTATTTATGTTATCATTTCTTAAATACAATGCAGTATGCTAATGCACTATAAACTAATTTACCGCAATCCATTAAATATACACCATACATCAACTTATACCTAATTCAAAGCTTCAAGATCTCTATAAGTCCGTAAGTGGTATAGAGGCATCAGTATGGAACATCATTGTAACTAGATTCTGAAGCTGCTAGAGCCCGCATTAGCAGAATTGCTTCTCTAATCAAGCGCTACTTGAGTGTTATGCGACACTGCAGTGTGAACTGAGAACGGCATACTTAGACAGTACGCAAGTAAAGGATAGGAGTACCTATATGAAAGGACTGCATCGCTTTAATATGAGCGTTGGGTTGGGCAAGTGTTAGTAAGTTTATGACTTCATTCTTAGATGTCTGACATTATATTAAACTGCTATCATAATGAGAATTATGTACAAAATATGTAGGTACAAGTTTGTGTATCTTTTTGTATGATCGTAAAGTAAAAATGCTATTTACTTTTTTCTAGTGTAAGTAGAATTTATAATATGGGATATAAGGTAAAATGTATCGATCGAGTCATTGACTTATTTACTAGCTGAATAGGTAAAAACGAACAAAGCAACACTAAAATCATTAACTAAAACTTTCTGGGTACTCACGTGAATATACTGAGAAAAGCTCTATTAGTTTCGAAGCACAGCCTGGTCCTTCCACATAAGCAGCGTGCGCGGTCGCGGCCATGTCGCACAGCCTACTAGCTCTGTGGTTCGAAACTAGTAGACCTTTTCTCAGTATATTCACGTGAGTAACCTGCAAGTTTAAGTTAATTTAGTATGTCTCACGATAGTTATTATAAAAACACTAAAAACATTTTAAGATATTGCAATTTTTGAACAAAAATATCATGTCACGCTTTCGCATCACATTTCTGTAGAACGAAGGGTAGGAAAGGAGAAATGCATGCACAAAGCTTTCAGTCGTTTACTTGGCCTAAACAACTGTTGGCGAGGCTTCAAAAAGCGGGAGAGTGCGTTCCATCTTGTATTCAAACGAATTATTAGAGGCATTAAACTTTATCACGCCGGCGAGATTTATACACGACTTCAGTCTTTGTATCTTAATTCGTTTAATGGTCCCTTGTGTCTAGTCTCTAAGTTTATTTATGATTGTTATGTAGTTTATTGTTCAGGCCATGCCTTAAGGCTTTAAACGCTGATTTACTATTTAAATGGCCATCAATTGTGGTTCATGTTTAGTTGTGGTCAGTGCAATCTAGGTCTAAAATGTCTATTTTGGAATGGAATTTGCATGTTTTGAAACTGTATTTAAAATTGGTAATGAAAATAGACTCTCTTGTTTAAGTTTATTAAGTACGTTACTATGATAAAATTATTGTAAGTGGTTTCGGGTTCAATTCCCTGGTCGAGCAAAATTTACAGGGTTTTTTAAACATTCTCAGTAGTAGCACGGAGTCTAGAATTGTGCCCGGTATATGGCAATAGGCTCACGCTCTATTACATGGGACTCATTACATAAATAGTGTTACATTGTACAGTGACATAATGCACCTCAACCTACTCCTTCGAGGATAAAAGGCGTGATGTAATGTTATGCATTAATCTTTAAGCTGTATTGTTAGGTACATGAGCCAGTAAAAAAATACTTTGTGTGTCGATCAGATCTATGTTCTAACGTAGCATATTCATTTTAAACTGTCAAACACCAAGCGGTCACCGGTGACCGCAACCTATTGTTATTTAATTGTGTCTATAAATACGGTACTCGACGAGTTAATTGTCAAAACGTTGAAAATAAATCTGGGATAAAGTATCATGCAAGTTTGATTATATACTGCAATTAACGAACACTTAATCTTTAATACCAAACAAAGCTATGCACAACAATCATTCACTATGTTACTATTAAACTACAATACCATTAATACAACGGACGTCTTGCCTGACCACTAGAGAATCCATCTGTCCGATAAACATGGACATCACATGACAATTGACATCCGAATGCTAGTTTCTACGTATTATTATTATACAGAGACTCGGAACTAACTGCCTCGTTAACCGAGTGGTCGTAAGTGCGACTGCCGGGCAAAGGGTCTCGGGTTCGATTCCCGGGTCGGGTAAAGTATTACTGGGTTTTTAAATATTCTCAGTAGTAGCACGGAGTCTGGAATTGTGCCCGGTATATGGCAATAGGCTCACCCCCTATTACATGGGACTCATAACATAAATAGTGAAAAGTGGGTGTTACATTGTACAGTGGTATAATGTGCACCTCTGCCTACCCCTTTGGGGATAAAAAGGGGTGATGTTATGTTATGTCGGAACTGAGGTAGATAATACATAGAATCATGCTTCGGAGAAAATTATACGTAGAATGCACCAAATTTAACGTCATATCAATTTTTCACCTATATTTGCTCGAGTAGTAATATGAAGTTGTAAAGTTTCCGACAATTGTATGACCAACTAAAAGATTTTAGGTACTTAAGATAGAGATTTGTCAGCCAACAGCACTTTTTGTCAAATTGAGTCTTAATCAAAAATAAATTATTTCGACAGTTCAATACAACAAAATGTTAAAAACTAATCACAGTCTCTTTAATTGATTTAATGACTAACTTAATTTTAGTATTTTTCCAGCAAATTTTTAACAAATAAGTATGCTGTTTGACGCTAAAAACGTGACGTCACAATACACAATCTCATACAATATTCATAGAAACTGTCGTGTTTGACAGTTCGAAAAAAGTACGGAATTTAACTATTTGGCAAGTACCCAATTGCGATAATATGTAATTTACCCGCTAAGTGTGGAGTCATAACAAGCATTCTGAGGTATGTATCTGAGAAGAGGCCATAGTCCTGTATTAAACTGTCAAACACCAAGCGGTCACCGGTGACCGCAACCTATTGTTCTATAATTGTGTCTATAAATACGGTACTCGACGAGTTAATGTTCTGAATCTCAGGCTATAAATTTCTTACCGATTGCATTTTGTAACTCAAGAACGCTTACCATGCCAACACTTCGTAACACGGAACTTCCCCAACTAATATTACAAACTAAACTTGAATATTTCTCGCCGATAAAACAGTGGAGTACAAAGTATTTACTTTTCATAAAGTCGAGTATGAAAGTTTTTAGCAAATCTGTTGGTCGCCGTACACTGAATACCAGATATTCTATTGATCTGCGAAGTTCCGCAAAGTTTTTATATTTGGCAGCTGGGAACGATTTCGAAGCAAACAAATTGTAGCGACGATTGCTTCTCGTTGTAAATATAATGCGTTTTTTATGTTCACTGAATATTTTTTTTACGATTGTTTATTTGAAAAGTTATAGTAAAATTGCTGGTGGTCCGTGTTTGCCGATTGCACTGTTTTTCATAAATTGAATCGGAACCTTTGTTTTTTTATTAAGGGTACATTAACATCTGTTAGATCTTTGTTTGTTGAATGCAAATTGTTAATGTTAACTTTAGCACTCCTCCTATAACAGATTTGCATCATTTTGTTAATGACCATTGCCAAACATAAAACACCATTTCCACAACATAACAATAAGTATCTTTTTGTTTTTTTTTAACTCGTCGAGTACCGGTTTTATAGACACAATTAAAGAACAATAGGTCGCGGTCACCGGTGACCGCTTGGTGTTTGACAGTTTAAGGAGGGAAAATCAACGAATTACTTCTCCCGTCTGGGTGAAACGGGAGGGATTGTCCTCTGACACTCTTACTGAGTAAAACCCACCCCGTTCCTATTCCTGCACTTCGAGCCGGAGCCCCGGTAACCCGTTAGGTTCTCCGCGGCTCCGTATGGGCATCAGCCCTATTGGGTCCGTGGTGGTCTGATGGCTCTTTGAATCAATATCTTTAATTTACAAAACAGTACACAGTTATGGTGTCTATAATAATAATAGTATTGAATTCTAACAGCAACTTCCATACTAGCCATGTAGCAGTTTTATTTAACACGACAGTACTAACGATAGACTATCATCGGCAAACCAAAAAAGAATACTATCGCCTATCAAAGACGTTCGTAAAAACAACACTACAGCCCTTATCTTTATTTCAATAGAAAAACCTCTTACACACGACCTAGAACTAAGATTAAACTATCTATATATAAAGATGGATCATGTGTCGATGTATGCGTATCCCATTTCGGGCTGATCCTTTCTATTCAGTGCCTTGAGAGTAATTCAAACCGAACCATATTTGGGATCTTACGTAAGGTTGTTCACAAAAAGGGAATCGCATTACACATCGTTGGGAAGGAACATTAGAACTAAGTGATAATTAGAGAATAGTACTTAAAGCTATAAGTTTAGAGATGAAATTGTAATGGTTATTCATATTGTTATTAAATAAGAATTGGGATGAGTAGATGTAAAACTATTTTTTTACCTTTTTTTAATTCTAGATAGTCAGAGTTAAAAAAAAATTGTTTTACATCACCAAAGAGTGGGGACTCTAGATGCCCACTCTGTGGCCTCAGGGAAAACGGTGGCATAGTGGTCACGTGCCGCCGCAAGGCTTAAAGGAGACACCCGTCTCCCTAGGGACGTGTCGTAACAGACGTTGCACCGTGGAGGCGCCGGAGCAGGTCTCTTTTAGAGAACCCGGTGCCTCCATTCAGGTGTTGAGGGTGGCCACCAGTCACCACACTCCCTAGTCTTTTATTCCAAAAAAGGAGGTTGTTGAAAAAAAGGCGAACGTAATGTCACTTAGAAATGATTGAAGCGCCAAAATGTCAGTGGTTTATTTATGTGTGCGTGTACTTGTACTATCGTAATGTACGAAGTGTAATGACAGGCCACGTCCTTCGTGTCTATGTATGTGTATTTTATGTATAAATTTATAGTAGCCAGGTGCCTCATTCGTAGTTGCAAGAGATTATGTCCGACTTTTTTTCAACGTCCTTATATACTGACATGATCATAATTAGATTTTAGTCCATGAAGATTCACATAGGTAATTAAAATTATTCGTAAGTGCGGCTTACGAATAATTTTAATTTATATACCAACCAATATACCAATATACCAAAAATTTTTCAGCACTTTTATATACCAACTACAACAGAATCCTAGACAGTTCTTTGCTGGACTTTATAGGTCTCCTCTACATTAAGATTGTTTGCCACTTTCTTTATTAGATCTATTCTAATTATAAGCTTATCTAAGGTTGGTAACTAGGACCACCTTATACAATACCTTATCCAACTAGGAGCGTAAAAAATCAAAACTTCATTATACTTCATTAAAATCTTCTATGTAAATAAAAAATGAATTTCCTTTCGTTTGTCTCGCTAAAACTCAAGAACGGCTGAACGGATTTGGGTAATCTTGGTCTTAAATTGTTCGTGGAAGTCCAGGGACGGTTTAAAAGAAGAAAAAAAATTATTAGCTGATAAGAAATTTGCTGGGTCAGCTAGTAATCAATAATAAAATTGGCATGATGAAAGGGTATGAAAATTATAAATCTAATTAGTTTTTTATTTTGTTAAAATCTCTCTACGTTTCTTTTTATTGGATGTTTTTCAATATCTAAAAAGCTCTGCCGATAGCATGCCAACTACAACTATGTACAGCCAAAATCCCTGTTAGACAAAACTAAGACACGCGCTGCTGCTGCAGACGCTGTGAGTCACACTCGTTAGTAGACCTGCAGTAGATCAGCAGCACCTGGCGCTCACAACCTGCAGAGGCGCGTGCCTCGCTATGCCCTCCACCCCGCGCCGCTGCTGCGCTGCAGATGCTATGAGTCATGAGTGTGACGCGGGGTGGAAGGCTTGGCGGGACACGCATCTAAGTTTTATCCTACAGGGATTGACTGGACCTACTCCCAAAGCGTCTCCTGCTATCTCTCGAAAATGATAGAGTATACTCGATAGATTTCGAGGACGCTCGATAGTTTTCGAGGACGCTCGATTGTTTTCGAGGACGCTCGATAGATTTCGAGTACAATCGATAGATTTCGAGGACGCTCGATAGATTTCGAGGACGCTCGATTGTTTTCGAGGACTCTCGATAGTTTTCGAGCACGCTCGATAGATTTCGAGGACGCTCGATAGTTTTCGAGGACGCTCGATAGGTTTCGAGCACGCTCGATAGATTTCGAGGACGCTCGATAGGTTTCGAGCACGCTCGATAGATTTCGAGTACGCTCGATAGATTTCGAGGACGCTCAATTGTTTTCGAGCACGCTCGATAGATTTCGAGGACGCTCGATAGTTTTCGAGGACGCTCGATAGGTTTCGAGCACGCTCGATAGATTTCGAGCACGCTCGATAGTTTTCGAGGACGCTCGATAGGTTTCGAGGACGCTCGATAGGTTTCGATACAAAATTAAACAATACTTAGATAAAACTAATCAAAGTTAAAGAGTGGGGGCTAAAACGTCATTTCTACGTATAAAATGTACATAGAAGTGACGTCACGCGACATTTCAAATCAATATATCATCGAAAGTATTCGTTTCTGTAAGAAAATAAAAAATACGTGTCTAATGATTTGAAATTGAAATAATCTACCAGACGGACATTAAAATAAAAAATAGGCTTCTACCCTATTATCCAACTTGAGAAGCACACCTCTATTATAGTTAGAAACTAGGAGAGCAAAGTACGTAAGATATTTAGGTCACAGGTCAAAATAAGGTCATCTTCCCCACAGGATCAGCACAACGCAGGTGTTCCAAACTCTGTGTACCGCGGACGTCATTAATGAATCATTAATTAGCTAGTTATTTCGTTGTGTGGTTGCAGTGTGAGCGGGCTATTTAATATACTATTTATATTGCTAAATTACATGTTTCTTTTTAACTGCCTCGTTGACCGAGTGGTCGCAAGTGCGACTGCCGGGCAAGGAGTCTCGGGTTCGATTCCCGGGTCGGGTAAAGAATTACTGGGTTTTTAATAATCTCAGTAGTAGCACGGAGTCTGGAAATATGCCCAGTAAATGGCAATAGGCTCAACCCCCTATTACATGGGGCTCATAACATAAATTGTGAAAAGTGGGTGTTACATTGTACAGTGGCATTAAGTACCAAAATGTCTACTCCTTCGGGGATAAAAAAGCTTGATGTTATGTTATATGTTTTTTAATTCCAATTATATATTTTTGTTTTAGGAATAATATTCGTGACATGCTTTTTATTGGAATAAGGTAGAAGTGTCATGAGTCTTGTGTAATAGAAGGAGAGGTATTGCTATACAACGCGTTCAGTTCCAAACGCCTTGCTATTGACCAGCCAATAATACTTTGCCCAACCATAAAATCGCACCAATAACCGCTTGCTCGGCAGTCGCATTTACAAATACTCGATCTACAAGACAGTAAATATAACATTTTCAAAAGAATAATGTAATTGAACGTTCACAATAATGAACTAATTCTGCTAGATGTTATTGAATTTGTAATTGCGTTTCAAAAAACAAAACCTTTCATTAATACATAGTAAAATATGTATTAAATATATTAGATATACATAGAAATATAAGAAATATTATAAAATGGTAATTTACTGGGACGGTCTTATCGCAATCAGCGAACCTTGGGATAGACAAAATTTACATATTGTATTAACGAGCAGGGGTCGGCCTCCGCCATTTTGCATTTTTTTCCTTCCCGTCAATTATAATAATTCCGGTTGTTGCCCTCAGTTATAGCTTGCGAAGAATTTAACTGACACACCATAACCTGACTCTGGGCTATGCACTAAATAGTATATAATATATATAGTATATATATATATCTTTCATTAATTGTACACACATACACATACAAACAAACAAACACACACACACAAATACACACACGCACTTACACACATAGTTTATTGTATTTTAATATTATTTATGTATTTTTTTATATTGCTAGTATATTATATCTATTGTAGGTTGTATTGTAGGTAATTAATTTTGTCTTTTTTATTGTACACTTAACTAGCCCATATCTGGTGTCTTATAAATATTTCCATCCAAAGGTTGTCTGGAAGAAATCACCATTGTGTGAAAAGACCGTCCATTGTACGCATATTTACTTGAATTGTTTGTTTTTTGAGCTACTTAAATGTGTACAATAAAGCATATACATATAAATAAATATATAGTCCTCCTTACCGATTTCGGTAACGGCGACCCTTAATAGCTATCTCCTGTCGTGTGCCCTGATGTGACTGGCCAGACTAAATAAATAGTAAATAGTACATAGTATAGATACCCAACTAGCAAAGAGTAGATGTATAGAAGACCATAGAACATTTTGTAAAAACTAATCAATAGTCCAATAAAAGGTCAAAGAAGGTGCAACTGTAAAGAAAGTGGCCCAATTACATCTTCATTTCGTCGGATACAATTTTGGCACATAGCAGTGGATCGCAACACTCCTACGGTGTATTTCGATACTGTTAAAGACTTAATGATTCCATTACATCACTAAAATTCATCATTCATTCATTTTACATCAGTTTCAGTGTTTCAAAAGAGAAATAAAAGATAATACTAGACTAATTGAAGTGAATTAAAAAGTCAATGTTTAGGATAGACAATGACAGTCGACTAATTATGTCAAAATGTATGTCAGTTCTAGACAATGACATTTGTATTTCTTCGATTTAACTAGAGTTTATGACATTTATCTACTGGGATCGATCAGTAATTGACTAAAGAATATTATTATTCTACCAATTTTCTTAGCTTTTTACCAATTCAGTTTTCTAGATAAAACTGAGTGAGTATATGAAATGTCTAGTTTATTTAGTAGTGTAATATCTGCTACTCACTGAATCACGATTTGAAGCGAGTTCCATTAAGTGGACGGAAAAATATTGATAGCTTTTCGATATCCTATATTCCCAGTAGGGTATAGAATTTAGAAGCTGGTGTTAGCCCTATTACGATGAACCTCGCACTGGTTTAGCGGCTACTAGCAAGTCCCTTGTTCATTTCCCGGATTGGGTATAGTGTTATTGAGTTTCTTTTGGAATAATCTGACTAATACAATATCATAATTCGTTTGTAATTATTAGTCCAGGTTCCAAACATCATGATGTTTTCCTTCACTGTTTGTCAGCGGTGTCTAAATCATCTTAGAAAGTACATAACTATAACTCGGAGGACGTCATACTGGTATTTGCCGTTGGTAGGTTTCGAAACTGCGCCCTTATACATGAGAGGCGTCTTAAACCTCTGAGCCACCACGACACTGACTAATATACATACCTCGGATTTTAAAGCGATGCATAGGCTTCCATCCATTGCTGACATGTATGTCAAAAAATATGTCTATGAAAAATATGTCCATCGTATATTGTTGTACTTAGGATGTTTTCGCAGTCATGAAAACTTATATAAAAACTTACCACCTTTAATAACAAAGGATTATTGAAAATATTTTTAGTATCAAAAGTAGAATGATCAAGCGCTTTTACGTTAACCAGTTTCATCGCAAATTTTATTCATTGCTTTTATCCAAATGAGATTGGGGTCAAAAACAGGACCATTAATCTATTGAATTTAAACAATTTTCATTTTGTATAATGACTTAGGTTGTGTACAAACACTATAGTCTTTTATTTTTCAACTTAAAATTTCCATTTAGTCTGTTGAATTAAAAAATTTACAAGTAACAATAATATTGCAATTCTATACAAACCGATTTGAACCCCCTCTTTTTTAGTAGTCGGTTAATTAATGTGATAAAGCTTCTCCTAAGTGTAACAGACACTTTTAGTAAAATCGCATCCATATCGGTTCGGATAATTGCGAGATAATCGCGCATAAACATATATTTTTTTTATGCCATAAGCCGGTAAACGAGCAGACGGATTACCTGATGGTAAGCAATCGGCGTCGCCCATGGACACCTGGAATACCAGAGGCGTTACAAGTGCGTTACCGGCCTTTTGGGGATTAGAAGTTTGAGGATCGTTGAGGATTCAGGAATTGAGGAGATTGGGGAAAGGGAGGGTAATTGGGCCGCCGGTAACCTCACTCACACGACGAAATACAACGCAAGCGTTGCTTCACGTCGGTTTTCTGTGAGACCGTGGTATCACTCCACACATTTAAAACATGCATTCAGGTCAAACTGGCAACCTCTTTTATTATTTTGAAGGCGGTTAAATAAGGTGTTACGTCGGAAAAAGAGCATCACCACCTATTCTTTTGGTATTCACGGAAACCATACGTCTCATAAACAAGATACGGTAGTCTTATTACTTGCCCATCTGAGAGACGTATGATGAGTGGTTGTGTGACAAAATCAGATTCTTCTCAAAATCGGATTTTCACAAACCCAGTCTACTTCGCTGAAAAGTCTACATTAAACTTAAAACATACATACATACAATATATACATTTCATTCTCTTTCCTGTGTACTTGTTACAAGATACACACATACGTGTTACAGTAATAGTTGCTGCAGCGGCTCGGACGCAGGTGTTCGCCGTGAAACACGGACACCATTAGCGAATGAGTAATTCTAGTGTACGTAGGTCAATGTGTGGTCACAGTTATAGTGGTTTCACAAGACGGTCAGATAAGTTTGGCTCTATAACGATGCTTTAATAGTACATTTTTGAAGAAAATGCTTTGTAATGGATTGTATTCTTAAGAAGGAATCGCATTGAAGCTTGTATTCGCACTCAGAACATGGTTTGCCAGCAAACAAATGCATATTTAATATATTAAATTTAAACTGTCAAACACCGCGAGGACACCAGTGACCGCAACCTATTGTTCTTTAATTGTGTCTATAATGACGGTACTTAAAGAGTTAAATCATATATTTGAAAGTTAAACTATCTCATTAGTTTCACTGCAGTCCAATATGAATCCACATTAGATAAGTATATGATAGTTGACTAAATATTCAATCTTGCTCTCATTTCAACGCGCACACTGGCACCCCGCCTCAACCAGTATAAATGGGACTTAATTCAAAAGGGAGAAACACCATCTTATAACTATTTCATGAATGCCTGTTTTGGTAGCACAAAGTGCCGCGCGGCGCGTGATTATCGCGTGTATACTAATCCATTGCCGGTTTTATGCGGAACTTGAATTATTTAATAAATATTTACCGAGCATTACTCACGACATGTACGTTTGTAATGTATGTGTTCGGTGGCATTTTGTGGTGTTTACTTAAACGGTAGATATTTGTTTAAGTGGTGATGAATGCTCTGTTAAACGTCTCTAGATATTGCGCAAGGTGTGGTAACTCGATTGATAGGTAATTTGTACTGTTCAGGGCTGAATTTAACTTTGTTAAAAAGTAATTAAGTTTCAATTTTGAACTAAACGATGCTTTGGGGTAAATATCAATTGGGTGATTTGTAATTTTATGATCGTGTTTGTTAAGTAAGAAGGTTTCAGGTTAAGTTTGCATAAATTAATTTTGTAAACCTTATTAATTGATACGTAGGCTAGTATTCCGTATATGTAACTTTTATTTTACTACTCTTATCTGTTATATAAGAAAGAGAAGCAGAGGGAGTTGAAAGCGAAAACGAATTAAAAATATTTCCTTGATAGAAAACATGTCTAGTAGATATAAACACAAAATACTTAAATACAAAGAAGAACCGTCTATTTCAGCTCTAAACAATGAAGTCAGTGGATCTATCCCTGACAGGTAGTACGTACCTAGGTAACGCCTACAGCTCAACCCTAATTAAGAAAGGTGAACGACCTAAAGGTCACTACGTAATTGCAAAAGTTTAGGCACGTTTTTCCTAAACACTGCGTCGAAAATGATGACGTAATTAAACAGTTTTCTACAAGACAACGCGTTTTGTTGTCACAAAACATATTGTATGTCATTAGTGTGCAGGTGTGGCGGCGACAAGCAGATTAACGTACCCTTTTCAGTATCATCAACTTTATTGTATTGACAGAAAGTCGAAAATCCAATAAATCAGATTGGACTAAATTGATATGCTGGCCACTGTACTTTGACTACGGTTATATTTGCTCCACCTCAACTTTTCCCGGGTGTCTTCATGGGGTTCTTCAAGAGGGGAGTAAATAGGTTTCTTAAGTGTCGGCAAGACGCATGTAATGCCCCAAGTGTTGCAGGCGTACATAGGCCACGGTAACCGCTTACCATCAGGTGGCCCGTGTGCTTTTTTGCCACCGTCGTGGTATAAAAAAAAGACTATCACAGGCTACTGATGAGTCAATCCTAAATATAAGCGATGACGGACAAACGTATTAATTGACTCATTTAAATACAAACATTGATACAATTTCTACGCAATACCTATTTCTCTTGACTTATCAAAATAAATAATTTCTATCAAATATACAAATATGAGATTACAGGAAGTCACTTCGTAATTTTATCTAAAATTTACATAGAGATAACTTGGCCAGTTAAACTTGAGCTGCAAGGTAACGGTCTCTAGGGAAATGAGAGCTCAGAATTAACTGGTGATTAATTATTCATCAAGGACTGTGTTACAAAATAAGGCTTCATACTGGAATATTTTCAGTAGTATAATAATGTTGGGTGTAGTAGTAATTATTATGAAAACTAATTGTTTTGTGAATTATTATTAATAGTTTAATCAAAATGGCTGATTTGAATATTGATGTGCCTGACAAAGTTGGTTCGTATTTTTTTTTAATTATGATTGCTCATTTGTAATTTGTTACTGCTAGCCTGACTCGTCTTGGACTGGTCTGACTCTGTTATGTGTTAAAAAAGAAATGCTAGGTACAGTTATACGTAATAGATAGTAGTAAATGATGATGCAGATGTTTTTAGGGTTATGTGCCAAAAAAATCAGATCTCTTACTCAGTTACTTTGTTTTTTATCATATGTGTTCATAGTATTGTTTCGGAAATGCGTAAAGATTTCTAGTTGTTAATTAAATTTATAAAATTACTTACATTAAAAAACCTCCGTGGTACGTGTGATTGTGTTTGGTCGTAGTGAATATCTGCCAATTTGTTATCCTTTTCTTTCCGTATACGTATGAAAGAAATGCTGATATTTGAGTTTGGGTTGATAGGCAACAGCATAGTTTTTATTCTTATTAGTTATGAAGGGTTTATCTCTTTATTATTTTCTGAATAAAGCTTAAACAAAACAATTCCCACCCCTGTATTCACTTATAAAACATGTATTTACTTAACTAAAACGCAAAATATCATAGTAGCAAAGCATTTAGGGATCAGCCGGGTACACCATCGGTCATCATAATCCCTTCTTTGGTCCAACTTGACCCTTATGGCCGAGCCTAATATAAAATTTAGTTCAACATTACTTTTGGACCCGGCTTTACCTAGTAAAGTAGCAAGAAGCTTATGGAAATTAATGTTTATCTTTTATGTAGGAAATAAGATCTTACGGACAACCCTATGTCAGTCGTTATCAAGTGTGTTAATGGAAATTCGCTCTAGCACCTTGAAGATAGAGTTGATTATTGATTGTTCTGTGGTGTTTGTGTGTGCGTGGTTGAATGATTGCATTAGATCGGTTGTAGGGTTGTAAACAATAGCGTACAACTGTTTTGAATAACGATGTTATTGTTGTACAATATAACCATAATAATATCACACCTGTAATCCCTGCAGGGATAGGCAGGGGTACAAGATAACAAACCCAGTTTTGGTTAATTTTATCCTTGACTTAACTATGGTGTTTTAGGGAACAGAGAGTTGAGTTCCCTAAGATCAGAAAAGGAGGATGCTTCGACTAGACGAGGTGTACCTGCCTGGCGGGCTTTCTGACCTGCGGATGTTCGTTGAGATTTTCTATCCGAGTTAATTCGCATGTAAACATCACATGTGCGATGAAGGATTTGTGACGTCATCCGTTGATTTGGTTTTCATCAATGTGCGTGAACTGTTCTTTGATGTGACATGTCATGTGTCGCTACAGTGTTTTGTTTGAGGAGTCTGAAATTTCACTTTGTTTATGGTGATAAACTTCCTAATCCCCTCTCATTTAATATGACACGGTATTAAACAAGAGCTGATTACTTTTAAAATAACTTATTATTCACCATCAGCAGCCCGTTATCGTATCTAGAGTATTGGTTTCTTTTAATTAAAAGGGTTGAAATATTTTCTGAGCTTGAGTGAAGATAGCTGTTTAAATAGTTTAGATTTATTCGAGAACGCTACTACCAGTTAATGTAGTATGTCTTACTGTTATTATAAAAACAATAATTTTCTTTATTTAATTCCAGAACCGGTTACGCCTATGCAAGAGATCAACAAGGCGTATGAGCTCAGCAAATTCGGACGGTTTCATGTCAAACTTCTATTTGTCAGTTTCTTTGGATGTGTGGCCAGTATCCTAGTAACTAATACTACTTCGTATTTGCTGCCGATAGCAGAATGTGACCTGAATATGAACCTTAAACAGAAAGGGCTGTTGACTGCTATGCCCTATTTTGGTGAGTAAAATATAATAATTATCATCGTCATCAACTGACAAGCGTCTAAAGTATCGTATTAGCTTAAGAAATGTCTTCACATGAAATAATTTCTTCCCACATATTATTTAACGTAACCAACCAACTTGCTAAATAAATTATTATGTTTTCGGCTTACTCACGTAATTATTTGACCATTTAGCCATGCTAGAGGGTCATATTCATGAGCAGCATTTCGCGACCCGCGACGCGGCGACTGTCAAACTGCTACTGATAATTATGTGAGTAATCCGAAAACATAATAATATATTTAGTATGCCTCACGAAAGTTATAATACAAACCAACTTGCTTTTCCAAAGTATATAATTTTAAAATTTTTGTAATGAGCATAAATGAAACAAATACTAAAATCTACTTTTCTTGTAGTGAAGAGTAACCAAGGGAGTAGAAATGTGATATTTTTTTATGAAATTCGAGATTCAGCACACAACACTCCGCACCATCAACACGCCCAAAAGTGCATATATTATACTAATTTTCCTAAATCCCGTATAGAGTCGAGTCTGTTCACTTACCAGTATATACTGTTAGTTCTAGATCCTCAAGTTTACCTGGCTAATAATACAGGTAAATGTTTGTTCCGTACAGTATTGGAATATACATGCAATGGAGTGGTCTGTATACAGCCTCAATCGGTATCTCTTGTCTCATAAATATTCATAGGCATTATATACGTCAGTCTTATTTATCGTCATCCTTGTCTTCCTTGGGTAGACAGAGATGACGTAATATCGTTAAACTGTTGACACGATTTTATTATTCTTCTTTCGCTATAACTACATTCATTTTTAATTAATTCTTTAAAAAAAGATTTCCTAAACTAGGTATTTCTCCAGTAGGTATTATGGATACGTAAATTATTATATTTTCGGCTTACTCACGTAATAATTTGACGAGGGACTCGACTAGTTTCAAGCCATGCTAGAGGCTCATATTCATGAGCAGCATTTCGCGACCCGCGACGCGGCGACTGTCGCGCTGCTACTGGCTACTCGAGTCTGCGGACCTAGCGCGCCCTCTGCCGTGATTCACGTGCACTCGCTTGAAACTAGTCGAGTTCCTCGTCAAATTATTACGTGAGTAAGCCGAAAACATAATATTTTTTTTAGTATGTCTCACGAAAGTTACAATACAAATTGTGGATACGTTTATAAATATAATCATTTTTAACACATTACACCCAGACATAGAACAACACTTTGTAAATCTCATAAAGAATTGTTCTCTGCAGAAACTATGCAGTAACAATATTCCCTTATTTGCAGGTATGTTCGTGTCAACAGTGATAGCTGGTTTATTAATAGACACATTTGGAAGAATATATTTCCTAAGGATTGGATTTGGAGGAATATTCCTATGTACGTTATTCTCTGCATCTAGTCAGACTTATGAGATGTTAGCTGCTGCAAAACTCTGTGAGGGTATTCTGTGAGTATTTTTTATTTACATTACATTAGTAATTTAATACTCGTTTTATACTAAAATAATGATTATTATGTATAGTCTTGTACGTGGAAACTATTGATTTTGAGTGTTACTTAGTGTTGAAATACATGCCAATCTTTGTTGTTTAAACACAACCGCCAACGTACCTGAAATCAGACAAAAATACGTTAAGATCCAGCCAAAAAATTAAACAGAAATAAGGGAAGCAAGAAATGTATTTTTAGAAAAACAGATTACTCATTAAGGACCCAACTCCTTGTCAAGCGGTAATGCTAGATATGCCAAAAACTTTACTGACAAAGTTACCTCACCTAATTTAAAATTTCCGTCTCTCTGACACAATTACCAGTGTAACTCACCTACCCACATTAAAAGGCCCTGCTAAACCCTTAAGTTTAAAACAGCGTGAAGATAAAATGAGGTTGCGAGCTTGTCACCCCAGCATCATAATAATTCCGTCCTCTAAAGGATTCGAGATAAGCAGGCAACCCAGTATTTTTCTTCCATCCACACTTTGTTTTTCAACTGAATTTTTTAAGTTCAAAGTTTATTTAACAAGCCACTAGACTCGAGTTTAAAGTAAATTTTAAATTGAATGACGAGGAATATTATTTGAGAGCAGTGCTTGTCGTGGAAGATGAAGAAGTGCTAGATTTATTCAGTGGTTGATGTTTTAACGATGTAGGTTTAATTCGCCAAGCTAAACTTCTTGTATATCATGGAGCCCCGGAGGCTTAAGATGCTTGCTTCTCATGCACTAGCCATTATTACCATACCATACCATAGGTAACCCGAGGTGGGTTACCTATGATATGTTCGAAACCTATCAATGGCTAGTACCAATGTGACTTTTTTGCCGAGTTATATGTATGTACATACTTTCTAAGATTATTTAGACACTACTGACAAACGGTGAAGAAGAACATCGTGAGGAAACCTAGTCTAATAATTTCTAATTATAAGTTTGAAATCGCCAACACGCATTAGGCAAGCGTGGTGATTAACGCTCAAACCTTCTCCGTGTGAGATGAGGCTTTGCCCAGCAGTGGGCATTTATAGGCTGTTGATGAAACTTCTAAGTAATATGAATGCGATTAATAACATCTGATGAAAATAATTCTAATATGTATAAGTACAACATAATTCGACATATATGTCCTTTTTACTTCAACGAATAAAAAGAAAATAATATCAGACCGATTTAACGAAATCCATCTTACACAGACAACACTACATCATCTAACATGAATTCCATATGCGTTATTGCTTTTATCATTTCAATAGAGCTGTGTAGACTTAGTGTTCTGCCAACTCGATATATTATTTGAGACAGAGCTTCAATATCGACATCGCTGCTAGCATCCAAAACTGTAAATAATACAGTATTTGTGCAGTATACTCGGCTTGTTGGTCGTGTGCCCAAAACATTGACAGCATTATTATCTTGGCCCAAACTATGGTATTCTGTTGTAACTAGATACGGTAGGTTGTCTCTCTCAAAATTTCAGGTTTGATAGAGGATATTATGGTACCTATCCCATATATTTGTTTTCCTTAACCTTTTTGAATAGTCAAACTTATATAATAGGTGTGAAAGTTTTTGTCTGGATATTTGTTTGTTAATGACGCTGAAACTGCTGAACGGATTTTGATGAAACTTAGTATACAGATAGTGTCTAGTATAGGAGATACTTTACGATTAAACGCTCCCATGGGATAAACACTCTGCCTCGACTGCCTAACCTCTGTCTACCCCTTCGGAGATAAAAGGCTGATGTTATGTTATTATAAACGTAAAGTTTCTTTGTTTTGATGTTTTTCTGTCAATCACGTTGAAACTACTGAACGGAGTTAGATGATATTCGGTATACTGGCAGGGTATGAGTGCTAAGATACTTTATATCCCGATTAAATGCTCTTATGGGATAAAACAGGGATTCCTGTTAGGAAGATATATCAGGAATCTACGCCGACTAAGTCGCGGGTAACAGTTAGTTAGGTATATTTTTATTTCTGATCAATGAATTGGAATTCATTTTGGGTTCAACTATAGTCTGTACCTACTCATGTCATGGATGTAAAAGTAATTATTAGGTTATTCGCTACTTATTCAATCGGTCTTTGGAGAATTCATAGGTAATCATGAAATAGTAATTTGTACCTAAATGTTATTCGTTTAGAGTTTATTTTATACTCTTTTTCTTTGATACTATCTTTATTAAGAAGTATAGATGATCACTCACGCGATCCATCTTTTCTTTAATCTAAAAGATGTAACAAATTACAAAAATATCCAGCTAGAAACGAATTGTATTTACTCAATCCTCGATTCAATTGTTTTTTTAAATCTCTTTCAACAACTTATCTTTCTTTAAAATGATAAAATAATATTGGCAAAGGACAAGAAGTGCACTTGAATTGATTTGGAAGCATTGAAAAGAATCTTTCGCCGTTTATTTTAATTTAAAATAATATTTTGATATGAAAGAATAAAGAAAAGATTTCATTTCTTTCGAGATGAAGATGAGTTAACAGAAAATAGATTGTATATTTTTTTATCAATTTTTGATAAAAAAATGACAAAAAATCGTCTGGTTATTGTCCTTTTAATGCTAGAGTTTTTTAAACTGTTGAAAAGAAATAGAAATAGTAAAACTTTTAAACTGAAGTCGTTCTGTGTATTTGATAATTTGTTCGAGTTTATTCGTAACAGTAATAAATATTATAACTGGAGAAAACTTTAAAACTTAATATACAGTGACTACAGTTTTCGATACTTTTTAAGGGATTCCTACTAGGTAATATGCTGTATGTTAACTAAAACTGACGGGTTACTTACTTGAATATACAAAAAAATCTCTACTAGTTTCGAGTCACACAGGTGCGGTGCGGTACAGCATACCGTAAGCTGTAGGTAGCGCAACTTTACCGCGACCGCAGACGCTGCTCATAAGGAAGACTGCGCAGTTGGCGCGGTGGCTGGGCAACTGGCTGCCGCGCAACGTGTCGCAGGTTCGATTCCCGCACGGAAAAACTCTTTGTGTGATCCACAGATTGTTGTTCCGGGTCTGGGTGTCATGTTTATGTGATATTGTATGTTTGTAAACGCACCCACGACACAAGAGAAAATCCTAGTGTGGGGCAACGTTTTTTTTAAAAAAAATAAATAAAATAAAAAAGAGTCGCAACTATTAGAGCATTTCTCAGTAACCCGTCATTTCAAGTTAATTCAGTAGGTCTCACGATAGTTATTATGAAAGCATGTGTTCTATTATTTTAATACTTTTTCTTCTTCTTTAGATTTGCAACATCACTAGCTGCTATATCCTCACTGACGTCAGAATTCTGTCACACGACAGTAAGAGATCGTGTGATGCTCTGTCAGTCCTCGTTTGCTGCTCTCACGCAGATTCTATCACCAGCTATGGCTTGGGGTATACTCATACAGGATTGGAAGTATAGCTTCTTTGAGGGGCGTTTTGGTAAGTTTTCTTATATATTTTTTTAATTTGGTCATCATCATCATCAACAGCCTATAAATGCCCACTACTGAGCAAAGCCTCTTCTCACACGGAGAAGGTTTGAGCATTAATTACCATGCTTGCTCAATGCGGATTGGCAATTTCAAACTTATTATCAGAAATTATAAGCTCCTGATTTCCTCACGATGTATTCCTTCACCGTTTGTCATTGGTGTCTAGATAATCTTAGAAAGTAGAGGTACATATAACTCGGATAAAGTGACATTGGCACTTGCCGTAAGTAGGTTACGAACGCGTACCCTCATGCATGAGAAGCGGGCGTCTTAAGCCTCCAGGCCACCACAACAAAGAAATTGATGCTATCTAATTATTATTGTCCGTATGATGGGACTTTTGGCTTACGACTTGATTGCAACTCTTTTTTTCACTTGTTTACATGACTATTAATCGAATTTCTTATTTGTTTGTTTCAGTACTTAATATTTGGAACTTCTACCTCCTTATAATGTCTTTATGGTCGCTAACAGCCTTTTTATTATACATGATACTACCAGAAAGTCCAAAATATTTAGTGACACAGAAAAGATATGTCGAAGCAAAGAATATTTTGATCCAAGTTTATTCTGAGAACACAGGAAAACCTGCCGACACATTTCCGGTGAGAATAATGCATTTTATATAAGAATTTTGATCTGGGAATACTTGCCTTTAGAAAGGAAGCTCCTATTTTCTTATTCAAAAAGAAAAGGTGAGGGGGGAGGTTCTCTCAAACTCCTTTTGTTCCTTTAATGTAATAAATTATTTGAAAGGTCTTCGCCTTAATGGTTTAATGTATTCCTTTTGTGATTTCTTAAACTTTTATCCCTTAGTTATGTTATTACTAAACTGTTGTTGGTTAATTCGTGATCTTTGTTAAAAACCGGTTCATGTACTGACTGACTTGAAGAACGTTTTATTGACTTTTTTAGTTTCGTCATTTTTAGTAACGGCTCGTAGTTTTATTAAGAACCATACAATATTAGTAGAAGTGAGTCTTTTATTGGTGGTACCCATTATATAGTATAAGCTTAACTAATACTTTGGTTACCGGGGCTTTGGTTCGAAGTGTAAGAGTAGGAACGTTGGCGGCCATTTGAAGTAAACTTCTGAATAAATATATAAGACTAAATCTTATGATTTAGAATTAAATAAAACTAATGTGTTGCTTCTTAAAATGAAGAAACGACATTTAATGTTTACTCTTCTACTACCCCTATACTTATTATACTCTTTGATATTATTTAACACAAAATTCGTATAATACTGACGTCTAAACAAACCATAGACTATTTGACAATTTATAGTGTTCAATTCGGAATTAAATAAAACCTATTTTCTTTACAAATATACTAGTTTGCTTTCAGTAAACACGAGTCCAAAGTTTTTCCTAATATGTCGAACTTTTCCTTTCATTTTCTAGTACCAAAACATTTTTGAAAAGGAGATTAAGGAGAATGCAACCACCAAAGCTGATGGCGAAGTAAAAGATAATTTTGCTAAAAAAATCTTAACCTCTCTAAAGAATATGAAACCGCTACTGGGCAGACCCTTATTGGGGTATTTATTATTAATTGGACTGATGCAATTCATTACTCTTGGAATGTAAGTATATTTTTATATATTTTTTTTCATAACTCATATTTAGATCCAGTAGTTTTAAGTACAACTGAGCATGATCCTTGGTTCAAAGTAAAGGTCAAAAAATATTCATAATTTTGCTTTTGTTCTGTTGAAGACGTATTTAGGTTTGTTTTTTTCAATTAGGTAACAAAAAGCGTGATAAATGTTATGCTTTTAGGATTTGTAGATGACTTTGGGAATGACTAAGATTAGCAGCTTTGTGTTGATGTTAATTTTATGATGCTTCTGTACTCTGACGTCACAGTTCAACATAAGAGTGAGACGGCGTGCGGTAAGTGATTTAAATATGGCATTTTATGCTGATAGGTGTATAACTTAGGTCTTTTCGTTAGATGAGAAGGCGTCAATGTTAATGAGAATTGACTCCTATGTCAGAAAAGTATTAGTTATTATGTTTTCGACCTACGTAACTGTCGTAAAGGCTCATATTCTGAGTCAATATGAGCCTTTCACATGGCTTGAAACTAGTCGAGATCGTCATCATACAGTTACGTGAGTAAACCGAAAACATAATAAATAATTTAGTATGTTTTACAGAAGCTATGCGTATAAAAAATCTGTTGCTACGACTGTGAGCCCCGTGCGTAGCTTGAAAGTAGTCGAGATAAAATAAATAACTCTTACAAGTATATGAACTCGTATGTTTGTAAACTCATGACACAGGATAAAATCCTAGTGTAGGACAAAGTTCAATTAAAAATAAATAATTAAATTAGAAAAGGTTTTACAACAACACAAAACTCGCAGAAAACCAGTGAATACGAAAGAAACTTATCACAATTTAATCGAGATAATATTTTTATAGTCTAACTAAAACTCGAATTCAAAGGATTGTGAACTGAAAGAGGGTATTAGCCCCGATTTTTACCTTGACGTCTTTTTTTTTCTTTTTCACTTCACATTTCCCAGACTCAAAGGATTATTTTGCCTGCTTCAACCATTTGATGCTTTTCTGGATTTTTTTCGTCTGCCCCTCTGTCAAAGCGTTTAAGGCTTCGAAAATTCGATCTACCACCTATCTCCTGAAAGCTATTGACCTGACCAGCCACAATAATACCGGTCGAATTACATTTCTTGATTTTAGTTGATTAAATTCTGACTTTGTTGGTTGTGTAGTTAGTAATGCGTGTATGTATGTATGTCGATGCGTGATTATCTCGTGATTGGCTGTACAGATTTTGATGCGGTTTCCAGGTTTTAGTACCTATATCAATTAACCTATTTAAAAAACAGAGTTTGTCGTCGGTTTTTTTGAAAATACATAGTTCTTAAAAGAATTATAATTTGAATAATCATTCTTATATTGCCTTCATTAGCTATATAAATGGTTTTAAAAATGCATAACGCACTACCTACAATAAATATACATAAATATATCCTTCTCTTCCCAATAAATAAGCGTGCAAATATATTAAGTCACAAATTAAAAACCTCAGCCCAATTTATTTCAAGCATTAATTTGACATTCATACTACGAGCACATTTTCAACACTCTGACGTTTAACTTAAAGCATAAAATCACATGAAAACGATCGTGGTGACAATTTCCACGCGAAATTACTTGCTAAAGATAGATGAATATACAGTGTGTTTCTTTTTTTGCAGACATAACGTTATTCGGCTGTGGTTTCCGCAGCTGTCGACAATTGTGGAACATTACAGTTTTGAGGGCGGTCAGAATTTATGTGGCTTATTAGATGAATATACAGGGACTTTGAAAGTCAAAAGTGCTTCGAATTCTACTTCAGATGTTTGTGTGCCGGTAAGTCTATTTAGCATTTATTGAAAATCTTCATCAAAAATTAATAACATAATAATTCGGCACGGCACTTAATGCCACTGTACAATGTAACACCCACTGTTCACTATTTATGTAATGAGTTTCATATAATAGGGGATGAGCCTATTGCCATATATCGGGCACAATTCCAGGTTTCGTGCTAATACTAAGATTTTTTTTAAACCCATTAATGTATTGTCCGACCTGGGAGTCGAACCTATGACCCCTTGCCCGGCAATTGCATTTGCGACCACTCGGCCAACGAGGCAGTCAAAAATAAATACCACATGAAATATGTGTGTTTTACATGTAATCATTTTAATTATTTTGTTAATTCTGATTATTTACCTAATATATCGTTTAATCCACATTTCGTGCTAATTAGAATTTGGTAAATGGAATTCCGATTTACACATTCAATATTATTATATCAAAATTAACAGAAATAATGATGAGTGATATGATTTTAATCAAATACTAGCTAACCCGGCAAACATCGTATTGCCTCCAATATTGTTTTATCACCTTTTAAACCAATGATTCAAAAGCAAAATTAGCCAAACGGTCCTTCCATTTTCGAGTTTTAGCAAAACTAACGAACGGAAATTCGTTTTATTTATTATAAATAGAAGAATAAAGTAAAAACAACGTTGGTTATAAAAATAAAAACTATTAACTTCTGTTATATTTTTAGTAATACCCACGTTGTTAATTGATTATATGTTTTAGTAGAAAAAAATTCAATATACCGCCCGCATGCTCATACTCTGTACTTTAACCTTAAGTTATCATATTTTCTCATATTTTAAGTGCATTGTATTTTTTACATACATACATACATAACTTCACGCCTGTCTAGGCAGAGACTAGGGAATACCAATCACTACGATTCGACGAAAGAGGTACCTATGTACCTCTTTCGCTTCATCAACAGTCATCAATCTTTTCATGCATGTTCATCGGTTAAGGGTATTTTTAATTTGGCCCTTCTTTAATATATCGCCAATCTGGTCACTATATGTATGTCTGTCTATATGTATTCTTTGTATAAGAAATATTTTATTAAATAAAAAATCAGAAAACCCAATCTCGGTAAAAACGTCACGAAGGACCTAACGGGTAACCGGGGCTCCGGCTCGACGTGCAGGAGAAGGAACGGGGTGGTTTTTAGTCAGTAAGAGTCTGACACTCCCTTCCGCCTCACCCAGGCGGGAGCAGGCAATCGATGATTTTCCCCACTTAAAAAATCTGAGTAAAAACTTTAAATCGAACTATCAAGTGGACAATTGGCTCCAAACTGAAAACCTACCAATTTTTCATAACTTGCGAACAGCTTGAAACTAAGTTACCTCGAACCAATATGAAGACAGTGATATATGATTGCTGAAAACTTCGCCTTTCAGTTACCTACTTTAGAACCAATGATGGGAACCTCCGGAGACCTCAAATTGAGTTCCGGGGAAAAATACCCTCAGTCCTCTCCCTCCCATGATTTATATCGGAGGTATAATGTTTCACTGAAATCGACCTCTCCCCTGAAATTGGCTAACAAACAAACTGTTTCAGATTTGTTATGTAAGGCCTGTGTGGTGTCCAATTACAGAAGCTTCGTGATTTAGAGGTCTTTTGTTCATTGAACTTTTTTTTGGAATTATACAATACATACATACATAACATCACGCCTTTTATCCCTGAAGGGGTAGGCAGAGGTGTACATTATGCCACTGTACAATGTAACACCCACTTTTCACTATTTATGTTATGAGTCCCATGTAATAGGGGGTGAGCCTATTGTCATATACCGGACACAATTCCAGACTCCGTGCTACTACTGAGAATTTAAAAAAAAAAACCCAGTAACACTTTGCTCGGCCCTGGAATCGAACCCGAGACCCCTTGCCCAGCCGTCGCACTTGCGACCACTCGGTCAACGACGGAATTATACAATGAGGGTTTTTTAATTCGTTAATAACATTATGGCTACGTGTTGTAACAGCTGATTTTCGTTTGTTACGTCATAAGCGTCGTGCAATAGGGATGATGACAGGATATGAAAATTAAAAAAAAATATTTAGTCCGTCAGTAACATAATGAAAAAATATTAGACACGTATTTTTTTAATTTGTCATACAAGAAAACAATACTTAGATAAAACGAATCAAACTTTAGGACTGGGAGTGAAAACATCATTTCTACGAATAAAACGTACCAAGAAGTGACGTCACGCGATATTTTAAATCAATAGATCATCGAAAGTATTTGTTTTTGTTAGAAAATTAAAAATACGTGTCTAATGTTTTAAAATAATGTACAAGACTGACATTCAAATGAAAATTAGTCATCTACCCTATTGGGAGCGAGCTTAAGCAATATACTGGTGACACTTTCAGAAGGAAGTTCTATTACTGAAAACGTCTGAAAAAGATATAATTATAGATCATTTAAATCATGTACATTTAATTGTAATGTTTAGCGACTCGACCCCGCAGTCAAACCATTGCAACGGTTTTGTGGGGCTTAGATTATAAGATACTTACCTGTGTGATATAAAGATAAATAAATAATAATAAGACTAAGTCAATAATACTTTTTTTAGTAAACCCAAGAAGATTAAACTATACTGTTACTATATCAGTATTGGTGTCTTTCATAGAAAACATTTTCAATGCGTAGCGTATATCATTGATAGTCGACGTTTGACTCCTATATCTCGGGTTACAGTTCGGGTATCTATAAATTGAAACTCTTTATCAAATATCGCATCGAATATTCAATAAAAAACCCTTACATTTCGTCCATATCCGCAGCTGTCATGATCTGGAAACCGCCACAAAATCAATTACAAAAATTAATTAATATAAATATTTTTCTTAACTGCATTCATAAAGTTGTCTTACATACGATCAGTATGAAAAACAAACTTAACTCTGCGGTCGATAAAATTAACAATTTTCATGACACGAAAATCTATAATGGGCGTGGTTTGACACGCACAGTGGGGGATTTTGAGTCACATTGTGAGTCTAGTTGTATTGTCCTGTATTTTTTTTTATGGTATAAGCCGGTAAACGAGCGTACGAATCACCTGATGGTAAGCAATCGGTGTCGCCCATGGATACCTGGAACACCAGAGGCGTTACACCGTGCGTTACCGGCCTTTTGGGGATTAAGAGTTTGAGGATCGTTGGGGATTCAGGAATTGGGGAGATTGGGGGAAGAGGAGGGTAATTAGGCCTCTGGTAACCTCACTCACACGACGAAACACAACGCGAGCGTTGCTTCACGTCGGTTTTCCGTGAGGCCGTGGTATCACTCCAGTCGAGCCGGCCCATTCGTGCCGAAGCATGGCTCCCCCACACTTGTATTGTATGTATTGTAAGTTTTTCAATGTGTATCTTTAATTAACAAAGTGATACGAAGTTTAAAGCTAAACCCATCCAATTAGGGGAAATGTGCTTCAGCAAATAGCTTCCCCACAATAATTTGACGCGGTTTAGTTTGGAACTACACACACCCTTAGCAATGCGGTCTAAGTTCTAAAACCACAATGACCTCCATTATTTATCGTGGCACTACCTTTATTAATATCAATTCCAACTGTCGAAAGTTTTAAATGTAGATCAAAGATGTTATTAGTACTTATCGTTTATGTATGTCAGCTTTAATATTGTTCTATCGATTCTAGAGATAATTATATTTTAGTGTTGTAGATGTTATTATTAAAATAAAAGGTTTAACAAACTCAAATACGGTATTTACTAATACAGTAGATAGGTCTCCTAAATTTTAAGGAACAACTTAGCTAAGATTTTCACTAACTCATAAGTGACACCTAACAATAGAAATAAGGGGTTAGTTTAAATGCTACGTCACCTTAAGAAACTTTTAGTTAAGAGATAGTGTAAGGGTTGTTGGTGAAAATATTAACGATCCCGTACTATTATAAAAAAATCCTACGCTATTATAATAAGACTATGACAATTAATTAGGCACTCGTTATTCACCAATCAGCATTATATTTTATGATCATCATAACAGCTACAAGACGCTTACTCCTGAACATACAAAAGAACCCACTTCTCGTGGCTACTTATGTCCTTTATCAGATCACTTATCCACCTTGACATCGACCAAGTGACTAAGTGACCAAGTGACCATCCATTATGTATCCATCATTGTGCTTACCCAAATTTTTCTCCCTATCCAGCACGTGAGCGGTTCAGAAACCTACATAAACAGCATAATTATAGGCCTCATCAGCCTTCTGCCATACTTCATCAGTGGAGTCATCGTGAACAAAGTTGGGAAGAAGGTTCTGCTGTTCGTTGGTGGTCTCATGTCCAGTGGATCTTTGCTTGGCTTGAGATGGTCCAATTCCAAGACCATGATGGTAGCGTTCTTCTCAACAAACATAGCAGTGACGCAGACGATGAAGAGTTTGACGCAAGTCGTGTTGATTGATGTGTTTCCTACTGCTATGAGGTACGAATATTATGGTGATATTAATGTAGAATCATATATTATTTTCTTTAAAGAAGTATGCAGAAGTAATAGCCTACTTATTTTTATTAGTATGTTGTATCAATATCTCATTACAATACAATGTCAGACAATTCTTTACAAATGTCTAAGTTAATTACGAATTTAAAAATGAATAAATGTAATAGTTATGCTATTGCCCTAATTGGAACCTAAATCCCTCATATAGTTGTACCAGTAGCCTTTCTTTGCACACTCACCATATTTGTTCAAAAATTCGCTCAAAAATGTAAAGTATTTCAGTGCAGTAAAAATATTCTGTATAAACAAATTTTCTTTCTTTCCACCAGGACGCTATCACTATCTTTAGTAATGCTGACTGCTCGTATGGGGACACTGGTTGGCAACGTCGCCTTCCCCATCCTCCTAGCCATGGGCTGCTCCATACCTTTCTACACAATGGCTGCGCTCATGGGATGTAAGTATAATCTTTATTTCTTATAATCTTTATTTATTTTTATAACATGATCATGACATCGATCACCCCTAGGTGATCGCTAGATACACCAGACTCAATTCCTAAATCTGTCATCACGTCTTTACCATCATCTCTTTCATTATCATTATCTTTGTCAATAGACGCTTCCTGGTTATCACACATAATACTATGCACTAGAATATCATCTCTAACACAATTTTGTTATAGTCTAAATTCTATACAGGTAATTTCAGTAGACCATTAACTGAACCAACAGCCAAAGCTTACGTTCCATATAAGTAAGCTTTGCGTTTAACATACAATTTTCTAATATTACCCCAAAATGTTTGCGCTCTTACTCTTCCATAATGCATTGACATTAAAACCACTACCTGTTCTTATGAAATTCAGTTTAATATGCAAAATATTTCCCAACTAGAAGCTGTGGGGAGCTTCCAGTTGCTATTTAACATTTTAGATGTAAATCACATTGTCCTGGACATTCTGTTTTAGTCGATAAACTGGGTTTTGTGGTGTTGTGTTACCTGTGTGAATAAATTGTAGATTGGGTAACTGAGTAACGTTTTTAATCATTGCTTCTTCTATGTAATGTTAGAATTAACAAATAAACAAGTCTGTATTGTAACTTTCGGGAGACATACTAAATAAATTATTATGTTTTCGGCTTACCCACGTAGTAATTCGACTAAGAACTCGACTAGTTTCAAGCCATGCTAGAGGCTCATATTCATGAGCAGCATTTCGCGACCCGCGACGCGGCGACTGTCGCGCTGCTACTGGCTACTCGAGTTCCTCGTCGAATTACTACGTGAGTAAGCCGAAAACATAATAATGTAATAAAAAAGTCCTTGTCATTACAACGACTTGTTTATTACATTATTATGTCATGTCACACGTCATTACGTGTTTATTTGATTTATTATTATTTTGGTGGGAAATTTTCTTGATAAATCTAGCTACTTAATAGTAACTTCTTGTTGAAGAGACGGATTCTGTTAACGACCTAGGTAATCACTAGTAATGTATGTAGCTAAAGGTTGCTGGATGGAGGTTGTTACCAACAGACCGATCTGGAAATTATTGCTTATGTTCAGGAGTGTACATCTTGTGGCTGATTTAATGGTTGCATTTGAGGATAAAGATTATTTTTATTTGTTTCAGTTGTCGTGATATTAACTGTATTCCTGCCAAAGAAGAAACAATAACGTACTTATTAGGATAATTTAGTAATAAGTTAAGATACTTAATAAATATACCTATTTATGTTGATTTGAATTTTTATTTACTAACCGTTTGCACACATTTTCTTATATATATATATACATACATAACCTTACGCCTGTTTCCCATGGGGATAAACAGTGACTATTTAACGTTGACGCACATATTTTTAAATTAAGGTGTAGAACATACAAAGTTAAAAGACGAATTTTTAAAAATGTGAACAAAATTTTCTACCTTTACATGACATCCTTAATTTTAAACTTCTAACCCTTCTCATTTATAAAGGCGATAGGTTTCATAAAGCTTCATAATTATAATAGGCATTCTCAATCGGCCGCTTTCTTTTAATCTTAAATAATTAAATCAGATGGAATGTTCTAGAGAACAATAGCTCTGTTGAGGACAGGCCATTCTCTCGATGTTTCTTGTATATAGCTGTAGGCTATAGATGAATCTAATGCTAAAGGTATTGTGGCAACCAGTGGCAACAGATTCAGGGATGACATTCAGTAACGATTGTTGAGTTAATAGTGGTTTCTCTATTAAAAGGAATATAGTATTTGGTTTTAATTTAAGTTTGACTTTACTTTACTAATAAACATTTATATGTACTTCTGTAATAGCTGTACAAGTTGACATGATGAGTGACCAAGTTTCTGGTGCTGGTTTGCTAGTTTGCTTCCCAACCTTATAGTTAACTAATTCGATTTTATTATTCGACTGACTGCACGGTTGGCGCTGTTCGATTTCCGCACGGATCAACTCTTTGTGTGATCCAGAAATTGTTTTTCCGGGTCTAGGTGTCATGTGTATTTGATCTTGTATGTTTTTAAACGCACCCACGACACAGGAGAAAATCCTAGTGTGGGGCTACGTTTAAAAAAAATGTTGGTATACTTTGTCTTGATAATATGTATATGAGACGATAAAATAAAGATCATCGAATGTAGTAAACCGTCACGGATAATGACGTACACGACGTGCCATTTTGCCGCGTATAAAAACGAAATAAACAAAGAAAATCATCTATCCATCGTCAGAACCTTTTCAAAAACTTAAACCTTCAGGGAATGAACAAGGTATTTGAGCAGTAGGAACATGCACGAATTCTCCCGGAAGATTTTCTATGGCTCCCATCCTCAAAGTCCTGTGTGGGCTTGTACATTCGATTCGGTCATGCGTGCAGTGAGAGTCCGACCAATCGGAGCTTGTTGAGATTTTTTGCGATGACGTGCGTAGAAAATGAAATAGACATTGTGTAGTGAACACGTGATGAGTTCCAGGGCTTTGTGTGGACTTTTATTTGCAAGTACCTATGTGTCACTATGTTATGAGTCCCATGTAATAGGGGGTGAGCCTATTGGCATATACCGAGCACATTTCCAGACTCCATGCTAGTACTCAGATTTTTTTTTAAAAATCCCAGTAATATTTTGCCCGACCCGGGAATCGAACCCGAGACCCCTTGCTCGGCGGTCGCACTTGCGACCACTCGGCCAACGAGGCAGTCAAAGATACATAGTTGTATTATTTTTAATTAGTCTCATGTAATAAAGGTCGTGCCTATTGCCAACAATTTCAGACCCTGTAGGTACTATATTATGATTTTTTTAAATACCGAAACTAATAATACTTTCTTATCGAAGTGCAAGCGAACCCAGAACCTATTACACGGGACTCATAACATAAATAGTGAAAAGTTAGTATTACATTGTACAGAGGAATTAAGTGCCTTAATGTGCACCTCTGCCTACCCGTTCGGGAATAAAAGGCGTGATGTTATCTTATGTGTTGATTGTCATCATTTGACGAACGAGCCAGTAAAATTCAAAAACAAAAACAGATCAATCCGAAACTATCAGATCACAGCTTATAGAACTGTTCGTAACAGTATACGAAGATCCAAAAGCTCCGTCAAAGGAGATTAGAGAAACTGTAACTATAAGTAACAGAGATCGCTTTATGTAAGACGATTATGATTAGTTGAGTGATCGAGTGGGCGACGATATACCTACGATGTACAAGGTGATGCCGAAGGGTATAAAGTGTATATCAAGGATATTTGGGTCATAATGCCTTATCGGTTGATGCGGTGGCTGGGCAACCGGCTGGGCCGGGCAACGTGTCGCGGGTTCGATTCCCGCTCGGAACAACACTTTGTGTGATCCACAAATTGTTGTTTCGGGTCTGGGTGTGATGTGTATGTGAACTTGTATGTTTGTAAATGCACCCACGATACAGGAGAAAAAAAAGAAAAAGAAAAAATCATAACAAAGTATGATTTTTTTAAACCCCTCCAGATGGAGTTAAGAGATTATCTAGATTGCTCTATATAAACTTGTTAGCATCAACAGCTTATACGTGGCTACTGCTGACTAAAGGCCTCTTCTCACAATGAGAAGGTTTGTGCATGAACCTCTGTCGATATATGAGACACAGTAGAAAACCCATTGTGTCTCGCGTAGATCAGCGTTCCGACACTACACAGGTTAATCACCACGTTTGCTCAATGTGGGATGGCGATTTCAAACTTATAATTAGAAATTAACATAACATAACTTCACGCCTTATATCTATGACCTATTTTACATTACTAGGACTGAGCCAGCTAATCAGTCAATTGGATTGTTTATTAGCGATTTCTGAATGAATTTAAGTAACATACAAAACCGAATTAAAGCTAAATTTCTAAACTGTGATTCTATACTATTGTGTTTTTTTAGGCTTAATAATAGCTATAGATGTTTCACAACACCCTGTATCGAGGTGGGTACTTTTATCATGCGGAAGTGGATGAGTGACGTCAGCTGTGTATAGGGCAAGATAGTATAAGGGTGTTAGATTGGACGTGGGCCGTAATCGATCAATAATTCACACATAACTGTGAGAGCCATGCTTCGGCACGAATGGGCCGGCTCGACTGGAGTGATACCACGGTGTTATAAAAAACATAACATAACATCACGCCTTTTATCTTCACAGGGGTAGGCAGAGGTGCACATTATGCCACTGTAATTATACAGTTACATGGGCGTTACATTGGTAACGCCCACTTTTAGTCCCTTATAACAGGGAGTGATCCTATCGCCATATACCAGGCACAATTCCAGGCTCCATCCTACTACTGAGAATTAAAAACCCCGTAATACTTTGCTGGACCCGGGAATCGAACACGAGACCCTTGCCCGGCAGTCGCACCGGTGACCACTCGGGGACGAGGCATATAACAGTTATAGAAAACTGGCATGAAATCTATTAACTCGTCGAGTACCGGTTTTATAGACACAATTAAAGAACAATAGGTCGCGGTCACCGGTGACCGCTTGGTGTTTGACAGATTAATGAGTTTATATGAAAGCCTACAATAAACTGGTAATTCGTCTAGCAGGTCCATGGTTGGACCTTATAGCAATTACTAGCTACTGCCAGCGGCTTCGCCCGTGTTTCTATAGCAAAACTGACCTGTCTGTTATACCAGACCATAAGCTACACCTGTATCAAATTTTATTTCTATTCCTTCAGCCGTTTTGACGCGAAGGAACCAACAAACAGACATACAAACTCTCGCATTAGGAATAATAATAATAGTATAATATATATGCCATTTTCACGTGTAATAATTACATTGTTTCGGCAGGTGCCATAGTCATCCATAGTTCCCAATTTACCTACTATAGTAACTATACTAAGTTCTATACTAGCCGGGGACTGTCCTTGGGTGCATTTCCATAGTGCATACAGGTCAGTTTGTGTGTCCATTACATTTAGATTAAAGTTGTCTAAAGGACCTCTGCGCAGTTGGCTTCGGGCCCTCGTACGCCGCCCAAATGACCGGGACCCTGTGGTCCCGTGAATGGTAAAGACATACATAATAACAATATAATATAAGTAGGATTTCATCATACAATTACCTAAATTTTATTTTAGTCGTACACGTAAGGCAGAGAAGCGTACGTACGTATAATATTTTTGACATAAATCACAGAAATGTAAACTTAAGACAAACAGTAGCTATTCAGGAAAAGTATAATTATAGTCTTATCATTTTGATTTACTCTCTCAAAACGACCAACGACCAAGACCTCTCAGGCTCTCTACATCATAAAGACGAGTCATACAACAAAAGGATCAAGATTAATTAGTTGTCACAAGGCCGTTTCTAAGATAAATTAATTTTGACGTCATATAACATTATTTTATGTTACAATGTTATTAAGGAGGCTGCCATTGACATGAGAAGTACGCGTAACAGTGCGTTAATAAAACATTTTTTGAAAATAAATAGTGAGGCTAAATTTAAAAAATGAGTGACTTGGACTTACCAGCCTTAGCTGAGAGAGAAAGAGGTAAGTGTCCATGACTTTTTAAGTTGAGTACCTGTATGACCTGTATGAGGATAAGATGTCGTTGTGGCCCGGAGGTTTAAGACGCCCGCTTCTCATCCATGAGGGTGCGGATTCGAAACCTACTAACGGCATGTACCAATGTGACTTTTTCCGAGTTATATGTACTTTCTAAGATTATTAAGACACGGTGAAGGAAAACATCGTGAGGAAACCTGGGCTTATAATTTTTAATTATAAGTTTGTAATCGCCAACCCGCATTAAGCAAGCGTGGTGATTAATGCTCAAACCTTCTCCGTGTGAGAAGAGGCTTTGCTCAGCAGTGGGCATTTATAGGCTGCTGTTGATGATCTGTATGATCTATGGTAGTAGGCAACTAGGATTTAAATCGCACTTCTGTCCTTTGTTTTTTCAAAATGACTTCAGTTTCTGACATAGTTTGAACAGGATTGTTTTAAGCCATGCATTGTTTAGCCATACACACATATTCACCAATCATTATGCACTTCTTTTGTGTAAATGCTACTGCTGTAAAATGTTTGTTTTCTTTGTTGATTAAAAAACCAATTTTGATAAAGAGGTAGAATAGAGCAATATGGAATAGAGGTAGAATAGACACAACGAATTAGAGAAATGTCGAAGTAATAGGTTCAAACTCAAAACTCAAACTCAAAAGCATTTATTTCAATTAAACCTTAATTTGGTACTTTTGAAACGTCAACAAATATGAAATAAATAATAGTCTGTCAGTCTGTCCGTCAGTGAAGCTAGGCGCTCGTTCCAAAATGTCGATTCGAGTGGAGAAGAACGAGCAAGAAACTCCAGGTTCTCGTTCAACTACAACACAGGTCATTGTTAAGCTATTATATTTTATGTAGGAACCTGCTAAGATACCACTAGAAATAACATCACAAGAAATGTTTTATTTGTGAAAAGCATGATTACTCCACTTCAACACAACGACGTCTAATATGAAATACATCTAGAAAAAACGCTGTGAATTACAAAAGCCAAAGTCTATCTATTTTCTCGTGACCTCAATACACAAATATAAAAGTGTCTAAATATAAAAGTTGGAGGTATCGGAAACCACTGGGGGTCTTATTTTAGTCACAGCTGAAAGCACACGTTCTAAGAACGATTATTTTTTGTGTAGGTATCATTTATTTACCAAAATATGTCTAAAGGCTTTCGATGGAATTCAGTTTTGTATTCTATATTAAAACTAGCGGACCCAACAGACGTTGTCCTGCATATCCACTTGAATGTAGAGGTATAAACAAAAATTCATTCAAATTAGTTCAGCTGTTTAGCTTTGCTGTTGCAGCAGCTAGTTTAGCTGATAAATAACCTAAACATCGACTGCAGCGCCATCTATAATGCCGGGCTGATTTGTGAATCTAAACCATTCCCAGATCCCCTTGAACACACACAAAAAATTTCATCTAAATCGGTCCAGTCGTTTGAGAGAAGTTCAGTGACACTGTGTTCACTCACAGTGTTCACTCACAGAATAATTAATAAAAAAATAAATAAAAATAAATAAATTATATATATTATAAAGATAATGAGACTCATAGTCGATAGAAAGTTAGATTTCTAATCTTGTTTTGTTCGTTTCGTAGGATTATGTTCGATTATTGAGGAATAGTTTTGGTTCGATGTTTTCTTTTGTATGATCGCAATTTATACCATTTTATAGTTGCAATCTATCGATTTCTTGGTCAGACATAGTATTAAGTATTACTACGGTTAAGATTTTTCATAAAACAGGATTTGAACAGAAAATAAAAATTATAACACCAAATAATATCAGGCGAAACAAAATAATTTTTTTTGGCGGTTTAAATGTAATTCTACCATCGAGCCCTTTCGTTTAATATCCATAATAGAGGTAGTTGTGGAAAAAATAGATTATATTGTTGAACGGTCATCAAGAATAAGATGTACAATAAAATCTGATCGAACTGTCGTCAGAAAGGAGGTGAAATTCCAATGATTAATTTTGACCCTAACAAATAAATAATCAAACGAGTCAAGCTAAATTAAACCGTTTGAAAATGACTTATAAAACGTTTTATAAATAAAAACTGCTTACATCTTTCCAAAACTAAATTATGTAGAATTAAATAACGCAATATATTTCCCGTTTTCGGGCCACCACGACACTAAGATTATTTAGACACCACTGACAAACGGTGAAGGAATAACATCGTGAGGAAACCTGGACTTATAATTTCTAATTATAAGTTTGAAATCGCCAACCCGCATTGAGCAAGCGTGGTGATTAATGCTCAAAACCTTCTCCGTGTGAGAAGAGGCTTTGCTCAGCAGTAGGCATTTATAGGCTGCTGCTGATGATGACTTCCTGTTTATTATACCCTATTTACAGAATACAGGTAAACAACATTGCGCAATTATTATGTTCCTCAATAAAAAAAAATGTGTCATATAAATATTGCGCAATGCGTTATCTATTATGTTTAGACGGAAACGAGAAACAAATGTATCTTGTCGTAACTGGTCTAGACTTAAATAAATTGCTTTGACTAGCATTCAGTGCGTACCAAGGGAAAAATACTAAGGCATGTGAAATTGTTGTTTCTAGTCAGAATGTAATGTGTACCTACATTAAATTATATATTTGTAAACGCACTCATGACATAGGAGAAAATCCTAATGTGTGTATGTATAGCAATAGGCTCACCTTCTATTACATGGGACTTATAACATAAATAGTAAAAAGTGGATGTTACATTGTATAGTGGCATTAAGTGTCGTAATATGCACGTCTGGCTACCAATTCATCGCATCATAGTATACTACATTATTGCATTGTGGAAATCGTAGGTACCAAAAGTTGAACAAATAGAAAGTTAAAAAGTTAAAAAATTTCATGAAAACATTTGGGACATAAAAAAGAAAGAAACATAAAGAAATGAAAACTTGTCAAAGTCAAAATCGAAGTCAAACTCAGAAACAAAAACTTATGTATTCAGCTAGTCCCGAGTTTGACTTTGACAAATTTTCATTTCTATAGGTTTCTTTTTACATTTTACACACAGCTCATAATAATTAATCATACGTACATATTATTTGCAAAGTGTGAAGTCTCATAAAACAAACGTCTTGTTATTTGACTGCAGCATTAAATGACTGATAACACAGATAAAATAAAATATAGGAACTGTCGTACTATTTAAAGCGATGATAGTAGAATTCTGTATACAAATATTTGTTTTAAACATGAATGAAAAGTAAAATAAATGTATGATTTGAATAAATTAATTAAATAGTGTACCTACTGTTTTTGTTTGGAGTAGCCAGATACATATGTGGTGCTCATGATGTTCAGTGAGACATACTATATTAATTATTATATTTTTCGGCTCACCCACGTAATTATTTGACGAGGAACTCGACTAGTTTCAAGCCATGCTACAAGCCCGCGACGCGGCATCCATAGCAGCAGTGTGACAATCGCCGCCTCGCGGGTCGCGGAATGTTGCTCATGAGAATGAGATGAGATAGGCCTCTATGACAAGCCATAGAGGCCTATGGCTTGAAACTAGTCGAGTTCCTCGTCGAATAATTACGTGGGTAAACTGAAAAACATATTCATTATTTTTTCATTATGTAAAACTCCTGTAGGTAGTACTGACAACTCACATCCAAAACTAAATAGATACGAAAGAAATAGACACGTAAAACCCAGAAATAAAAGGAAGAAACAAGATTACCATAGTCATTACCGCAAACTATTATTGTATATTCTTATTTAAAAATAATTCGCAATTACGAATTTGCAATCTATTTGTACGTTCATGGCAGACAGATCGAAAAATCTTTCCACATTCGTATAATTTGGGGCCTTTAGAATTCTACGATAATATGTACAATCTGAAATTCTCCGTAAATGAGTACCTACCAAGGTGATTTGAAGAATTATCTTAACTATTGATTGATTTCTTTAGGAGCAAAGAAAATAATTATAGTACTTACTAACCTAAAACAACTTAAGATCGGAGCCAGACAGAGAGACCCTTACAAAATGACCTAAGAGCTTCGATCCTACTTACATTATTTTTCTTTGTTACCGCCACAAATTCTAACGCAAACCAATTTTTACTTGTCCAACTTGATTGCTCTCGGAATCGGCTCATTTTTTATTCACACACAAATATTTTATTAGATTACACAATTCATTTGATTTTTTGGCAGACGAAAGTGACTCATGCGGGGCGTGACGTGATTTTAATGCTTTTTCACAAAAATAAAATAAAGTGCCACCCGCATCCATTTTATTTGTGTCAATCAAAGATGTTGATTACCTCAATCATCAAATCGTAAAATGCGTTTACTTGGTAATTGGTTTCAATTTGATTGTCAGGTTGTGTAGGTAATGGAATATTTTTCGATTTTATGTGTACCTACTCATAAGTAGCACAATAACTTTGCTCTGATGCTGCATAAACTCAGCCAAAAGCGAATGTTACGATTGTTATTTTCACATCTCTCTACGCTTTAGGTTAAGCCAGTCTAAGTGTGTATTTGAAAAAAAGGTAAAATAATAAGTAGCCCCATACGAGATATGCTGTCGCGGAGAACCTAACAGGTTACCGGGGCTCCGGCTCAAAGTGCAAGAGAAGGAACGGGGTGGTTTTTAGTCAGTAAGAGTCTGACGCTACCTCCCGCCTGCGTGAGCAGTCCTCCCTTAAAATAAATAAAAAAATACGAGATATGTTGCTTCTTAACTGACTTGAGACTATGGCATACATATATGTACGAAAATAGGTACTATGTACAAAGTACAGTCACTGATGTCATTAACACACACAAAAATAGACCTTAAGAAAAAATATTTAGATCACAGAAATAGAATAGATGTTCTGTAGCACAGAGTATAAAGTTACGGCTAGGCCTTCAAGGTCGAATTTCGCTTGGCTCATAATTCTTAAAACGTTGACACTCCTCCGTGCCTCAGAGAGCACTTAAAGCCGTTGGTGTCGGTTGTCTTTGCCCATATACAGAAGCCAGCGTCTGTTTGTATCTAAACAAGAATTTTGTAGCATCCCTTGTGATTTGCTGAAGGTATATGGAACAGATGTGTGCCTACTAAAGTCTTTTATCAGTTAGTAAAGACAGACCTATCTAAAGAGTATAATATTCGTGGTAGGACATAATTGTTACACGAAAATGGTGTCGACAGTTTCTACATTTTCGGAAATGATAACTGCATTCGTCTGCACGTCATGGTGCATCTGCAGCTGTAGCCAAATGCCATTTAGCGCTTGTCTACATGTAGAATAGAAAACCAAATTATATGGAATTGATGTAAATTTTGACACTTGTAAGTGTCATCCCCATACATTAAGTTTTCTACTCACTCAGTAGACAAGCGCTAAAGTGGTGTTTGGCTAAAGGCACTGGTGGAGGTAAGTGGCGTACTTAGACTGACCAATGTCAAATTAAGTATAAAAGTACTAACGCCAAAAATTTTAAAAACTGAAATTTCATTAAAATTTGAACCCTCAGTCTTAAAAGACACAGTGTCTTTTGAGACTGAGACTTTGTGAAGTGATACAAATAGAAAAAGCATAGAACATTTTGTGGCCATTTTTAAACCAACAAACCTTTAGATACTACATTTAAATAAAAAATATTAAAACAAAACGTTGTGGCTTATCTATTCCTTTGCACGTGGCTGAACATTCAACCCATTGAACAGTGAGGTGACTTTAATTTGGTCACAAGTACAATAAACTATGAATTTAGTCACTAAACTAACTATAACTACAGACAAAACTCATGTAGATTTCAAATTCTGCGTTAGAGTTATTGTATTATAATAATCCATTCATGTAATTGAACCGGCAACGCACTTATGACTCTGGTGTTTGGGGTGTCCATGGGCAGCGCTGATCGCTTACCATCAGGTGATCCTGCTGCTCTGTTTGCTTCCTATTCCATAAAAAATAACCAATGGCTATGACTTATTTTATTTTCAGCCATGTCCCACTGAAGGGCAAAGGTCTATGACTTATGTGGTGATGAATACTAATATTAATTTAAATCTACTGGCCAATGTTCTCAAGCTGAGTTTTAATTGAACTTAATTACAGAAAGAAGTATCATTTAATTTTTCGACAATAAACTTTACACCAAAAATATCATCATTACAAAATAATCTCAAATCGAGAATCTTTCACGGGCACAAAAGCGGGCCACTCAGTAATTTGATCCATAGCATAACTTCGATCACAGTTTGGTTTTTTATCATTCCTTTTATTTTTCTTTACATAAGCCTTCTTATAGAGGTTGCGCCAATCAGCTTCTTTATTATTTCTCATCCTAGGAAAATCTCTTCTAAAAAGACGAGACCAGACGGTTTCATCCTTCACAACCTGACTCAACTTTTTGCAAGATTTTGCTACATTCAGAATATCGTTGAGAGATAAACTTAACAGAATTTGATACAACGCATCATTAGGTAGACCTTGTAAACTACAACTAGGCAAGCTGTGGAAATTCAGGACACTAGCCTTCATTGGAATCACAATTTTCTCTCTCAAAGAAGCTACCAAGTCAGGTAATTGGCGAAAACTGGACGGAATACCCAAGGATGATGTCTCCATATACTCATCAATGGGCACACACAACGAATGCGTCTCCTTAGTAGCGTCAATAAAGGCATTAACCAACATTGTATCATTTAAAGGACACACTATTACATTCACTGGACATCCCTCAAAACGATTCAAAACAACAAATATTTGATGAACTTTTCCACAATCACTTTTTCTAGATAATATGTAATCTAAAACGTCAATTTCTCTGTTTCCCTTGAGCACAAAATCATTTTCTTTGATCACAATAAGTAGGACTGCGAAGAACAAGTCTCGTTTCAAAGTTTCGGGCTTGATTAACGCTTCTATCAATGCGTTCAGTGTTTTGTGGAACTGGGGCGAGATCGCCTTATTCATGTTCGAAGTAAGACAACACAGCCAGTCCATTGTCTGCTGCTTCCAAGATTTTCCAATGTTTTATTTTATTGCCTATTAAAAAATTTCCTCAAAACTTTTTTGTGTTACTTGCTAATCTGGACGTCATCTTGACATTTGAGATTTATGTTTTTTATCAGCTCGATGAGAGTTTTTTTTTAAGTATTATGAGGTGATTTATGAATCGAATTAAAACTTTTTTCGTCGTGGATTTTGAAAAATGTTTGGTTACTTGTGGTCTGTTATTCGTTTTGCTACCTGGGTTTTTACATTACTTCACGATTACTAGGAAAGTCAGTCCACTGTGTATGTGACGGTTAAAATAATACGCATGTATTTTGTGATGTTTCAAATTGTTACAGTAATGTTCCGTCTTCTGAACTCGCAACCAGAATATGACACAAAATGAAAGAAAGAATCCATTAAAAATAAATTTTAATCATAAAATACATAAGTAGAGTCCCCTCGCAAAAGCTAATCCCTCTTTCTTAATTAAACTTAAACACAGAAATCCGACACAGAATTTTAATGGGAATTCCTTTGTTGAGGCTAAAGTTCGATTTTCAAATATTTACTATTTAAGTTGGTCGGGACAATAACAGTAGTACAATGAAGGAAGATTTCATCCTACATTTACTATAACAAGAAAAATATTAGTATCAGTTATTTCTTTCGTTTCTTGTTTGCTTCTTATCTTTAGTTGTTCTCAGAAATACAATCTTTCATAATGTTTTCTTATATTGACACAGAATTACTCGTTGATATAGTTTCATGAAACCTTTTGACGTTTTGTATGGATATTGCTTGATCTTGGTTATCGGTTCGACATATTGGTATCCCTAACTAAACATAAACTAAATCATTGGGCTTCTAATATCTACTTTATTATATAATATGCTGCTTTAGTAAATATTGCTGTACTAGCTTCTGCTCGCGAGTTCGCTGGTGTGCCCGGGGCATAATAACAAGTAGCCCATGTGGCATTCCAGACCATAATCTACCCTTGTTCCAAATTTCATTTAGATTTCTTTAGTCGTTTTGAAGTGAAGAAGTAAAAAATAACGGTCCGCATTTATATAATACTAGCGACCTGCCCCAACTTCGCACAGGTGCAATATGCATATATTATACATATAAACCTTCCTTAAGAATCATTCTATCTATTAAAAAAAACCGCATCAAAATCCGTTGCGTAGTTTCAAAGATCTAAGCATACATAGGGACAGACAGACGGTGGATAGCGATTTTGTTTTATACTATGTAGGATTAGCACGATGGGATAAAGTCAAGGATACACTACACACACAAATCTCCTGCGGAACGTGTAACCAGTGACGTCGGATGAAGTAGCGCGACGTTGCCGGACTTTGGTCGACATGTCTGACAACTTCAACGTTACTGTGGACGTAAGTTGCACATTGTTACCGTATAATATGTCGGGCGGCATCGGCCAGCTTCGCTCAACAAGTCGCCGATACGTGTATGTACGTGTATGCTTGGCTTAAAACTTTCGTTCGATGTAGAAAACTATGGTGATCGCATTAGCTCTCCTCGGCGTCTTTTAATCGTAGCGTGACATTTTGTAACGTATTCATTCCTCGATAAGTGGCTATCTAATACAGAAAGAAGTTTTCAAATCGTACTAGTAATTTCGGAGATTAGCGCGTTCAAACAAACAAACAAAAAAACAAACTCTTCAGCTTTATAATATGTATTAGTATAAATGGAAAGGTTGAAGATGGCAACAAAAAAATCATAATAATTATACTGATTTAATAAGAATAAAACACCCATGTATTGTAATAAAAGTTCCCTAAAATTTGTGTTATTAATTAATCATGACAGATCAATGAATCAGTTTTTGAGTCAGATGGGCCTAAATCTAGATTAACCTTTAACAATAGATGGACTAAAACCAATATTGTAGGTAATAGATCTATCGGTACTACATAAACTAGGTTATTGTCGAAGATGGATGGTGATTACAGAAAGATCTTCGATTTAATGGCTCAGCCTATCCAATTTGGGTTACGACTTTTTGGTCTCTTTAGTTTAGGGTTGTCCACATTAGTATAATGACCTTTTTTAATATCGTACATGATAGGTATTTTAAAAATCTTTGTAACAAATACATTTTGTTGTGTGAATTAAAAGTATATTATATACATAATTTTTTAAGAATGATTACAATTTGCCTCGTTGCCCGAGTGGTCGCAAGTGCGACTGCCGGGCAAGAGGTATCGGGTTCAATTCCTGGGTCGGGCAAAGTATTACTGGGTTTTAAAAAAATCTCAGTAGTAGCACGGAGTCTGTAATTGTGCCCGGTATCAATAAACTCACCCCCTATTAAATGGGACTCATAACATAAATAGTGAAAAGTGGGTGTTACATTGTACAGTGGCATAATGTGCACTTCTGCGTACCCCATCGGGGATAAAAGGCGTGACGTTATGTTATGTATAAATACAACTTTTGAGTTGAAAGAAGGAACTAAATATTAAAGTAATTGGACATGTTATAACATGTCCTAATTGATTGACTTATCATCACGCGTAAAATAGAAGTAATTTGGATTTTAAGCAGAAACAAAAATCAATGACTCATAAACGTGGTTACAAACCAAACATTGTTTTTTGCTTTCAACTAAACATAGGTTCAAATTACAACAATATTACTGAAATTATGAAATAGTTCAAGGACTGTGTAATTACACACAATTACAGGCCTGATGTAATTTTATAACTTGTAATTATGGTCATAATTTGACCTTTACATTAGTTTTTTTGGATTGACTAGTTTTTTCCAATGGTTTTACTTCTACGCTATGATAGGAGTAATACCATTGTACTACTGATACTACTTATAATAAGAGAAGGTTTGACTTAAAAATCTATTTCTTTGTAGTTTCACTTACATAACATTACATAACATCACGCCTTTTATCCCCGAAGGGGTAGGCAGAGGTGCACATTATGCCATTGTACAATGTAACACCCACTTTTCACTATGTATGTTATAAGTCCCATGTAATAGGGGGTGAGCTTATTGCCATATACCGGGCACAATTCCAGACTCCGTGCTACTACTGAGATTTTTTGAAAAACCCAGTAATACTTTGCCCGACCCGGGAATCGAACCCGAGACCCCTTGCCCGGCAGTCACACTTGCGACCACTCGGCCAACGAGGCAGTCTGTCTGTAGTTTCACTTGTATAACCTTTACAACGAACAAACTAACACTTAGTCACCTTGTTATATATACGCGTATATCTGACACAATACTGAAATATGTTTCATTTCCAGCCAAAGCTCGAGATGAATGGAAAGCTCCGATGAAAGAAATTGATGCAGCCTTAGTAGCATGTACTTTTGGAAGGTTCCATATAAAGCTGCTATCTACAGCCTTCGTCGGTTTTATGGCTGGGATTCTGGCTAGTTCTACGACAGCCTATTTACTGCCTAGCGCTGAATGTGACCTGAAAATGGATTTACTGCAAAAAGGATTGCTGAATGCCATGCCGTATGTGGGTAAGTTTGACTGAATTCTTTTTGTTTTTTAAAAAACCAACTTTAAATAGATGGTTTTGTTAATTCATTTATTCTATAGCTATATTAAATAGTGTTGAACTGCAAGCCCTACACTACAAGTTAATAATAATTTAAAGTATAAACTCTTGAAATCAATCACTATAATTAGTCGCCTACTTGAGTAGACAATAAACGTTCCATTTCATATTAGGTCTCAAATACGCCTCGCCAATCAACACGTTGTTGCGTTAAAAAAGGATAAATTAACAAGAAATATGAATAATTTCACGCGAACGAAGTCGGTAACAGCTAGGTAAGGGTAACATAATATTGTTATAATTCAAAAATCAAGACCTCAAGACCCTAAAACTCATAATCAACAGTCAAACAAACTAAACATTCATAAAAAGTTGACCAAACCCATTATTTTTCCTACAAAATATGAAAAAGAAAGTCTTGAAAGTCAAAGACAGGGTTATATTAGAAATTATTTCTTATAATGCTGAACACATCACTTATGTCAAGGAACAGGTCAAATTTATAGCACCAAGAGTTATGCGGGCTAATGGAAAAGTAACACCTGGACGTAAATTTATTGCTGAAGGAACATGCTCCGAGGTCGAACGGACAAGAAATGGCAGCGAACCGAAGCTAACTATTGCGATCGATTCGAATGCATGATATATGAAGGTTGAAGTATCGAGTGGAGTAGTACTTGCACTAGTATAGACGGTTTTAAAAGAAACTCGATTGAAAAAATGGCTTTTTGGTGTTGGGGGTCTAAAGTGTGCGATAGGTATATAGATTTTTTATTAACGGGGGAAAATCATCGAATGTCTGCTCCCGCCTGGGTGAGGCGGGAGGGAGTGTCAGACTCTTACTGACTAAAAACCACCCCGTTCCTTCTCCTGCACGTCGAGCCGGAGCCCCGGTTATCCGTTAGGTTCTCCGCGACTAGGTATATATAGATAGGATGCAATTTAATACGTGGTGGTACATGAAAGAGTTATTTAAAATCGAGCTATCGTGAGCTTTTGATTTCTAGGTCAGCAAAAACATTATGGATTTTTTATTATTAAACTCTAAGCATCCATTTAGTGTTACATAATATGCTCATAATATACTACTATTCTATAAAAACGGGTTTGCTTGAAGCTAAACTGCTGGGTCTATGCTTCTTTTCATAGTCCGAAATTTGAGATATGACAAGAAAAGTTAACTTTAATGTGTTACTTCTGGCTACCCCTAACCATAAAGCCATGATTATTTATCTCGTATGCTGTTTCATTTGACCTTAATCTGGATTATTGCCTAGGTCGATTGTCTACACTTTATAGGCAATAAGACGACCAATAAAATTAACTTTTCTATGAATACCAAATGAATTTGTTCACAGGAATGTTGATATCATCTGTGGTGGCCGGTTTCCTAACTGATGCTTTTGGTAGAAAGATATTTCTGGGAGTCGGATTCATTGGACTTTTTATATTTCAACTAATTGGCGGTTCCAGCCAGACATTTGAAGTTCTCGCTACAGCGAAGTTTTTTGAGGGATTACTGTGAGTGAAAATTTGTTTTAATTTGTTCCTTTTTTTTTGTTTTAGTGGTGTGCTAATGTGCTGTGGTTATTTTGTAAACATGTTAATTTTTATTTAGACAAGGAATTACGTAAAAGTAACTACATCGTTTAATGGTAAAACATTATATTGGGAAATATTTTGTTATTATTAATACGTTAGTTCCGTTTATTTATTATATACAAATCAATCATAGAACAAGTCTTAAAATAACATACTAACCTATTACTTAAGCCTATAATGAGGCTCATTGCAAAAAGAGGATGATTACTGGTTTATCTATTTTCATTTTCAAAACAGACTTCACATTATGGACACTTTTTTTGTTTTGATCAAAGCCATCAAATGAACATTTTAATTGCATTTTACTTTGAGAACACACAAACTAATTTAATTTAGACAAAAACGTTATATTTTAGGTCTAAAAGCTTTTCTTTTGTGCTAATAAAATTAATGTCTAGTCTAAATTATTCTTAGTCATGTCTCGAACTTTTGTACGATATTTTTTCTTTACTTTTTTCCTGTGAAGTCAGACTTGGAATTCTAAGCATTGTTTTAATACAAAAGAATACAGTTTTAAGCTTGCCGTAATTATTCCGTCACAATAGAATTTTCTGGATTTTGTAGCGCAGTTTGTAATTAAAATTGATGGTAAAACAAAAATCTTGTATAAGAATTTGTTAGTTTAAAACTACTATAGTTTGTATAAAAATATTTGAAGATTTAAAATAAATTAATTTTGTACAAAACCGAACTCAAAATCGGGCCCTTTGTTTAAAGGTTCTGTTAGTACAAAACTATTAGTGGTCTGTGAAAACTCGAAATTTATTTAAAGATCTAGTGGGTATAAATGAAAGTCTATCAAAACCGAACCCAAAACTGGACACAAATCCCAATAATCATCACCATCATAATACCACGCCATTTATCCCCGAAAGGGTAGGCAGAGGTGCACATTACGGCCACTTAATACCACTGTACAATCAAATGTAACACCCACTTTTCACTATTTTTGTTATGAGTCCCATGTAATAGGCAGTGAGCCTGCTGCCCATATACCGGGCACAATTCTAGACTGCATGCTACTACTGGAATTAAAAAAATACTAGTAATACATTGCCCTACGCAGGATCTAAACCCGAGACCGTCACACTTGCGGCAGAGGTCGCAAGTGTGACGGTCGCAAGCGAGGCAGTCTAAACTATGATTATTTTTTCATAAAATCTGAATTCTTAATTATATAACTTTTAACGTACTTACCTACTTGTGTACAAAGTGCTACCTGCTTGACAAGCGCAACATAAACCGTTCCCATAAGAAGCTCAGTTCTAAAACTACTCTCATGCCATAAATGTACAATATATAGCAGAATTCACTCGATATCAGCCCCAAGAATCGATCGATTTCGTAACAAATCGAGAGTATTCGTGCCTCGATGAACACGTAAAGCCGTCGGTCCCGGTTGTCATATGAACACAAGACTGCTACTATTATAGTCCGTGTGTGGTTTTGAAGGCACGACTCAATATAGTTTTAGATTTTTGAAATTGATTTTTAGTGGAAGTAGGAAATAGGACTTTATATGTTATAACTTTACGTGACGTCACAATTTTAATTCTCCTGCCCGGGTGAGGTGGGAGGGAGTGTCGGACTCTTACTGACTAAAAACCACCCCGTTCCTGCCCTTCGAGCCGGAGCCCCGGCAACCCGTTAGGCCTTCTGTAAACCTAGATAATGATTATTTCTTTACCTTTCAGATATGCAACAGCATTCAGTGCCTGTGTCTCTCTTACTGCGGAGTTCTCTTACTCCAGTATAAGAGATCGTATGCTGTTATGCCAGTCTTCTTTCATAGCTGTATCTCATGTTATCATAGCTGCTATGTCTTGGGGCATATTGACTAATGATTGGAAGTACTCCTTCTTTGGTGGCAAATTCGGTGAGTAAAATAATATTGAACGAAGAATTTTCAATATTAATATTAAATTGAGAAAATTATTGATTATAGGTACTATATACTATTTTCGATGTTGAGAATAGAATAGATGATTAATTTTATTTCAATATCTGTCTGGTAGGTTATTTTAAAATATTAGATACGTAATATTTCTAAAAATGCCAATATAACAAGCTTTTAATATTGTATCTGAGCTGGGAATCAAACTAAAACCTCTTAATTAACAGGACCACCGGCTTGCACTCGATCAAATGACTTAGTCTTAATTACTTGCCTACATAAATTATAAACGAGTAGTGTTAATTTACTTAGTTTCGTTAATTTTATAGTTACTCGTTCCAAAGTTATAAATAACAATATTTATAACCCAAAACAAACCTTTTAACGAAACAATTCAATAAAAAACCATCCTATTGTTGAAAAGAAAACACTTGAGATAAAAGCGAACGTCCTTTCATCTGACATTAATCCTATATAGGTCTATTTTTCAACGCCTAACACGGGCCTAAGCCTAAAAGTACCGACGTAACACACTTCAGGTTAAGTCAATAAGCATGTTTGCTTAGAATCTCCACAATAAATCCCCACAACAAAGGGCTGAACTTAAAAAAGGGATTTCCGTCAACCTTTTAGAATTTCCCCAGTAATTGTGCTGGCTCACTTGACTTTTGGAGCGGCAGACATTTTGTTTTACGACCTTCGTGGTTAGCGGCGCTACTGATTGTGATATTCGATTTGTTAGTGACAAAGGAGGTTTTGTTTTTGTGTGTTTTAAATGCTGTTTCTTTGTGTGTTAAAGAACACAAAGGTTTTAATTGCAGCCAAAAATAGTTGAAGATAACGCTGGTCACCACTGACAAAGATGGCGTTTAACGTGTCAATATTGTTAAGGCAAAGTGCGATTGGATTTTTACTTTGATTTTTCTTTAGTTTCAAGGCATTTGAAACTATATGCTGCGTAATTTACTAATTTAGATAATGTGTAAAAGACACAATTAATCCATTATTAAATCGGGCCAAGTCATGACTTTGACAGTGGCGTTATTTGTTAAAATTTTCGACCACTGAATTAGAGCTCGTACACGACCTAGCTCTCAATTTTAAATACGTTTAGTACGGTTGATGATCCTCAAAGGAATGGTCATTCTGGGAGACGCCTTGTTGCACGAAATCGCATCGCAGCAATTCGCATCGTAACTTACTGTGTGGCGAATTCGCATCGCATCGCAGTTTACTGTACGAGCCCTAATGCTGTTCCTTCAGTCATCCGTAGATAATTTATTATATATTTTTCAAAATTCACGTACTATAATGACTATTTCGTTATTTCACAGTACTAAACACATGGAACTTCTATCTATACTTGATGTCTCTATGGGCATTAGTAGCGTTTATAATGTACGTGTTCTGGCTACCCGAAAGCCCCAAGTATTTGGTGACGCAGAAGAAATATGATCAAGCGAGGGAAATACTCATTAGTATCTACAAAGAAAATACTGGAAAACCTGCTGACACTTATCCGGTAAGAGGATTGAAATATTATTAGCTTGCGTCTATAAATACAGGGTGGAATTTTGTACTGCCACCTGAAGGGAATGTACTCATAATACTTTAGATAGAAAATTTTACTTACATACAAAAACATTCCATTATGAAAAGAAAGAAAACGGTATTCAAAGATTTTTTTAAAAATTTGCTTGCCTCACACGGTAATCATACCGACTAAAATCTGTACTTAAAGTGTAAAGTAAGTGTGTAAAGTTACACCCTGTACTTTTATTGGTCAATCGTCAGGGTCAATTATGAGTTTTTGTGGGGATATGTAAAAATCAAATTTGCCTTAAATCTTATGAGAATGTAAACGGGTTGAGTGAGAGAGAGTTGAAAATTCTACCCTGTATAATGTGGCCTTCAATTAATAATGTTATAAGTCCATGTCAGTGAGTGACCCTGTTGTGTAGGAGTTCTATATTCACCAGTCATGGTGGTCTTGTGGTTTTAACTAAAAAGAGTTTTCCCCAAAACATTCGAAAATGATAATTGTGTTTGCAAATCTATCGATGAGGGGAGCCAATTTTTTCATATTCCTTTTCGTAAAAGTAAAAGCATTCGAAAATATTTTGGACTGGAAAACAGGACATGAGATTTATAATGTTCTTATATACTATTTAACAAGTAAATTCACTGGCCTAGTTAATTAGATGATTATAATAAATTACCATTTACTATAACGAAGCTTGTCAAAGCTATGCCAATAGCATGCATAGCTCATTACTGATAGTCTACTTGATTAGCCAGCTAATTAGACAATCATGTTAATATTAAGATTGATTTTAGCATAATTGACTGGTTTATCGGTCGAGTGGCCGCAAGTGTGATGCAGAATGGCGTCTTGGGTTTAATTCTAGGGGCGAGAAAAATATTGTGTGGTGTTTTAGTTTTTTTTAATTAGTTAGCTGTAAAAATACACAATCTGGAATTGTATTAGGTGTATGGTAATGTCGCCAAGTTTCATGGGATTCATAACTAAACTGGTGAAAGTACCATTGCTATCTCTTTTTTATTGAGGGGGGAAATTCTCACACGAAGAAGGTTTCAGCATTAATCACCACGTTTACTTAATGCGGGTTTTCGATTACAAACTCATAATTAGAAATTATAAGCCTAGGTTTTCTTACGATGTTTTCCTTCACTATTTGTCAGTGGTGTCCGATAATCTTGGAGAGTATGTACATATAACTCGGAAATAGTCACATTGGTACTTGCCGTTGGTAGGTTTCCAACCCGCACCCTCATGAATAAGAAGCGGATGTCTTAAAGCTCCAGGCCACCATGACATACTAAACTATTGTCATTAATTTCAAACTACCTATGTGTTGATAATGAGAAATTATTGAATCAAACCGAATAAGCTCCCAACAGCACATTGGCATTGGCAGTCGTACTCAGCGAATAAGACACTCCATTAAATCATATCTCGAATTAAAAACTATTTATATTTCATTTAAAAGGCAAAGTCGTAGTCAAAACTAGTTTTTGAATAATTTGTATCTAAGAGTTGTTAAAGCAGTTTGAATTTCAAAGAAATTGTACTTAATATTGAGATTTTTAGTTCTTTAAAACATAATTCTAGTTTTCAAAGAATAGGGTTGTAAGTTTCTAAAGACTTTTGCAAACTGAATTAATTATTTGGTTTTTGTCGAAGTTTTCTTTATTTATAAGTAATGTATATTATGCAAAAGTTATTTTAAGTTTCATAATTATTATTATTATGCCTGCCTGCCGAGGTAGCCAGGTCGAGGTCTTGGGTTCGATTCCCGGGTCAGGCAAAGTAATACTGTTTTTTTTTTTAATTCTCAGTAGTACCACGGATTCTGAAATTGTAACCGGTATATGACAATAGGCTCACCCTCTATCTCACACTATATATAGACTCATAACATAAATAGTGAAATGTAGGTGTTATATTGTAGAGGTAGTTACAGTGGCATTAAGAACCGTAATTTGAACCTCTGAATACCCCTTCGCGGATAAAAGGCGTAATGTTATGTTATGTAATAATTGTTATTAGTCACTTATTTTTTGAATAGTTATAACTGTTTTGTTTGTATAAAATTCGCAAGTGCATTGAGCAAAATGAGAGTAGTTGACTATAGCTGTATTTAATTATTATTTGATATTATACACTGCTCTGGACCTAAATTATAATAAATTAGTTCGATATTTCATCGGTCTAAGCATATCTGATACTAATTGAATGTTTAACAGATTCAATGAACATTTCGAACGTGCATTTCATACGTACTTGTTTAAATATGCATTATAATTATGCATTTCAATTACACTATTCAGAAGAGGCACTCAAAGTCAAAGTCATTCATTCTTTACTATTACAAACGTAGCCACAGACTAGGATTTTCTCCTGTGTCGTGGGTGCGTTTACAAACATACAAGTTCACATACACATGACACCCAGACCCGGAACAACAATCTGTGGATCACACAAAGAGTTATTCCGTGCGGGAATCGAACCTGCGACACGTTGAGCGGCAGCCAGTTGCCTAACAACCGCACCAACCGTGAAAATCATTTATTTCAAGTATACAAGGAAGGCACTTTTAAAAGTGAAGCTATTTGTTAATTCCAAGGCGTAGATTCCTATGGAGAAGAACGAGCAAGAAACTCCATAGGTTACTTTTTTTCAATCAGGTTCACAATACAATTCTCTAGTTACATAATGTAGTTCTATAGTAACTTCACTTATTCATAAAATAATAACTATCAGCAGCAAAACCTTCATACCAATTAAAAACATCAATAAATTGAACATCTATCAGAAAAATGAAATAAAAAAATAAACATAAAATCTCGTTACACTTTAATAGCTTTGATAGCATCGACTGTAGAAGATAAAAACGATCCAGTGTAATTTAAAAAATCAATTTTTGTTTTAATTTTTTTTTTTTTTTTAATAGTTCGCGGTCAGCGGTCCGACGTTAAGCTGTCAAGCGCCGCCGTTGAAAATATCGAAATAGACAACCCTATTCTGCCGTAGAGTGTTCAATTAAAATCAACCTTTTCACGCTTAAAATAAAATAAATTCTTGTTTATCACAAATTGAAGTACGAAATTCCCTTTGAAATGAAATGTTTTACACAAAAGGTGTTTTAAAAAGATGAAAATTACTTTCTGATATTATTGAAATGGAAAAGTTTTGGTTCGTACCTACTGGACGGGCTTTATTGAAGGGTACGATATTAAAATTTTATTCGTATACGTATAAGTGATTGATTTTGATGGATTGTTATATTTTTATGCGTTGCAGTGTAATAAACATTTTAATCGGGATGCATTTTACGAAGCTTTTAATTAGGATTTAATAATAAATTGTACATTAGGTATGTTTATTTCTGCAAATAGTTTACGAAGTAACACTTTTACACGCCATTCTTTAAATAATTAGATAAGGTCGGCATTTCCTAAGTGACTACTATGAGAACAAATGTTGAAGTACACTTAGAGGTCATTGTATCTTAAAGTCCAGACAGATAATAATAATAATGCGCGAGAGCCGTGCAAGTTGATTCTGTAGTGGCCTTTTGAAGAAAGATCCACAACAGTTGGAGTGGGCCTGTTCCGAGTGCAGCACTCATGCATGTGTCAGTTTCCAATCTCCTCAACTATCAGATGTTGCTGATCGGCCCGACGAACAACACCAACCAAAAGAACATTCGGGTAGGCCGCACAAATGCTTAAACTGTCAGAATGTAATTAATTAAGTAAAAGTGAATTTGGTTTTTTAATTAATTATAGTCTCATACACTATTAGGTACATGGTATGGTCTATAGTATAACTGGTTAGATTGCATATATGATGTGTATTGGGCATCTCTGCTTGCCACTTTGGGGATATATGCATATTCAAGCTTCACTTTTAACCTATCTTGCAAGACTCAAGTTAGACCCTACAAGAAAACAACACTATCACACTAAAACGCATTTACATATGTATTATTCGCATGTAATATTCGAAAATCTATTCATACAGAATTTTCCCAATCTCAGTAAAATCTTTCTTTACGCGAGATTCACAGAGTCAATCCGTGATCCGAAATAAATCTTCGAAGATTTCTTTGGTATATGGTGGAAGAAAGATGATGCCATCAAGCAAATTGTACATCCAGAAACCTCGTGGATATTAAATAATACAAGGAGAAAATATTACCGCGGAAATATCGAACGATTATAACCTACTGCGAAGTGCGAGGAAGGAAGGAAGGTCTCAGAAGGTTTACTTTCGGGTTACTATACTAAAACAAACTGATTTGGCTGCTCTGACTTTAAATTGCTTTGACAAAACTTTTTTCAAGAAAGAGTATAACAGTATTTTTAATATTAACGTAACATCTTGCCTTTTAATTCTCAAAGGCGTAGGCTGAGGTGCACAGTGCGACTAATAATATAGGCACCGTGTAATATAATAAAATTTTCCACCAGTCATATTGTTAAATTAAAAATAAGGGTTACTCATATAATTATACTGAGAAAAGCTCTACTATTTTAGTACTAGTAGTAAATAGAAGGTTGCGCAATTTCGCCGTAACCTCGCACGCTGCTCATGAGGAAAAGCCCCTCTATGACTCGAAACTAGTAGAACGTGAGTCAAACGTTATTTTAGTTAATTTAGTAAGTCTTGTTATGATTATGAATCCTATGTAGGTAATTGGGATTGGAAGTGATTTGGCTCTTGGCGTATTTTGGTTAATTCATTACAACGTGCTGCTAATAAATTTTTTCGAAAATTCGTCCTTGGTTAAATTAAAAATGAAATCATGTTAAGACTTTGTTCGGCAGTCTTGCTATGCTAACTCGACCAACGAGAACGGAACTTCAACTTCTGTACAATATTATTTAGCTTGTAATATTGTATCCATTTGTAAAAATTATTCTGCCATACGCTCGCATCATCAGTTTGAGTTATGACTTCGATAAATATTTGGAAACTCTACTTATTATGACGATATTTCCTGATTTGATACCGTTACTGTGTTACTATGTTAGAAGAAGGCTGTCATAGTTCCGACCAAGTCAGAAACATAATTACGTTTTTACGACTAGCTATGAAGATTTTTCTTGGCTTGTAACTTAAGTTTTATGTTAGGTAGACTATCGATATTACTTATTTAGACTGTATATATTTTTGACAATATATTATTATTCAGTTTGTGTTATATAGGAACGATTAATTGTTATGACGAATAGGATGCTCGTCACCTTGTAGTCAAAATGTAGCTATGACCTATTGTTTGGGAACGTTCTCCAGTGACAGTGATGCGGACGAGTATTTTGACGCCTAAATAAGGGTATTTTCTAGTTTCCTTTCGTCCTTTTTGATTCACTGTTGTAGTTTTAGTCTACAGGTGTACATCATATTTACTTATTTTCTTTCCTTGTTATTTAAGTTACACTAGCTTTTGTCTGCGTTTAATAATAATAATAATAATAAATCAAGTGCGGGTCATCCAACGCAACTGCAGATTGGATGAGACTACGCTTGATCGGCTACGCCTTGAAGCACTGCGCAACCGTGTCGTCCCCGCACCACCACAATTGGTGGCACAGACACCTGTAATGTCACAATGTGTGACATCGACCACTCCTATCGTTGGAGTGGAGGACGACAGGGTTGAACAAGTGAGTACTCAGTGCAATGAACGTCTGAGGAGTGCTTTGGAGGATGCGGTTCGTGAGTACAGACTTACTCCTAGTAATTTAAGACCAAAGTTACCACGTTTGCCCATGTGTAGAAAAAATAGGGCGCTGGTGAGTGCCTTGGATTCGCTACTTAAAAAATATTTTGAGAGTAGCGAAAACCTCTACGATACACACTCAATCTTGTACTGTGGGGCGGTTGCTGCTTGTCGAGTGGCTAACGTCAGATTCCCAAATGTTGACGCAGCAGTCCGACCAAAACCAGCAGTACCTGCCTGGCAGTGCAGGATAGAGCGTCGTATCAGTGAGGCCAGGGTACTCATTGGCAAACTATCCTGCTTCAGGGAGGGCAATACTCGCCCTAGAGTGATGCGCTTTGTAAGACGTGCATTTGTGGGGACTGAAATCAGTCCTCATGAATACCTATCACGTGTTACAGAGCGCATCGACTTCCTGAAGCAGAAAGTTTATGCATGGGCAAATCGTATCAGACGGTACAAAAAAAGAGTGGAGCGCTATACTCAGAATCGCATGTTCCAAAGAGATCAGAGGTGGGTATACAGAGATTGGGAACGATCCAACCAAGATGTGGCTGACGGGCGGCGACCGGATGATGATGCCACTAACACATTTTGGCGCAACATCTGGTCGGTGCCTGTTAACCACACAGAAGGTGACTGGATGTTTGATGTTAAGCGAAGGTGTGAGACTATACCAGAGATGGAGGAGGTAGTAATCACCTCCTCTGATGTAGCCAGTGCAGCCTGTTCGGTCCCGAATTGGAAATCACCGGGGCCGGACGGACTGCACAATTTCTGGATTAAATGGTTCAAGAGTTCACACGTTCGCTTAGCATTACACTTCCAGGCAGCTTTGGAAACTGGGTCGTTACCACAATTTCTAACAACAGGAGTTACCCACCTGCTCCATAAATCAGGTAGTTCCACTGAGCCCAAAAATTATAGACCAATCACATGTTTACCAACGGTCTATAAACTTCTTACATCCATTTTGAGGACAAAAATAACAAAACATATTGAACAAAATTCCATCATGTCTGTATCTCAAAATGGATGTAGGGAGGGGTCTCGTGGAACTAAGGAGCTACTCCTCATTGATATGGTTGTTAGCCAACAGGTTCGTCGGTCCCGAAAAGATCTGTCTACATGCTGGATAGACTATAAAAAAGCATATGATTCTGTGCCACATACATGGCTCCTGAAGGTGCTGGAGTTGTATAAAATACATGCAAGTTTACGCGCCTTCTTGGAGTCATGTATGAGGCAGTGGAGCACTGTGCTTTGCTATCCGGGATGTAGACAAATCCAAGGGAATGAAGAACCTGTAAGGATAGTACGAGGAATATTCCAGGGTGACAGCCTGAGCCCACTATGGTTCTGCTTGGCCTTGAATCCTCTAAGTACTCTACTGGAGGATTCAGGGCTAGGCTATCCTTTGCGGAGAAGGGGTCTAGTTATATCCCACTTACTTTACATGGATGACCTCAAGTTGTTTGCTCCAAACAAGAAACAACTGATGGAACTACTGAATATAACTGAAAAATTTAGTAGTTCCATCAGAATGGAGTTTGGAGTAGACAAGTGTGCGGTCATGCATGTAAAGCGAGGAGGGATTGTGGAATCTGAGGGACTAGAACTCTCAGATTTCACAAAACTGAGATCACTATCCGCAAACGATACATACAAGTACCTGGGTATGTCAGAAGGATTAGGCATTAATGGACCGGACATGAAGCAATCGTTACAGGAGCGCTTCTTTGGCCGCCTGAATAAGGTACTGAAAAGTTCCTTATCAGGCGGAAACAAGGTGCGAGCCTTTAACGGTTGGGTCATGCCAGTCCTAATGTATTCTTTTGGTATACTCAAGTGGACACAGACTGAACTTGACACCCTGGATAGACGAGTCCGGACCCTGCTGACTGCAAATCGCATGCATCACCCTCGTTCGTCGGTCATGAGGTTGTACATCCCGCGGAAGTGTGGTGGTCGAGGCTTATTAAATGCTAAGACCCTTCACAACCGTGAGGTGTGCAGCCTCAGGGAATATTTCCTGAAAGTCAACGAGGGTATGCATCGAGAAGTAGCAGCGGTGGACAATGGATTCACTCCGCTATCCTTGGCAAAAGAGAACTGGCGCAAACCTATGGTACTGAGCGTCAATGATCGCAAGGAGGTATGGCATAGCAAGGAGCTCCACGGACGCTTCTTCCGGGCCCTTCATGGGCCTAGTGTAGATTTTCTAGCGTCCGTGTCTTGGCTACGATTCAGTAATCTCTTTGGAGAAACTGAAGGATTTGTCTGTGCAATTATGGACGAAGTTATCCTTACGAATAACTACCGGAAATATATAATTAAGGATGGGACGGTTGACATATGTCGGGCATGTCATAGTCCTGGTGAATCCATTAGACATATTATTTCTGGTTGTGGTCGTTTGGCTAACAGTGAATATTTGCATAGGCATAATCAAGTAGCCAAGATTATCCATCAGCAACTTGCTTTGCACTATCGACTTGTTGAGTCTGAGGTACCGTACTACAAGTATGTGCCCGACCCAGTTCTGGAAAATGACCATATCACGTTGTACTGGGACCGGTCTATCATCACTGACAGGACTATTATAGCCAACAAACCTGATATAGTGGTGATTGACCGACAACTGCGCCGCACGATGATAATCGATATCACTATTCCTCATGATGAGAACCTCGTGAAAGCTGAAAAAGATAAACAAATCAAATATCTTGATTTGGCTCACGAGGTTGTCGACATGTGGAATGTAGATTCGGCTATCATTGTGCCGATAGTCGTATCGGCCAATGGGTTAATCCCTAATAGCCTCGACAACCACCTTAGGAGGCTAGCGTTAGGTAGTTGGGTCAAGGGCCTGATACAGAAGGCAGTGCTCCTTGAAACGGCACGTATCGTGAGGAGGTTTCTGTCTCTGGAGCCCTAACCACCGGTAGCTTGGACCATGCTCCCGCTACTGGTCGGCTCCTATTTTCTATATTTTTAAATATTATTTTTATATTTTTGTAAATAGTATTTAAAAATGTATTTTATAGAGAATTTAAAATAAATAAATGAAAACAATAATAATAATATATCTTTATTTGCTAGAATGTAGGTACATAAGAATAAGATGGTACAATATGTTGTCACGGAACCTTATACATTCGGCCTTGTTGGCATGCAAATATATTTCTTACAATTAGGTTGAAAAAAAATAATAATAATTTATAATTTATGGTGTATCATTTAGGAAATCCTGCACAGAGTAATAACATTTATTGACAAGTAATTCTGTAAAACATTTTTTAAATTTCAGAACAGGTAAGTTTTTAATTTGGTCAGGAATTTTGTTGTAAATAATAGGGGCCATACAGATTACACTTTTTTTTAGTAGGCTAGTTTTGAATACACCTGTGGATAATAGGTTCTGATATTGCGATCTTAAAGCTGTACTACGCTTTCTGGTTGCAGATACTGGTGTAAATAAACATCGGTTTGTTATTACATACATTGCTAGTTCTAGGATATAGAGGCATGGAAAAGTTAATAATTTCTGAGACTTAAATATAGGTACGCAGCTGTCAGTTACTTTAAGGCTAAACATTGCTCTCAAACATCGTTTCTGGGCTTTAAAAATGCTTTCCCGTTCACTACAATTTCCCCAAAATACTACCCCAAATCTTAGAATGGATACTACAAGACCATGATAGGCTAATATCACTGTTGGCAGATCGACTTTTTTTGTTAGGTTGTGTAACATAAACGCGGCTGTACTTAATCGTTTACATATATCTTCTGCTTGTGGTTTCCAAGTTAACTGGCTATCAATTAAAATTCCTAGGAGTTTTGCACTTTTTACTTTTTCTATTATTTGGCCATTATAATTGATATCAATGTCTACTGTAGGTGTCCGTTGGTGAAAATGCATGATTTTAGTTTTGTCTAAATTAATTACTAAGTTATTGTTGTCAAGCCACTTTATTAAACTATTGATTGAATTATTGATATCTGCAACATATAAGTCTTTATTGGTACATGAAACAATTGAGGTGCTATCGTCTGCAAATAAGACCATAGGGTTAGATATATTACGTGGCAGGTCATTAATATATAGTAGGAATAGTAAAGGTCCGAGGACGCTTCCTTGTGGAACGCCATATTTTATTTGTTTGAAAGAGGATAAAGATTTGATTTCCCTTTTGGATTTTAGGCATAGGCTAGATATCTCCGTACATTGTCTCCGACCTTTAAGGTATGTTTTTATTAGATTAAGGGCATTGCCACGGATACCATATGCATCAAGCTTGGCTAGCAGTATATCGTGGTCCACACAGTCAAAAGCCTTCGACATATCAGCATATATTGCACATACTGGTATTTTAGAGTCAACTTTCGGCATTACTTCATACAGAAAATCAAAAATGGCCATGTTGATGTTTTATTTTTCCGAAAACCCTTTTGCTCGCTACAGAGTATATGATGTTTTGTTAGGAAATTGTAGAGAGATTCGTACATGACTTTTTCTATTATCTTTGAAAATATGGAAATACGGGCTATAGGTCTATAGTTTACCATTTCATCTTTATCATTCTTTTTATATACTGGAATGACTATTACGGTTTTAAGATTTTCTGGAAACACACCGGAAAATATGCTTACATTTATAATATGAGCAAGGGGCGCGGCTATACAACCAGAAACAAATTTTATGACTGTTGTTGAAATGCCATCAAAGCCAAAGCACTTCTTATTTTTCAGGTTCTTTATTATGCGAATAATATCTTGAGGAACCACTGGAGCCATAAATATCGAATGTGGATTTTTTTCTAAGTTAAGCAAGTCGCATTGCATAGTTTTAGTTAGTTTATTTGAAGTCTGATTGATGAAGAAGTTGTTAAATGATTCGGCTATTAGGAATGGGTTCGATATTATTTTGTCACCTTTTGTTATTTGAGAAATTGGCTCCTTTACGGTTTTGTTATTATTGATAATTTGCCAAGCGGTTTTACATTTGTTTTTTGAGTTATTTATTAGGTGGTTATTCTGGGCCTTTTGGGTGAGTTTGATTATTTTCTTAAATCTCTTTGAGTAATCATTGAATTTCGTTTTATTTTCACAGGTTGGTTTAAGTCGCTGTTGCCATAGTAGTTGCCGTTGCTTTTTACTGCACAATCGTATCCCACGGGAAACCCATTTTAATTTTTTTCAGATTTAATGGTTATTAATTTCGTAGGGAAACAAAGATTGTGCAATAGTACGAATATATCTAAAAAGTTATTATAGGCTTCGTTGGCATCTTCTGTATTATATACATCAAAGAATGTCAAGCTTTTGAGGTGTGTTCGAAATTTAATAAGATTTTCTTGGGTTATATCTCGTCTAAACGATTTCCATGTTTTAATTTGACTGGTTTTTTTTACTTTTATTTTTAACATTTGAGCTGTGTGGTCAGATAATCCAAAGTCTCTAACTTCATGTTGGCAATTTTGTTTAAAGTTATGTGCAAAATTATCTAAACAAGTGTTACTGGTGAATCGAGTTGGCTGTTTAATTTCTAATTTGAGGTTGAAGCTCCTGAGAAAGCATTCAAATTCTAATGTAATTCTATTCCTGTTCAAGATATCTATATTAAAGTCTCCACATAAGATTACTTTTTGCGATTGTTTAATACACACTTTTTTTAATATCAAATCTAAATTTTCGTAAAACTTACTTAGATTACACAATTTGGGAGGTCTATATACACATATGACAATAAGTTTTTGTACAGGAATTTCTATGGCACAGCATTCCACAATTCCCGATATTGAACATTTCCTTATGTCAGATCGCTCTTTATACTCATGTCCAGCTTTCACTAGGATACAAGAACCACCACGTTTTCTATTCTGTCTAGCATAACACGCCGCCAGTTTATAATTTGGTATATGTAGTAAATGTTCTTGACCTGACATTATGAAATGTTCGGTTATGCATATTACATCTACAGTTTTTTGCTGATTCAACAATTCCCGAATGTAAACAATTAGTAAATCCGATTTGTTTATAAGTCCAGCTATGTTTTGATGGAAAATATACATGGAATCAAAGAAAAAACTCACGAGTTGATGATACATCGACGTTGTTAACATTTTCATTAATTAAGGCTTCACATGCTGTCATATTACTAGATATAGTCAGTAGTAGGTTACGGAAAATATTGCGCATCCCGCGGTCGTTTACCCTTCTGTTGACTTTTGAAAACATAGTAAAATCATACAGTAAGTCTAGGTTAGTATCAAATGCAGTAGCATAGCAATGTGTTTGAAGATCGAGATGTAATAAATTATTGAAGGTTTCTATTCGCCAATTAAACATAGTTGAGTAATCACTTAATTTGAAGGTAGGTACACATAGGATAACATTCGTATGCTGGATTTTAAGTAGTGTTTCTCTTAATTCAATAACGATATTTACATAATTTTCTGTACGTTGGAAATCTTTTTCACCAATTAAGATTACACAATAGTCAGCCATAGTGAAGTCTGTTATTTTCTTATCTAGGTTAGTTATAAGCTGTATTAAGCCGCAGTTTGGAAAGATATAGTGACATATTTGTAAGTTTTCAAAAGTTTCTTCAGCTATGGAGGTAATATTGTTAGTTTTATTAGTACTTAAGATACACAGTTTATTCTTTACCGGTTTATTCACAGTTTCTAATTTATTATTAATATCTTGGCTTTTAGGTCTAACAGGGTTTATACTAGCTTTTCTTGTATTATTCCATAGAAGCATTTAATCGGGATAAAAAGTATCCTATCGCCTAAGTCACCTCGTACCCTGCCTGTATACCTACTAAATTTTATCAAATACTGTTCAGCGTGATTAACGGACAAACATTCACACATCCAAACAAAGAAACCTTTATATTCAGAATAAGTATTAGTATAATTATTAACATCACAAATTAAAGTTATGTTTTTTACTTTTTTTTTAAAACGTTGCTCCACAGTAGTATATTCTCCTGTGTCGTGAGTGCGTTTACAAACATACAAGTTCACATCACATGACACCCAGACCCGGAACAATTTGTGGATCACTGTTTTTTTTTTGTTTATAACGAAATTTTTTTTCTTTATTTTAATTACAGTTCTACAATATATGGAAGGATAAGAACAAGCACTCGATAGATGAAGCTCCCGAACGTAAAGCAGAGATGAGCATACGTCATCAGATTGTGGAAGGCCTTTACAATGTGAAGCCAATGTTTCAGAAACCATTAGTAGTTTATCTAGCTATGACTTGCTGTACCAATTTCATTATTATGGCTATGTAAGTATGTTTTTTTATGGCATAAGCCGGTAAACGAGCAGACGGATCACCTGATGGTAAGCAATCGGCGTCGCCCATGGACACCTGAAACACCAAAGGCGTTACAAGTGCGTTATCGGCTTTTTGGGGATTAGGAGTTTGAGGATCGTTGGGGATTCAGGGATTGGGGAGATTGGGAAAGGGGAGGGTAATTAGGCCTCTGGTTACTAAATTAACTAATGTTTAGTGGCTGGAAGTGTGCCTGGTAACCGAAGAAACTCCGGTTCGATAGTTAATTCGCGAAGAATATTGCTGTGTTTACACAATAAGTTAGATGACTAAGTTTTATATTAATGACTGTCTTGTAGATTATTTATAAAAAATTGACACGTATTTTTATTTTCCTACAGAAACAAATACTTTCGACGATATATTGATTTGGAATGTCGCGTGACGTCACTTCTATGTACATTTTATACGTAGAAATAACGTGTTAGCCCCCACTCCTAAACTTTGACTCGTTTTATCTAAGTATTGTTTTATTATACGACAAAATAAAAAATACGTGTCTAATATTTTTTCATTACCTAACTTGCGGACTTATTAATTTTTTAAGTTTCACACCCTGTCATTATCTCAATCGTGTCTTCTGTATGTAAAGAATGTTATGTTATAGGATTGAATTTGTTTTAACACCCGGTTTTAATCACCAATGATTAGTGTAATAAAGACCCTATTGCCATAAACTGAAAAGATCGGTGCATGTTCTGCCCAGTATACAAATTAAACCGAAGACCTTAATTTGCTCTAATAGTCGTGTTTATGACTGAACCAACAAACATTTTTCTTTAGTATATCCAAAGAATATTCCGGGAGAATAACAGTCATTGTTTCAAAATTTCAGGTACAATGTCCTAAGGTTATGGTTTCCTCAAGTCTCAGCTATTGTTGAAAACAATCCACTGACTGACGGACAGGATCTATGCGCTGTGATAGACAAATACACAAGCAGTTTGAAACCTGTTATTTTAGTTAATACTACTCTTGCGGATGAAATCTGTGTACCAGTAAGTTCATTTTATTTTATCTCAATAATTATGCTTACAGAATTAGTATCTTTTAGTGTGGGAGAGTCATGCTTCGGCTTGATCGGAGTGATACCACGGCCTCACAGAAAACCGACGTGAAGCAACGCTTGCGTTGTGTTTCGTCGTGTGAGTGAGATTACCGGAGGTCCAATTACCCTCCCTTTCCCCAATCTCCCCAATCCCTGAATCCCTAACGATCCTCAAACTCCTAATCCCCAAAAGGCCGGTAACGCACTTGTGACGCCTCTCGTGTTCCAGGTGTCCATGGGCGACGCCGATTGCTTACCATCAGGTGATCCGTCTGCTCGTTTACCGGCTTTACCATAAAAAAAATCTACTAAGCATTTTTATACATTGCAATGCTAGAGGAAATTAGATATCCATTGAAACATTGAACATGTAACTCCACAAAATGAACACTATTCCAATTAACTCAAAGTACAATTTCATATACTCAAGTTAATATATAAAAAGACGTCTAGTTTCCTTTAACGTCAATCAAGCTACTAACAAAAAAATATTCAACAAAAAATCGCCTTCCCTTGCCCGTTTCACTGACTCAACAATCGAATCTCGATCAATAATTGACGTTCAAAGTGACAAGAGCCAAATCACTACATTTCGTTGAATTATTTTATTTTATGTAACAAAATCAAAATCGTTTGCCGAGTGGTAAGTACGACTGCTGGGCAAGGGGTCTAGGGTTCGATTCCCAAGTCGAGCAAAGTATTACTGGTTTTTTTTTATAAATTCTCAGTAGTAGCCCGGAGTCTGGAATCAATATTTAGTATCCTATCACACACGAGGCAAACGTAACGCTTTCGAAAATATGCAGACTAATTTTTTTGTTTTTGCTTTCATATTATTCATGCAATATCAGTCTTGAGCAGTTGATTACATAAAATAATCATTTAATTCCTTACCTTTTTGAAAACAAAACTCGTTTTTACGATAACCTGTCTTCGTGTTTTAGAAGCATTTCCTTACATCCTGTATAAATAGTCCCGTAGTCGACTCTTGTGATATCCAGAAAATTAGGGTAACAAATTAATGTAGATATTCTACTCAACCATTTCCAAAAGACTCCAAAAACAATACAATACAAATGAAATAACATCTAACCCATATACAAACGCTAACGACCACTGGGCTAACTCCCACTAAAGACTGCAATACACATAGTTTGCGCGAGACAAGCGTGAATTTGCCGACGGGTACGCAACGTTACGCCCGTGGGACGCAGCCTATCACCTGCGTTAATTGAGCAGGGACTACGCGAATACGCCAGGCTAACTCAGCTCTGATATCAAACAGAACTTTGATCTAATACTGGAAGTTCCTTTCTAAGATAATCAAAAAGACTTTGTGTATTCTCTGTAGTAGTTTTTAATCCCTGTTGGAGAAGACAAAGAACTGTGTAATAAAAGTAACACCAAGTTTTTACTAGGCAATATTAATCAGAATGTATTATTTGAAGCATTACGTAGCCTTTGGACACTGTTTAACTAGTTTCAAGCCATGATTAAAGTTCATAACCGTACGCAGCGTGCGCTCATAATAAGTATCTATGAACACCTTTCAGTAGACTGCCCACTAATGTTCTGTCCTAAAGACGATTCTCAGAACAATTTCTCAGGTTAAAACTCTATTTTTAAATGCATGCGACTATAAGTAATCGAGTACAAGTCTCTAATGAATACGAAATGAATAATACAATGAATACCAGTACCTAGAAATCTTAGAATGTAAATTAGACTGAAACCGTCACTAACCAGTAGTGTCTTCAAAATCCCAGGACGACTAGGAAAAATCCTTGACCCAATTCTATATTTAGATAATAGGAATAATATGAGAACACGATCGAAACATTTTCTATTAATAAGCTACTATCTATTCACGTTACGTTTGCACGCGAACGGCTTACAAAACCATTGCGAAGCCATGAGTACTATAGTTATTTTACCTACTCACAACTATAATAAATTATTGTTTTAGCTACGAATATTGATTCTGATATTATTTTAGGAAGCTTAGACTTGTGTTGTGTAATTCAGGGTTAGGTTTTGTACATGAAAATGGGGGTGAATTTAACAGAATAGATAGTGTAGGCAGTCTTATTTCAATTCATTTGGTGATGTTGCATTATGAGTGGTGTTAAATGAAAGGAGTATTTTCTACCTGATTTTGAGAATTTAATTGATAACGTCCAGTACGATACATAGATTACATACATACTTACATAGCTTCACGCCTGTCTCCCATGGAGGTAGGCAGAGAATATGGAACACCAATTCGTACGATTCTTTCACATCTCTTTCGCTTCATTAACAGTCATCAGACTTTTCATGCATGCTCGTCGGTTAAGGGTACTTTTAATTTGGCCCTTCTTTAATACATCGCCAATCTGTTCGATATTATGTCCGTGTAGGGCGCACATGGATACATGGATTAATTTTGAGAAGAAGAACTTGGACTTAAGAAAAATCATAGGGCCATTTCAAACACCGGATAAAACTTAAAACTTAGTACTTAATAATTATTATAAGAAAAGCAGTTCGCTTACATAAGATCCAACCTGAAGTCCTTCAAGAGGTCAGCAGTAGACATCTGATGACTGTGAATAACCTAAAACCCTGGTTTCCAACCACTTATACGATATCTCAAACTCTCATTCACCATTTAAACATTTCAAATCGACAGTAAATTTCAACTGATAATAACAATAAATTAATATTCAAACAAAGATATTGATTTCGATATTATCATACTTTGAACATGAACAGGGCCCAAGGTCATATAGAGCGTGCTTAGAAATAACTTTGTAAGGAAGAACAGCCTGTTTATCAATGAATTATTGTTTGCTTAATATTGCAAGGGTTGAATTATGGCTCTGACCTTGGAGTATCGTTAATGGATGTACACACGACTGCAAATCGATCTACACTAAACCAGAATATCATGGTCTCGTGGTTTATGAACTTTCCCAATATTTGACGGTCAGATTATACTGGTCTGTACTGGCTTGATATGTACCTGTGTGTTCGTTGATGGGGTTGAGGTAAGGTTCAATTAAAATGGTTTATGTATGTTTGCTTGGTAGTAAGCGATAGTAAGTTTGACCTCTATTTCACATGTGTGACTAATGTTGTATGTCAGCTTAACTTGAGATAGGAGAGTAGGTAGCTATTGTTTTTTTTTTAAACTTCGGTATTTTATAAGACAGTAGTGAACTAAAAACATACCAATGAGATGGAAGTATATACGTACTTCTTTGTTACGAAATTAACCTGAATTGTTTCATTAAATCACCAACCCGCATTGAGCGAGCGTGATGATTAATGCTTAAACCTTCTCAGTGTGAGAAGGTTCAAGCATTTGTGGCATTTTTTTTTAGTTTTATTAATTTATTATGTCGCATATAAAATGATACAGATTAGCACTACACAATAAAAAAAAACCACCAATACCCAATTTGACCTCAAAAATTATAGTTTAACCTTCTGATTGGTTAGTAGGTATGTACCTAAAAAAGAACGAGAGAAATGGTCCTCGATTTTTTATAACATCATAAATCTTGTGAGCACCTTATAATACTACGGCTAGCATAATAAATTCTACGAGAATAACAATACCAGTTTGTACCAAAAAATTCTTCGTAAAAACAAAGTTTAATTTTTGCCTCTACCTACGGTAATTTTTTGCCAACGGTTTTTTTCATTACACTCGAAGTTGGATGTAAAAGGGTTATTTAGGTACCTCTTACAATGATTAAAGAATAATTGAATAGGTTTTTCTACGACCGCCCACAAAAATGATGCTTAGATGCAAAATCTGAGGTTTCTCCAGGAAATTTTGTTTATACTTTGAAACGTAAAGCCGCACCTGTTTTTTTAAGGTTTTCGGTAATTGCACTTCCTTATCGTGGTCGTTTGGTTGATATTTCCTTATTGGCTGTGTTTAAACTGAGACTATTTTTGTTCTACCCCTAGACTGGATAACCTTTTGCATTTTCTTAAAAACTACTTAGAATCTGGTGTCATGATTTGACATTTACCTCAACTAACAACAACATAACATCACGCCTTTTATCCCCGAAGGGGTACGCAGACACCTTTTCGCTATTTGTGTTATGAGTCTCATGTGATAGTGAGCTATTACCATATTCCGAGCACAATTCCAGACTCCATGTCACCTATGAGATTTTTTGAAAAACCTAGTACCTAGTACTTTGCTCGATTCGGAAATTCAATCCGAGACCCCTTACCCTGCAGTCACACTTGCGACCACTTGGCCAACGAGGCAGTCTCGCACTTATAAATAATGCCTGGTTTACCCTTCGATTGTGGATTCTATGTCGACTAACTATGTATATCATCTTCTGTTTCAGACAAAAAGTGGCCACGAGACCTACATCAACAGCATCATCCTCGGTTGCGTCTGCATCATTCCGTACGTCATCACCGCCATTCTAGTCAACAGGGTTGGCAAGAAACCGCTCCTCATTGGCGCTAGCATGATTTCAGTTGCAAGCTCCTTAAGTCTTCGGTGGGCTAGCAACAAAATAGCATTGGTTTCATTTTTCTCAATATCAGTAGCTATTGCTCAATCAATGCTGAGTTTAAATCAGGCTATGACAGTGGAAATGTTTCCTACCACGACAAGGTTAGTTCCTCTATTAAATTTAATGCGTACTTTATGAATTTTGGTTAGGGTTGTAGACATAACATAATACTGTTTGTTTACTAGTTTACGTTTGTTTTTGTTTTGATGCGAATTTTTAGGAATATGTTGGTAGGACTGCCTCGTTAGCCGAGTGATCGCAATTGTGATTACCGGGCAAGGGATCTCAGGTTCGATTCCCGGGTCAGGAAAAGTATTAATGGGTTTAAAAATAATCTTAGTAGTAGCACGAAGTCTGGAATTGTACCCAGTATATGGCAATAGGCTCACCACCTATTACATGGGCCTCCTAATATAAATAGTGAAAAGTGGTTGTTACATTATACGGTGCCAGTGCCTTCCCTGCTAGGAGGCGAGATGATTATATTATGAAGGTGGGTTTAAAAATTGAAAACAGTTTTAATGTCCTACACAAAAAGATATATCGAGAACTATATAAAATTTCAAACAAATCCAAAGGAGAAAATAATAAAAGGAAATATAGATACAAAATCAATTGTACATCAAATCACAAAAAAGCTAAGCACACATAATCGGCTTACAAAAGCGAAAGTCTACACTAGCGCCATTGTCAATCTTGCAAGTATTAAATGGGACACAATAGCTGTAGCTAGATATCGGTCTATTGTTCAGAGGGTCGGCAGAATTCTATAGACTCTATACAAGCCGAGAATAGCCTCAATATAGTCCAGATATCATCTGCACTGGCCACGTTTAGCAAAACGGTCCCTGTTTTGTAACAAATTAGATAATCTTTAAGTCAATATTAAATTCAGCTAAGTTATTCAAGTAGAGCCGCCATTTTAATTATGTTATTAAGTAAATAATTAATTTGATTTTATGCGTTGATTGGAGTTTAATGTTTTGAATGAAGTTTGTAATTGTTTTCTGTGTTGTTTGTGATTTAGATTTGTGTGTGTGTGTGTGTGTGTGTGTGTCTTTTGATTTGAAATTCGATTTATGATTCTTGGAATAGTTTAGATATCAAATCAGTTAAGATAATGGAGCTGAAACAATATTAATAATTTCACTGAATATCAACAAGATTGCGGTATTTAATATGAGTTTGCAATTTGCGAATCAATACTTTTATATAGTTTTTGTTCTTTTAGTACATTATAGTATTTTAAGAAATATATCTAGACTTGTATGAATTTATTGTAGACCTTTTTTTCAGGACTTTAGCCATATCAATGATTATGGTTATTGGTCGTATTGGGACGTTATCGGGTAACATAGTGTTCCCAATAATGCTGGAGATAAGCTGCGCCTTTCCATTCTATTCTATATCTGGATGTATGGTTTGTAAGTATACCTTTTTATACGAGACTAGCGGATCCGACAGACGTTGTCTTACATATCCACTTGAATGTATAAACAAAAATTCAGAAAAATTAGTTCAGCCATTTAGGATAACTAACCTAAACATCGAATGCAGCGCCATCTGATGGGCTGATTTGTGAATCTAAACCATCCAGGGCGCCACTCAAACGCGTACAGAAAAAAATATTTAAATCGGTCAAGCCGTTTAGTAGGAGTTCAATGACATACACACTCACAGAAGAATTATATATATAAAGATAAAGAAGATACAAAGATTATAGACTATGGTATTTAGTTACATTTATTTATTACTAGCTTCTGCCAACGGTTTCGCCCGCGTTCCCTGGGATAATAGGTAGCCTATGTGTTGTTACAGACGACAATCTACCCCTCTTCCAAATTTCCTATATACCTTCAGCCTGACAACCAGAAACCTGATCTTATAGTTTCTTATAATAAGTTTGTAATCGTTAAGCCACATTGAACAAGCGTGGTGATTAATGCTCAAACTTTCTTCGTGTGAGAAGAGGCTTTGCTCAGCAGTGGGCATTTATAGGCTGTCGATGATGGAATGACACATTTATAGGTAACTTTTATCCTAGCAATGCTGGCAAAGGCAGTGGTGGAAGCTAGTTATATTCATATAGGTACTACCTACTAACGGGTTCTTTTTTTATTTCAGTGGTCCTGGTGGTTGCGCTGTTCTTACCAAGCAAGAAGCTGTGATATTACGTCAAATGAACTATTCTAATGAGAGATAAGAATAACGATGGTATACCCTCATTGCCAGTCCTTGACATGACATTGAATTGTTTACTCATTGCCATCAATAATAAGATTTACCTCTATAATGATTCGTCTTAAATCAATAATTATATAATGGAATTGTAAACGTATTTTATGTATTAGAAATAATATTATGATAAAGCTAGAATGTAGTAAAAATATGTAAATAAAATCATAGTCTTTAATACAAAAGAAATCAATTGCGTTTCATTTCACTACTCATTAGAACTTTCTGAAAAATCTACAAAGTAAGTCTAACAGTAAACTCCGTGGAGTAAGTAACTGGATTCACGGCGCGATTTTCCCCCGCACCCTTTGCACCCGCGGTTGCCGGCCCGCAGCTTTTGTATGTATACATTATACATACACTCATACAGATATACTGATGTAAAAAATCGAAGCAGTTTTCTCGGCGCGTTTGCGGCTCCCGCCGAACCGGTGTGGCGGACGCGGGAGCGGTCCTTCAGCCGCGGCGGGTTGCACCCGCGTGCTCTGCGATCGGTTGACGGGCGATCGTAATGGGATAGCCGATCTGAAACTCAACTGATTGTTTAACCGCTCGACCGTCTTGTGATAATCTACCGCCAACTTTGCGGGCGATAATCGAAACCGCAAAAACGTTAAAAATTCCGCCTCCATTCGGATGGAATTTCGGAGAAAAATCGCGCCGTGAGTCCATATCCTTTCACGTCAACATTAAAATAAAATAGATGAGTGTAAAACCATTAATCTACCTATGGTTATTATGCTATGCCATCGAAATTATTAATGAACTGTTGCACAAAATGAATGGGCCTGAATCATACATTCGAATCTGATTACGTTCATTCTATTCACTATAATTCAGTTTAGCCATAACTCTGTAAATCATTGCATTATATTTGAAACTAGTAATAGCTTTACTTAGGTACCTGCTATTGAAATATTTTTTATATACAATATTTAATAACAAACACACACGTCGTGTTAAAAATACTTATTATCAATGTTGGTTTAGGAGATATAATAAATAACCAAGTCATTTCATGTAGATATTTAAGACTGATGTAAAATCATCTTGACAGAACAAATTTTCAAGATTTTTTATATACAGTAGATCACCGATACGTTTGCGTATAAGACACGCATAACTCGTTAGGACTGAACTTGTATGAAAAAAAAACCGTCGCCAGGCACAAGATGTATACCCAAGTGAAATTAGAACGGCCATTATTTTTATTACTATAAACTACATTTTAAAAAACCGACTTCAAACCCGTTTTTTTAAGGTAATAATATGTTTTTTTAATATACCTACAGCTACTTTCTCCTAAGTATAACAAACACTATTCTAAAAACCGTATCAAAATTAGTTCAGCTAATCGCGCACAAACATACATACCTACATAAATACTGGTCAAATTGGGCAACTCCTTTTATTCTTTTTGAAGTCGGTAAAATTGGCATCACACCATATTATTATTAATAATAACACAGACTTACTAAAAACAGTCAACCGTAGTTGTTATTAGGTAAAAATGGCATTTCACCATTATTAATAACTAGCTTTTACCCGCGGCTTCGCTCGCGTTACAAAAGAATAAAAAGCCAATGTGACATATACCAATACACACAGCGCCATCTATACCAATACTTTTGTTTTCCCTCGGAAATATCAAATTTTTCTGGGATAAAAAGTACCCTATTATTTAATCCGGACTTCTAACTATACATCTGCAAAAATTCAAAGCAATCCGTTTAATAGTTATGGCGTGAAAGCGGAACAAACAAACAAACTTTTTTTTTTTTTCTATGGAATTGGAGGCAAACGAGCAGACGGATCACCTGATGGTAAGCGATCAGCGCCGCCCATGGACACCCGCAACACCAGAAGAGTCACAGGTGCGTTGCCGGCCTTTTAAAAAGGAGTACGCTCTTTTCTTGAAGGTTTGAAGGTCGTATCGGTTCGGAAATACTGCCGACGACAGATCATTCCACAGTTTTGCTGTGCGAGGCAGGAAGCTACGTGAGAACCGCACAGTTGTGGCCTGCCAACCATCTATTTGATGGGGATGCATATGCTGAACTCACTTTCCGATTTATAATATTATAGTAAGGATAACATAGACTTACTAAAAACAGCGAACCGTAATTGTTATTACTCAACATAGTATCTCAATTTAGTGCTATAGACTTCACAAAGGCTGTCACCTCAGTCAAGAAGACACTGAGGCTAAAATAACTCATTTATTCAAGTAACAATGCCACGTTTTGCTAGTGGAACAATTGTAACGTCAACAAAAGGGTCTAGTAATTATTTAATAGAATAAATTATTTCAACTGAAAGGCATTTGCACCTGACATACTAATTAGGTCAGGTCGTAGGGTTACTGCTGTTAATTATAAAATTAATATATTATCCTGGACTGGAGCGTAAACCAGCTATAAGTATGGACGGCAGTGTAATTGGAATAATGGATTTAATCATTTATATTTAGTTCTGTGTATATTAAATCTTGATTTAAATTTTATGTATAATAGGGTAGATGCCTAATTTTTATTTTAATGTCCGTCTGGTAAATTTTTTTAAATAATTAGACACGTATTTCGACGATATATTGATTTAAAATGTCGCGTGACGTCACTTCTATATACATTCTATACGTAGAAATGACGTTTTAGCCCTCACGCATAAACTTTGATTCGTTTTATCTAAGTATTGTTTTATTATATGACAAAATAAAAAAGGGTCTAATATTTTTTCAATACCTAACTTACGGACTAATTATATTTTTTTATTTTCATACCCTGTCATCAACCCAATTGATGTTACTTAAAAAAAATGTACAAACTAAATAAAATTATGATGAAAATATAAACTAAAATCTAAAATATGACCTTAAACAATAATAATAATAAGTGGCTTTAAAAATGGAATAATTAATTTTAATAGGTAATATATGACCCGTTGGTTAGTTGATCTTTGTTTGTTTGCACTCTATTAAAAACTAAATGTATTTCATGTTTAATGTTTTTAACAATGTTTCTGAGAAAACGCCTGCTTTCACTTTTTTTTTGTTATCGACCCTATATAATTATACGAATATTTTTTGGTGGGTTTTAGTAAGAGACTAATTCTTCACGCCACGCACAGTCGTTTAAATATTTTAAGAAAATAGATGTCCTAATAAATAAATGCAACTATCGATTTCAATAATTTGAAATACTAGATGTTGTTCCGATTCCTGGGTTTAAAAAAATCTCTGTAGTAGCACAGAGTCTGGAATTGTGCCCAGTATATGGCAATAGGCTCACCTCCTATTACATGGGACTCATAATATAAATAGTGAAAAGTGGTTGTTACAGTGGCATGAAGTGCCGTAATGAGCACCTGAGCCTACCACTTCGTGTATTAAAGGCGTAATGGTATATGTTATTTATTTCATCTAAATATTAAATACAAAGAAACAAACTGTAATCTGTTTTTAAAGATATATATTGTGTAAAGAGAGCTTCTCATTAAAATTCACAAATACCTTGAATAACTGGTTGGAGCGTCGTCGCATTTCAGAAGAATGTCAATAAAATGTACCTGAAACAAGATAACACGAATTTAATTATTATATTTTCGGCTTACTCACGTAACTGTTTGACAAGGAACTCGACTAGTTTCAAGCCATGCTAGAGGCTCATATTCATGAGTAGTCGTGCTGCTACTCTATAGTTGATTGCTACATATAATAAGAAATTGTTAACATAATTATGATCATGAAATATATACGAGTTGAATAGAATAATCGTTTATTTAGACACATCGTCAGTGCCTCGTTAGCCGAGTGGTTGCAAGTGCGACTGCCGGGCAAGAGGTCTTTTTTTTTTTAAATCTGAGTAATTGCACGGAGTTGGCACGGCAAGTACCAATGTGACTTTTTCCGAGTTATGTGTACTTTCTAAGATTATCTAGACACTACTGACAAACGGTGAAGGAAAAACATCGTAAAGAATCCTGGACTTATAATTTCTAATTATAAGTTTAAATCGCTAACCCGCATTGAGCAAGCGTGGTGATTACTGCACAAACCTTCTCCGTGTGAGAAGAGGCTTTGCTCAGCAGTGGGCCAAGTGGTTTTTATTCTGAGTAATTGCACGGAGTCTAAAATTATGCTTCCCGGGTCGGGCAAAGTACTGCTGAGTGTTTTTTTAAATTCTCAGTGGTTGCACAGATTCTCAAATTGTGCCCGGTATATGGCAATAGGCTCACCCCCTAATACATGAGACTCAAAACATAAATAGTGAAAATTGGGTGTTACATTGTACAGTGGCATTCAATGCCGTAATGTGCACCTCTGCCGACCCCTTCGGGGATAAAAAACGTGATGCTATGTATGGGTATTACATCTTTATTTAAGTTTCTTTACAAAAAAAACGACAAAACAATCGTCGTGTTAAACATGTCTTATGTGGCCCTAATTAATGTTTTGTCTTGCCTCCAGGTATGTCTGTCTTTACTAAAAGGGCTTATAACAGACTTTAATATAATTCAATCAACATTATACTGTAGTCAGGATCTTTATTGGCAAAAAAAAATACTATACCACCTTCTTGAGTGGAGTTCATATGTATAGCCCTTTGTTATCGAAACGATGTTGTTTTGTTTTCGACAACCACGCGAACGAAGTCGCGGGCATAGCTAGTATTATAATAAAACTGCCTCGTTGACCGAGTGGTAGCAAGTGCGACTGCCGGGCAAGGGGTCTCGGGTCCGATAGCCAGGCAAAGTACTACTGGGTTTTTAAAAAATTCTCAGTAGTAGCACGGAGTCTGGAAATGTTCCCATTATATGGCAATAGACTCACCCCCTATTACATGGGATTCATAACATAAATAGTGAAAAGTAAGTGTTACTTCTGTGTCCACCTCTGCTTACACCTTCGGGGATAGAAGGCGTGATGTTATGTTAGGTTATAATGAGACAATATGTACCTTCAATGTTCAGAATCCACCACTAAATTAAATTAAAGAATAAAGAGATTTCCTCTGTGACTCTGTAACCTTGAATTCTGCCCCAGAAGACTGTCATAGTAATTTAAATTGTTAAAATCTTAATGATAAAGATTAATCCAAATTTGATTTTGAGCTCATTTCCCATTTCTTGTTAGGAGCAAGGAATAAGTTGAAGCATCAAATGTCACGATTAATTTGCTTTAAGGCGTTTCGGAAATGAAATGAGGACTTTGTGGTCTGTAGTCAGAAATCATTTGTGTTACAAAAATTTTATATATTTCTTTTGTAACATTTGTAGGAAGCTCTTTATACAAATTGAGAACAGGACTTGAAGAGGACTTCAAGCGGCCGTGTGTATTATTGTATTGTGTAAAGGTTAGCAAAAAAGCATAATATTAAAAATCTAATCAGTTCGTAAGTTAGGTAATGGAAAAATATTAGACACATATTTTTTTATTTTGGTGTACATATTATAATAATAATTAATACTTATATATAACGAATAAAAGTTTAGGAGTGGGGGTTAAAACGTCATTTCTACGTATAAAATGTACATAGAAGTGATGTCACGCTACATTTCAAATCAATTTATCCTCGAAAGTATTTGTTTCTGTAAAACAATAAAAAAATTGTGTCTAATGCTTTTGAAAAATCTACCAGACGGACATTAAAATAAAAATTAGTCATCTACCCTATTGAGATTAATACATGTATAGATGCAAAGATGCAAATTCAAATTTGAGAAATGTAAAGAAAAAATGTAGGATAGAAGGATTAATAAGGAACAGCGAAATTTGTTTGGTAAAAAAATATGTTCTGGTTATTCTGTGATAATGAGAAAGGCTATAAGATATCTGCCTATACTGTTACATAATATTAACATTATGTCTTTTATAAACTACGTTCAAAAATCCGACTTCAACACCCTCATTTTTGAAGTCGGTTAAATAATATATTGAAATGTTCTTTTAAGTGTAACAAACACTTCTGACTAACAATAAACCGCACCAAAATCAATTCAGCAAATCGAGAAATAATCGTGCACCAACATACATGCATACAGGTCAAACTCAAAACCTCCTTCTTTTTAAAGTTGGTTAATTAGTTAGGAACCACTGCTTCACATGGAAACACCAGCTTCCACTTCCTTGGTAGTACTGCTAAGGAGTGGAAATCTTTGCCAGAGTCTGTATTTCCTTAAGGGTATAACCTGGGTGTCTCCAAGGCTCGACTGAATAGGTTGCTTATGGGACGACGTGCTCCATCGTAGGCCGCATCATCGCTTACTACCAGGCGAAATAGTGATCAAACGTCAGTCCCATGTAATATATAAAACAAACCAGCTGATGAATCAGAGAGAAAAATTGTAATTCAATTATAACAGCCCTAGGAAATAATTATTTAGCATGTGTGAGAGCGTGAGAGCCCTCGTATGACATAACACGTGCAGCGGCGGGATGTAGGCGACGTCCGTAACAATTTTATCGATAAACTAATGAGGCTAGGGTTGTGTCACTCGAAATTTTGAAATTAATGTTTTATATTCAAAGAAGGTTTATTTTCAGAGATGGTAAGTAAACGCGAACCTTTTGGCTTGCACTAGACATTAAAAAATATGGAAATTATAAATTTTGGTTCAACTTGGGGCTTGAGACTATCTGAAGAAGCATAAAAAAGGTGTTACTAAATCCTTTAAGTGAGGGAGAGTCATGCTTCGGCACGAATGGGCCGGTTTGATCGGAGTGATAACCACGACCGCACAGAAGACTGACGTGAAGCAACGCTTTCGTTGTGTTTCGTCATGTCAGTGAGGATACCGGAGGCCCAATTACCCGCCCTCCCTTCTCCAATCTCTCCAATCCATGAATCTCTATCAATCCTCAAACTCCTAATCCCGATCAATCCTCAAACCCCTAATCCCCATCAATCCTCAAACTTCTAATCCCCAAAATCCCCAAAAGGCTGGTAATGCACTTGTAACGCCTCTGGCGATCCAGGTGTCCATGGGCGACGCGGATTACATATCATCAGGTGATCCGTCTGCTCGTTTACTGGCTTTTATTCCATAAAAAAATTGTTTTACATTTACATTTTGTTAGAAATATTTTCTTTTTTAAGTTAACTCATATAAAATAGATTCATAAAACCTCACTATACTAAAGCTCCATGACACTATTCTAAAACAGAACCCACTTTAAAAATTTCATATAGCGAGATCGACATTCGAAAAAAGAAACCGGTATTGAACGACATCCCTACTCTAAAAGAACCAGGCTACTGAATATTCTATATATTGGTTTTGCAAATGTACGACGCGGTCCAACCAGGGTTTATTGCTCAAGCGATTTAGAAATCCTACGATTGCTAGTATAATACCGTTTCGAATATTTATTTATTTGAAAATTTTGTGGTTAGCTATTTCGCCTGTCCTATGAGCCAAATGGCAGTTAACAGCTTGTCTTTGTATTGAAACATTCATGGGAAATACTAAATTAATTTGAGTTACTCGTCAAACAGTTACGTGTGTAAGCCGAAAACATAATAATTATTTTAAAAGCTTGTGTAATCAGCAGCTGTAGCCAAATGCCATTTAGCGCTTGTCTACTTGTAGAGTAGAAAACTAGGTAAATTATATGGAATTGACATAAATTTTGACACTTGTCAGTGTCATCCCCGTACATTTTGATTTCTACTCTTTCTGTAGACAAGCGCTAAAGTGGCGTTTGGCTAAAGGCCCTGTGCGTCAGTTCCATATAATTTGGTTTTCTATTCTATATCTTTTCTATTCTGCAATTAGAATTGAGACTGACATAATATCAAGATAATTTACGTTAAGCATGTCACATAAGGCTTCGGCCACACTACGGTGGAAATGTGACAGTTTTTAACCGCGCAATATTTTCAAATATTCAAGCGACCGCTTTTGCGGTTTTGCCCCACATATCACGCGCTAAAAACCGCTGCGGTCCGGCCGAAATACGGCCTTATTGTATATAAGATTCTATTCTCTTAGTAGAAAAGCGTACAAATGCCATTTGGCTCAAACCACTGAGTTTATTGCCTCAACCATTTACGAATTCAAAGACTGTAAGAATAATACTGCCTGAAATATTTATTCGAAAATTTAGTGGTTGGCAATCTAGCCTGATAGGATACACAGACACTTATTTATGCCTATAAACAATGCAGATAGGATTTACTCGAGTATTCCATTTGAACAAGCTATTGGTTGTTTTATTTCTTTCTCAGTAAGTTAATACTGTTTTATTTATTTTTAATTGTGTTGTGTTTATAGCTTTATCTGGTTAGGAATAAGGCTGATATTGATTTGTTGTATATTTTTATATGAATGTACGATTTGGTTAGAGATCGTAGTTTTAAAATTTTGTTTTGCTTATTAGAGAGCACTGGTCACTACGATAGAACTGTTACCATACCCACAGAAAGATGTAGAATGGTTAAAATGTCTGCCGTTGCCGTATACCATAAAAGAAGACTTACAAATACGCTGCTGGGCTTTAGAAGATTGGAAAATCCTATCAAGCAAGATTTTCACTTATGTGAAACTGTAAGATAGTATTAATACTCTAAACTAATAGTCTACAAAGCAATACTAACATACGTTATTAGATTGACCTGAATCAAGTGTGCATTAATTAAATTTACATATCTCATCTTGTGAACAAATATTAGTAGGCAATGCAAATATCATGTGTCGTGTGGTGTACCAAACCGCGACACAGTATGCAGCGCATGATTGCTCGCGTACCACTGGGTCACCAAATAGATTATAAACCAAACAACATAAGGTTTATATTCCTTTAATTCATTACACTGCTGCCTCGTTCGCCGAGTGGTCGCAAATGCAACTACCGGGCACGGAGTCTCGGGTTCGATTCCCGGGCCGGGCAAAGTACCTACATATTACTGGGTTTTAAAAAAATCTCAGTAGTAGCACGGAGTCTGTAATTGTGCCCGGTATATGGCAATAGGCTCTCTCCCTATTACATGGGACTAATAACATAAATAGTGAAAAGTGGGTGTTATATTGTACAGTGGCATAATGTGCACCTCTGCCTACCTCTTCGAGGATAAAAGGCATAATTTTATGTTATGTTATACATAAATAAGTTCTTACATATTTAAAAACTCAATAAACTATTTATTTTGTCTTCAGTACGGTAGGTAACACCCACCATCCTAGGTAACTTAATATTCAAATTCATCTAGCTAGACGTTAAAGAAATCCCAATTTATCCATTGTTCAAGATAACAAACTAATTCTAAGAAACTACCTATAAAGGAAAATTATAATTCAATATTAATAAGACTTCAACCTAGTTTTCAAACATTATTGCTTAGAATTTCTAGGTAAATTATTACCTCGATATAATTACTGCAATCAAATTATTTAGCTATTAAAATGATCTAGAAGCTGATTGGAACTTGAGAATAATTTACTCATATTTAGCTTTTAAAATATAATTCGTAACTCAACGAGGTAGAGAGGTCGATAAAAAACCTGCAGAATTTGTTTAATCTAGTTTATAAAAGCATTTAACTCTTTGAGTACCGTCATTATAGACACAATTAAAGAACAATAGGTTGCAGTCACCGGTGACCGCGCGGTGTTTGACAGTTTAAGTAGTAAGGTACTATGGTAAATCTAACATCGATTGAAAATTATATCAAACCAAATATTTCGAAGCTCGGAGAAACACAAAATAAATGTTCCACAACTTAAATAAACCACGACAACCCATCACACTGAAGACCAATGAAACAACCAGAAGTGTACTAAAACCAAATTTTATCTTCAACTTCAAAGCCTAATCCGTAACTCACAAACACGTACGAAATCCTAATAAAATTCCAGACTTAGGTACGTCTAGGAATAAAAAATTCAGTCCACTTACATCATCTTTTGGTACATCAAACTAGACTTCATAGTTTCGAAGGGAAACTGCCAAACTGCCCGGAACTGGTCGAAAGTTGGTAACAAGGTACCAGTATACGACCACACATCTAGCTATGAGAAACTAGTATTAACTGACCGCTGAATGTTGGGGTAAGTTTATAGAAAACAAGACCATTGTAAAATGGTTTTGTGTGGCTTGATATGTTCCGTACGTCCATGGGCGAGACTAACGTTGCTTATAAATAAATTATACCCAGGATGTGGAGTATCCAAGTTTATAGTGGGGTTTTGTGTGAATTTTCGTCAGTATGTACCCCGTATACATTATGTAAGGTATTCGTGACATGACTGCCTTTTTCGGTTCCTAGTGGCGAATGAATGTTGATAGTCTCAAGTTTCGTCTTTAGGTCAAGTAAAGCTTATTTATCATCATTATCTGCTTATAGATGTCCACTAAATATTTTTCTAAGCCTCGTCTATACTATGTCTATACTACGTCTGACTTAAAATATATTTTTTGAATAAACATTTAGTCGTAAGTTTTTTTTATGGCATAAGCAATCGCCGTCGCCCAAGGACACCTGGAACACCACCGGCGTTACAAGTGCGTTACCGGCCTTTTGGGGATTAGGAGTTTGAGGATCGTTGGGGATTCAGGAATTGGGGAGATTGGGGAAGGAGAGGGTAATTGGGCCTCCGGTAACCTCACTTACACGACGAAACACAACGCAAGCGTTGCTTCACGTCGGTTTTCTGTAAGGCCGTGGTATCACTCCGGTCGAGCCAGCCCATTCGTGCCGAAGCATGGTTCTCCCACACTTAAATATAAGTGACCTCAAAAGTGCTTCAATAAGCATTATATATCATTCCAACTGAATAAGTTAAAGAACAAAATATAAAACATAAAAACCTAAAAGGTAGCTATGCCTATAGCGTAAACCTTGTCTAATCTTGGGGATTAAGACCACAATCTAGAGCTCAGTATTTGCGATAGTAACCATTTTGATTTGACCAAGAGAATCTAAAATCAGTCATAGTACAGCTGACCCTTCTAAACAATTACTTTAAATTGATGAAATCAATAGAAGGCTAGACTGGCCGAATATCAACAAGAATCAGAACTCAAAATTAGATTTTAGGACTGTGTATTTAAGTATTATAATCCCATGGATATTAATTGGAAGTGTCAATACTACCTAATTATATTTAGCTTAAGCTGGTTTTCAAATTTGATGTTATGGTCGACTGGTCAGTCACTATTGCGTTATCTAAAATAGTTATCTTTATCTGCTACCTAAGGGCTACTGTCCACGTTGCGTCATTTTATAAATGCATGCATCCTTCATAAATAGGCGGCCTACAAATGTATGTATGCTTGTGTCTTTACTACGGTTACTCGTTAGGTTCTCCGCGACTGCTAAGCACTGCTAAGCTAAGCTAACCGTAAAAATAAATGTCAGGGCAATAATTATGAGACTTGATATAACCCAACTTTTAACTCACCTAATTCAGCAAAAAAAACATCAATTGAATTAAAATCGATTGTTTTGTTCAGCAATTTTAATCAGTTGTCAGCAATCGTTTGCGCAGTTAATCGAGACGTTTTGCATTGACGTGCTACCAAAGGCGTCATTAGTCAACGTCTTCACTGACAGTATTGGAAAACAGCGGGGTAAGTGGAAAATGGATAGGCTTGAAATGGAGCGAAATATATTATAATATTTGTATAGGTTTAAATGAGATTCGGTTGAACAAAGGGTTCGAATAAACTATCCTAAGGTGTACAAAATTATATTAAAATACAAATTGGGCTTGCACAGACATAGGTTTGTTCGATTGATTTTATTTAAGTCACTGCTTCACGGCACGATACTCCTTGCATTTACGACCATAGGTAATGGTAACTGTACTTTCATCTTATATTATACTAGCTTTTACCCGCGGCTTCGCTCGCGTCACAAAAGGATAAAAAGTAGCCTATGTGACATATACCAATACACACAGCGCCATCTATACCAATAATTTCGTTTTCCCTCGAGAATATTATTTTTTCCGGGATAAAAAGTACCCTATTATTTAATCCAGACTTCTAACTTTACGTCTGCAAAAATTCAAAGTTATTTAATTAATCTTGTGTACACAATACATGTCGTGATCAATAAGACTTTGTTTATATTAGGTTAAAGTGACCAATTTTAACATAACACTACCTTTACCTCTATAGAGGTATAATAACTATCGTTGAAATTATAGCGAGACGCAGAGAGGATAGCTTGGGGAAGCCCATTGTTGTAGGAAATATTAAAGGGAGAAGGGCAAGGAGATGATCCCCAACCAGATGGTCTGACCAGCTCAAGGACGTCCCAGCTTCGAGGTTCTACACAATACATATTACCGCAAAAAGGAATCGGTGCAGATAATTCGTACGATTCAGCGTGATACCAGAATAATCACGATGTCATGAGGAAACAACCAGAGACAGATCATGAGTTATACTAAATTAATCTTATATACTCTTTATACTATCATTTTCTTTAAGTAATTTTTAAAGCTGATGAGTTTCCTTATTTTTGCGAACGTACTTATTTCAAGAACTTATTGGTTCCATTTAAAAAACTATTAGATAATAGTCCATTTATTCGGAATTCGAGCAGACGGATCAACTGATGGTAAACAATCGGCGCCGCTCATGGACACTCGAAACACCAGAGGTGTTACAACTGCGTTACTGGCCCTTTGTGGATTAGAAATTTGAGGATTGTTTGAGATTGGATCATTGGGCCTCCGATAACCTTACTCACGTTACGAAACACATACAATTGTTGTTTCATGTCGGTTTTCTGTGAGGTTTTGGTATCACCCCGGTCCAGCCGGCCCATTGGTGCCGAAGCATGGTTCTCCCACACTTTATACTAACAATATCTCAACTAAACTTGGTCTACGTTTTTCAACCGACACACGAGACAGGCTAACGTCCAGTTTCTATAACCTATCTATCTGTAGATTTGCTTACTAGAGATAGATAGGTTATAGAAACTGGACGTAAAGCATACATACATGTGCTAAGTAAGAATATACCTACCTATATGTTTCCGACTCCTTTGTTATCCAGACGACAAAACTATTACTGGTACCCAATATGAACCAGGTTTAACAATGATTGATATTTCCGTTAAATATAAAACAACACAAACTAATGGCTACCCTTGGACAGGCAATTAAAATATCGTTCCTTACTTGACATTAGAATTCATTAAGCTACTAGGCAAGCAGTCATTAAGGTTGTATTATTTTGAAAAGACTATTCATATTTATCACGCTATTATTTTGTTTGAATAGGTACTTTGTTAGTTTAACTTTAAAGGAGGTTTTGCATTAGACTTTCTAGGCATAACGCATAAACGTCGATGTATGGAGTTGATATAATTTTGTCGAATGTCGTATCAGTGTCAGTTCTCTCATCACTTGATTAGGTTAGTTTCCATGCCATTTGGATCATAACATAGGTTGAAACAATACCAGGTGTAATTTCAGACATCATGATCAGGATATTCATGATCGAAAATAGAACTTTAACCAACTGCAGAATCGAATTCGAAACGCTTTGCTTGGCAATCACGCTTCCAATCATTCAACTAACGAGGTGAGCCAGTCACCATTTAGTAAAAATCGAAAAATATCCCAAATAATGTCATACTCGAATCAAAAGTTCAACCCGAGAATTATATAAGTGTGGGAGAGCCATGCTACGGCACAAATGGGTCGGCTCGACCGGAGTGATACCACGGCTTCACAGAAAACCGACGTGAAGCAACGCTTGCGTTGTGTTTCGTCATGTGAGTGAAGTTACCGGAGGCCCAATTACCCTCCCCTTCCCCAATCTCCCTAATTTCTGAATCCCCAACGATCCTCAAACTCCTAATCCCCAAAAGGCCAGTAACGCACTTGTAACGCCTCTGGTGTTCCAAGTGTCCATGGGCGACGCCCGATTGCTTACCATCAGGTGAACCGTCTGCTCGTTTACCGGCTATGCCATAAAAAAATATGGGTAGCTTAGAACCCCTTGCCGCCACTCCACCAACAAGACCTACTTCAATTCATCAGAAACATCGATACGATATCATAATAATTGCATGAACCAAACCAAATTGATTTCTAAGTAAAAGTCATAAAGTTTACCTTGCTTTCGACTAACGAGCGCGTGTAACTTAACGCTAACTTAACCGTAGTTAACAACACTGGATAAATTAACCGTATCTATTTTAACTGTGAGGTTTTACTTGGTAAAACCAGGTTAAGTTGTTATTCTGTTGTTGTCATGTTACTTGATTGTGTTTGATCTTTTAAGGTTTGTGTTTTTTTTGTTAGTTTCGAATTTTCCTCATGGAGACTGGTCCAGTTTAAATTGTCAATCCACTCCTGGATTATGTCGGAGATTATGATCGGATTATGCAGGAACGGGGTGGTTTTTAGTCAGAAAGAGTCTGACACTCCCTCCTGCCTCACCCAGGCGGGAGCAGTCATTCGATGATTTTCCCCCCTTAAAAAAAAACTACTGGATTATGAGCCAGAGCAGCTACAAACAAAAGGTTTGCTATAATCAACGCACCATCATCCTATTCATCATCAACAGCCGAAAGACGTCAACTGCTGAACAAAGGCTTAGTCCTTAGTCTTCTACGTCGAACTTCAACTCGCCACCAGGATCCACTGGCTCCCGCAACTCTGGCGATTTCGTTGGTCTACCTAGCGGGAGGCTTACCTACACTTCGTCTTCCGATTCGTGGTCTCCACTTCAAGGTGTGGAGATGGTATATTAAAAAAATAAGTTTGTCAGAGAGTATTGCTGCCTGGTCTCGTCTCTGTTAAATGCGCTGCTTGCAGTAATATTAACTTCAGCTATAATATCCACGGTGCCATCCATTCGTCAGCTACGATTAACGTATTCTATTTAAACTTTTATTCTAAACAAGATTAAAAGAAGGGCCAAAATAAAAGTACCTTTTAACGGACGAGCATGCATGAAAAGAGTGATGATTGATAATGAAGCGAAAGAGGTATGTAGGAATCGTAGTAATTGGCGTTCCATAGTCTCTGGTATAAACAAGCTTATTATAAAGCCCTAATAATCTTAGCAGTCCTGAACACAATTACAGAAGAATAATAATTTACCGAAGTTAGAACAAAGTTTGCCAGTTATAGTAGGAAACGATGGCAAACCAGTGAATTATCAAACTGGCCAATAGTAAAGCTCGCAGCTGTTACTGTCTCAGACGCTATGGCGTGTTGATAGTTCAACCATGTCGCTAGTCAGTCACCAAATGTACTTTCAACTTTATCACTATATAAAATACAGTTGAAAATGGATAACAGGAATTTCATAGTGAGTGTAGTTTGATGTGCGAGCGTGTAGTATAACTAACCATATCGTGTATAAAAACGTTTAACTATTAGAAAATTGCGATGAGAAAGTCGTGTCAGTTTTAAATAGATACGGTAAAAATACTTTTTAGTATTTGCACCGCATGCATTGAAACAGTGTGGTAACCATAACGGTATTGAAAAATGTATTTTACTCTGTCATCCTAAGCGTGGTGATTAATGCTTCAAATCTTCTCCGTGCGAGAAGAGGCCTTTGGTCACCAGTGGCCACTGGTATAGGCAGTTGATGATCTTGACCGCGGTTGTCATAAGAGCTGATGTTGTCGATGGACAACGACGTTTTACGATAAGCCCGAATATTTGTACTGAGAATTTTGTCACCCCCCCTATCGAGGTTAGAAATAGTAACCGAGGCCCTTTAGTGAATGATGACGATAATCATGAATGATAAAATTATAACGAATATATTTATAAATAAATTTATTGTATTCTCCACCACTATTATCTTAATTTATGCCCTAACACATAACAAACAAAGTTCATAATGCTGTCATATAGGTAAGCTAATAGAAATATAGTAGAACGTAGCAGAAATCAATCTTCTCCGAGACTCGCAAATTACGTTAACTGCCAAACATAATGAACTCTTAACTAAGTTAGACTTGCTCTTACATCAGTAAGTTTAGATCAATACAATGCTAACGTAGACTGTACATACACACATAATTGTGTATCTATAGTAGTACAACAAAGTTCAACAATTCGTTTGCTTCTGTTTAGAATTTTTATAGCATAACATCATGCCTTTAATACCAGAAGGGTAAGGTAAGGGTAATAAAGATAAATAATTTTCAATGTCAACTTCGACAAAGGGGTCGCCCGAAGAATACAAAATATGGGTAGCGTTCGGGAAGTTACGCGAAATCTTCTCATCGAAAATCCCTCAGTGCCTGAAGACCAGGATGATTAACCAGTGTGTGTTGCCAGTGATGACGTATGGTACTATAATGTTCTGCCAAAGCTCAAAGTCGCTCAGCGCGCGATGGAGAGAGCTAAGCTCGGAGTTTCTGTGTGCGACAAAATCCGAAATATGGAAATTCGTCAAAGAACTAGAAATACTGACATAGCTCGCAAAATCTGCAAACTGAAATGACAATGGGCATGCTACGTCGCTTAACAGACTGACGGCATCGGGGCCAGGAAAGTCTTTGAGGCCTCCTGCTAGGTGGACTGACGACATCGCCAGAGTTGCGGGGAGCCAATGGATGTAGGTGGCGAGTTGTCATTTGACGTGGAGGACTAAGGTGAGATCTTTGTCCAGCAGTGGACGTCTTTCGGCTGTTGATGGTAATATCATTTAAATGTGACATTCAATTTTCATTGGTTGTGTTACGAATCCCAAGTATTAGAGGTGAGCCTATTACACCAGGCACTATTTCTATGGTAGTCTGAGTCTAAATTGGGAATTTCTGTCAGTAGTTTTATTTGCATCTGATAGCCGTATTTTTGATGATGACATTAAGAATTTTTCACTTATAACCAGCGCTATATTATTAAGGTTCTTATAAGAAATATAAATTCCAAGAATCGAATCGTCCTTATTCACAGTTCACTGTATTACAGTACCAGTAAAAAGACTACCCTTTAACACAAAAACCATTAAATGTTACCTAGAAAACAGCCTTAAAACAACAAACAGCAAAACCATTAATGCTTTACGAAACGGCAAACAATATAAACGTATTAGGAACCGCGGTAAATTGCACCACACCACGAATTAAACCGAAGTTAAAGTAACTAACGAAGTTAACTACCTCGCTCAGTTTGTGATGACACCTCGCTAACAGCAGTTATATGAAAGTGGTTTGTCTTAACGAAAGGTAATGTTTCTTTTCCATGTTTTAGTTGATTTTATGTTTTGTGGTCGTTTTTGTGATTATTTAACCGACTTCAAAAAGAAGAAAAATGAGATTCTCAGTTTCACCTGTATTTGATTATCAAGCGGAACTAATTTTGGTGCGGTTTTCAGAAATTAATAGACTTCAAAATAGATGGGTTGTAGTCGGTTTTTTTAAACGTAGTTTATGAAATAATTATTTGTGTTAGTAAAGACTTGAATTGAACAAATTTATTGATATTAGTGTAATGTAACTAGCCATGCATGAGTGAGAGAAATCTTACACAAACCCTTTTTAATAACAGTCTTTTATTGATTGGACCTTCAGTAATTTCACTCACACGACGAAACACAACGCAACCATTGTTTCACGTCGGTTGTCTGTGAGGCCGCGGTATCACTCCGGTCGAGCCGGCCCATTCGTGCCGAAGCATTGCTCTCCCATACTTAAAAAGCGTTTATAGCTTGCATTACTATTGCATTTGTAAATTATTTTGGATTCACCAATTGTATTATTTTGATAGAAATCAACGAACTATACCTATTTATCCATTTAACATAAATAAATGTAAATTACAAAACCGGGTCATTTACTACGTGGTTATTACGTATTCGTACAGCTGATTCTCGTTGTGTTCTGTGCACTCGATAATTTAGCTTCGAATTTACAATGTTCTACAAACATTCGTGTGATGTTTGCGCTGGAAGTAGGTCATCTCAAAATTCAGGGTCTAAATAAGTCAGTTTCATCAACATCAGCATCATTCCTGTCAAAGGATGTTACGCTTTCGATGATACAGGTACGTTGAGCTAATATTTCTGTTAATGGAGGTGGATTTTAGTTTGTGAGTGGAGCAAGCGAATTATAGCCACCATCATGGCATTCGTTAGGTTACTTCAAACCCTGCGGTCAGAAATAGGAACACCACGATGCGGGGTTCCGTCGCCTTGGTCTATTTCATATGAAACTTTGGTTCTAATTTTGGCTGTCACTATTTTTGGCTCTACTTTGATTTATTTGGAAATCATTTTGCTTTAATAATATGATAGCAAGATCTACAAATTATGGTGATAGTTGTAAATTAAAATGGGGTTTTAATTAGGTATATTTCTGTTGTATGCTATGGAAGCATACTTGTAATTTATATCCAAACTCATCCGAATAGACACCATCTTCAATAAAGTACACGATAAAGAAGAACTCATTAACTTATTAGATCAAAGTATTTGCATTATCGTACAAAAATACACAGCATTAACCTTTGCTGACCTTTAACAGACAATTCCCGATTCTATTCTTATCGGGGCAAAAAGTAAATTAGATTGACTTTGCGGTGTTACTTAGGTACCTATACATTTTTCTCAAACTCGCCAAGCTATGTTGGAACTTAGTTAAGGTATGTAACGAACTGTTAACTAAGTTAATGCGGTGTAGTTTCCAACAGCGAACATTAACTTAGAGCCACAAACTAATGACACTGTTTCTTTCTACATCCCTAATTCTTTCTCTGAGGGGAATTGATTTTGAGAGTGATAATTGGTAAAGTGTAATGTTATCATTGGGTCAGTTTTAATAGGTTATTAAGAATCAAATCAAAGTCAAAATCGTTTATGTCAATTAGATTATGAAGACACTATTGAACGTCAACACAAAATTTAAAGAGAAGCTATCTGCTCATTCAAAAACATAGATTTATATGGAGAAGAACGAGCGAAAAATTCCATGGGTTACTAAGGTTTATGATTCAATTTTTAGTTACATATGACAGTTTTGTTGGTTCAATTGTGTAAAGACAATATAACACTCAAATCCAGTCAAAGATCAAATTGTTTATAACTTTGATTGCAGTACTAGAGATAGGTATTGTTGTAACTTAAGTTCCAAACAAAAAGAAATTGAAATTCTATAGTGTCTATCGACAGGATATTTTTATTCAGAACTCCATCGGGTTGATGCCCGATACGAAGACGCAGAAGGCCTAACGAGTTACTGGAACTCTGGCTCGAAGAGCAATAGCAGGAACGGGATGGTTTTTAGTCAATAAAAGTCTGACACTTCTTTCCGCCTAGCCCAAATAAAAGCCCTTTAAAAAAGTCATAATGAAATAATCATGGTAAATGCTGAAAACAAAAAAGAAAGATCCCGTTAAGCTTGACTATCGAGCCTTTTTGGATGACCCTCCTTTTCTCTTTATAGAACATCACACCGTATTCACAAAAATACTTTATCAAAAATTTGAATTAGCTAATAAAAAGTGGATCTAATAATAACAAAATTATTATCCATCTATTTATAAAGTTAAATAGTTTAGAGAGAACAATTTGCTAACAATAAGCTGTCAGTTTGCAGCTGCACCGTTATTAATAGAGGTGTCACCATGCTTAATAACATAGGACTTGTGAACATTTGTCATAGTTGGAGGGAGTTTTACTATAATATTGTACTTAGGTGACGGTTTTAAGTAATAAATTCTGTGATGCTGGTCTAAGTATGATTTGTTATGAAGAGGATTATGCAGTTCTATTTGTAAATCTTCTAAGGAGTAGCACAGAAAGAAAGAAGGAAAATAAATTTATCTGCCATTAGAAATGATGCACCAAATACAAAGACCAAACACCATATTAAGATTAAAAAAACAATAAAAAACAACTCAACACAAAAAAGTACATACATACATACATAACTTCACGCCTGTCTCCCATGGGGGTAAGCAGAGACTATGGAACGCCAATTACTACGATTCCTACATACCTCTTTCGCTTCAAAGAGTACTGGTAAGTATTTGTACAAGTTGTACTTACTTACACACAAAGGTCAGACTGGTAGAAAATGCCTGCGGCTTTAAGTCCATCTATTTGTACGTTTTGTGCATGAAGCATAAAAAAAAATACTTAGATCCAGTTTAGTATTTCATTGTTTAGTATAAGTTTAATATAGTATAGATGATTATACTCAGTAAATTATCTACGTGATCATCACCTTTGGGTAATCACTTAAAACAATTGAAAGTGAAAGTGTATGTGAAATTGTATGTTTGTTATGTGTCGATTTCAACGATTTAAAAAAAATAAAATTGCAGGCCCTATTGATAATTCTGAATTCGAAGTACCAATTAATACTGAATATCGAACTCTGTTGAGGGGGAGGTCTTTCGGTTGACGATGATGATCATGATTGAATTCTATTAAAAAAAAAAACAAATATTTTCCTTTCAAACAATACCTACGTTTAGTCATTTAAAACAATAAAATAATATTAAGGAACAAAACACAAACGACATAAAATTATAAACAAATAACACTGCTGAAGTGTTGAAAATTACTTGAATAATACTGCAATACGTTTCTAGTGCAAAATTTGCCACAGAACATTTCAGGAACATTTACTGCCGTGAAAACTTTTGTCGAGATGATGAAGTGGTTGGAGACGATTCTATAGAATATAATAATATACTTTGGAGACCAAAACGTATAGTTTTGAATTGCAGTTCTTAAACTAGTTTTGAAAAGAAGAGAAATTTCGTGTCTGCTATATTTGTCTTCATTTTGTAGCGATATAATAGAGGAATAGAAATTTCCGTAATTTTAATCCTTTGAGTACTGTCATTATAGACACAATTAAAGAACAATAGGTTGCGGTCACCTATGTCCTCGCGGTGATTGACAGTTTAAATTACTATGGTGAAATATAATTCAAAGTACCAAGATTTATCACAAGTACTCACGGAGATTGACCAAATAAAGGCAGTAAGCCTCACTTATTTATTAACATACATACATAACTTCACGCCTGCCTCTCGCGGGTGTACACAGAGACTTTGGAACGCCAATTGCTACGATTCCTACATACCTCTTTCGCTTCATCAACAGTCATCAATCTTTTCATGCATGCTCGTCTGCTAAGGGTACTTTTAATTTGGCCCTTCTTTAATACATATATCGCAAATCTGGTCAGTATGACGCCATTGATTAAAACTGCAAATATAATAATAAAATTACGGATCACATTATAGACACCATAAAAATTCACTCTGCTTTGTAGTTGACGGTTACTAGTAGGTATAAGTACGCGACTCGTGTGCAGTGGCTAGCAATAGGGCCGGGCCACCAACTACCGACCAATGTGTCGTGCGTTCATCTTCCGTGCGCATAACAATTTTATCTTTTGGGCCTAAGTGTTATGTATACCTACATCAAATTATATGTTTTACATGCACCTACGGTAGAGGAAAAATTGTGTGTAGAGTTAAAATACATATACTTAATCGAAATTCTGAGCCTTATTTGCGAAATATCTGGTATAACTTCTACGGAAATGAAGCATTAAATATCGATATAAAATTAATAATAGGAACGACATCAATCTTACATCGTCTGGTTATATAACTGGGGATCGTAAAGTTCGGTGTCACAATCGTGAAATCAATACAAGAGCACGGGTCAGTGAGCTTGTCTGTTAGGAAACTTTTCAGCATGAATATGGATGCCTTTGAAAGAGATTGATAAAATACAGGGTGGATGAATTGTTTGGAAGATGATTACGTATTATTAAACGTCAGTCGTGTTGTTTTTGGTGATTGATTGAAATTGTTGAATGATCTGGGTGTTGATGAAGACTTGAAGGCATGTGTTCAGAAGTGAACGTCAATGGTAGATGCTGTTTTTAAAGAAGATGATAATATTGTAAATAGTTCTACTACTAAGGCTGCAGTTTAAAGGCAATATTTCGCCGGATTACCATGGTGGCGCAATCAGTCGCCGAATCTGGTTACGCAACCGACCGGACACCAGGTGAGTAACTCTCTATAGAGCTGTATACAACATGTTACGTAATTAACGCACACCCTCAAACACCCCAATTAGAATATTATGTTACAATCATAATACATACACAATTTTTTAAATTTAACATGTATATGCATTCTTACTGGTCTTGTCATAAGGTTTATTTTTATTTATTTTCATTATTCAAATAAAACTGCGATTTTAAAAGTCTTATTGCTTTGACTTACGGTCCATTTTAATTTGTTTTAACAATACAGGGTTAATAATATGACAATAATTTTAATTATTTTTGGGATAAAAAATTACCTATATTAAAAATTATATAAATCGATTCAGTTAACGATTCTGAACAAACTATTTTCAGGATGTGCGTTATTTAAGTTACATATCGTATATATTTTTGGTAGCGGCGACTGGTTGCGCCACCACAGTGTCTTGGTGGAATGAGCAACTAGCTTCACTTCTAAATTTTTGTTGTTGATGTTCAAAAGTGCCTTCCTGGTCTAATTTTTTTTTTTACTTTTGACTAGGCTTACGAAGTCACGGGCAACAGCTAGTGAAACATAATCAAAACTAACATACAAACCACACATCATAATACTATCACCACAAACACATTACTGACTTTAACAACTTTTGTACCGTATCGCAAACCTAAGAGCCGTCAATTTGTACGGATCGATGTCGCTCCTAATTATAGTCTGCGTAAACTTGTTCATTATACTTAGTTGGGGTTGCGGATAGAACTTCAATAGCACTGAGAATTTTCAATTGATCATTAGAAAGGTCTTGAGACTACTATAGGGTACAAAATGGCGCTAACTTAGGCTTTCAATCAAATTAAACTATTCGAAATCGTAGCTCGTCAAAGTTGGGAACGTGATTGTTAAGTGTGAGTACTTTTTGGTGGTGGGGGTTCTGAATTGGGGAGTTTCCGTAGTGAAGATTAGAAGTGTGATTTGTGTAGACTATCCAATACGATTTAATAAATAATCTCAGTTTCATTCATTGTTTTATAGCTCATTAATTTATTAGCAAAACTGTGTTTTGGTATTGGTCTCAGAAAATATTCATTAACCGCTTGAATGCACCGATGATGTAAGACATAATATATACATACGTTTAGACAACAGGTTAAATAATAATTTTTTTTTTGATTACCTACATAATAAGTGTGGGAGAGCCCTGCTTAGGCGAGCAATGGTCTGGCTCCACCGGAATGATACCACGGCCTCACAAAAATCTGACGTGAAACAACACCTAGGTTGTCTCTCCAATCTCGAACGATCCTCAAATTCAAAGGCCGGTAATGCACTTCTAACGCCTTTAGTGTTTTGGGTGTCCATGGACGGCACCGATTGCTTGCCATCAGGTGATCCATCTGCTCGTTTACCGGCTTATTCCATAAAAAATATACATGTTGAAGTATTTAATTTGAGTGCCATTGTTAGATGTCTAAAAGCTACGGTCTATTTAATTCTGGTCGAATTACGTCCAGTTTCTATAACCTATCTATCTGATCTATCTGAGAGATAGAATTTTGACACATTTTGTATGGAGCTTATGTCAAAATACTATCTCTAGTAAGCAAATCTACAGATAGATAGGTTATTGAAATTGGACGTTAGTTGAGCTACTCAACTTCACTATAGACTACATTATCACACACTGATACATTATTATGATTTTAGTTAAAACATTTCTGTATTTTAGGCAAAGCCATAAACGAGGAAGTAACATAAAAATAAATTAAAATTTACTAGCCGTATGGATGTGTGGCTTTTGGAGTATTGCCAGATGAATTAATTATTTAAACACAGTCCACAACTAGCCACACCACTTTGTAAGCTTCCAATATCACTATGGCAACAGTATATTATTTTAAACCTTATAAAGGGTATTAACTCCCCTCGTATTTTATGATTATACGTGATTTTTATCTATCATTTAAAAATAAATAATTCGTTTAGAAGTATAATTTTGAACTTCGAAGTCAATAGCCAACCTATTTTTATATACATGTTGGGGCAACATGTATATAAAAATAGGTTGGCTTTTTTATATACATATTGCCCCACACAGGATTTTTTCTTATGTCGAGTACAAACATACAAGTGCACATACACATGACACCCCAACCCGGAACGACAATTTGTGGATCACACAAAGAGTTGCTCTGCGTGGGAATCGACGTTACCCGTTGCACTACAGCCAGTTGCCCAGCCACCGCACCAACCATGAAGTTTGCATATGCAACCAAAACACAATAAAAAAAAATAAAGGATACAAAATACAATATGTCCATCACCAGCAGAAAATAACAATAAAATGCACTACTATCAAAATTTTAAACATCTGTAACATAAAATGTAGTTAACATAAGTCAATAACGAGTAGAATTCTTAATCACTACCCGAGAACCGACACTAGATACAACGGTAAACTGGCTAGCACTAACTTAGTTTGTCACTTCGCGAAAGCTGAGTTTCAGAGAGCTTCAACTGTATTTCAGCTTTGATAAATACTGAAACCAACGTAATTCAGTTTTGAAACTTAAAACCAGAGCTCAAACCAAAATTCATGTTCCTTTGGCATACATTATTTATTTATGGCAGTACACTTTGATGTTATATTTAGAGGTGTAAGTATAGTCAGCCAAATAATTAGGTATGCAGGTAAGAAAATGTAAATCAATTCAGTACATGGACCGTCGATCATCATAATCATCAGCAGATATGGACGAGGCTGAAAAGCCTCTTCTAATTTGGAGAAATACAGCACTCATCACGCCCGCTCAAAGAAGATTGGCCATTCACAACGTGCCCAAGAGCAAAGGTCTGCCTCACAAGGAAAAAGTTTGAGTATAAATCACCACACTTGCTCAGTGTAGGATTTTAAAGTCCAGGGCGCAATATCTATGCAATATCAATCCAAAATATTAATAATAATTACTCAATATCAAAACTGTACAATCCCAATTGTAGCTGTTAGGATAGCATTTAGAGTATAGAATACAAAGCCGAACGCAATACCATTTAGTTCACTGAATATCCACGCAATACAAGTGGGATTGGCGGTAGTGTTGCAATTCAAGAGTACGAAATTTCACAATATCAATGTCGATCGATCAGAATTGGATTGAAGAGTCAGCCCCTAAGTTTCATCGTCGATGTTTTCTATCACCGTGTGTTAAGTCAATGGTGTATAAAGCCATATATATTGGTCAGCTGATAAATAACCAATGGTTACCTGCTTACCAAATAACATGCCCGATTGCACATTATACTTAGAAGTTCCACTCAGACTAATTGCATGGTGATACTATGGTTTCTAAAAGCATCTTTGCATATTGCAATTGGGATTTCTAAGGTGCACCTGTTAGGTGCACTTAGAGAGCTACAGCTGATCAAAATTTCAAATGTTTCCTGGTGTGTTGCGGTTTATAGTATGCTTGAGATTTTGGTTAGCTTTGGATAGGGGTGAGATTTGAATACATACCTATATTAAGGATCACCTTATACAAAAATAATCATATTTTTGTGGCTTCTATAACTTAAAAAGAATTAGAACATAAGGTTATAATTATTCAAAAGTCTAAAATCAAATAATATCAAATTATTTATTCGCAATTCTCTTGTAACAATAAGTTAATTATAAAGTTAAAAGTAGTTACACATCGATTTCATTATTGTAAAATATTTTCATGACCATTACATGAAATTTAAACAATCTACATTAAAAACCATTTAAGAATCATTCATCAAAAACCAATGTCACATTTTATCAAAACGTATGAATATGCGAAACCATGCTTCAGTTAACAATCCATTAAATACCCCACTGTAAAATTTTGAGGTTATCAGAAACCCTATAACCCTAACGATGGTCCTTATCACCCATAGGACCGAAAAATATCATAAGAGATATGAAGGGTTCCGTAGAAAAATGTATAAAAGGACACGGAGGAACCCTTATTAAAGATATATTAGGGTTCAGTATGTAGATGATCCAATGTGATCTACGACTTTCGGTTAGATCTTCTGGAGATTGCATTTCCAAAGATATCTGGAATTTTATGAACACGGCTCAGGTGTTGGGAGAAAATATTGGGCTGGAAACTTGATAAGGAATTTGTCATGTATGAAGTGTGCCTCTTTGTATGGGACGATAAGAATATGTGTTTATTTATTCTATACATCAAGGAGTAGTGTATCAATGATCTGTGTATATTTTTCTTCTGCATCCAATCTTGTACAATGATCTGTGTATGTGTGTGTGTCTGTTTGAAGTTGTTATTATTTGCTTATTTATTAACGACTTTCAGTATTTTTGGTAGGTATAACATCACCCTGTTTTTAGTGGGAGATTCTAACACTATATCTTCATGATATAACAAAAATGAAAGTTTTTAAAAACAGCGTTTAGTTTTAGTTAGGATTTTACCGAGACTTCTATAAAATATACTGCCTCATTGGCCTAGTGGTCGCAAGTGCGACTGCCAAGCAAGGGGTCTCGAGTTAATTTTTCGGGTCGATCGAATAATTACTGTTTTTTTTTTAATTTTCAGTAGTAACACGGAGTCTGGAGGCTCAACCCCTATTACATAGGACTTATAACTTAAATAGTGAAAAGGCAGTGCTACATTGTGCAGTGACATGAAGTGCCGCAGGTAATGTGCACCTCTGTCTACCCCTTTGGGGATAAAAGGCATGATGTTATGTTCTATAAATAAACCACGTCTAGCAAATATCAGTTTTAACCTACTCTAAACTGTAAATAAAATAATTAAATCAAAACAAACGAAAACCAAATGTTGATACAAATTAATCAAGCATTTCTCAGTAAACGTTAAACTATGTTTGTAGGTCAGGCCGCAAAGTTGATCGAGGTCGGATTCGAACCCGCAACTACGTGGTTTCGAGTCAGCAAACCCTTTGATTATTGACGGATATGGTCACAATATTGAATTAAATATATAGTTGTACATGTATGTAACTCGCAACTGTTTCCCTATTGCTCAACCTTTTAATCGACTTAAAAGTCAAAGTCAAAGTCAAAGTAAAAATCAAAATCATTTATTTCAATTAGACCAGAAAGGCACTTTTGAACGTCAACAAAAACAAATTAAAAGTGAAGCTATTTGCTCATTCCAAGGTGTAGATTCCTATGGGGAAGAACGAGCAAGAAACTCCATAGGTTACTCTTTTTCAATCAGGTTCACAATACAATTCTCTAGTTACATAGTTTTGCTGTTTGGATTGTGCGAGAACAATGTAACACTAAAATACAGTCAAAGAGAAAGAAAAAAAAGGTTGACAATTTGCGCTATTGGTTGATGCGGTTTTGAGAAAAGTGTTTGTTATACATAGGAAAAGGTTTTAAGGTATTAGTTAAAAGACTTAAAAAAAGAAAAAGGGATTGAAGTTGTTTTTTTTTTCAAACGTAGTTTATAAAAGAATTAATGTGAATTCTAATATTTTTAATGTAATACAATCTAACAGTCTATGTCATCATCATCATCAGCCTATAAGTGCCCTCTGCCGACCAAAGGCCTCGTCTCACATTGAGAAGGTTTGAGCTTTAATCACCACGGTTGGCGATTTCAAACTTATTATTAGAAATTATAAGCCCAGGTTTTGTTTCAATTTTTTCCTTCACCGTTTTTCAGTTATCTCTAGATAATCTTATATTCACCATTATCAATCGGAATATCTTCACTGTTGAACAAAGGCCTTGTACTTTATAGTTTACTATTACTATAATCCCCATGTTTGGCAGGCTTGACGAACACAAAAAGGTCATCGACAATAATATAACTACTTACCTATCTATCGGTTATTAGTCGCAGTTTTAGAACACGCAGGTCAAAAATGCCAAACCCACACATTTTGATTAACAAACCAAACCAATCACAAATATCGACAGGTACTTGTTTAGGCTGCAAAACTTGTGGCATTTTCTATATTTGTACCGACCCCTAATTTAAAGACCCCAAAAGTCTTAAAGACCCCAAAAGTCATAGTTATTATATATTTACCCACGTAACCTTTCTGTCAGTTAATCCATTACTTGGAAAAACGAATAACTTTTCTTTATTTCCATAACTTTGATTGAAAAATAAAACTTTGATAAATTTTCTTTGTAAAACTCATCAAGCCTTTTCACAATTTTGCTGAAAGTTTCATATGAAGACTACTCTTATCTTTACCTTACAACTTTTATAACTCAATTAGGTATACAGAAATTAATTCTAACCGTTAAACTTTAATAGAGCCATTTCGTAAGACCGGGTTGTGCAACCAATAAAAAATAAGTCTATACAGTTGAAGCTATGGTGAACCATTTTGTTTAGTGTCTGTCAACTGGGTTCCGCAACTAATTGGTCGTCGACAACAAAATCAACGTGTTTATTTTGATGTCTTTGCTTTAAAGAAAAACTAACCCCGGTCACCAATGACCACCATGGCGTTTAAAGTGTCACGCGTCTTAAAAACAAATCTATAATAATAAAAATAATGTATGCTTTATTGTACACCACACAATCTTACTACAGGACAATATTACCTAACAAAAATAGTGTACAATGGGCGGTCTTATCGCACAAGGCGATTTCTTACAGACAACTTTTGGATGGAGCAGCAACAGGAGTCTGATATGGGTTATCAAGTGTACATTAATTAATAACTGTATGAAATACTATACATACTATACAAGAATACTAATGTAAAGTATGATGATGATAATGTATGTGTGTGTGTGTGTATGTATGTGTCTAGTTAAGACAGGATATAAAATTCTAAAGAGAGGTAACGCTCTTTAACGAGTTTTTTACATTGTGATATGGTTTGGTCTGTTATCGGTAAAGCAAAGCATCTAATAGGTACATTTTTATCCGAAATCTTTTTTAATTTACTTATGACCGCTGTACCAACAAGGATCACTTATTTAGGTTCATGTAGCCATTAATAATAAAGTGTATTTTTACTCTGAACCGCGTTCACTCATATCACTCAAGCAATAAAGTCCATTTTCCCAAAGCAAACTTTCCAGTTATATACCATTTTTGTATTTATTATTTCTTTTCACGTTCCAAATCTTTTCGTCACGTTCTGATCGAAATCATAATCTTTTCTATGTTTATCAATGCAGTGTCACTCGTCTTCTATCAATCTATCAATCGATCAATCGAATGGTGGTCAATGTTATCAATCCATCTTTACTTTCTTTAATCGATCATAGTTTTTGTTGGGATAAATAAAAATGGTTTTAAATGTGATTTTTATGAGTGAGTTTTCATTTTATTTTCTTGCAATGATAAGAAAAAGTAATATTTATTACAAGTACATACATATATTTAATGGAGACATTGTTTATTTTTTAAATAGCCAAGCATAGGAGGTACTAATCACATATTTATTTAGCGATTTTCTTTTCTAAGTGCACATTATTAAGTTTTTCCGCACATATGAGTAACATTGATGAAAATTTTCATCATTTTATATTCCATTGCGTACAAATAAAACTTTAAAGTTAAAAAAGGTTAAAATGTTCATAATATTTTTATTTTCAAAGATTTCCTCGTATAAAATAAAATAACTTTTTATTCTGTACCGAATTAATTTACTGGTTCTCTTTCGAATAACTATTACCATATACATAATAAAAAAACCTGCTATTGACGCGTTATTCTGTTCATACGAGATGTAACCAGTAAAATATAAATGTATTCAATAATACGTCGATTTCAAAAAGGTTGTATTTTTATTTAAAAGTTCAATTTGATTGAATTTGATATTTTTCATTGAGTGTGCAGTTTTTGCAGGCGGCTTCAATTTTTTTACTTGGACATTTAAAAATGTAACTAACATCCATTCATACTATACTTTATTCAAATATTATTCGTATTTTACATAACAAATAACCAATAGGATTGATATATCTTCTGTAGTTATGTATTTTTGCACCATTATAATAAAGTCAAATTGTAGCTACGAAAAACAAATTAATTGATCGAGCGAGACTCGCGTTTATTAAGTGAGTTTGCATGTTTATTAGATAAAATTATCAAAAGTTTCATAACATAACATCACGTCTTTTATCACGGAAGGGGTAGGCAGAGGTGTACATTACGGCACTTAATGTCACTGTACAATGTAACACCCACTTTTCACTATTTATGTTATGAGTCCCATGTAATAAGGGGTGAGCCTATTAAAGTATATACCGGACACATTTTCAGACTCCGTGATACTACTGAGTTTTTTTTGTCTTAAAATAAATCAGTAATTCTTTGCCCGACCAATCAATCCCGAGACCCATTGCCCGGCAGTCGCACTTGCGACCACTCGGCCAATGAGGCAGCCAAAATTCGTATACGTTCGTACCCTTGATATAAAAAAATTAAATATGACAGTACGTAACACTTAATTAACAATATCTGGATGACCAAGTTGTTTAGCAAACAATATTTTCTGAAAACACTACCTAGCTAGGTTTTGGGGGTGATAAATCGACCTCGATTTATCACCCCCGAAACCCACTAAATACATAATTTCAATAAAATCGTAGAACCCATTTTCGAGAATACAAGCATTACTCGTTTAATGGTATATGATACCAAATTTGAAAAGTATAAAGTAGGTATACAGTTATTAAATAATAAAAAACCCCTACCACACCTTTCAGGAATAAATTCCATAATAAATATGTATAGGAATCACAAAATAAATACCTTATCTCACACTGACTTTTTCACGTAAAAAGGTATGTAATAAATTCTCACATACAATACAATATCTTCTTACAGATACAGTATACATTATATATACGTAGGTAGTTGAGCTTCTAAAATATATATACGATATATTTGTCCTGTTCCACGATAAATGTTGCCGTACGTCTCCCCAAGGAACCACTTCAAAATATCATAAAAAATCCACGACAGCGTTCGTCATTCGTATGTAACATTGTAACTTGTTATATGTTTATGTAATATATGAATATATTTCTGAAACGGGTGTATAAACGGACGATGTCTGATTTAGGAAATTTTGACATATTTTCGTAAGGTACCTTCTATATGCTACTTAGTGTAAAAGTATATCAATTATTTATTAAACTTACTAATACCTAAGAGTGAAAGGGGGGTAGGGACGCCTTCGCCCTGCAATAGGACGACCATGGCTAATAAAAAAAAACTAATTAGTGAAGCTAATTCAAGCCCTTCCTTATGAAAGACTAGTTTGAAATTAATAACTCTATAACTTTGACTCAGGTAACGTATGTCCAATCCACACACGATTATATTAAACCTTAAATGTACCTCTACCCATTCCACTACATCCGTGCCTACCACAAAGAACCCAATTTCAATAATAACAATCGAAATCAAAATACTATAAAAACCTTTTACATGTTACATAAAAACCGGAGCACATACTCTCTAAACCTAGATAATAATACCCTTCTAAGGTCATGTCATAATAATCTTGAAAAATGTCTCGTAGTGACGTTAAAACAGTAAATCAAGTAACAAAATCTCTGCACGCCGTTTTTGTAGGAAAAAAATAGTCGACTCCACTGTACAATGTCGGTTCAGAAGTTGAATAAGAAGAATAAAGACAGACAAATAAATAATACATGAATTGTAGCGGCTATTTGTCAGGCTAACCATGACTTATGGTCGTGCGGACTGGATATACTGTCAAAGGTGTTTGTAAGTATGTGGAAGATCGATTTATTTATTTTATCGTGGGATTTTACTGGTACTTGTTATGTAAGAAGACTTGGATTACAGCAGCCTTTGAGAGAAGAGCGTTCGGCTTCTTCAAAATCTGGCTACGCAATTATTCCTCTGGTGTTGAGGATATCCATTAGGCGATACTGGTTACATACTATCAGGAGATATATTCTTCTAAAAAATTCCTGGAACTCCAATTTATCAAGTTCAATTTTTGTAAACATCACTACCTCTAGTTACGTTTTTACATTCTTAACCCCTTTTCCATGGAGTGAAACTTGATTGATGATTCAGAATTCATCAGTGTGGGTCAATGTATTGAAGGGGAGTTGAAGGTCATCAAAGGTAAAAGGCTGAAATCGAATTGGGGTATTGCTATTCAAAATGGTCCAGATTGATACTTGAAGATAATATATACATTTCCTCCTTGAAAACAAGTATTTTTGGATAAACAGAAAATAGCTTTAGAACTTTAACCATCTGTTCAAGTTATCCGCCTAATATTTTAAATGCAAAATGTTATATGTTTGTTTGTTACTCGTTCACGTCAAACCGACTGAAGGGATCTGGATGAAATTGGGGAAAGAAAGAAAGAAAGAAAGAAAGAAAGAAAGAAAGAAAGAAAAAACATTTATTTAGCACCAGGCACGATGCAGCATAAATAAAAAATAAAAAAAGACAATCAAGATGCGACAGTGGAAGTAATAAAAATATAAGAGTTAAAAATTGAAACAGAAGAATTAGAAAAGAGACGCTGACAACATGCCTATGCTAAAAGGGTCACCCACTCAGTGTTAGCCAGGCATACAGGTTACCCAGCACTGATTTTTAGTGGGCACCCATGCAGTGACGCACGGATGGTAGCAACGTTGTATGGTACAGACAGAAGTAGATTTTGGTCTGGAACCACACAGAAGCTACTTTTCATCCCACAGGAAGGTTGGCGAAGACCGATGGCAGAAGCTGGTTTCGGACAATTTCGGAACCAATAAGCCTAAGGCTTGACCTCTATATGCAGTGTCTAGGAGTAATCCCATTATCCAAAGACCACAAAAAATACAATTGAAATATCTATTCATAACATAACATTACACCACGCCTTTTATCCCTGAAGGGGTAGGCAGAGGTGCACATTATGCCACTGTACAATGTAACACACACTTTTCACTATTTATGTTATAAGTCCCATGTAATAGGGGATGAGCCTATTGCAATATACCGGGCACAATTCCAGACTCCGTGCTACTACTGATTTTTTTTTAAAATGATTCTTCTATTTTAATCTTCTTAAATATAAAAGAAAAATCTATTCTTCTATTTTATATCAGTTCTCTTTGGAGTACTTGCAGAGCGCAGTGTCTGACTTCAATAGACATTTGGGCAACTGCCCAAGATTTCTAAACGGCGCGTCGCGTTCATTGACATCGAACGTTTGTGATTAAATCACAATGGAATCGTACCCAATCAAGTGTGCAGAAGATTTTTTGGCAATAAATATTCTTTCAACATTAATGGCGGATTTAATCGTCTAACTAATTGAATGTTTACCAAGTTTTTGGTTTCATTTCTTAAGGTAGGTATTATTAGTTTTTGCTTTGATTTCCTCGTTAGTATATAATGATCAAATCCGATATGAGGCTTCGAATTTAAATATGTGGGTGGTTTTGCAATAGAATCTGTGACAAAAGCAATTAAACAATTGTTGGCTCGTTATTGTTGTTAGATATCTAAAATGATGAATTCTAGGTAAGAATCATTATTTATTTATTTATTTGTTTGGACATCCTGTTGTTGCTACATTTTTATCGTTAACTTAAAACTAGGAATTAAAATCTTACTGCTAATGCACAACATTTGAAGGACATCACAGCATGCGTTGAGTTGAGAACACTATATCAATTATGACTTTAGTTTACGCTTTCCACATCCATGGAAATATGTATTTCTGGTATGAAATTGAATAGGACAAAAACACTAATAATTTGCTATACAGAAGCAAAATTCTGGTGTATTTTGTTATTTGTAATATTCAAAATATTACATACCTTATTCAATGTGACATTAGTCTACCTCGACCACTCGGCCAACGAGGCAGTCAAGGCAAGTGCGACTGCCAGGCAAGGGGTCTCGGGTTCGATTCCCGGGTCGGGCAAAGTTTACTGGGTTTTTAATAAAATCTCAGTAGTAGCATGGAGTCTGGAAATATGTCCGGTATATGGCTATAGGCTCACCCCTTATTACATGGGAGTCATAAGATAAATACCTCTAATGAAAAGCGGGTGTTACTTCTGTGTGCACCTCTGCCTACCCCGTCAGGGATAAAAGCGGTGATGTTATGTTATTAGTCTACCCTAACAAGCATACAAATATTTTATGTATTTGATTGTCCTTTTCATCAACATAATAAACTATGACTGACTACCTCGTTGGCCGGGCAAGGGATTTCGAGTTTGATATCCGGGCCAGTCAATGTAGTACTGGGTTTTAAAAAAACTCTCAGTAGTAGCGAGGAGTCTGGAATTGTGTGTGCCTGGTATATGGCAATAGGATAACCCTTTATTACATGAGACTTATAAGATAAATAGTGAAAAGTGGGTGTTACTTCTGTGTGCACCTCTGCCTACCCCTTCAGGGATAAAAAACGTTATGTTATTAGTCTACTCTAACAAGCATACAAATATTATATGTATTTCATTGTCCTTTTCATCAACATAATAAACTATTCAACATAATAAATATGTTGGCTGGGCAAGGGGTTTCGAGTTTGATATCCGGGCCAGTCAAAGTAGTTCTGGGTTTTAAAAAAAGTTTCAGTAGTAGCACGGAGTCTGGAATTGTGTGTGCCCGATATATGGCTATAGGATAACCCCTTATTACATGGGGCTCATAACATAAATAGTGAAAAGTGGGTGTTACATTGTACAGTGGTATGGATACTCCTTCGGGAATAAAACGCGTGATGTTATGTTATATAATAAACTACTTATAACTTTTAGTACAATGTCAGGCAGAATTGTGAATAACCATTTTTCACAATGTTTGTTATAAGTCGCATGTTTTAATGCGAGTATATTTTTTACAATGACAATTTGAAACACCGACTTATTGCTTTTCGAAAAAAATGTCAGATCACGAACATCGTACTGCCAGCTCAGCAAACCAAACACCCTTGCGTCAGCAACGAGGCTGTCACGAAACAAAACAACAAAAGCCTAGAAAACAATATACTTTTGTTTTTCCATTAGATTCTAGACAAGTCTAGGTCACCTATTGAAAAATAGGTTCTGATACTACGGCAGCTGACAGCCCTATTTACCGATACAAAGGCATGTACCTCAAGGTTACGATCTACCTTCAGAATATTGAATAGGTGAGTGGTTAGGGTTGTGTTGCATCGGCTGAGCGAAGACAGTAAGAAAGAAAATAGTGTTTGTACATGTTTTTTATTATTTTGAAGTAAAATATTTAACATTGCTAGATCGTAATTGCTCTTAGATTAACCCTGAGTATGAATTCAGAATGTAGTGGAAACATTGAACACAGCAGTGAGAATTTAAATATAAATTAAACAATTTACAAATTTTTAAGGTCTCAAAAATGACTGAAAAATCAGTATCCAATAACAATAATATAAGACACGTATACTATATGAAATAGAATTATAAATAACCCTAACCTTGAACAAGTTCAAGTCACATTTCAAACTTGGCTTTATCATCGTACACATCGCCCAACTCCTGCTGTGTGTCACACGCCTTATCTCGAAGGCTCTTGTATAGACTGTCTAGGTACTCGTACTGAGTACAAAAGTTGTCACGAATTCAGGTTCAGTACATTAAAGTTCTTGATAACACGTTTAAGTGACATGTGTGTGTGTTAATATAAATATATCGTCTTTTTGGAACCTTGCCAAGTTCCCTTTGAATTGTTGTGGTATCTGTTGAGGTGGTTAATGCGATAATTGGGTGTTCTAAGTTGTGTTTCTATGTTATTCTGTGTATTAACTTCAATATTGGGATGATGACAGGATATGAAAAAAAAAACGAATTAGTCCGTAAGTTAGGTAATGAAAAAATATTAGACACGTATTTTTTTATTTTGTCGTATAATAAAACAATACTTAGGTAAAATGAATCAAAGTTTAGAAGTGAAGGCTAAAACGTCATTTCTACGTATAAAATGTATATAGAAATGACGTCACGCGACATTTCAAATCTATATATCGTCGGAAGTATTCGTTTCTGTAAGAAAATAAAAAATATGTGTCTAATGATTTGAAATAATCCACCGGACGGACATTAAAATCAAAATTAGGCATCTACCCTATTATGAATGATTCTGTTGTTGGTAGCTTTACCCATGTCATTGGAATAAAAACTAGACCAAACTGTAACTTACTTGTGTGCCAATTTTTGTTCCAATCAGTCATAATAATATAGAATCTTTCTTAGATTTCAAGATAAAGTTATCATCAGTTAGAACGCGTTTACTGTTGGTTAAAGGTCTCTTTTGAAGGATTTGCCTTTATCCCCATTAAGGTGAAAATCACCTGTTTAGAGTTTTTACCAAAAATTTAGGGGATAGTCGAATTTAAAAGTAATAATCAAATGTACAAAGATAATATAATCTTTACTAATATTATAAATTAGAGAGTTAGTTAGTTTGTTTGTTTGTTTGTTCCACTTTGACACCGTAAATACTAAACCGATTGCTTTGAATTTTTGCAGACGTAAAGTTAGAAGTTTGTATTAAACAATAGGGTACTTTTTATCCCGGAAAAATTGATATTCCCGAGAGAAAACAAAAGTATTGGTATAGATGGCGCTGTGTGTATTAGTATATGTCACATAGGCTACTTTTTATTCTTTTGTGACACGAGCGAAGCCGCGGGTAAAAGCTAGTAAATTAATTATTCCAAAAACAAAGTTCAGCGCTATTATTTATATCAATATATTCCGCCTGCAGCGTCAAAAACTACCTTGATTAAGTCTAGAGCGAGCATCAGTGTGCGTATTAATTAACCTCGGTTATAAGTTACAAATTAAAGGTAATATTATTAAATACTAGTCATGTAGATTTAGTTTACCTAGGCATAACATGTAGACTGGAATTAAGTTGAGCTAGTAATAAAATAACATATGCCTATAAAATAAAATGTTGGTCGATTTATGTGATATTTTTTGTTTCAAAGTTAAGATTTTTTTTTTAGAACTTATTGAATTAGTGATGTTGTTCATCTATGTATAGTATTCTTTTCATTCATTTTTTTGGTTTAAATCAGACAAATTACAATTATTTTTTGGTTTTATATGCGCAAAAGGTGTGCTCGCCTGGTGACCAGGACTCAAAAAGTACTGCATGGATTTACTTCAAATTTTACATGAATATTACTAACAGGTCGGGTCAACATATAGGCTACATATTATCATGCCTTTAATTACGGGAGAGGAGCTTTGAATCAGTATTCCACGGGGACAAAGTCGCGGGCTCAGCTAGTAACTAATAATTATCATCTTTCATGTTTTCATGTGATTTTTAATCAAAAGTTTAAACTTTAATGACAAATATACGTACAAACAGAGAGTAACCATAGTAATTGGATGGGTCTGTGTAATTTTGAAACAAATAAGGTTTCTGCATATAAATTACTGGCACGTAACATAGCAGTCAGTCTCTCAGTCACGCAGAATTTAATATCCGATTCATATTTATTATGTTTTCATCAAATATTATATAACAGGTGTCATATAGTTTCATGAACATGGTTATGTATTATCTAACATATCGTAATTAAATCGGTACATATTTTTGTTTCTTTCAGGTTTAAATGTTATCCTAAATTCTGAAAAAAATTCTAACAAACTAAATATTCAGCTTTTATGATTTTCAGCAATGACAGATATTTATATTATAACTGGAATAAAATAATCACCGTTTGTGATAATAAATTAATAACATTAAAAATTGAATTAAAATAACCTACATAATCAGTACAAAAAAAGGGAATTGAAAAGTGTCGTTGACCTCAACTTCATGTTTCGATTCCATAATATTTTTTTCTATACTTTCGACTATATTAAGTGCCTGTGGTATTTTACTCATAGCACTAAACATATACCTCTATGACTTTTTTTTTCTTTTTAAACTGTCAAACACCAAGCGGTCACCGGTGACCGCGACCTATTGTTCTTTAATTGTGTCTATAAAACCGGTACTCGACGAGTTAAGGGGGGGAATCATCGAATGACTGCTCCCGCCTGGGTGAGACGGGAGGGAGTGTCAGACTCTTACTGACTAAAAACCACCCCGTTCCTTCTCCTGCACGTCGAGCCGGAGCCCCGGTTACCCGTTAGGTTGCCTGCGTTTCGATTGGATAAAAGTGGTCTATGTGTTAGTCCAAAGTGTTTAACATAACCTACCCCTGTTCCAAATTTCATCTCGATCCCTTCAGCCACTTTGCCATACAAGTAAAAAACACACACACATACATCCTCACACATTTTCGTATTTATAATATTAACTAGCTGTGCCTGCGACTTCGTAGAGCAGTGATTCAGAGCTCCTCCCCTGTAGGTGATAGCGTGATTATATAAAGCGTATATGTGAACCCGACTTGTTAGTAATATTAATGCAAAATTTGAAGTAAATATATACAGTACTTTTTGAGTTTAGCCCGGATATATATACAGACAAACACAACTATTCTAAAAACCATATTTTTGGCTTCGATATCGACTGTAAATACGTTCCAAGCATTCTTTAAAAAATATTTAAAGTACATTTTCACTTTCGTACGATTTTATTATATGCATAAATATAATAGGAAGTAGAATAGTAACACAATTTTTCCAAGATAATCCCGTTTTCTAAGAGAACAGGAATGGTACTCAAGTAAAGAGTATTTAATCTCTAATAGTTACCACGACGGAATCCTTTAACACGGTCCGGAGAGAAACGGACCGATTGCAAAACGAAAAAGACGAAACTTTTAAATCGATGTGAGAAACGAACATACGGAATTTACTTTCAACGAACGAAGGAAATTCACGAAAACAAACGAATAAAACTTAGTAAGTAACTACGCGAGTACAAATAAAGTTTTCTTGTAGAAAATTTCAACTTAAATCACATTAGTTTTTTACGATTTTATGTTATACTAGCTTTTACCCGCGGCTTCGCTCGCGTCACAAAAGGATAAAAAGTAGCCTATGTGACATATACCAATACACACAGCGCCATCTATACCAATACTTTTGTTTTTCCTCGGGAATATCAATTTTTCCCAGTTAAAAAGTACCCTATTATTTAATCCGAACTTCTAACTTTACGTCTGCAAAAATTCAAAGCAATCGGTTGAGTAGTTACGGCGTGAAGGTGGAACAAACAAACAAACAAACTCACTTTCAGATTTATAATATTAATATAGTAAGGATATAGAGCAAATAATTTATATCATTATGATATACCACGACGGTGGCGAAAAAGCACACGGCCCACCTGATTGTAAGCGGTTACCGTGGCCGTGTACGCCTGCAACACTTGGGGTATTACATGCGTCTTGCCGACCCTTTAGAAACCTCTTCACTCCCCTCTTGAAGAACTCTTAATGATAGAAGTTGTACGACTCATGAGCTGGTCGTGTCATCTATCAATGCATATTTCACCTGGGGCCAATTTGATTGTGTACTTTTAAACCAAATAGTGGTCGGTAACCATTCATGATGGATATCTCATCCACTAGCACGAAGCGCTTCGCATCAAGCTTCCTTGTGCGTACTACTAAGGAGTGGAATTATTTACCAGAGCCTGTATCCCTGAAGACTATAAACTGAGTGTCTTCAAGGCACGAGTGGAATAGGTTGCTTGGGCAGATGTGCTCCTTCGTAGACCGCATCATCGCTTATCACCAGACGAGATAATGGCCAAACGTAGGCCCATCAAATTAAAAAAAACATGATAAAACTTTAAATCATTCTCGACGTAGGTATCGAATGCAAAATAGTAACAATCTCTTTAGTTACTTTTGACCATTTTTTCAATCATTTTTGTTACCTGCCTATATTTTTACATTTCATTTGATTCAACTATTGGAATAATGGTCAAAACTTGTAGATTGGATGTAACGAATCGTGAAATACAATTTGGGAGTTTTTTGCAACTTAGTATTAGGTACAAAAAGTTCAACAAAGCTTTAAAAAATTGTAATGAAAGAAAAATATTATAACAGAACTGCTATTCAAAAATAGAAAAGTTAGGTACTTGTGTAATTCAAATATGTTAATATGTAAATACAAATATTATTTATTTCGTCAATGTAGGTATGTTACAATTGATGGTAGAAAATATTATGGTAGTGCGCCACATTGTGTCTGTACAGACATACAACATTTTTATAGTAAGTTCTTAATCTAGTGTGTTTACAGACAATAATCTTCTCTGTCTACATTATGGAACATAATATACCTAATTACAAACTAAATTAATATTAACATCAAGTTTTAATAAAACTATTATTTGTGTTGAAAATTTACTCTATCAGCCGTATACTCAATTAAACTATAATAACATTTAAGTAGGTATTAACTAATTAATGTTTACTAACATTTTATTATTAGAAAAAAAACTTTATCTGTTCAATGAATAAATAATTCACGTTTTCTAAGGATTTCGGGACTACCAATTAGTCATCATCAGCCAGATGACGGCAACTACTCAGCAAACGCTTCACTTAGGAGTCCTCCATACCGAAAGATGAAAATGACCAATAATTATCAAAGTACAACTGATTACATAACATCACGCCTTTTATCCCCAAAGGGATAGCAGAGGTGCACATTACGGCACTTAATACCACACTCACTTTTCACTATTTTATGTTATGGTTCCCATAAAATAGGGGGTGGGTATTGGTGGAGCTTATTGCCATTATACTGGGCACAATCCAGGTTTTTTAGATATTAGACAATCAGACAGACATAGACCAGATATAACTAAAAATTTTTGAAAAACTCAGAAATACTTTGCCCGACCCGGGAATCGAACCCGAGACCATGCCCGGCAGTCGCACTTGCGACCAGTCCACCAACAAGGCAGTCAATTAACAAATAAATTAAAAAAATAAGAATACAATCAAAATGAATACATATAAATAAAATCACAATAGTAGGTACAGCTACACATGAAGCTCTACAAAACCAACATAAATAGATCGTTGAAAGTGTGGAAAGACCATACATAGCCAGACCCTGACTAAACTGGTTTCGTATAGCTATGTAGTCGTAGGTTCCCAGAATTATTTAGGCGTAAAATTTCCCAAATTGCCTGCCCCAAGGATTCTTTGTATTTAACTCTGTGTTTTACAAAGTAAACAACATTTTACTTTAGCTAGCATCCTAAGTAAACTAGTATTTCATAATATTTACAAAATTGTTTGGCTTCTACAAATTGTTGCGACCCTATTTACTGAGCTAAATGTACCTATGTATGTCTCGGTTTATATTATACTAGCGACCCGCCCCGGCTTCGCACGGGTGCAATACTTATGTAAAAATACCTACTACAAAATGTCCTTATACACCACGTTCACAGCTATTTTGTCATTAGACAATACAAACATGTTTTATATTGATATTTTCCTCGCTAGAGAGCTCCGATAAACGCGTGCGATTGTTGCAAGTCATGAAGTGCTCTAGGACGAAGCGCGGCCATCAACGCCGCAATAAATACGTCCCTGCATTTTAAATTTGTAATATCTTCGGAAATATTCACTTAAATTACATGCTATAAAAAGTATATTGATCTATGATAAATGCACAATTTATTTAAAGTACTTTATTGGATAAGGTTTAATGCTGTATTCTACAGAGGATTCTCTGGCTCTCTGAACTCTACGTCTAACCCGATCCTGGCTGCGGCGAGCCTCACGCTCTATTGAGGATTCTCTTTCTCTCTCAGTTCTATTTCTATCTCGGAGCTGGTTGAGGCGAGCCTCGCGTTTCGTTGACGATTCTTCATCTCTTGCATCTCTTCTGGCATTCACTGTACTACGACCTATTTTCGCACGACGACGTCTTCCGGACATGACTTTATAATGTCTGTTCAAAATTTTATACTTAGGTACTTAGAGAGCTCCGATAAACGCGTGCGATCGCTGCAAATCATAAAGTGCTATAAGGCGAAGCGCGACCATCGACGCGCTATTTGTACGCGCCGCCCGGCGCAAACAACTACGACCCTGCATTTTAAATTTGTAATATCTTCGGTAATATTCACTTAAATTACATGCTGTAAAAAGCATATTGGTCTATAATAAATGCACAATTTATTTAAGGTACTTAAATGGATAAGGATTAATGCTGTATTGTTTAAAATCACTTCGTAAATAACCATTTTTTAGTAAAGAATAAAAATGGTTATGCTGGGTTATCCCTAAGAGATAGACATATACCATCGCGGACTTTTTTGTTGAACTTTTTAAGGTGAACAATACTGTAGTACATTATTTTGGTCTATCTCGTAGGGTTCAGCCAGCGTTTGCAATATAAGCGCAAAAAAACGTGCTTATTTACGACATCACATTAGAAACCTTTAAATTTATCAGTGTTTCTCTACTATATTATGCATTTATTATACATACAAACCTTCCTTAAGAATCACTCTATCTATTAAAAAAAACCGCGTCAAAATCCGTTGCGTAGTTTTAAAGATCTAAGCATACATACGGACATACAGCGAAAGCGACTTTGTTTTATACTATGTATTGATGCTTCATCATCATTGGTTTTTATATTTTTATTAAAGTAAGTACTAACTAATGCGGCAAAGTTCATATTGCCTTTTCTTCTCATCATTTAAACCTTCCCTGGACTTCCACGTATATTCCAAGATCAAAATGAGAAAATCGGTTCACCCGTTATCGAGTTTTAGCGAGACTAACCAACTGATATTTATTTTTATTTATATACTAGCTTCTGCCTGAAACTTGGTACGCGCAATCTCGAAAAAAATTGAGGGGTGGACTACCCCTAACATTTAGGGGGATGAAAAATAAATGTTGGCCGATTCTCATAGATACGCACAAAAAATTTCATCAAAATCGGTCAAGCCGTTTCGGAGGAGTATGGCAACGAAAACTGTGACACGAGAATTGTATACATAGATCTAGTATTACAACGATTTCTAAACTCAGTATTGAGGTAAGTTTGATAGTAGTAAACGTTTGTATGTTTGTTTGTTACTCGTTCACGTCAAAACGGCTGAAGGGATTGGGATGAAATTTCGAACAGAGATAGATTATAGTCTGGAAGACCACATAAGCCTGGCAGAAGCAAGGAGATTATATATTTAAGCACACTCCCACTTCATACGGGCGTAAAAGACGACTAATAGACATTTTGACAAAAATTAGACGGTAGAGCGTTCTGATAAACCTCAATATTTTAAACTGTGGCCTCCAATCTTCCTGCTAGCCATGGAGATTAAGGCAACTCCCATAAGTAAAGAATATTTACAGTTCAACAGACGTATTTCCGGACCGTTGACGTTAAAGTATTTTACAAACGTAAACTAACTAAAAATCTGAATTGAAAACAGCTCAACCGTTCACGCTGCTCGTGAGGAAGAGCCACTCTGTGGCTCGCAACTAGTGGAGCTTAGATTCTCACGATAGTTATTATACAAACTCAAACGTAAACAATGAAAACTTCTAAGAATAGTTCAACTTAAAACGACATCTGCTAAGTTACAAATATGTATGTACTTTAACTGTAGGAGAGCCATGCTTCGGCACGAATGGGCAGGCTCGACCGGAGTGATACCACGGCCTCACAGAAAACCGCGTTGTGTTTCGTTCGTTGTTCATGTGAGTGAGGTTACCGGAGGCCCAATTACCCTCCCCTTCCGTAATCTCCCCAATTCCTGAATCCCCAACGATCTTCAAACTCCTTTCTCCTAACGCCTCTGATATTCCAGATGTCCATGGGCGACGCCGATTGCTTACCATCAGGTGATCCGTCTGCTCGTTTACCGGATTATGCCATAAAAAATGTATATCAAACGAGATCTTTAACCCCCATCACAACACAAGTCAACGACATTTCTTGCTCTTACGTCAAACAAAAATTATTAAAGAAAATTCGCATTACAAGTGCTGAACGCAAAACAAATAAGAATTAACACGTTCACACATTGGAAGTATGCCAAAGTGGTGTCTCGGACCTCTATAAAAGACAGGTTCACAAAGAAAATCCTTTGCGATACGAACGAATGAAATCGGGAACTATAAGTGACGTGTGCAGAAAACTGGGAAATCTTTAGCTAGGGGATATACTTTGATAGATGACTAGGCTATGAAGAAAAGAAATACTTATAGTTTATTTTTATTTATGTTATGGTGGTTCTTTCTATGGGATATGCTGGTAGACTAGCAAATAGATCACCTGATAGTAAGCAATACCAGACATAGAAACTACACCAGAGGAATATCAGAGGGATTAGAAATTTGAGGATTGTTGGTGATTCCGGGATTTGGGAGATCGGGGAAGGGAGGGGGTAGATAATTGGGCCTCCGATAACCTCACTCACACCACGAAATACAACGTAAGTGTGGTTTCACGTCAGTTTTCTGTGAGGTTGTGGTATCACCCCGGTCGAGCCGGCCCATTCGTGCCGAAGCATGGCTCTTCCACACTTAAATAGTATAAAGAATATCTTTTTATTTGATTCGTAGTTGGTCTTGAAAGTTGACGAGGATGATTTTAAGTTTGTAGAGGTGTAAGGATGTACATTTTCTATGCAATACTCATGTTTCACTAGTTATTGTTAATATTACAGGTTCTGAATATAATGACTTATAATGCAGCTAACATAGAAACAGTCCAGAGTAAAGAAGTCATGATATCAATAATAATAGTATTTCATTAAAAAAAGCTTTACTTTGTAATTATAACATCACTCAGTATACGAATGCTTCAATGATTCATCATCTGAAATACATTTTCGATACAAATGTAATGCGAATTAATTAAGTAAGGATTATTTGTATTATTTAAACAGGGAAGTAACTCAATTCACTTAACCCATATTTTAAGTTTTAAAATCAAACATAATATAGCATCACGGCTTTACCCCCGAAGGGGTAAGCAAAGGGGTACATTACGGCACTAAATACCATTGTACAATGTAACACCCACTTTACACTATTTATGTTATGAGTCCCATTTAATAGGGGGTGGGTGAGCCTATTGCCATATACCGGGCACATTTCCAGACTCCGTGCAATGAGGGTGCGGGTTCGGAACCTACCAACGGCAAGTACCTACCAATGTGACGTTTCCGAGTTATATGTACTTTCTAAGATTACCTAGACACCACTGACAAATGGTCAAGGAAAATATCATGAGGCTGATAATTTCTGAACCTGAGCTTATAATTTCTAATTATAAGTTTGAAACCGCCAACCCGCATTAAGCAAGCGTGGTGATTAATGCTCAAACCTTCTCCGTGTGAGAAGAGGGCTATGGTCAGCAGTGGCCACTTATAGGCTGTTGATTATAATGACGATGACAACACAATTTTGTGTGAACGTAAACAATCTTTAAATCTAAGTACGTAAGTTAAAAATCATAGAAACAGCTACGTAAGTACATACATCCTTACTACTACTACTATAACAACCAAGAAATAAAAGTATTGGTATAGATGGCGCTGTGTGTACTGGTATATGTCACATTGGCTTTTTATCCTTTTGTGACGCGAGCGAAGCCGCGGGAAAAAGCTAGTACATAATAAACATTATTAAAACATCGTTACGTAACTTAACACAAACAGTTATAACTTATACGTCACTATAAATCAGTTTTACAAAGAGGTTTTCTACAAAACTGAGTAAGAAACACCCATTAGAGCATTTAATCTGAAAATACCAACCTGCAAGGTTAAACCCGGCTGAAACTTTCAGGTTTTTGCCCTTAAAATTCTAGGTACCTAACAAAAGGCAATAAGTAATTACTAAGCCGTTTCAGACTTTCAGTTAGGCTTATAGCATTCTTATTTTCATACAATCATAAATATTTTAACTGTAATCGAACTAAGAATATTCGAAATATTGGGCTGTGATATTATAAATTCTACCTTCAGGGCATTAACCTTCATAAAGATTAATTATTAAAGTACTAAATTTTAAATAATAATATGGGTGGAAAAGTAGACTGTATTTTAATACTTATATCGAACATATTTGTAAAATATTGGTAGTACTATAAACCTCTTTATCCTGGCCCCGCCATGTATAATTGTTCCATACATTTGTCGGCCAGTTTATACTGGATCCTATAGCTTGATGTGTAATTAATCGTTTGTACCTAATTGTTTTCTAGGACGTGTTTTCATTTTTGCTTTAATTACTATTTTCCGTTGTTAGTAATTTCTAAACAGTTCTAGTAATCGTAAATAATAATTGTATGTTAGTGTTATGTATTTTTGAGCACTAATTAATATCCAAGAGAGTTGTTTCTTACTGTTTTGCTGATTAGATTGAAATTAGATTCAAAATCCAGATTCAGTTGTTTGAAGACTTCCAAAACTAACAACAGATCTTTGTTTACAAATGTAAACCACAATTGAACAAAAAATGAGGCAACTTAAGTTACTTATTTATTGTTTTTATAATAACTATCGTGAGACATACTAAATTAACTAAAAATCGCGGGCTACTCACGTGAATATACCTCAGTATAATCTCAAAGCATTTCCCAAAAAGCTCTACTAGTTTCAAACCACATAGGGATTCTTCCTCATAAGCAGTGTGCGTGGTCGCAGCGATGACGTAACCCACGGTTTTTAATTAATTAATTATTATTTGAATTACCACCATCAGCAATAAATACCTTAATTATATACTGCCATTTTTTTTTTTTTTTTTTTTTTTAAGGGGGAAAATCATCGAATGACTGCTCCCGCCCGGGTGAGGCGGAAGGGAGTGTCAGACTCTTACTGACTAAAAACCACCCCGTTCCTTCTCCTGCACGTCGAGCCGGAGCCCCGGTTACCCGTTAGGTTCTCCGCGACTCCGAATCGGCATCGGCCCTATTGGGCCCCATCTGTGGTGGTCTGATGGCTCTTTGAGGCGCGCGCGGAACGCGACGCGCCGAACGCTCGGGTCTGTTTCTGGTCGGACGGGGAGCCACCCATGCTCGCCGTCCGCAGGCCCGCGCTTACGGTGGCCGGAGATCGTCCCGCGATCCCCGACGCCCGGTGTGTCCTTCGCGATGGCTGGGTTGCGAGGAGGCAGCGCTTCGCTGCCTCACGCGTCCCGCCTCCTCCTTAGCCAGCATGACTGCTTCGCAAAAGGAGGAGACGGCATCCCAGTCCCCCTCGCTCCGCATCATGGCCTGAACTAGGCCCGGACGCGAGAGGTCTCCATCGCCGATCACTTCCCTGAGGGCACGGCGGTGCTCAGCCCACGCAGGGCATTCCGCAACAGTGTGTTCCACCGTGTCCTCAGGGTGGTCCTCGCAGTGATGACACCCGGGCGTTTCCTCCCGCCCCATCAGACACAGGTACCTCCCGAAACTTCCATGTCCGGTGAGGACCTGCGTCAGGCGGTAGGTGAGGACGCCGTAGCGTCTCTCAAGCCACTCTCAAAGAGGGGACTTACCGCTGCAATGGCAGCGAGCCCAGCCCTCGGTTGCGACAGTCGTTGCTGCCATTCCGCCATGAGATCGCGCCGGAGCTCATCCCGCCACGCACTTATCTGGCGCGGCAGCGGAGTTTCGCCCCGGCGACGTGCCTCCGCGCGCATGCGATACACGCGCGCGAGCACCTTCGCCTCCAGATCCCACGGCGGTAATCCGGCAAGGAGGTTCGCCGACTCCCCAGAGATCGTGCGGTATCCGCGGATCATTCGGATCGCCATGACCCTCTGTGCCATAAGCAGCGCCCGAGCGGGCCGCTGCAGCAGGTTCGGCGCCCAAACAGGGGCGCCGTAGAGGGCCATGGACCGCACGACCCCGGCGTATAACCTCCGGCAGGAGGCGTTTGGCCCCCCGAGGTTGGGGAGGATGCGCTTAAACGCAGCCCCCACCCTCGCCAACTTTGGAGCCAAACGTCGGAAGTGCTCCACGAAGTTCCATCGACTGTCGAGGACGAGTCCCAGGTACTTCATCGCCGTCTCGACGCCGATGGTAACCCCTCCCGCCATTATTTGAGACCCACCAGGAGGTGGCGCATTCCCGCGGCCATGAAAACACATGGCCTCGGACTTGTGGAGCGCCACCTCGAGTCCCAACTGCCGGATTCTCTCAACGACTGTCGCAACCGCTGTCGCCATTAAGTCGGCCGCCGCCTGGTGCGACCTCCCGTGCGCTAGCACCAGCGTGTCGTCGGCGTAGCATATCATGCTAACGCCGTTCGGGAGGTCGGTGCGCAGCACCCAGTCATAACCGATGTTCCACAGGAGCGGCCCCAGAACCGAACCCTGTGGAACACCGCGTGACATCTCTCGCCGGTTCCACTCGCCCCGGTGACCGGGGTAGATGACGGACCTGTCCGTCAGGTATGCCTCGATTACACGACGGAGGTAGGTAGGCACCCGATGATATCGGAGTGCCTCCAAGATGCAGCTCCAGGGCAGGGAGTTGAAGGCGTTGGCGATGTCCAGAGACACCGCCACTACGACCTTACCCCTGGACACTGCAGTCCCCGTCGTCCGGTCCCTAACGCGCATGATGGCGTCCACCGTGGAGCGCCCTCTGCGGAAGCCGAACTGGCCGTCCGATAGGTCCGGCCCAATATCCGTCAGGTGCGCGACGAGGCGGTTCGAAATGATTCTTTCGAAGACTTTCCCCACCTCGTCGAGCAGCACTATGGGCCGGTACGCGGACGGAGAGTCCGCAGGGCGCCCCGTCTTCCGCACGAGGACCAGTTTTCCCGCTTTCCAGAGCAGCGGGAACTGGCCTCTCTCCAAGCATGCGCTGTAGAGACCGATTAATCGAGGCCTGAGAGCCTCTGAGGCCAGGACCCATGCTTTGCCATGCAAGCCGTCGGGTCCTGGGGCGGTGTTCTTGGCGCCCATCCGGCGCACCGCCGCTCTCAGTTCTGCCTCGGTCACCTCTGGGACGATGTCGTCGTCGTCGTCGCTATAGCCCGCGTCGGGCACCGCAGGGGGCGGAGTCATATACGGAGGGGTGAAGCCCCTCCACAGCCGGGGGAACAGGGCGCCAATTACCTCCTCAACGACCTCTGGCCGGAGACCTGAGTGAGCGGGGGAGCCCAAGCGCGAAGCTTGTCGCGTACCATGCGGTACGGGCGTCCCCACGGGTCTCTATTCAGAGTCCCCAGCATCTCCCGGCGGGCCTCCTCCTTGGCCCGCAATATCTCCGCCTTGAGGACGGCTTTCGCCGCCCTGTATCCCTCATACAACTCCGCCTCTCTCGCCTCCGCATTTGGAGGACGGAGACGGCGCCTGCGGTGCCTAGTGTACTGGCGTCGCGCAGCAGTGCACGCCTTGCGTAGAGCTGCCAGCTCTTGCGACCACCAGTACACCTGGCGCTTTTGTTGCTCGACCGGATCCGGGGCATCGCCACGTCACAGATCCTGGACATGGCGTCCTGGAGCCACTTGGCCTCATCGTCAATGTCGGCAGGCCTGACCGGTGGTATCACCCAGGCCTGCACGATGGCGGCTTCCAGGAGCAGCTCCCGGTCCAGCTGTTTCAGCGCCCAACGCGGGCTACATGGGGCCTGTCTGACCGGCGGATCCGCGGACTCGGCGGAGACGTTGAACCGGATATACCGGTGGTCGGAGTACGTCTCCACCTCCTCCATGACACGCCAGTCAACGATACGTGGTGACAGAGCAGGGCTGGCGAACGAAATGTCCACCACCGACTCGCCCTGCATCCGCACGCACGTAGGGACAGAACCCCGGTTCAAGACGACTAGGCCTGCCTCAAGGGCCCAGTCTTCCACCATCCTACCCCGGACGTCGGTGAACCGGGAACCCCAAGCCAAATTCTTGGCATTGAAGTCCCCGAGGACGAGCACGGGGAGGGAACGGAACCCGACGACGACTGTGACCAACTCCATCAAGGAGTTGTGGAACTCGGCGAGAGTTCGGTTCGGAGAGAAGTACACGCCCACCACAGCGAGCTCTCCGAACCGTGCTGCGACACAACCCCGGCCTCTTTGAGCTGCCTCAAGAGTCGGGGTACCGGCGGCGGCAATTATATACTGCCATAGAGTATCTATGCGAAGTCCATTACCGTGTTAAACTAAGCATCATCTATATTACGAAGCCGTAGAAGGCCTAACGGGTTGCCGGGGCTCCGGCTCGAAAAGCAGAAGTAGGAACAGGGTGGTTTTCAGAGTCTGAAACTCCCTCTTGCCTAACCCAAGGCGGGAGAAGTCATTGGATGAATTTCCCCCCTCAAAAAAAAAACATCCTCTACCTATATATAGCCAAGGATACACTAGGGTATAAATATCTTAAGATAATGTATCGGTGACATCTCGTGTGGAGTCGGCCGATGTCGCCTGACATATAGGTACAGTGACAACGCGCTACTAACGTCCACAGTGACATTGATACGCAGACATGTCGACCAAAGTCCGGCAAAGTCGCGCTACTTCAGCCGACGTCGCTAGCGACAAGCGTCGCAGGACATCTGTCCCCTAGTGTATTCTTGGCTTTAAGGTTGCTAACAGATTCACGTTTGACAAATGTGGATCATAATATTTATAGGGAAAAAGCCATAAGTCTTAAGTACATGATAAGTGTCCAATTTTCAAATAAATTTTTGTTTCCTTCTTTAATAGTGATAAGCAGGAGTACAAACCATATTTTGCAGTTAAAACCTAATAAACTACACTACACTATACAAAAAATGCCGCGAATATCTAAAACAGTACTAGCGTCAGCCATTTTATCAACATCCACTTACAATTCACGGTGCTAGCGACACCTACCACCCACAAAAATAGAATAAAAAAAGCAAACTGTATGTAGGAGCAAACAGGCTCGCTCCCTGGGGTCGAAAGCTGATGGAAATCGAATGGAAACATGACTAACACGTTTGCGATGAATGCGACGATTCTCTCAATTAAAATGGCGCCCGCAATATGGCGGATTAGGGCTGTCAAGGCCGTTCTTTTTTCGAATGCATGATTGATTGATATCTGTTTGAGTTTTTCTTTGATTTTATCTGTAATTTATGTTTAGTATTCAAAAAGGAATTTCGTTAAATATGTATTTTGGGAATGTACTATAAAAAATTAAATAATTTTTAATTTATTTATTTATTTATTTATTAATTTATGTACACACATTCAACACAGAGGACAATACATAATAAAAAACAGAGTACATAGGCCCCACATATTCCAACTGGAATTTCTTCCTGTGGGCCTGTGGCAGGAAAAGAAATAATAATACAGAGACACATAGTGTGTTACACAAACACGATAAAAATCAATTAATAAAAAAAGTAATAAGACCGAAGAAACCAATAGAATTAACAATAATTAACAATAAAACAAATTAATATAATACAATTATAATACATATATAAATAAATATAGAAAAACAAATCTGTATTTCAGGAGGAAAGATAATGTTCTCTCACTTGTCTCTTAAAGATAGAGATAGACTTGTTCGGCGGGAGCGAGTTCCATAGTCTCACTGCATGAACGGAGAAGGAGTAGGAGTAGAAGTCGGTATTATGGGGCACAATTTTAAGATAGGATTTAAGATGAGAACGAGTAAGGACTTCAGGAGGGCGCACCAAGGAGAAACGGTCTCGAAGATAAGTAGGATAGGCTGGGTTGAAGAGGATGTTATAGAGGAGACCATAGTATGCGAGTGTTCCTGCGAAGACGGATTGGGAGCCACTTGAGCCTGTTACGGAATTCAGAAATATGATCGAACTTCCTAAGACCAAAGACGAAACGGATACATACATTTTGTAAGCGCTCAAGTTTATTTAATAGCTCCTCTGTGGCGTCCAAATAGCAAGCATCTGCATAGTCAATGAGAGGCAAGATCAGCGCCTGGACGAGGTGAATCTTAGTCTTCACCGGAAGCAAGGTCTGGAGGCGCCTCAGCGAGTGAATGGAGAAATGAACTTTCCGACTAACCTCGTTCACCTGAAAAGCCCACGACAAGTTCGAGTCGATATGCACCCCCAAGTTTTTCGCAGTATCAGTGAATGGAATGCGTGTGCCATTCAAACGTAATGGACCAAGGCTAGGGACGTCGAGAGCGTTTCGATAATATCTGCTACCGATGATCATGGCCTGAGACTTGATAGGATTGATTTGATTAATTGTTTTATTATGGAGTCTGACATTGATTGAATAGGAAAAACCTGAATGGATCTAATAAAATTAAACATAACCATTTCTAGTTATTTCTAAAGGAATGCCTAGGTTCAAGGTACCTTAGATCGTCCTCGAAAATGAACGAACATTATTAGAAATTAACAAAAATTTACAAACTTTTTTAAAATACAGGGTGTAATTGGTTTTTAATTTATTCTCTAAGCACTAAGCAGTTAATAATTAAACAGCCCACAAAGACTAAATAAGTACTGATAAAATTCAATTTGACGATGGAGGAAAAACAAAAATCTTAACTTGAGCACTTATCCAACATAATTAAAACTTTAAACGAAATGTCGCTAACATGAAAACCATACAAATACCATTACGCATTTTATCAAGAAAGATATGCAGATTATTATCTATTCAAATTATTAACCATTTTAATACTTGTTTGTCATCATCAACAGCCTATAAGTGTCCACTGCTGACCAAAGACCTCTTCTCATACGGAGAAGATTTGAGCATTAATCACCACGTTTGGTTTAAGGGTGGGCGATTAGTAATGTTGATGATTACTTGTTACATTTTGGTTCTTATTTTCAGGACATATGTCCTAAAAATGCGGCCAGGCACTAAGTGATGAGTTTTAACTGCTTTTGTGATCTTACTGCTGTTTCTAGGCCGCTTTCCAAGTGCGGGGTATAAAGCAAAGCCCCTCTCAAGTAAGAGGTAATTCTCCAGGGATTGCTGTGTGCAGGCTTATAATGACGATGATGATGATTTTATCTAGGGTGAGTTTAGTATCAAAGCCATAGTTTAAATCTCCATGCTAGTACTTAAATTTAAAAATAATCATTACTTAAATATCCTTGAAAAATGCAAACCCAATAACATTACGTAAGTAACATAACATCACGCCTTTTTACCACTGCACATTATACCACTGTACAATGTAACACCCACTTTTCACTATTTATGTTATGAATCCCATGTAATAGGAGGTGAGCCTATTGCCATATACCGGGCACAATTCCAAACTCAGTGCTACTTCTGAGAATATTTAAGAACCCAGTAATACTTTGCCCGACCCGGGAATCGAACCCGAGACCCTTTGCCCGGTAGTCGCACTTACGAACACTCGGCCAACGAGGCAGTCATACAATTAAGTAACGTAAGTACAATTTCTAATACTTCATATTATGAAAAAAAAGTAAAAGACGTTCATAACCTCTTTAAAAATCACTTTTCTTTATAAATTTGTATTTAGGTAAGTACGTTAGCCAACCATGTTTCACCACCCAATAAAATATGGCCGCCTTATTAACGCAACAAATACATAAAAATACGAATACACAGTGAATAGTATAAATCTCGAACATGCCAACGAAATGATTTATAAGTAACCTGTAATACATTCAAATGTTTCTGTATTCAGCTTGTTATGTCAAAATATTCAAATTAAATGACTACTTCAAATGGACTGCTTACTCGCGAAAATATTTGTACACTCCATGATAAATAGTGTGAATGTAAATATCTTGGTTATTATTTTTAGGTAAGGTAAAGTGTGGGAGAACCGTGCTTCGACATAAACGGGCCGGCTCGACCGGAGTAATACCACGGCCTCACAAAAGACTGACGTGAAACAACGTTGTGTTGTGTTTCGTCGTGTGAGTGAGGTTACCGGAGGCCCAATTACTCGACCAGAGTTATCACTCCGCTGGCCAATTCATGCCGAAGCATGGCTCTCCCACACATAGTTAGGTCTGTTAGAAGATGCGGTGTCCCATACAGGTGCTGAGGATGGCCACTGGGGTGGTTTTAGTGAGTTACAAATCCCACACGCTCTAGTTTTTCTCCCCAAAAAGTTAAGCGCCCTTTGAAGGTGTCCACCAGTGATAAAAAAAATGAAAAAGGTACTTTCTCAGTCCCACAACTAAATGACGTTAGATATTCGAATCCCAACCTATGGACTAACACAAAGCGACCAAAACTAAATAATGAAGTTGTTCCCAAATGACAATCACTAATCATACACTCAAATAACGTAATATTAGGTATATGTACCAAACACATTATGTAGTACGCACCTACATCACAAAATATCTAAGAAAATCCTCATCTTCCCTCCATATTTTCTTCAGGCGTAGTGAAACGCGATTAAAGGTTTAAACCCATTGGATCTGAAGCTTAAACGAAACTTTATTCTAGTAAGCCCAGACTTCAAGCGAAGCACGTATTCTTAAAGAAAGTTGATATCAAATTATTGTTAAAAAGAACTTGAACTAGACAGACTGAACACTTCAGTATTTTTACTAAAAGAATGTATTCACATAGTAAAGGGATTTAACCTTAGAGTATTTAACCTAACTAACCTTGATTGCCTTATTGGCCGAGTGGTCGCAAGTGACGGGATGGGCAAAGTATTACGGGTTTAAAAAAAAACAGTAGTAGCACGGAGTCTAGAATTGTGCCCGGTATATGGCAATAGGCTCACCCCCTATTACCTGGGACTCATAACATAAATAGTGAAAAGTGGGTTGGAATAATGTACACCTCTGCCTACCCCTTCGGACATAAAAGGCGTGATGTTATGTTATGTTATTGAACCTAACTCTAAGGATTTAACGATGTACTTGAGTCGCGTCGATAAGTCATCGGGTGTCTGCAGAGAAGAAAATATTTGGCACTATTTTGTAATAACTTTCTATTAAATCTGTAATATTTAAACTACGATCTCCAATCTGGCCGCCAAAGTGGAGATGATGACTGACCTTCTTATGTAGAGGAGGTTTATTGTTCAACAGTTGACAGTTATTTGTATTGTAACTTTCGTGAGGCATACTAAATAAATTATGTTTTCGGCTTACTCACGTAATAATTTGACGAAGAATTCGACTAGTTTCAAGCCATGCTAGAGGCTCATATTCATGAGCAGCATTTCGCGACCCGCGACGCGGCGACTGTCGACTGCTCATGAATATGAGCTTTTAGCATGGCTTGAAACTAGTCGAGTTCCTCTTTAGTCGACAGTCACATTATAATTCTTTTATAAACTACATATGTATAAAAAACGACTTCAACCCCCGTTTTTGAAGTCGGTTAAATAATATACTAAAACCTTCTCCTAATCGTAATCCTCTAGCAAACAGTTTTTTTGAAAACCACATCAAAATCGGCTCAGCTAATCGCGAGATAATCGCACACAAACATCAAACAAAGATCAAATAGAGAACCTCCTTTTTGGAAGTCGGTTAAAAATGGGTTTCTATCTATAATCCTCAAAGAACGAGCAAATGAACTTCACATAAGATGTTATGTAACAAAAAATTTCACACTTTCCAAATAAAATCTATTTTTTATCTACATACCTATAAATAAAGGTCATGAGTGCCAAGAGGTACCAGGCACGTAGATTACAGAACTTTGAGCTAAAAAGCTACTTACAACAAGAAAAGAAAATCAATATTTCCATATTTTTTGACGTAACATTTTTTTTCGCTTGGCAACCCTAAAATCGGTGGATGTTCGCAATATGGCGCCGGTGCCCGACAGTATCGCATTCAATTCGAATCTCTCATTATTATGCATGTTTTTTATTGAATCTTTTCAATTTTTTACATGGTATCATAACTAACAGTTTTTTTATATGTTTACATGTTTTCAGGATTATATTTTTGCAGTAGTTAAAATAAAATTTTATTTAAAATGGAAACCCTACTACATACATACATCGCTCATTCGTTATGCGTGATCTAATTCTTCATTCCACCCAGATCTTTTTGGGATAGATCAGACACTGTACAATTTAATCAGAAAATAAAAATAATTAAGTAAAAACACACAAATCATTACACCATTCCCCCCAAAAGAACAAACACAAGGCACAAAAAAAAGAAATCGAACAAGCAAACTCGAGCGCATCACTAGTTCTATCATCAAAAGACATTTGCCTTTAAATTGAGAGGAACGCGTTCACAGCGATGATACTCAACGCTCCACCGTCTACGTCAGGTAAAAAGGGCCTAACTGAGATAAACATCGTTCGTAACATCACAGGAAAGACGAAACAAGAAAATCTCAAGGCAAAGCTACAATTGGTAGATAGGCAAGCTGACGTAAAAGTAAGTAGGGTAATTGAAAGAGAATTATATTCAGCCCTGCGTCACACTGGGAATTGTGAACAGTAGTACTGTGTTTGGATTTTGATATAGAGAGTAAATGCAATGGGTACTTTTTATACAATACAATCGTTGATCACACACACTTAGGTCTTGTTCGTATTTATGTATATATATGTGTATAATTATGTATGTATATATGTTATATTATGTTATGTATTTTCCTTCGTATATTTAGGTATATATATGTCCCATACTTATTTGTCTACGGTTCGTTTTGCATTACGTATATATTTTATATTTAATAAGTATATATTTTATTAATCAAACCGATTTACATCAAGATCTGTCCCTAGTGTAGTAATAGGATTTCTGTTAATTTACATTTAATTAAATATAACTACATAAATATTTACAACTTAAAATTAACTACAACTAAACTATTAAATAAAAAGAAAGTAAAAGAAAAGTATGTATATATAAGTATATATTGTATGATATGTATGATGTTAATTTTAATGTTAATGTTAATCATATGTAATGTTAATTATTGTGTCATTCTAATAAGTGTTAAACGTTTACACCTACTATTGTGTCTCTCTGCATCACCCTAAGGTTGACTGTTAGAGAATGCCACTAGGCATTAAGTCCGCCATTGTATATATACATACAAAAAGTGTAAATAAATAAAAAAAAAATGTTTCACTGTGTGCTTTCTACAGTGATATAACACAGCACAAACTGATGACCTTGAAGCTCCAAAGAGATCGGACGGATATAATGTTTGGGTTTTTTTTAGATATCAGTTACGTTATGAGTCCTATGGAGGTGAGTCAATTGTCAGTATATTGGGAACAATGCTATGGCTGAATAACAATATCACACAATACTGAGACTTTATTTTTATTCGTAGTTCTAATGAAATATTTTCAATCGCTAGTTTGCACTTAGTAAAAGTTTTGTTCACCAGCTTTTGAACACTTTTACGTAAATTAAATTTGAAATATAGTTTTTTTTATTAAAACGACACCCCCACTCTAAGTTTTTCTCCTATGTCATGGGTGCGTTTACAAACATACAAGTTCACATACACATGACACCCAGACCCGGATCATCAATCCGTGGATCACACAAAGAATTGTTCCGTACGGGAATCGAATCCGTGACACTTTACGCGGCATCCAGTTACCAAGCCACCGCGCCAACTGTACAGGTGAATTGTCCTTCTGTCAGTAACAACACGATGTCAACAATTCGCAAACTTTCACGGGATAAAATAAGGGTTTTATTTTCAGAGGACATAGAGATCAATACATCAAGTCTATCCTGGTATATAAGATAAAATAAATTCGCCTCCTTTATTCACCGTATTTATCTTACGTCTGTAATATTTTAGAGTATTGAAATTATTATTCGATGTTCAAGCTTTTAGTATTTTTCCAAATGTTAACGTACTTATTTAAGAGTTGTTTTTATGAATTTTGGATGGAATTTTCCATATCTTTTGTTTCAAACTAACTGATAATAGTAATAAAAAGATCAATAAATGATTAAGTATGAAATCTATCGTCAAATGAGAACTGCCGTGTTATGTTTTTATTTTACTAAACTTGCTAAAGATTTTCATTGCTAATTGTATTGTATAACAACCTCTTTTTTATTTACTGATACATAAAGATGACACGTTCCATATGGAGAACACGTCAAATTATCAGTAAGTTAAACTACCAATCAAAAGAATGTCAGACGCAAATTAAACTTCAAGCAAAATCAACGTCTACAGTCTAATTCAAATAATATAATTTAACTAAATACTATAAAACGTCTCTAGTGTACTTCTACAAATATTTCCAACTCGGTTTTATCAAACTATCCACAATTTCCCACTGAAAATTTATTGCTTCACGGTTTTCAGTAAAAATATAGTCATTTCCAGAGGTCGATCGGTTGGGAAAATAAAAATCATACCACGTACTTAAGAGCTATCGTAGTGATGCTCACAATTGGCACTTAGCATTTGTGCGACGCAATATAACACTTTCTGTACGTACGATTAAGCACTATTTTTCTGAAGCTATGGAAAATATTAGTGAACGTTTCTATAACTTTATTGAAGTTCGGAATATTTTGTGGGGAATAATTTCAAAATTGTATTATTGTTGATACATAACATAACATCACGCCTTTTATCCCCGAAGGGGTAGGCAGAGGTGCACATTACGGCACTTAATGCCACTGTAAGTACAATATAACACCCACTTATCACTATTTATGTTATGGGTCCCATGTAATAGGGGGTGAGCCTATTGCCATATACCGGGCACATTTCCAGACTCCGTGCTACTACTGAGGTTTTTACAAACCCAGTAATACTTTGCCCGACCCGGGAATCGAACCCGAGACCCCTTGCCCGGCAGTCGCGCTTGCGACCACTCGGCCAATGAGGCAGTTATTGTTGATACAAAACCAATATTTCGATTGCTAAGTTCTCGTGTTTATAGAGGATTTTATTTCATAATGTCTTACTGTTCTATATCTGCTAGATAAATAATGAAGAACGTAATTTATATGAACAATTAGCAACATTTTATCTGGAAACAGATCCAACCCAGACAATACGATAGTTTACAGGTAGTCAAATTCAATACCCTTATTGAAATGTCAAAAACCATTCTTTTCTATGAATTTTGTATTGGATCGTAACTTATGACGTCATCATATTTCTGCGTCAAACAGCACACTTATTTCCTTAAAATTAGCGAGAAAATATCCAAAAGTAGGTAAATTGTCAAATCACTGGATGAGAGTAGGTATGATTATTCTTTAAGTATTTAATAAGATTTATAAAAACTTTGAAAAAAGAATTTAATCCTAAGAAACTATCCAATTCTTCGAAAGGTTGAGTGAAGATAATCCTTTTAAAATTATGCGTACCAACTATACTGTAATTATTAAATTTATATTATTAAGCAAAAGTGAGTTTCTTGTTATGAATTAACCACTATACGCAGTTATGTTCCACCCTCGTGCCTGACCTCACCGAGCGTGTCAGATCGCCATTTTATCGGATCATCGATAGTATACTATTATCTTCTGCGTAGTTGACTCTCTTTGAGTCAAATCGTTATGATCTAAAACAATATGAAGGCTCAAAATATTATTATCTAGACCTATTACTTAAATGTTTAAATGAATAGGTACATGTTTCAACTAAAAACTGAAAACGTATTTTTCTTGTACTATATTTTTTCACATTTGATTTAAAGTTCGTTGTCGCATCGTTTTTTGATGTCGTATGTACACCACTATTTTACTCTAAGATGAATACAGTCACACAAATTAGTATTTACATAAACTTTTCTCATGATCTAATCTTGAGAGTCTATTTACGAGTGTCTACATAATACCCAAGTTAATGCAACACAAACTAAAACGTGCTCAATGTCCACTGCAAATGCACACTCAATATCCAGCACACGGCAAAGACCTTTACAAACTCCAACAAAATTAATTAACGCAAAGCCAAAACTTCCGAAATGGATTGGTTCAAAATCTCTAAGCTCCGTTAAACTTGTAATTATTAATCGTCATTAAAATGCTGTGGCAACCCAGGTAGCTGTACCTAGCCACCTGGCCACCTGGCTGGTTGATTAAAATTGTACGACGGATAAAGAAAACCTTTTTCGTTTAAATCAAACTTGATTGAAACTCTTTGGTGGTAATTTTTTATTGAAATCCTTGATTGTTTATGGATTTGTCCGGTTTAACTGTGAAGGTTTTATTCGGTTGATTTTAATTGGTATTCGTTTATCTGTGGTTCTTTTTTGCCGCGTTTTTCGTGTTTGCAAAGCTTTGTTGATAATTTTTTGTTGTAATTGATTGTCGATTGCTATGTTCTGTGGTTAAATTTTATCGATGAACGTAGTTTGTTATTTTATTTGTTACTGTATATTGTGGATATTCAAGTGGTGAGCAAGTATTCATAATAATAATATCAATATTGGGACCAATTTAACGACTTAGAATAACACTTTTTTACGCACATTACTATTAATCTCATTATTTATTCTGTTTCTTTTTATCGTATAGATAGATCAACAATTACACTAACATACTAATTAAAACTCACTTAATAACAAAACTCACCCAACAGTATTTAATGAATGTATCTCGGGAAAGTCACAATTAATTAAAAATTATCTAGCCATACTTTATACTGACAAAAGGTCACCCTACCGACCTAAACCCTAAACAAACAAATACCTTCCACATACTTCACTTGTGTCCCCATGAGGACAAATGACGAAGAATTTAACGAATGCCCGTAATTTTACAATTCCATCTGATATTTGCTTTACATTTTGTAAGCGCTTGTTGGTTGTGCCAGTGAACTGCGAATGTTTGATTTTTTGTGAAATTCCTAATGATCATTTCTCTTCCACTAAATATATCTCTAACATATATTAATTTATGACCATTAAAATGTTCTGTAATACACTTTTGGGTGCCGGTTTGTGTAATCGGGGACGCCATTACCGCATCGTCGCTTGCGCTTGATGTAGCTCTATTGTGACATCTGTGATGTCAATGTCAATGTCAAAACACGCGTTTAGTTTGCAAGACATATTTTAAATTTCCTATTTCATATTTATTTTTATACATTTTATAGTTATTGCTGATGTTATATAAATGTATTTTTATTAGTATTGTATACAGCATATAGCTACATGCTAGTGCTGAAATTCAGCGCCGAGACTTGAGCTGTTGTGCTCGGGTCACGGCATTTAAGCTGAGCTCTGGCTTTTTTGCGCCGTCTTCACTATTTTTTCTTGTTATTGCATTTTGTGATGGTGCAAATAAACAATTTTTCTTTCTTTCTTCTTTCTAATTATCCCCAGTCTGAGAGAACACGTTTTACAGATATTGGGTAGGTGATTACGTTCTCTGTTAAACCTAAATTGAGAAAATTATTACTTATTTAGTTTTCGATTCTCAAAATTGAATTGAAGAATGAGAAGATTAAAAAGCAGTGTCAGTGTCATTTATATGTTTGTTAAAGACACATATACCTATATTTTTAAGACAAAAAAAAAGTATACTAGACATAAAGTCAGATGATGAATTAACCACACCTCCCGCCTTTATCTATATCTCTTTGAAAAAAACAACTGAGGTGATGCATGTATTCTCTCCTTTGAAAGGGCAACCCTTTTGTTCCAATATCCTCGAAGGGTGTTCATGCTCTGATGGTATTTTTCTCCCGTATGAGGCATCGTAAACATGCGTTTTATTTATGCGTTCTTTATGTTATGTGTCGGAATTTGAACGGTATTTCGTGGTATTATTCTTATGTCAAGTAAATATGTTGTGTCTGCGAAAATTTGTGGCTATGTTTGTTTGGAAATGGATTTTTTATAGTCTGTTGATTAGTGTTTTGTTGTTTAAAAATATGAATTTTGTTAAAAATATATTGATCTAGATTCTGTATTGAGAACAATGTTGTTTAATAAAGTCATTTCGTTTTGCAAAGGTCAAGAATAATGACCGAAAAACGATTATCTATACGAACGAAAAACGAAGGGTATATTCATATAAACACCTAAAGCTACACGAATGTTTTAAGTGTGTTTGTCTGTTTGTGTTGATTGATACACAGACTACAAAATAGTTTATTTAAATTAGAGGATCAAAAATAAAAATGAAATCAGCTAAGTTTATTATCTAAGTCTTAGATATCTGTCTAGCTAGACTTGCACAATATATTGTTTGGTAAATATATTGATTTTCTTCCATCAATTTTCAAGTTTATTTTACCACAAAACGAGCGACTTTGATTGACAAACGGTTAATTAAAAACATCAATAACAGCCGGGACAAAAAATGTTTACACAAAAACTAAACCAGATTATTTTGTGACGCTATTGATCAGAATTCAAAATGAAATTTCTAGCAAAAAATAGTTTTAACATCCCTCCAATAAACGATCAATCAAGTGAGACAAAATTATTCTGTGTAAAAAATATAATCGAAATATGAAAAACTGTGAAAAATGGGATGTTTGCCTTTTTGGACACGAGTCTAGAATTGTACAATGATTCTCTGATTTTATATAAAAGTACTTTTAACCCCTGATATGAATGTGGATATACGTGAGACATAGTGTGTTTTCTATTGTGTCTCATGTGCCGGCAGATAAGAGGTTAAGTTAGAAAAATGGAGTTTGGTATTGTATTGGCTATGTGGAAAGCAAGTAGTGGCGGACAGATACCGACCGCAGCGGACCACACGGCAGATATTGGATATAAATGCGGATCCTGGTGTTTATTATTATATTCATTTTAAAATAAAACTATTGAATAAATTGCACTTAAATAATGTCAACAATACTATTTTAATCTTTGGTTTTATTTATAAAATTATAATGTTTACATTGACAGCTTCCGCAATTGTTGTAAATGCTACGCGTCGCCACCGTCGCGCACATAGCCAATAAAACCATGTGCTACAGCAGCAGATGGTCAGCAAAACACACATGCGATGAGCTGGAGGTGTAAAAAGGTACTATGGCTTCCTTTAGTGGCTCATTATCATTAGGCATAGGTTTCTCAAGAGTCAAGCGCAAGTAATGCCCTAAGTGTTGCAAGTGTTCAAAGGCCACGATAACCACTTACCATCAGGAGGCCCGTGTATTTTTTTGCCACAGTCGTGGTATAAAGAAAGGCAGCCGATAAGCTTTATTAATACAGATAGAATAGTAATAATTATTCCGAATACGAACCTCATAAAAAATGTACGCACATCTCTATTAATCCTTCGGCAAAAGAAACGTCCTGATTTCACGTTCGAAAAAAGGACTATTTTTTACCCCCGACAAAATCGAGTTAGCGGTTGCCGTCACCATGTATAATAAAATAATAAGGAGTCCAACCATTTTTCATAATTCCCGGACCAGGCGGGCCAACCCATAATTTACTTTTGTTTCAATTGTTAAGAGTTTTAGAAGAAAAAAAAAGATTCATTCTACGTTTCCTCCTCCTTTGTCGTGAGACGAGGCCGCCCTCAGATTTTGATGAGATTTCTTACATTTTCTTTAGGAAATATTTCAACGAGGTCTAAGGGTGTTTCGTTTCTATTAAATTTTGAAGAAATTGCCCTTTTATTGTTCGAACGAAGAGGATTGTAGATTAGTTTTGTCTTCCTGGAGATTATTAAGGTTCGAATTTTGTTACTAATTTAGTGGGTGCCCTTTTCTCTCTCTTATATTAATTTCTTGGAAGTTGGGATGAAAGGCAACGTGAATATCAAGTTTCATAACCTTTTTGCTTTGAATTTGAATAGATAAATGATAGCTTTTGAGAAGGTTAATATAGAAAAATAAAATACTTCTGCTGGGTATCGTTTCCTTTGGAGTGGTTTCTTGTGATCAGTAAAGATACTGTTTATGTTGCTAATTTTGTTCTCTCATCATTATTACATCTTTTATGTTACGATTTTTCTGTTCATCTAAAAAATATTGAACCAAATCATCCTCAGAGAAAAGTTCCTTCCAAAAACAGTGGAAAAACCCCCACTTTTTACATTATCTCTCCACCAATCGTATAGTTTCAAATGATCGGCCATGTTTGAGTTCTTACCAAGGAAGAGATCAGAAAGAATTGAGTATTTAACGGCTTTTTGTCCCTCGTCAGTGTAACCGTCAGCTGAGAGATGGCTTAGTTAATGGGATAGTTCCTCCCACCCCTTTCCACCCCACAAGGAAAAGATTTTGGACAGCCATAATCCCTACATATCACCGTGCTACTTCCATGCCAGTTTTACTAAGACAAAATGTTTCATGTGTATTATTTTAGCAATCCGTCTGTGTGGGTTTTTGATCCTGTTCCCGACGGCGCAGGAAATAAATGTAATGAAAATATAATAAATAATATTTTTGAGTATCTGTTGAAATGACAGATCTGATAAGATTCTCGTTTTGTCTGTTTCCTCCACGTTCCTATGTCTAATAATAGCACATAACTTTATGATTTTCATCCCTAGAAGTATTTATAGGTAAGACTAGCTGTGCCCGCGACTTAGTTCGCGTGGTTGTCGAAAACAAAACAACATCGTTTAGGTAACAGTGGGCTATATACATCCTTACTATACTACCTTCTTGAGTGGGCTCCACTCAGTGGTATAGTATTTTTTATTTTGCCAATAAAGATTCATAGAATAGTGTTCAACGTGATTCTTTAATTTAACATAACTTTTTTATTTATGAACCGATTGACATGAAACAAACACTAAAGCATAACTGAAGCATACCACAATATATTCGTGAAAACCGCATCCAACTCGGATCAGCTGTTTCTGAGATTAGCGTGAACAGACCAACAGACAAACAGACAAAAAAAAGTTAATTACATTTTTGGGTTCGACATCGACATAACAATAACCCCTGCTATTTTTTTAATTTTTATTTTCAATGTACAGACTTAGCTCTTTTCACTTTTCTACAATTTTATTATATGTATAGATATAGATAGATAAATAAGCTTCTTACAATGTAAAGGGATTAAAAATACTTTGATACCATAAGTTCTGTTACCAAAACATATACTTTTTTTTAAGGGGCGAAAATCATCGAATGATTTCTCTCGCCTGGGTCCCTCCCGCCTTACCCAGACTGTCAGACTCTTACTGGCTAAAAACCACTCCGTTCCTTCTCCTGCACGTTGCCGGGAGTCACTCCGAACTCCGAATCGGCATCACCCCTATTGGGCCCCATCCGTGGTGGTCTATTTGATCTTTGAGGCGTGCGCGGAACGCGACGCGCCGTACGCTCGCAGGCCCGTGATTACGGTGGCCGGATATCGTACCGCGACACCGCAAAAAAAAAATACTTAACACCAAAAATGCTGTACCTAAATGATCACCAAATGTTGTAAATTAAACGTGAAATGGCAGCACGATATCGTATATATCGTATATACACGATATATACGTGTGTCAAAACAAATCTATCAATTGAGACAGAGTAATAATATTAATACAAAAACCTATATTTAAATTTGTATATTTTACTTGACTGCCTCGTTGACCGAGTGGTCGCAAAAGCGACTGCTGGGAAAGTGTTATTGGTATACCCGAGTCTTGGGTTCGAATCCCAAGCCGGGCAAACAATTGTTCCCGTAATAGGCTCACCCCCTATTCCATGGGACTCCTAACATAAATAGTGAAACGTGGGTGTTACATTGTACAGTTGCATTAAGTGCTGTAAAGTGCACCCCTGCCTACCCCTTCGGGGATAAACGGCGTGGCTGTTACGTTACTTTACTACTAACAGGATTTCTCCAATTAATAAAATATTCAGACAAGTCTCACCAATTAATAATGAGATGAACATAATTCGCTAATATAATTACTTAAATTAATGTCAGATACAATTTGGAACTTCTTCGAACAAAATTATTTTTGAAAAGTTAATATACTGACTAGTTAATCTAGTTTGAAAAAACCGACGACTTTCAATAAATAATATATTAAAATAAATCAAATTGCCTTACAATCCGAAATACGACTCACAACGATTAGTTTTAAGCAACGAGAAGGATTCGTAAATCAATCGGTTGTCTTGCATACTGCTCAAGATTATGAAACCCTGTCATGGGTTGAAACTAGTCGAGTGACTTCGCGTGCATCGTGGAGTGTAGGCCTTGAGCAAATGGGTGATATTGGTTAGTAAATTAATTGTGTATGTATTACGTTGGTTGGTAGTGGTAAAACAAGACGGTTCCAAGAACTATTTATAGTATGGTAGTCGGTTCGTCGATCGGCGAAATAATCACCTCTCCTTCGACACCGATTCTTTGACTCTGATTAGTGTTCGTATTTTAAGCTAAGGATACAATAGAGGATATTATGCGACATGTATTGGTGATATGTCAAGCGAAGCCTGCCGATGTCGTCCGACATATTATAACGCGACAACGCGCGCCTTATGGTGGACATAAAGCGCGACGTTGATATTGCCAGACATGTCGACCAAAGTCTAGCAAACGTCGCGCCACTTCACCGAACGTCGCTGGCGACTCAAGTCTCAGGACATTTGTCCCTTAGTGTATCCTTGGCTTTAGTTGAGTTGTATGTATCTCTTTAACAAGTTATGCATGGAAAACTAACCTCTGTCTCTTTTATATAAGCATCACAATAATATCCGATACAAGAGAGAAACATTAAGGTTAACGTAAATCAAAAGCTACAACTAGAAGCAGATTGCTGACATAACACTTTTATCGCTAATCTCAATTCCTAACTCCTACTAAATAATTTTGGTCGTTTATGGAAATTTAAAAGCTTTTGCGACAGTGACATCCTTGGTACAGATGGAACGGTCGGGCTCGACGTAAACAGCGATCAATCATTGCGTGCCAGTTCAGCGGTTAGGGCTGTCACACGATATTTTTTTGTTCGTGTTTTTTTTTATTATTATTCATGACACATTTTTGATATTTGAAAGTAAGTTGCCAAGTTAGCTCGGTATGACATTTCGAGGGTGTTGTCAATTATATTTTGAGTTATATACAGTTTGAGTGACGTGTTATACGAGTTTGTTTTATTGTAAATGTCAGTTTTAAACTTGATTTTAAACTTTTTTTTTGGAACAATACTCTTTCATTTAACTGTAAAATACAGGAGAAAAATAAACATGGCACATAATTTCATACCATAATAGCTAAAACGGAATATTAATTTCGTGATAAACTCACGTCAAATTAGCTCTAAAATAACTGTGTGAATGAACTAAGTATATAATAATTAATGGACTCGAAATATTAGCTCAGACCAAACACTAATGTTCAATGCATAAATTAATAAACGCAAAGCAATCAATAATAAATTAATTGTATTTCCACCTACTTGGTCACGTTGGATGCCTCGATGACGTCACCATTGTTATATCTCTTGTTTCTAATGCAAGCACTGCATCTCCAATTTTTTTTACCTTCAGCATCTTTGAGTTTGTACGTTGCTTCGGGGTAACCATCACAATCTAACTCATAACGATTATCGCAGGCGGAACAAAGTGCTGTTTTCTTTATATTTACCATTTTTTTACATTTATAACATCGTACTAGTGACGCCATCTTGTGGTAGTTGTTGAGTTTTGTTCCTTTTAAAATCAACTACTTTTTCTTCGAAATTTGTTTTTCTATTTTACCAAGACTAATATTTTTGACAAATAAATCTGTTTATAAAACGTACAAAAAGTGAACGGTCTTTGCTGGGTTGCGAACTCGCGTCTACTCACACGTGCTCATAATACAAGTACAAGTCATGTGCATTCAGCCACTTGAACATACTAATACTTGACAAAATTAGAGTACTGTTAAGAGAAAGTTCTATTTAAGAAATATAGAGGGTCAGTATCCTTTTTGTTTTTTTTTCTGTTTCGGCGGTTGATGTTTTTATTTTTCAAATCACTGTTAATCACTTTTTTGCACTTCTACACACATTCTAATTGTTATTGTCATTAGTTTTGGTTATTTACTAGTTATTTTAAACACAATAATAAGTTTATATACAAAATTAAATTTGTTTCTTGACTTTTAGGTCGGCTATGAGTAGCGAGTTTATGTCGTTATAACTGCACTATTTATGAGTTTTACTCTTGGATAACACTTGCACTTGGTAATTAGTTGTTAATTTGTTGAGGTACTTGGTCTTCATTAACTTTTATGCACTACTATTATTTTTAAAAGAAATTTAAATGCGGCGCGTCTACTTTTACGTCATGCTCGGTGCAGCGCGTAATAATTGCATTATTAAGTGTGTACTAGGTATTACTCGTTCGATGTAATTCGATTTCATTTAAACAGGGTCAGTGGAACTTAAAATATTACTTCTGGATTTAACGAAGGCAAAACCGCAGACAGAAAGCTAGTATTTCGCAAAATGAGATCAAACATCACATGGAATTTATAATTTGACAAACAAATGTGAGCAATGGCATTTTGACAGCCAACTATCAATTTTGGTTACTGGAATTTTCATGGAAGAATGGGTAGGTACTGTTGATAACATCGAATTAATCATAATAAATATTATTATTTACTCAGTATGGATTATTTGTATTAACTGTGAAGCAATGAGACATTTTGTATCTACATTCAGTTTGAGTTTGACTTTGAACAATGCAAGACAATATACTTTGGCTTTATAAATAATTTGATAGTCTGTTCAACTACATCTTACCTAATCCACCGTCGTCATCCATTCTCATCTCACACGTCTTTTAAAACTTAATTTGACAACAAAATAAAACTGATCCATTAAAGAATTAACTTAGAAACAAAGTGCTTTGCAGTATTTACTCAAAAACAAAACACATTAAAATAAAAAGCAACTTTTGCCAAACACAAAAAAGGTTTCGTTTCAAACGTGCAGACAACCACGAATTAGGGTTCACCTTTTACATCTGAGGGGTCATCGCCAAGGGTCCTTAATTAGAAAGGGGGTCAGAAAAGTCTTTTATGACACTAAGTTTAAACAATAGTCCTTTGCGGTGAAAGTGTCTCGTTGACATTTCGAAAATTTTGATGGGTTTAATTATCTTAATGGGTGCCATAAAGGGGGCCGAACGTTTGCGAAATTATATAAATTTTAATTCGGTTTTATTCACACTATGTAACACTGATTATCTCTGACACTGTGGTTCTTGGAATTCATTGTTAATTCTCTTTGATATACGCCTGCATTTTGAGATTGTGGTTTTAATAATTTCGAAGTGACTAAAGATAAAGTAAAGTCTAGACGATTTATTTTAATGTGAACATATTACTATTGAATTGCGTGTGAATTATCATTTAATGAATTGTGTTAGTTTTGATAACTAAGGTCAAGAGGTTTCGATCTTGAATTGGGGATTTGGATCAACTTTACCTTCACAGAATTTTTAATGTAATATCTTAGCAATAATTTTATTTATCAAATATTCACAGCCTTAACAGTTCATAACCACTGGACCTACATATTTAATAAGATAAACAAGGTTTAACCAATAGAATAAGGAATTTAATCATCATCATCATCAACAGCCTATAAATGCCCACTGCTGAGCAAAGCCTCTTCTCACATGGAGAAGGTTTGAGCATTAATCACCACGCTTGCTCAATACGGGTTGGCAAAGGAATTTGTACATTTTATATTTTTCTTTTTTCCCCTCAAAATATGGAAACTAGTTTTATATCGCAATATAAAAGATATTATTCTATTTCAAGGGACAGACAGATGGCAATACCAATAAATAAAATTATGAACAGTAAAACTTAATGCGTTATTAAAATTTGAATGAAAGTGGATTTCATATCTATACGAATAAAGTTGTAAATGTTATGCGTGGGATTATAATGAATGTATTTGGTACAAGAGGAGTTGATTTTAACAAAATGTTAGTTTAACTGATTTTAGGCAGCCAAGCATACCTACGTATTTGGTTTTTATGCCTGGTTTCTTCTCATGAAGGAATAGTCCACTCCATAGTGATTAAACAAACAAACGCTCATAAGCTACACTAGCACCACCTAAGGAGTACAAAAATGTTAGTCCACTTTACAAGAAAAAAATAAATTAAAAAAAAATTGTGTACATTTTTCTATTCCTTCGGGAAAATAGGCATAGTATGCCCATAAAGTTTTTTGTTTATTTAAATACGATGACAAGATGACATCATAATTAGTCCCTCATGAGTTGGAACATAGGTTCTATGTCAATAGTAATAAGGTTTATTTTAATAGGAGTATTGAACTATTGAACCACTAACGCAACGGACGCAGGTGCGGCTTTTACAGAGAATCCATAATGGGAATTATTCTTTGAAATACTAGTTGATACTTTTGTGCAATTTAAATGGTAGTTCCCTTTTCATAGAATATTACCATTATATTCGTGTATAATTAAGAGGAAAGACCTTATTGTTTATTGCATTGAACAGGCTCTGAAATAACATTTACCCATTCAAATAATTATCTTATAAACTACAATTAAAAATATTAACTTCAACTGCCTCTTTTTATTTAAATATACTAAAGTGTTCTTTTCTCTTTTTATTTAAATAAACTAAACACTTTTCCGAAAACCCCATCAAAATTCATTCAGCCAGTTGCAAGATAAACGCGCACAAACATAAAACACATATTTATGTACACAAAGCACCGCTAATTAGTTGCAGCGCAACACATCGACACTGCTGTCATCTACACAGTGTACATGTGTGGGTAATTTCATATTACTGTGTATAAAAATATTCGTCCACCACGTTCACATTGGTATTTTCATTCTTGTGTCGGTATACGTATTTTTATAATTTAATGCATAGGTAAGGTTAAAACTATTTACAATCATTGATATGACCCGACATTTTCACTGTCATTATCGTAGTGCTCGTGGTCGATTGGTTAATGCGTACGCTTTTATCGCCTTTCAAGGATTAATGATGTGGGTTCTATTCCAGCTAAAAGTTTATTTTATTTTACCTTGTTATTTTTCTTCTAATTATTTTTTTTTTTGTTTTTTGTCATAAAATATAAATATCAGGCTATAAAAGAAGCAAATGAGTTGGTAAATAATACTATTTTTTATTACAATTAATTTATTTATTATACAAATATGTTGTTTTATATTTATATCTAATAATTAAATATCTACCACATGTTAAGTTTAAAGTTCTTTAAATCATAATTAATAGATATGACAATAAACCTCATACTCATAGTCGAATCGGGAAATATCATGCGGTACAGCGGTAATACGATGGCAGCAACATTTTTTATTAAGTAATAAACAAATACAACATTCTTGTTTTGTAATTTAATAATACATAAGTAATAAACAAGTAAAACATGTAAAAAATTACACTGTCAACATAATATTTCGTGAAATGGGCGACTTTTTGTCGTTTGAATCTTCCATTAATTATGTATTTTACGATGGTTGTTATAAGGTTCAATATTCAGTGGGCTGTATGATAGTAAAAAAAATGTGACGAATGCTATGGAACGATTTTAACATTCATGACCTTTAGAATCAGGGAAACTTTAAATTAATTAAAGATGGGCGTAAATATAATATGTCTATCAAGTTCGAAAGCAGTTAAATAGATTTGTTAATGAAAAATTAAAGTGAAGTGAATCAACATGTTGAATAGAAAGAAATGATGACAATTTCTAACCACAAAACAATAACATCACTTCACCGTATGCTTTAGACAGCATTTTAATATTCTTGCAAAAATTAAACATTATTATAAGTTAATTTTAACTCGTCGAGTACCGGTTTTATAGATACAATTAAAGAACAATAGGTCGCGGTCACCGGTGACCGCTTGGTGTTTGACAGTTTAATAAAGGCGGAGTTTGACAGGCTCAATAATTGATTCCGAAATCAATACAATCACTGATCCTACAAGGCAGAAGGTTGCAATTCGTATACCTTTCTCCATCTTTTCTCCACAATATTTTACGCCCATCCTTATCCGACTTGAAAGTCTTTTCGTCGCTCAATATGATTACACTGTTCGCCTAATCAAAATTAATAAAGTCCCTAGCAAATTCTTAGCGCTTTTGCTGGTGAACCACAGATAACAATATTTTCTTCTCTGGCTTCCTGCACCTTAAACCAGAATGCAGGTGTCTCCGTACAGTTTGTATTAAAACATTCAGTGCTGTCGCTGTAGTGCGTGTTGGCAGGAACGGATCAGCCTTGTGCCTGGCTACGATGTCGTAGTGCCGAGCCGATGAATTTGCCTTTGGTTTAGGCCCACGTCGACGATGTTCAACGTCACCGGTCTCCGCATATCTGTGCACCCATAACTGCACGGATCTCCTCTGTTGATACCAAACAAATAAGTATTTAAAATACCAGGAAATACTTTACAGGAATTAAAGTTACTTAAAAAAAATAATAATAAATATAAGTAAACACAATGTTAGAATAATAATTTATAATCAAGTAGTGGCGTAAGGAATAAAAATCCCTAACCAGATATGTTTTAAAGAAACACTCCTAACAAAACAAGTCAAGTTACAATACAATTAATAATAAATTATTAAATATCTTTATAATATTGAACTTCATAATAAGTTGCAATAATTATTTTATTCTAGTGTAAAAATTGATAGGTGTGTCGAGTTACAAAATGAAATAACTATTATTTAGAATATCAACGTAGTATCTTATTTACTCACCGATATCATTAAACGCCTTGCTATTTCAGTTATTGTTAGTTATGTTTTGCTCATGCAAAACAATGATTTCAGCCTTTTTAAATGTTGATAGGTGTTGGAACATCTTGTAAAAATAAAAATAACTTTGCACACGAATATAAGTAGCGTAGCAATAAACTATGAAATCTTCATAAATTGACAACTAAGAACGCAATTATTTTGTAAGTCGGGTGATTTGAAAAACATGTTTTAAATAGTCGGTAGTTACTTCATAAGCGGGTAAAATAAAATGACTCGAGATTTCTATGGTCGCCACAAACATTGCAAATATACTCAGGTATCGAACCATTAAGAAATCACAGTTAATTACTTTTTTACTGTTTTTTATCTTATTTAAGTTGGTTAAAATGCATGAAGCCAATGAGATTATTCTAAATAATAAATAACTAGAACTAAAATATAAATAAAAGATTTTATAGGTATAAATAAATCTAAAGTATTTACTATTAAAATTAACATAAGATTTAGAACAATAGGATAGGAAAAAAAAGAAAAGATTTAATTGTTTCTAATTTCATATTTCAAATATTTGATAAATTAATACTAAAACAACATGTGAATGCTGGAATCGATCTGGCGGCACTTTACTTGACAATTGGAGGCGATAACCATTGCGCCAAGCGCGCTGTAGATGAGATCATCGAAATATTGTATATCATTCAGTAACATAAAATTACAATGAGAAAGCACTATATTTATATGGGTATTGTTCATTATTTTTGATTTCGATTTATTCAAAGTTTGTTATGAGTAATTTTATCTTTACCCTCGTTTTTATTTAAACTTATTTACTAAATTATTACGTATACCGACACAAAAATGATATTTAAATACCAACTTTATACTATGACCAAGATGTGTGTGATAGACGAATGTTTCTATACATATCTATTGATATGAAATTACCCACACATGTATATTGTGTAAATGATAGTTGTGTCGATGTGTAGTGCCGCGAACTAATTAGCGGTGCTTTGTGTACATATATACAAACCATATTATCATGCCATACATATAGGTCAAACTTAGAACCTCCTTTTTTGGAAGTCGTTTAAAAACTTTAAAAAACTTAGTGATTATAATAAGTGTTAGACCTAAAACTTTATCAACAATCTAGGACATCTACAATTTTCTTTAGTGTTATCCCCGGAAGACTACCTTAACAATATGAATAATTTACTATGCAGGTAACATCAAACCGTGTCATTATATACTAAAGATATGTACCGGCTGAGCATGTAATTATGTTTTCAGATAAAATTCTACACCGTTAGCTAATTATGGCCCATTTGTGTAATATGACTCGAAGTTATTTTAAGATCGGGGGTAGGATAGAGGGCTAAATAAAGCGAGGGGTGTCTTTTTGCGGATTTCATTTAAAAAATCTTTTGGTTTCAAATTTTGCCGAAGACTGGAGTATAAGGAAACACAGATGTGTCTTATTGAGGTTTTAAGAGTTCGAACTTTTTTTTTTATTTAGCTTAAGCCGGTAAACGAGCAGACGGATCACCTGATGGTAAGCAATCAGCGCCGCCCATGGACACCCAAAACACCTAGGCGTTACAAGTGCGTTACTGGCCTTTTGGGAATTGGGAATTTGAGGATTGTGGATGATTCGGGGATTCAGGAGACTAGGGAAGGGGGTAATTGGGCCTACGGTAACCTCACTTACACGACGAAATACAACGCAAGAATTGTTTCACGTCGGTTCTCTGTGAGGCCGTGGTATCACTCCGGTCGAGCCGGCTCATTCGTGCCGAAGCATGGCTCTCCCACACTTAAAAACCTTTTACTTTAGATATATTTTTTTTTCTATAAGTGACACCTAATAGTAAAAAGTTAGGGGTAGGTATATGAGTAGTTTAAGTGCTTCTTCACACAAAGTAACTTTTAGTTAAGTGACTTTTAGAAGTTATTCGTAGCAACGGCCAGTTAAATCAGTGTTTAAGCAGAAAATTTATTATTTAACTATTTTGCCATTGTTGTTGTTTCGTAGTATTATCAATGTTCATTTAATTTCGTTACTATTATAGTCACAAGCTATGATAATAACATACATATGTGAACAATGTGTAATTGATAACCATTTGTGATTATTTAATTGAAACCAATATTTTATGCTTCGCTTTTTACTTTGAATTGCAAATAGACAAAAGCATTTATCAATAAAGAAAATAGCTACTAATTACAAAATGAATTAATGAATATATTGACGTTCCATAGTCTCTGTAATGGTAGATAGGCGTGAGGTTATATATGTGTATGTGCGTACAAAATTAACCGAACTGAATAAGTCACTTTTGATTTTTTCCTATCATATGTATTCATATTATTGTCGTCGCAAGTGCGACTGCCAGGCAAGGGGTCTCGAGTTCGATTCCCGGGTAGGTCAAAGTATAACTGGCTTTTTAATTCTCAGCAGTAGCACGGAGTCTGGAATTGTGCCCGGTATATGGCAATAGGCTCACATAATACAAATAGTGAAAAATGGGTGTTAAATTGTACAGTGGTGTAATATGCGCCTCTGCCTACCCCTTCGGGGATAAAAGGTGTGATGTTATGTTATATTATGTTATGTATTGTAGATCATATGTATAATTGTACTGTAGTTTATGTATGTACTTTAAATCATGGATAGATTGTATTGTAAACGTTTTAGTAGGTCTTTACTTAGAAATAAACGTGAGGTTTTGAGCTCTGAGCTGAGATGACAATGATAACTAATACCACTACCAAACGCAGTCGCATTTCATATATTCTTCCAAAAATGAACAAAAACAAACATTAATTTACTTTTGTTTACCATAACACGAGAAATATCGTGACAACACAAACACACGCACTATAGTGACGTGTAAAAGGGAGAAAAGTAAAAAAAATGTGTTTATCTTATCGGAATACAATAAATCCTTTATAAGGAACGTTTCGCACCCCTCCTCTTCCATGTATGGGGTACTTTACCCTAAAAAAATACATTTAAGTATAGCATTCATCATTGTTGGCAAAGAAAACATTCTCACTACGTATTATTGAAAATGATGGGAAAGTAGAAATTGCTCATATTATGGTTGAAAGCGCGTTAGGTTCTTATTGTTGGATCAATTTTCGTATAAATTGTGTCTATTGTAATATTTGTAGTGATTAACGGGGCGTAGAATCGAATTATGAAGCATTTGGTAGTGGTTTTAAGAATAGATTTTTTTTATAAACTAAGTTGCTTTTTTTTAATGGGGAAAATCATCGAATGAATCTCCTACCCGTGTGAGGCGGAAGGGAGTGTCAGACTCTTACTGAAAAAAAAACACCCCGTTCCTACTCCTGCACTTCAAGCCGGGGTTCCGGCAACCCGTTAAGTCCTTCGGTGCTCCGTATCGGAATCCGCCCTATTCGGCCCCATCCGTGGTAGACTGACGGCTCTTTGAGGCACGCTTAGAACGCGACGCGCAAACTTGCCTGCTACTTTTATCTATGAATTATACAAAAGTCAATAGAGAAAGAGTATATCAAAATTATAAAAATATAACTTAAAATAAATGAATTATTAAATGTAATTTTTAATAGATTTAATTTTGATTATTATAGAATTACCACAACAAACAAAAATTATAGATGCAACTATGCATAAAGTAAAATAAAACTTTTATAAAACCAACCGTTATAAACCACATCAATATTTAAACGCAAAACCATGAAACATAACCACATCAAATAAAAACTAAAAACACCGAAATTCGAATACAATATTTAGAGAAAGACATTACCTATTCATTTTATTTTATATGTATAACTTTATACATTTATTTAATGGTGCACATAAAAATAAATACTGTGACTTCAATTGACCGTTAAACCTCATTCGAGCGATAGCGTGACCTCACAGAGGTTAGGTTAATGTTACAGAAAATACCTCTAACTGTATTTTGTTATTCTTCAGCAAATAACTGCGGTGTCGTTGAAAATATTGTAGAAAGCATAATAATTAGAGTTTTGTGTTGGCATTCCACCGACTAGCCTTGACCAAGTGGGTAGCCACTTGGATTCAATCAATTATTTTAATTACTCAAGATATCGTGGTAATGGAAAAAAGTAGCATTTCCAGTCAGGCATTATGTCTAGTGTGTGTCGTTATATTTGTTTTATATAATAAATCGACTAAAACTGCGAAATCTTGTATGAGAGGTAATGATCCGCTATATATCGCTAGATAAAAACATAGAGCTGGCAAAAATTATAAGATAATAGTTTTAGTATATAGCAATAGTACTTTCACAACAAAGGTCTTATTTAAACTAAAAAATGCCATTTTCTGTCCCACCAATTCTCTGTCTCTACAAAAGAGACCACTACTAAACACCAGCATGTCTACAATTACCATTCATTAAAACAAGACTTTTATTCTTTTTAAACCTTCTTTAAGAACTCATCAAAATTCTAGCAAATAAAAGGTTACCTAATTTGATCGACATACTTTTTTCACGTTTCCTCCAAAGCTTGAAAGACCTAAGTTAATACTACGTCTATGATGAAAGTAGTACTGGATGGTTTTAAAAAAAAATCTCAGCACGGAGTCTGGAATTGTGCTTGGTATATAGCAATACGCTCACCTCCTATTACATGGGACTCAAGATAAATATTGAAAAGTGAGTGTTACATTGTACAGTGGCACAGTGGCAATAAGTGCTGTAATGTACACCTCTGCCTACCCCTTCGGGGAATAGACAGACACGTTAACTAAAACATATGTATGTTGGTTACGTGTCTGTACACCAAACTGACATCCACAGTCTAACAAAGAAGTCTATAAAATCAGCCTAAACCTATAACCATTTGGGGGAACTGATCGACCTCACTCTAAGCCACTTTGACCCCACCCCCAAATTTTACCCCATCGAGGTATGAACACGTTATTAGGTGGTATTTGAAAGGGTGTGAAAAAAGATCAGATTTTCAACACTGCTGTAATATTACGTTTCAGGATAGGTAGCACTCGTAACCCAAATGTTTTCTAGCCCCCTTTGTGCCCTCTCTAATGTGTGAAGGAGGGGTGATTTATCTACTATTCAAGGTACATTACATGGTAGTTGGTATAATCTGATATCATATAACTCAGTCATGAAATTCATAGATTTTTTTCTAAAAAAAATATACCTCTATACTATGTATATAGCTTTACCTGAAATTGTCGGATCGGGCAAAATATAACTGGTTTTTTTTTAATTGTCAGTAGCATGGAGTCTGGAATTGTGGCCGGTATATGGCAAAAGGGTTACCCACTATTACATAACATAAATAGTGAAAAGTGGGTGATACATTGTACAGTGGCATTAAGTGCCATTGATAATTTGCACCTCTGCTTCCTTCGGGGATAAAAGGCATGATTTTATGTTATGTTATGTACCTATAATTGGGGTTTTTCTGAGAAACTTATGTAATCTTTTCAAATGATTTAAATTATACTGACAGTAAATAAGAAACCGTTTTATTGATGAAAATGAAAAATAAAATAAAAAGTTCATTCACTGTTCAGTATTTTCCAATTTATTAAGTAATACTTTCGTTTTGCTTTTCATTTAAATTATCTATCTAGGCTAATACCATTAAAGTAATCATTACGAGATGAGTTCTTTTAATACTGCGTAATTATTATTATTACTATCCAATTATCTTTTTAAAATTGCTTGTAAATTCTATTTTAAACTTCTTTTCGGAGTTAATTGACAGCAGACTGCACTTAAGAAAATTATTTGAATTTGAATGCTCATAGTTATTTTATTTATATTCAGTTGAACAGCCCGATTGAAAGAGTAATCTTATTAAAATCAAGGGTCTCTTGGAAATTTCTTTGTAGATTTTTTGTTAACACAATGTTACACTCATTAATCTGGTGTGCAGGCCGATTTTAACCGAAATAAAAAAGGATATTCGAAGTTTGATCTGATGTGTATGTATGGTTGTGTGCGATCTCGCGATTGACCGGACCGATTTTGATGAAATTTTCATAAAGTATTTGCTACCTTCAAAGTTGAAGTCGGTCTGTTTCTGGTCGGACGGGAAGCCACCCATGCTCTCCGTCCGCAGTCCCGCGCTTACGGTGGTGGCTGGAGATTGTCCGCGATCCCCGACGCCCGGTGTGTATTTCGGGATGGCTGGGTTGCAAGGAGGCAGCGCTTCGATGCCTCAGTCGTCCCGCCTCCTCCTTAGCTAGCATGACTGCTTCGCAAAAGGAAGCATCCCAATCCCCCCCGTTCCGCATCATGGCCTGCACTAGGCCCGGACGCGAGAGGTCGCCATCGCCGATCACTTCCCTGAGGGCACTGCGGTGCTCAGCCCACGCAGGGCATTCCGCTACAGTGTGTTCCACCGTGTCTTCAGGGCGGTCCTCGCAGTGATGACACCCAGGCGTTTCCTCCTGCCCCATCAGACACAGGTACCTCCCGAAACTTCCATGTCCGGTGAGGACCTGCGTCAGGCGGTAGGTGAGGACGCCGTAGCTCCCATGGGGGTAAGCAGAGACTATGGAACGCCATTGTTACGATTCCTACATACCTCTTTCTCTTCTTCAGTCATCAGTCTTTTCATGCATGCTCCTCGGTTATGGGTACTTTTAATTCAGCCCTTCTTTAATATATCGCCAATCTGGTCAGTATATCGCCCTCTACCAACAGGCCCATTCATATCCGCTCTGTATACTTCTTCAATATTACTTTGCCTTACCCGGCAATCGATTCAAAGAATCCTTTTTCGGCACTCCGTATTATGTTGTAAGAACAGTTCATTTCGTTGTTTAAACTTATTCTCCTGTTGCACTAAAAAATTGTGTCATGAAACTACATATTTGAAGTTAAATAATAAATCTTGTTTGTTCATTTTCGTTTAAACTGAAAGTAGGTCGCACAGTATGGGTTCTCAAGATATGAGTACAATGACCTTATTGTATATTGTGGGGTCAAAAATACAGTTTTTATACTACTATTGGTACTAACAAAGGTTATGGCTTGCCTGATAGTAAACGTTTCATTTAATGTTTGTAGAATAACAATGTATACACCGGTACACCAATTACATTAATCAAATTACTTAAATCATAAAATTAAATACTAAAGTAAAATAAAATTTAATTAAAAGTGTCAAAATTGAAAAAGTAAAAAGGTAAAATTACAAAATATTAGATTATTTTTTTAATTTATATTGATATCACAAAGGTAATATATATTTACCCCACAAAACCGTTGCAATGGCTTGACTGTGGGGTAAATTAAACACACACAATACACACTGAGTTAACACAGACATTATACAACTCAAAATTTAAAAAAATAGTATAGTTCAATCAAACATCATTCTTTGACAAACTACGTTTAAAAAAAAATACTTCAACTCCCCCCCCCCCTCTTTTAAAGTCGGTTAAAATAGTAATAAAACGGATACAGACGAAGTAGGTACAATTGCAATGCCAGTAGTATTACAAATGCGTAGTACTAATGTACAGTCAGCACAATGATTAAGTATGTAGATAATAAAATAAATACTGATCCAGGACAAAAAACTGGCGCTATCGTTTTACTAATTAATAATATATGGTTTTAACGAAGCAATATCTTTATATTACGTCTACATCATAGTATAAAAATAAATATTTAATTTACAAAAACCACTCTTATTATTACACCAATAAAGTTGCTATCTAACTAAGATAAAATGAGCTCTCCGCAAACAATAGGCGAATATAATTTTACAATCTACAAAGTTTTGTTTACGTTATAATTAAGCTTTATTGTTGTACACAAAAACAAACAGCTTAATTGCGCGTCTAAAATCATTTAGGAGACCATCAGGGCGTGACGTCATCATAGTAATTGTGCGCAAGATTATCATATTTTCCCCAACAAAAGGAACTTCATATCGACAATATTCACTTTTATGGTCTTCCTTTGTGCTCTCATGGGAAGCCTCCGAGTTTTATCGCCCAACTTTTATTACCAAAACCTGTTTTTGTTAGTAATCATTGATTTTGATGTCTTTTTTATGTTGTACGGAAAAGCTATTTCTCGCATGTATACAACGTCACAATACAATATGCAATTTGAGAAAATTACAAAAATTCATTCGTAACTTGTTGCTGTTTATTGACGCTTGTTTTGCTGAAACTCGTTCCAGTTAAGTTATTGGAGAGCTTAGAAACATTCTAGGCACGAAACTGAGCTGAAATGGTCCATTAAGTTTGAGTTTTTTTTTAAACTGCCTCGGAAATGTCGGCCTTTCAGATATAGTACGGCTGTAACTTGATTTACGGGTAGATATAAAAAATCTTCTGTATTCTGCAAATTTTGTTCATACCAGATAAAACTTGAGATATGTAAAAAAACCATACGTTATAAAATCGGTCTTATAACGCGTAAATCTTTCACAATCGTTGATTTTATGTTACTCATATACTGTGGATTTTATGGCCTAATATGATTTGATAAAGTACAGCAATAAAGCTGTATCGTAAGCATCTGATATTTATTCTGACAAAAGAGTAAATAAGACACAAACAACATGCTAAATCACGTAATACGGAAGGGTTAAATAAGTTTCACTAAGTCAGTCGTTGAGTGTAGCAATTGTAGCCACGTTGTTACGGTAATTTATCGTAGCTCGTAGCGCGTAGCGCGTAGCGGTCGGCATCATCTACGGCGTAGCTCTTATACGCACATGTTACCTAATGTATGTAGGGTAGCACAAGTTTTCTTAGGACAAGTACCTAGGTGTATTATGACAGTGTGTGCTTAATCAGCTTAGGGATCTTCATATTTTAGGGATCCATAAGAATGGAAAGATGTTTTTCGTATAATTATCTGAAGTTAATGAATTAGTACTCTAGATGAAGACGTCTAGTATATTCAATAATCTATTAAGTATGCGTTTTTAATGTTTTAATTTACCTATAAAAGACGTAAAAAGCGGCTTGGTAACAAGAACACGCACCTTTATAAAACACAAAATAAAATTACCCATTCACAAAAAAATATTCTTATTAGTCAGTCGTACACGAGTTAGAAAGAGACATATAACTCCATTTTCTTGCTCTATGATAAAAATAAAGATTTTATCAGGCATACAACTGATTGCCATAAGGCGAAAGAAAAGAATGGTAGCAATTTTATATACAAAATAAACATTCAGAATCCCCAAAGACGAATAGCGAAGTTCAGGGAAAAGTTACAGGTACTGAAACGTGGGGTGAGGGTGAATATTTACCGACAATTTCCATCGAATAGGATTCCACTGAAAGACGTCTTTTTTCATGAAAAAAAACCGTAACATTCAAATATCGTAATGTTGTACGTCAGAAACTGAATAAAGGTGTCTTGGTATTTGAAATTTATTGACTTGACTGCATGGTTGGCGCGGTGTCCGGGCAACTGGCTGCCGTGCAACGTGTAGCAGGTTCGACTCCTGCACGGAGCAACTCTTTGTGTGATCCACAAATTGTTGTTTTGGGTCTGGGTGTCATGTGTATGTGAACTTGTAGGTATGTAAACGCACCCACGACACAGGAGATAATCCTAGTGTGGGGCTAAATCCTAATGCATTTTTAAGAAAAGATAGGAGAGAAAAAGGAATAATTCATATGTTTTTTTTTTAATAATGAATGAAGTAACATAAATAATGACATACTGATGATACAAGCTTTATTGGTAAAGGAAAAAATGACCGTCATGTACCTATTCGATATTTAGTTAAATTAGCACTGTTATGCACAACTAACACCACAGCACAATACTTAATTACCCACTGTTTACACAATAACCTATTTTTGGTTCAAATAAACCAACAAACAAATTCATTACACCACCCAACCTTTGTTTCGACGCAACACGTCACCGGACTATTGCTTCGTCATGCTAAATAAGGGTTCGATTCCACCCCTGTACCCATAGCTACCCCTCAAAAACTACATAAATGTAACTTAAAGTCAATAAAAAGTTACGAAAAAAGTTCCACTCCTACGTAAGGGGAGAGGGATCCTCTAATGGGGGAATCTCGTTTAGAATGCATAGAATTGTTACGGCGTATTCGCACTATAATTGCCAGTTTGAATAGCTAAAGGCGTCTCATAATGCCTTCCTTCCGCTCTTTAGCCACCGAGGCGAAAAGGTGCGCAAACAGCTCCATGTTTGTGTTGTATTTACTTATTTACATATAAAAAAAATTGAATGTAAAATTTTCCTAACAATCTTTGAGGAAAATTCGTTCGAAAATGCCCTTTCTAAAAATCAGTTTAGGGTGAAATTCGAAGGAATGGTGTAAAAGATTGGATTGAATGGTGCGGTCAGCACATTGGAAGGTTTTCCTAGAGCCGTTATAAATAGAATTTGTTACATGAATTAAGTGGTAACAGAATTTCAATGGTTCTGTGTAAAATGTGTATAGAGTTGGATGCAGCTGTTACTGATATTGTATATGATGAAATTATGCATTGTGTGAATAAGAACTAGCTGCACTGGATATCTTCCTAGTATTGTAACAATAAATATTAGATTAGAGAGAAGAAAGTCTACAACTGTATCTAAGCATATGCATAATGTATAATGGCCAGCACAACAATGTACTCGGAAGTGCCCATTTATTGTCATTCGATTTTTGACTTTATACTTAAGCGATTGAGTTGAAAATCTAATAAAGTAGAGTGTAGGTTGACCTACAGCCTTTACATTATATATTGTCTGTATGTTTTGGTTCTATTCATTGAGAATATTTTGTTGTAATGTAAATAGACCTGAAGCTCTGACTCCGAAAGAAAGTGAAGAGACACTTTTACAAATGGTCTAGAGTAACACATAGGCTATTAATAACGCCTGAAAACACGGGCGAAGCCACAGGCAGAGGCTAATCACTACACAGTATAAAGCAAAGTCGCTATCCGCCGTCTGTCTGTAGGTATTTTTTAATAGATTAATAGGTTTTTTTAAATATATAGAGTGATTCTTAAGGAAGGTTTAAATGTATAATACATCCGCGAAGCCGGGGCGGGTCGCTAGTAAATTATAAAGTCAAAAATTTCTGGTCTTCGTATTCGGAAACGTTCCGTTTATACTCTGCATAACTATAATCAGGAAGTTCTATATGCGTATAAACATATAATATAATTTATTACTATAATTATTTGCCAAAACACGAGTACGTAAATTCATTGCTCTATTAATGATTCACAAAACATGCCATGTCTGCCTGCGATAATAATAACGCCATAACATTAACAATGTACTTATGGCGTCAAATTTAATTTATTTTAACTACACGTAATTTATATATGGACGTTTAACTTTAATTTTGATGATTGTTCAACAAAAGTAATTGTTATTTATGACGACGAGAAATAGCTAATTTAAGCTATAATGTTTTGTTGGGAGTGAACAATCTGCACTTGTTTCCATTTTTTGTTCAATAAATATTTATACGAAATATTAAACTTACTTTTGACGTAATGGTCTAAGAAACGCCATATTTGTAACTCTGCTATTACCTGAAACAAAATAATAATAAATGTTAATAAATGATAATGATAAATAGTTGAACTCGAAATACCTAGGTACACATATAGCAAAAATATTAGCAACAATTTTTGTAAAATCATAATTTGGTACTTTTGAAACGTCAATAAATACAAAATAAATAGCAATCTGTCATTTAGTCCGTCAGTGAATCTAGGTGGTCATTCTAAAATGTAGATTCGAATGGAGAAGAACGATCAAGAAACTCCATTCGGTACTCTTTAAAAAAAGTATGTTCTAATAAAACTAATCGAATTTTAAGCCCTTAGTTTCGTATTGCTACACATATAACGATACTGTTACGTGCTACGGGCACAATGTAGAACTCCATGGTTTGAAAAGGCTCCAATAATAATCCATCGAGCTAGTGACCGTTTGCTTGGTAGTCATCCTAGCAACAAGGCAGTCAATTTTGTCGACGGTAGTGTTGTTGGTGCGACGGCTGGGCAATCCGCTGCCGCGTCGATTCGATTTCCGTACGGTACAACTTTTTGAGTGATCCACCAATTGTTACTCCGCGTCTGAGTGTCATATGTATGTATGTGAACTTGTGTTCGTAAAACACAGGAGAAATTCGAACGGTGGGGCAACGTTCTTAAAAAAATAAAATAGAAAAAAAAACATTCAAAGAACTATAGTTATCAAACAAACTATTCTCGTTTGCAATTCCATTCGCAAAATTCAAAAAGTAATCGTTTCACAAAGTCATGAATTCGACTCGCTGACAGTCCTATTAAAATGTTATAACGAAACGCCCTCAATCGCATTGTTTTTACGAAAATATAACCATAATATTATAAAACAAAAAACTAATATCAGACAATGAAAATGTCAGGCTTTTCATTCAGTCAGACAAAAACTCTGTCTATTTCAACTGAAACTGAAAATGTTTGAGGCTAATGTTTTCTAATGTAACTTTGTCTTTGACATTTTCGTTATTTAAACAACTATAATAGAAGTTAAGGACGTGTCTATAAATTAACTACTAATGTGTGTTTATTTTGACAGTCACATTGATGTAGGCTCGTTTGTATGTTTGTTGAACATGTGTTTAGTGCCTAGACTGAAAAGTGTAAGTGATGTACATAATTTTACTTAACATCACGCATTTTTATCCTTGTGATGATAATAAAATATTCAGTGCAACGCTCATTTATCATCAATTATTTATTGTGGTCAGAATAATATGACAATAGACTCGCCTTTATTTCTCATTGTCTGTCATAACTTGTAAAGAATGAGCGTTTTATGGAATACTTCTGCTGACCCTCTAGAGCATAGGTATATGGAACAATTTCACTAAAACAACATCTGCTTCTTTTATGACCAAAAATAACTTTAATATAATTTTGATGTTAATGTCAAAATGAATGCAATAACACCATGTATTTTAGAACAGTGATTCAAAATACAACTACATAATAACGATTTGACACACAAAAACCGACCTTGTCGCAACGGAATAGTTGCTAATAAAAACATCGTTAACACAGCTACAAAATCAAAGGAAAATTTTCAAGCGTGGAAAACTACCCATAAGAATAATACAGGTTGTTCTAAATTCATAAGTGATATTTTAAGCAAAGTTTTTACTAACATCTCTAATTAGATTCAGGCGAATGTTACGAACATCGAAAATATAAGGTTTTTATGAACTTTGTAAAAGGTCAGAAACTTGTATGGACTCATCGTGATGTGAAGGGTTCTTCGGCCAATCCACGTGACTTATAAATATAAGTTACATTTCCTTATCAAGGTAAGGGAACGTATTAAAAATATGTGTAAGATACAAGCGCATCAAAGACATATTTAGAGCCTATTCATCAACAGCCTCTAAATGCACACTGCTGCAAAAAGCCTCTTCTCACACGTAGAAGGTTTGAGCATTAATAACCATGCTTGCTAAATGCGGGTTGGCAATGTCAATCTTATAATTAAAAATTTAAGCCCAGGTTTCCTCACGATGTTCAACGTTTGTCAGTGGTGTCTAGATAATCTTAGAAAGTACATATAACTCGGAAAAAGTCACATTGGTACTTGCCGTTGGTAGGTTTCGTACCCGCATCGTCATATGCGGAAGCGGGCGTCTTCAACCTCCGAGCCACCGCGACTTAGAGCATATTACAATTAGTAATTTATCATAATCAGCTTCATCATATTCCACTGAATAAAAAACCCTATAATATATGATTAAAGAGTAAACCCGTTTCTATATTTACACGTTTGACAAGCGGGTTAAAATTCATCTTCTAATCGTCATGCATTTGACGAATGCGTGCATATGCCGTGCGTTTGCATGGACAGTAAACCCCAATTCAATGACACCCTGTACACACAAAGTTCATAATACCTAATACTGCTACCAAGTTCTTAGTCAAGGATTAATTGATTTCTCTATAAACGTGCTTATACACAGTAACGTCTTACTAATTATCTTTTTATTATTGAAACGGCTAATGGCGTATCGAAGTCACGAATATTTTATAGCGTTTTTATGGAGCTCCATTTTGTTTGCGTTGTGTTTACTCGTACGGTCGCTGAATAATGTTAGAAGGTTTACTGTATTTCTGTAAGGTATTTTGATACATTATTTTATTATGCTCGTCTGGTGATAGAAGTACATCAGGTAATCGTCACTAGCCACTCTTGTCGTAAGTATCATTAGAACTGGTTAAAGAACTACATCTAAGCGAGTCCGGGCGGCAGCGTACTCTGATAAACTTGTTCTTTGGCAATTGGGATGACGACAGGGTATGAAAATTAAAAATATAATTAGTCTATAAGTTAGGTAGGTAATGAAAAAATATTAGACACGTATTTTATATTTTGTCGTATAATAAAACAATATTTAGATAAAACGAATCAAAGTTTAGAAGTGGGGGCTAAAACGTCATTTCTACGTATAAAATGTACACAGAAGTGACGTCACGCGACATTTCAAATCAATATATCGTCAAAAGTATTCGTTTCTGTAAGGAAATAAAAAATACGTGTCTAATGATTTAAAATATTCTACCAGACGGATATTAAAATAAAAATTAGGCATTTACCCTATTTTCAACACGTCTACCAAGTATAGAGTGAACGGCTGTTGATCACGATGACTATTATAATATGAGCCGGCGGTTTTCCTCCTCGGAGAAGTCAAATAGAATAAGTCTAGCAACAACGTTATTATCCAAGATACACCCACTGCTCAACAAATGGTTTTTTATTTTAAAGGGGTTAGTCATACCCCCATGCTTAAGCAAATTATTTACAATTCGCAAAAATGTTGAACATTTGAACTAATCTAGTTCAAATGTTCAACATCAAATGTTCAATGTTGAACATTTGAACTAATCTAGTTCAAATGTTCAACATTTTTACAAATTGAATATTCAACTTTAAAAAAATACACCGTTTAGTTGGCAATATTATTCTAAATAGACCTTCTGCACCTTCGCACGTAGTTTCACGGCGATGACGTCACGTTAACGCTAACGTGGACGGTAATATGCGCCATAAAGTTGTAATGTAAATGTTACTGGCGACAAACATGATACGCGGTTTCGGGAAATCATTCACACTCTTACTTGATTTTTATGTTCCAAGTCGACGTAATACTCGCAGGGTGTTTAGGTCGTGTGTTTTGTGATGTACTTATACATTATATAACATCACGCCTTTTATCCCCGAAGGCGTAGGCAGAGGTGCACATTACGGTATTTAATGCAATTGTAGAGGTATAATGCAACACCCACTTTTCACTATATATGTTATGAGTCCCATGTAATAGAGGGTGAGCCTATTGCCATATACCGGGCACAATTGCAGATTCCGTGCTACCACTGAGATTTTTTTTTAAAACCTAGTAGTACTTTACCTGACCCTGCAATGAACCCGAGACCCCTTGCCCGGCAGTCGCACTTGTGACCAATCGAGCAACGAGACATTCTCTCCATATTTTCCTATGTTTATACTATTTCATAATAATATATGTATATTATGTACCAACCTCTTTAGCATCGCGCATTCTGGTCTAAAATATGATACATAGTTAACATAAACATACATTTTAGCGTGAGTCAAATATTATTACGTAAGTCCAACCACGGGCGAAACCTAGTTAACTATAAACTCATCGTTAAATGCTCGATATAGCCAAACCACGAGACTGACCATTACCTCTCTAAAGCTACGTCAGAGCGAGACGTAAGATTTGAAACCAAAAGCGAGTGACAGAGATGACTATAGCGTTTGTAGTTCACATTAGGTCGCTTGCATACCTGCAATATTTCACAAATTTTATTGTATAGGTTATATCTTTGATTATAAACGTTATATACATTCACTTAATGAAATGAACAAACTATGTGCAGGCTGCAGTCTTATGATCAACAATAATCTTATATCTTATAATATTATATAAAGCTGAAGAGTTTGTTTTTTTGTTTGTTTGAACGCGCTAATCTCCGAAACTACTGGTCCGATTTGAAAAATTATTTCTGCGTTGGATAGCTTATTTATCGAGGAAGGCTTATTAATAAGCGCCGAACAGAGCGAGTGAAACCGCGCGGAAGTAGCTAGTGAATATTAAATGCAATTATGTAAATCGATGTCAGTTACTTTATTTTCGTAATTTTGTAGATAATAATTTATGAGAAATAAGTTTGCTATACTCACAGGGACAATTAACTGTAAACTTAAATTTTCCATTGCTCAAAAACATACGACAACGTCACACCTTACAATATTGAACAAATTCATAGAAAACTAGATTTCTATAATTCGAAGTAACATTCTAAGTATTGAATAGAGCAACGATGGAGTTTCTTGTTCGTTCTTCTCCATTCAAAACTACACTTCGAAACGAGCACCTAGCTTCACCGACTATTAAATTTGATGAAAAGTGCGTAACAAAGGATTACAGAAAACCGACGTGAAACAACGCTTGCGTTGTGTTTCGTCGTGTGAGTGAGGTTACCGGAGGCCAAAATACCCTCCCCTTCCCCAATCTCCCCAATTCCTGAATCCCCAACGATCAATCCTCAATCTTCTAATCCCCTAAAGGCCGGTAACGCACTTGTAACGCCTCTCGTGTTCCAGGTGTCCATGGGCGACGCCGATTGCTTACCATCAGGACCCTTCTGCTCATTAACCGGCTTATGCCATAAAAAAATTGAAATAAATGATTTGACTTTGTCTTTGAATTTGACTCGCCGGAAAATATCCAATTCGTAATATTCAACGTTGATGGAGGTGTGTAGAGTGCCTTAGACTGGAATGCGTTCGGATATCGTCGCGTGCATTTTCGCACGTTGGACGAATAATTAGATTGATAACCACAACGTTGCGGGCTGTGGAACAAGTATTGCCGGGTTTTTGTATAATTATTTACGTTTGCTGGCATCCACTAAAACGTTTGTTTCATTTAATTTATCGGTTGAGGACCATTTTAACCGTCCCATCCTGGTGAATTCATTTTGTATGTATAATTTGTTTTTGGGTTTAATTTAACTCGGTATATATTTATGTATTAGTGGTTATACTGAGAGTTGAAAGTGTTTCTGTTTTATTTTTGGTTTCAGGTCAAGCAGTGCTACTTTTAGTGTAATATAGTTTGATAGTAACTTTAAATACTTATCTACGAAGATTTTATTACTGACCAAATCAGTAGAAGCAGTTGTTACGTTTCCATAGTTAGCTTTAATTGTCTTTGTTCATTTTAGGAGGTAGCATATTGTGATCAGGAAGAAACATTATGCATATGTCTCATTGGTCGAGTGGTCGCAAGTGCGACTGCCGGTAATGTTGTGTCGGGTTCGATTCCCAGGTCGGGCAAAGTATTACTGGGTTTTTTTAATCCTAGTAATTGCACGGATTCTGGAATAGTGCCCGGTATATGGCAATAGGCTCACCCCTTATTACATGGGACTCATAACATAAATTGTGAAAAGTGGGTGTTACATCGTACAGTGGCATTAAGTGCCGTAATATGCATCTCTGCCTACCCCTTCGGGGAAGAAGACGTGATGTTATATTATGTTAAATATTATGCAAAAGTTCATATTTTTCAAGCCAAAATATGGTTTAAAATTATTATATTCACGAGAGAGTAGCATGGCAAAGTCGTAGGGCCGCCTGAGGCATCGTATTAAAAAGAGGGCAAATCAAAGGTACTCCCAACCAGCGAGCATGAAGAGATTGATGAATGATCAAAGAAATAAAAAGGCACGCCAGCATCATTATATGAAGCTGATGTGCCTAAGGTAAGGTTTACCTATGCAGATAAGAGTGACTGCTCATTTATTTAAAAAAATATTTGCCTATGATGGTGCTATATGTTATATGATGAGATACGATTGGGTTTTAACTCGTCGAGTACCGGTTTTATAGACACAATTAAAGAACAATAGGTCGCGGTCACCGGTGACCGCTTGGTGTTTGACAGTTTAATATAAAGAACTTTATTTAGCATAGCGTAAAGTTTAATATAATAGCTTTAGCATAGCGTAAAGTTTTCGAAAAGGGTTAAGTGTGGATTGCTCTTTATAATCGTGCGTACTATTTACACTACGATTTTTACGTGATCCTGCAACACTTATCTTATAGACTAGACATAAAAATAGAAATAAAAATATTTATAATTTTTTCATGTCCATAAAAAAAATTGAAATGCTTCTTGAACATATCTTTTCCAGCAGTCAAAGCCGTTAGCAGAAGCTAATGATCACTTAAAAATACGTGTTTATAATACAAAATTAATAAGTAAATCCAATATAGTACAAAATATTGGTATAGACGAAATCTAATTAATTTAGTTTTAAAGCTAAAAGGTACGCAATAATATTATTATATCCAATTTGAATATTATCAATAGGTGCTCCAGCCGCTTGATTAGACAAGAATACATACATTTATTCCAAAATAACATGTATATACATAGAAATTACTTAATTAAACTTAATTATCTTTAATGAGTTCGTCTATGTAACCTTACAATTTATAATCAATAAGAATATACAATGAACAAGGTCTCACTTTAATAATTTTCATTCATACTATCCATTATTGTATCGGTATCTCAAATTTCAATTCATTGTTGATTAACCCGTCGAGCGTCCGCGTTCCTTATGGTCCAACGGGTACACACGCGACATTTGGAGCATTTTTTCTTAAAATCCACCGGGCGCTCATAAGGACGCTCGAGGGGTTAAAGGAAAATTTGTTATTTTTTTAATGAATACGTATATCAACAAATATTTTAAACAATTAACTTAATAAAATGTATTTATTTTACTTTTTGGAGTGGTAAGTAGAAGGGCACATAATTGTAAAATGCATAATTATTAAGTTTATATTATAACTATCGTGAGACATACCTACTAACCACAGTAGGCTGCCCGACATCGCCGCGACCGCGCACGCTGCTCATGAGGAAGAACCCCTCTGTGGTTCGAAACTAGTAGAGCTTTTCTCAGTATATACACGTGAGTAACCCGCGATTTTTAGTTAATTATTAAATTGTTTACAATTTTATTTTGGATTATACATGTCATTATATCAGCCACAGGACGTCCACTGCTGAACATAGGCCTCCCCCAATGACTTCCAGATAGGCCGGTTGGAATCGCCCTGCATCCAGCGGTTCCCTGCGACCTTAATGAGGTCGTCTGTCCACCTTGCGGATGGACGTCCTACGCTGCGCTTGCCGGTACGTGGCCTTCACTCGAGAACCTTTTTGCACCAGCGGCCGTCAGTTCTATCACACATGTAACCATTACCTAAGTTATAAGTTTTTGTTATAAGTTTATGGCACCGACTTTTAATGTATCAGTGGGTGTATGTATAACCCACAAGGGAATCATACACTATAGAAAAATCTGTTGGAGTCAGTACAGTATTGTAATAAGAAATAACAATTTCAAATACGTCTCCTTTAGTGGTCAGAGGAGATGGGTGAAGAGGAGGAGAATGGCACTAGAACATCGAATTTTTGGCGACGAAATATCACGCAGCACACATGAAAAAGGTATCAGAAGATCGAAGCTTTAACCGCTGCATAAAAGAAAACTTTTAAAACAATAAATATTAATAAAAATATACAACCACTATTTCAATTTTTTTTCAATAAATCATCCATTACAATTTACGTCACTAAAAATGATTTATCATAATACAATTTTATATTAAAGTAACTTATATCAAATGACACGTGACTTTAAACACCACTTATACATCAGCTGACTATCAGCGTAAGTGAATTTTAGTGTTAATGTTGTGTAAACTAATATTTATAGATGTATTATGTTTTTTAATATGGCGCTAAAAGGTTTAGTTCGGGTTTAGACATCGATATTTTTAACTCACGTCTGTCATTGAAAGTTTTATAATGTTACATAATATCATACCTATAGGGTTAAATGGTTCTTTTCCCGCCAGATGTAGCTAGTACGAGACTCTCATCTTTTCGTCCAATAAGGAATTAGCTGACTGCATGATTGGCGCGGTGGCTAAGCAACGTGTTGCGGTTTCGATTTCCGCACGGATCAACTCTTTGTATGATCCATAAATTGTTGTTTCGTGTCTGGGTGATGACACCCATGAGTGTGTGTATGTGAAATTGTATGTTTGTAAACGCACCCACGATACAAGAAAAAAACCTACTGTGGGGCATCGATTTAAAAAAAAAAGCAAAAGGAAAGCTAGTGTCAACATCACTACAAACTGATCTTTTGCTCTGCATCTGGTATTCTAAACGAGGGCCTCTATTAGTAGGCCACAAAAAATTAGTGTGGTAACTGAATTAGAACTGTGTCACATTGAAATTTTGTATTATAATTAATTGGCTAAAGTTTTTTTAAAGGACAACGCGTTCTTACACAGCTATAGTCATCAATAAATGAGAGCGCAAAGTCTGTGCTCAAATATGATCATGTCAGTCTATTCTTTCCAAGATTAAAAACGTAATCTTATATTAAGTGCTAACATTTTAACACATCACTGACTTAAATAAAGTCACACACACAAACAAGACTCCTTCATTTGAAATTGTAATAGAAACAAAAACCTGCCCATGCTTTGAACTTAGGTCCTTGTGAAAAAAGGTCAAGTCCGAGTACCATAAGCTGCACCGTATCACGACAATCCGTGTGAATATATTTGTATGTTACAAGTTAAAGTACAATAGAATACGTTTAAAGTGCAACTCCGTTTTCTTCTCGTCGATCTAGTAAGAACAGAGAGACGCACTTTGAAAATTTAATCAGTGATTTTTTTTATGAGGTAAGCCGGTAAATGATCAGACGGTTCACCTGATGGTAAGCAATCGGCGCCGCCCATAGACACCTGAAACACCAGAGGCGTTACAATTGCGCTACTGGGAGGAAGTGGCGGGCTTGTCCCATTAAAAAAAAAGAGCGCTACTGGCCTTTAGGGAATTTGAGGATTGTAAGGCATTCGGAGGTTGAGGAGACTGGGGAGGAGTGTAATCGGGCCTTCGGTTACTTCACTAACACGACGAAACACAATGAAAAGCGTTGTTTCACGTCGGTTTTCTGTGAGGCCATGGTATGACTCCGGTCGAGCCGGCCCATTCGTGCCGAAGCATGGCTCTACCACTCTTAATCTCAATCCAAAATCTGATTGATCTAAGTTTTGACAGAAACTCGGCCGTAAGAGAATGCTCTCTAGAAAACCTGAACCTTTTAGGACAACTACAATCTCCTTTCCATCAGCAAAGCTGTGGAGGTTATGACAAATGAAGAAGAGAATTATATAGAAGCTAATATGACTTCCTCGTTGGCCGATTGGTCGCAAGTCTTAGATGCGACTCATATAGGTATCGGGCAAAACATTACCAGGTTTTTAAAAAAAATCTTATTAGTAGCACGGAGTCCGAAATTGTGCCCGGTATATGGCAATAGACTCACCCCCCTATTACATGGGACTCATAACATAAACTGTGAAAAGTGGGTGTTACATTGTACAGTGGCTTTAAGTGCCGTAATGTGCACCTCTGCCTACCCTTTCGAGGATGCGGACGGCGAGCATGGGTGGCTCCCCGTCCGACCAGAAACAGACCCGAGCGTACGGCGCGTCGCGTTCCGCGCGCGCCTCAAAGAGCCATCAGACCACCACAGATGGGGCCCAGTAGGGCCGATGCCGATTCGGAGTCGCGGAGAACCTAACGGGTAACCGGGGCTCCGGCTCGACGTGCAGGAGAAGGAACGGGGTGGTTTTTAGTCAGTAAGAGTCTGACACTCCCTTCCGCCTCACCCAGGCGGGAGCAGTAATTCGATGATTTTCACCCGTAAAAAAAAACCCCTTTCGAGGATAAAAGGCGTGATGTAATGTGAGTAAACTTTGTAAAAAACCATGCAAAATGGCGTTGGCAACAAATGCAATTTGTTGGGTCACAAATAACCGTGGACATTATAACTGAATTAAAAAGTTCTTCAGTGAGGTCGCGTGCTGGACAATACTCGTATCTATTTCCATGTAGTATGTGGCTCACTAATTACTCTGGTATCTTCAATGCTGGAAAAACCATAAAAATTCCCACGAGATTGTTAATAACATAACATAATATCACGCCTTTTATTCCCGAAGGAGTAGGCAAAGGTGCACATAACGGCACTTAATGCCACTGTCCTATGTAACACCTACGTTTCACTATTTATATTGTGAGTCCCATGTAATAGGGGCTGAGCCTATTGCCATATACCGGCCATTATTCCAGACGCCGAGCTACCACTTTTTAACCCAGTGATACTTTGCCCTACCTGGCATCCGAACCCAGGACCCCTTGCCTGACAGTCCCACTTGCGACCCCTCGGCCAACCAGGCAGTTACAGGCAGGCAGTACCTATATTACAATGTTATTTTAAAAATACTCGAATATGTTGTTAGTAACACGAGTTTGTACTTTATTGACGAATGCGTAGTATTTAAATAGTTAAATATTTTTATGTGAATTTATTGATGTAGTGTTAGGCATTATGAATGTAATTCGCAGTGTGTTGTTAGAATTTATTGTTAAAAGGTTTTTATGGAGTTTTGTTGGTCGATTTAGGTCGCTTCTAAACGACCGATATAGAAGTCTTTGAGGTAGACTTGAGTTCACTAATGGCTGTCCGAAGCTAATATGATAGTAACTAAAAATAATACTTGATGACACTAGGATTTTCCATCAGACCACCACAGATGGGGCCCAGTAAGGCTGATGCCTGATACATAGCCGGATTGCCAGGGCTCCGGCTCAAAGAGCAGGAGTAGGAACGGGGTGGTTTTTAGTCAGTAAAAGTTTGACACTCCCTCTCGCCTAACGTAAGATAAAGAAGTCATTGGATGATCTTTCCCCTCAAAAAAAAGACACTAGGCTGTAAGTGCTGCATTTAAATTTTGGGAAATCAGAGCAACAGGAATAGGGCCTTTTTTTGGAGGGGGGAAAATCATCCAATGACTTCTCCCGCCCGGGTGAGGAGAGAGGGAGTGTCAGACTCTTACTGACTAAAAACCACCCCGTTCTTACTTCTGCACTTCGAGCAGGAGCCCCGAGAACCCGTTAAGTAATAGAAATAGGGTATATCGTGTTTTTTTTTTAAATACTGTATTTTACCTGATGCCGTGATAACAATGCAGTGTACACCTTAAATTCTGATAAATCACACGTTTTACTATGTGACTAATTTCACTTAAACAACTATAAAAGTTTAAATACTAGGTACTGCATAATAAAACTAATACTTCAGTTTTATTATTTGATTAGTAATAAATAACATTTAAAATTTAATGATAAACTAAAACAATGATAAGTATCATCTGTTAACACTATTGTTGCCACGTTTGAAAGAACTGGCTTCAACCCATTCCTCTTTAGAAGTCGTTTAACTCGTCGAGTACCGGTTTTATAGACACAATTAAAGAACAATAGGTTGCGGTCACCGGTGACCGCTTGGTGTTTGACAGTTTAATTAATGTACAAAAATCCTTCTCTTATGTGTAACAAACACTTTTCTGAAAACCGCATCAAAATCAGTTTAACCAATCGCGAGATAACTGTGCACAAATATACACGTTCCTCCTTTTAGAAGATGGTTAAACAAAGAAGAAAATTTTTCACATACAATAGACAATAAAAATCGAATATTTAAAAACCATCAGAAAGTACAAAACCACTTCATTACATAACCAAAATAAAACGATGCATGCAATGAATTAAAATTAATGAATCACTACTTCATTAACGATAAGTAATAATTAATCCTTCCCCTCTTTACTTGTCACGATTCATGCTCGTTAATTTTACCACTGTATCGTTAAGTTGGCGACAATCTTCCATTTCAATTAATGATTACATTTTAAACAACTTATGAGTTGATTTTATTACAATTCCTTTTTTTTAAAAAAACATTGCACTACTCTAGGAGTTTCTCCTATGTCGTGGGTGCATTTACAAACATACAATAACACATACACATGATACCCAGAATTAAAATTAGAATTAGACAATTTGTGAAAATTATACACAAAGAGTTGTCCCGTGGAGGAATCGAACCCGCGACACGTTGCGCGGCAGCCACTGCGTCAAGTTTGTTTGTTTTCAGTTGAAGTTTAATTTGTTTTTTTATGATTATAATATATATGTACTAGCTATTGCGCGCCATTTTGACAGCGTAGAATATGAATTTTAGAACATAACTTTTTTTGTTTAAATTTCCAGAAATAAAAGTCGCATATATTACAACGTATCGCGGGTTTGATTCCTGCACGGAACAACATGATCCACAAATTTTTGGGTCGGGTGTGGGTTTCATTTATGTATGTGAACTTGTATGTTTGTATGCTCACCCACGACAAAGGAGAAAATCCTAGTGTGGGATAAGGTTTCTTAAAAAAAAAACATAAAAAAATACTACCGTAAGACCGTTGTGTTGCTGTATTGCAACATGAAATGAAGATAAACAAATAAACAGACATTCGTTTTTATAAATTGCAAATTCTAAGCAACAATGCAAAAACAGAACGTGTTTAAATAAAACAACCTGAAGGCCTAACACCCTACCGCCATCTTTTATAAAATACCAGCATTACATACGCACAAAGGTAGCCAGGCGTCCATACAAACTCCACTTTTCAATTCCCCACATGTTTCTCTTTAACTTTTTGAAGCACCTTTCTACATAAAGAACGCCTTTGAAAAGGCAGCAGCCCTAAAAATCGGTACTTTACACAAGCCCGATATCCTAATTTATTTGGTAGACAACTTATAAATGGTCGAACAAAACCTTTGAACCTTTTCCTAGGCGTCTAAATAATGATCCTTGTCAATTCAACGACTCTGACACATTTTGCAAGAGTTTGACCTGGATCTAAGTGTTCTGGTCAGGTTTGTTTACCTGTGTCATTGTGGAAACGGCTGCGTCATTCACATTATTTGATGGCTAACAAGTGGGCTGTTTACCTTGAGGTCGGTTGCGTCCGTAGGCATTTGTAACCACTATAGTTTATTGTTGCAATTGTGTCAACGTCTTAGTGGTCACACGGCAAAACGTAATTAAGTTTCGGAGCGTTAATCTACAATTTGTGTTGTTATATTGAATGTAATTGTTCTGTGTTGTTGGAAAGTTTGTTTTTATTTTTCTAATGTTTTCGTTTTCTGTTACCTCTTTGAGTACCGTCATTATAGACACAATTAAAGAACAATAGGTTGCGGTCACCGATGTCCTCGCGGTGTTTGAAAGTTTAAATAGATTATAACCTACAACAATCCATAGGATTGGGCATAATTATGGATGTAGGATTTTGTAACTGTGTGATTGGCAACTATTTAGTTGCCAATTTCATAACATCAAATTCATTATTTTTATAATTTTGATATTAGTACACATTTGTGCATATTATTAAGTTTCAATGCCACAGACAATGTTAGCTAATATAATTAACATAATTACACGACACTATTGTGATAGATGGTTATGCTGTTTCTGATCTGAAGATAAATTAATTTGAAGCGCATGCTTGGAATTAGAAAGGATTGTTTAAACGTGGTCTGGTGATCTGGTGAAACTGACAACTTCGCGTCACATTTCCTGTCATTGCACTTTATACATTACGGTGTTACATGTACATACACTCATACAATATCCCACTGATATTTTGGTTCTTCAATTTTATTTTGTTTATTAACAAGAGTACCTACATAGGCAGGCTTAATGCCCTGGGTATTCTTACTAGCCAACCAAGGTGATGCAGTGAGAGCGTGGTCTGTGCAATAAGTTGACAGTTATTGCACCGACATCAATCATTTCTAAGTCCGCCTTTTTTTCAATGTCTTTGTGCATACGACGCACCTCTTTAAAACTCTTTAGGGCTTAACAAGTTAACCGCCGCGTAGGTCACCGGTGACCTACGTTAGCGGATGATTTGACCTTCACCAGTTTTCTATCGGCAGTCAAAGGCTTAAAAAGCGTAACGGTATACCACTTACACACTATAAGTCACTAGATCAACGAAACTACCTAAAATTCACATCAAATATTTTTGTAAATCGATATGCAAATACAAGCCATTTATATTTCAAGGCACAACCCTAGGCAATTTCGATACTAGGCTTAGTATTTCACCTTTCATCGCTTAAAGCGAAACGTCGCGGCTGATTGCAGCGACACTTACAGATGATACGCCGGTTTTAAAGTTAAAAAATGTAGCGCTGTTCTCGCTGAATTGGGGCGTAGCCAAACCGAATTTGTTTGACTAAATGACACTATTTTGTTAGGCATTTTGTGAATTGGCTCACTTTAGGATTTTTATTGTTTGTTAACCTAGATTTCGTTTTTATTGAATAGTCAGGTTGTTTAATTTATATTTTATTAATTTTAATTGTTAGTATTAGTTTTATGTCTGCAAATAAAATTGTAATTCGAGACGTCGTTTGGCTTAACTATCTAATAATTACTTTTAATTTATTTGCTTACAATCAATTTTCAGGTTAATCTAAATATTCATAACATTATAAGGAGTGGTCTATGTTCGATTACTCCTTTTTAATTATAATTAGGTAGTTTACACTCAATTTTTAATTTTTAGTTTGCTCACATTGGGTGTAGTGCAAAACGAACATAACATAACATCACGCCTTTTATCCCCAAAGAGGTAGGCAGATGTGCACATTATCCCACTGTACAATGTAACACCCATACTATTTATGTTATGAGTCCCATGTAATAGGGGGTGAGCCTATTGCCATATAACAGGCACAATTTTCAGACTCCGTGCTATTACTGAGATTTTTTTTGTAAAACCCAGTAAGTAATACTTTGAGTGCCAAACTATTGTCAAAAATACTTACAATTTCAAATCACACGACACTTCTAAAAAATTGTCCAACTCTACAATCAAACCTGAGACTGCTATCCCAACAACCACCCATGCAACAACCAGATCAACAACACAATTATAATTAACTACAACAACAACGAAAACCTTTTGGAACCGGTAATTGCTTCGTGTTTAACTCAAAATGGGGTCAATGGGGTCTGGTCAAGGTCCAGTTAATCATTACAGGTTAAATTTGCTTCAACATAACATAATACCTTTTAAACTTCAAAGGGGACGAAGAATTAATACTGGGTTTTCAAAAAAAAATTAATAATAGATTTTATAAAAGAGAAAGCTGCATGGAGCATTTTTTCTTATGATCCACCGGGTGCTCATAAGTACGCTCGAGGAGTTAAGATATTTCTCTATTTTTTTAAAACCAAATAATGCTTTGTTTAATCTGAAAATATGACCTGAATGTCCTTGATCGATAACCAGGGATGCCGATTATTGGATATTATAATAATAAAATGGAATATTATATTATTATATATTCCGAACTTTTACATTGTTTGTTTTATTTTTATAAATGCCCTCAGTTCGGTGTTACTTTTGACATGGTTCTCCTCCAGCTGCTTCCATTGCACTCTGTCTATTGTCACTCTGGTCCATAAAGGTCCCAAGGCTAAGAGAAAGTCATCTTCCCATCTTATTGTTGGACGTCCCCATCGTCTGCATCCGTCTCTTGGGTACCAGGGTGTTGGATATAGGTGTCTTTTTTTCTGGTATACTTCTCAATTTTAAGCAGCTCTCATCCTTTTTTTATATATTTGATGGGCCGACGTTTGACTACTATCTCGCTTGGTGGTAAGCAATGATGTGGTCTACGATAGACCACGTCGTCCCGTAAGCAATCTATTCACTCGGGCCTTGAAGATACCCAGGTTATATCCTTCAGGAAATACAGACTTTGGCAAAGAATTCTACTCCTTAGCAGTACGCACATGGAAGTTTAGAATCATCATCATCCGTCTGTTTCCAGCACTTTTGACGATGTCGTCCACCCAATGCATTTTCAGGACGACCTTGGTTCCTCGTTTAGGCCTTGGTCACCATTGATTTTAATTAACAACAACAAAATCCTTTCAACGTCAATTTCAACAAGCTTCCTCATGCGAACCGCTAAGGAATGGAATTCCTTGCCAGAGGCTGTGTTTCCCGTCAAATATGACTTGGGTGTCTTCAAGTCCCGAGTGAACAGGTTGCTCATAGGTAGGCGTGCTCCATCGTCGGCCACATCATCGCTTACCATCAGGCGAGATGGTGGTCAAACGTCGACCTATAAAGTATAAAAAAAAAAATCCTTTCAAAATCAGTAATTGGTTCGTATTAAACTCAAAACGAGGTCACAGGGATGGTCAAGGATCAGTTGATGATTTCAGGTTGAATTTGTTTAAACTTACCTCAAAATTACTAATTACAAGTGTTGGTTTAACCCGATTTTAACCCGTTGACTCTCCGGTACAGTTTATAGAGCCTCATCCGAAATGAATGTAATCTACGGATTTGTTGGACCATCAAATTGAAATTGTTTTTTCTATTTTTATTTTGTTTTTTTTTTAAACATACGTTTTTAATTTGGAATATAAAGTTCGAAAATTGGTGGAAAGTGTCAAACTCTTGTTGTGAACTGTAGTGGTGGTTGTGGTGACCCGGAGGTTTCGAAACCTACCAACGGTAAGTACCAATGTGACTTTTTTGAGTTCGAGTTATCTGTACTTTCGAAGATTATTTAGACACCACTGACAAATGGTAAAGGAAAACATTAGGAGGAAACCTGGGCTCACTATTTCTTTTTATGTATAAGTGAAATCGCCAACCCACATTGAGCAAGCGTGGTGATTTAACCTTCTCCGTCCAAGAAGTGATCTTTGGTCAGTGGGGGCCACTTAACTATAGGCTGTTAATGATGATGATGCCTGAACCTTTAACAACAATCTCTAGCCCGCCGGCTTAATATGGAGATTAAATCAAAATGAGGAGGTCTATATAGCAGTCGAGTAGTGGATTGACACGGATTGTACTTGAACACAAAATTGAAATAAATTGTGATTCCAAAAAATACTTCAATGCCAAATCATGTCTGCATCCGCTATTTGTCTTATGACAAAAACAATAAAGTCTACATTACCTACTTTAAACCTTGCATGAACATTGTAAAAACAACATCAGCTACGACTATATCACTTGAACCTTAGCATTGACTAAACAAAGTTCACTTTTCACCAGCAAAAATGATCGTCTCTAACCAATTTCTTTCATCAGTTTCAAGTAAACTGTTAACATTCTTCTGGTTAAGAATTTGAAGGAAAATTCCCGCCAGGAATCTTGAATTACTCAGAGGTATGAGAATTTGGAACAAATTCTTTGTAATTAGAACGTGCACAGCGCGAATGGAACAGAAAAATATAAAAATGAGGCAAAAAATATACGAAGGTGGTAAAACTAAATTTTATAGTTTTTCGCACTAAAATGAGATTTATGCAGTTTTCGTATATATAAATTAGCTTTTTTAATAACCTTTTTAACACTGTTATATGTTTTTATAACACATGTTAAAGTCGTTTTGGTTGAAATGACAATTAAACTGTTCGACTTAATCGACTTCAAAAAAAGGAGGTCTCAGTTTGACCTGCATGTTTGTGCGCGATTATCTCAATATTGGCTGAACTGATTTTGATTCCATATAAAGGTGTTTGCTACATTTAAGAGAAGGTTTTAAATTAAAATATTTATTTAACCTACTTCATAAAAGAGGGGGTTAAAGTAGTTTTTATTAATTAAACAAATTGAATGCCTGTTATAAAAAATTATAAAATTTACACCCAGCCTCTTGATAGCATAATCCTGTACACAATTTCCATCTAATATTAAGTTTAAATTACAGCAGCTTCTCGATATGCAAATAGAATTTAATAAACCCTTATAACGGATATGACGTCATATCAGCCCGGGGAAATCATGCATAGATGTCACGTTCGACTGGGTTCATCATAGGTGGAATCACAATTAGATTTTATTTATCAAGGTGGATTCTGCGTAGAATTATATATTTAAGTATGGGAGAGCCATGCTTCGGCATGAATGGGCCGGTTCTACCAGAGTGATACCACGATATCACAGAAAAGCGACGTGAAACATCGATTGCGTTGTGTTTTGTCGTGTGAGTGAGGTTAGCGCAGGTCCATTTACCCTCCCCCCCAATGTCAATAATCCTCAAATTCATAACATCACACCTTTTATCCACGAAGGGGTAGGCAGAGGTGCACCACTTTTCACTGTTTTTCTTATGAGTCCCATGTAATAGGGGCTGAGCCTATTGCCATATACCAGGCACAAGTTCAGACTCCGTGCTACTACTAAGATTTTTTTTTAAAAACCCTTTAATACTTTTCCCGACCAGGGAATCGAACCCGAGACCCCTTGCCCGGCAGTCTCACTTGCAACCACTCAGGCAACGAGGCAGTCTAGAAATTAAAATGTAATTCGAATAACCCTTTCTTATTCCGCAGCAAATTAAAGCATAGCATAAAAATATGGTAATAACATCCCCAGCGATTTGCATGTAAAAGGCTCAAGTCATTAAGATTCTAGATCGGAAAATAATCAGAGATAATTCCCTGTCAAAGGGAAAGGAAATCAGATAGAAAATACTTATGTAAGGAGGAAAAAACTGACCAATTTTGAAGTATGTCACTGCTAAGTTTAATTAAACTGTCAAACACCAAGCGGTCACCGGTGACCGCGACCTATTGTTCTTTAATTGTATCTATAAAACCGGTACTCGACGAGTTAAATTCTCAGTATCTTTGTTTGTGTCTAATAGTTGCTTGATTATCGCGGGTAACAGCTAGTTTATATAAAACCATCAGCAGCTTACAACTCCTTGTCTTCTAAGACCTACTCAAAATATTCGCCCCCTGCCTACAAATACTCACAACTATCAGGTTTAGTGCCAAATACATTAGACCCGTACCTTAGCACTGGGCCTTTCATTTCATCGTCACTATACGAATACCCGACAAAATTAAACAGATATTCATTAGAATAAAGCATCACCCTTCAGGAAAATAAAATGAGGTGCTACCCTTAGCTGTGGAATAAAATGAAAGATGACCCTAGCCTGTCGAATAAAACGAAGTATGTTCAAAGAGATGAAGGAATTCAACACCAAAACGGGGTCAAACGGGGTGAATTTGCATACTGATTTGGGGGTGAAACCACCTTTTTTTATTGTAGTTTTGTTGCCTTGTTGTGTAGTTACCATAAAATTGGTTGATAATAAAGAAATTAAATAAAAGGAAAGATCTTAGATGAGATGAAGGCTTGCGGAATAACTGCTGTTAAATTTCAGCTGCGTTCGCTTAACTGTTTTGGGGGGCTATTGTTCTTAACCCTTTGTAAGTTGGAGATTATGTTAAACCGTTGCATATGATTATTGTATAATTGTTTACAGTTGCCATACAACGTGGCAATGCTGCCAGCCTTCTGGGTACTTTCCCCACTGACGTCGATGCGGACGAATTTTTCGACGCTTTATGTAAATAGTTGTTTTTGTTTTTTCTTATAATTTGTATCTTCTTAATTTTAATCTTTAGTTGTATATAGGTATTTAATTTAGTAATATTTAGTTTTAATTTTTTTTAAGTTTTAGTAATAGCTTTTAGAATTAACTTAATAGTTTGATATTTATCATCAACAGCCTAAATACCCACTGTTGAGCAAAGCCTCTTCTCACACGGATAAAGTTTGAGCATTAGTCACCACGCTTGCTAAATGCGGGTTTGGCGATTTCAAACTTATAATTTGGTATTATAAGTCCTAGTTACGATGTTTTCCTTAAATAATCTTAAAAGTCCATATAATTTGATACTTGCCGTTGGTAGATTTTGAACCCGCACTATAGCTCCGGGCACCACTACATTAGTTTGATATTAGAAGTTACTCTAGTATCCATAGCATCAATCACAACAACAAAAAAAGGGTGTGTTTCGTGTTGTGAGTGAGGTTACCGGAGGCCCAGCTACCCCCTCTCCTATCTTCTTAATCCCAGAATACAATCCTCAAATTCTTAATTCCCAAAAGGCTATTAACGTATTTATAAAACCTCTGGTGTTCCGGGTGTCTACGGACGGCACCGCTTGCTTATCATCAGGTGATTTGTCTGCTCGTTTACCTGTTTATAACGTAAAAGAAGAAAACATGTGAAAACCAAGTGCTTGTTATTATCATCATCATTACATCATTTACAAGACCTTCACCTAAATTTAGACATCCCCTAACGACTTCCACGTGTCGTTAAGGAGCACCTAATAAAGGTTTAAACCCAATTAATACCAAAATGTGTTTCATATATGATAAAAAATCATAAACCAATTAAACATAGAAGTAAATGGCATAGGAAAATGTTCACATAATTGCCTTCAGCAGTAATTTTAATCAGATTAACGAATAATGGATTTTATATTGAATTATTTTCTACTTGATGAACCAGTCAAAATTGTTGAAAATTGCGCTACATCCTACGTCTACATTGCCGAGTAACTTTCTGTCTAATTAAGCACGATAATAATTTTACGAAAACACACACTCACACACACACAAAATAATTACACCTACGCCAAAACTCGGGGCGTTTCACCCCTTTGTGATGTTTCGCCCCCAAGGCCGCAACGTAGCGTAAGACATTCAAACTATTCACAGAATTTCTTAAATTTACACCCTGAGGCAATGTACTACAAAGATTAGCTTTACAAACGACCATAGAATAATAGAAACCGGAGTGAGTGAGTACGCAAGATTATTCGAAGTACCAAAAACTTCCGTCCTGCTTCTGTCGGTTTTCAAAAGGTTTTATATCCCTATTATTTGTTCTAAATGCTCAGTTTCCTATTCATTCATGTCTGCTATTTTGGGAGTTAATAATTATCCAATGGTTAGAAGTTTGTTAATTTAGATAGGACTTTTGAATAAAGTATTATATTCCGTGGTTTCAAGAAAGTGGGAACGGTCTCAATTAATTTGGTGTTTTGCTAACTAATCCAGTTTAAATAAACGGATTAATTTGGATGTTGGTGTCTTTGAGTCTTTTGATAAATACTATGTTCAATTTTAGTGAAACGACAAAGCTATGAATTTGCGTCTTTCCCTAAGAAGACAAGGTCCTTATGTATTTAATTCATATAAAAATAATTGAAAAACGAAAGATTATTGCGCCACCTGCCATTTATACTTTGTATAAAATTATTGATTGTTGTACTGCCGAGGCAACTATATAGATATTATTATGATAATATAATAGATTAACCCCTTATTACATGGGACTTCTGTAGAAGTACCCACGCTCTTTTTATTAATATTTACGTCATATTATAGATGAATATAAATACAGATAAATAGTGAAAAGTGGGTGTTACATTGTGCAGTGGCATAGTGTGTACCTCTGCCTACCCCTTCGGAGATAAAAGGCGTGATGTTATGTTATGTTATTACAGATGCCACTGGAGATGACAGTGTCGTGGATTTACAAATACCCACACACACTACACTAACTTCGCAGAAAAGTCTCGCATAAAAATTATTCGAAGTCATTCAAGAATTATTTTATTCTTGTTTGTTATTCATTAACCTTTTTTATTCGAACAAACTCCTTTCTAATGTTAAACAATGTTTTTTTTCACCTTACCTACCTTATATTAGTAGTAAGAACAATTTTAATTATAAAACATGCTGCCTTTATAATTACACTGACGCCGTTTCCACACGCGACCTAATCATTGTAAAATTACATTTATATTACCTACTACTGCAGTATTTTTCAGTTATTATAACGGTAGACACGAAGTATTTCACCGATTTTTTAAAACGATGTACCTACTAGGTATTCATTGCAATTAGTTGTATTGTCATGATTGTGTAAAAACTAGATTTGTTCCTGCATTTTATTCATATGTAACAGATGTCACATAACATAGCATAACATTACGCCTTTTATCCCCGAAGGTTAAGAGGTGCACATTACCTGTGGCACTCAATGCCATTGTACAAAATAACAGCCATCTTTCACTATTTATATTATGAGTCCCATGTAATAGGGGGTGGGCCTATTGCCATATACTAGGAATAACTCCAGACTCCGTGCTACTATGAGAATTTTAAAAAAACCGTAGCACTTCGCGCCCGACCCGGGAATTGATCCCGAGACCCCTTGCCTGCCAGTCGCAAGTGCCGTCAACAGGTGTAAGCTACGTATTAAATGGAACGTCCATCATTCTCTAGAATGCTAGATATAGTATTTTAAATTTTATGTTTTGTGACAAAACATAATGCCTGTATCAGTTTGCATACGAACGAAGGACCTTCTTCTTGCTTTAAAATTATAGGTACGTAGGAGGGTTTGCCGTAATCCCAACGTTTTTATGGATAATGATCTCTCAAGTCTGTATAGCTATCGCGGTTCATATGATATAGCAAGGTGACGAACCGACCAACAGACAGCGTGGAGTCTTAGTACGATATTCCTGTTTTACCATTTGGGTAAGGGTCTTTTTATTATGGTAAAAGCCGGTAAACAAGCAGATGATTCACCTGATGGTAAGCAATCGGTGTCACCCATGTACACCAAGAACACCAGAGGTGTTACAAGTGCGTAACCGGCTTTCAGGGATGGTGGAAGGGGGGGGGGGGGGGGGTAATTGGTACCTTACAAATACAAATGTTTTATCCTGTCCAATCAGACATTCCCATATTTACCAGTATGTTAGATAATAATAAAACCTGGTAAAGATTGAGAAAGTTCGGACGCTGAATGTAATCAAATTTCTACCTACTTAGATTAGGTAACAGTGTTTTTCTATAGATTCGGAGAAAGTTGGTAAATAGCCATGTTATGTATGTAATAGGTTTTACATATATTCTGGGCTAGATAAAACGTAACTTAGGCGTGCAAATTTAGCTGGAAATGAAGCGTTAACTTGAATTTTCTTTAGATAACATACGTCACATGTAAAAAGTTAATTTTATTACTGTTTTTCTTTTCATAGGGTGCTAAAAGAGCATAATTATGGATCATATTTATAACAAATAGGTATCGTGAAACATACTGAATTAACTAAAAATGACGATTTACTCACATAAATATACTGAGAAAAGCTCTACTAGTTTCGAGTCACAGAGGGAGTCTTAAGCAGCGTGTGCGGTCGCGGCAATATCGCTCAGTTAATTTTTTTTTATATAGGTATTTGATGGGCCTACGTTTGATCACTATCTCGCCTTGTGGTAAGCAATAATGCGGTCTATGATAGAGCACGTCTGTCCATAAGCAACCTATTCACCCGGACCTCTGTCTGCCCCTTCGGGAATAAAAGGCGTGATGTTATGCTTATGCTATCAGAGCCAATATGAAAAAAATATTACAATCATAACTTTTCGATTCTTGTCAGCAATTCCGTAACAATTACCCTTCATTTGAAATTTATACAAGTGTACATTACCTACACCATTGCCTGACCTCATTAACTAACAAGGTCATATGTTATTGAAACACTAACTAATTTGGATAAACTTTGGACGCGCTATGAATTATAGCTAGATTGTTTTTACAAGATTTATTACCGAAGTAATGAAAGAAAATACAGATAATTGTACTGAAACAACGTTTCGTTACGTGTACGTAACCTATGTCGAATGTAATTCTATGAAAGATTCAGTATACTTATTTTGAACCTTATTTCATTGGAATAGATTTCACGATTTCATCATCATCATCAGAATAACAACAACAGAGGCTCTAGTTCAAGTTTGTTTTACGTTTAAAGTAAGACGATCCTGCATGAAAGCATGACTGTTGATGAAGCGAAAGAGGTAAGAATCGTAGCAATTGACGTTCCATAGTCTTTACCTACCTCCATGGGTGAAAGGCGTGAAGCTAAGTGAGTATATCTATTAAGTACAAAATAAAGTTAAACAATATTATTTGCTTCTTATAGAATCAAATCTCAAAACACATTGACAATCAAATCTTAACCTTCAATCCTAAATTTGACCCTGAACAAAACCCTGCATGAAATTGGAAATGAAATAATTTGCTTTCATTACGATATGAATTATATTATTCATGTTAGTACCTTCGATCGGATTAGTATGATATTGTGTGAGTCAGCGGTTTTCTTAGAAAACATAATAAAAGTGCGTGCAAGCAATAATGGCTGAACCATGTAGGTGATATTAATAGGTGTGATGGGTTTCAGTGAATTACCTAAAAAAACTAATGAGTTGATAAATTTGGTCATGTATATTGTATGTGAGTTAATACTTGTATTTTACGTGTTAATACTCTGATTATTTAGACACCACTGACAAATGGTGAAGAAAAACATCGTGAGGAAACCTGGACTTATTATTTCTAATTGTAAGTTTGAAATCACAAAACCGCAATGAGCAAGCGTGGTGATTAATGCTCAAACCGTTGAAAGTAGAGAAGAAGAAGAAGAAGATGCTTTTGCTCAGCAGTGGACACTTATAGGCTGATGATGACTAGTATTTTTTGTGGTTTGTACATTATATAATACATAGTATATTCATTATATATTCAAGTAAAATAACATAGACTTTTGGGACCCTAACTAAAAACTTCGAAAAGTATTTTTTTATCGTGTAAGAGTATAATCATAATAATAAGAAATTAATTATTTTAATGTAATTAATAAAAAACAAAAGTAGTCAAAGTAGTTCGCTATAAATACTTCACAGAAAATACATACATGAATTATTAACTTTAATATAGAAATTGATTCTCACTAGTTAAAAGCCCCGTTGCGGTTTGAAACTAGTTGAGTATATATAAAACAAATTATAGGAAAAAGCTGTAGATATATTACATAATATGATATATATCACAAAATTAACTATATTAACATTTCACATGGAAAACTACTTCGTACATTTGAACGTAGCATGTTGCATTCTATACAAAAACTTGAATTACTTGGCAAGAGTTAAAAGTAAAACTGCAGTCTTTGTTAAAACTTTTCAGATAACATTCCAAATACCTTTTCCAAATTAACATTTCGAAGCTAATTCTATGCAAACTTTGTTAAATTTCAAAGAACTGGCAACATCTGTTGTGATGGCATCCATTTTTGAGTTTCAAGGGGAGAGTTTCAAGTATTTTGACAGTTGCTGTATTAATTTAAAGATGTTTTATTCCGACTGTTTCTATTTGTTTAGTTCGGTAACATCTTGATTACAAAAACCATGGCATTATTATAATTTTGGTAAAATTTAAGGTTTAAATTTCTGTCAAAGAATGGGAAAGGGTTGATGCAACACGATTACCTCAGAGTCATAACATAATATTATCTTAATCATACTGCCTGCCTCATTGGCCTAGTGGTCGCAAGTGCGACTGCCGGGCAAGGGGTCTCGGGTTCGATTCCCGGGTCGGGTAAAGTATTACTGGGTTTTTAAAAAAAAATCTCAGTAATAGCACGGAGTCTGGAATTGTGCCTGGTATATGGCAATAGGATCAACCCCTATTAAATGGGACTCATAACATAAATAGTGAAAAGTAGGTGTTACATTGTACATTGGCATAATGTGCACCTCTGCCTACCTCTTCGGGGATAAAAGCCGTGATTTTATGTATGTTGTATCGTAATCATACATTATACAACTTGATATTCATTAAAACTGCATTTCAAAACTATCTTTGTTTAATGTTCTTTAAAATGTATTCACATCACACCTCCTTCACAATGCAATTTATTTTGAACCAATTCAAGACAAAGAAATAAAGACGTTTTCTTACAAATTAGCCGCTTTATGCCAGCGATAACATCGCGCTTTCCGCTATCGTACGACAGGCACAAGAACGTTAGCTAGCGTTGTTTATTCATTCAGCGAATGTAGATACGCTGATCTAGCACAAATGCAGCGTTGCTCCATTTGAATGGATTAACAAAGCATCGCGTTGTCAGCGCTTCAGCTGCTGTAAAAGATGGAATAGCCCAAGGTTTATAGTATTGTAGGTAGTATAGGAAATGGCAAGAGTAATCTGATTTAAAAGAGAAGACAATTTATTTTTACATGTTCGATTGAATGCGTAATTTTTGTAGTTGCTGTTCTTTTTAATGCTAATGAATATCTTTTATGATTTCACAACATAACGGGACCGTAGTCTTTACGTAAGATTAAGGCTGGTTTTAGTCTGATGTAGACGACCCGCGCATCGTCAGCGCTGATGGCCGAGATATATGAACTTGGAGGTCAGCACAGTCCAGTGGGCGCGCAGATAGCTACGCGTCGAAACGCTTTTCTAGAAGTTCATAATTATATCTCGACTGTTAGCGCCGACGGTCGGCGAGCAGTCAGTTCGACTAACCCTACGATTGTCCACATTGCTTGCCAATAAAGTAAATAATAACTGATAATAACTGATAATAATAAATGAATACTGGCTCCATCCAAAGGTTGTCTGGAAGAAATCGCATTCTGCGATAAGACCGCCCATTGTACACATTCTTTTATGTTTACTTCTTATGTATGTTTTTATGGTGTACAATAAAGTCTAAAATAAATAAATAAAAAATAATAACTGACAACCTAAAAGTCAAATTTACAATTCGGTCACCAACAGAACATGTAAAAAAATACCTAAGAAACGAATTACTACGTGCTCAAAGGCACTTATGTAAAACAATTAAAACCACGCCTAATAGTAATTTTCCATAAACACATAAATACATTTAACTATACAAAAGTTTTACAAACATGCACAATTACTTTGTTTCAATTCTTTACAGCAAAACTTGTTCCTTAGTTCCTAGGAACAGACGACAGGTGACCCGAAAAAGGTTTTAGTCAACATGAGCGCACTGCAGTGAGTATGCAGTTCGGTACTAAAAGATTAACAGTCTCCTACAGGTACAAATGATGTGGAAAATCTGTTGTTACCCTTTACATTTTAGCTTTTAACCCATGACTATTAAGCAGGGGTACAATTTTATCTGGACTCATGTCATTGAATGATATTGTTTTTTGGACATTTTTAGTGTTACGTTTAGGATTGTGCCCAGTGTGTAGGAACATGCTCCATGATATTTCTAAAAGTCGAATCCCTAATTTAAATGATTTGATTTTAGGTGATCCAAATTATAGGTGAGTTTATGCCGTTATCATAACCTCATTTAAAATTGTGTCTAGTGTATGGCCCAACAACATAATCATTTCAAGAAAATTCAAAATGCCAATAATAAATAAATTAGTTAATACAAGAATGTTTTTATTTCTTCCTATTTATTCACACGTTTATATTTCATATTCACACTTTTACCCCACCACTTTTACTTTTACCCTTACACTCAGTAACGCACAAAGTATTTAGTAAAATACGGTTGACGTTATTGTGTTGGCATCGGCTTTGTTCCGTACTATTGTTACTACGTTGAAATAATATTGTAGAAGACTATAAAGCGAGAAATACGATACTAACAAGTTTGCATAGATGAATATTTTGTTCATGATCACATTGTACAAAACGTGAAGGGGAAATCTATTCATAACCGTAATATCTTTTACCCAGAACATATTACTACATGTTCTGGGTGTGTCTAAAATGTCTCAGATCCTCGATTTATGCCCAGTTTATGTTTATAGGCCTTCCTACTGGCATATAGACCAGAATATAACTATGTCCTATATGGTGATCATTTTATTATACTCTTCATAGGACCAGAACATGACCTAAAATTACAACTTTTAAATTTTGACTACCAATAGAAGACTTTTGATGGTATATTCTTCGCTTATGCTAGTCCCCGGTGATCCTCAAGACGTTTAACGTGTTAAATTACTTTTATAAATGAAGCAAACTTAAGCATATAGCACTTTTTATCAATTACCTTAGGTTACTGCCTCGTTGGCCGAGTGGTCGCAAATGCGACTGCCGGGCAAAGGGTTGGTCAAAGTATTACTAAGTTTATTTAAAAAAAATCTCAGTAGTAGCACGGAGTCTGAAAATGTGCCCGGTATATGGCAATAGGCTCACCCCCTATTACATGGGACTTTTAACACAAAAACTGGGTAATTGTACAGAGATGTTAAGTGCCGTAAATGTGCACTTTTGTCTACTCCTTCGGGGATAAAAGGCCTGTTATTATGCTATGCTTAGTTTCTTAGTACAAGTCCTAGGTGTTTTCTTAATCTGAAATGCACTACTACCAATTGTATTTCTTTTTGTGACTAAGCACCGTGTGATGAATAGAAGTGTACACTAAACGCTTAGGGATATAATTGCGATCCCTAAGTTGCCTAAAACATTTAACTACAGCAGAAGTCAATAATAATTATATAGAATAATATTTACATTCCAGTTCGTAATCTTTACACAGTCTGAACCCACAAATAAAAAATGAAATGAAATTAAAAATAATATACGATATTACGATTTAAATAAATGGGTGTAAAACAAAATAAAAAATACCAGGAAAACAGAAGCTTGTAGCACCACAATCTTGATTATCAAAACATCGTTAACACCATCTCCATCCTATGAATATTGCAAAATCCAATGAATATTTATTCATAATAATTTTACTACGAAATGGTAATTGCATGGGTCCTAAGCAAACAGCTTCCTATTTTGATTACAGGACTGTTTTAGCAAATAAACCGATAAGGGTATGTGTGGTTGAATTTTTTACTTTATCGTCGTTGTTTTTGTGTTCGTTATTTAATGGCAAATAAGCGGGTGACCTTGAGGGTTATGGGTACGGTGGATCATGGAATTTTCAAGGGTGTTAATGAAAATACTTGTATCCCAAACATAATATAAAATTATTTTACGTCTCCTGCCATAGTCAATATCTACATGTAGTATTATTTGTCAATAACTTTATTATCATAAGGCATGAACAAACTATCTAAAATAAACACTTGAATACAGTTTTTAAGTTCTAAATTCCAATACCTACGAGTAACGAGTCTTCTAACAACGTAACACTAAAAAAATATATATGCATAGCCTCACCGTCCTATGGAGGCAGGCAGCGACTACGAAAATAAACTGTTGAACTAAATGCATAGTTAAACAAAATCAGCCTCTATTACATAGGACTCATAACATAAAATAGTGAAAAGGGGGTGTTACATTGTACAGTTGCATTAATGTCCCGTAATGTGCACCGTAAAAAGTCGTGGTGGCCCGGAGGTTTAAGACGCCCACTTCTCATGCATGAGGGTGCGGGTTCGAAACCTACCAACGGCAAGTACCAATGTGACTTTTTCAGAGTTATATGTACTTTCTAAGATTATTTAGACACCACTGACAAACGGTGAAGGAAAAACATCGTGAGGAAACCTGGACTTATAATTTCTAATTATAAGTTTGAAATCGCCAACCCGCATTGAGCAAGCGTGGTGATTAATGCTCTAACCTTCTCCGTGTGAGAAGAGGCTTTGCTCAGCAGTGGGCATTTATAGGCTGTTGATGATGAATGTGCACCCCTGCCTACCCTTTCGGGGATAAAAGGCGTGAAGTTATGTTATGTTATATGTAATTAAACAAGCTTTTAACCAGGTAAATATTACTGGTACAGTACTATTTGTCGCGGAGAACCTAACGGTCGCGGAGAACCTAACGGGTAACCGGGGCTCCGGCTCGACGTGCAGGAGAAGGAACGGGGTGGTTTTTAGTCAGTCTGACACTCCCTTCCGCCTCACCCAGGCGGGAGCAGTCATTCGATGATTTTCCCCCCTTAAAAAAAACAGTACTATTTGGCATAAAAATAATACCTTCATTTATAGATATACCTAGCTATGCAAAACGATAAAAATAGAAAAAGAAAATAGATCTCAAACTACAGATAATTTGCAAAAAAAAGTCTTGAGTTAATAGTACCTACATTATTAAAACACTGATTTCAATTTTCTGATAAATGTGACTAACAAAAGGTACTAATTTGTAAGCAAAGATGTTTAGCTATAGTTTATTGAATTTTTACTCTTAATAACGCCTTTCATGCAAAATGATTACCAGAGAGGTTAGAAAAACCAATTTAAGTCTAATATGAACAAAATAAGGCAGTGGACAGTGTATGCAAATTAAAAATGTAATTAGTCCGTCAGTTAGATAAAGAAAAAATATTAGACACATATTTTTTTACTTTGCCGTATAAGAAAACAATACTTAGATAAAACGGGAGGTCGTCGAAAATATTAAATTTAGTAAGAACATTAAAAAATCTTGTCTAATGTTTTAAAATATTCTACCAGATGGACATTAAATTAAAATTTTGGATTCTACCCTACTATTATTGAAACCTACAGAACCTGCTGACCTAGAATAGGACCATGATCATAAAACATCGCAAAGCTTCCTTTGCGCTAAGTTTAATAAGCTAATAATCGGTAACACCTAATTTTTGTCATACAGTTTAATGAGCAAATAATTGATAAAATACTTACACAGACACGATATAAACACCAAACAAAAGACCAACTCATTAGGTACTTTAAACTGACCACAATTATAATACTGACTCAATGATACTAATGAAAAAATGCAATGTTTTCCTTTACTTGAATTTTGAATTGAAAACCCTTTATATACTCGTCATGTTATGAGGCAACACGAACATATACTAGGTATACACATATAACAACGAGAACAAAGAATTTGATACCACACATAATATATAAACTAGTACTCAAAACGATCTCATCTCGCCCAACGCTGGGCTATTGTTTCGGCAAGGAGACCAACATTGCCAAACACTTATTCTTTAAAAAAACATCCTAATAGATATGCTTCAATAATACATAACTTCATTCCTGTCTTCCATGACAGAAACAGGCATAAGCTATGGAACGCCAATTGCTGAGATTCTTTCATACCTCATACCATTCACCAACTGTCATAATAAGTCTTTTCATGCATGCTCGTCGGTTAAGGGTTTGTTACCAATCATAATAAATCTAACGCTTATTCACTATGAGTGTTATTTGTGTATTAAGTGAGTGTTAAAGATTCAGCAAGAATGGGCAGGCTCGACTGGAGTGATACCACGGCCGTACAGAAAACCGACGTGAAACAACGCTTATGTTTCGTCGTGTGAGTGAGGTTACCAGAGGCCCAATTACCCTCCTACCCTTCCTCGATCTCTCCAATCCCTGAATCCCCAAAAATCCTCAAGTTCTTATCCCCAAAAGGCCGGTAACGTACTTGTAACGCCCCTGGTGTTTCGGTTGGCCATGGGCGACACCGATCGCATACCATCAGGTGATCCATCTGCTCTCACAATAATGAGTATCCAAATACACTCAATCTACCCCCGAACACCCATCCCATTCTTGTAAGCTCACAGCCATATGGTAACAAAATGAGACATTACCATGTTAACCTTAGCTACAGTAAAAAACAGTATCCATATATAGCAGGTATATAATAGGTAATTCCTAGACTTCTAACATATCTGAGCCTAATCACGGGCTTCAGGCTTTAATTAATTACGCTCAAGCATATTGAGAACAAAATAATTAGGCAATAAAGTACTTGTAGCCAATTATATTTTAATTAAGTGCCTTAAATTGTAGGTGTCTCGTGTTACAAATATGAAAATAATTTCCCTGAAATAATATAAAATCAAATAGGTTATTATGATATCAATTTTTGTATGAATATCGTTAACCTTACATGGATTTTGTTTTTAAAGGAATAGAGGTTATTTTCCTTTGATTGAATATGTATGTTCACTTGCTACGTATGTGAGCGGTTGAACGGAGTGGATTTAAGTTCGATGAACTTGGCCCATCGCCTGTTTTTATACTTCGAAGATGGCACTTCTAACTTTCCAGTCATTTGGCACACGGTATCGAGAGCGCCATCTAGTAGCGTAATGAGACAATTCAGAACTTTGAACTTGGTACCAATCGTGTAATGTATTATAACCAGATGTACATTACAATTTCATAACAATATCTTTATCATTCTGAAAACTATAAGTTCTGTCCAATATTGGAAATTATAACAAAACCCAACGAGTAAACTCTATTATGACACTGTAACAGTAAAAAATGTGTAACCTAAATTATAACTCTTATGAAGTAAAACAAAGTAAGGGTACTCTTATCAAGTAAAGGGGTGTAAGGGGCACAACACCATCTCAGTGCCCCAGCCAACCTCACCTGCTCGTGGTACATCCTGCTGACTAACGGACGAGGCTCTGGCGACCGACACATGGCGGAATAACCATTCTAAATAGGCGTAGCAAAATTTCAGACTAGTGACGGGGAGCAGCGTCACTAGTGCGAGGAGCTACGCCCTGCGATCACCAACCCGCCTGCCCAGCGTGGTGATTATGGGCATTACCTTATATGGCACGGCACCTCAAAAAACGGCCCCTAGTTCCCGGTCGCCCCGCTATTCCTGGCCAAGTCGGCGGCCATGGTAACGGCGGGACAGGGGGTGCTAAGAATCCCCGGGCTACGAAAGGCCGACAACACCAACTGACCCTGGCTACGTACAACGGACGCACGCTACGGCTCGAAGAACACCTGGCTCAGCTCGAAGTGGAACTGGGTAACATGAGGTGGCATATTCTGGGGCTGTCTGAAGTCCGAAGACAGGGGGAACACAGTGACCTTGAAGTCTGGCCATCTCATGTATTTTAGGGAAGGGGACCAACCATCTCAAGGCGGCGTCGGGTTTATGGTCCACAAATCCCTCTCAAACAGCGTCTTGGAGATCTCCAGCGTGTCGACTAGGGTAGCGTACCTTGTGATTAAACTTACTAAGAGGTATAACCTAAAAGTCATCCAAGTGTACGCCCCTACCTCGACATATTCGGACGACGAAGTAGAGGAAATGTACGAGGACATTTCTAGGGCCTTGCATACCACCCAAAAGGCCCACTTCAACGTTGTCATGGGGGATTTTAACGCAAAAGTGGGAGTACATATTAGCGGCGAATCGGTAATAGGACCACACGGGCTTGGTAGCAGAAATCATAGGGGGCAAATGCTCGTCAACTTCCTGGAGAAGGAGGGGCTATTCTTGATGAACTCCTTCTTTAAGAAGCAGCCTCAACGGAAGTGGACGTGGCGGAGCCCCGACACTATGACTAAAAATGAGATAGACTTCATTATGACGGACAAAAAGCGAATATTTAGAGATGTCTCTGTGATCAATAGGTTCAACACAGGAAGTGATCACCGACTGGTACGAGGCACTCTAAACATCAAACACAAATTCGAGCGTGCCCGTCTTATGAAGTCTACGCTCCGACCTAATTTGCTCCAAACTGTTGTCGGGTCCGAAAGCTTCCAGCTAAAACTGGAAAATCGATTCGCTGTCTTGGAAACCACAATAGACGCTGATATTGACCAAAAACTCGACCAAATGGTCGGGATACTCCGAGATGAGGGGACGAAAATGTGGCGGGCGCAAAATACCGGCAGGAGGGCGAGGCTTTCGGGGGAGTCTCTGCAGCTGATGAGGAGGCGACGTGAAAACCCAGCAGTCGCTTCGTCGGATATTAATAGAAAGATCTCGAAGCAGGTAAGACGTGACCTTCGGTGCTCCAACACACGCGCTATAAAAGAAGCGATCGAGCGAAATCGGGGGTCAAAAGTTTTAATCCAGCAACTAGGTCGAAGCCATCTGACGAAGCTGACTACATCTGAGGGAAAAGTCGTCGCTTCTGGGCCGGAGATTCTTGCGGAAGTTCAGCGCTTCTACGGTGATCTATATGCGTCACAAGCACCCCAACCTCAATCATACTCGGGGGATCCCAGGGCCACACTTGTCCGCCACTTCACTGAAGAGCTGCCAGAGGTCAGCCAAGACGAAATCGTGGTGGCTTTGGGGCAGCTTAAAAATGGAAAAGCCCCCGGTGAGGACGGAGTTACGACGGAGCTCCTTAAGGCAGGGGGAAAACCGATTCTCGAGCGGCTCCAAAGTATATTTAATTCCGTCCTCTTCACGGGGAGAACTCCTAGGGTGTGGAGCAGAAGCATTGTCGTTATGTTCTTCAAAAAAGGAGATAAAACCCTTTTGAAGAACTATCGTCCTATTTCTCTTTTGAGCCACATCTATAAGCTGTTTTCCAGGGTCATCACGAATCGTCTCGCACGAAGGCTTGATGAGTTTCAGCCTCCCGAGCAGGCCGGGTTCCGAGGAGGATATGGCACCATGGACCACATTCACACGATGAGGCAGATTATACAGAAGACCGAGGAGTATAATCGGCCTCTATGCTTGGCGTTCGTGGACTATGAGAAGGCCTTTGACTCTATCGAGATCTGGTCTGTTCTGGAGTCCTTACAACGGTGCCAAGTCGACTGGCGATATATCCAAGTGCTGAGAGAACTGTACGAAGCTGCGACTATGGCCGTCCAAGTACAAAATCAGCAGTCTGAACCTATTCACCTGCATCGAGGAGTGAGACAAGGAGATGTTATATCCCCCAAATTGTTCACAAATGCTATGGAGGATATGTTCAAGACACTGCATTGGAAAGGACGGGGCATAAACATAAACGGCAAGTATCTCTCACACTTGAGATTTGCAGATGATATCGTCATCGTGGCTGAAACCGTTCAGGACTTGCAATATATGCTGAGCAGCCTGGCTGATTCTTCCGCGCGCATTGGGCTCCGGATGAATTTGGACAAAACAAAAATAATGTTCAATGAACATGTCATTCCGGAGACAATTGTTCTCAACGGGTCGCCTCTCGAAGTCGTTCAGGAATACATCTACCTGGGACAAACCCTGCAGTTAGGTAGGAACAGCTTCGAAAAGGAGGCCCGTAGAAGGATACAGCTTGGCTGGGCAGCATATAGAAAACTTAATCAAGTCTTCTCGTCTCAGATACCGCAAAGCCTGAAGACAAAAGTCTTTAACGAGTGCGTCCTTCCAGTAATGACATACGGAGCCGAGACGTGGACACTGACAGTGCGACTGGTCCACCAATTTAAGGTCGCGCAGCGAGCTATGGAGAGGGCTATGCTCGGAGTCTCTCTGAAGGATCGAATCCGAAACGAAGTGATCCGACAGAGAACCAAAGTTATCGACATAGCCCAAAGGATCAGTAAGCTGAAGTGGCAGTGGGCCGGTCACATTTGTCGAAGAACCGATAACCGTTGGGGTAAACGTGTTCTAGAGTGGAGACCGCGTCTAGGCAAACGCAGTGTAGGGCGCCCTCCAGCTAGGTGGAGTGACGACATCTGTAAGGTGGCTGGCAGTGGTTGGATGAGAAGAGCTGAAGACCGAGCTCAGTGGCGTGCCATAGGAGAGGCCTATGTTCAGCAGTGGACGAATACAGGCTGATGATGATGAAGTAAAACAGATTAGCAAATCGTAAGCTATGTCAATCAGAACAGAGATACAAATAACATATACTAAACACTTTTTTTATGGCATAAGCCGGTAAACGAGCAGAGGGATCACCTGATGTTAAGCAATCGGCGTCGCCCATGGACACCTTTGATACAAGAAGCGTTACAAGTGCGTTACCGGCCTTTTGGGAATTAGGAGTTTGAGGATCGTTGGGTATTAAGGGATTGGGGAAGGGGAGGGTAATTGGGCCTCCGGTAACCTCACTCACACGACAAAACACAACGCAAGCGTTGCTTCATGTTGGTTTTCTGTGAGACCGTGGTATCACTCCGATCGAGACGGCCCATTCGTACCGAAGCATGGCTCTCCCACACTTACAGAAAACCCAACAAAACTCATAGTAATTTTATCACTATAGAACAAAGACGTGCCCCCCTTCAACATCAACATCAACAGTCCACGTCACTGAGCTCGATCTTCAGCTCTACACATCCAACCAATGCTAGCCACCTTACAGATATCGTCACTCCACCTAGCTTGACGGCGCCCTACACTACGTTTGCCTAGACGCGGTCTCCACTCTCTAACACGTTACCAGATACATCTAAGCTATAATGCTAAAACCACTAAAAAATTTTACCCCACACCAGGTCACTGGGTAAATGCCGCAAAGGATAGTGTCGCCCACTCCGATCTTAGTACTAATCTTACAAACTATAGTTAACTTTGAACTGACGTCGCCAGTTTAAATTTTGTTAGCTAACTTCAATTCAAGACTTATAAAAGCGTTTAAGTCATTTGATTTTAATGTTAACCTATTTAGTTTGACAGTAGTATGAACATTGGTCATTGGGTAAGATATTTTTTGTAATAAACCGAAATGTTTAAGAAATATGAGTGAGGTCTCTGACTTCTAAGTTTTGATAATTATTTGTTTTTATAATAACTATTGTGAGACATGCTGAATAACTAAGCCTACTGACAGTAGGTTGCGCAAAATCGTCGTACGGAGCTCATGAGGAAGAGTCTGAATCTGAAGAGAGATCTGTCTCGAAAGTAGTAGAGCCTTTTCTCAGTATATTTACGTAACTAGTAATTTTTGGAAAATTAATAGTTAAGATTTTTTATTTCGTACATTATTTTTCTATTTGCGGTAAAATGCCATTTATTATTTGGCATGGCTATAATAATATGATTGATTAAATTTAATGTCCAAATACTCAACAGCCACTCAATTTTAAGTCGCGCTTAAGTATAGTTCTGTCACTACGAATTCTTTGAAAAATAACAGAGATAGCACGATATTTAGGTATGTAGTACAACTTTAAACTGAGTAACCAACAGGTAGGTATAATACCAAAACCAATCTTTTGGGAACTAAATGAACAAGATATTGTTCTATAAAATAAAATTATGCATACAATATATAACAGACGATCTCACAAAGGTCGCAAGGAGCCATTGGATGCTGGTCGCTTCCAACCGGCTAGTCTTACTTTACTGCGTCCATGTTCCGTAGAACCCTTTACCAACGAACATGCATGAAAAGAGTGATGACTGTTAAGGAAGCGAAAGAGGTATGTAAAAATCGTAGCAATTGGCATTCCATTACGTCCGCTGCCTACCCCCATGGTTTGTTAAATAGCAAGTAAATTCATCATCACGCCTTTTTATCCCCGAAGGAGTAGGCAGAGGTGCACATTTCAGCACTTAATGCCACTGTTGATGCCACTGACTGCACGGTTGGTGCGGTGGCTGGGCAACCGGCTGCCGTGCAACATGTCGCGGGTTCGATTCCCGCACGGAACAACACTTTGTGTGATCCACAAATTGTTGTTCCGGGTCTGGGTGTCATGTGTATGTGAATTTGTATGTTTGTAAGGCAACGTATTTAAAAAAAAATCAAAAAAATAATTCACAATGTAACACCCACTTTTCAGTGTTAGCTATGAGTATGTTATGAGTCCCATGTAATAGGGTGTGAGCCTATTGCCATATACCATATAGCAAGTAAATTGTCCATTATAATCAAAAGGCTATGATTAAAAAGATTTTATACATATGAATTAGTGTTTACGAAAATTATTTCTATAATTATAGATACAGTACCTAAAATTAATTTCATATATGTATAAAAATTTATGACGCACATTTTCTTTTGAGTTAGCAAAACGCCTGAGGCGTATAACATTGCTTCAAATACATATTTATTTGAAACCTGTTTGAAATGCCATTTTCTTGTTGCCTTAAAAAGATCAACGAATCGAGACCCAATCTACATGGAACTATCGAGTTCGATGTCCTGATTAAGGTGCTCGTTTAGATTTCCGTTTCGAAATTTTAGTTATTAATATCAAGTCTAAATTGAGGCTTAAACCACCCTTTACTATTTATTTGAGTGTATTATTATAATATAGCATATTATTTCATTTTTAATTGCCATCCAACGTGGCAATGCTGCCAGTCTTTTGGGCACCTTACCTCATGACAATGACTAGGATATATTTTTTTCAATCTTTTCTTTTTTGTTATTTTAAATTTAATTGGAAATAGTTTAGCTTTTATTTATTTTAGCCCTAGGTATTTATTATTTAGTTTATATCTACCTATATATAGTTAATTTAGCATGACGATTGGCCATAATCTTATAATTTTCAAAGAAAAGATACTACAGTTTGCACTAAGTCTATTCAACAATATGAAGTACGTATACTACTATTAATACACAGATCTTATGACTTAACTGGTCAAAGCGGTTATGATATTGTTAAAGCGCTATACACTATTTCCAGGGGCGTAACTAAAATTCATCTAATGCTAATAAAAACAGAGAAGTTCGGATAAAAACCTCTGATCAGGGGTCCCTTCTAACTGAGGCCCGTGACATTTTTTTGGTATCTCGACGGTAGCAACACACCGCACGACCCACCTGAAGGTAAGTGGTTACCATGGCCTATGAACGATCGCAACACTTGACGCATTACACGCGCCTTGCCGACCCTTAAAAAACCTAGTAACTTAAAGTAACGCCTCTGACTTCTACCCACCCTTTTGCGAATTAAAAAGGTGTGAAGTATGAAAGTATACAATCCACCCCGTCATATATAAAGCACGTGTCATTTTTATATCTCCATTTTCCCCCCATAAGTCTATTCTCCGATTGAATAGTCGTCAATCACCACTCAAAGTGTCATAGAGAAGTATAAATCGTACTGAGACTGAACCGAATGCTATGCGATATTGAGACTATAATAGGAATTGATTGATGTGCACATGGGTTCAAAATGCTGTGGCAATCTTGTGGTGAAAGCAATTTTTTTGGTCTTTTTTTTAATTGTTGCTTTATTGTGTTGTAGTAAAATACAATAAAAAAATATAATTTATAACAGTGCGATATTTAATTTTGAATTGCAGTTTTTAACAGTATTTTAACTGAACGCGATTATCGAAACGCAATATTACAACGTTTCAGTTATTCCGAACTTTTTGTAATTCAATATTTTCAAGCGAAGATGTGTTAAAAGTAAAACGTGCAACATTAAATTGTTCTTGAGTTATTTATTGCTTTAAGAATATCTCAAAATATCCCCGTTGGGTTTAATTAATCCCGTAATGAAGCCATAAATATCCCTTCAAAATTCCGACGTAATATCATCAACATACAAAAAGGGAAGAGTCCTACAAAGAGTATTTCAAGTATTATAAAGATAAAGTACCTCCATAATTTTTATGAAACAACATCAAGCCTTATTTAAGATCTTCGCGAAATTTTAAACTTGGCAAATTAATTACAAGCACTCAGAGAATCGTAAAAGAAAATTTTCGTCCATAAAGACGTTAAGCGCTGCCATTAACTAATCATACTTATCATTAAAATTATCCATACCATTTTTCCGAACCATCAAACAGGTTTACCGGCAAGCTCGGAACTCCTTGTATCCAACACACACATCATTCGAGTACCGCACTAAATAATACACACATCCGTTACAAACTATTACACCAAATACCACATACACCGACAAATGAACAGTACTGGCTACGAAACGTAGCCGCTACGTGGACTACGCGCGGCTGGTGCTACGAAACTGCCGCTACGGCGGTACGAAGTTAGCCGAAGGTCGGCGAAAAGAGCCGAGCTTCGGCTGGGGGAGCCGAGGCGAATTTCGCTCAGTCTTTCATATTTTATATCGGTCGGGACGAAGCGGAATTACAGAGTTTGCTCGGGTGGTTTTTTATAGAGTAACGGAACCATAGCGGCTGGCTACCATTCTATTTCGTAGGTATTTTTTCGACTTGTGAGCTGTGCGCGAATTTTTCTACATTGTTTGCGCTGCCCTTAGACAACTTGTGATTTTAACAGCGTGACGTAGAGTACAAAGGCTCCATTGAAGCTAATACAAGCTGGCGTGTTTGATGTTATTGTAACGACTAGGAATTATTGTTAACGTGGTGCGAAGGTAAATTCAAATTTAATGACCTTTAGCGGGCGAATTATTCTGTTAGTGTGGTTAGTTTTCGTAGAATTGCGTGTTACAGTTCTGCAATTTCCTCGTGAATTGGATTTTGTAGTTGAAAAAGGGGTCCTTTGAAGTTTAGAGTTCTAGATGAAGGAATAACTTATTCGGTTATGTAGTGTATAATCAACAACATAGACGTCTAAAGTCGTACACAGTTGGTATTTTCCTAGAAAACTATAGGATATTGAAGGAATAATTTATTAAAATGATTACGAACGAAATAGTTGAGTAATTATGTATAATAAATTTGGAGGATATCTTTCACTATCTAATAATTTCGGATCTGGTTACAATTCCCTTCATTCGTCTTTGTAGTTGTAATTATTTGATAATTGATTATATCAAAGTTATTGTGATTAAGTTAAATTAGTCGTTTCGTATTTTCTGCGTGTTTCATGACTAAGGATTATGAAATTTCAACCGAATATGATATACTATTAGAGCTCGAAATTGAATAGAGGTCACAGTTACTGTTAATTATTTTTTAATTCCCAATTTCTGTAATTTTGTTGTGAATGTATGTAACATACAGCCTAATGACTGCCTCGTTGGCCGAGTGGTTGCAAGTGCGACTGCCGGGCAAGGGGTCTCGGGTTCGATTCCCGGGTCGGGCAAAGTATTACTGGGTTTTAAAAAATTCTCAGTAGTAGCACTGAGTCTGGAATTGTGCCCGATATATGGCAATAGGCTCACCCCCTATTACATGGGACTCATAACATAAATAGTGAAAAGTGGGTGTTACACTATACAGTGGCATAATGTGCACCTCTGCCTACCCCTTCGGGGATAAAAGGCGTGATGTTATGTTTATGTATGTAAAATAATATTGTGATATAAAAATCATGGCTGACTTAAAGTAAGTTTATGATTTCCTTGAGGAAAACGACATTACGTTTAAGTTCATATCCTTTGTATTAGGAAAATTCACCATGAAAATTGTCTACCGCACAGAGTCAAATTATACAGCTACCTACATATAAAACCCACAGTTCAGACCAACTCATGATTAGGAACGTAGCTAACGCAAGCATTCTAAATTCAAATCTCAATAGTTTCTCATACAGACTTAGACTATTAAAATCGATTCGCGAAAGCAATTCGAGTGATTCGATTGGATTCAATCGATACCTATTTGCGGATAGTGATTTTCAACTATTCGGAGATAATTGTGATTTTGTATGCAAAGCCACTGTTTTCGCTAAGGAATGAATGGATTAGAATGTGGATTATGGGATTATTTCACACAGGTTCTGAACGGTTTGTTCTGAATGTTAACCCTAGAGGATTCGCTGTTTGTTACTTGGTTCGCCAGTGTAGCCAGCTATCTTTAAATTGTCAACTAGTCAAATTCAATACTTTTTTTGAATTGTCTAAAACGACAGTTTTCTATGAATTTTGTACGAGATGGTGTATTGTGATGTCACGTTTTTTTAGCGTCAAACAGACTATAGTTAATTAAAATATTAAAATTGAGTTGCTTATAAAATCGATTAATGAAAGTGTGATTATTTTTTAATATTTTATTGTGTTGAACAGTCGAAATAATTTTGCCATTTTTTTACATAGTATTTACTTTATTGTAAGAAGTGAAGGTTGAATATTAATTATTAGATTAGGGTATCTTGATGTGCTTGTACCGGTTTAAAATGTCTCGTCTCGTTTTTGTAAGTTTATATTAGAATTTGGGATTGTATTAGATAAAAATATTTTTTGTGAAAAATATGTAAACTATTAAAACTTCCCCATTTTAACATTCTAGGTTCTAAGTACGTTATTTCTTTGTATAAGTAAGTATACTTAACTACCTTCTGCCCGCGTTCCTTTAGACAAAAACTAACTTATGTGTTATTCCATACCATAATGAACCCCTGAACCAAATTTTATCTCGATCTCTTCAGTCGTTTTGCCGTGAAGAAGGAACAAACAAACAGACATATAAACTTTAGCATTTGTATAACAAGTATTAGAAGGATAAGTAGGGACATACCAGGTTACGATGTACAACAGAAACGAAGTTATATTGTAGTAGAAATTCTCATATGAGATTTAATTTCCTGTAGTCCTCGATTTACGATATGCATTCACTATCAATGAAAGACAGATTTTATTCAGTAAACGTTGCTTGACCTCATTTCTTTGTTGAAAGAAAATTGATACTCAATTAAAGTCATGTATGTGTATGTGAACTTGTATGTTTGTAAACGCACCCACGACACAAGAGATAATTCAAATGTGGAGCAATGTTTAAAAAAAATGGGCCGGCTCGACCGGAGTTATACCACGGCCTCACAGACAACCGACGTGAACCAATGCTTGCGTTGTGTTTCGTCGTGTGAGTGAGGTTACCAGAGGCCCAATTACACCCCGCCCCCACCCCTTTCCTCAATCTCTCCAATCCCTAAATCCCCAACAATCCTCACACTTCTAATCCCCAAAAGGCCGGTAACGCACTTGTAATGCCTCTGACGTTCCAGGTGTCCATGGGCGACGTCGATTGCTTACCATCAGGTGATCTGTCTGGTCGTTTACCGGCTTATCCAATAAAACAAAAGTATGAACTTCAGAGATTAAAACATAATATTAAGTTGTTATCCCAGGTGAATGAATGAATGAACTCATTTAGTAAATCATTAATTATCATTATTAATAATTATTATTATTAATTCTTATTAAGAGAAGAGAAAGTAGACCACATATGCAATGATTTACTCTAGATATGATATGAGTCCCATGTAATTTACATTTCCATACAGACATTGAAATACAAGACAACATTAATTTTACCGACCCGATAATCGAAACTGAGAACCCAACCAAACGCACGAAGCGCTTCGCATCACTATGTGTACTTTTAAGGAGAGGAATTGTTTACCACAGTCTGTGTTTCCTGCAGGGTATAACCTGGGTATCTTCAAGGCCCGAGTGAATGAGGTTGCTTATGGGACATCGTAGACTGCATCATCGCTTACCCCCAGGCGAGATAGTGCTTAAACGTCTGCCTATCAAATATACAAAAAAACTGTAGTTTAATACTTGTACTTCTGACCACCTAACTAACAAGGCATTCCTTGTCTATTCAAATATCCATTCGTGTCAATCAAATAATTATTATATCAAATACATTGAACACAAATGTCTGTACCTTAATTTTATGTTTTATGTACTAGTTAGACACTCCACGTGTACATAACAAAGTAGCTTTGACCTTCTAATAAAAAGGCCTTTAATAATTATCTACATTTTAATACAATACGTATGTCTATGTACCCTTTAAATTCAAGTTCCTCAACGTCCAAATACTCAAACGTTCTCAATTTTAAGTCGCGGTTAAGTGTAGTTCTGTCACTATAAATTCTTTGTATAATGACAGAGATGGCTCGATATTTAAGTACAACTTTAAATTGTGTAGTCTTTCAGTATTCGGGCGTTAGAGAGGAATCCTACTAATATTATAAATGCGAAAGTGTGTGTACGTGTATGTGTGTACCATCTCCGGGCCTGCGGACGGCGAGCATGGGTAGCTCGCCGCCCGATCACAACCAGACTCGAGCGTGCGGCGCGTCACGTTCCGCGCGCGCCTCAAAGAGCCATCAGGCCCTACGGATGGGACCCAATAAGGCTGATGCCGCGGAGAACTTAACGGGTTACCGGGGCTCCGATTTGAAGTACAGGAGTAGGAACAGGGTGGTTTTTAGTCAGTAAGAGTCTGACTCTCCCTGAGCCTGACCCAGGCGGGAGAAGTCATCCGATGATTTTCCCCTTAAAAAAAGTCTCTCTCTGTGTGTGTGTGTGTTTGTTTCTTAGTCTTTCACGCATAAACTGCAGAAGGGATCGAGATGAATTTTGAAACAAGGATAGGTTATGGTCTGGTATAACACATAAGCTACTTTTTATTATACGGTAACGAGTGGAGCCGCTGGGAAAAGTTAGTAGTATTATAATTAGAAAAAATCTGTAGGTATATCAGTTATTTTAGACGAAACCCACGTAATAAGACATAAGCCGATTGTACTATATTGTGAACCTGGTTGAAAAAGTGTAATGTATTATGGAGTTTCTTGCTTATTCTTCTCCATAATTATGGAATACTACTCTACCTTAGATTGTGCAAATAGATAAAATTTTAAATTTTTAGTTGACGTTTAAAATTTATCTTCCTGGTCAGTAAGATACTGGGTATAATTTACAAGATGTAATATTTTTTATCTATTTTAAACACCGCATATACAAAATTATACAAAAACGTGTTCGGTACAACAGTTTTTAAAAATGAATAACGGTCTAAAATGCTAACGTCACAAAATGGACAAATATACATAAATATACCGCAACACATAAACTACATACGAATATTATTCACATTAAAAGTGTTATACATCAGATAAATATTTACACAGTAAAAGTAATATTTATTTAGTTTAAACACATACTGGAGTTAATTTCACAGTTTCGTAGATTGCTGAAGGATTGGCTTTGATACCTAAGACGTGTAAGTTTGGATATTATAAAATATGTGCGCTTTACTTTTATTTGAATTGTTTTCATTTGTACATTTTATATTCACTGACTGCCTCGTTGGCCGAGTGGTCGCAAGTGCGACTACCGGGCAAGAGGTCTCGGGTTTGATTCCCAGGTCGGGTAAAGTACTACTGGGTTTAAAAAAATCTCAGTAGTAGCACGGAGTCTGGAAATGTGCCCAGTATATTATGGCAATAGGCTCACCCCCTATTACATGGGACTCATAACATAAATAGTGAAAAGTGGGTGTTACTTCTGTGTGCACCTCTGCCTACCCCTTCGGGGATGAAAGGCGTGATGGTATGTTATGTTTTATATTCACTTTAATCTAAGTATGGGAGAGCCATGCTTCGGCACGAACGGGCCAGCTCGACCGGAGTGATACCACGGCCTCACAGAAAACCGTCGTGAAACAACGCTTGCGTTGTGTTTCGTTGTATAAGTGAGGTTACCGAAGGCTTAAATCTCGCATCCAAACCATCAAAAAGCGCAAGATAGAATATCTCGGTCACGTACTGCGACATGACAGATACATGCTGGTTTATCTTATAATGATGGGTAAGGTGGAAGGTAAGAGAAAAGTCGTGGCTGCGCAATATTCTTGATTAGCCTGGCCAATGACAAGTACCAATTCAAAAAGATGATGGTCAGTGGTGTTTAAACGAATCTTAGAAAGTACATATTATTATAACTTGGAAAAAGTCATATTGGTACATGCTTGGTAGGTTTCGGGCCTACACCCTCATGCATTAGAAATTGACGTATTCAGCCTATGTATACCCATCAGATACAATAAAAACAGATTTCCTTAAACAAAACAATTATTATAATTTTGTCCATTTACTATTAATTAACAGGCTCTCGGTCATGAATATTGAACTTGTATACCTCTGGTTGATGTTGCAACCCTCGTATAATGGTTTATTTATGCCATGTGATACCAAGCTAGGAATGGAACCACCCATAAAGCAGTGGTATCAACACGAGCGATGAACGAGAGACGATTCCCCTCAAGCGAGTGAAACTTCGTCAGACACCTCGCGTTCCTTGTTTAACGGTTTGTTTTGAAATAGGACGGCTAACGAACAGACAGATCACTTATACAGACACCTGTAATACCAGATGAGACTAATGCTATATTAAAAACAGAAAGCCACTACAGAAATGGCCGCTAGATGGTCTATCGTCGTAAAATATGGTCGGCAGGCGACCATCAATAGATAGTTTACTATCGTATAATCTGATTCTGATCTGACCTGGTGAGCATCAATAATTTATTTAACTTAGATATTTTTTGTCCTTCGGTGTTAAAAATAATGGAGTTAACTTCATTATTGGCAATATAAACAGTTAGCGATCAGATATAAATTATTTTGTTTTCGGCTTAATCACGTATTTATTCGCGCTGCTACTGTCAATAGCGGTCGCCACGCCGTCGCAGGTCGTCAAATGCTGCTCATGAATATGAGCCTCTAGCATGGCTTGAAACTAGTCGAGATCCTCGTCAAATAATTACGTAAGTAAGCCGAAAACATCATAATTTATTAAGTATATCTCAGGAAAGTTATAATACAGATATTAATATACATGCATATCTTATTGTAACTAACTAACTATTGTATATATATTACACAGTTCTTAAGCGAGAAAATAGTAGATTAGCTTCCTCGCTGACGGTGGGACAACTGCCTATACGTATTCTATAGTCCATGGGGTGGACCGGAAATTAAGGGATGATATTTGGCGAAGGGCAACACCAACCTTACGATGTGATGGCAACTCGCTAATTAATTTCGAACTTCTCTTTATGTCTGAATTTTTTATTTAATTTCTGTGTGTAATTGGCATGACTTACAAAAAAATTTTGAAGTTGTTTTTTTACTTATAATTTTGTTTTTTTTTTATGTAATAGCATATTTTTGTTACATAAGGGTTGACGTAGATTATATAATTCAAAATGATTGTACAACTGTTGCTGTGGTATTTGATACCTTTTACTTAAATAAAAAAAATGCATGATTACATATGTCGGTTAATAACATTTTTCACTAATCAAATAAAAAATGAGCTTATTACCATAAACTTCGTGCAAAACAAGACTTTAAAATAACTACGTGAGACATACTAATTTAACTAAAATCGCGGCTTTTGCACTCACGTAAATGTATTGAGAAAAGCTCTACTAGTTTCGAACCATAGAGGGGTACTTTCTCATGAGCAGCGTGCGCAGTCGCGGCGATGTCGCACAGCCTACTAGGTTCAAAATTAGTACAGCTTTTCTCAGTATATTCATATAAATAACGCGCAATTTTTAGTTCAACAAAACTTTGTTATTACTGATTTTTATTGGAAAATCCTGAGTACCTATAGTTCACTATGACTCAAGAATGCATGTAGCACAAAGGGTAACCTAACCTACCTATCTTTTTTTATTTATTTTTTTAAGGGTGGAAAATCATCGAATGACTGCTCCCGCCTGGGTGAGGCGGAAGGGAGTGTCAGACTCTTACGGACTAAAAACCACCCCGTTCCTTCTCCTGCACGTCGAGCCGGAGCCCCGATTACCCGTTAGGTTCTCCGCGACAACCTACCTATCTAACCTAATTGCAGTGGTCTAAGGTATGTAACTAATCCATGAAGGTCATTCATCGCCAAACATACATTAGTTTAATACAACACATGAAACATTTTGCATAATATTATCCTTATACCTTCTATCGAGTTCTATAACAACTGTTTACGTACCAAAATGAACTTTCGACCTTATTGCCTAACGCTAACAAACTCGCAATGTATATGCATAAATCATTCCTTATATAAAATACACGATGTATCTATGTTAGTTTGTTCTATAGTACGATGTCGCACGTTTATCTAGACAATCTCTAATTTGTAACAACTATAAATAAACGCTGAATTCTGAATTTTGGAGAAATCGAGCACTTTGTTGTGACATACGGATTAAAAATTGAGGCAACCATGGTGATTAGAAAAAGTGTAAAAAGTAAAAAGTTTAAGTATACCAACATACAAGTTATTTTATTTTTTTCGATATATTCAGGGCAGATTTTTCAATACCTATACAGTTAATTTTTAATTGTAGAATAAATGGCATTTGATAGTTTTTAGTATGAAAGAATTGTTAAATATTCAAAATTATTCACAACTCATTCATTCACGTAACATAATATCACGCTCTTTTTTCCCGAAGGGGTAGACAAAGCTACACATTACGGCACTTAATGCCACTGTACAATGTAGCACACACTTTTCACATGCAATAAGGGGTGAGCCTATTGCCATATACCGGGCACATTTCCAAACTCCGTACTACTACTGAGGTTTGTTTTCTAAAACCCATTAATACTTTGCCCGATCCGGGAATCGAACCCGAGACTCCTTGTCCGGCAGTCCCACTTGCAACCAATCGGCCAACGAAGCAGTCAGTAAATAATAATATAGTTATAATACACCTGTGTAAAATAAGCCATGAGATCGATTTTAATCGGTTTATGTTCTCCTAACAACCTAATCTTGCGACCGGGTTTAACCCAATTTCTCTAACCCTGATTGAGTTTGAATTTTTCACAGACGTGTAGATACTTTCAATCTCATTAATGTTGCATAGATTGTACCGTAACGTAGGTGAAACGGGAGATAGTAAAAACTTTGTTCATGGAATATTTCTTCCTAGATTTTCCAAACAGTTTGATAGGTGAAGTATTTTTATAGACCAGAAAAATGTACTCTTCCTACTAATGTGAAATTATTTCCTAAAATATTGAAATTAATTACAAGAATTACATCACCAAACTCTGGGACTGGTCCACCAATTTAAGGTCGCGCAGCGAGCCATGAGGAGCCTCTTTGAAGGATCGAGTACGAAACGAAGTGATCCGACAGAGAACCAAAGTTATCGACATAGCCCAAAGGATCAGTAAGCTGAAGTGGCAGTGGGCCGGTCACATTTGTCGAAGAACCGATAACCGTTGGGGTAAACGTGTTCTTGAGTGGAAACCGCGTCTAGGCGAACGCAGTGTAGGGCACCCTCCAGCTAGGTGGAGTGACGACATCCGCAAGGTGGCTGGCAGTGGTTGGATGAGAAGAGCTGAAGACCGAACTCAGTGGGGTTCCTTTTGAGGGGCCTATGTCCAGCAGTGGACGAATACAGGCTGATGATTATGATAACATCACCAAAAGGAATTCTTTGAATGGCAAAATTATACATAAGCTAAATACATATGTCTGTTACTTTGTCTGTCATGAATGCAAAGACCTCTTTCAAATCATAGACCCTATGCAACTAAAGAGACTTAAAACTTGAAATCAAAATTGAATACAACCTAAGACATTTTGTGTGTACTAAACTATACGTTTATGAAATTTAGCGTTGCTCATATTAAAGGTAAGTAGGGCTCCGGCACAGCTTCAACCCAGCAACGTGATTGTCATTTAAATATGAACTTTATATCTTATGTCGTATGACATACATAACTTCACGCATGTCTTCCATGGGGGTAGGCAGAGACTAAGGAACGCCAATTACTACGATTCTTACATACCTCTTTCGCTTCATCAACAGTCATCAATCTTTTCATGCATGCTCGTCGGTTAAGGGTACTTTTAACTTGGCCCTTCTTTAATTTATCAATCGTATGACATATTTTCGTTAATATAAAAAACTGTAAGCGCGCCGAACGGCGCGTCTACAACCTTTTTGTACTGTTTCTAAGTAAAAAAAAGCCGTGCTTGGGCCTTGCTTGGGCCTTGGTTGGGCCGTGCAGAAGCCATCTTTATTAAGTGTGTGATGACTTTTAGTTGATAGTAAGGAAGAAGTTAAATTCACTCGATCAAAGCGGCGGGTAAAACTTCAGTACTTAAAAAAGACAATAGAATCACAAATTTTATTATTGGAGCTGTTAAGAAATATTATTCCTTGCCAGAGGCCATGTTTTCTGAGAGATATAACCTGGATGTTTTCAAGGTCCAAGTGAATAGGTTGCTTATGGCCAGACTGCTCCATCGATAGCCGCATCATCGCATACCACCATGCGAGATAGCGGCCAAACAGCAGCCTATTACATAGAGAAAAAAATTGGCTGTACGCCACAACAGTATGTCCTAAAAGAAACTGAAAATACATAAATAGATATAGTAATAGCACTACAAATTACAGCTGAAACGTAAGAGGTGGTATGCTTAATTAAAAACTTGTTATTTTATAATTACGGCTCGTAAATATTGTAAATAAAATAGACCAGTTGCTCCCTGACAACTGTTATTTTGAGAAATAACTTTTTGAAAATTGAATAAATGGTTTGGAAATACTTTTCAAATTGCTTTAATCTATTTTTTTTATGTTTATGTGAATTTTTTTCGTGTTGTGTTAGATTGCTTGTAGCATTCTGTAAGAAATGATAGTATTTTAATAACTGGCAATTAACTGTTGCTTCTAGAGTCATGGTGGCCCGGTGGTTTATGACACCCGCTTCTCATACGGGTTCGGCCTCGGCGGGTTCGAAACCTACCAACAGCAAGTACCAATAATTGTGACTTTTCCGAGTTACTTAGTTACATGTAGTTTCTAAGATAATTTAGACACCAATGAAGTGTGAAGAAAAACATCGTGTTGAAACCTGGGCTAATGATTTTTAATTATAAGTTTGAAATTGCCAACCCGTATTGAGCAAGCGTGGTCATTAATACTCGGATCTTCTTCGTGTGAGAGGAGGTTTTGCTCAGCTGTTATTTATAACGATGATGAAATGTTGCTACTCATTTGACGGAGACCAAGCAGCAGTGCTTTTCATAAAAACTGAACCTCTTTTACATGTCTACTACGAACTCCAACCAGTTTTTAAAGAAGCTCATACTTTAGTAATGTACAGTTATTGAAGATGAATTAATTATCTTATAATTATATCCTTCAAAAGATTATGAAATAATCAGAATATCATAATCTAAAGGTTAAATATTTAGAAAAATGAATTATAAGTTTAGCCTTAAAATATTCCGCAGTATACGTATTAAGTATATTAAATCGTATAATAATAAACTACAAATTACGTGTTACTTACGTAAATATATTGAGAAATGCTCTACTTGTTTCGAGTCACAGAGGGACTCTTGAGCAGCGTGCGCGGTCGCGGTGAACGTCTCGCAGCCTACTGTTCTGTGACTCGAAACTAGTAGAGTGTTTTTCACAGTACCTATATTTACGCAACCAACTCGTAATTTGTAATTAATTCAGTATGTTTTTTATTATGGGATAAGCCGGTTAACGAGGAGACGTATCACCTGATGGTAAGCAATCGGCCTCGCCCATGGACACCTGGAACACCAGAGGCGTTACAAGTGCGTTACCGGCCTTCTGGATTAGGAATTTGAGAATCGTTGGGGATATAGGGATTGCGTAGAGGGGGTGGGGGGGGGTAATTGGGCATCCGGTAACCTCACTCACACGACGAAACACAACACATCGTTGTTTCACGTCGGTCTTCTGTGAGGCCGTGGTATCACTCCGATCGAGCCGGCCCATTCATGTCGAAGCATGGCTCTCCCACACTTAAATGTCTCACGATAGTAATTTTAAAACCTTCAATAATTAATTATACTATATACAATTATCCCAAAACCGGGGTACGTTTTATCCATCCAAAATGCCTACGCTTCCTTGTCACACACAAACAAAAGACGACTGACCCAAATACTGACACGACGTAATGAACAAGCATATTCAAGCACAATTACCAATAATTAAACATTTTCTCCATCCCTTTCCCTCTTACACAAATGTCAATCTTTCATCTCACTCCAACCTTTGACCTTCAGGTGATTTACACGTGTAGATTTACACATGGATATTCTTTTTGACCTTTTGTGCCCTCAGAATCAGTTATTGGAAAATAGTTGGAATTTATTGGAAACTGGAAAGCCTTTTTAATGTAAAGTGAGTATTTTTGTTGAGTTTCCATCAATAATATTGATGTTATGATAACAATGTAATAAGTTATTCGTTAGACTACGTTTGTTAAGATATACGGTTGAAAATGTTTCTGTTTATTTACCGAAATTCTTGCCGAAATACTACTTAAATTGTGGCTATCCTTTCGTAATAGTGGACAGGCTTGGTGGTACACATCATACAAAATTTTTATTCACATTCGATAACGTTTAATAGGGCCTATAGATGGTGCTAGGTCTTTATCCAATAGGGATTTAGCTAGGGTCACTCCATTGGACGTTTAAAATTTGACAGCTGCTGTGATTGGTCAAAAAATTCTTCTTACATTTGTGCCATGTGGTGAGTAAAAATACTGTAGTCCCATTGGTGAACTTTCATTGCAATGCATTCTCATTTTTCACCAGTTTTGTTATGAGTCCTACGTAATAGTTGATGAATCTATTGCCATACTCATATTCGAGAAGCCGAAAATCCATCCGATTTGCTCTCCAACCCGAGACCCCTTGCTCTATAGTTAACCTTGCAACCACTCGAATAATAAATAAATCTGATATAACATAACATTAACATCACGCCTTTTATCGCCGAAGGGGTAGGCAGAGGTGCACATTATGCCACTATACAATGTAACGCCCGCTTTTCACTATTTATGTTATGAGTCTATTGCCATACCGGGCACAATTTCAGACTCCGTGCGTTTCACTGGGATTTTTAAAAACCCAGTAATACTTTGCCCCCTTTGTTTTTATTTTTGTGTTTTTTTTTTATTGTACACTGAACTATCCTATATGTGGTTTCTTATAAATAATTTTATCCAAAGGTTGTCTGGAAGAAATCACCATTGTGTGATAAGACCGCCCATTGTATGCATATTTACTTGAATTGTTTGTTTTTCCCGACTTCAAAAAAAGGAGGAGGTACTATGTTCGGCTGATTGTTTTTATTTATTTTTTGTTCGCGCAGTGCTCCGCCATTTGTGAACCGATTTCCAAAATTCTTGTTTTGTTTAAAAGGGTATACTCCCGAGATGGTCCCATTTTCATGACGTCATTTAAGCTACTTAAATGTGTACAATAAAGCATATTAGAGGTATATACCTACCTAAATAAATAAAACCTATATAAGGAGCGATGCTGTAGTCGAGTACGGCTGCTTACCAATTCTATTGTTTCCGTTAATTCGAAGTAAATGGACTATTTTCCCACTCATTAAGATCCGAATTTGATACTTAAAACGTGTTTAGTATTATCATTGGTATGCAAATGGGGTGTCGATTGAAGAAAATGGGACTCGGCTTGCAGAGTCCAAAATCCTGTGATTAGAAGCTGTTATTGTTATTCAGAATGGAGATGAAAATCTGTTTTATTTTACAGGAAAATAGTTCTTATTGTTAAATATACGTAATGGTTATTTTTCTTTTTTAATTTATTGCTAACGTTATATCTCATCGAACCAAGTAGATTAGATAAGATAAATAATAAGTCTTCATAAACTATACCTACGTTTAAAAAAACCCCACTTTTTTGAAGTCGGTTAATTAATTAATATACAAAAATCTTTTCCTAACTGTAACAAACACTTTTTTGAAAACCGCATCACTATCTATTCAACCAATCGCGAGTTCAGCCTACGCAAACCTACATACAAACATTTTACTTTATTTTGCTTTGACTAAGCACACAGCACACAATTCCTCAATCAAGTCAGTTATTAACAGACTTCACTAGAAAAACTATTTTAAATACGTCCACAGTTTTTCAGGAATGGAATAGGAATAGCTCAATTAGGCTTCGTTGAGCCGTCAGGGATGGCTGTAGCGGCTACTACTGACGGTTCCAGTTTCAGGTGACGTCATCGAGGCGTACAGACAGGTTTATTTTCAGGAGGCTCTCAGTGAGACCTTTGGTGGATTCGTGATCTGTATGCCTGAATTTGCAGTTTAACAGTGACTGGAATTCTTTGTTTATTTTGTTCTGTAGCTTATGTTTGCTAAAAACTAGGTAAATTCCAAAATTTTTACTACTATTGATAATGTTCGTAAAACCTATATAATATATTACCCGATATCGGCATCCCTTGCTCGGTAGCCACATTAGCGGTGACTCGATCAGCGATCTGTAATAACACTGAGAATTTTCAAAACACCTAATATATGTATATTTTTTAAAATAAAATATTCAGTTAATGTTTTGGCTGACCCTTAGAATAGAACCTTACTTGCTTAGCAGTCAAAAAAGCAACTACTCGATCAGTCAGGTATATAGATATTTATAGAATATTTAGTCGCCATACACAGGGTGTTTCTTGTAAGGTGTCACGCCGCCCCTAGCTAGTAGCAGGGTTCCATACCTATCGATTTAAGCCCCATACATGTTCTAAGAGTTGTTATACATAGTTTTCGAGTTATTCGTTATTTTTTATAATTACGTGACCGACACGCTTTAAATAATTATAACTTTTTTTTTTTTGGTTCGTAATAAATAATCCGAACGACCACAAAAGTTTTTAATAATTAATAATATTAATATTTAATATTTAATAATTAATAAATTATGAATGCGACGGCTTTTGACACTTGACAGTTTGACATTAACGTCTAAGCTAATGTTACAAGTAAACTATGTAAGAGGCTGCACTGTTTTAAAATTAGTATAAAACTATGGAATACCTTTCTTTTTTTTATTTAAGTACAAATTTCCAATAATGTTTTGCAAAATACCCTATTTTTCACTATCGATTAATATTTTTACATCTTGTATAAAAATTAGGAAGGAGATTGTTACATGTGTGTATTATCAGCAAAGCAAAGCACCCAACATAACAGAGATTATGTTGTCCATAATACTGCAATCAATAGGCAATATAATAAAAAAAAAATATCCGAGAAAACTAGAACGAAAAAAAAGTTGTAATTATTTAAAGCACGGCCACGTAAGCATAAAAAATAACTAATATTTCGAAAACTAAAAAAAAAATCGTAGAACATACATGGGGGTTAAATCAATAGGTATAGGTACTCTGCTACCAGCTAGGGGCTTGACACCTTACAAGAAACATCCTGTATAAAAGCAGGTAAAAATATTTTTAAGTAAGTTTTCCTCGCCCGCTTTAAAGCACCCGGAAGCAATAACCGTCAGCGGGTAGCGGTCTAGACGTTTCGATTTCAAACAATATTTTAGTACATTTTGTTGATAAAATGAAGTTATACAAAATTAAGCCTTACATATTTTGGGTAATGTTTAAAATTCTATCCTACTAATATTATAAATGCGAAAGTTTGTAAGGATGTATTTGTGTGTGTGTGTTTGTTTCTATTTCACGTTAAAACAGCTAAAGGGATCAAGATGAAATTTGGAACCGGCGTAAGTATAACTAAGACATAACATCACGCCTTTTATCCCTGAAGGGGTAGGCAGAGGTGCACATTATGTCACTGTATAATGTAGGTAACGCCCACTTTTCACTATTTATGTAATAGGGGGTCCCATGTAATAGGGGGTGAGCCTATTGCCAAATACCAGGCACATTTCCAGACTCCGTGCTACTACTGAGATTTTTAAAAACCCCAGTAATACTTTGCCCGATCCGGGAATGGAACCCGAGACCCGAGTGGCCGCCAACACCCACTTTTCACTATTTATGTTATGAGTCCCATGTAATAGGGGGTGAGCCTATTGCCATATACCGGGCACTACATGCAAAAGCTACACAATCCCCTACAGTATAAAGCCTTAACAAAATCACGCAAATGATCCATATATATGGACATGGATGCCATTGCAGTGCATTACTTATCCATATATTTAAAATCGATGTCATTTGCATAATTTAAATAAAGGATACCAGTATGATGTCGACGTAAAACATACATTTATAAATATTTTAAATTTAAACCTCATGAAACATCAATGATGAAATATCTGATATTGTTTGCATGAGTTCTGTTTGTATTGAACGAACTAATATTTGTTTAAGGTGAATGATATGTTGTGCTCGGACACTGGTAACTGATAATGTATTTTGTGATCTATTATTAGAGGTGCAGAGTGAAATATTGAAGTTAAGTGACAATATTGTGACAATTGTGATCATCAAATCAGTCGAAAACGTAAACTGCTGCAGATAGTCTTCCTGCATTAAATTTCAAATCGACTGGTATAAGCAACTAGTCCCCAGAGCGGCGTCATGAGACTTTTTTTTACAAAAACTATTTTCATTTTCACTGCTATACTAATTATCTGCAAAAGTAAGAATCAGGAACTCGTTCTCAGATACGAAACACTGACAATAGGTACATTCACGTTAGACTGACTGATCAGTGAAATTAACACGTTTGCTGATACTTCAGTTACTAAAACAGTGTTATAGAGGTATAAAGTTTCTGCGAACGTTGTGTCAAATATCGGATCAATAACTATAACGGTGTTCGCAACAATAATATCACGCCTTTTATCCCCGAAGGTGTAGGCAGAGGTACACATTACGGCACTTAATGCGACTGTACAATGTAACACCCACTTTTCACTATTTATGTTATCAGTTCTACATAATAGGGATGAGCCATATACCGACTCCAATTCCAGACTACTTCTGAGTTTTAAAAAAAACCTGTAATACTTTGCTCGAGCCGGGAATCGAACCGGAGACCCTTTGCCCAGGAGTCGCATTTACACACTCGGCTAACGAAGCAGTCACATTAGACTGGCTATTGATAAAAGACCACAGGACATCATAAAGACCTTTTTGTACTATTTATACGCTAAGAAATAAGTCAGTCAACATTTTAAACACAGCACCTTCAACCCGTAAACAACAAAAGAACCATCCCTTAAACCTATGATCTACAGACCTCCACTTAACACTCACTCATCTTCAACACTCTCTCAAAACTTTAACCAAAATAAGGTTAAGAAATTTACGGGCAAGCTGTGTAATGTAAAAACTACATCCAAGGGGATAGCACTCAACACAAACACGGAACTTTTACTACATTAACTTTTCAAAAAAGGTTTATCTTTTCCCCATCTTTTAGCTTTACTTTGGCAACCATAACCATTGCCTTTTTTTGAGGGGGGAAAATTATCCAATGACTTCTCCCACCCGGGTGAGGCGAAAGGGAGTGTCAGACTCTTACTGACTAAAAACCACCTCGTTCCTACTCCTGAACTTCGATGCGGCTCCGTATCGGCATCAGCCCTGTTAGGCCCCATCTGTGGTGGTCTGTTGGCTCCTTGAGGCATTCACCGAATGCGACGCGCCGTACGCTCGGGCGTCGAGTCACCCGTGCTCGCCGCTCGCAGGCCCGTGGTCTGAGATCGTCTCGTGATCCCCGACGCCCGTATTCTCCATATAAATTAAGTGTATATATAACAACAATACGTGAATTAATGACATACATACTACATATTTTGATAAATGTAGCCAAAAAGATTTTACTTTGAAATGAAAATATGCGACAAATAACACAGACTGTCCCTAAACACCACAACATATACAACAAAATAAATCAGAAGAGAAATACGCTGTTCGTGGTCACAGCCATTTGTGTATAACTAGTGTTACCAGGGCGGAAAAATAAATAAATTACAGACCAGAATCACGGAATTCCATAAAACAATATTCCATTTTCAACACTATTAAAAAAATAACAAAGGACTTTAATATTTATGCGCTGTTCGCGAATAAAACCTATTTTTTGCGGAGCGCATTGGAACAGAATGTAATCTCTATGGGCAGTTGGGAAACTCGGTAGCCTCCAAGTTTCAGGTCATTGGTTTTATATAAAATGGCTCCTTCCTCATATTTGTGGAAAATTCCGGGAAATATCATGAAAGGATGGTAGGGAAATATTTTTCATAGCCTGCGTTTCAAATAGTTTAAGTCTTTTAACGGACTACAAAATGGAGGACGGGATGCTTAAAACGATATTGTTATGATTTAGCTACCTATTTAAAATTGTGTGTGGTTTTAAGGATAACGTTTGTACTTTGAATTTATTTTTGGAAAAAAGGTGTTTCGTTGTATAAGATACAACTAAGTGATACAACTTGAATTACACCCAAAATCAAATAATATACCAACTAGCTACTTCCGCGTGGTTTCACACGCTCTGCTCAGCTCCTATTGGTCGTAGCCTGATGTTTTATAGCCTATAGCCTTCCTCAATAAATGCGCTATCCAACATAAAAAGAATTACTCAAATCAAACTTGTAGATACGGAGATTAGCGTGTTCAAACAAACAAACAAAAAAACAAACTCTTCCGCTTTATATAATAGTATAAGATAAGCATAGGACTTATAACATAAATGGTGAAAGGAGGTTATTACAATCTGTAGATTCAACTCTGCTTACGCCTTCGGGGATTAAGAGGTGTAACGTGTGTATATATTCTATGTATGCAACAACGGCAAATACCAATTTGACATTTCTAATATTATTTAGACGCCACTGATAAACGGTGAAGGAAAATATCGCGAGTAAACCTGGGTTTATAATTTTTAATTGTAAGTTTGAACAATACAGGGTCAACCTATTGCCATATACCTAGCACAATTCCAGACATCGTGCAACTACTGAAAATTCTTTTAAAAACCGAGAAATACTTGACCCGACCTGGGCATTATACCCGAAATCCCTTCCCAGCAGTTGCACTTACGACCACTCGACTAACGAGGGAGTCTAAATAAAAATTATTATGACTTTTATCCATTACAATAAAATATAGCGGATAGTTAGAAAACACTTTCATTGAATGAAGGATATTTATTTCCAAGATTAATTGCACAACAATCCACCTATGACACGGATACACTAACTAGATGGATTAATCACCTGCATAACAATCACTCATAAATGATGTATTGCTCAATAATGTACCAGTAATTGCCTGATTAGACATGCTAATTATTTGAATGAGCTTAGTGCTTCGTGAAATGGCATTTCTAGATATTTGTATATCTTTGTATGTTTTTTAAAGTACTTTAATTATTAACTACAGTTGTAATATTGCTTATTTTTTTTAAGATTCGGAGCGTTCATAAAAAAACGTATTTTGTACGATTAGCCATTTTGCATTTTTAATATTAATAATTCCTGTGCACCAAACAGCAAACTCACGAAATAAGGTTATAGCTGAGCTGCTGTGAAAGAAAAATGACCTCTAATGTAGGTCAAGAAATAAGGTCGTATTTTCCAGTTACGAGTAGCGGTCTGCCCCAATCTAAGAACCGGTCGGTCTTGAAGTCAATTCCAATTTTGAAAGTAAAAATGGCTTTCGATTTTTGTTGTAAAATTGTATATTTTCCTTTGGTAGCATATGCGCGATGTATTGATGTTGAAGTGTAATTGTATTATCTTATATGTAGGTATATGTTGAATAGATGTGATTGTTATACATACATACATTGTTATAATAGTGCTTTGCCGCATAGGTATTTGGCAACTCACTGTTAACTATGCGTGGGACCCACTGTTACTAAATCATTGCTGTTTTTGTTTTTTTTTTTTAAACTTTGCCTCGCACTAGGGTTTTCTCCTGTATCGTGAGTTTGTTAAAAAACATACAATGTCACATACATATGACGCCTAGACCTGACACGACAATTTGGGGATCACACAAAGAGTTGTTCCGTGCGAGAACCGAACCCGCGACACGTTGCACGGCAGCTCGTTGCCCAGTCACCGCATCATCCGTAATTGACTCCATATTGACATTGACTCCCTATGGTGTAGATTTTAACATATAGATTTTTGTCACTTTCGGCGGAAAGCAATCGATGGCGGCGTTGCCCATGGAAACCTGAAAAACACCAGGTGTGTTACAAGTGCGTTACCGGCCTTTTGGAATTTGGGAATTTGAGGATTGCGGGGAATTCAGGGATTGAGGAGACTGGTAACCTCACTCACACGACGAAACATAACGTAAGCGTTGTTTCACGTCGTTTTTATGTCAGGTCGTGGCATCACTCCATTTGAGTCGGCCCATTCGTGCCGAAGCAAGGCTCTCCCACACTTATTAGGTATATACGTAACGAATCTTAAAAATTAACTTTGAGCCTGTTATATAAATTAATCATCTTTCTAATGGTCCTTGGCAACGGATAAGGAAGATGTCAGTCTCATAGTAACACAAGGAAGTGATTTTGACAAATGATTGCAAAAATTTTATTTAAAAAAAACTTGATTTATATTTTGTCCACATAACATAACATCACGCCTTTTGTCCCCAAAGGGGAAAGTAGAGGTGCACATTATGCCGTTGTACAACGTAACACCAATTTTTCACTATTTATGTTGAGTCCCATGTAATAGGGGGTGAGCCAATTGCCATATACCAGACACAATTCCAGACTCCGTGCTACTACTGCAATTTTTATTGAAAAACCCAGTAATTCTTTGCCCGACCCGGGAATCGAACCCGAGACCCCTTGCCCGGCAGTCGCACTTGTGACCACTCGGCCAATGAAGCAGCACATGACTATTTACTTAAATTAAAGTATACCAAGTTACCACCAAAAACCTGACTCCATTCTTTAATCAGTTACTCAAAATACGCTTACTAAATCAAAAAATCCAAACTCCAAACGAAATTAAATATTAAAACAATGATCGTAAGATTGAAAATACATAAAAGTATGAATAGAAATAAATTTTAATGCTGTATCAATAATTCCTAATACTGAATAAGTCATTACGCATTCATTAATAACATTAGCAGAAGGTCAATGAACTATAGAAATGTTCGAAACGACCCAGAGGTCATTGACTTATTCTAAAGTGAGATAAATTCATAGTCTACAAGTATATACTTACTTTATTTAGTGACTTCTAATTCTTGATTTCCAAGACGTTTAGTTATAGGCTGTTGTAGAGTAGACAATTTTATTAATAAAATTTTGTTAATTCTGAGAAGTGATAGGCAGTAAAATCTTAGTAATAACTTCACAGCAGATAAATAAAAAAAAAGAAAATCTGAAAATGTGTGGAATCGGACAAGAATAAGATGAGTTCCGTACCATTGTTAAAATCACGTTGCTTATGATGCTGTATTTGGAAATTTATTTTTTTCTAAAGCAAGTGATTACCTTAAACTAAGTTTGTCTGTCGCATCACGATTCACGAGTTCGTTGCCGATGATGTAGAAAATATACATTGCACCATCATTTTCAGAGGGCCCTCCTCTATGAAAATAATAGCGTATCGAATATGAAACTCTGACTTATTTTACGAAATACAACCACTTGAAATTAATTAATCGCTTGAAACCCCGTATATATATATTTATTTAGACGTTGTCCTGCATATCCACTTGAATGTATAAACAAAAATTCATTAAAATTAGTTGAGCTGTTTAGGATAAATAACCTAAACATCAACTGCAGCGCCATCTGCCGGGCTGATTTGTGAATCTAAACCATTCCCAGATCCCCTTGAAATCACACAAAAATTTTCATCAAAATCGGTCCAGTCGTTTGAGAGAAGTTCAGTGACATACACACTCACAGAGATGACCCGAAGACATTGTGTCTCGCGTGGATCCACGTATAGACACACAATGGGCTAATAAAACCTATGTTAATCGATACCAAGTCAAGAGTAAAACCTAGTATAAAATAAATTTGACACAAAGTTATTCATAATGTATAAATTCCGTGAAATGATCAAATACCATCATTATATATATTGTACTCATATGCTTATTTCACAAACAAAATTACCAATATCATACCATAGCATACCAATATTATGGTTTAATGTAATGAAAATAATTCAAGTTATACTTTCGACATTTCTGTAATTATAGACGGCCCTGAAAAAGGTGTATTCTTTATATTGTTTTCATGTTTAGCCTGGGTTATGTCAGTAAACACACAACACTATTTATGTTGTAAGTCCCATGTATTACGGGGTGAGCCTGTTGCCATATAGTATTAGTAGTATAACACATATACCACTAATACTTAATATTTTTTAGTAATAATTACTCCTATTAATACATATAAATTACTATAGTATGTACCTACTTATGAATACAATTAGTAACGTGTACAAGATTATTGAAAACAAAACAATACCAAGAATCTAAAACTAACAATATAAACCTCAGCTTTCGTTGTATGACTTTTTTTAATTCCTTATTTATTTATAAGTAGATAAAGTTTAATTTCTATCAAGATGAAAATACGTCATACAATATGGGTTCGTTTCAAATGTCTGATTAAGTTTATCTTAGTATAATTGATGTATAATTTGACATAATATTTTTATATGAAATGTGTAAATTAACCTCTCGTCGGTTGAAAGTTGCGGCCATAATGTGTTTTATACCGGTTACAGCATACTCCATAGTTTGACTTGCCTGCACAGTTTTTGTGTTTTTAAGGGGGGAAATCATCGAATTACTTCTCCCGCCTGGGCGAGGTGGAAGGGACTGTTGGTCTCTTACTGGGTAAAAATCACCCCACCCAGGAGTAGGAAACTCCTACACGTCGAGCCGGAGCCTCGGTAACCTTTTACTTTTACGTTAGCGTGGTGACTGGGTAACTGGCTGCCACGCAACATGTAGCGGGTTCGATCCCGCACGGAACCACTCCACAAGTGTGATCCTTAAATTGTTGTTTCATATCAATGTCATGTGTATGTGAACTTATATGTTTCTAAACGCACCCACCACGACACAGGAGAAAATCCTAGTCTGGGAACATAACATAACATAACATAACATCACGCCTTTTATCCCCGAAGGGGTAGGCAAAGGTGTACATTTCGCCACTTAATGCCACTTTTTTATGTTATGAGTCCCATGCAATAGGGGGTGAGCCTATTGCCAAATACCGAGCATATTTCCAGACTCCGTGCTACTACTGAGATTTTAAAAACTCAGTAATACTTTTCCCGACCCGGGAATCGAACCAGAGACCCCATGCCCGGCAGTCGCACTTGGGACGACTCGGCCAATGAGGCAGTCTGTTCTGGGACAACGTTTATAAAAATGGTACCATTACAACAAACTTAATCATCCATTCTGAAAAAAACCATTTATCACTAACTAAACCTACATTCCTAGAGAATGTAATACTGGAAGAACAATTCCTAGCATCGAAAAAAAGGGAATACCTTATGCATTAGCATTCGTAATTAAAATTATTCTTCTTTGTTTCAATAGGAGAAATAAATTACGTTTTCTTTGATAACATTCTTTATCGTGAAGCAATGATTCTTATTCAGGAATTTTACATTACTTACATCACGACTTTTATCCCTGAAGGAGTAGGCAAAGGTGCACATAACGGCACTTATTGCCACTGTACAATATAACACCCACTTTTCACTATTTATATTATGAGTCCCATGTAATAGGGGGTGAGCCTATTGCCATATACTAGGTACATTTCCAGAATCCGTGCTACTATTGAGATTTTTTTTAAAACCCAGTACTTTGCTCGAACCGGGAATCAAACACGAGACCCTTTGCCCGATAGTCGTACTTGCGACCAGTCGGCCAGTCAATTTCAAGAATGTTCTGAGGATATTGCATAAGTACTGGCTAACACTAAAGTTTTAGTTTAAGTAAGGTTTTACCGAAAACCTTGGAACGGGAACCTAGGAATCTACACTTTGGAACGAACAAATAGCTTCACTAGAGGACTGACCTACAGACTGACATTTTTTCTTATTATTTCATATTTAAGAATTTTGTTTTGACGTTCAAAAGTGCCTTCCTGGTCTAATTGAAATAAATGATTTTGACTTTGACTTTGACCTTTAGCTATGTTTAAGTTGGAAAAAGAGTCCTGATATAAAATTATCAAGAGCGAGTTCTTTTTAAAAGGTCAATGCACTTATTTGGTGACTTCATTGATTGATACAGGTGTCCATAAGCAGCATTGATCAATCAAGTTGATCATCAAGCGATCTGCCTATTTTACCTCACTACCGCGAAAAAAAATGTGTCTTACGTCGAATTACTCAAACGTCATTTAATTTTAAGTCGCGCTTATTAGCTTAGTATAGTTGTCACTAAAAATGACTTAAAATATAAGTGTAGCATTTCAGTATTCGGGCGTTATTTAAGAAAAAGTTACTACTGCTGAAGTTAGCTGAACCTTCTTGCTTAAAAAGCGAGCTCTTTAACGTTTAGACTATTAACACATACCCAATTTCAGAATTTACTAATCGTAAGTAATCGCCGACTAAGTATAATTACTACAATTTATTTTAAACCTAATGAACTCTAAAAACATTGTTCAAATTGCCATGATTCAATTTCTCATTAATTTCTTGTTAATAAACGAACGGGCGATTGGATGATGAAATTAATAGCCCGGCTCCTAGACCATCTTTAGATGAAAAACTGTTGGTACATAGTTTCGCTAGTTGGAGATCAATTAACGACTTATCTCTCTTTTAATCTCGTTAAAAGAATAATGATTGTACCAGATTTTAAATGAATGTTTTTTTTTGTATTTAAAATAAGAATGAAATAGAACGATAAAATTTTATTATTAATTACGCCCTTTATCTCCGAATGGAGTTTCTTGCTCGTTCTTCTCCATTCGAATCTACATTTTGGAATGAGCACCTAGCTTCACCTAGCTTTACTGACGGACTGACTGACAGACTATTATTTATTTTGTTTTTTTGTTGACGTTTCAAAAGTACCAAAATATTGTTTAATTGAAATAAATGCTTTGACTTTGACAGTTATGATAATTGTATTAAAATAAACAAATAAATACTACCTAATAGATATTAATAGAAATTATATGTTTATTACTAAGCTACTCTCACAAGGTTTCAACAGCTACTCCTATTGTCTTCTTTATTATAATGGACTATCCAACACAAAAAAAAATCATAATCTAACCAGTAGTTTCGGAGATTAGCACGATTAAACAAACATATTCTTCATCTTCATAATATTATATGTTAATACTATATATAAGGTAGACTGCCTCGTTGGCCGAGTGGTCGCAAGTGCGACTGCCGGGCAAGGGGTTTCGGGTTCGATTCCCGGCTCTGTCAAGTATTACTGGGTTTTCAAAAAAAAATCTCAGTAGTAGCACGGAGTTTGGAATTGTGCCCAGTATATGGCAATAGGATCACCCCCTATTACATGGGACTCATAACATAAATATTAAAAAGTGGGAGTTACATTGTACAGTGGCATAATGTGCACCTCTCCCTACCCCTTCGGGGATTAAAGGCGAGATGTTATGTTATGTTATAATATATAGATTACTACATTTCTCTTATACACCTGATTCCCAAACATATTGTCTTCAAAACTGCAGTTTATAAGCAACATAGTATTACAAATTAGGCCACTAACTTAGTATAACTATTTCGAGACCAGAAGGTCCCCAGACGGAGTCTAAATCTATTCTAGTGTACCTATAATCTAGAATTTATACCTATAATCACGTGCCTAAGTTTAAACTTGTGATATTTTGGTTTTAAGTGAACTAGATTTAATTGACTGCCTCATAGGCCGATTGGTCGCAAGTGCGACTGCCGGGCAAGGGGTCTCGGGTTCGATTCCCGGGTCGAGCAAAGTATTACTGGGGGTTTTAAAAAATTCTCAGTAGTAGCACGGAGTCTGGAATTGCGCCCGGTATATGACAATAGGCTCACCCCCTATTACATGGGACTCGTAACATAAATAGTGAAAAGTGGGTGTTACATTGTACAGTGGCAAAGTGCACCTCTGCTTACCCCTTCTGGGATAAAACAGCGTGATGTTATGATAATGTTATGTTATACATGTAAAATTTTGCACCTTATCGGAGATTAAAAAAGGTGTTGTTATGTTAAAGGACTAACAATGCATATGTACTTAAAAATGAGAATTACACTTAATTACTATGTTTTGGCTTACTCATGAATTTGAACCTATTGCATGGCTTGAAACTAGTCGAGTTCCTCGTCGAATAGTTACGTGAGTAAGTCAAAAACATATAATAATTAATTTAGTATGTCTCATGAAAGTTATAATTTATAATCTATATATAAGAGAAAGTCGTGTTAGTTACACTATTTATAACTCAAGAATGGCTAAATCGATTTGGATCAAAATTGGCGGGGAGGTAGCTTAGAACCAGGAGACGGACATAGGATACTTTTTACCCAATTTTTTTCTTTTACTTTTTACCGAAAATCAAGAACGGGAACGGGACATATCGGGATTGCGCGAAGTCGCGGGCAGAAGCTAGTAATATTATAAACAAAGAATTACAGTGACTAATATTATGCATTCGTATTAATGCCATAGTGAAAAAAATTTGCACATTAATAAATGAAATAATGTGTGTGCTCATTCACCCTAATGTGCCTCTAGATACCAGTTGATTTATGAATCTTGTTAACAATAAACTTCATATGAGATGGTAGTGTTAAAATTCATTAGTTTATGTTTCACCGTTCGAGTAACAGGGGGATGTCTTTACGGCACTTCCCGAGTTGTATGTTACTTACGGAATTTATAATGGTTGCTTATGGAATTTATGTGACAGAAGCCTGTTATCTTAGGGGAGTGGTTTCATAATACAAAGTAATGATTGGATTTTAGGAGTATTGAAGGTTGTTTCTGTTTTGTGTTGTTATTAAATTAATAACGGGGTTTTTTGTAAGTTTATTTTTTTCATAGGATAAGCTGGTTAACGAGCAGACGGATCACCTGATAGTAAGCAATATGTCGTGATGGCCCGGAGGTTTAAGACGCTCACTTCTCATGCATGAAGGTGCCGGTTTGAAACCTACCAGCGGCAAGTACCAATGTGACTTTTTCCGAGTTATATGTACTTTCTAAGATTATTCAGACACCACTGACAAACGGTGAAGGAAAACATTGTAAGGAAACCTGGGCTTATAATTTCTAATTATAACGCACTTTACAAGTGCGTTACCGGCCTTTTGAGAATTGGAAATTTCAGGATTATGGGGAGTTCGGGGATTGGGAGAGACTGGGTAGGGGGGAGGGGGGTAATTAAACTTCCGGTAACCTCACTCATACGACCAAACACAACGCAAGCGTTACTTCACGTCGGTTTTCTGTAAGGCCGTGGTATCACTCCGGTCGAGCCGACCCATTCGTGCTGAAGCATGGCTCTCCCACACTTAAGCTCTCTAATCTCGCACTAATCTCTGTCCACTCCTATTTTAGAGCATGTGTATTTTACAGTACCTTTAGTGTTACAATATATGTGTGTACCTCTGCCTACCCTTTCAGCTATATAAAAAGCGTGATGTTGTTATCAGTGTAAAAAAAGATTTTTTCCTCTTTTTTATGTGCACAACTGACGGTTTCCATTCATTCTGTTCACTTTTTGAAAAACTGACAGGTTTTCATTCATGGCAAGTTTCTACTCGAAAATATTGTGAGCGCGGTTAGATTGATTTGTTTAGAATCGACGACACGACCACGACATGGAGGTATACGATTTTTTTTTTATGTGAAGGTTGACTTGTAAATTTTTGACATAAAATGAAAGTGAACTACGTGTTCACTATAATTAAACCATGAGTAATTAATTATGCGAATTCAACTATTTATGTATATTAGTCTGATCAACTATATGAGTATGAATTAACATTTTTTTAAGTTTTAGTAGCAAATCTAATAAGTTACTGTACAAAGTTTGGCATAAAACCAACGCAAAAAAAATATATCATTTGAACCAAACCAAAAAGGCATAAACATACCATAACATCACACCTTTTATCCCCGAAGGGGTAGGCAGAGGTGCACATTACGGCACATAATGTAACACTGTACAATGTAACACCCACTTTTCACTATTTATGTTATGAGTCCCATGTAAGAGGGAATGAGCCTATTGCCATATACCGGGCACATTTTCAGACTTCGTGCTACCGCTGTGGTTGTTTTTGAAAAACCCAGTAGTACGTACATTGCCTGACCCGGGAATCGAACCCGAGACCCCTTGCCCGGCAGTCGCACTTGCGACCACTCGGCCAACGAGGCAGTCCAAAAAAGCGTTACAATTAATTTAAAAATTACCTACTTGGGGGAATTTAGAGAACAAATATTTCCTATAAAATCGTCACATCTAAAAGCAAACAGTCACAACGATTTCTCTTTTTATTTATATCTTCCATCCATAGTTAAAATACTGTATTTCATTCACCGCTGCTCATAGATACGGCTACAAAGCAAAATATACAAAACCAGTATACGCTAAACTGCGAATGTGTGTAAAGATCATATAAAGCTGGACCATGAAAAACTGGTTTATATAGCTCGATGTGTCTTTTAGTGCAATGGTCTGATTCTGCCAATACTTCGCAGTCCTCACATTGATGACCAATTAGAACTCCGTTGAGAGTGGTGCAAAATTGTGAGATACTGTACTGCAAGATAGTGAAAAATCTCTCTAATATTTTGCCTAACCCATAAATCGAACCTGTAATCAATGAGTCTGCTTAAAGTAGCAGTTACTCAAACAATCGTCAAATATATACATATAGTAAAACTGTAGATGTGTAAATTCTATACTTTGAAAGTATTATAAAAATAAATAGCTCTTAGCTAGTAACACCCCCTGTGTTACTAGATAAAAGTTGAGCAAAAAAAATGTGATTAAAAAAATGTTTGTCTATCTGCCTGTATGTTCACGCATAACGCAAAAACTACCGGTCTGATTACGATGAAACTTGGTGTAATTATATTTTAATACCTTGGGCACAACACTGGGTACTTTCTATTCCAAAAAGTATATACACGAAAAAAACAAACTTAATTATGCGGCTGAATCCCTCGACACAGTTACTGTACTAAACGCAAATATAAGTTTGTCGAATGTTAGGTTGCCCGCAGAAGACTTTACGCTGTAACTGTAAGGTCGATGGTTGAAATAAGTTTGAACCGATATTGTAAATCCTTACTAATATTATAAATCTGAAAGTGAGTTTGTTTGTTTGTTTGTTTGTTTGTTCCACCTTCACGCCGTAACTACTCAACCGATTGCTTTGAACTTTTGCAGACTTAAAGTTAGAAGTCCAGATTAAATAATAGGGTACTTTTTAACCCGGAAAAAAAATTATGTTCCCGAGGAAAAACAAAAGTATTGGTATAGATGGCGCTGTGTGTATCGGTATATGTCACATAGGCTACTTTTTATTCTTTTGTGACGCGAGCGAAGCCGCGGGTAAAAGCTAGTGTTAAAATATGTGAGTTTGTGTGTATGTTTGTTACTCAGTCTCATCAGAACAGCTGAAGGGACCGGGATGAAAATTGAGACAGAGGTAGAATATGGTTTGGAGTATCACATAGGCTCCTTCTCTCGTCTCTTACCCCTGAGAACGCGGGCGAAGCCGCTGGCAGAAGCTAGTGTGACATCAAACAACGATTTTTAAGTACCATTTCTTTCTATTCGAACTATTACCATGTAGTTTCAATCGCTGTTCCATTCCTATATCGTGGCGTCATGTTTTAGAGTATATATAGATTTTTCTCGACAAATGCAATATCCTACATAAAAATTATTAACTGAAATTTGACTGCCTCGTTAGCCGAGTGGTCGCAAGTGCGACTGCCGAGCATGATGGGGTCTCGGGTTCGATTCCTGGGTCGGGCAAAGTATTACTATGTTTTAAAAAAATCTCAGTAGTAGCACGGAGTCTGGAAATGTGCCCGGTATATGGCAATAGGCTTACCCTATTTACATGGGACTCATAACATAAATAGTGAAAAGTGGGTGTTACATTATATAGTGTCATAATGTACACCTCTGCCTACTCCTTCGGAGATAAAAGGCGTGATGTTATGTAAAAAATATTATTCTATAAAACTAGCGACCCGCCCTGGCTTCACACGAGTGCAATATGCATGTATTATACATATAAAACTTACTTAAGATCACTCTATCTATTAAAAAAAAACCGCATCAAAATCCGTTTATTTATTTATTTATATATTTATTTATTTATATTAATTACAACGTTGCGTAGTTTTAAAGATCTAAGCATACATAGGGACAGACAGACGGCAGATAGCGACGTTGTTCTATACTATGTAGTGATAATTATTCAATTCAAACAGAATTAGCGCGATCAAACAAATAAAAAAATAAACAAACTCTTCAGTTTTGTAATTATTAATATACATCTTTCAACCATAGTAGAATACTGTAATTCATTCACCGCCGATACACCCTTTTTGCGCAATGGCCTGATTCTGCCGATACTTCGCAGTCTTCAATACCACTACCACGAGTTTAAATTTTAAAGCAATAGTATTTGGTCAATACTCGACGTAAACCTTTTTATATGCCAAATTTTACAGCAGCGCCTCTAACGGTCACTTACGGAACTAAAATTTAGCATAAACATTTTATTTTTGTATGCCTAATTTCACAGCGCCTCTAGCGGTCACTTACGGAACTAAAATTTGGCATAAAAATTTACGTCGTCACTATCGAGTATCGAGAAATAGTATTGATTTAAACTCGTGGTAGAGGCATAGATTGATGGCCAATTAGGACTCAGTTGAAAGTGTAGGAAATCGTGAAGTACTTTACTGGAAGATAGTGCACTCTCTATGTAGGTATATATATTTTGAAATATTTGTTGCAGTGTGCAACCGATGATGCGGTTATTTCGACTCGGTTCCATGTTTTTAGTTTAATGTCGGTGCTTAGGACTTTGTCACATTAATTTTGATACGAATCAATGTTTTAATGTTTTTGCTTTATATGGAGTTGGTTACTATATAAAATCCGAATAATTTAGCTAAAGCAAGTTTATAATCTAACATTTCATTGTAGTAACAAAACAATAATAATATAAATTATTAAATGCATGCAATGCAACTAGCTTCACTTATAATTTTTTGTTGTTTGACGTTCAAAAGTGCCATCCTGGTCTAATTGAAATAAATGATTTTGACTTTGACTTTGACTTTGACATGATATTTTACTATAAAGTAAAATTTTACATAATAAGGAATGTTCGGTGGTTCCGTATCGGCATCAGCCCTATTGGGCCCCATCTGTGGTGATCTGATGGCTCTTTAATGCTTACAATAAAATCATGACACTTACTATACTTTCATAATATTCAAAACCGTATTGTATGACCATCAGCGCTTCTTCAATATAAACCAGAGAATGGTTGAAAACCTCCATAATGTAAAGCATTATCTGTAAGAGATTCAGTTGCTTAATATAGAGGTATTATATTGATCGTGTAAAGAGTACCTATGTTATTCATCTAAAGGAGAACGGCAGATTTTGTACCGCTTCGCTAAAAAAAGATTTGTCATTAAAAAATTGGGTCATTATAGAACCTCCTAAGTACGTTATGTTAGCATATTTAATAGATTTTTAAAACTTGGGAAACCCTAGAAAAACTGATATTCAATAATGATAAAAAGCTATCCACTATACGTAAAACGAACCGCGATTGACGTTTACAAAGTTGCCATGAGTAAAGATGAAATCAGAGCATATTGAATTTCGCTATTTCATAAACTCATTTATTTTAATATCTATCAATGAAATATTTTCCTTTCCATTTCAAACATTTTTATAAGTAAATATAAAAATCTACATCCAATCTATTATTTATTATTAATGATTATTAATGATAATTAACATTTTAACAAACTTGAATATTATGGCAATGTTGAACTGGCATTTGTCTTGATGACATTGACAATTAATTTGTCAATACTGGCGCATTGCTGTTTGTTTCAAATGCGATGTTATGATGTGTTTGTTGAATTTGAAGTTATTTTATTCATCTGGTGATACGTTGAGTTTGGCAACCGTTCCTCCGTAGCCCAAATTGGTGTTATTGGCATCATTGTTGTGACAATTGCGAAAAGACACTTATTTACATTATTTTGTGCATAGTGTGTTGTTATTTGTCGCGATGATGAATTTACAGTGTATTAATTGCATTCAGAGTTTGTCGCACATGAGACGGCATGCTCTAGAAAATGAGAGTGAAGATTAGACGTGGTCAACAATATCCCAATGTGGACTTATCCTAGAGATGTAAGTACCTAGTTTACCCATAACATATCGAAAGTCACCATGTTGCCTGAATAAAAGAAGGCGCATAGTGTTATCTACCCATAATGTATCATTTTATTCTTTTTATTCTAGATCTCTCCTACCGACCATATTTGCAATGCTTGCTGGCAATTAGCAATGTATCGGGATGTTGCTGAAAGTATGTCCAGCAAACAAATTGGTCACTGGCATGTTTGTGTCGTATATGGGTGATTCATTGCAATGATAAGGTGACGCAAGGTTTTAATTGAAGGCGCCAACAAACAGGAGTAAAGACTGGCTCATATAGTATTTGATTGGATTCAGCCACAAGAGGTAATAAAGCATAATTTAACCATACTATTATCTATATACAGTGTAATCTAAAGTCAATATCATATTCTAATAATATTGCTTATTTTAGCTTACTTCCCATGATGAAGATCATGTTCCATACTGACTGAGAGACCGTACAAGAGTCGAAACTATAAAACCACAACCTGACATACCACCTCACAGTGTTCACTATCAGGAAGTAATGTATTATGTAAACATAGACTAAGCCTCACTTTAACATTGCCATTTGTAGAACAGATGAGGCTGGATGATGTTGTTCGGCTCTCAAAGCTTCAACAGGTATGCATTCTCAATATAATGTACCTACATAATTATGTATCTATGTGGAGTATATAAGCGGTTTCTAATAGGTTTATACTCATGTTATAATTATAATTTATTAATTAGCATGCTGTTTGAGCTCCTATGATCTGTGTTATACGAATAACTATAATAAATGTTATAAAATGAAGTAATGTAATCAGATATTTATTTTTATCTTTTCCATTTTAATATAGGGAATCAGACTTATTATTATAACATATAAAACTAAAGGAAAAAATGTACTTTTGTTTACTTTATTTACAGTTATCTTACTTGTTTACAGATATCAGCAATTGATGTCTGCTGTACCTATGACACGGCCTGTTCTCTTTTTAGATGAAGTACTCCTAGAAACAACCTGAATACAATGAAATAAAAGTATTTCAAAATAATACATTTGTTTTATTTTAACCTAGTAAGTAACTATATATTCCATCTTGATAAAAGTGATTTTAAGAATCAATCTATAAAATAAATGCCATATTTAATTTAGATAGCTTTAGTTTTATACCAAAAATGTTCATTTTCATTTTACATTTTCTTTAGTTGTAATGTGGTGGCCCAGAGGTTTAAGAAGCCCGCTTCTCATGCATGAGAGTGCGGGTTCGAAACCTACCAACGGCAAAGTACCTTTTGTCCATTGTGTCTTTTTTCCGAGTTATTGGTATATTCAATAATCTAAGAAAGTACAAAGACACCGCTGACGAATGGTGAAGGAAAACATTGTGAGGAAACATGGGCTAATAATTTCTTATTATAAGTTTGAATTACCAACCCACATTGAGCTAGTATGGTGATTAATGCTCAAACCTCCATGCGAGAAGAGGCTTCGGTCAGCAGTGGCCACTTATAGACTTAATGATGAAAATGTTGATGATTCTACTAATTTGACTTACTTATTAGAAATTAATCCTTACATGCGTGCTAAGCAACCAGTTTTCAGAAGAAATACTTTCTCAAAGAGCTAAGCTAAGTTTAAATCGAATTGACTTGAGACCCTTGAGACTATCTACCTGCAAGATTCAAGGTGAAGTGAGACATTAGTTTTATCATATCCGCCACAAGACTTCCACTGCTAAATGTAGGCCTTCTACCCAATGACAGTCGCTTACATTATGAATTTGCATTTTCGTAGGCACCTAAGAAATGAAAAAGATTGTGAGGCATACTCTTTAAAACTCTATACGTGCATCATGCTTGCTGAATTAACAGGATCATTCCTAATTCCCTTTTGCGCTGCGACGCACCATAGGTTATTTTTTGGGTTTCTAAATTCTTGTTGTGTGTCGTAGCAAAATAAATAGTTTTTCTTTCTTTCTAATAATACAAAGTGTAATAGTCACTTGAGTAGCGAGCAGTATTTTTAGATTTTTGTTTTTTTGTAAATAAACAACCACATGAGAGCACATTGACATTTTTCAGTTAACTGTCAGTCATCTGTCATTTGTAATAGATATTTTGCTGACGGTGGCTCTACACTTGACGTTGCGTATTTGTTGTGTTCGGCCAAAAAAGAACATGTTTGGAGGATTTATTCTTCTTTGTTTGCTATATATTTGCACGCCATTACATATAGAGATACTATTTGGACGCCATTTGTACGTAGTCTACAAATATTTGGACAAATGAAGCGACTACGCAATGTCAAGTGTGGTACCACCTTAACATACCTTTTGCACATTTTCAAAGTGAAATAACTTTTGAACCCCAAGTTCTAAAAATATGTAATTTTTTTCTAAACTTCATAATAAAAATATCTATCGTTCAGACTATTCACTTGGTTAAAACAATGACTAATACAAAATTTTATAGCGGTACAAAACTTCCATACAAACCTGCCATTCTCCTTTAAGAACATAACTTACGAATGCCCTATATTATATATACTTTATACTTGTATATATGTGACGCCGTTATATAAAAACGAAACATACATAATATCATACAAAATAAAATAAAACGAATAGTTACCTTGAAAAGGAGGTTCAAAGCCATGTCAATTACCTTTTGAAAAGAGGAACCTTCTCAGAATTCGTATCGACAAGTACCTCCTATGCCTCCCATACTCGATACAAAAAACCTCTTTAGTCAGCCTCATTGAAAAATTCGCTTAAAGTATGATAAATATTAACTTATTTATTTGGTCTTCCCTTCGAAGATTTCAAAAGCATGGCGTTATGATGATAATATTTATATTAAACGGTTGTCAGTCTAGTGTAGTTTAGTGACGACAATTTTTTATTTTCATCGGAATGTTATAAATAAAAAGGGCTTTGTTGTATACTCTCAAGCAGCTTATTACGCCTTAGATTTAAAGCACGCAAGACTGCCACGTTGGCCGTGTGGTTGTAAGGGGTCTCGGGTTCGATTCCCGGGTCGGGCAAAGTATTACTAGATTTAAAAAAATCTCAGTAGTAGCACGGAGTCTGGAATTGTGTCCGGTACATGGCAATAGGCTCACCCCCTATTACATGGGACCCATCACATAAATAGTGAAAAGTGGGTGTTACATTCTACAGTGGCATAATGTGTACCTCTGCCTACCCCTTCGAGGATAAAAGTCGCGATGTTATGATGATGATGATGATGATGATGATGATGATTTAAAGCACGCCTTAGATTTAATTGAAAGATTACATGTCACATTTTAGCATATTTTGTTTATAAAAATAATAAATTAGATCATTGTGCCATAATAATATAAATGACAAATATGACAGAACTAAGTGTGTGTCGCACTTTGAACCCTCTGTCTACACCTTCGTGAATTACAAAGCAAAATATAATATATTCTAGTGATAGCAAGGAGCCATTGCAAACTCCAAAAACATCACAAACATTACGTACGGCCACCACTGGACACCATTAGCATAAAGTTACTAACACTTCATTGCATTTGGTTAAAGACTTGCCGCAACTAAAACTTTTCGATCGTTAGCGCGTTGAGATGTGAAATTTATGAATATTATCGGTATTCCACGTTTATTCAACTTTATATACTCAGTGGGGCGTTTCTCGTTTTATTACGAAGCGGTTTTATGAATGAAGGAATTGTTTTTGTTATTTAATTAATGTTTTTGTGTGTTCTGTTTGAGAATTGCTCGAGTTCTTTTAGGTTTATATTCAATACCCTACTTGCTCTTTTACCTACTGTTGGTTTTTTTGCAGTGTTTAGCAAAGTTGACACCGATTAAAGTCATTACCATCTGCTGGACTGATAGAGGGTATGGTTGCCGTTTGCCGTAATCCCGACGCTAGCTTGAGGATTACAATTTGGTCTCCAATATGAATGGAACAGGATGCTGTTGCATCCTTGCAAATATTGACATTGTATAATCTTTTCTCTATGATTTGTACCATCCACAATTTACAATTTTAATATTACTTAATGTTAAAAACAACTGTTGTACTTACTTGTCCAAAAATGTTGCAATGACTGTAAAATGCCAGTAAGTATTAACACTATAATATTCTGTAACTATCTTCTGTACACTTAGTTGCAATAAATGCTTTGACTTTGACTTTGCCAGTCCCTTGGTACTTACTAATGAACGCATAGTAGCACCGATGGCCACAGTTTTAACCAGGTGTCGTACCCAAGTAGGGTAAACTGTAACAGTAAAACGTAAATAGATTAAAATATTTAATAGGTACATATCTTTATTCATGAACATAATCGTTATCGTTAATGGAAACTGTTAATTTTAATAGATCGCGCTAGGAACGCGGAAATTATTTTTACAGAAAGGTGTGCAACAAAACGAAATTGGAATGCGAAAAGATTATTGTTTTTTGTATAGCAGCCTACGTCCGCATGATTGCAGGTATAAAAACTGAACAAGGGATTTTGGGTGTGATTCTCGGATAGAACAAAGTAGTAGCATTTTCATATAGCAAGGAATTTGTCTGTAATGTCTTTTTTAATTTGATGATTAAACAAACCTTTAGATACATTTGGGACGTTTAGTCATCTATATTATGTAAAGTGTTAAATAAAATTAAAATATAACATATACCATACCGTACCATAACATCACGCCTTTTATCCCCGAGGTGCACATTATACCACTGTACAATGTAACACACACTTCACTATTTATGTTATGAGTCCCATGTAATAGGGGGTGTGCCTATTGCCATATACTGGACACAGTTCCAGACTCCGTGCTACTACTGAGAATTTTTTAAACCCAGTAATACTTTGCCCGACCCGGGAATCGAACCCGAGACCCCTTGCCCGGCAGACGCACTTGCAATCACTCGGCCAATGAGGCAGTCAACACAACATATAATAATTATTAAAGTCTATACATGCGTGGATAATGATCTTTCGAAATGATTAATAAAAAAGTTAAACAAATAAAATTTAAACATTGTGAAAAACTGAACTAAAACTTACTTATATAAACAACGTTATTAGTTTTTAATTAACACCCACGTAATTGTTTGATAGTTAGTTGAAAATTGAGACATAATTGTGTTATGAACAATAGAACAATAACTGTTTAATTTTCTTTTATTAACGTAGAAGTTGTTTACTTACTTTGTTTAGAAAACATGCTTTTATATACTATATATGTATATTCTATTTTTTTTAACAGTAAAAACCATTGTATGACTGCTCCCGCCTGGCCGAGGCGGGAGGGAGTGTCAGACTCTTACTGACTATAAACCACCCCGTTCCTTCTCCGGCACGTCGAGCCGGAGCCCTGGTTACCCGTTAGGTTCTCCGCGACTCCGAATCGGCATCGGCCCTATTGGGCCCCATCTGTGGCGGTCTGATGGCTCTTTGAAGCGCGCGCGGAACGCAACGCGCCGTACGCTCGGATCTGTTTCTGGTCGGACGGGGAGCCACCCACGCTCGCCGTCCGCAGGCCCGCGCTTACGGTGGCCGGAGATCGTCCCGCGATCCCGACGCCCGATGTGGCCGTCGCGATGGCTGGGTTGCGAGGAGGCAGCGCTTCGCTGCCTCACGCGTCCCGCTTCCTCCTTAGCTAGCATGACTGCTTCGAAAAAGGAGGAGACGGCAACCCAGTCCCCCTCACTCCGCATCATGGCCTGCACTAGGATATATATTATAATAAACCGGCTCGACCGGAGTGATACCACGGCCACACAGAAAACCGTTGTGACACAACACTTGCGTTGTGTTTCATTGTGTGAGTGAAATTACGGAGGCCTAAATACCTGAATCCCCAACAAGTCTCAAATTCCTATTCCCCAAAAGGCTGGTAGTGCTCTTGGAACACCTCTGGTGTTTCGGGTGTCCATGGGTGGCGCCGACCATCAGGTGATCCGTTCGAGTCTACTTGCTAATTCCATTAATAATAAAAAAATCGTAAGTATGACTTGTATAATTCCAACTTGTTTATTTTTTGCTTCAAAATAAGTTTGTATGTTGGATATGTTTTGAAGTTTTATATATTTCAGTAAAGTGTCCATCTTAGGAGGCTGATTGTGCTAGTTTTAAGGGACCGTTACATATTACGCTAATGTCAAGCACGAAAATATGCTTCAATTAAGCACCTGTTATTTGGTCGCATGTTTCTCAAATTTAGCACGCTCATTTCAGGCATGCTTGCGAATTGACAAGCATTCGATTTTTTACATTTTTGCAGCATTCTTAATAAAATGCATTTTAGCATGATATATCACACCATGTTCAACAGTACCTTTATATCAATAACAATTATCAAAACGTCAATTTTAATAATTTATAGTCAATTTCAGTATGCTGCGCGACATCATCGCCGCGACTGCGCACGCTGCTCATGAGAAAGAACCCCTCTTTGGTTCGAAACTAGTAGAGTTTTTCTCAGTATATTCATGTGAGTAACCCGCGATTTTTAGTTAATTTAGTATGTCTCACGATAGGTATTACAAAAACATAGTCAATTTTTATTTCCAAAACTCTTTCATTATACCTACTTTTACAACATAGAAACAAAACAGTCATTACAAGAACCCCCGACAGCTCACTTTGCAAAAGTCAAACAATTCCTTGTAAGAAAATGATTTAAGTTAAAGATACCTTGGGAAAATTCCCAATGAATTCCCAACAAGTACCTCTGTCTTTGGGAGGATGCGAGGATCCGCTTGCAGCGTCCTCTAACGACCTCTCGGGAGGGAACAACAAAAAGGCACTCCGAATACTCAATTACGTCCCAATTGTGAACAGAATTGCAAAAATAAATTTTCAACTATAAAGAGAAAGCAGTTGAAATTATTGTTTCATGTTATAATAATAATTCGACTGCCTCATTGGCCGAGTGGTCGCAAGTGCCACTGCCGGGCAAGAGGTCTCGGGTTCGATTCCCTGAAAACCTAGATATCATTGAGATTATAACATAACATAACATAACATAACACCACGCCTTTTATCCTCGAAGGGCTAGGCAGAGGTGCACATTAACCACTGTATACAATGTAACACCCACTTTTCACTAGTTATGTTATGATTCCCATGTAATAGGGGTTGAGCCTATTGCCATATACCGGGCACAATTCCAGACTCCGTGCTACTACTGAGAATATTTAAAAACCCAGTAATACTTTGCCCGACCCGGGAATCGAACCCGGGACCCCTTGCCCGGCAATCGCACTTACGAGCACTCGGCCAACGAGCCAGTCACGACCACTCGGCCAACGAGGCAGTGAGATTATAATATCTACAAATAACAGAGTTAAAACACACAGCAATTTTTAATATTACACCAAAAATCTTTTAGCAAAGCCTAAACTAACAATTTGACTTCATAAAAGTAGGGATAACGTATAGAAATAATCGTCAAACAGTACCCAGAGCTACAATAACCAAATGAAGTGTGCGACTATTCAGTAAGTTAATTCCATAAGGGTGGCTACATACTAAATAACAACGGGCTACCGGCGCATCGCCCTCGTTAGTAGGCTATCTGCACATGGAACAACTATTGCAGCAACTGAAAACTGAGCCGTTTATATAACACTAGCTTTTACCCGCGGCTTCGCTCGCGTCACAAAAGGATATATATACAAATACTTTCGTTTTCCCTTAGAAATATCAAACTTTTCCAGAATAAAAAGTACCCTATTATTTAATCCGGACTTCTAACTTTACGTCTGCAAAAATTCAAAGCAATCGGTTTAGTAGTAACGGAGTGAAAGCGGAACAAACAAACAAACTCACTTTCCGATTTATAATATTAGTAAAGATTTTAATTCACTACGCACACGCAGCAATTGAAGTTTCGAGTTGTGGTGATCGTTAACAGTTTTCTGTTACTGTAATCGATGACTTTTTTTAAGAGGGAAATCATCATGGCTTCTCCTGCCTGGGTGCCGGGAGGGAGTGTCAGAATCTTACTAACTTAAAACCACCCCGTTCCTACTCCTGCGCTAAGAACTTAACGGGTAACCGGGGCTCAGGCTCGACGTGCAGGAAAAGGAACGGGGTGGATTTTAGTCAGTAAGAGCTCACCCAGGCGGGAGCAGACATTCGATGATTTCCCCCCTTAAAAAAAACTCCTTAACTTAATTCCATTTTATCTAAGTATTGTTTTCTTATATGACAAAATGAATCAAAATGTCTAATATTTTTTCATTATCTAACTGACGGACCAATCACATTTTTAATTTTCATTCATTGTATACTACCCTATTAACAACATTTGACAGGAATTTTTTTAAAAAGTTGATAGTACCCTCAACATAAGTTGCTTCATGTGCAAGTTTCCTTAGTCCACTCGTAACCCGCCTACATTCCTATCGAACTGAATATTCCCTTTTGTAGCCAAATGGTATTGTTAATAGACGCTGTGTTAGCGGTAATTGCATTGTAGTTTGACACTAAATGAAAATAAGGATCATTTTGCTTTGACCGAGTGTGTGTCGTAATGTGCTTAGACGTAACTGTTCTAGTTACAGTTTCTGGACAGATTTTTGAAATGTTTGGAGTTTTATAGACCCTTTATTGATGAGTGGTCGCTCACAAGTGCGACTACTAGGCAAAGAGTTCAATTCCCGGGTCTGTCAAAGTACTACCGGGGTTTTTAAAAATTCTCAGTAGTAGCTCGGAGTTTGGAACTATGCCCGGTATAATATGGCTATTGCTAACAACCCTATAGGCTCACCCCAAATTACACGGGACTCATAACATAAATAGTGAAAAGTAAGTGTTTCATTGTATAAGTAGCATTAAGTGCCGTAATATGCACCTCTGCCTACTCATACGGGGATAAGAGGCATGATATTATGTTATGTTTATTGACTGGTTCATGAAAAATCTGTTTTAACTTGAGTATATTTAAATATATATATTGGTTTCAAGTTTTGAACGCAATCATCATTACATTTTATAGTGTACAATATGCATTTCTACTTACCCCTTACTTTTTTATGGAATAAGCCGGCAAACGAGTAGACTGATCACCTGAAGGTAAGCAATCGGCGTCGTCCATAGACACCTGAAACACCACAAGTGCGTTACTGGCCTTTTGGGATTTTGAGGATTGTGGGGATTCGGGGATGTATGTTATGTACTGGCATTTTTTTAGGAACAGACAGTTTCTTTATTTATATAACATAAAACATTTTCATGTTACAAAACAAGGAAAGAAAGAAAGAAAATTTATTTATTTGACAGGTACGTTTTGATTTATTCAGACTAGGCTTTATTTTCCAGGCTTCGCTAATTTAAAAAGAATACCAAAGGTTTCAATTCCGATACTAGCAGGAGTTTTAAATACAGAAACAGGGAATAGTGGTCAAGACGCAATGTATTAAAATTCAATTTTGCGTAACCATATTATCAAAATAAATTATACTACATGTGTTCTTTTAAAACCAAGGTCTTCCTAGTTCATTGAACACTAAATGATCCATTTTGAATATGAACCTATATAAAGAGTATCATGAATATTTGTGCCTTTAGGTAAAGCTGACACTATAGCCTATAAACTTGAACGCTTGGCAGAATATGCTTACAGGTATTTTCAGTAAAATAAAGTGAAAATTTCTAGGTTTTATTCATTTTGTACTAACTGAAACCGCAACTTTGACCGCGTTTATCTGAAATAAAAGTACCTTATGTTACTCCTTGGTACGTCATCTACCTGCCAATAAAAGTCCCGTCAAAATCGGTCTAGCCATTCCAGAGATTAACTAGTACAACCAGACAACAAGACAGACAGACAGACCTAAATTCTGAAAAATGTTATTATGGTATCTGTATCGTATATATATTCAGATGCACACTGCACAGGCATATGAATTAAATTAAAATAACTGATTTTTGGTACAGAGCAAAATGGAGTTATTTTAATATTACAAACACACACTCCAATTTTGTTTATCTGAATTGAATTACACATAGTTCTTTAGGAACTGCCATTTAAATGGTACTAGCTTCTAGACACTACATAAAAAGCCGGGAGCATTCACGTATAATGTAACATTATAGATTCGACTTTGAGCATTACATTATAATACTTCTCTGACTAACGCGCATTTGCGTGTAATGTAACATATAGATTCGACTTTGAGCATTTCATAGCAAGATGTCAGACATTGATGTTACAAGTTGTGTCAAGATATTACACATTGTATTATTACAAGGTGCGCATTGTAATGCTCGGTTCTACTCCTTCACTGATGTAATACTCAGATCTGTAAAGTTACATTACACGCGAATGCTCTCGGTGAGCACCTTATTCTATTCCTGTTTCAAATTTCATCCCGAACCCTTCATCCGTCTCGACGTGAGTAAGTAACGAACATACCCTCAAACTCACAAACGTACGAAGTTTACATAACATCACGCCTTTTATCCCTGAAGGGGTAGGCAGAGGTGCACATTATGCCACTGTACAATGTAACACCCACTTTTCACTATTTATGTTATGAGTCCCATGTAATAGGGGGTGAGCCTATTGCCATATACTGGGCACATTTCCAGACTCCGTGCTACTACTGAGATTTAAAAACCCAGTAAAAGTATTACTGGGCCCGACCCGGGAAGCGAACGCGAGACCCCTTATCCGGCAGTCGTGCTTGGCCAACGTGGCAGTCAAAGCGTAGAAAATTTCTCATTTATAATATGTATTAGTAAGATGGTACACTGTTTTAAAATCTTGTAGTTTTACTACCTTCACCATCACTGCTGAATATAGCCTACTATGATCATATTCAAATCGACTAACTAGCCGCTGGATACAGAGCGCTTCTCAACTGAAGGCTACGTGTGACCTTTATCAGGTATCCTGTCCATCTTAGCGCAGATTCATGGCATTATAGTTATGTATTTAATGTAGGTAATTCAAATACTAAAATTCTTTAAATATTATGAAATCTAGAATTTATTTGTTTCTACCCACATTATTTTTTTCTTTTTAAAAAACGTTGCCCCACACTGGAATTCTTTCCTGTGTCGTGAGTGCGTTTACAAACATACAAGTTCACATACACATGACACCCGGACCGAAAACAAGAATTTGTGCATCATGATCGTACAAACAGTTGATTTATGAGGGAATCCAACCCACTATACTTTGCACGGCAGTCGGTTTCCCAGCCACCGCACCAACCGTTCGGTCTAGTTCAAAATAACTAGTACGTAAAAAATATGCCTTCATTTTGTCAGTTATAGAAGAATGGCGTTATCATAAATTATATGTCATTGATATATGAACGTTTTGGTACACAAACACAATAGTATGTATGTATATTTGTACGTATATTGTCGAATCGGCAGGTCAGTACAGATCGATGCTTTTAGCTGATTATTTCGTTCAATCACCTAATGACACTGTCTTCACTTGACTGATGATCTGTCTCAACGTCCCCCGCCCCAATCACCAAAAATAAACCTTATTCTTTCACGTAGAAATCACAGTTTTGATTGCAAATCTATCCTGTAATATAATCACAAGTTAATTTAAACCGTATTCTTTTATTCATAATGTTGAAAATAGGATGATGAGGAAATTCACAGCGTAGCTGTTTTTGTTTTGCTCCAATTAAGGGATAAGTACTTGCTGAGAATTTTTAAGTGAATGTTATTAAAACTGACATAGCGTAGCATCACGCCTGTTATCCATGATGGAGTAGGCAGATATATACTTATAGGGCATAATATAATTTTCGCCAGTTTTATTATGATTGTCATTTGAAGGTAGGTATATATATCAAACATGCCTTAAATAAATTTTTATAATCTAAAATTTGAACGAATCATAATTCGTCATTCTTCTTTCGCATGTATAGATTTATAATTAAATGCTTCAGAATTAAAATCCTTTCACAAATATTTGGCCGTGTGGTCACGAGTACTTTTTATACTACGATGGAGGCAAAAAAAGCATAGGTGCCACCTGATGGTAAATGGTTAGCGTAGCTTATGAACGCTTGCAATACTTGGGGCATTACGTCATGCGCCTTGCCGACCTACCACTACTGAGAGCATAGGACTCATTAATTATATCCCGTGCGTACGGTGCGTCTCATTCCGCGCGCGCCTCAAAGAGCCATCAGACCACTACGGATGGGGCCCAATAGGGCTGATGCCGATACGGAGCCGCGGAGAACTTAATGGGTTGGGCTCCGGTTCGAAGTGCAGGAGTAGGAACAGGGTGGTTTTTAGTCAGTATGAGTCTGACAGTCCCTCCCGCCTCACCCAGGCGGGAGAAATCATTTGACGACATTCCCCCCTTAAAAAGGACTTATTATATAAACAAATAATTGTATGTTACATTGAATATGTGAAACTTTCCTTTTCGGAGATTAAAGAGCTTCAAATTATGCACAAAATTCAATTTCAAACTACATACATAACCTCACCTGGCACCCATGGGGATAGGCAGAGACTATGAGACGCCAATTACTACGATTCTTACATACTTCTTACGCTTCCTCAATAGTCATCAGTCTTTTCATGTACGCTCGTCGTTTAAGGTAAAGTTTACATTTCATACTGTTAGAATATTTTGTTTTTAAAAATAATGAATTAGAAAATAATGTTTCCTCAACAGACATCTGCTTTTTCATGCATGCATTTTAAACTACATTGCAAATTAAGCAAGGTATGTAAGAATCGTAACGATTTATGTTCCATAGTCTCTGCTAACCCTCATGGGAGACAGGCTATGTATGTGTGTCAAATATCAACTTACCCCAGCAAAAACGATGCACCCTCAAAAGTGTCTACCTTCAAAATGGTATCAGAACGTTAATTATAAACTGATATAGCGCCTCTAGGCAACTATTACTCCTAGTAGCCCGCCTAATACATTATAGAGGGGCTCATAAATTTATAGGGGTTCAATAGGGATCCCAATTAAAGTGATTAGACCGCGGTACAACCCGCTATGAATAATTCAATAAATGTACGATAATTCCGTTTGTCGATAATAAAAGTACACGCTATGGATAGTGGGACATCACTATTGTTGTTAGTATTGGTTTAATTTGTAGTTTCGTTGGTTAGTTTGAAATGAAATAATGATTGATATCGTTGTGAGTGTTGTGACATTGATGGGTGAAAATGTTATTTTTGTATACTTTTTTTCCGCCTGTTCAGTTTAAACTGTCAAACGGTCACCGGTGACCGCGACCTATTGTTCTTTAATTGTGTCTATAAAACCGGTACTCGACGAGTTAAGAAGTATAATGGGTTAGTGTTGATATTTCTCTGTTTCATTATCAGATCGCTGAATGCTATTGTAATTTTTAAACTTTAAAGTTGTAACACTATTTATTAAATTATATTATCCCGGGAACTTGATGAAATTGCTTATTGCATCGACCATTGTTTTTGTCTCTTCATCACTTAAAGGTCTGGCTGGAGGAGAATGCCCATGGCATTAAGCCCACCTTGTACATTAGTGTGTGCATGAAGCCTTTTAAGATAAATAAAAAAAAATAAATCAAATTAATCTGATCAGGCGGAAACGAGTAAGATTACATTATCAAGTCCTACTTCGGTAAGGTTAAAAGGAGTCATCTTCAAGCCGTAACACCGAATTTATTAAATGTTACAAACCTTAAAGCCACACTTATAACAATATCGATAATAATATCAGTGTAGTACATCCTTCACTGGCTACCGATTGAGCATACCTACCTATTCAATTGTGACACAAACTCAAATTCTCACAAAGAATTATGTAAATATCAAAGCCAAAATCTATTGAAATTACTTTCTGAATTATAATCAACCATTGCCTACGCTAACAACGCTATTAGAATACATTTCAATAATAATATTAAAGTTGATTACTATCAAATTTTTTTTTGTGAGTTTTGTAGTTAAGTATAATGCGTCAAGCGTGTCTTTGCATTGTTCTCACATATACATACAGTATTGGAATATGTATCAGAGATATTCTAGAACATACTTTTTTTAAATGAGTAACGATTGGAGTTTCTTTCTCGTTCTTCTCCTTTCGAATCTAAATTTTTAAATGATCACCTAGCTTCACTGACTCACTGACTGACAGACTATTATTTATTTTGTATTTGTTACCGTTTCAAAAGTACCAAACTATTTTAATTGAAATAAATGCTTTGGATTTGACTTTGAATTTTAAAAATTCGTATTTATTGTGGACTATAGGTATGCATCATAAATATAGGTCAGGCTACCACAGGCTATAACCACAATTAACTATTTAAAATACAACAGTATCTAATTATTACCGTAATCATAACCACAGATAATATAAACTAAGTTACCAATGAAATCCTATAAAGCAGACACCATTAGTGATGCACCCTCCACGATTGCTATCAACAGCCCGTAATCTATTAGGGATGGGGGAAGTGTTATCGATATATTGATATTTATTTAGTTTTGAATCGAATATAGTAAAGATGAGAGTTGATGGTATTATAAGTACAACATCATGCTTTTAAATCTCTTAAGGGGTAGTTAGAGTTGCATTGGTAGTGAGTGAGCATGTGTTACATTTATAGATTTTTTTTAAATCTCGTAAATGATTCTGTGGTCATCAAAAAAATTAAATTTTTATTTACGTTTCATTATTAAGATACTCATTCATGTTTCAAAAGCTTCATAACTCATTTTTTTTAATAAATAAATTGACAAGGATCTGACGGGACCGTGGAAATGTTATTTTTAGAGTCTTCCTCCATTTTTGTAACGGTGAGTTACAAAAATAAGAGGAAATATTTTCTATAAATATAACAAATCTAATTTTAGAGTCGGTGGACAGTTAAGAGAAACGTTGTAAACTGGGTGGTTGCTTCAACAAAGCCAAGCTGTCTTTTTTTAAGGGGGGAAAATCATCGAATGACTACTCCCGCCTGGGTGAGGCGGGAGGGAGTGTCAGACTCTTACTGACTAAAATCCACCCCGTTCCTTCTACTGCACTGCGAGCCGGAGCCCCGGTAACCTGTTAGGTTCTCCGTGGCAAACCAAGCAGTTTAGGGTCGACTTTCCAATACTACAAATTTGGATTACCTTGTCTACAACATTTAGCAAGCAGCCTGTCATTATGGTAACATTGGCAAAAACTAAACTTATATTGTTTATATTCAAATCGCTGATCAACTTTCATCAAGCATTACGTTCTAAGGGTGGATCACATCATCACATCACCAGCCTACAAGCAGCCACTGCTGACCAAAGGCCTCTTCTCACATGGAAAAGGTTTGATCATTAACCACCAATGCAGGTTGGCGATTTCAAACTTATAATTAGAAAGTATAAGGCCAGGTTTCTTCACGATGTTTTCCTTTAAAGGTGGATCAGCTATAGCTATCAGCTTGTATATGTTTATTCTTTCTCCGTCTACAACTTACAAACTGACAGACAGTTTCACAGCAAAGTGTAATTTTATATGCAAAAAAAAACACCATCCAATAAAACTTTACAATTGAAACACTTCGATGAAACTGGAACGTCTCTGGTTTGCTTGTTACTAAAGTTTCCATATCCGTTAGATAGCCGGCAGAATAACCGGACGACGGTCACACGGGCCGGATCAATCTCGTTTGTGTGCCTAATGGGATAAGTTCGCCAGTATTGCCAAGTTATTGGCAAGTTTTTGCCATAACCGTCTGCACCCGGATCAGCTGAACTGATTGCGTGTTTATTCCTTGCTAGTTGGTTTATATCAAATAGATATATAATTACGGACTAGGTATTGTATAATTAACATATAGCTAAAGGAAGCATCACACATCACTAAGTCGCAAAACAAAGTCGCTATCCACCGTCTGACTGTGCCTATGTATGCTTAGATCTTTAAAACTACGCAACGGATTTTGATGCGGTTTTTTTATAGATAGAGTGATTCTTAAGAAGATTTATATATATAATACACGCATATTGGTCGCCAGTTTTAATATATGCTTTATACAATGCATTATAAACAAATTAATTGGATTATGTGGCCAACAATTTTCTCGAATATTTTTTTAAGTATGATCGCAACGGCATCTATGTTCCTCTTGGTCTGGTGCCTACATTTTGTCAGTCATGGCTTTTACTATAGACAGTGTTCAACCTGCAACCACTGTGTTGTTATACTGTGTCGTTTCTTTGTTTTTTTTCTATATCTATAAAACATGTGTATTTATTTCTTACTAGCTTCTGCCCGCGACTTCGTACGCGCAATCCCATTTTCCTCCCGTTCCCGTTCGTGATTTTTGGTAAAAAGTAAAAAAAGTATTCTATAAAAAGTAATCCTATGTCCGTCTCCTGGTTCTAAGCTACCTCCTTGCCAATTTTCATCTAAATCGATTGAGGCGTTCTTGAGTTATAAATAGTGTAACTAACACGACATTCTTTTATATATATAGATTTTCTTTTTTAATTTTGTACTTTTTTTGTATCTGTGTGCGTGTCAACTGTCAAATAAATGCTTTTTCTTTCTTCTTCTTTCTTTCAACCGACCAGCAAGTTTCGCCTATCAAAAAACTCAATAATTCTTCACCCAATAGCTAAATAAACTATTGCAACGTATTATTAACATTTAGACCATTAAAAAGATAACAGCTATTTCATATCCCAAAAAAAATGAAGTAACACGGAACACTTTCACGAAAAGTTCTGTTATCGCGATATTTTTGCGTATAACAGTTATAAGTTTTAATTTTTTGACCTCGTCAGCGGTTTAGTGCCATTAAAGTTGGTGTTAAAGTTGATAAAATATGACTGGCTTGTGCCCTTCCGCTAAATGGCAGTATAAAGTTATATTTGGAGTTCCTTATGCTCTGAAAGTCGTCGGGGTCTGTTGTGAAAAGACTGATCTGTCTGTTAAAAAAATCTTTTAAGTGATAAAATATAGTTGTTTGTAACTTGTCATTGGATTAGGTATTTGTCGAATCATTGGGTTCAGTGGCCGTACCTACATAACATACCAACTGCTTCAGTGCTCATGCATACGGACTCTGATGTAGCTTGCTAATTAAGAATTTAAAACTTGTCTAAAGAATGAACTATGTAAACAAGCACACTACAAAATATTGTCATATTATATTGAAGATAAGAATGCTTGGCAGCATGTTGGTCCAGCTTTATCGGACACTCATTCGTTGGACAATACTGAATCACAGTCAGTACGAACGTAAACTCTAAGAATTAATTTGTGTTATCTATGTATCATATATCTTATATATATATAAACTTCTCTTTAGATTTCAAAGATTTAAATAAAGATTATGATTTGTACAGAAACAGAATTTCAAATTGTAAGTGTACCTACATATATGGACACCATGTTTGAGACGGTCGTCTTTAGATTTTTTACATACATCGTCATGTATTCTTATGCTGTTCTCACATGTAGGTATGCAATAGGTAAAGATCATAATATAATGTATTTGTGAGATTGTAAAAAAAATATTTTAAAACAGTAACGATGGAATTTCTTCGTCGTTCTTTTCCATTCGAAACTATGTACACTTTGGAATGAGCACCTAGCTTCACTGATAATTCAATTTGACGTTTCAAAAGTGCCTAATTAAGGATTAATTTAAATAAATGCTTTGACTTTTGACTTTGACTTGTCGAGTGACCTCACTCGACAATTACGTGAGAAAAATCATACAACCCAATAAAAATTAATATAACATGTTCAACAGTTTAAATTCAATTTAACATAACATAACATCACGCCTTTATCCCCGAAGGGGAAAGCAGGGTTGTATACATTACGGTACTTAATGCCACTGTACAATGTAACACCCACTTATCACTATTTATGTTATGCATCCTATGTAATAGGGAGTGAGCCTATTGCCATATACCTATCGGGCACAATACCAGACTCCGTGCTACTACTGAGATTTTTTGAAAAAACCCATTAATACTTTGCCAGGCCCGGTAATTGAACCCGAGACCCCTAGCCCGGTAGTCGCAGTTGCGACCACTCCGCCAACGAGGCAATCCAAATTCCATTTAACTACGTGTTAATGTTTCATATTAAATCGATTCTATATTCTCTAACACAGTTAGAACTTCAGACACATAATATAATACCTTAGATTAAGAGAACAAATGGTCGTCGAGCTCAAACGGCTATCTCACTAACAATACAGTTGCTACAAATGCAGTCTAGATAATAGCCTTAGCATAGACACGGTTATTTGGCTATAAACCAGACATAGACAATGGATCGATCATTTATAATCTGTGTTATTATGATTGATTCGGTCTCTGCATTTCGTTAGAGTAATCATGATTTATGTCGCCTTAAGGGATAGCTTTGTTTGTATTGGTAGAAGATAGAAAAGAATTTGATTGGTAAAAGTACAAATTTATAAATATTTTCCTATAAGAGCCATGTTTTAGCACGAATGGTTCTACTAGAGCGACTACTAGATATTAAACGCGAAACTACGCTTGTGTTGTATTGTATTTTGCCATTTGCGTGAGGTTACCATGCACCCAATTCTTTCGAAACAGGTTGGTGACACTGATAACACATTTGGTGTTGCGGCTCAAATACACAGTTGTTTAGTGAAAGAAGTAGTCCGAACTACAGCAATTACCCACTTCATTTCTAAAAATTTTACCACAACATGACCAAAAAATAACACTGCATACAAAATCTGTACCTACCACCATCAAGAATTAAAATGCTTAACCAAAGTCCTTACGACATGGCTGTCAAAATATTCAATAGATTACCTAAAGACCTACAAAACAAAACTAAAGAAATTATATTTGAAAGAAAATTAAAAAAGTTCCTAATACAAAAATGCTTTTACTCGACAAAAGAATTCTTCGAAGAAAAATATAACACCAAAATTAAATGTTAAACCTACCCCATACATACACCCACAAGCACACACCAACATACTATACATTTTAATATAAATATTCCATATATACCCACTTACATTTTGCACTTACCCACTAATATATTATATACCTTAAGTACTTACCTATATTCCGAACAAATAAATAAATATGTAAAAAACATGTTAACCAAAATGTAATTTATAATAAGCTGGTGACACCCGTAAAATTTGCAACGCCTGAAAAAGGCCGTTAAGCTGTGCCTGTTATTTCATAAGACCTGTATGTATTACCTTAACATGCAAATAAAGAGTTTGAGTTTGAGTTTGAAATCCTACCATTAAAAAAAAAAACGGAATCAACACACCACCCAGCTAATTCACTGACGTGACACTGGTTAAACCAACAAAGCTTCGTGATATCCTTACAAAAACGTTTACAAATGAAGTGGAAAACCAGTTGGGGGAGTTACAACATGATGTTAGTCGAATCCAACATTTACATAAGGCGCCGGAGACGTAAAGGTGGCCCGTGCCTCGACTACTGAATACCTACCTGATGAAATTTTGAATCAGTCTCAGTTGATGGCTTAGTTCATTTTTTGCGAGTAATGTTGGTTGAGTGTGTTTTAGAGGGTGAAATGCGTTTTTGTGGCTCAGTAAGATGATTATTCGTTCTTAGTTAGGACTTTCTTCTATTATAAAATTTATTGACCATTGATATTATAGTACTTATTTATTAACCCTAAATTGACAATATAATAAAAACAATTAAAGATTGATAATGCGGTGTCATCTACTATATAAAAATTAGTCCGGTTTTCCTTCCTCACGCTATAACTCCAGGACGCACGAACCGATTTCCACGGTTTTGCATTCGTTGGAAAGGTCACGGGCTCCGTGAGGGTTATCCTTACTAATATTATAAATCTGAAAGTGAGTTTGTTTGTTTGTTTGTTTGTTCCACCTTCACGCCGTAACTAGGTACTCAACCGATTGCTTTGAATTTTTGCAGACATAAAGTTAGAAGTCTGGATTAAATAATAGGGTACTTTTTAACCCGGAAAAATTGATATTCCCGAGGAAAAACAAAAGTATTGGTATAGATGGCGCTGTGTGTATTGGTATATGTCACATAGGCTACTTTTTATTCTTTTGTGACGCGAGCGAAGCCGCGGGTAAAAGCTAGTCCTTACTAATATTATAAATCTGAAAGTGAGTTTGTTTGTTTGTTTGTTTGTTCCACCTTCACGCCGTAACTACTCAACCGATTGCTTTGAATTTTTGCAGACATAAAGTTAGAAGTCTGGATTAAATAATAGGGTACTTTTTAACCCGGAAAAATTGATATTCCCGAGGAAAAACAAAAGTATTGGTATAGATGGCGCTGTGTGTATTGGTATATGTCACATAGGCTACTTTTTATTCTTTTGTGACGCGAGCGAAGCCGCGGGTAAAAGCTAGTAAAAAATAAAACAAAAAAATTTTCTTCATCTTATAATCACCAAACGAAATGTTACATAAAACGAAGCCATCTGGTGGCGAAACGGAGTTCGCCGGGTTTGCTAGTAATGTAATAAATTATATTAATTAAGAATATACATATATATACATATATATTTAATAATAATAAAATGTAAATGTATATGGACCCGATATGTCTGTAATAAAAATATTTTATTTTATTTTATTTATTTACTAATCACATTAAATTACACAAAATATATAAAAAAAAACTAAATTAAAGTACATAACATAAAAAAGGTGTTAAAAGTAAATGAGAAAATATAGTAAAACTACAAAACATTAGATAATGTTGGACACATAAAATACTGCCCACTTTGCTATAACATACTGAAAACTGCATTTTGATATACTTAGATCTGTTTTTAGAAAGTAGTTAGACTTTCCTGATCTAAGCAAACCTATGTATAACAACACTTGCGTTGTATTTCGTCGTGTGTGTGGGGTTACCGGAGGTTCAATTGCAACCCTCCCCAATCTCTTCAATTCCTGAATCCCCAATAATTCCCAAATTCTTTATCCCCAAAAGACCGGTAACGTACTTGTAATACCTCGGTTGGTTTACCCAAACCGCCATGGGCGGCGCCGATTGCTTACCATCAATTGATCCATGTGATCGCTTACCGGCTTATTCCATATAAAAAAAACAAAATTTACTGGTTATCACTGCACACAATTAGAATTTTGTATACAATTGAAAATTTTGAAATCGGAATACCTAATAAATAATACTCTCTGAAAGCTCTATAGTAAATACCTAACTTGATCCTTCGTGATTTAGCTCGCCGCCACTCAGCCGCATTATTCTATGTCAACTCAATTTCGAAAAGGTTTTCAAAACAATAATTTTCGTATAACACGTCCATCAAAAACAAAATTAATCAAAACACGGTTGAAATCCATGAAAAATACACAATTGAAAAACTTTATCAACAGAGTATAGTCGATTAAAAAAATAGTAGCTAAGCGTAAAATGTTAGAACGATGTGTTCCGTAGGTATGAATTATTATTATTTATTTTATTTTCCAAGTATTTACTAAATAAGTACCTTCTACCTACCTCGTTAGTCAATTAATGGTTAGAGTAAAAAGATTTTCATTTTCGGTTTCCAGTACGTGTAACACAATACAGACATTTTCCAAAAAAAATAGACTTGAATGCGAACTGCTGTATACCTATAAACTCATATTTTGGTATGAAACTCGTAACATAGCACGAACAGTGACTTTAAAACTAAGCATGTTGATACTACATCATCAAAGTGGCCACTACTGATCAAAGGTCTCTTCTCATACCGAATAGGTTTGAACATTAATCACTACGCTTGCTCAATGCGCGTTGGCGATTACAAACTTATAATTAGAAATTACACAAGCTTAGGTTTCCTCGCGATGTTTTGCATGCATATTGATAACCAAAACATTGTTATCACCTCCTTTAGATAAATCAATAAATATCAGTAACATCTATACATATATCAATCGCGGAGAACCTAACGGGTTACCGGGGCTCCGGCTCGACGTACAGGAGAAGGAACGGGGTGGTTTTTAGTCAGTAAGAGTCTGACACTCACCCAGGCGGGAGCAGTCATTCGATGATTTTTCCCCCTTCAAAAAAAAACTAATTTTTATATCAAATTAACACCCACCATTGAACCATATACTCACAAATGAACGAGGTAGTAGAACTAGCAACGATTGCACTCTATTGCTCGACCACGTCTTTGAAAGTAAAATCTTTTACTACTGATGCCCGCCGATGAACGAGCTTCATTATGAAAAGCGAAGCAATTTAACTTGCTCCTTCAATTTGTTGATACTTTACAACTTGCTGTGTCTTTAACTTGTTTTTAGTATCGTTTATTTGTGTTGTAAAGCGTTGGTAATTTGTTGCTGAATGGAAATTTTAACTAATGAATCTATAAATAATTATTATATTTGCAATGAAATAGAAAATGGTAGAAATTAAAAATGTATGTTTATTAAAATATAAAACTTTATTTGAACATTTTTGTTACATTTTGAACTTAGTATATTAATTAACCGACTTTAAAAACAGGGGGTGTTAAAGTCGGTTTTTTTGTGACAACAGCCTGAAATGGGTAGATATTTAGTCTATTCTCAATGGTAGGTATCAGCCGTGTTACTAGTACCACATTTGCATCAACATTAACTATAATGCTTAAATAAAACCTGCGTTTAAAAAATCGACTTCAAAAATCCAATAATTATTAGTACTGATAGTTTACCCATCCACTGATAGGTTAGAAGTCGACGCCATAAGTTCTATACAAAATTATTCATTAAAACCTTAATATTTAGATACATAATTAACAATTTTTTGGCCATTAACTTATACCATTATGATATTCCTTTTTTTGAAGTCAGTAAAAATACACATTGAAGTTTCAGTGGATCCGTTTTATTCTCACGCTTACGGAACCCGAAAAACTATAGAGCGTCAAAAATCAGATTTTATATTCCGCATTGGAGACTCAAATAACATTTTCGAATTTGAAAAGCGACACAAAATTTTTCGTTTGAAGTTATAAAACGCAATTTCCGAACGTGTTTCCAATTAATCCATATACTGACTGTGGTATGTTGTGTGTTTGTGTGTCTCTGTATACTGTTCATGTTTGTTTATTTGCAAATATAGTATTAAATATATTATGAATAAAATTGTGGTTTTAATATAATGTTGTGTAGGATTTTTAGTGTTGTATTTGATCTATTTTAATTAGATCACTCGATATAAAAATATAAAAAAAAATTATAAACGCCTGCCTGCCGCTTCTACACGACACGAAAAAATATTAAGTATGCAAACGTTTAAAAACCCAATTTTTATACGTTTGTACAATAACTCGCACGCTGCTCATGAGGATGAGCTCCTCTGTGGCTTGAAACTAGTAGAGCTTTTCTCAGTATATTCACGTAAGTAACCCGCAATTATTAGTTCTTTTTTACTTCAGTAAACAGTAATATTTATTACACAACCCTAAGTTACACACAAATAACTAGAACACATAATCCAGAAATCACCAAACATTAATAAAGTGCCAGAAAATCATTAGAGCGGCGATCATAACGAGTAACTATCACCGATTTATCGGAAGCAAGCGAACTACAAATAAATCTGAAACGTAATATCGGACACCGATATTTCTAGTCCACCGGCCAGCTGCAAGCCTAGCGCAATTGTGTGCTACGATCTGGAATTATTGCCAACTCTAAAATGTCAATGTCCTCTCGATCAAAAAATTAATGTTCCGTGCCAACTGAGAGTGTTGAACTGTATTTAGTGGAAGCCTAGAATTAGTACTGTTAGATATACCTAGTTATATTTTTTTTATCATTACTAGAATATTCTGCTGCTGACATATTCGCTATTACAGAAACGGGTTGTAACGAATCAATTTGCGATTCAGAAATTTCGTTGCCGGGATATCAGATTTTACGTTGTGACCGGGCGGACGGCCGCAAGCACGGCGGCGTGCTTTTAGTGGCCACACCGCGTTTTGAACTGCGACGACTACAAGTACCAGGTGATATTATTATTGACTCTCAACAATTCGAACTAATATGTGCAAGTGTTTATAAACATAATAGGTTTTTATTTGTATGCTGTGTGTTGTATATACCACCTAAGGTAAATGAGACTGAGTACATGGTAATGTTTAATATATTGGAGAAATTTTGTATTAAGTATAGAAGTAATATAGTTATTTTAGGAGATTTTAATTTAGTTTCGTGCAATAGTATTGTTAATAATTATTTTGAATATTTTGTTGCCTTCTGTGAGGTCACTCAGTGTAACATGGTACCGAATTGCAATAACAGACAACTGGACCTTGTGTTGAGTGGGCGCAGTGGCGTGTTAGTGTGCGCGGCGGAGGAGGGGTTGCGGCCTGTGGACGTGTATCACCCGCCGCTCGCGGTCGCCGTGGACGTCGCCACGCAGGCGCAGTCCTCGCCGGTTCTCCATTCGGCGGCGGCCGACTTGGCGCATGCGCAGGACTCGCAACACCTTAACCCATATAAACGTTGGAACTTTCACAAGGTAGACTTCAATTATTTATATTATTTGATAGGTAGAATACACTGGGAAGAAATGTATAGTATGCAAGTTCCTGAAGAGGTTTTAAATTTCTTCTATACAAAGATGAACGAAGTCTTTGATACCTGCGCACCTATTAAAATACAGAATAATCGTAACAATAGATATAATTATCCAGTATGGTACACATCGGATATTATTAGGAATATTAAAACAAAGTATTTACTACACAAAAAATATAAGGCCAGTAGAAATTCTAGTGATTATGAGCAGTTCTCTCGGTACAGAGCGAAGATTAAGATGGAAACAGAGCTAGCCCACAATCGGTACAGGGACCGCGTACAGAACCATCTGGCCAATGACCCTAAAGCTTTTTGGAACTATATACGACTGAAAAGGGGAAACTCAGGTCAAAACACGATATTAAAAAATGGACAGGTGCTATCGGGGGAAGAATGCGCGGAGAAGTATGCCCGATACTTTCAAACTGTATATAACACAGAGCCGGCTACACTGAGCGCAGAAGCGGCGAGTTGCGCCGCATCGCCGAATGGCGCGTGGGCGCATCTCGGCACGCTGGAGCGGGCGGCGGTGAGTCGTGCGCTCGCTCGTCTACCACCTAAGCGATCAGTGGGGCCGGATGGTATACCACCTTTTATACTCAGGGATTGTCGCATGGTTTTGGTCGAACCATTACTACATTTATTTAACATCTTTATTGCAGTTGGGAGGTTTCCTGACCCATGGAAACTTTCTCGAGTCGTACCTGTACCGAAAGGTGGTGGAGGTACAAATGCCAGCGACTATAGACCTGTGGCAGTCCTATGTGCTCCAGCTAAGGTTTTCGAGTCAATAATCCATAACCATCTATATTCTCAGGTAAGCGCCCACCTGACTGATGCTCAGCACGGCTTTCGCCCCGGTCGGGGAACAACAGGCAACTTAATGCAGTTGATGACGCAAGTGGTGCCTGCAGTTGATGCTGGTCGGCAGGTGGACGTAGCTTACCTAGATTTCAAAAAAGCATTTGATACAGTTGATCACGATGTCCTTCTTAGGAAACTGGCCGGAATAGGCTTTACGCTACACACTCTTAAATTCTTTTCCACATACTTTGGAGACAGGCGCCAATACGTGGACTGTGGCGGGTACTATTCTGAGCCGTATTACACGAGGTCCGGGGTGAGCCAGGGCAGTAACTTGGGTCCTTTACTGTTTAATTTAATGATAAATGACCTACCAAGCATAATAAAAGGATCGATATGCTTACTGTTTGCAGATGACCTAAAACTTATACACGAAATAAGGGATAACGAGGACCATGTTAGTTTACAACACGATATTGACAGAGTCATTGAGTGGAGCCGGGAATTCAAGTTGTATTTCAACGTTGCTAAATGCTCAGTTCTGTCATTCACTCGTGCAAGCAGCCCCCGTCACCACCGATACTGCATGGAAGGTGAACTGTTGCAACGCGTTACGGAGGTGAAAGATTTAGGAGTCCATTTTGTATCAGAGCTACACTTCAGGAAACACATTATGGATATAATGTGTTTCCTGAAGTGTAGCTAAGATAAGAAGGCATACCGCAATCTAGGTTTTATTTTACGTCAGGCAAACGAGTTCAATAACAACGCAGCTTTAAGGGCGCTCTATGAAGCTTTAGTTAAAAGTCACTTGGAGTGTAACTCTGGTATCTGGAGTCCACATGAGGACAAATATAAGTTCATGATAGAACGAATCCAAAATAAGTTTGCCAGATTCATGTATTCAAAATCGTACGGTATATACCCTGGATACCCAATACCATATCCAACTTTGTTTGTACTGGGTATGGTAGGATACTACAAACTGGAGGTGAGGCGTGAAGTAGGTCTAGTTACTTATATGTTTAAGGTGTTGCGAGGTATAACGCACCACCCTGCCCTACTGGAGGAATTACACCTGTGTGTTCCGAACGAGTACGTGCGGCGTAGGCGGCGGCCGCGGCTGCTGGTGGTACCGTGCGCACGCACGAACCTCTTGCAGAAGGCACCAATGACGCGAGCGTTGCGCATATTGAATGCAATAGCGGACAGTACGGATATATTCTCGTGTACACTCAACGAGTTCACAAAGGTAGCATATGAGGTTATTGTGAATAATAACTAAGTTCCTAGGATTGGTACTTATTTGATTCTATTTATATAATATATGTTGTTAGTACCTAGGTACATAGATTTTATAATATAAGTACCTATATATTTGTTATTACTAAAGTTATTTACGTTTATTAGGGATAGTTTTGTGGAAATGTATTAGCCTGTAAGTTTAATTAAGGTTCTTTGTGCTTATGTTCTTTTGTTTTTCTTTGTCTAAATTATTTTACGGTTATTACCCGGATATTGTGTTATAAGTTTACTAATAATAATGTAACTGCATTTATCGTATTAGGTGTGCCTGTAATGATGAGTGTAATGTTTAAATATAAATAAATAAATAAATAAATAAATAAATATGTTTTATAGACCTTTTTTGGATGAATGAACTCTGCAAACATCGCCGGGTCTGCATTTGTCACTGATGTAAAACGACTGGCGTGTAAAATAATCGATGAAAAAAGTAATAATTAATTATCCTCGTTGACAGGCTACTGTGGTTTCTACCGCCTTCCCATGTAGTACTTAGTTTTTTATTATTGTTATTTGAATTTATTTCTTTACAATGCTAATATTTGTGGTTAGTCGAGATTTCAAAGAGTACCTATATAACCATATACAGTGAATTAATCTATAGAGGTATAATAAATAAATAACTTTGTATTTCTATATCTACAGATCTACACAAATTTATACGAAAAAAAACCTTAATTTACAAATAAACAAATACAAGCTCAACAGCAAGAAATTAAATGGCTACTTTTTCAAACGTTTCACAAATAATCGGTTATGTCACGATTATCGTGTAATTTGTGGAAATTATATGCGAATACAAATGAGAATACTGTTTATAGGTAATATGACCTACTTTCATATCGTCCCAGGTAGAATAGCCTGGGTTTTAGTTCACTGGGATAATTGCCCGGTTCCCCCATAAAATTAATGTCATATTTCAACTAATGCTTGCTATGTTTGGTACTAAAACATGATTTAATGCCATAATCTGAATTTTCTTCCGGCCTAGTGCCAAATTTTCTTGTTTTTATTACGTATTTTTACTCAAGTTATAATGATAGAAATGTTTGGTTTTCATTTAAATTTTTGATAATAGTATAAACTATTACTTTGATTTTCATCCGTTCTGATATTTATGTAGCGTATACAATCATAATGAAGATCTAATTCAGAAGTTACATTTGAAAACTACTAACTAAACAATCTTGTTTAACTAAGGGCCGATTTTTCCAATGGCAGATTAATTTTAACTGAAGAATAACTTTGAATACTTGACAATTCTTTCATAAAAAAACTGTTAAATGTTAATTTTATTCTACAGTTAAGAATTTATTGATTGATTGAAAAATCGGACCTAAATACATAACGTCATCAAAATTATTGTTTAATTTTGTAACAAAATAAAGATTAACTAATGAATAACCCAGTATAAAGTATACCTATACGTATATACCTGTCACTAGACGTATCTGTGCTAAATAAGTCTTTGAATTCTTACCCACATGGGTAAGAAGAAGATGGTGAAGAAGTAAGTACATACTTACTGTATCATCTATAAAAATGAGTGCACGTAACGACGTGACAAGCTAAACGACACTACTAACCCGACAAATCCCGTGACGAAACTGTCGTTCAACCATGTTTCAAGGAGTACACGAATAAAGGCGCTTTTTAATCTTTTGCATTGTAACTTTCAAATATGTTCAGACGTATTATTTGTGCTACAACGTATGTAGATCTATAAACCGAGATTGTAATAGACACAGACAGAAATTAACCTTATAATCTGTCCAGATAGATCCTAATATTTCTCGCTACATCAATAATTCTCATGGTCACGATGAGTCTGGCATAATCCTCTTAGATTAAAAAACTTGTCAATAATGTTAATAAAGACAAAAAGAACTTTATGTTATAGACTATAAATATTTCCTTAAAACCGTTGATTAAACAGAAGCTAAATAGCAAGAACCAAAAAGAATAAAGACTAATCAATGGAGTTTCTTGCTTGTTCTTCTGCATTCAAATCTACATTTTGGAATGAGCACCTAGCTTCACTGACAGACAGACTGACAGACTGACTGACTATTAATCATTTTGTATGTGTTGACGTTTCAAAAGTATCAACATATGCTTTAATTCAAATAAATGCTTTGGCTTTGACTTTGAAGCAAATTCAAATAACAGTGTAAACATTGAGAATGTTAAAAGTGATATAAAATCTTATACTATTACTTCAAACAAAAGGTCCTTATTCAGCTTTGACGATTTCAACCATTATCCCAATAACACTAAAGAGCACACACAATATTAAAAGTTTATGTACGTGGCCTGTACTTGGAGGAATTCAACCGTAAAATTTTACATAACGTATAAAAAAAGTAGCAGTCACCCCATCATATTCGCGGCCGCGGCTGTAAACACATGATTAGGTTCACACACAAAAATTCCCCCAAGTTTATGATGCTGCACCCTCTCCAAGATTATACTTATTACAATATTTCTTATGCCTGCAACACATCATAATAAGTCCCAAACATTGGCATATACGAAGGAATTTTCAGACAGTAAAAAAGGCCTATAAAATGTTCTTAGCAAAAATGCACGAATAAAGGCGCTGTACAGTGTACAGTTGGCCACACAGGCAAAATACAAGTGCTACTAGTTGTATTTTAGCAGACTTTTTTTTGCTAACTGTAAAGTTAAATGGTACCTACATGGTGATATCGGTTTCCGTTTAAATAGATTTGTATTCGTGGACGGTGTTTGTTTATTTCTTTGAAGGTATAATGTCTGGAACTACTAGCTAGAATTGAATAAGTATTTTTATGATGTGATGTTCACTGATTTGAGTATGGAAATATGTAATAAAACAACTTTGTTTATAGTTAGTGGTGCCTCGCGCAAGAGAACGTTGGCCCGCCAATTCTAACTTCCTCTTCCTTTAAATACTATAAAACATCACGTTATGATTAATAGGAGCCATACAGAGCGGGTGAGATCACGTAGGAGTAGCTAGACTGTAAATATTGGTGTTGATATTAAAAAAAGCTGTATATTGATATATATTACCTATCGTTTTTTTTTTCTTTTTTCTTCTCCTCTTATAATGTTTTCTGATTCACTTCGTTGCGGGAACAGAGACAGTTATTCAAGTCCCTAGGACGCGCCGGACTTCAGTATTTCGGTGTTTTCATGGTTGTATCTACTGTAGATCCTGGCTTACAGGAGTTGCAGCGGTATTGGGAGGTACCAAAAAAAATATATATTACCTGAGGAGCCTGACATACCTAATCTAAATCAATTTTCTCAGGTGAAATGCCAGAGAAAGAGTATACATTTCATCTGTAATCGATACCTACCTTCGTGGAAACTATTTCTGTTGTAACTAATTAATGAAGCTTACCGACCGACCTACATTTATTCCTACATAGAAATGCTACTAGATTTAGAATCTGTAATTAAATAACGTCGAATGCAGACTTATCGATACCCACTGAACACTTTTGTTTATAAATTGTACCGATAAATGTAGTGGGTGTTGCTATTTTCAAGGTTTATTATTAGAAACTATGTGCGTGTGCCAAATATTTTGTGTAGAAGCAATTTTTAGGCGCGAGGTTCTGATTTGGATTCTGAATAATTGCTTCAAGTATTTTTACGGCAAAATAAATAGTGCCCAAATCGTTATACTGAATTATTTGAAGGAATTTATTGTGCAAATTATGCAAAAAGAAAGGAGTAACTGACGAGTACGCATAAAAACCTGATGACTGTTGATAAAGTGACAGAGGTGCATTGGGTTTCGTCGTATAATTGAGGTTATTTGAGGCCGAATTATCCCCCTTCTCAATCTCCTAATCCCTAAATCCACAATAATCCTCAAATAACTAATCCCTAAAAGACTCGTTACGCGCTTGTAACGCCTCTGGTGTTCCAGGTGTCTATGGGCGGCGCCGATTGCTTACCATCATATGATCTGTCTTCCCGTTTACCGGCTTATTCCATACAAAAAGGCATGCAAGAATCGTAGCAATTAGCATTCCATAGTCTCTGCCTACCCCCATGGGAGATATGTATATATTGTAGGTGGTTGATATTGTTGAGGTTATGTTTCTGAAAGGATTCCTGTCTAATTTTCTTGGTAACAGAAGAATTCGAAGTACCGGATAGATTCCAAGTCTAAGTTTACCCCAATACACAGAACCCACGACATAACTGGCGTAAAGTGAATCTTCTGTATGCTTACTGCATATCTCTTCAGTGAATAATAGGCATGAAGTTAAAGATCAATCCTCAACAGCTGCCAACTTTCTCCTCAATCCAGCTTAACAACCTTTAAACAATATTTCACTCAAGAACAGAGGTTAAAAAAGGGGTATTTTGTTAAAAAAAGGGGTATTTTTGTTAACATTTTCGTGTTCCAATTTGTATCCGTTGCAAAATGCCAGTTAGACGGGCGCTAACTACAGATATATATAATGGCTGTCCATTGCGGTTCCCGTGATCTATTGCACAGGAAAACAATAAAACATTTTGGGAGGAATATTTGTGTAGTAGCTTTTGACCGTGACTTTGTTTGTCGTTTTTCTCTATACATAAAATACCATCACGCCTTTTATCCCCGAAGGGGTAGGCAGAGGTGCACATTATACCACTGTACAAAGTAACACCCACTTTTCACTATTTTTGTTATGAGTCCCATGTAATAGGAGGTGGGCCTATTGACATATACCGGGCACAATTCCAGACTCCGTGCTACTACTAAGAATATTTAAAAAACCCAATAATATTTTGCCCGACCCGGGAATCGAACCCGAGACCCCTTGCCCAGCAGTCGCACTCACGACCGCTCGGCCAACGAGGCAGTCTCTATACTGTTTGAATAATTATGAGATACCACTGATACTGTTCCGAAATTCATACTGAACCATCCAGCTGTTTTCATGTGTTGATTAACAAACACACACATACAAGAACACAGTCTTTCGCATTTATAACATTAATAAGATTCTCGCTTAGTACCCTAAATGCCTAATAACTTACCTATGGATTCAGCTTTTTAACCTCAAAGAGTACTCCTACGCGACGAATCGCAAAACAAAAGTAAAAGTGTGGGAGAGCCATGCTTCGGCACGAACGGGCCGGCTCGACCGGAGTGATACCACGGCCTCACAGAAAATCGACGTGAAGCAACGCTTGCGTTGTGTTTCGTCGTGTGAGAGAGGTACCAGAGGCCCAATTACCTCCCTCCCTTCTCCAACCTTTTTTTTTAAGGGGGGAAACTCATCGAATGACTGCTCCCACCTGGGTGAGGCGGGAAAGCGTGTCAGACTGTTACTGACTAAAAACAACTCCGTTCCTTCTCCTGCACGTCGAGCTGGAGCCCCGGTTACCCGTTAGGTTCTCCGCGACACCAAATCGGCATCGGCCCTGCTGGGCCCCATCTGTGGTGGTCTGCGCCGTACGCTCGGGTCTGTTTCTGGTCGGACGCGGAGCCACACATGCTCGCCGTCCGCAGGCCCGCGCTTCCGGTGGCCGGAGATCATCCCGTGATCCCCGACGCCCCTTCCCCAATCTGGGACTCCCCAACAATCCTCAAACTCCTAATCCCCAAACGGTCGGTAATGCACTTGTAACACCTCTGGTGTTCCAGATGTCCATGGGCGACGCCGATTGCTTACCATCAGGTGATTTGTCGTTTACCGGAGTAAGAATTCATTCAGCATCACCATCATTAACACTTCAGCCAAGTCTTCTATGTCCACTCCTGAACATAGACCTTCTACAATCACTTACAGGTTAATCAGTTAGTAACGACCTATATCCAAAGAATTCATTGCAAAGAAACAAAATAATATTACATCGTATTAGTTCTTCTGTTTATCGAAACCAGACAAACACATGTTTGGCCATTGTTTTTAAGGATAGTGATGGATGGTCAGAAGAATTTTTTATCATACATATATCTGTAGGTCCTAAGGGATTTGTTCGTAGCGGGCAATGACGTAATGACACGTTGGTCACGCTTCGAACTTCGATCTGTTTCTGCCTTATGCCTGTGTTTGTTTAGCTTTCGGCTGGACAATTTGTTACGTTCATGGCCATTCCTAGATACAGTAAATGAGTAATATATATGTTTCTAATAGATAGTACATAATGTTTAAACGATTATTCAACTAAAACACTGAGTATGTTCACTTTTGAAATAGTGTTGCATTCATAGCAGCCACCAGCGTATGTAGCAAAAAGGTTTCGATTGTGGAGGTTGATTTGTTTACAACTCTTGAACAGTTTTCGATATTATGTCTTGTATAGAGTTACTTCGATGACTGCCTCGATGGCCTAGTGCGACTCGGTAGTTGCGAAAAGGGGTCGGAAAGGGGTCTCGGGTTCGATTCCCCAGTCGGGCAAAGTATTATTGGGTTTTAAACAAAAAATCTTAATAGTAGCATGGAGTCTGGAAATGTGTCCGGTATATGGCAATAGGCTCACCCCCTATTACATGGAACTCATAACATAAATAGTGAAAAGTGGGTGTTACTTGTGTGTACACCTCTGCCTACCCCTTCGGGAATAAAATGCGTGATGTTATGTTATGTTGTAGTTGGAGTTTCTTGGTCGTTCTTCTCCATTCAAAACGACACTTTGGAAGGCGCTCGTTCACTGATAGACAGACGGACAGACAATTGAATTTTTGACGTTTCAAAAGTGCCTAATTTAGTATTCATTGCAATAAATGCTTTGACTTCGACTTTGTTTTTGAAATTCTAAGATTGACTGTTAGTGAATGCCACTAGGCATTAAGTCCGCCATTATACAATAGGTATACACCTACAAAATGTGTAAAAAAATCAATTTTGTTATTTTGATAAATATGGTTAGATTATGTAAATAGCTTGATGTAAATTCTCAATCTAAGCCCTGATAAATACAAAAATTATCAAAATACACTAACAGTAACTCAATGAGAAATTGCGAAACAAACCGTAATTGATGTATCTACCGATGTACACAACATCAAACTGTAATAAACCATGACTATTTTCTGCGAAATATTGTTTCATAATGTCAAACTGTTAGCGTTACAATCTATTGAAGCATCGAACAGTTACTAGTGAGAGCATTATCAAATACTACCACTATTGTGTAGATATTGTTTAGTTGTCAAGGCTTTGTGTACGATTTCGTCGAACTGTCGTGTAAATTTAGTAGTTAGAAGTGTATCTGGTTTGTGATGGTTTTAAATTAGTTAAGTAGGGCAAGCTCGCCTGTTCGTGTCCTCATACCAGTTCGTGTCCATGTTACGGAATGCCCTTTACAAATTCCCGAAAATGAGAAAACTACGACCTATCTACCATATTCATAGTACATATCTGTTTTATCTCACAGGTTTTCAGTATCTTACATTCAGTACAGTACAATACTGAAAACGTGTCAAAACTGGCGATCAGTAAAATGGACGCGAACGGGCAAACTTACTTGACGGCTATAGTGAAAATAATACTAGTTTGTACCTATATGTTTTCAAAAAAGTGGTCGTTATCTTCAGGTCCAATCAGAGGTCCATCCGTGTGCTTGTTCGACTAATGTATAAAAATGACAATTTTTTTATGATATTTTTTATCTCTAGTCACATTTTTTAGCAAAGAGATTTGTAAAAGAACACATATCTAACTATAGTTGAAAGAGAACATAACATCTTTGTTTCACAAATATTCGAACTGGAAACTTCATACTTATAGTCAAATTTTGCAGCACCGAAAAATCCAACGAACCACATGAAAAGAAAATCCAATTTTAAGAAGCCACTAATCTGTATGATGTAGCATATTCGCATCTTACCTAATATTCAGAACCCGAAAACATATTAGCATAAAGGTTGTCCTTGGAATATTTTTATATATAAAAACCCTATTTAACATTTCAAAAAGGGTCGTACGGCCATGATAACTGATGACTTGCAGACTCACTTTAAGCCGGGATTAGGGAGCGCACTTTGCTTGACAGTTTCATCTTTTCACTAGGAGCAGCTTTAGAAAAAACTTTAGTTAACCGTATAAAACCGTACCGGAGACGCTAAATATTCTAGTTACTTAAGTTCAAAGGATTTTTTTTAGTAACACTTATCGGATTTTAGGAGATTAGTCCGAGATTCGTATGACGTCAATTTGTGAATGTGTGACGTAGGTAGTGACTATCCGTTTGTATAGTATTTGTGATAGATAAGTATGGGGCTCTATTTTATTTTTAGTCAGTATTTTTTCTTTGCAGTTCTCTATTTTAGACTTCTGTTGCAAAAATTAAGCCTAAACACAATAAATTTCGTCAATGTCTGAGGTTTGTATCGAACACTTTAATAATATTTCAGCAGACACATAAAGAACGATCATATCGATTAACAATCTAATACATACTTAGGAACAAGAATATACTAATCCAAGTTTATGAAGCCAACACCGCAAGTACAAATCATAATATTATAAGTATTGTGAGACATAACATAGATAACATAACATCACGCCTTTTATCCCCGCAGGGGTAGGCAGAGGTGCACATTATGCCACGATATAATGTAACACCCACTTTTCACTATTTATGTCACGAGTCCCATGTAATAGGGGGTGAGCCTATTGCCATATACCGGGCACATTTCCAGACTCCGTGCTATTACTGCCTCGTTGGCCGAGTGGTTGCAAGTGCGACTGCCATGCAAGGGGTCTCGGGTTCGATTCCCGGGTCGGGCAAAGTATTACTGTGAGACATACTAAATTAATTATTATGTTCTTCAGATTACTCGTGTAATTATTTGACGAGGGACTCGACTAGTTTCAAGCCATGCTAGAGGCTCATTCATGAGCTCATTCCGCGACACGCCAGGCAGCGACTATCGCGCTGCTACCTATGAACGTAAGCCTCTAGTACCTATAGCTTGAAACTAGGCGAATTCCTTGTCAAACAGTTACGAGAGTAAGCCGAAAATTATGTTAAATAATTATGTTATTAATCATAACCTTAATTATGATTCCACCCAAAAACAAACAAAAGTAAGAAGTAAGTAATCAAAAAAATTTGAACTTGTTAAAACGCAGTCCTAATAACGGTAATGTTCCATTAAATCTTTTCTTATTAGTAGCTAAATAAAATTAGAAGTATTAGGTAAACGAACGAAGAGGAAAAACGGGAATGAAAAATCCATGGTTTTACTTACTTCGAGCTAACGATTTCTTTGTCAAAATTGTGTTTACCGTGATAATAGTATTAATATATAATCGATTTTTACTGCTGTAATTAGAAGCTGTATAGTAGTAGTTTATTTATTGTATTTTGTAGTGAGAGAAATCTTTTAAAGTTGCCTAGTGTTGGGAAGAAGAGAGTGTGGAATTATTTTCTAACTACCACCCGGTAATCACCATCAACACCAATTCTGTGAGTTGAATACTTTTTACAATAGATCCAAATTGAATAGAGTATAAGGAACTAATGAACAATTTGTTAGTTATATGTATTTAACAGAAACTTATATAAAATCGGTGACACTGAGATTATTTATCACTTGTTTTTTAGTTATCTACAAGGTATTTCTTATTTATTTATTAAAATTTAATCATACAGTACAATACAGTGGCATTAAGTGCCGTAATGTGCACGTCTACCTACCCCTTTAGGGATAAAAGGCGTGATGCTAAGTTATGTTATGTTACATAATTAAAATTACTGTTCAATGCCAATAACATCTATAACTAAAATAATAATAAAAAAGTTATATTAACAATAAACAACTCAAAAATAAATAAATATTATATTTAAGTATAAGAAAATACATACAATAAAAAGAAAACAAAAATATCTTCATCGCAGTCAAGATTTATCGCTTTTAGAAAATATTATAATAGATAGTTCAGATTACTTTACTAAGATACATAACAATAATAACATAGATTGCAAACAACTTCCAACTATCCTCAGTTTCCTAAATCCTGGCTCACGGCTCGTATGAGAAGCAACTGGTACCCTATGTTATACTTTAATTCCCCAACCAGATTGAACCGGATATAACTGGATAAAACCAGAACAAACCGGACTAAAGCGGAGGAAAGCGGTAAATATCTGTACAATGCACATTATTTTAGTTTAGCACTAGATGTATTTATTTTTAGTGTAATGTAATATTTTTCATGCTCGTCGCACGTTGTAATAGGTTTTTTGCGAAAATTTAAATGCGTATACTGAAGGAAAATTAAGTAGTTTTCTATAATATTTTCTACTCATAGGTAGGATAATTATTACTATAATAAGTGTTAAGCATATAAAGTTATTATAATTTAAAAAAACATCTGTAGATTCAACCTATGTATATTTGCGACTTAATTTATTTGATCAATGAATCCCATGTAATAGGGGGTGTGCCTATTGCCATATACCGGGCACAATGCCAGACTCCGTGCTGCTACTGACGATTTTTTAAAAACGCAGTAATACTTTGCCCGACCTCGGAATCGAACCCGAGACCCCTTGCCCGGCAATTGCACTTGCGACGACTCGGCCAACGAGCCAGTCCTATTACATGGGACTCATTTTCATAGAAAAGTGGGTGTTACATTATACAGTGGCATAATGTGCACCTCTGCCTACCCCTTTGGGAATTAAAGGCTGTTATGTTAACGTGATCAATTTACCTACCAAACTAGAGCTATCAACTCTAATAAACCTTTCTAAAACACGCCAAAATAGTACTAAAAAATAGACTCTAAACTAGGCAGGTACATATCAAATATTTGTACTAAAACAAACTGATGCAAAAGTTCGTCAACAACCCTATTAGTTTGTTAGAAAACTGTGACGACATTAGTTTGTGTATGTACAACGTACACACGACCACACATCAATCTATACAAAACCAGTTTATTGTGGTTTCACGTCGCATCATCTTTCTGCACATTTAACGTTCAGTTTATACTGGTTATGTAAAGCTCGATGTGTAGCCGTCTGCACATAACTCGGAATTCCTAGAAAACTCTATATCTAGGTAATTTTTTATTTAAGTTGAGTAAACTTTTTTAGGTTAGATTTTAGTAAAAGAAGGCTATTTCTACACTATACATGTTCTGCCAGCGGCTTCACCCGCGTTCGTGTAGGATAAAAAGTAACCCCATTCCAAATTTCACCCCAATCCCTTCAGCCACTTTCTGCCTCGCACAGCAAAACTGTGGAATGATCTGTCGTCGGCGGTATTTCCGAACCGATACGACCTTCAAACCTTCAAGAAAAGAGCGTATTCCTTTTTAAAAGGCCGGCAACGCACTCAACGCACTGACTCCTCTGGTGTTGCGGGTGTCCATGGGCGGCGCTGATCGCTTACCAGGTCATCGGTCTGCTCGTTTGCCTCCTATTCCAAAAGCCGTATTGATGTGAATAAGTAAGAAAAATAACAATTATTATAATAACTATAAAACATTAAACATAATTGTGACAACATAACATAACATTTTCATCCCTGAAGGGGTAAACAGAGGTGCACATTATGCCACTGTATAATGTAACATCCACTTTTCACTATTTATGTTATGAGTCCCATGTAATAGGGGGTGAGCCTATTCAACACTCTGTGCTACCACTGAGAATTTTTTTAAAACCTAGTAGGTAATACTTTGTCCGACCCGGGAATCGATCCCGAGACCCTTTGCCCGGCAGTCGCACTTGCGACCACTCGGCCAACGAAGCAGTCTGTGACAAATATTGTTTATAAATTATATTTTAATTTAGAATATAATCACACTAATATTATAAAATGTGAAAATTTCTTTGTTTGGCTGTTTGTCCGTCAATCACAATTACACTGAAACTACGGAACGGATTTTGATGAAATTTGGTATACATACAGGCCGGGTATGGGCTAACTTAGATGATAGGATACTTTTATCTAAATTGAATGCTCTCATGGGATAAAACAGGAATCATTCTACGCGGACAAATTCGCGGACAATTTAAATATAATAAAAATCATTCAGTCTACTCTCACATCGCCCTTGCTTTAATTGGCACACTTGAGATTCATTGGAAAGAGTGATAAAAAGAAAGTCCGGAAAAAGAAATTATTCTAATTATACACTTCTGATAGCCATGGAACACCTCTTCAATTGTAAAGTAGCTTAAGTTGGAGTACGCCATTGAACGAGGGTTAATTTATTCAGACGTTTTCTTACTTACCATGATCTATTTCTACATTGGTTTTCTTTTTAATAAGTACTTAGCTTCTGCCCGCGACTTCGTACTCGCAATCCCGTTCTCTCCCGTTCCCATAATATTCTTAAGATTTTTTTCTATCATAAAAACCTTCTCCTGACAATAACAAACACAACAAAAAAAATCAACCAAATCGGTCCAGCCATTCTTAAGTTATGGCGTGACAACGGGAAACGGGTTTAATTTAAATATATATATAGATTTCACATCAAATCAACAGTCTATAAGTGGCCACTGCGGACCAATGGGTTTGAACAATAATCACCACGCTTACTTAATACGGGTTGGCGATTTCAAACATACCTCTAGAATTAGAAATTATAAGCATGTTTTCTCACGATGTTTTCCCTCATCGTTTGTCAGTGGTGTCCAAATAAGCTTAGAAAGTACATGTAACTCAGAGAAGTCACATTGGTACTTGCCTTTGGTAGGTTTTGAACTTGCACCCTCATGCATGAGAAGGTCTTAAACCTCTAAGCTATCATGACATTTACCAGTATTTAGACCCCACTATCACTTGGTTCGCTATAATATGGGCTATATTCTATTATATCTATATATCTATTCTATATATTATATATATAAAAGAAAGTCGTGTTAGTTACACCACTTACGACTCAATCAAGAATGGCAGAATAGATTTGGCTGAAAATTGGTAGGGAGGTAGCTTAGAGCCAGGAGACCGCCATAGGATACTTTTTAACCAAAATTTGTTTTACTTTTTACCGAAAATCACGAACGGGGACGGAAAAAAATGGGATTACGCATACGAAGTCGCGGGCAGAAGCTAGTTATATATATATTCGCTATATATCTTCTAAGAGTGTGTATCTTCTAACTATGATTTCTTGGTCGTGCTCTTTGCAAATGTAAAGTCCCTAAGTCGGGTCCAGCGACACCCTCGGGAAGAAAAGGGTGGTGAAAAATGTATAATACCATGACGTCACAACATGGCTTACTAGATCGTTTCACCAAAAGTTTCACCATAAATAAAATCCAAAATCTGTTACACTAAGCACTTACCAAAACTAAAAAATCGTTTCATAACTAACTTCAAAAAAGGTTTATTTATATACGATTATTTCGCGATGGACTGAATCAATTATGATGTTGTTTTCAGAAATGTATTTGTTATACTTATGAGCAGGTTTTAGTATATTCATCGCCCGTTTGAAGTCCGTTTTTAAGACTTTCATTTTCATCATCATCATCATCAACAGCTGGAAGACGTCCACTGCTAGACAGAGTCCTCCACGTCGGTTGATAACTCGTCCCTTCATCCACTCCTCATTATCCCGATTTTCATTTTAGAAGGAAACGTATCACACTTATGATTTATTCGTGTTAAAGTGACGCGTACATGTGCCATTAAATAACATAACATCAACATAACATAACATCACGCCTATTACCCCCGAAGGGGTAGGCAGAGGTGCACATTATGCCACTGTATCTTCAATGTAACACCCACTTTTCACTACTTATGTTATGAGTCCCATGTAATAGGGAGTGAGCCTATTGCCATATACCGGGCACAATTCCAGACTCCGTGCTACTACTGAGAATTTTTTTAAAAACAACCAGTAATACTTTGCACGACCCGGGAATCGAACCCGAAACCCCTTGCTCGGTAGTTGCACTTGCGACCACTTGGCCAACGAGGCAGTCAAGGCAATAATAACAGGTATTTAAAATGTGTTACAATATGTAAAAAAGCCTCTTTATAACCAATAAACATCACACACAATTGCACCCCGCACTTGATAAGCTGTTCACCACCGTGTGGTTAGTTGTAATTGCAATGGGCAGAGCATGAATGTGCTGTATCTATCAACGACGACAAACATCGATTACGGACGCAGTGGACGATCACAAATCAGCTCACTCAATGGATCTATATTATTCAGTTCGATGTACAGTTAGCAGTGAGATTGCAGGCAAATTTTCTGTATCTTTTAATTTGTGGGTAAAATATAATTATATTCAAGGTAGGTAATACCTGTGAATCAGTTATGTTATGAGTCTCATGTACAAATGCTGTTTCAAACTTCCGTGTTGTTGCTGAACGATTGCTAAAAACTAAAAAGTCTTATTAATATTTAGCTTGACTCGGAATAGAACCAAAAACCTTTTTTTTAATTTTTAGCCACCTTTATACATACAGCCTATACCAAATTCTTAGTTACGTTTTTGGTCATATTGAAAACTTGGATTTTAATATTAATAGTTTAATTTCATTCTGTCTTTGGAAAAGCCAGTGCGTATATTTTTCTATGTCCAACATAACATTCGATAACAGTGTTGCAATAAAATTAAAATTGCACTATACCAACTTTACAACATCAAAAAATAAAAATATAACGAATTATCAAGCATATAAACACCAAGTAAAATTCAAAAATCAAATGAAAAGAACAGTAAAATAAAAAAGAAAACTTTATAAGTAATAAAATATAAATTGCAAAACTTTTCCACTTTTAAAACATACGGCTAACATATTAAATTAACATCAAAGAACAATTGCATTGTAATTACATTTTATTATTATACCTAATTACTTGGAAACTCCCTGAGGACGTCGAGAATGTAATACGTAAAGTACGTTATGATATTGTAATGGAAATGCTATTAAAGTATTATTAAATATCATTATTTTATCGCGTAAGTAATAATGGGTCACGCAGCGCTACCTTGCATATTTACTTATCTACATTGTCAAAGTCAAAGTCAAAATCATTTATTTTAATTAGACCAGAAAGGCACTTTTGAACTTCAACAAAAAATTTAAAGTTAAGCTATTTGCACATCCCAAGGTGTAGATTCCTATGGAGAAGAACGTGCAAGAAACTCCATAGGTTACTCTTTTTCAATCAGGTTTACAATACAATTCTCTAGTTACATAGTTTTGTTATTTGGATTATGCGAGAACAATGTAACACTAAAATCCAGTCAAAGAGATCGAAAAAAAGTAACCTTAAAGGATAGTAAATAATGCAGTCTGGAGCTGACCAGTCCCAGTTGACGGCGCCCATTCACGAACATGACACGTACACCCGCAACGAAGTTTAAGAACATTTTAATAGCTGTATATATTTAATAAATAAAAATCACGAGTTACTCACGTGCATGTACTGAGAAAAGCTCGAACAGTCTTGCCAAAGACGGGCTCTTCTTCATGAGCAGCGTGCGTGTAGGCTGCGCAAAACTAGTAGAGCTTTTCTCAGTATGATCACGAGAGTAACCCGCGATTTTTAGTTAATTTAGTATGTCTCACGATAGTTATTATAAGAAACACAATATTTGCTGTAACAATCAAATTATATTACCTACAATAAATTTACTGCTAAAATAAAAATAGGCTTCTCGACGACTACGATTTGATCAACCAGGCTTCCGGTAACTTTTATGTGATCACAATTTTTTTTTATAATTTGTACATATAAATTTATAGTGATCCTTAACCAACGAGCATGCATGAAAAGATTGATGACTGTTGATGAAGCGAAATATCAAATAGGTATTCTTACATACGTAGCAATTTGCATTCCACAATGTCCATCTGGGAGCGTCACCCACGGGAGGCAGGCGTGAGGTTATGTTTGTAAATGTATTATAAAACATATGTAGGTCAATCAATTGCAAGGACAATATGATAACATAACATAGCATCACGCCTTTTATCCCCGAAGGGATATGCAGAGGTGCACATTACGGCACTTAATGCCACTGTACAATGTAACACCCACTTTTCACTATTTATGTTATGAGTCCCATGTAATAGGATGTGAGCCTATTGCCATATACCGGGCACAATTCCAGACTCCGTACTACTACTGAGAATTTTTAAAAAGCCAGTAATACTTTGCCCTACCCGGGAATCGAACCCGAGTCCCCTTGCCCGGCAGTCGCACTTTAGACCACTCGGCCAACGAGGCAGTCAATACGATAAGTATCTCAAAACAAAATACTTAAGCTTAATTTACACGACCTTTTAAAAACAAACAGCCATTTTGATAAATCAAATCAACAGACCTTATCAAAGCGTGCAACGAAAGAAGTACTAAAAACTTGTTTTACAAATGCAATAATCGCCTTACAGTACTGACCATACTAATTTTACGTGGCGACTAGGCGACTATTTTAAACACGGCACAGGATAGTCCTGGGAATGCTTTCAAAGCAATATTAAATCTGATCATTAGTCATGGACGCTTTTGCAGGATAATCCGTTTCGATCGGGCACCTATTACGCACACTCAGCGATTTGTCAGGGGTAACCATGGCTGTTGGTTTTTAATTCGGGACTGATCCTGTTTAAAATTAATTGTTTGGTGATTTGTTTTAAAACGAAATCGTTTATTAATTATCATGTTATCGGGTAATAACATATTAATTAATTTAGTTTATTAATCACTCGTGTAATTTTACGAAAGTATTAATATGACCTGCCTCGTTGGCCGAGGGGTCGCAAGTGCGACTGCCGGCCAAGAGGTCTCGGGTTCCATTCCCGGTCGGGCAAAGTATTACTGGGTTTTTAAAAATCTGAGTAGTAGCACGGAGTCTGTAAATGTGCCCGGTATATGGCAATAGGCTCACCCTATTACATGGGAATCATAACATAAATAGTGAAAAGTGGGTGTTACATCTGTGAGCACCTCTGCCTACCTTTTCGGGGATAAAAGGCGTGATGTTGTGTATGTATTAATATGAAATCATTTAATTGATCAATTTTTTTAATTGTTCGAGATAACAAATAGATTTTATAGCATCCTACACTAATTTTAAGCATAGACATTGACAAATTTTATAGCGATTTTTTTTTATGGAATAGGAGGCAAACGAGCAGACGGAGCACCTGATGGTAAGCAATGAGCGCCGCCCATGGACACCCGCAACACCAGAGGAGTCACAGGTGCGTTGCCGGCAAAATTTTTTTTGTTTGTGTAGTAAAGATTGGCTTGCTAACATATAATAACAATATTTTTACTAGTACTACAATAACCTATAGCATAAAGTTATTACACATTTCCCGTAAAATGCATGAGTCATGCTGAAAGCCCATAAAACAGAAAACCAAGATGATGAAGAAATATATGATTCAGCTTTAACAAGCATAACGACTCACTTGAAACAAGCCAATGGTATTTTTATATGATTACGGTTATTAAACCTTTGAATTTACAATTGTATAAATATTTATGCAGTTCTTTATTAGGTACCTATTTCCAAAATTAAGTCAATATGAGGTATAAATTAGTATAGTTTAACACAAAGCTAATTTCGGCTATATTAATCATATTCGATATGGTCTAGTGGCTAGGATACCTGGCTCTCACCCAGGAGGCTCGGGTTCGATTCCCGGTATCGGAAATACTTTTTAGATTTTTGTGAAAACATCTTTTCAGTGCAGACCGTTTTATTACTGTTTTTTAATAAAAATGTTATGTTTTAGTAGTTAAAAAATATCGTATTTACTTTTTTATTTATCGTATTTTTTTATAGAATACTTTTTAATGTAAATAGTTGTTTTTGGTTTTCTTTTAATTATTTTTAATCTTATATTGTAATATTTAATTTAGTAATAGTTACATAGTTTAAATTTTATTTGAATAAATGAACATTTAGATTGGTATGGCGATAAAAAAAGCTAATTCAAAAGAAATCGTTTACTAGTATTCTAAATAAATAAGTTAACTAACAAAAAAATGTCAACAAAAGCTAAACCATTAAACCAAACCAAATATTTAAAAAACAACATCAGTCATTATTCCATTTATGAAAGAACGAATCAATAGCTGAAGCCATTTAAAGTATAATTCAGCCAACAATTGGCACTAAAAAGAATAAGGTTGTATAATTAATTGTAGCTAATTAGTGTAGTTGGCAGGTTGCCGGTCCCACAACCCGACTTCGTTACTAGTTCATTTGGATTGGTATGTTTATTTTTAAATGTAAATTCAAAAATGTATTTGATTTTTTATTGGTTATAACATAACATCACATCACGCCTTTTATCCCCGAAGGGGTAGCCAGAGGTGCACACAGAAGTAACACCCACTTTTCACTATTTATGTTATGAGTCCCATGTAAGGGGGTGAGCCTATTGCCATATACCGGGCACATTTCCAGACTCCGTGCTACTACTGAGATTTTTTTTAAAACCCAGTAATACTTTGCCCGTCTCGAGAATCGAACCCGAGACCCCTTGCCCGGTAGTCGCACTTGCGATCACTCGGCCAACGAGGCAGTTTATTGGTTATGTATTCTGTGGTTTTTTGTAGTAAATTTAAGCGTTCTGGATAAGAGTAGTAAATTTGTATTTTTGTATGAGATAAGCTGGTAAATGAGCAGAAGTATCACCTGATGGTAAGCAATCGGCGTCGCTACAGAACACACTTTTTCTATAAGTTCTTTCTGCTTTCCCCTTTAACCCATTGCATGCCGGAACATTAGATATACGCGAGACACGATATTTTTTCTATTGCGTCTTATATAAGAGGTTAAAAATAACTCTATACGTTTCCCTACTTCCATTATTTCTTTCTTAACACAATTTTAATAACATCTCTCTTAAAATAACATCAAAATAAATTTTACTACACCAAAAATGTTATCGCATAAATATGCCAAGAGAAAATTCTATTTTTCGCTCTACTAATCCTTTATACGGCGGATATGAAGACAATTTCACATCATATTCTACTAACTCAATTCTCTTAGGTATACTGTTTATAGTCAACATTAATATTATCAAAATATCAGTTAGATTTATGTTCTAAGCTATAAATAATAAGCTAACAGGGTTTTGTATTATCTTATCTAAATCTCATGTACTGTTTTCTGTATTATAATTAGAGTAGGTAATCATAAATATTTTTGAACTTATTTTCTTTAGGGAATTTATCTATGCCATACTTTTGGGTTTATCTTCATATATTTATAATTATAACACATTTTTTACATAATAATATTATTGTGGTAATAAATGGTTCAGACTCATTTAAGGGCGTAAAGTCAACCTTTGCATTACCTATGTACATTTTTTGTTTACGCGTTATAATTTATTTATTTTATTGTTAAGCCCCATTATACTTTTCCTACGCTACCCGCTGAATTGTAATCATTTTTAAAACCAGTTTTAAGCACGCAACAAAAGTAGGAACTTTTGCTTATTACAATCAGTGTTAATCTCTAGTATGTCGGAGCGTTAGATCTACGCGAGACACAATACGTCTCCTATCGTGTCTTATACCGTCATACAAGAGGTTAAATAGGATTTATCCTTAAACACCACACGCCACGGCCACCCTACCTATAGAGTTGATCCGATTTGTAACGAACTGATGTAAAAGCATTCACGAAAACTGTCTATAAGCTGCGTTTGATATTTCTACGTTAATGATTTAACCTTAACTTATTTGTTGCTATTTTGAAATTACTAAAGGACCTTTCTGACTAAATAATACCTATAAGTCAAAGAACTTATTTGAATCATTGATTTCACGTCATGGCATTTTATGTTAAAATCTGCGATTACATTAAGCTGATTGAAGATTACTTATTGGGTATTTATTTAAGTTCTTTTCGTGTATTTTGTGATAAAGAAAAACAAGATACAATAGATACCTTTTTTGAGGGGGGTCCATCCAATAACTTCTCCCGCTTTGGGATAGGCGAGAGGGAGTGTCAAACTCTTATTAGCTAAAAACCACCCATCCATTTGCCACCAGTCGGTCACATAGTCACAATATTTATACAAAATACTAACAATAAGATAAACTTTCTAGTTGATTCTTAGATCGAAACAAAACGATACCCCATCTCAACTAAAATGATCTAAGATCCTTTACACAATGAAAAACAATACATAGATTAAGATAAACTCAAGGAAAGTGTCTCAGGTCTGCACAAGAGAATACATAAGCAATTTGTTTAACCAACGTTAATTTTGCATAGTTAGAGTAGTGATTAATCATTGTAAACTTAATTAAAGCTAAACTTTAGTCTGAGCGCAGATGGGGCTCGCTCACACGGCTTATGTGAGTTAGTGCGAAGAAATAAGGTTGATTTTCGTGTAATTTTCATAGCCTGTTGCCTGTTATAGTTTTGTTCTTTGCATATGTTAATGTAATATTTTGCTTGTTATTTCCCGTAGGGTTAGGTTGTAAAAGAGTAATAATTTATTGTAGAAAATCTTAGTTGTGTATTATAATATTTATTATGAAATTTTATTGTCTAATGTAGGAGATAGGAAGCGAGTATATTGCTTTAAATTACCTGATTATAAACAATAGGCATACCTAGGTTTCCTATATCTAGTTGCTTTAAACTTTCTATTTAATTAGGCTTCATAAATAGATTTCTACTTTATACAGACTAAATCGTGACCGTAATCGTAACGCATTTCTAAAACGCATAACTTTGAGGTGATTCACCTTGTCTGAACACAGTTTAAAATTAGAACGAAGTCCTTTACTGTACTTCTATACTATGTACTACGGGCCTGCGGACGGCGAGCATGGGTGGCTCGCCGCCCGACCAGAACCAGACCCGAATGTACGGCGCGTCGCGTTCCGCGCGCGCCTCAAAGAGCCATCAGACCACCACGGATGGGGACCAATAGGGAAACAAAGTCGATATAATGGCACGAAGGGTTTAAAAATAAAAATATTATACAAATCTTAATGTGTCATTTCTGTAGGTACATACGATCACGTATTTTGATGCTTGTGACATCATCCGATATAGTCTAGTGGCTAGGATACCTGGCTCTCACCCAGGAGGCTCGGGTTCGATTCCCGGTATCGGAAATAATTTTTGGTGCGTCTGCAAAAGCAAAAGTAATAATTATTGTATTAAATAATAGTTGTTTCGTTTTTATACAAAAAGAAAATATTTATATTAGTTATAAGGAACTTAATTTCTTATTTCTTTCAATATGAAGTCAGTATGTAGTTGTAAACGTGCCGCCCGCACCCGGATGCCTCGCCGAACGGCGCGCTTACAACCTTTTTATATGGTTTCCAAAGAACAAAACGCCGAGCCAGAGCCATGCATAAGCCGTACTTGAGCCGTGCCGGAGTCGTGCCTGTTAAGTGTCATGATCTTAATACTAATATTATAAAGAGGCCAAAGCTGTTGTTTTTAATTAATAGGTAAGTTCATAACACAAAAATCATTTTCGACAAGCCCACAAGCATGACTCGAGAATCCTATCTTATGCTAACATAGAGAACCCCCAATATATCGTGCATATATTTTTTTAATTTTTTGGGACAAGCCCGCCACAACCTCCCAAAACCGCTGCAACTCCTGTAAGCCAGGATCTACAGTAGATACAACCATAAAATACCAGTACTGAAGTACCGGGGCGTCCCAGGGACATGAATAAATGTCTTGGTTCCCGCAAAGAAGTGAATCAGAAGATATTATAAGAGGAGAAGAAAAAAAAACGATAGTTTCCACCTTGAGACAGAATGAATTAAGCCTAAAGGCACAAAAAAGAAACTATACAACTGGGTGAACCCCAGTCGCAAAGCACCACGGAAAATTGACTAAACTAAGTGGGTACTATGTGTGCTATACTTGCTATTTATAGTTGCTATTTATGTTATTTCGAGCATTAACTAATTTCGCTTTGTTCACTCATATCCGATATGGTCTAGTGGCTAGGATACCTGGCTCTCACCCAGGAGGCTCGGGTTCGATTCCCGGTATCGGAAATTCTTTTTGTTTGAACAAAAAAAAGAAGCTAGAATTTCTTCTGGAAATACACAAAACAAACTAATAAAATTTTACTTATTAATTTTATTGTCGGTTCTTATTCTTAAGTGGTCTGCTAGTAATATAAGCGGCCATATTTCTTTATAATTGGACCTTATATTTCAACCACAAACAGGGAAATTACACAAAAGGATTCCCAAACATTTTTATGCCTAATTCTAGTACTTAAGTATGACAAACATTCTATTATACAAAGAAACGTATTGCTATTTAAATGTAAGCTCTATTGCAATAAGATTAAGTGCCGTTTTATCTCAAATTATGTCATTATGAACGGCAAATGTGGTGTAAGGAAATGTAAGCACCGTGACACAGTTTTTAGATGGGGCCATAAAATTGGAGATTTTTTATGGGCAATCAATCTAAGTACAATGTGACAAGACTTGTCTGTTTTTTTAGCAGTTTGATTGAATTTATTTATAATAACATAACATCACGCCTTTTATCCCCGAAGGGGTAGGCAGAGGTGCACATTATACCACTGTACAATATAACACCCACTTTTTCACTATTTATGTTATGAGTCCCATATAATAGGGTGTGAACCGTATTGCCGTAATACCGGGCACAATTCCAGACTCCGTGCTACTACTGAGAATTTTTTAAAAACCCAGAAATTATTTGACCGACCCTGGAATCGAACCCAAGACCCCTTGCCGCACTTGCGTCCACCCGGCCAACGAGGCAGTCAGATGCATTTATTTATAATGGTATATCATTTTATTGTATCAGTTATTCAGTTATTGTTATTTAATCTCGTTAGGCATTTATTTAATGGACAGTTTTAAAAGACAAAGGATGTCTGTCGATGTCTCAAACGATATAACATTAAACGCTTAGGCTGATTTTAGTCTCACGCTGACTGTCAGCGCTCATAGCTCAGCGCATAGTTTGACTGATGACGACCAAGCTTTATCCGTCAGCACTGACTGACATACGCGTTGCGCTTTATAGAAGTTAATTCATGTTTCGGCTGTCAGCGCCGACGATCAGCGTGCGGTCAGCCCGACTCTAAAAGCAGTTTTAGAATTTAAGTATTTCAAAAAGAATATACGTGTTTACAATAGAGTTTTAAGTCATTTGATTTTTTACGAAACATATTTATTTACTTGTAAATAGACACCAAGTTGTTTATAAGTTTCTAGGCCAGACAGATATAAAACGAATAAAAAACGAATAAAAAACGAATTTATATCCAAGGTAACACTATTACCTATTTAAGTGTGGGAGAGCCATGCTTCGGCACGAATGGGCCGGCTCGACTGGAGTGATACCACGGCCTCACAGAAAACCGATGTGAAAAATGGGTGTTACAAATGGGCAAATGGGAGTGATACCACGGCCTCACAGAAAACCGATGTGAAGCAACGCTTGCGTTGTGTTTCGTCGTATGAGTGAGGTTACCGGAGGCCCAACTACCCTCCCCTTCCCCAATCTCCCCAATCCCTGAATCCCCTACGATCCTCAAACTCCTAATCCCCAAAGAGCCGGTAACGCACTTGTAACGCCTCTGGTGTTCCAGGTGTCCATGGGCGACGCCGATTGCTTGCCATCAGGTGATCCGTCTGCTCGAATACGGTATTATGCCATGAAAAAAAACCTATTATAGGAAAGGGAGTTACAGTGATCATTACGTCTTTAACTACCAATAGACAACTTCACTTCGTTAGTGAAGCACGGATTTCAAAGTAATGCCTAATTCAATAGTGTACTATTGTACACAATTAATTGAAAGTTGTTGTTCAACTGTTCGAAGTAAATCTTTCGTCCCTCCGTCACTGGTAGGTAAGAGGAATGACAGTTAATGTGTTACACGTGGAATGGTCATAATAACTTTCATTCCACGACGCCACAAACAACAATCGCCATTTCCAAGGCTCCATACCAAGAAATCTTTCCCTACTAAATTAATTACGTGTCAGTGGAGACGCCGGGATGAAATTGTTTGAAAAGCAGCGCCTAAGTTAAGCACATTACTTTGCACGGTATCATCATGTGTGCTGTTCGAACCTCTCCTAATTAATGGGTTAATGAAGGTATCGAGGAACTTTTAGGGAGTTTTCTCTTGCGAAATATCGAGGCATTCTTGCGAAGCATGTTGTTGTGTGCCGTTGCTATATTCTGGTAGATTATTGTCTTAAGTGGTATCGGGTTCGATTCCCGGGTCGGGCAATTTATTACTGGGTTTAAAAAAAAATCTCAGTACCTAGTAGCACAGAGTCCGGAATTATGCCCGGTATATGACAATAGGCTCACCCCTATTACATGGGTCTCATAACATGATTAGTGAAAAATTGGTGTTACATTGTACAGTGGCATAATGCACCTCTGCCTACCCCTTCGAGGATGAAAGGCGTGATGTTATGTTAAGTTATTATTTTTTTGCATTCTAAAAATATTTTAATAATAATAAAACTGGTCTAAAGTCTTATTGTTGAGTGAACGATCCCGAGTTAGGTTATTGGGTATTTATTCTGTGTGTTTGAGGTTGTAACAATATGCTTCGCAATATGGGATTGCAAAATGGGTGTTACTAATGAGCAAATAGGTTCTCACACTCCACAGTAACCTATGGAGTTTCTTGCTCGTTCTTCTCCATAAGAATCTACACCTTGGAATAAGCAAATAGCTTCGAAATGTTCCGTTGACGTTCAAAAGTGCTTTTCTGGTCTTATTAAAATAAAGGATTTTGACTTTTGGCTTATTTTGACCACTAAATTTTAATACGCTCTCATGAATAGTTCTGTCACTACAAATTCTTTATAAAATGATATAGATAGCATCATAGTACGATAAGTACCTACAACTTAAAATCGTTTCAATATTTGACCATAAGTTATGTGCACAATGTGCCTACCTCTTTGTGCTATGTTGCAATTTAGCACTCATTTGTAGTTTAACAACTGTAACAAAAAAGTTGAAATATCAAGGTGTTTCCAAGGTATACGTGAATCACCTTACCGCCATGGTGACAAAACAGCTAACAAAAAATAAAAAACGTTTCACAAGAATCTCTCCTATACAGTCTTATAAATAGGCCCTTTATACAAAATCTCGTGTAACAGGCCGTTGACTGATCTATGAAAATAAGTTAGGCAAGCAAATTGTTCGAATAATTTCAATAAAATTACCTAACTACTTAGCAATCATAAAAGAACAAGTTTGAGGTGATTGTATGAAATAATTCAAGCAAATAAAGTCTAGGAATGTTCCCCAGAGGACTTTGAACTGTAATCAAAATAAGTGAAAATATTTGTTAGTGTGAAACCTAAAAGTAATTTGTTTGGAATAAACAATAATCTGTATGTGTAATAGGTACTATAGATATATTGAAGTAATTAAATATATTTTATGGCTTATTCACGTAACTGTACGAGGTGCCTCGTCTAGTTTCAAGTGACGCTTGGCCCTAATAATCATAATATAATAGTTTTGCACTACAAATGACAAACAGTTACATAATGAGTTAGCGGTGAAACATTATTTTTGTGTCTGTAAATTGCTAGGAAGCTAGTGAGCTTTATATGTATACTGTATGTACTATATAGGCTGATTTTTTCCTTTCTTTTCGCCGAAGCCCAAGAGTAGAAAGTTGTTACTTTTAATAAAATAAACATAACGTCACGCCTTTTATCCACGAAGGGGTTTTTTTTTTTTTTTTTTAAGTGGGGAAAATCATCGAATGACTGCCCCCGCCTGGGTGAGGCGGGAGGGAGTGTCAGACTCTTACTGACTAAAAACCACCCCGTTCCTTCTCCTGCACGTCGAGCTGGAGCCCCGGTTACCCGTTAGGTTCTCCGCGACTCCGAATCGGCATCGGCCCTATTGGGCCCCATCTGTGGTGGTCTGATGGCTCTTTGAGGCGCGCGCGGAACGCGACGCGCCGTACGCTCGGGTCTGTTTCTGGTCGGACGGGGAGCCACCCATGCTCGCCGTCCGCAGGCCCGCGCTTACGGTGGCCGGAGATCGTCCCGCGATCCCCGACGCCCGGTGTGTCCTTCGCGATGGCTGGGTTGCGAGGAGGCAGCGCTTCGCTGCCTCACGCGTCCCGCCTCCTCCTTAGCTAGCATGACTGCTTCGCAAAAAGAGGAGACGGCATCCCAATCCCCCTCGCTCCGCATCATGGCCTGCACTAGGCCCGGACGCGAGAGGTCGCCATCGCCGATCACTTCCCTGAGGACACGGCGGTGCTCAGCCCACGAAGGGCATTCTCCCACCGTGTGTTCCACCGTGTCCTCAGGGCGGTCCTCGCAGTGATGACACCCGGGCGTTTCTTCAGGTACCTCCCGAAACTGCCATGTCCGGTGAGGACCTGCGTCAGGCGGTAGGTGAGGACGCCGTAGCGTCTCTCAAGCCACTCCTCAAAGAGGGGACTTACCGCTGCGATGGCAGCGAGCCCAGTCCTCGGTTGCGACAGTCGTTGCTGCCATTCCGCCATGAGATCGCGCCGGAGCTCATCCCGCCACGCACTTATCTGGCGCGGCAGCGGAGTTTCGCCCCGGCGACGTGCCTCCGCGCGCATGCTGTGCACGCGCGCGAGCACCTTCGCCTCCAGATCCCACGGCGGTAATCCGGCAAGGAGGTTCGCCGACTCCCCAGAGATCGTGCGGTATCCGCGGATCATTCGGATCGCCATGACCCTCTGTGCCATGAGCAGCGTCCGAGCGGGACGCCGCAACAGGTTAGGCGCCCAAACAGGGGCGCCGTAGAGGGCCATGGACCGCACGACCCCGGCGTATAACCTCCGGATCCACGAAGGGGTAGGCAGAGGTGCACATTATGCCACTGTAGAGGTACAATGTAACACCGACTTTTCACTATTTATGTTATGAGTCCCATGTAATAGGGGGTGAGCCTATTGGTATATACCGGTCAAAATTCCAGACTCCGTGCTTCTACTAAGATTTTTATTTTAAAAGCCCAGTTATACTCTGTCCGACCCGGCAGTCACACTTACGACCACTCGGCCAACAAGGCAATCACCTAGTACTTTTAATATTTTTAGTATTTCTTATTCCTTAACAAAGAGTACACTAAGATGTATGTCTTTCAATATAATATAATAATATCTATTAAACATGAAGCTTCAGTATTTTTTCGACATCGATAAAATCTTATGTTATTGCTATACTTATGTGAGGCAATAAAAATATATGGGAGGAGTTCCCTCCGACAAGATGGGAGGTAATGAGGTACCTGTGTTATTCAGTCCGTATACGAGCAATGAGCTTATGACGTCACATTTTCGTACCTAGTTAGAACGTAAGTACTCTCTTTCTGAGTATTTTAGCTATTACTGTCCTCTTTGGTGTGAACTCGATTTTAACAGCGACGAAATAGAGTTTATTTTGTATTTGAACGTGCTATTGAGCTGCTTAGTTATAAATAAGAATTGCTGTGTGGTGTGACAATATTATATTCTTGTAATTTATTTATTTGTATCATTATTGCTTCGTTGGCTGAGTGGTCGCAAGTAGGACTGTCGGGAAAGGGGTTTTCAAAAAATCTCAGTAGTACCTAGCACGGAGTCTGGAATTGTGCCCGATAAATGGCAATAGGCTCACCCCCTATTACATGGGAGTTATAATATAAGTAGTGAAAAGTGGGTGTTACATTGTTACAATGTACACCTCTGCCTACCCCTTCGGGGATAAAAGGCTTGATGTTATGTTATGTTGTATCATTATTTTCGTTATCATTAGCCTGTCTTTATCTGTTATTGGGTTAAGTCTTTTCAATTTCTTTTTATTTATTTGATAATACACTTGGGGGTTGGTTTTCGTGGGATAAAAGTGTCCTATGTGTTACTCCTGATCATAATCTACCCCTTATCCAAATTTCATCCCGATCCCTTCTTCACTTTTGACGTATAAAAGTAACAAACATAAAGACAAACATACAAACTTTTGCATTTATAATATTAATAGGATTACGTCATAATACGGTACTCACCAACTAGTCAAATCCAATACTTTTTTTGAACTGTCAAATACGCGACAGTATTCTATGAAATTTGTATGAGATTGTGAATTGTGACGTCACGTCTTTTCAGCGTTAAACAGCGTATTTATTTCTTAAAAAAAAATACTAAAATTAAGTTGGTTATAAAATCAATTAATGAAAGTGTGATTATTTTTTAATATTTTATTGTATTGAACAGTCGAAATCATTTATTTTTGATTATATAATAATTTAATAATAAATTTTATAATAACTAACTATTTTCCTAATTATATAATAATTAGGAAAATACCCAATTATTAGTTCCTTGATATAGTGAAGGCATAAGGCGACAACGAGACAGGTGGTGACATTTTATGTAGTTACAGCACGCCGCCATCTTTTTATGAATTATGTATGAGGGCTGTCACCCGACGGATTTCTGACGGAGCTGCCTAGCTGAGGTAATTATACCAAAATAGCACGGTGCTCTCTGATTTCATATTTTTGGATCTCTGTTATCTTATTTTATCTTTTTCCAACCCCTGCACCTATATCTATTTTACGTATTACATTAACTTTACATCCAAAGCCTAAAGGCTTTGGTCAGCATTGGCCACTTAAAAGTGGCCAATGCTGACCAAAGGCCTCTTCCCACAAGGAGAAGGTTTTTTTTATAATAACTATCGTGAGACTTACTAAATTAACTAAAAATCGCGGGTTACTCATGTGAATATACTGAGAAAAGCTCTACTAGTTTCGAACCACAGAGGGTTCTTCCTCATGAGCAGCGTGCGCGGTCGCGGCGATAGTAGGCTGCGTGACATCGTGACATTTTCTCAGTATATTCACGTGAGTACCCACGATTTTTAGGAGAAGGTTTGAACATTAATCATCACGCTTGCTCATTGCGGGTTGGCGATTTCAAACTTATAATTAGAATTATTAGTCCAGGCTTCCTCACGATCTTTTCCTACACCGCTTGTCAATGGTGTCTATATAATCTTAGAAAGTACATATAACTCGGAAAAAGTCTCATGGGTATTTTTTTATATCTATTTATGTATTTTGAGGTTTTCATCTCAATGGTACTTGGCGTTGGTAGGTTTCAAACCTGCACCCCGAGAAACGGGCATCTTAAACCACCGGGCCACCACGCAAAAGATAACAAAGAACTAAAATTATAAACTGGCTTTTGTTAACTTATTTGTAGGAATTCTATACTGTCATTTTTTATAAGGACTACCTACCAACACCGCTTAAACTCCTGTAAGCCTGGATCTACAGTAGATACAACCATGAAAACACCGGAACACTGAAGTCCGGCGCGTCCCAGGGACAATAACTGTCTTGGTTCCCGCAACGAAATGAATCAGAAGATATTATAAGAGGACGAGAATGAAATAAAACGATAGTTTTCACTTCTTTCGGAGAATTACTGCAGGAGACAGAATGAATTAAGTCTAAAGGCACAAAAATAGACTGTACAACTGAGAGAACCCCATTCGCCAGGCTGAGAAAAATCTAAAATTTAAGTGTGAGCTGTATACTTACGTCCAATAATACTACACTGTAAGTTAAATTCAACTTAAACAATAACAGATTAAAACATGTAAACACACACACACACAAACATAATCAGATTAATATACCGTATGCATAGTACCAAAATCATCTATTGTTCCATCGTTAATGCAGTAAGCCGTTCATTAATATTATTGGTCCTACATAATTAAATATAAGTCCAAGTAATTATTAGCTTGGATTGGTTAAGCTGTTGGTATGTAGATATTTAGATATACATTATTAATGATTACTGATATTTTTTTTACTTAATAGGTCGACGTTTGGTCACCATCTCGCCTGGTGGTAAGCGATGATGTGGCTGACGATGGCTATGAGCCACCTATTCACTCGGTACTTGAAGACACCCAAGTCATATTTGACGGGAAACACAGAATCCGGTAAGGAATTCCATTCCTTAGCGGTTCGTATTAGGAAGCTTGATGCGAAACGCTTCGTGCGAATGAGTAGAATGTCCACCATATAAGGGTGAAATCATAGTGGCGAAAAACTAAATTTAATAACTGGGGTGTTACTGCAATACAAGTTAATGTATTTAATGCTTTTTAATTTCTCTTTATAACACGAAGTCTGACTATACATATAGTTATTCATAAGCCTTGCAGATTTAGAAATATTTTGCTTCCAGAATAAAACCAAGGATAGATTAGAGACAAATGTGCTGCGACACATGTCGCCAGCGACGTTGGGCGAAGAAGTGCGACGTTGCCGACTTTGGTCGACATGTCTAGCAACATCAACGTCGCAGTAGACAAAAGTCCCCTTGTATGTTAGGCGAAATCGGCCGGCTTCGCTTGATATATCGCCGATACATATCATGCGATATTTTGTCCCTTAGTGTATCCTTGGCTTTAGTTCATAGTCATTTTCTAAAACAACTGAATACTAACATAACAAATACACACTTGAACAAGAAGCTAACAATCCATTCAATATGAGTTATGTCCCCCAAGCCTGTTATTAGACGGCAGACTGTAAAAACAAAAGGAATATCGCTTCACTTAATATTCTTTACTTACAGGTAAAGAAAAGTAATTGATAGTTTTTGTGGCGGACCATAGTCCACAATATCGTGTCGGTATACAATTTATATTGTCCGGCCACTTGATTAATTGTAACCAACTGACATGCTGAATTCACTAGACTGTGGTGAATTATCTATAGTTCAGGCTTTGGTTAGATAATCTGATAAGCTCCTAAGTGCCTTGAACTAGTTTAGAGTATTATGTACCTTAAAATTACTGTAGTAATTAGGTTTACATTTGATTGTATTGTATTGGATGTATTATGGAATATTATATAAGGTTATTGTCAATTATGTTTTGAGTAGTTTGGTATGTATATGACGTGTTTTAATCTCCGAAGGGAGTAAGTAGAGGTACACATGTAATTGGTGTAATTATTAATTATTAATGAGGAGATGAGAATTTCTTATAAAAAGAAAGAAACATATTAGAGGTATAAGTAATACGCTACATTGTGTATGGTACAAAACCTAAACACCTAATAATTGCATTAATCAATAAAAAATTAACTAACAACAATAAATATTGCTAGCAAATCTCGTGGGTGTTCTACTGTTTGTGTAATGGGTTGTGTTCCGCGGAGTTATTTGATATGATGCCCACGGTCACTTTCTATCATCGCACCGCTCGCCATCGACAGGGAGCTCACGCAGACACATTGGAGCCCACATGGTCCCGTACAGTTCGGTTCTCTGATTGTGGAATGAACTCCCTGTCAAGGATTTTCCAGCAGGCCCAAATATTATCCCGCATCTATGCTTTGCAACGTGTTAAACAAGTAAGATTATTGTTTAGGCCAGGTAATTTATTAAATTAAAAACCGACCAGACTATATAAGAAATATATTATAGACGCGGTTATAGTAAATTTGGTACAGCTGTTTCGCTCATCGTTGCTTGATGAAGTGGTGTGCCGGGCGCGGTCTCGCGGCTTCCTGAGTAGCCCCGCGCCTCCCGCACCCGCTTGTAGCCTGGCCCTGTCCTTGTTCTAGTGTTCGTGAACAATTATTATTTCATCTAGTTTTTAGTAAAGGTATAGGTAGAGTTACAGATTGCTACCAAGTTATAAAAATAAACCTTATCAATAGCATTACGTAATAACATTATGGGTTATAATCCTTATCGGAACATTTGACGGTTACTCGCATTAAACTGTGGACGCACCATAAAACGGTAAGGTATGGGATTATCTTACATTTTAAGAGTTTTTGGTAATAGCTGATTCCCAAGAGCACTCTGGCTTCGATGATCATTTGATAATGTGTATTCTCCTAATATTATTAATATGAAAGTTTATATGTATGTTTGTTTTTTACTCATTCATGTCAAATCGGCTGAAGGTATCGGAATGACATTTGGAACAAAGGTAGATTATGGCCTACAATAATACATAGGCTACTTTCTACCCAGAGAAACGCGAGCAAAGCCGCTAGCAGAAGCTAGGGTTACATATAAGGCTCTGGCAATATGAACGTAACACTATGTTGAATAATTTAATTGTTTCGTCAGGTGTAGCTTATTATACGGACCTTGTGGAATCTAGAACAAATTTCCGTGCGTTTAGGCGTTTTTGCCATACCTATTATTGGAAGCAAGTATAACAGCTCACACATAGGACCCACTTAGTTTTTTAGTCAAATTTCCGTGGTGCTTGGCGACTGGGCTTCACCCAGTTGTACAGTCTCTTCTTTGTGCCTTTAGGCTTAATTCATTCTGTCTCCTGCAGAAATTCACCGAGGGAAGTGGAAACTATAGTTTTTTCTTCTCCTCTTATAATATCTTCTGATTCATTTCGTTGCGGGAACCAAGACAGTTACTCATGTCCCTGGGACGCGCCGGACTTCAGTGTTCCGGTGTTTTCATGGTTGTATCTACTGTAGATCCTGGCTTACAGGAGTTGCAGCGGTTTTGGGAGGTTGTGGCGGGCTTGTCCCATTAAAAAAAAAAAAAAAAAAATAAGGCTGTTGGCTTTGATTTACCTACAACTTAATGCAGAATGTGACACTTATACTCACCTACACGTTACCTACACTATGTCATACATTAGACAAGATAATACTACAGGGCCTTTAGCCAAACGCCACTTATACCACGGGAAGTGCTCTGAGGAATTATTTGACTTGATATCTGCCGCATCTTTTCGCCATCGACTCTCACGACAGAATATCCATCCCCACCATATAGATGGTTGGCAGGCTACAACTGTGCGCTTCTCACGATTCTTTCTGCCTCGCACAGTAAAACTTTGTTATGATCTGTCGTCGGCGGTATTTCCGAACCGATACGACCTTCAAACCTTTAAGAAAAGAGTGTATTCCTTTTTAAAAGGCCGGCAACGCACCTGTGGCTCCTCTGGTGTTGCGGGTGTCCATGCGTGTCGCTGATCGCTTACCATCAGGTGATCCATCTGTTCGTTTGCTTCCATCAAATAAAAAAAAAATTACGCTTGTCTACCAAGAGTATATATAGAAAACTAAATGTATGGGGATGACATTGACAAATGTTAAAATTTACGTCAATGCCATATTTTTCTACTCTACAAGTAGACAAGCGCTAAATGCCATTTGGCTACAGCTGCTGATTACATGCAACAGAGAACAGTTACGGAAAGTAATGATTAGGATAGAACTTCTAAATGGAAGGAACTCCGTGAAATGTCTCGTACACTTTCCTCTAATAAGATCACCTCTAATTACGTGATCATAAGGTACTTGAAACATATTGAAAAAGGTTGCTACATACACTATATACCTAATTATGTGCACATATGCCTACATTAAACGGCGTGACGTCATGTTAGTCGTAAAAGAGAAAATCAAACAAAAAAATATTTCTACATCTCAATTACCATTACAACTTTATCGAAACTAATAAAATTACTTTTAACTACGATATACGTTGCGAAACTTCAATCCGTTTTCCACCAGTAGCAGAGAGAATCACTTCAACGCAAGACTAGGCTGAGTGTGCTGAGTGTGACCAGCTCTTGACATGGGCTGTACTAGTATGCACAGATAACTGTATCCTGATACCACCCGCACACTGATGTAGTACATGCCAAGAGCTGATCACCTCGTCTTCGTCAGGATCTTCAAGTACCAGGTATATATACATCCACAATATTAATTTCTAAGCTGCTCTTGTCAAAAACACTGATTATTTTAAAAACTGGTGTTGTTTTCTTACTGGTATGGTTGTCGTCAACGCCTCTGTAACCCTTTTTGTGTTACAGATGTCCATGGGTGCTGCTAATCGTTTACCAACAAGTGATTCGTCAGCTCGTACTCCGTAAAATGCCCATCTAACCAGTTTGTAGGTACAAGCAGCCAATGTTGAAATTATTGGTGATAATTTTTTAACCAATTAAATAAAAAATACGTGACGGATAGACATATAATATTATGAGAAATACTTCTCAGATCCTCATTCCTTTTATTTCAGGAACTATAGTCTGATATAAGTACAATGCACAGCTGTCAACGTCCAATTCGGAATCAAAATCTACAACTATGTGAAATATCTGTACAGATCCGTTATTTTGGTTTTTCTTGAAAACAGTAACATGGCACCATATTCTTGTGACATACGATAGCTCTTCTTCACCGACATCGCTCCCGCCTACAATCCATAATGGAGGATTACTTCCACTGACGCAGAAAAGAGTTGCAATGGATAAACTCACTGTAATATAACGCATGCTGACCAATATACGTTTGAAGTAGTTGAAATTCATTTGTTTTTTGTTCAATTTACAATTTCATTTCATGATCATCGTCATCATCATCATCATCATCATCATCATCATCATCATTATCATCATGATCGTCATCGGTCAAAAGACATCCACTACTATATAAAGGCCTCATCTTTAGTCTGGCGGCAGATCACAGATGGGTAACGTCAAAACTACAACTCACCACTTGCATCCATTAGCTCCCTCAACTCCTAAGATCAGGCCTACCTACGCTACATCCTCCAGTCCATAGTCTCCACTACACTTCCTAAGCCCATTTGCTATCAGTCCTTCCAGCAATATGGCCTGCCATCCCCACTTCAACCTGCAGATTTTGCGGGCAATGGCTCTCAAAGACAACTCTAGTTCTGTGGCGAATTGCCACATTTTGGATAAATTTATGTACATATACAATATAAATAAAAACAGAGCAACATTTTACTATAACATCATACTCTTATTCCTCATTGGTAAACTAATTTCCCTAAAATGGCACGTTGCCAGCTTCGATACGGGGATTATGTCTTCATGAAAAGCATTTTTAACTCTTTCACAAGTGAATAAAGTGCGAAATAAGTATTTTAAATTATTGGTTTTTGTTACGTACATGATTCTTCTATAATGTTATTTATATCAGCCTATTACACAAATATTTTTATTTTTCTTTTAATAACCTAGTAAGGTTTTTATATATATTTTTTTTTAATATTATAATATTTGTAATATCTAAGTGTGCTACTGCACACTTAGATATTCACCTGTGTCGTAGGTCATTTAAAACATCCAAATTTAATTCACACCTAAATAGTATATATGTATGTATAAACATTTGTAAATCACAGACACTGAGCACAAAAAATGTACAACACTCACCAGTCATATTATGAATCCCACGTAAATAAGGGGTTGATTCCATTATACACACCGATGCGCCGGGCAAAATTCCAAACACTATGCTACTTTTAGAAGAAGCGAAAATCTAGATAAGACTGTTGCTCACCAATAGCATTAGCGACGAACACGAAAAAAATAAAACAGTAAATATGATCTTAAGAAACTAAAGTACTTATCTATCTTCAAACTATTGATATACTGTGACAACATAACCGAACATGTTCGGGTATTACATCAACCTTCGAGACGGTATCAGGAACACCATTTTTTACCAATATGGCAGTCTGCCAGCTCTTCGATACTAGGTTATGTCTCCGTGAGATAAATTTTGAGGCTTTCAAACTGAAATAGGTGTTGGATAATGTTCCGACAGACGAGCTGTTGTACCTACTAAGATTTTGTTTAGATTTTTCATGGTTTCGTGCTAAAAAATATTTTATTTCCACCCGCCACAACCTCCACAAACTTCTGCAACTCATGTAAGCAAGGATCTACAGTAGATACAACCATGGAAACACCGGAACACTGAAGTCCAGTGCGTCTCAGGTACATGAATAACTGTCTTGGTTCCCGCAACGAAGTGAATCAGAAGATATTATAAGAGGAGAAGAAAAAAAACGATAGTTTTCACTTCCCTCGGTGAATTACTGCAGGAGATAGAATAAATTAAGCCTAAAGTCACAAAAAAGAGCCAAAAATATGTAAGATGTTATTTAGTCGTGGATAAACGTCAACAGTTGGTCACCATCCAGTTCATCTAGGAACCTTCTCTATATTAGAGGTTTTACCACAACCTCCATGCTTAACAATTAGGATGGAGATCCTAATTTAAAAATTTATCAGAATGCGCTACTATATATGTACTCTACCTCTTAAGTCAAAGTCAAAATCATTTATTTCAATTAGACAAGGAAGGCATTTAAACATCAAAAAAAAATTATAGTGAACCTATTTGGTCGAAGGTGTAGATTCTTATGAGAAGATTGGGCAAGAAACTTCATAGGTTAAATTTTTACAATCATATCACATCTGTCAAATGTATAGTTCATTAGATGATTCTAGCGATACTTGTGGGAGGAGCGGAGTGTAAGAGTGATGAAAAACATATTCTGAGTTTTTACCACATCTCTTAAACTTTTTTATGGCATAAGCTGGTAAACGAGCAGCCGGATCACCTGATGGTAAGCAATCGGCGCCGCCCATGGATCCTGGAATACGAAGGCATTACAAGTGCGTTACTATTCTTTAGGGAATTTGAGGATTTTGGAGGATTCTGAACTTATCATCAGGTGATCCGTGCATACCGGCTTATCTTATAAAAAGAAAAAAATCTCCAGCTTTAATAACGTTCAATACTTTTAAAATGCAAGACTATTTAATAGTGTACGGTTGAATACCATTATCAATAAGAATTCAAGTGAATCGATATGCACCAGTAAACAATTACAGTTTGAATCAATTAACTATGAATTTATTGGAATTCATATCAAGTTCTAATAATTTCATTAGCACGGCGTTTTCATTGATAAGTTTTTAACGTTGATACTATTTCTATTTAAAGATGAATGTTGTGGTATCTATAACATAACATATTAACATAACGCCTTTTATCCCCGAAGGGCTAGGCAGAGGTGCACATTACGGCACTGCCATGTGCAATGTAATACGTGGGTATTACATTGTACCTACAGTTTTCACTATTTATGTTATGGTATTTGTCTTTTTTACTGTACTCTACTGCCTTGATTAGGCTGTTTAGTTTGTTGTGTTTGTTATTGTTAATGCAACTGACGAGGAAGAACAGATTCGATTGTCATATTGGACATAACATAACTTATAGAAGATTTTCGACTTTTCAAAAATTTCTTTATCTAGCTTCACTGTCAGTCAGACGGATGGACAATTCAATTTTTGACGTTTCAAAGTGCTATCAATCAATTAATAGCCTACAAGTGGTCAATTCTGACCAAAGGCCTCTTCTCCCACCGAGAAGGTGTGAGCATGGGTTAGACAAAATGGCAAAAATTCCCATTTAAGGATTAATTGAAATAAATGCTTTGACTTAGACGATTTCAAATAAGCAAATCAATAACAGTATCAAAGATTATGTAATACAAAGATTACCCTCCTTTGCATCGCGCAGTCAGATAAAAATCAATCTTATTAATTCACCCACAATATAATTTATTATTATAAGGACACAAGTAAAACTTGTTTGCATCTATAAATCGATGGAAGCCTCCGACTGCCAATTCCCAAGCAAAAATAATTCTCATCGTAAAATATCACGGTATATACTCGCGTTGACAACAGGATCCAAGTGTATGGATAGGGCTGCCACGCAGTGTTAGAAGTGCAATTTTATTTAATACGTCTTTCTTTGTTTTTTGTAAAGTAGCAAATCTATTATCGAACACAATTAATGCAACTTGGCTTATTTACAGCAAACACAATGAAAGATATAATTCGATTGGTAGAATTCCGCTTCAGTTCCAATCGTCTGATCGGGAAGTCATTGGAACTTTTGGGAGTAACTTATTTGTGACTTCAGATATTGGATGGAAATAATATTCTGATCAATTTTTGAAATCTGATCAACTTTAGTCATTTAGTAGTTTTACCATGGCGTTCCAAGATGGCGGCGCGAGTGGCGTACGTACGAGGGTGCAAAATGGAAATCAGAAACAACATTTCAAACTTTATAATATTGCCAATTATCAAATCCCCCTGGAAAATATTCCAGGCAACCCCATATTTCCTTCTTAATGATCGAACTACTAGCTAACGTTGAAAAGATTTTACAAAAAATAGAATTTTAGATAATAGCCAGCCGTAGATTATCTATACAGCAGACTATTTTAAGATCATCAACATTTAAACAAAAGTAACAACCGTTAGACGCTGAGAACTGAAAAAATCTAAGTTCTTTTACCCCGATAACAATGATAAGGCAGCCCTAATTTCACCTGGAGGTAAATCCGTTGGTAAACACAGCCTTCGTTGGACGTACGCCTCTCGCGATAAAAACGGGGTGTTCCATAAATTATTCATAAAAAAATCTTGACTTTCCTCGTGCCTCCAAGCTACAGTGTATATATGACAATGTTACTTCTGCTCCTACATGTTCTCTGAAGCCTTTGATGTATAGAGATTAATTAGTTTACATTCGTGAGGCTCTTTATAGTTTAAAAGATGGCTTAGGGTAAAGGCTGGTAATTGAAAAAATGATTTTAAATTCATAATAGAGGTATAACATCACGCCTTTTAGGCGAAGGCAAAGGTGCACATTGGGAGCATTCATTATACGATTGATGAAGCGAATAAAGTATGCTTTCCATTGACTCTACTAACCTTATTCTAATAACTACATTCAAATTAATACACTAACTTAACTAGGTTTAAAAAGATCGACCTCAACCTCCTCTTTTTTTGGACTCAGACTACTTTTCTGAAAACGTAACAAAATCGGTTAAGCTAATCGCGACAAAATCAGTTAACCCCTCGAGCCTCCTTATGAGTACCCGGTGGATCATAAGAAAAAATGCTCCAAATGTCACGTGGGCACACGTTGGATCATAAGGAACGCGGACGCTCGACGGGTTAAAACCAGAAACAAATACTGTAAAAGAAAACTTGACAAATAATAAAAGGGTAACAAACCAATACTCAGATAATAATACCAATATTATTTGTAAGTAATTTGAAGTATGAGTGAATTCAGATGGAAACTCTCGAAGAGGGGTTTCCTTATAGAGTTCCTAGGTTTGACGTGATTACATTACCTAGGTAGGTACATATATAACTCACGCCTCTCATTTCTAAAAAGGGTTAGCAACTATACTATTCTGTAACTTTGAATTGGAAAGATCGAAATGAACTCGATCGCGGTCCGCCATGTTATTAGTTGGAAGAATAATCTCGACCAATGACGAGCGAGAATGAGATAAAGTTCACTTCAAAATTTCAGAATATTCTAGCCGATGTGCATTTGTAGATAATATATACAGTTTCATTCATAGACACAGTGGATAAACATAACAGACGTAAAACAATGCTTGCATTGTGTCTCGTCGTATGAGTGAGGTTACCGGAGGTCCAATTACCCCAGAATCCCTGAATCCCGAGAATCCTTAAATTCATAATCTGCAAAACGCCGGTAACGCATCTGTGACGCCTCTAGTGTTCCAGGTGTCCATGGGTGATGCCGATTGCATACCATCAGATGACCCGTCTGCTCGTTTACCGGGTTATCCCATAAAAAATAAAAAATGAATTCAGCATTAAATTTTAGCTGAATTATTAATTGAGCTAGTGGTAAATAAACATTACAAGAACTAATGAGATGGTCAAGGTCAAGATTCAGCATTCTTCTTTCGACAAGATTAACTTACTTATCCAGCCAACGCTACTCACATAAGCCAGGATCTACAACATACCTACTAACAAATTGTTCAATCTAAAATGTAGGTAATTTTAACGCTACCCATATAAACTAGATGATATATATAAAGTGTCAGATTTCATAATCTTACACCGTACTTTCCTACCAGACGTAGGTACTTAAAGATGGGATTAAAAAGGGGAGGAAAGTGCTAAGGGGAGCGAATTAACTTTAAAACATTCGGTCTTAGTAATGAATTACATATTATATGAATCTTACTAGCTTCTGCCATCGGTTTTGCCCGCGTCCCGTGGGATAAAAAGTGGCCTATGTGTAATTCCAGAACATGATCTACATCTATTCCAAATTTCATTTCGATTCCTTCAGCCGTTTTGGAGAGAAAAGAGTCACAAACAAACATACAAATTTTCGCATTCATAATTAGTAGGGTTCTCATTTTATAAACATCTTCCAAAACTCAAAGGAACCCTTTTTTTAAGGAGGGAAAATCATCGAATGACTACTCCCGCCTGGGTGAGGCGGGAGGGAGTGTCAGACTCTTACTGACTAAAAATCACTCCATTCCTTCACCTGCACGTCGAATCGGAGCCCCGGTAACCCGTTAGGTTCTCCGCGACTCCGAATCGCATCAGCCCTGAGGAACAGGGGTAGGGTATGGTTTGGAATAAAACACAGGACACTTATTATCCCACAAGAACGATGGTAGAAGCTAAAAAGTTCATAATATACATACTTTCTCAACTTTACCATACGGAACTCCAAAAACCACGGCAGTATGGATATTTATTAGGGTTCCCTCTGAGTTTATGAAGCACGGTAACCGATTGACGGACCCGCTAGAGCGATTGCAACATGTGTGCGCTGAATTATGAGCTGCCCTAATATTAGGTCGGAGTAAGGTGTAAGGGGTTAGCAGTGACTTACCTAATAATAATGATCGTAGTTTACTATAGTCTTACTATATGCAGAAGGTCGTAGATTCTTGTGTAGACATAGTTTCAGTCTTGTTTTCCAGGTGCTTCCTCTTATTCTGTAGAACTTCTGGTTTGATCTAGTCTGCACGGTTGGTGCGGTGGCTGGGCAAGCGGTTGCCGCGCAACGTGTAGCGTGGTTCGATTTCCGTGCGGAGCAACCCTTTGTGTGATCCACAAATTGTTGTTTCGGGTTTGAGGGTCATGTGTATGTGAACTTGTGTGTTTGTAAACGCACACACGAGACAGGAGAAAATCCTAGCATGGGGCGAAGTTAATGAAAAAAAAGAAAAAAAAGGCCATACAAAAATATGCAATAATAATAATACAATACATTCTCTTCTAACATCATTAATACTGAACAGCCTGTAATAAAATTAGCTCTACATACCATAATCACCCCACATAGCAAGTGGGTTGGATATCGTCGTTCAAATTTAGTTTCATACTCAACATAAACTATACCATCAAGAGTATTCCTAAATGTAGGAATGAGGGGTGGTAATTCTTCTGTGACGTCACAATGAAGCGCAGAAGAATGCGTCTATCACTTTGTCTCTTATAAGAATTTATAACAAAGGCATAATACGCCATCTTACAACGAAGATTAGCTTAAGGGTATATTCCGTGGCACAGTTGAGGCTAAACGGATCAGATCGTCGGAATTTAATTAGGTAGTGAATTTAAAACTACTGGCGCGGTGCAGCCCGGCTTTTCTTAATGAGGGAGGCGCGGAGTGAAACAACCCCTTAAAATAATCGACCTCTTTTGTGCTCAGCGCTTAGTTGTAGACTTTGCTTTTAAAATTAAATGTAAACATAATGAGGTGTAGGTAAATAATTATATTGATATTTTAATTTTTAGTGGTTTTAGAACAAATTAATGTCTTTTTAACTGACCAATCTGAAAACCGCGGCGTGGTAGTTGGGCAATCGGCGGCCGTGCAACGTGTAGCAGGCTCGATTCCCGCAAGGATCTTTGTGTGATCCACAAATTGTTGTTTCGGGTCTGCGTGTCATGTGTATGTGAACTTGTATGTTTGTAAACATACCCACGACACAGGAGAGAATCCTAGTGTAGGGCAACGATTTTTATTTCAAAAAAGGAAAAAATTGAAAAGCATTATGCTTAGCAACAAACATCTTGTGCCTGATATAAGAACATCGCTTTCTTATCAAGATCAATTATATTACAGTTCATTACCACTAAGACTTCAACAGTATATAATATCACGCCTTTTATCCCTGAAGGGTTAGGCCTCTGCCTATGCCACTGTATAATGTACCACCCACTTGTCACTATTTGTGTTATGAGTCCCATGTAATAGGGGGGGGGAGCCTATTGCCATATACCGGGCACAATTTCAAACTCCGTGCTACTACTGAGTTTTTTTAAAAACCTAGTAATACTTTGCCCGACCCGGGAATCGAACCCTAGACCTCTTGTCCGGCAGTTACACTTTACGACGACTCGGCCAACGAGGCAGTCGACAGTGCAGTTTCTAATAAAACCAAAATTTTGAAAAACTCCATCTATCTTTAAAAACTGAAACCAAAAACGAATCCCAAACTTTCTTTCAATCGATAACTATTATTTTGGAATACTAATAGCTTCGCTACCTACTATTGTGTAAGTGAATCAGGAGTATCCCAAAAACTTTCGTATTCCCTCCCTTCTCAGTGGATTACAAAGGAGGTTGATCCCTCTTGAGAGGTTCGACCTCTTCACATCAGCATGTATAATGCGTATATTGAAAGTCTCGTTAGAAGGACTTCAAATTCTATGTAGTAAATATAGTTTTTGTAGTAACAGGGTGATAGGTTGGTTGTAATTGTTCCTCTGTCCAGATTTTGTAAGTCAGATAGTATTTTAAGTACAAAAGAGAAGATGATTGTGTGGTTCTACTAATCTACTGGTGATGAACCCTACTTCTTTCTTATTAGTAACTAGCTTTTATACGCGGCTTCGCTCGCGTCACAAAAGGATAAAAGTAGCCTATGTGACATATACCAATTCACACAACGCCAGCTATACTAATACTTTTGATTTCCCTCGGGAATATAATTTTTCCGGGATTAAAAGTACCCTATTATTGAATCCGGAGTTTTAACTTTGCTTCTGCAAAAATTCAAAACAATCGGTTAAGTAGTTATGGCGTGAAAGCGGAACAAACAAACAAACTCACTTTCATATTTATAATATTAGTAAGGATTTCTCAAAAGTCTATTACAGGATTGAAAGAACAAACCCATTTACTTTACCACAATCGTTAACTTCATTCATATTATTTGAATTACATCGCAGATGAAACGGTTAAAGTCTATGTTGTAGCAAAAAGGCTCAGCATTATCTTAGGAAATTGCATCAAATGAAATAAAGAAACAAAAACGACCATTTACTGCAAATGCAAAGCTTAAAACAAGAGCATTTTTACTAAGAATTCAACTCTATATCGTTTCGAAAACACGTGAATGTTGATACAAATCCCACTTTCGAGATAACCAGCTTTTCTAAACATTAAGGGCTTGTTCACGGTAAACATGCGAGCGCGGTAGCGGGTGCGGGCGCAGTAGATCTCGCGACCTTGTGTTCACATTAACCGCCATACCAGGCGCTTGCGCGAGCGATGAGTTTAAACTAGGTATTTGAACTTACGCTTGACGCTTCATCCCTAGTTTGACGTGAAGTCTAACAAACGTCTTTAAGCATTTGATATCACCGCAAACATGCCACACGCGGCGTGCGATAGATTGTCCACTACTGACACCGCACCTTTTTTTATGGGGGAAAATCATCCAATGAGTTGTCCCGCCCGGGTGAAGCGGGAGGCAATGTCAGACTCTTACTGACTATAAACCACCCCGTTCCTTCTCCTGCACTTCGAGACGGAGCCCCGGCAACCCGTTAAGTTTTCCGCGGCTCCTTATCGCGTATTGTACGTCGACTGGGATGTCATGTCATATATTTTATATTTTGAGACCGCGCCCGCGAGTCAGCGTGAACAGGCACTTACAAACAATGATATTTTGTCTATAACACTGAGTACGTTCGTATTTAATCGGATTATTCACGTCGAGTTACAACAGTTCTGAAGCTCTTGTCATGGTTTTAGATGTAAACTTTAATCTGCAGCTTGAAATACAAGATTAAACAACATTGGAGCTTATAATACACGTCTTTTATTTGTTTATCTTGTTATTTTAAAGTCAGAATTGTGTAAGTGTGGGAGAGCCATGCTTCGGCACGAATGGGCTCCCTCGACCGGCCTAACAGAACACCGACGTGAAACAACGCTGGTGTTGTTTTTCGTTGCATGAGTGAGGTTACCGGAGATCCAATTATACATATTATACAGACCGGAGACATAGACAACCACACGGAAACTACTGAACGAATTTTGATGAAATTTTGCATATAGCAGGGTATGGGCTGACTTAGGTGATAGGATATTATTTATCCTGATTAAATTTACCCATGGAAATAAACAGGAATACGTGAGCAAAGCCGCGGGTAAAAGCTAGTAGATAATAATTTAGGTAATAGCCTGAAATAACATATCTTGAAACCGCTGGCTGTAAGTTTAAAAATAAATAAATTACACATGAGAAATCTATCATTTACAAAGGTAGTTTTTTTATATTTGATAGGCCGACGTTTGACCACTATCTCGCCTAGCAGTAAGCGATGATGCGGTCTACGATGGAGAACGTCATCCCATAAGCAACCTATTCACTCGGGCCTTGAAGACACCCAGGTTACATCCTTCAGGAAATATCGACTCCGGCAAATTTGATTTGATTTTAGAGTCTTTATTTAACAACAAGAATTAGATAAACGAAAGCTAAAACTAAATACGTCTTTGAAAATATCTCCATGATTAATTTCATACAAAAACGGTCGCATTACAATCTCTAGAAGGCAATCGAGCCAGCTACCTTCATCAATCATGATCTTCGCATTTTACATGTCATTAGGTAGAAAAAATAGGTCACTCTTATGTAAAGTTTCCAATATTACCTATACTTATGTATTTTAACGTTATTTTTGTATGTTTAAAATGCCCTGTGGTGACGGTGAAGAAACAATTGGGTACTTTCTTTAATCAAAAATGAATTATTTCGACTGTTCAATACAATAAAATAATAAAAAATAATTACACTTTCATTAATTGATTTTATGACTTACCTACTTAATTTTAGTATTTTTCCAGCAAATATTTAAGAAATAAGTATACTGTTTGACGTTAAAAAAACTGGTAATGGTTATTATCTCCGTCAGTTACCAACTGGAAAATATTAAGTGCAACATTTTATACGTGAACATGTACACATCAACCAAACCCTACGGGAAGTCTCCTCTATAAAAAACCTGAACCAAATTGAACTAAAACTTCACAGAACCTTTCAAAACACTAAACAAACACCAATCATGCTAATTGATAAAGTGCCTAGGCAGTGAACAACACATTTATTAAGGAACTACAAACTTCAGCCACAAAACAAAATAGTTACATGAACATTTCAGCAGTACTGAATTACGTGCTGAAATTTAGAACAATATTCTTTGGACGGATCTATGTAAGCACATTAAACTACCCCAGTCTTGATTTCCTTCATCCGATTTTCATGTTTATTACTGAAGTGATAAGGTTGCAATTCGATTAATGTAAAACAGAATGGGGTATGTTGATGTGCAGTCTGTACGTTAGCGTATAAACAGCGGCGTACAATAGTATAAACGATGCATAGTGGTTTATTGTTTGTCGTATCAGCTGCAACAGATCGGGTGTAGCTTATTGACGAGATGTAGCGGGAGCGATTTGGTAAAGATGAAGAATCAGGATCATACTGCATACATCATACTACATATACATAAGGATCATACTCATGTTTTAATTTATATATCTGCGGCTGCTTTGTTGATCACGTATTAGCTGGCATGACTGTTTAGCAAGGGATCTTAAATTTGATTATTAGGTGACGGATAAAAAATAAAACCATGGTCACACGTTACAATTGTTTAAATAAAAAGCTTTACCCCCAATTTTTTTTATAATGGGGGAAAATCATCGGATGAATTCGCCCGCCTGGGTGAGGCGGGAGGGAGTGTCAGACACTTACTGAGTAAAAACCACCCCGTTCCTACTCCTGCACTTCGAGCCGGAGCTCCGGTAACCCGTTAGGTTCTCCGTTGCTCCGTTTTGCCCCACACTAGGATTTTCTTTTGTGTCGTGGGTGCCTTTACAAACATTCAGGTTCACATACACATCACACCCAGACCCGGAACAGCAATCTGTGGGTTAGGAAAAATATCTTTTTCTATCTGTCTTTTTGGAACATGAAAAGCCCTTTCATTATTTTTATGATTTATTAGATTTATTGTCTCGTTTCATAATAATTCTAACAAGATTGAGCTCCTTAAAAACAACATTCATACTTTTAAACCAATTTAGCTCAAACAGTTTTAACCTACTTTATCCGTCAGAAGTCCGAAGGATAACACAATTAATATTTCTAATTATAATATCAAAAGGTAACTCGGTAAAAATGAGAAAAAACATCAAGTTAAACACATCCCGAGCGTAACCTAATTATGAGTTAACGAGAGTTTTTACGTGAGCTAATTTGAATGTTTTAATTTATTTCGTCACGGGTCTCTATGACTGTGTGTGTGAATATATTTTATTTTAAAAAAGTTGCCCCATACTAGGATTTTCTCCTGTATCGTGGGTGCGTTTACAAACATACAAGTTCACATACACATGTGGATCACACTAAGAGTTGGTCCGTGCGGAAATCGAACCAGCTACACGTTGCGCAGCAGCCGGTTACCCAGCCACCGCACCAACCGTGCAGTCTATATGACTGTTGAGTGTGTTATCCATCTTTTGAAGTCAAGATTTTAGATATACGGTATAATTAAACTTCCTATAGAAGTGTGTTTTATATAATTATCTAAATTAAATAAAGAAGCTTAATAGTTTCACTTGCGACTACTAGATCAACGAGGCAGTCACAAAAAAATAAGCATAATGTACGATTATTTATTTTAATATCAATATCTATCTCTAAAGTCTGTTTTCACTAACCTCTTTTAAATTTTAAGGAACTCTTAAGCTAAGGAAGGTGACATTTAACAACATTAAAGTTAGATTTTTACTAACTTCTAAATGACACTTAAAGGTTTACTTTAGGTGTACCTCACGCTTATTTGGAAGTGATTTGTGAAAACGGTAAATATTTCATTAACTACCAGCACTAAAGCATCACCCTAACTCCAGCTGTTTAAATGCCAAGTGTTAACGTTCCAAATACCAGCTGAATGCACTTTTGTTCCTTAGAAATTGAGTGTACAGTTAATATTGTGTCGTAATGTTGCTGGGACTTTATTAGTCCATTGTTGAGCTTGATTATGTGTTTGTTTGTGGGTATGGTTATTGAATATTAAGTCCTGAATTTATTGAATAGGGCACAGATTATTATTATGTCACAATATTATATTTATGAGCCATGCTTCAGCACGAATGAGCCTTCTTGACCGGAGTGATATCACAGCCTCCTTCAAGACCGACACGAAACAACGCTTGCGTTGTGTTTCGTCGTGTGAGTGAGATTACCGGAGTCCCAATTACCCTACCCCCCCCCCCTTCTTAATATTCCCAACCAACCTCAAATTCCCAAAATGTCTCTAGTGTGCTAGGTGTCCATGAGCGACGCCGATTGCTTACCATCAGGTGATGTGTCTGCTCGATTACCGATTTATTACATAAAAAATCGACTTATCTAGTAAAGACAAGTGTTGAAAATACGTCTGCTGATCTTGTCTTCAATCCTTCATCGAGAAAGCGTTTAATTAATTTTATTCTATGTAAGTAATTGTTTTTTAATACTAAGTGTGAATTATATATATTGCCTAGTCTCTATTAACTACACTATACTATAACTGAGATTCTAAAAACGTGAAAACCTCATTTATGTTAAGTCATTTAGGACCAATTTTTCAATCTTCAGTTAATTCTTAACTGTAGAATAAAAATTGACAGTTGACAGTTTTTAGTATTTTTTTATGGCATAAACCGATAAACGAGCTGACGGATGACCTGATGGTAAACAATCGGCGTCGCCCATGGACACCTGGAACACCAGAGGCGTTACAAGTGCGTTAGCGGCCTTTTAGGGATTAGGAGTTTGAGGATCGTTGGGGATTCAGGGATTGGGGAGATTGGTGAAGGGGAGGGTAATTGGGCCTCCGGGAACCTCACTCACACGACGACGACAGTAAGGAAGAATTGCCAAATATTCAAAGTTATTCCTCAGTTAAAATTTATCTGAGCATTGGAAAATTGGCCCTTAAAATAGTTATCTTTTCAATATCGGTAATAACATCGTTTACAACCCGCATTGAGCAAGAGTGGTGATTAACCCGTGTCGTGTGTCTAAACGTGGATCCACTCGATACACAATATTTCCTATTGTGTCTCATATACGATTCAAGCGGTTAATGAGAAGAGGCTTTGCTCAGCAGTGGGCATTTATAGGCTGTTGATGGATGGATAGTTTAGAAGACCAATCACCAGCAACTATATTACAAACAATATCGGAAACTGTTTAACTGCACCACAATTTCTGGCCCGCCTCCCCGAAAATCACCAAAATGGTTTGGACAAAATTTCGATTACAAAAATCCCGTAACCTTCGATCTGACGAAGTCTGGTTCACTGAGACTGTTAATAAGTATAAATTGTAAACACATTAGCTGCAGATTTCTCTGATAATCTTTAGCTGTGGCTAACGACCTACTCCATTAACGGGTTCGTATGGCCTAAGTTAAAAGACTTTGTGGCGTTTGAACATAAATTTGTTAGGGAAAAAATTTCGATTTAGTCCTTGAAGAATTATATAAGAGAAGACATATAAATACCTACGTATTACGAAGATTTTTTTAAAGTAGGTTAATTTATATTCTAAAAGATAACAATTGCAACATTTTCCGAAGAATATTTTTCTAAGAATGTGTTATGTCACGTTACAATAAATTGATAAATCTGACTTAAATCAAATAAAAAAATTTAATTCATATTACCATTTGTCAAATCATGATCAAATAACTTTGTCCTTAGTCATACTCACTCCATGAAGCCGAAACTTTAATTCCATTAATTCGTCACAGGCTATTGAGGTAAAAAATAAATAAATCTATATTACCAACGTACCTTACAAGTCTGACGAAATAAGACTTCATAAAACAAAGGCTTTGCTCCATTCTTCCTAGCAAAAAGCGCTATATTTCAGCATCACTTATTTCAAACTCAGTATTGAATAGACAAAGACTTTCCCAGTAAAGTAGACGAGCACCAGACTATGGCCATGGTTAGACCATTATAGGAAAAGAGGGGAATCAGGGGACATCATAAATAGTCGCAAACGGAACCGGAGGTACGGCGTCCCGAAGCCTTCCTTCCGTTGCACGGCAAAAAATGAAAGTGCAGCTCCAAATGAACAATGTTTTTCAAGTGCCAGTGAAAAATTTTTCACAAAGAACTTTCTGTAAGGAAATGAGTGAGTAATGAAGTTTGTTACAAAATTAAGACTCTTGTTAAAATGAAAAAATTGAAATGGTTGTCGTGACTAAGTAGTACATTTAAAAGCTGAGTCTTTTGAGCAAGTTTCCTATCATTAATTTAATTTATTTTTCTTCGAACGATCGCATGATAGATGTACTATAATAAAAATGGTGGTGGTGTTCATGGGCGACGCCGATTGCTTTCCATCAGGTGATCCGTCTCTTCGTTTACCGGCTTATGCCATAAATAAACCCTTTTCTAATTAAATAACATAATCGTTGCCATTTATTACATCGCCTTTACCCGTAGAAAAACTTCTCCGCTAAAAAACAATATTACCATTTTTGTCGTCTCATAGAAAAATATTTCAGAAAGTGCTAATAGTGCGTTCACTGTTAAAGAGAAAAGAAATTGAATCCACCCCCCAGAGGAAACGTAGTAAATCAGGGAGCCATCCCAAAACTTGTACGTCCCGGTAACCCTTTCCACTTAGTTAACCGTTACCTCTGATTGTTACACAGTTAACACAAACTGTTCTGTTAAGGAAGATTAAACCCTTTATTACGCTTGTGTTGATTGCATTTTGTGTAATTAACGGGATTAGTAAGTAAGTAGGCCGTGTTTGTGGGAATTTTTGCGAAAATTGCTGATTGTGTTGATCTTGTGTGTTTTCTTTTAACTTCTTTGTTGATTATTGCCTTTTTATCATAATTTTGTTTTTCTACAAATAGATACGACTTGTGGAGATTGTGGGAATCTCTCTAGTCTCTAAAAGATAAGTTTTACAATTCCAACTGATGATCATAATATTGATGATATAGTAAGAATCTGACATACAAGAGTACCTTTTATATACTGGTTTAATTGCAAACAGTGATTTAGATTTTTTACTTTTACTTACACCTTCTCAGCGTGGCAAAGCACTCATGATTTTCCTGGTGTTGAGCGAGTCTGTCGGCACGGTGCCAATCGCTCATGTGCTTCTTGTTCAAAAACTAGACACGTGGATTATAATTATTACATAACATCACGCCTTTTATCCCCGAAGAGATAGGCAGAGGTACTCATTATGGCACTTAATGCCACTGTACATTGTAGCACCCACTTTTTACTATTTATGTTATGAGTTCCATGTAATAGGGGGTGAGCCTATTGCCATACACCAGGCACATTTTCAAACCTCGTGCTACTACTGCGGTTTTATAATTATTAGTTTAGACAAAATACTACATCTATAATCATTGTTCTCAAATTCCAAAGAGGTCGTCGACACTAAGACGTATTGCCATGTCAGAGGTAAAGCAATTACTCATGGTTATGCCTGTCCCACGTTAGTTGTAGACAATACACGACCCACACACTTTGGGACCAGCCCCTAAATCAAGTGTTGTACATAAATTTTATAACTTAGATCATAGTACACCCATCTGAATCACTAACGAGTTTACAGTTGAACTGAGATGAACATAATTGTGCACTCATTGCGTTTCTAAGTTCCGGAGGGGTGAACTGGTGTTTGTTTGGTTGTACTATTCTGTACTGATATTTATAAACTACCTACTACCGTAACATCCTTACTATTTACATGGTTCCAAGTGTGACTGTGAGGAAAAAAATCTTGAGTTGAATGAATTACCGGCTTGAACAAATCGTTACAGTTTTCGATCTTCTGATTTCACTATTTGCAATGAGTCTGGTATATCTGGCTGAACCATTTGAACAAATAGTTTTGATTGAAAGTGTTTTATCTCACTGATAAGATTGCGTCTAACGGTTAAATGTAGTTGTGACTTGACGTCAGAATTCGCTGAAAGGTTAGTGCACACTTGTACCTATATAATTATCTATTTATAATCTAATATCTCATAATCCAAACTTACCATGATGCTTACAAAACCTAGATTTCAATTTAAAAACGAATTACATAAAATCATATTGACAAAAGCACAACATCCATCCGAAACGTAATACATTATGAAGTCGTAATCTCTTGGCGAATTATCTACAAAAATATAATCAGAAACAAAGGGTAGCAACCCTAGTTTATTTATGATACAATTTAGCACATAACTCAGTCCGAAAACAAACTGTTTATCTAACTACAATCGCTCAGTCTTCCGGCTCTACGCCACTACGCCGCTACGAGCCAACTGTGGCTACGAAAACCGCTACGAGAGCTACGAGTGCTACGAGATTATCGTAGCAAATATTTTTGAAGATGTTTCCTTATGCCAGCGCCTTGTTAAAGTTGTTTCTTGTGAATTTCTGTAGTTTCTGTTCTGCAAAGAATTTGTAGGAATACTTTTCTTAGCTAAAGATTTAATAATAAAAATCTGAATGCCAGAGTGCATTGGCAAGAGTGCCATGTAATTAAACGACGATAATGTTTAGAAAAATTGATATTAACCCAATATAGAAGGTCAACAATTATTCATATATTGTAACAACCAACTCTTCAATCCCAATTACTTAATTGAATGATCTTCATAATCATTAAAATATAACAAACAAAGAATATTTCCTCATCGTTTAAAAATAGACTGTATGTAAAATTCACACACGCCGTATTCAAATTGATCAAAACACATCATCAAAAATGTGTACCAGAAATAAAACACCCCGTACCACAACCCGCTGACTTTGAAACCCCACACGAGCGGTTACAAAGCACCATCCTAGTATAACGTTACAATTTGAGCGGAATTAAGATAAAATTTATTCCCACGTCATTGTTCCAAGCGGATCCTGTTACACTTATCTACGGAGATGTGACGTCACCAATGTGGATCTGATTTGTGATGGTGATACGTCGACAGATGTTGAGTGAGGCTGTTAAACACAGGGATCTGAATATTCTGTACTGTGTTATCTAACCATATCGCACCTTGGTTTATTTTAGGTATTTATGTATATTGTACTACGAAAAGGCCTCGTTAGTCGAGTGGTCGCAAGTGCCTCTGCCGGGCAAGAGGTTTCGGGTTCAAGTTGTAAATCTCAATAGTGGCACGGAGTCTGGAATGTGCCCGGTATATGGCAATAGACTCACCCCCTATTACATGGGACTCATAACATAAATAGTGAAATGTGGGTGTTACATTGTACAGTAGCATTAAGTGCCGTAATGTGCCTCTGCCTATCCCTTCGGGGATAAAAGTAAAACAAGAAGAGTGATATTTACAAAAAATTGACTCTACTCTAGACATACTTACGACTACTGATTGCTATTGAAATTGATATCAAACAGTTCATCTTTACTCAAAATGATACGTTTGAACATGAGAATGAAACAAGAGTGCAGAATGAATGAAAAGAGAATTAAACATCAGTGAACCGATCCAACTATTTTGAATTTTGGCATTCGACATCATTCACTCACAGTCTGAATGAACAACACACACGGCATGTGCAACAGAGTGTACGTTTATTTGGTATTTGATTAGATAATCACAAATTAAACTGATTCCAGAACGCACGACATCACTCGATGACATATTTTAAAAAAACAATGAATGAACATTCACATCTTTGACATTCTACTAAAGTCGTCTGAAGATGTAATGAAAGATAAATGAAACATTCACTGAGGTGAATATTCACTTTAGTGAACACTTTGATATCACCTCCACGAGACCACGAGGATAAAAAAATTAGTAAAACAATTTCCACTACATCGAACCATACCATCAGTGTACACCATAAAAATGAACACCCAAACAAAACTGCCATGGCTATTCGATTTATTTGATATTGTGGGTCAAGTGGTTGGAATCGAGCATTCGAATCAGATGCGTCGATTCGAATAGTTCCCATGAATACCAGATAAATGTCACCGTGCCGTATTGAAGGTTGAAAGTGAACTCGATATTTCAATTGCTTTGCGCGCGTGGCGCAGTTGGCAGTTCATGAAAAGCTCTCGAAATGCCGTGTTATAAATTATTTGGGTTTCGATTATTATTTTTAAAATTATTGGAGGGTTCTTAATGCCACATATAAATGTTCGTTTATGCAATTGTTATTGAGCACTAACTGCTATATAATCTATATATATAAAATTCAAAGGTGATTGACTGACTGACTGACTGACATAGTGATCTATCAACGCACAGCCCAAACCGCTGGACAGATTGGGCTAAAATTTGGCATACAGATAGATGTTATGACGTAGGCATCCGCTAAGAAAGGATTTTGATAATTTCCACCCCCAAGGGGGTAAAAAAGGGGATGAAAGTTTGTATGAAACTTTGTCAGTTTTTGACTGATCGGGTTGAAATTTGGCATGCAGATAGATGTTATGACGTAAGCATCCGCTGTGAAAGGATTTTGATAATTTCCACCCCCAAGGGGGTAAAATAGGGGATGAAAGTTTGTATGAGACTTTGTCAGTTTTAAACCGATCGGGTTGTAATTTGGCATGCAGATAGATGTTATGACGTAAGCATCCGATGTGAAAGGATTTTGATAATTTCTACCCCCAATGGGGGTAAAATAGGGGATGAAAGTTTGTATGAGACTTTGTCAGTTTTAAACCGATCGGGTTGAAATTTGGCATGCAGATAGATGTTATGACGTAGGCATCCGCTGTGAAAGGATTTTGATAATTTCCACCCCCAAGTGGGTAAAATAGGGGATAAAAGTTTGTATGAGACATTGTCAGTTTTAAACCGATCGGGTTGAAATTTGGCATGCAGATAGATGTTATGACGTAGGCATCCGCTGTGAAAGGATTTTGATAATTTCCTCCCCCAAGTGGGTAAAATAGGGAATGAAAGTTTATATGAGCCTTTGTCAGTTTTAAACCGATCAGGTTGAAATTTGGCATGCAGATAGATGTTATGACGTAAGCATCCGCTTTGAAAGGATTTTGATAATTTCCACCCCCAAGGGAGTAAAATAGGGGAAGAAAGTTTGTATGAGACTTTGTCAGTTTTAAATCGATCGGATTGATATTTGACATGCAGATAGATGTTATCACATAGGCAACCGCTAAAAAAGGATTTTGATAATTTCCACCCCTAAGGGGGTAAAATAGGGGGTGAACGTTTGTATGAAGCTTTGTCAGTTTTACACCGATCGGGTTGAAATTCGGCGTGCAGATGGATATTATGACGTAAACGTCCCTTTAGAAAGGTTTTGAACATTCTCACCCCAAAGTGGGTAAAATAGGGGGTGAAAGTTTGTATGATACTTTGCCAGTTTTAAATTGATCGGGCTGAGACTTTGCATGCATAAAGTTACTATGACATAGGTATCTCTTTAGAAAGGATTTTGATAAATTCCACCCCTAAGGGGATAAAATAGAGAATGAGAGTTTGTATAAATCTTCTTAGCCGTTGAATTTAGAATCATTGAATCTTTTTGAATTACATTCGGTAAAACGATGATTTACGACCTGGGTAACGTATGATAGTTTTTTCACAGATGTCTCACAAGAACGGGAACTATGCGTCAATGCCCCAGGACTCTCTTATTCTTAACCACTGAACTTATTCTAGAGAGATTCGATACAACAATAGTCGATAGAATAGTTTTTATTACTCAAACCTTACGTGATCGGGCACTGTACTGGTAAGATCCCTGCGGGATTATTCATTTATTGAAACTACGATAAATCATTTCAAAATAGGTAAATCTTACTTGGGCACTGAATTGATTCTGGTTAATTCTGTCAGAAGTCATTAATCTACGCGGACGAAGTCGCGGGCAACAGCTAGTATTGTACATAAATTACATTGTAGTTTCAGTGGCTCCAACTAATTTATCAGCTTTACTACAAAACAATAACGAATTATTTAATACATATCTCCATAATATCAATCTGTTTAAATACAAGTTTTAATCTTTTCACAATTTATTACTGGTCTAATAAACGTTGAAATTCTTTTGAACTTGAATTCTAGACCCATTAAGATATTGTTATTACAAAAAATAAGTAGATTATATCTAAGTAGGAATTAGTACAAAAATTATATTATTAAAGAATACTCTACCCCTATCTAGTATCTAATGACACCCACCTATATACGAATTACTAAAATAAGACGTGTTACACAACTTCCGAGTTCAACGAACGCGAATAAAAGAAGGAACTACGTAATCTTCATTACGAGAAATTACGGCACCCACCTCACGCAGTAGGGTAAGCTCACCAATTTGCGTCTAACCAACCTCAGAGCCACAGATTATCGTGTCGCAGTAAGACCCAACTTACATTAGAGGAATAAAAATAAAAGACTTTGCCGTTTTTATTCCAAACACTTATTGTAAGCTCGAGGCTCACCGACCTATTTGAGTTCAGCAACTGTTTCGTAGGACATTTACAGGGGGCTTTACCTTAAGCTGATTTGCTTTGGCTGGTACAATCGATTTTTTTTATATCGTTTTTTTTTTTGTTTCTTATGCACCTTAATTCTATGTGATCTTTTTAAAGGCCCCAGCTATGTTTAATTTCTTTAAATATGGTTTAAAGTCTTGCAATTTATTGGTTTTTATTTGTAAATATGGTTTTCACAATACTTAAAGACTGGTTTTATCAATGTAGTTTTTGTAAAAAGGATAAATGACATGAAATAGATTATATATAAGACCAAAATTTATTTGCGTTTTTTGTTAATAAAGGACCATACCCTTTTGAATAAGTCTATCTCAATTTATAAATACTGATCTTGAGACTTGAATATACATAATAGATAAAGTAATATTTGCTTGAAATTCTGTAATCAATGACATAATTTACTTCTAGCTTAGATAAAAGGAAAAGGAATAGAAAAAATATAATTCATGAAACAAGACACAAACTATTTACTATTTTAACTCAGAGACCCGAAGATAGAAAATAGCTATAACGCAATACTAATGCACTTGTAAGTTTGTATATGTTAAACAATAGATTGTCGAAGAGGTGTGAAGTAATAAAGTTGAAAAAAGAAGCAAGAACAAAACAAAAGTTTATTGTCACTTAGTTTAAGCAAAACTTCAATCGTTTCAGTAGTTGCAGCTAAATACTGAACATAATACTTCACTTATATATGTTAAAACTTTCGTGAGACATACCTAATTAATTATTATGTTTTGGGCTTACTCGAAAAACATAACAATTAATAATACTTAATTACAAAATCCGATGTCGACAAATCTAAAACTCTAAAGACTATACCCGTGGTATGTCGGAACGTAGATCTACGCGAGACAATAATTATGTATCTCATATATCGACACTCAAGAGATTAAAACACTACAATCTGGGGACAGAAAAACTGAAAACCCGTAACATATCATCATACCCTGAGAAAAGCTCCACTCATTTGGAGTCACAGATCTACACGACATCGCCACGAGTGCACACGCTACTCATGAGGAAAGATCCCTATGTGACGCGAAACTAGTAAAGCTCTTTTCTCAGTATATTTACGTGAATAACTCGTAATTTTTAGTTAATTCAGCATGTCTCAGGATAGTTATTATAATAACATGGTAGGTAAAAGTTCATTTAGCCATCAGACCACCACAGATGGGGCCCAATAGGGCTGATCGGCATACGGCTTGCGGAAGACTTAACGGATTACCGGGGTTCCGGGTTGAAGTGCAGGAGTAGGAGCGGAGTGGTTTTCAGTCAGTAAGAGTCTGACACACTTTCTCGCCTCACCGGGCGTGAGAAGTGAAGACAAAAAAAATAAAAGTTCATTTATACAATGCAACACTTACGACTTTCTATAATTATATTAAGAGTTATACAGAGTTATTGTAATGAGCCGCAATTCTACCGAAACAAACCAACCAAACACTGGAATCACACCCAGAACCTAGACTGAACCAATAAAAACCCTAAACTATAAAACTCAAGCTCCAAAATCAAACAACAATCTACAACGATCTAATGAAAAAATTACAATCAAAAGAAAATAAGTAAAAAACCGACGCTCATAACAATACTTACCCAATCATACTTCGTAAAAACTACGTTGGAAATAACAAAAACTCATTACTGGGTAACGGGGAAAATTTTTGCCAAACATAACCCAATTAAAACCCCGGCTATACGAAAGACTGTAGAAACGTTTCGATGTAATTGAGACTCTAAAGCAAACAGGAGGGGTGCGGTGCCAGAAGACCTCCCCGTGGTGCACCCTGGGTGCGGGCGACAGTCTCCCTAGCGGGGGTGATAGGGTTGGAGTGACTGTCGCCCGCAGCAGACTTCTGGACTGGGCGGGCGAACCCGATAGGGTTCTGGAGGCGGCGGGCTGTGTGCGGAGGCTCATAGCCCGCGCTTCCGAGGGGTGTTTCTCCGCCCGTCTCTCTGGACATAGCAGAGAGCGTGGCGGAGAGGCAAAGGCGGTGCTCGTTGTGCACTCACCCTGCCAGCGAGCAGCATTGGGACACAAGCTGTCCCCGATTGCAGCCGTCGATATCGTAATCCGTAAGGAGGTCACGGTCATGTTTTGTGACTCTGAACGGGACGAGGGTCTTGGCTTGGTCGCCCGGACCGCGAGGAAGATAACCTCTATAAAAAATTCCTCCAATACTAAGTTCTGGTGCGCGGCGAGAGTATGCATGGCTGAGGAGTAGTGTCAGTCGCGAGCGCACCCCCAGCTAGGGGACCAGTGGACCCTCTAGTTGGGAAACAAATTTTCACTTACCCAGGTACAGGGGGCACTGCCTGGGTGGACCGAATATTTCCCCCATACTCGTGGAACTTTATGGAGCAAATTTCAAAAAAACCACATCTGGAGGAGGAGAGTGCGGGTGAGCTTGGCTCGCCTGCGGTAGCGGGGGAGAAGGGAGCCCAGGTGGCTCCGGGGCGTGGTAGGGCGCTGGACTCGTCCAGCAGGCCCCACACACGGGAGTCTAGTCGGAGGGGGTCGGATTCAGAGTCCGACACAACATTGGCGGAGCGGCTGAGCGTGAGCTCGAAAGGCTCACGCCGCCGCGCGACGGGGACGTTCAAACGCCCCAGGCTGGAGGAGGACAGTTTGTCCCCGTCCTCCGGCGCTCAGGAGGCGCCTCCCCCCAAGGTCCCCACGGCAGCGCGGGGTAGGGGCGGCAAGGGCAGCGGTCGCCGGAAACCGGCACCAGCTGCCTGCGCGGAGTCAGCCGAGCAGCTGGCCGCGGAGGGCAGGGCTCTCTCAAGCGCTGCCCGCTCGGAGTCCTCTGCGGCCGAGATGTCCGGCGTGGAGATGTCGGAGGGCGAGCGCGGCTCTGAGAGCGAGAGCTGCTCCGGGGGCCTCCAACAGGCCATTACGGCGGAGCTCTACAAGCTGGCGATGGGGAAATCCCAGCCGGTTAGGCTCCGCCTCCTCAGAGCGGCGGCGGCCACAATAACGGAGGCGGCCTTGGAGCAGTGTGCGTGCCCACTGCGGGAAAGCTGCGCTCCGAGCTGGCCGAGATGCGGCGGAGCTGGCGCGCTTGGCGGCCTCCAATGCGGCTCTAGAGGCCGAGCTGCGGACGGCCAGGGCCGAGCTCGCCGCTGCTCGCGGCAGTCGCCCCCAGCCCCCGGCGGAGGCCGACGTAGTCGGACTGCTGCGGGCGGAGTTGGCTGCCTTCCAGCGACGTTTTCGACGTGCTGGAGGGCAGGCTCTTGCGCCCCCCACTCGCGGCGAGTCAGGTCGCCCCCGCGGTCCCGCGGTCGTACGCGGCCGCTGCGGCCAAGCCTTCGACCTCGGGTCAGGCTAGCCGCAGCTCCCAACCGCTGGCAAGGGCGCGACCGGCTGCCCGGCGAGGGCCTCGGCGCCCCCGCCGGCGCAGACCCCAGCTGCGCCGACGGCGCCATCGCCCGCAGGGCGCAAGGAGAGGAGAGGCGCTCCAGCCCGGCAGGCTGGAGTTGCGGCAGCGGTGGTGGAACCCGCCCCGCGAGCGGAGGACGGCGGCGGGTGGCAAATCGCCGGCGAGGCGAGGAGAGTCGCCAAGGAGGGCCGGAAGCGCCGCAAAAAGGCGCAGCGGCAGCGACGGCAGCAGCAGCGCAGGGAGAAACGCGCTGCTGCCTTGCTCCTCGCCCCTAAGACCGCGGCTGTAGTGATTACGCTGCAGCCCGAGGCGGTCAATAGGGGCGTCACTTACGGCGACGTCCTCGCCAAATTGAAGGGGGCGGTATCTCCTGCGGAGTTCGGGGCGCCAGACGGGTTCGCGGTCAAGGTGACCGCTACCGGAGCCCGTCTTTTGGAGGTCCCCGGCGCGACCAGCGGCCCATCGGCCGACGCCCTGGCCGAGAGGCTTAGGGCGTGCCTCGGTGCGGACGAGGCCCGCGTGTCCAGGCCAACCAAATGCCTGGATGTCAGGATCTTGGGCCTGGACGACTCCGTAACGGAGAGTGAGGTGGTGGCCGCTGTGGCCAGGACGGGAGGGTGCCCTGCTGACCAAGTTAAGGCAGGCGCCATCCGCCCGGACAACTCGGGGCTGCGCACTGTTGTGGTCAGCTGCCCCGTCACAGCGGCCAAGAAGCTGAAGGAGGGCAAAAGGCTCTTGGTGGGATGGGTCTCGGCGCAGGTCAAGCTGCTCGAGACCCGGCCTCTGAGGTGCTACCGCTGTCACGTGGGGGAGCACGTGAGTGTCAAATGCACCTCGGAGGTGGACCGCAGCGACTGTTGCTTCCGCTGCGGTCGGCCCGGTCACAAGGCCGGCTCGTGCAACGCCCCGCTGCACTGCAACGCATGTGCGGCGGCTGGCAAGCCGGCCAATCACCGGGTCGGGAGCAAAGGCTGCTCCCCTCCCGCCAAACCCAAGGGCAAAGGCAGGCCCTCCGCCGCCCCTGCCGTTTCCGCCGCCGCCGCCGCCACTGCCACCGCAGTCGCCGCTGCCGCCACTGAGGAGATCGGAATGGACTACCAATAATGGCCCCATTCCGCCTCCTCCAGGCGAACATCAACCGCTGCGCCGCTGCTCAGGATCTCCTGCTCCAGAGCATGGCGCAGTGGTCGATCAATGTCGCCGTGGTCTCCGAGCCGTACTTTGTCCTGCCCAGGGATCACTGGGTGGCGGACCTGGACGGCTCGGTGACCATCATCTCGTCGGCCGCCGCCGGTACCCCGACTCTTGAGGCTGCTCAAAGAGGCCGGGGTTGTGTCGCAGCACGGTTCGGAGAGCTCGCTGTGGTGGGCGTGTACTTCTCTCCGAACCGAACTCTCGCCGAGTTCCACAACTCCTTGAGGGAGTTGGTCACTGTCGTCGTCGGGTTCCGTTCCCTCCCCGTGCTCGTCCTCGGGGACTTCAACGCCAAAAACTTGGCTTGGGGTTCCCGGTTCACCGACGTCCGGGGTAGGATGGTGGAAGACTGGGCCCTTGAGACAGGCCTAGTCGTCCTAAACCGGGGTTCTGTCCCCACGTGTGTGCGGATGCAGGGCGAGTCGGTGGTGGACATTCGTTCGCCAGCCCTGCTCTGTCACCGCGTATTGTTGGCTGGCGCGTCATGGAGGAGGTGGAGACGTACTCCGACCACCGGTATATCCGGTTCGACGTCTCCGCCGAGTCCGCAGACCCGCCGGTCAGACAGGCCCCATGTGGCCCGCGTTGGGCGCTGAAACAGCTGGACCGGGAGCTGCTCCTGGAAGCCGCCATCGTGCAGGCCTGGGTGATACCACCGGTCAGGCCTGCCGACGTTGACGATGAGGCCAAGTGGCTCCAGGACGCCATGTCCAGGATCTGTGACGTGGCGATGCCCCGGATCCGGTCGAGGCAACAGAAGCGCCAGGTGTACTGGTGGTCGCAAGAGCTGGCGGCTCTGCGCAAGGCGTGCACTACTGCGCGACGCCAGTACACTAGGCACCGCAGGCGCCGTATCCGTCCTCCTAATGCGGAGGCGAGAGAGGCGGAGTTATACGAGGGATACAGGGCGGCGAAGGCCCTCCTCAAGGCGGAGATATTGCGGGCCAAGGAGGAGGCCCGCCGAGAGATGCTGGGGACTCTGAATAGAGACCCGTGGGGACGCCCGTACCTGATGGTACGCGACAAGCTCCGTGCTTGGGCTCCCCCGCTCACTCAGAGTCTCCGGCCAGAAGTCTTGGAGGAGGTGATTGGCGCCCTGTTCCCCCGACTGTGGAGGGGCTTCACCCCTCCGTATATGACTCCGCCCCCTGCGGTGCCCGACGCGGGCTACAGCGACGACGACGATGACATCGTCCCAGAGGTGACCGAGGCAGAATTGAGAGCGGCGGTGCGCCGGATGGGCGCCAAGAACACCGCCCCAGGACCCGACGGCCTGCATGGCAAGGCATGGGTCCTGGCCTCAGAGGCTCTCGGGCCTCGATTGATTGGTCTCTACAGCGCATGTCTGGAGAGAGGCCAGTTCCCGCTTCTCTGGAAAGCGGGCAAACTGGTCCTCGTGCGGAAGACGGGGCGCCCTGCGGACTCTCCGTCCGCGTACCGGCCCATAGTGCTGCTCGACGAGGTGGGGAAAGTCTTCGAAAGAATCATTTCGAACCGCCTCGTCGCGCACCTGACGGACATTGGGCCGGACTTGTCGGACGGCCAGTTCGGCTTCCGCAGAGGGCGCTCCACGGTGGACGCCATCATGCGCGTTAGAGACCTCACGACGGGGACTGCAGTGTCCAGGGGTAAGGTCGTAGTGGCGGTGTCTCTGGACATCGCCAACGCCTTCAACTCCCTGCCCTGGAGCTGCATCTTGGAGGCACTCCGATATCATCGGGTGCCTACCTACCTCCGTCGTGTAATCGAGGCTTACCTGACGGACAGGTCCGTCAGCTACCCCGGTCACCGGGGCGAGTGGAACCGGCGAGAGATGTCACGCGGTGTTCCACAGGGTTCGGTTCTGGGGCCGCTCCTGTGGAACATCGGCTATGACTGGGTGCTGCGCACCGACCTCCCGAACGGCGTTAGCACAATATGCTACGCGACGACACGCTGGTGCTAGCGCACGGGAGGTCGCACCAGGCGGCGGCCGACTTAATGGCGACAGCGGTTGCGACAGTCGTTGAAAGAATCCGGCAGTTGGGACTCGAGGTGGCGCTCCACAAGTCCGAGGCCATGTGTTTCATGGCCGCGGGAACGCGCCACCTCCGGGTGGGTCCCAAATAACGGCGGGAGGGGTTACCATCGGCGTCGAGACGGCGATGAAGTACCTAGGACTCGTCCTCGACAGTCGGTGGAACTTCATAGAGCATTTCCGACGTTTGGCTCCAAAGTTGGAGAGGACGGGGGCTGCGTTCAAACGCATCCTCCCCAACCTCGGGGGGCCAAACGCCTCCTGCCGGAGGTTATACGCCGGGGTCGTGCGGTCCATGGCCCTCTACGGCGCCCCTGTTTGGGCGCCGAACTTGTTGCGGCGTCCTGCTCGGACGCTGCTCAAGTCACAGAGGGTCATGGCGATCCGAATGATCCGCGGATACCGCACGATCGCTGGGGAGTCGGCGAACCTCCTTGCCGGATTACCGCCGTGGGATCTGGAGGCGAAGGTGCTCGCGCGCGTGTATAACATGCGCGCGGAGGCACGTCGCCGGGGCGAAACTCCGCTGCCGCGCCAGATAAGTGCGTGGCGGGATGAGCTCCGGCGCGATCTCATGGCGGAATGGCAGCAACGACTGTCGCAACCGAGGGCTGGGCTCGCTGCCATTGCAGCGGTAAGTCCCCTCTTTGAGGAGTGGCTTGAGAGACGCTACGGCGTCCTCACCTACCGCCTGACGCAGGTCCTCACCGGACATGGAAGTTTCGGGAGGTACCTGTGTCTGATGGGGCGGGAGGAAACGCCCGGGTGTCATCACTGCGAGGACCGCCCTGAGGACACGGTGGAACACACCGTAGCGGAATGCCCTGCGTGGGCTGAGCACCGCCGTGCCCTCAGGGAAGTGATCGGCGATGGCGACCTCTCGCGTCCGGGCCTAGTGCAGGCCATGATGCGGAGCGAGGGGGACTGGGATGCCGTCTCCTCCTTTTGCGAAGCAGTCATGCTAGCTAAGGAGGAGGCGGGACGCGTGAGGCAGCGAAGCGCTGCCTCCTCGCGACCCAGCCATCGCGAAGGACACACCGGGCGTCGGGGATCGCGGGACGATCTCCGGCCACCGTAAGCGCGGGCCTGCGGACGGCGAGCATGGGTGGCTCCCCGTCCGACCAGAAACAGACCCGAGCGTACGGCGCGTCGCGTTCCGCGCGCGCCTCAAAGAGCCATCAGACCACCACAGATGGGGCCCAATAGGGCCGATGCCGATTCGGAGTCGCGGAGAACCTAACGGGTAACCGGGGCTCCGGCTCGACGTGCAGGAGAAGGAACGGGGTGGTTTTTAGTCAGTAAGAGTCTGACACTCCCTTCCGCCTCACCCAGGCGGGAGCAGTCATTCGATGATTTTCCCCCCTTAAAAAAAAAAAAAAAAAAAAAGCAAACAGGAGGACCGAATCGTGGGCTGGAACTGAAACAAATGCCGCAACGAATGTTCGATACTAAACAAGCAAACAGTTTTTTAAGAAGATATTGAAAAAGTTTGCTTACAAGTGTTTCAAATTAACGATGAATAATGTTTATTTCGTTTTTGTAAAATGTTTAATGTAGGTGATTACATTATTTCTTGTGAATTTTTCCAAAATTCCGTGTTAAATCTCGTCTCGTCTCGTCCTAGCAGGAAGGCAACTATTTAAACTTGATTAAAGTTAAGTTTCTTACAATTACGTAACATAACGTAACATCACGTCTTTTATCCCCGAAGGGATAGGTAGAGGTGCACATTACGGCATTTAATGCCACTGTACTATATAAAATCCACTTTTCACATTTATCTTATGAGTCCCATGTAACAGGGGGTGGGCCTATTGCCTTATACCGGGAACAATTCCAGACTGTGCTACTGCTGATATTTTTTTAAAAACCCATTAATAATACTTTACATGACCCGGGAATCGAACCCGAGACCCCTTGCCCGGGAGCCGTACTTGCGATCACTCGGCCAAAGAAGCTTTTTCTAACAATTTTATATTAAAAATCTATTTTTTTTTTACCCAATAAATGTATATTTTCATATTTAAAAATATCCTCTATCATCCTAACTCACGTGTGACAATTCCAAAGGTTTCTATTTCAATCCAAAATCGCTGTGTAAACCAGCCGACTCCCACTTGAAACATGAACCAAGAATAAAATAATACTAGTGTTACTAGAATTTCAAAGTAAACACGTCGAGCGAGCTCGGAGTCCATTGCAAAAATAAAAGGAACACAAAATGGCCGCTGAAGTTCGATTTTCAAAAGAATAGCGCGTAAGATAAAGTTGCTTTCATTGGTTAGAATTGTGTTACTGGCCAGTATTTTTAATTTATGAAAAAAAAAATGTGTTATGACGGTGTGTTTAGCGGTACGTGTTTAAGAAAATATGACGTTCTGGTTGTGCTGCTTTATTAAATATGAAAAAGTTACTCTGAATTTAATTTATCAAAGACTACATTATATAACAACACTAGCGGACCCGACAGACAATGTCCTGCATATTATGATATTCCAAGCGATAAGAGTATTAAAAAAAGTATGGAAGGAAAGACCAATAAAATAATTATTATTGAATTACCTAGATACCGACTGCAGCGCCATCTGCCGGGCTGATTTGTGAATATAAACCATTCAGGGCACTACTCAAACGCATACAGAAAAAGTCATTTAAATCGGTCAAGTCGTTTAGGAGGAGTTCAATGACAAACACACGTACAGCAGAATTATATATATAAAGAAGATAATACAGACCGAATGAATAATTTTTTAGCAAAACCCAAAACTCTTTTTGTATTATATCCTTATATAAATGCCACCAAATGTCCAAATAAATGAAAAAAAAAAATAAAAAAATTAAATACTCGGATTTATTCTTATGTCGCCAGTGTGTTACAAACACCATAATTTGAAATGCACATCGCATACCATTACGGAACTATACTTGTGGGTCACAAAAAGAAATAACGCTAATGGCAACTTTTAAAGAATTTAAAATGCGATTTAGAAGTTTTTTACTAACATAAGAATGAAAACCATGTCAATAAATCCACGTTCAATCCACGTAGAATTAACCTCTGCACATACATTTCATAGAGGTAAATAAACCAACATTTCGCTCACAGAATTTAATTATGTTCAAGCAAAATCTAAATTAGACTCGTGGTCTAAGAAATATCTAGAAAATGAATACTTCTTTAGTATAGCACTAGCTTTTACCAGCGGCTTCGCTCGCGTCACAAAAGGGAAAAAAGTAGCCTGGGACATAATAATATACCAATACTTTTGTTTTCCCTCGGGAATATCAATTTTTTCCGGGTTAAAAAGTACCCTATGATTTAATCCGGACTTCTAACTTTACGTCTGCAAAAATTCAAAGCAATCGATTTAGTAGTTACGGCGTGAAAGCGGAACAAACAAACAAACAAACTCACTTTCCGATTTATAATATTATAGTAAGGAAGTAAGGATAGTAAGGATTCCAAACATGTTTATGAACTGAGTACCTACTCCCTAGCTAACTTCAACCTAAAAATGTTTAGCTAAAATTATTTTTAACTTTAAATCGTTGAAATGTCCATTTCGTTGGAATAGGGTTGTGTCCAGGGTACTAAAATTAATAATCTAATTAGTCCGTCAGTTAGTTACTGAAAAAATATTAGACATGTATTTTTTTTATTTTCTCGTATTCATTTGCAATACTTAAATAAAACGGCACTAAGTTTAGGAGTGGGAGGTCGTTACGTCATAACGTGCTACAAAATGTGACACGCTGTGACGTCACATGATACTTCGAATTAATATATCGTCGAAAGTATTTAATTTTGTGAGAAAAGAAAAAATACGTGTCTAAAATTTTAAATTAATGTATCAGATGGACATTAAAATTAAATATAGGAAACTACCCTATTCAAGGATGCGAGGTTCGAATTTCACCTGGAATCATGAAATGTAGGACTTTTGACAAAATATCTTATTTCGTTTTGTACCTGACAACACCTGAATTCTTTGACTGAGTCAATGAAAATACCAGCGATTCTGATCCGTAATGAAAGTTTTGGTCGAAGCGAAAGAATTTTTAATGGACATTTTTGGACAGTCTTTAGCTTATAAAAGGTTGTTTATTAGTCAAGTTGAAAGTTTCAGGTTTGATTCCTAGGTATAGCATATTTGAGTTAATCTATCGTCATTATGTAGGGTATAGGTTCAGAGACCATACCGACAGACATTTTAAGAAATCGAACATTAACTACACATGAATGACTGCCTCGTTGGGGGCCTGGACAAGGGGTCTCGGGTTCGATTCCCGGGTCGGGCAAAGTATAACTGGGTTTTTTTAAATATTCTCAATAGTAGCACGAAGTCTTTAATTGTGCCCGGTATATGGCAATAGGCTCCCCGCTATTACATGGGACTCATAACATAAATAGTGAAAAGTGGGTGTTACTTTCTACAGAGGCATAATCTACACCTCTGCCTACCCTTCGGGGATAAAAGGCTCGATGTTATGTTTTGTTAGATCCATCGATAATCGATCCCTAAACTCGGATGCACAACTCGTCCGGCTCGGTACGATGAGGCATTTAAATAAAAATATTATTCATACTATGACAAGCAAAAAACTATAGTTCATACTATTTATCACTGTAAGGATATAGTTGGAAACGCGGAAAATTTAGTAGCAAAAATACCAGTACAGTAACGAAAAACTTTGGGCGAGCCATGCAGTTCTCAGCTCAATGTTTGCTGTGCAGCACCGACACAGAATAGGTACTGGGAATTTTTGCATTTATTTATGTTTTTGTGAACCGTTGTGGGTTCTAGAACAAAAAGTGGACACGTACTAAACTTTGGTATTAATGTGGGTTTGGTAATGGTTATTTAATACTGCTAGTGTAATGGGGATTTAGTAGATATTATTATGTAGTACTAGCTTCAATCAGCGGCTTCATCCGCGAATCCGTGGGTTAAAAAGTAGCTCCTAATCTATCTCTGTGCCAAATTTCATTCTAATCCCTTCAGAACCTGACTGCACGGTTGGCGCGGTGGCTGGGCAACCGGCTGCCGTGCAATGTGTCGCAGGTTCGATTCCCGCACGGAACAACACTTTGTGTGATCCACAAATTGTTGTTCCGGGTCTGGGTGTCATGTGTATGTGAATTTGTATGTTTGTAAACGCACCCACGACACAGGAGAAAATCCTAGTGTGGGGCAATGTTTAAAAAAAACCTTTACGTGAAAGAGTAACACACACATACATACAAACTTTTGCATTTATAATATTAGTAAGAAGTAAGATGTCATTATTATACAAGTTTGAATTCAACTTGCAATATAATGTATGAAGTGGATTATTAAAGCCAAATTTTGAAGCAGATAATCTTCAAATGATTAAGCTGTAATTTTGTATGAATATTTTGTTTTCAAGACCATAATTGCTAAACTGCATTAAAGCTGGTTTATAACAAGTTTTAAAATAACACAACATCACGCCTTTTATCCCAGCAGGGGTAGGCAGAGGTGCACACAGAACTAACACCCACTTTTTACTATTTATGTTATGAGTCCCATGTAATAAGGTGTTACATTGTACAGTGGCATTAAGTACCGTAATGTGCACCTCTGTCTACCCCTTCGGAATAACAAGGCGCGATGTTATATGATGTTATAACATGAAAGATATCGATATCGAGTTATTTTATACACACACACACACACACACACATAAAATTTAGTTAACATTTCAATCCTCCGAACCTTTCATCGAAAACCGTTAAAGTAATCGATTGGGACACAATAACTGGACATAGCCTTTTCGAATACCGGAATGCCAAAAACCAATCAGTTTCCAGCTAAAAGAATGAAAGAATGCACTTTTCATTTAAAAATTCGCACTTGATATGAATTCTTTTGAATGCTTTTCGAAAAAGGGGGAAAAGGGGTGAAAGGCTTCGTGTTTGAACATGCAGGTAAAATTCTACGTAGGCAAGCCATTGTTTCAAATGCTACATTGTTTATCATATTTGGTCGGAAAACGTGTGCTGTGGGAGGAAATTCAAAAGCATTGTTCCTTTTAAAATATCGATAGCGACTTGGTGTGTTTTATTAAAATAACTAGCGGTTCCGACGCGGTATTACCGGATCGGATCGGATGACAGCTCGGATGCTATTGATCATGGCGTTATGTTTTTTATGGGAAAAGCGGGTAATCGTAACCGTATCGGTAAGTGTAACAAATACTTTTCTAAAAAACTGTAACAAAATCAGTTCAGCTATTTGCGAGATAATCGCGCATAAACATAAATACATGTACAGGAGGTTCTTCTTTTTTGGGAGAGCCATGTTTCGGCACGAATGGGTCGGGTCGGCCGGAGTGATACCACGGCCTCATAGAAAACCGACGTGAAGCAACACTTGCGTTGTGTTACGTCGTGTGAGCGAGGTTACCGGAGGCCCAATTACCCTCCCCTTCCCCAATCTCCCCAATTCATGAATCCCCAACGATCCTCAAACTCCTAATCCTCAAAAGGCCGGTAACGCACTTGTAACGCCTCTGGTGTTCCAGGTGTCCATGAGCGACGCCGATTGCTTACCATCAGGTGATCCGTCTGCTCGTTTACCGGCTTATGCCATAAAAAAATCCCCACTTAGTTAATACTTCATAAAATTAGTAAAGTAACAAAACAAAATGAATTTCTTCGAACCGACAACACTAATTATACATTTCAGTCTCATTATTAACACTTAAAATTCTAAAGCACTTTTCCAACCAAACTAAAATGTTACTTCAGTATTTTTAGTAAAAGAATCTACCTACATTAATTAAATTCACTACCTTCTATCTTTAGTACGACCTTTGTAATAAGAGGTTAAAACATCCAACTTAACTTGATCCAACACGCCCCTTCTTAGGTGTAAATTCGCAGTACGAAAGAGGATTTTAATAGAAAGCCTGAGGTCAAGTTACAGTGGAAGGTGCGCGGTTTCCTTTTAAAAATATAAAAATTGTTTTCGTATTCAATTTTAACAGGAGGTTGTTTGCAATATACTTGTTTACACTTAAGACAGTGACTAGTTAGTTCAAATTATAATTAGTTTGTAACGTAATTATTTTACTTAGCTTAATTATTGTAGTTATCTCATCAACTCATCAGTTCAGTGATAAAAAATGAGACACTGGACTTAAAATTTGGTTCTATTTAAAGAAATGTATTTCTTACTAATGATTGGTCTATTTTTTTATGTCATAAGCCGGTAATCAAGCATACTGATCACCTGATGGTAAGCAATCGGCGTCGCCCATGGACACCTGGAACACCAGAGGCGTTACAAGCGCATTACCGGCCTTTTGGGGATTCGGAGTTTGAGGATTGTTGGGGATTCAGGAATCTCCCGATTGGGGAAGGGGAGGGTAATTGGGCCTCCAGTAACCTCACTCACACGACGAAACACAACGCAAGAGTTACTACACGTCGGTTTTCTATGAGGCCGTGGTATCACAACGGTCGAGCCGGCCCATTCGTGCCGAAACATGGCTCTCCCACACTTAATATCACCAACCCGCATTGAGCAAGCGTAATAATTAATGCTCAAACTTTCTTCGTGTGAGAAGAGGCCTTTGGTCAGCAGTACCCACTTATAGGCTGTTGATCAAAAATTTTACACATAGAACCAGATCAAAGTAACAAGTTGTTAATAACATATTTTGAAAAGTCTATGTAATAGTATCTACTCCAATTCCAATTTAACAATACTTGAGCTAAAAATACAATCAAATCAAAAACACCAACCTTGACTATAAACTAGGAGCGATATTTACAAAACAAACTGTAATAAATAGACAACAAAACAAGAGTACACGAAACAAACTATTTTGTACAACGTAAAAATAATATTCTAACCTTCAAGGTTTCTAAACATAGCGTTACGCTTTTTAGTGGGTGAAGGCATAGCCAGAGGTGCTTTTGTAAGCCTTCCCCACAGTAGGATTTTCTCCTGTGTCGTGGGCCATGGATATGTTTACAAACATACGAGTTCACTTAAACAAGACACCCATGACACTCAGACCCGGAACAACAAAGTCAAAGTCAAAGAGCAATTATCACTTAGTAGCATGTGTGTCGATGTTGCTCAAAATTAGCATGCTCATTTCGGGCATGCTTGCAAATCAGGCATTCGATTTTGAACCTTTTTCAGCATACTCAATAGAACGCCTTTTAGCATGCCATTTTAAACCATGCGTATATATACAAAACACATTTCTTATACATTCTCAAAATAGTTTGTAAACAATTTTGAAATCTAAACCTATCACAATAAAGCAGGTTACAAAATACTAGCCGGGATTAATGTAACCTTGACACGGTCTCGGAAACGTGACGAGAATAATTTTACAGAATTAATTCACCCACTTCTTTTACATCTTACAAATAAAGACCTACGTCCCATTTACATTACAGATTATTCGCCTATTTGCGGGCTAGAGTGTCGTTAGTGTATTTTCCACACAATTACGCGGCACATAGCTGTATCTCGGTATTTATTTTTTCGTAAGGAGCGTTATATATTTCTTTTTTTTTTAAATAGAAAGAAAACTTTTATCAAGTATTAGCTGTTGCTTGCGACTTCGTCCGCGTAGTATAATGATTCCAATTTCATTTAATGGGACCATTTAATCGGGATAAAAAGAATCCTATCACTTCAGTCAGTCCATATCTTGCCTGTGTACCATATTTCATCAAAATCTGTTCAGTTCTTTTAGCGTGATTGACGGATAAACATCCAAACAAAGAAATTGTTACGTTTATAACATTAGTGCGATTTGTATTTTTTGGGAATGGCGTTTTGAGGTTTTATATCATCCAATGACTTCTCCCGCCTGGGTGAGGCGTGAGAGAGTCTCAGACTCTTAGTAACTAAAATCCACCCCGCTGTTACTCTTGCGACGCCCCTTTAACTCGCTAGAGCGTATAACTTTAAAATATATGTTTTTTTTCTGAATAGAGGAAAACGATTGGGAACTACAAAGGAGTTATTACAATTGTATTTTAGATTCTAAACTGCTTTATAGTAAGTTTTGAGTTTAAATTAGCTTAAATACTAAAGAAATCTGGATAAAATTTAACTAGATAGATATAACTTAGATATTTAAAACAACGCAACGAATTTTGATGCGGTTTTTTTTAATAGATAGAGTGATTGTTAAGAAAGGTTTATATGAAAATACATGCATATTGCACCCGTGCGAAGCTGGGACGGGTCGCTAATAACCTATAAATCAAAGCAATGACGAATACACATACCTACGCACAGATCTAGATAGACACACACGTTCCAAATTCCATACAAGCAAATTCCGAGCAGTACCGTGTGCGTAATCGTATCTCTATTACCACATAATGAACGACAACCTCATTTGATTTAGCTAGGAATTGTACACATGGCTGCACGACAAACTATACAATACTAATTTGTCATGGTCTTGATTTATATCATCTTTCCCTACATCCAACGGTCAATTTATACTGGTTTTTCCCAACTTGATGCGTATACAATTTCCAAGTAATGTTCACATTTCGAATAGCCGTGTTGTAATTCATGTCCAAGTTGACACATTGGTCTATTCAGCGCTTGCCTCTCACATAGCTCATAGCAGTCATAAAGTCTAGAATGTTCTGGAAATTCCCGAACAATCAGCTAACTTCTAACTGTGGTCGCTACCCGTGTAACTTTACGATATGACTGCTATTGGGTTCGACGTGTACAACTGTCCGTGTATTAATAGATGGAGTCTCATTACTAATTCTGTTACTGATTTTTTGTTTTAATTTTGTATTTTGTGTCCGTATTATGTCATTGTGTTTATTGTACTGGTTACCGAGTTCAAAAAAAGGAGGAGGTACTATGATCGGATGATTGTTTTATTTTTATTTGTTTGTTCATCGATTACTCGGCCTATTGTGGACGGATTTCGAAAATTTTTATTTTGTTTGATAGGTTATACTCCGGAGATTTCTAACCTGTCTATGGGTGGGTAACCTACCAGTACTAATAATAGTAATATTTTGCTTTTTAGTTTTTACTTTTTGTTTGTTAGTTTAGTTTTTAGTTTTTGGTGTTTTAAAGTTGCAATTTTTAACAATATGGTTAGGTTATAGTGGTTAGGTAACAACAACAGACTACTGCACAAGATATTGTGAATTCTTCCACACGAAACAATTTTTAATAACCTCTACAAACAGTGTTATGGTGTCTGGGTGTGATTAAAAATCATGTATATATCTATGAGCACACACATGAGACAATTGATCAGATATCAATAGATAGAATAGTGAGAAGTGGGTATTACATTGTACAGTCGCACTCAGTGCCGTAATGTGCACCTCTGTCTACCCCTACGGGGATAAAAGGCGTGATGTTATGATAGATAGAATAGCCTACGCAGTCTAAGGTATGTGTGTTATTTTATTGTGAAAGTTTTGGTACAGTTCATAAATACACGTTTAACTATAATAACACCTATTTGGAAAGTAAATTGGTGACGTAAGTACATAGTAAAGAGCGTTAACCTGAATTTCAGTCATAAATTGAAACTAAATTCAATTTCAAAGTAATGGCAAACATTTTAGCACAAATATTAAACGTAAAGCTTGACATTGGTTGCTCTTAACCCTAAATTACGTTTTATATACTCGTAAACGTTGTGGGTTTTTAATAAATTTAAGCAAATAAAATAAATAGACGGTTGTGTGGATTTTAAATAACTTTCTTGCTAATTATTATGTTTTTCTGCTTATTCACGTAATTATTTGACTATTAAATTGACTAGTTTTAACCATGCTAAAGGTTCATGTTCATGAGCAGCATTCCGCGACCCGCGATGCAGCGACTGTCGCGCTACTACTGACAAACTAGTCGAGTTCCTACTCAAACAATTACGTGAGTAATCTGAAAAAAAACATAACATAGCATCACGCCTTTTATCCCCAAAAGGGTTGGCAGAGGTGCACATTATACCACTGTACAATGTAACACCCACGTTTCACTATTTATGTATGTTATGAGTCCTATGTAATAGGAGGTGAGCCTATCCGAAAAAAAAAATATTAAAATATTAAAAATCGCGGGTTACTCACGTGAATATACTGAGAAAAGCTCTACTAGTTTCGAACCACAGAGAGGTTCTTCCTCATGAGCATCGCTGCGCAACATCGCTGCGACCGCACGGTCGCAGCGATGTTGCGCAGCCTACTTGCCGCGACCGCGGACACTTAGTATGTCTCACGATAGTTATTATAAAAACAATTAATTCTTACTTTGTATTAAACCAACTTTATTTTTCGTACTGTTTTTGTATATTATAAGTAGTTACGAGACCTATTTTTGAGAGAGAAAAATCATACAATGGCTTTTCCAGCCCGGGTGAGGCGAGAGGGAATGTCAGACTCTTACTGACTAAAACCACGCCGTTCCTTCTCCCGCTTTGAGCTGGAGCTTTGGTCACCCGTTTAGTCATCCGCGGCTACGAGACCTGACTTGGAGTATGGTTTCTTTTTCCCAGCCACTTAACTTTTTAATAAGTGGTCATTGTTGTCATAATGTGTTGGACAAGGCTGCCAGTATGTTCCTTATGATGACTCATCATTTTTTCTGGTCGAGAGCATCATTTTTTTTTTACTCATGTAGTAAAAAAATCATAGTCCTTTTAACTTTCCTTTTTTTTATTTTGTTACTTTTGGTTTTGATCACAGTTCCCTACGCAGCCTGCATCAGTGACATTCACTTTATTATTGAACGACATAATATGATGAGACTTTGTGACATATTCCATGCCTGAATCACTATTTTCCAAAATACAAGCTTATGGATGAAGCAATCAAATAAAGCCTGGTCACCTATAGATAATTTTCCATGTGGTTATGAGTCCTCCACTTCGTCTTGGTTTCTTTGATTTATTACTCCCTCGCTTTTACTAACAGCATACATATGTATTGTTCGATTCTTTAAAATGTATGTGTAGTGAACAATTACATTTGAAGCTGTCTATAAATCTATCTTTATGTAAAACAGTTAGCAGACACAAAACATTCTACGTCCAATATAAAAGGCCGATCGTCTCCTAATATTCAACCTAAAATTCGACCTAGTCGAGAAGCAATCAGGCAACTTCGGCCTGTGCTTACAGCTCCATGAAATTCGTACGAGAGACTGGACCAGCGAAATTGAAATGTATTGACAGACAGACTTCGTTGATATTAATTTAAATACATTCGGTTTTAAGCCACGCGTCATAATTATTTTATCGACGCCATATTTGAAAGCGAAATTGTTCTCGAACGTTCTTTGTGGGGAAATCTTGTTATAGCTATAAAATTAGCCTCGTTTTGACCTTAATTACTTTTTCGAGTGGTCACTTTGTTCTCTTAATAGAGAATTTCTGGAACAACCTATCGGGTGTAATGTACTTTGGTACTTAAACTGTCAAACACTCGAGGACACCGGTGACCGCAACCTATTGTTCTTTAGTTGGGTCTATAATGACGGTACTCAAAGGGTTAAAAAACGGATAACAGAAAATATCTGTTTTTTTTTCATATACCACGACGGTGGCAAGAGAAGCACACGGCCCATGATGGTAAGCGGTTACCGTGGCCTATGAACGCCTGCAACACATGGGGCATTACATGCGCCATTTTTGTACATCTTTAAAATGTTTGTTTAGTTTTCACCAATTAAAAGGTTGGTGCAAGAGCCTTTCCATACATAAACATTTATTCTGTCTCTAGTCACAAATATGACGCACAAAAATGCGCCATTGTGACGTAAATACAAGACAAAGAAACATACCTACTATCATGTTATGAGTTTTAACCGACTTCAAAAGTAAACAAGGCGGTTTTCAAGTCGACCTAGAGGTATATGTATGTTTTATTGGGCGCGAATATCTCGCGGTGGGCTGAACCGATCTTGATACGTTGTTCAGAGCAGTGTTTGTTACACTTACCAGAAGGTTTTAAAATATTAATTAATCGACTTACCTCTAAAAAAAGAAAGGATTCTTTCTTTTTTTAAATTTTTTTTTTTAAACGTTGCCCCACACAAGGAATCGAGCCCGCGACACGTTGCACGGCAGCCGGTTGCCCAGCCACCGCACCAACCGTGCAGTCAAGTATTGAAGTCGGTTTTTTTAAACGTATTTTATAAAAGGATTTATTACTAACAAATTATGTTGATGCTGACGCAACGATGACCTATTTAAATGTGGAAATTAAATGAAAATTCAGTGTTTCACAGCCAATTGGAGCGCGACAGCACAAATTAATTATTAAATGTTTGAACCTAGATATAATTAGTAGAATGATATATCTGATATTAGTATTCGTTTCACTAAAATTAGGTTTGTGTGTGTGTTATGTTTATCTATATGTTTTAAGTTGTGACTGTTTCGATGGTTGAGTAGCTGCCGAGGCAAAGGGTCTTTTTTTAAGGGGGGAATAATCATCCAATGAATTCTCCCGCCTGGGTTAGGCGAGAGGGAGTGTCAGGCTCTTACTGACTAAAAACCACCCCGTTCGTACTCCTGCACTTTGAGCCGGAGCCCCGGTAACGCGTTAAGTTCTCCGCGGCTCCATATCAACCGTATCAGCCCCATTGAGCTCATCTGTGATGATCTAATAGCTCTTTGAGGCGCGCACAGAACGCGACGCGCCGTAGCAAAGGGTCTTAGATTAAACATGTCAAGCAAAATATTATTTAGATCTTCTAGTTATGTTCTTATCCTGGACCTTTTTATTAATGGCTTTTGTGGCATGGCATGGCATCATGACTTATAAATTTATATGGGCATCGCTACAAATTAATTCGTCATTTATCTATACTTCTTACTTACTTACCGCCGTATTCATAGTCATTTTATAGCTACTTAAACCAGCCCTTACAGTCCTTAGCAATGGAACAAAATCGTCCTAAGGAATGGTTTAAGGAATCATTCAATGTCTGTGAATATCGCAGTTAAACTTTAAAAAAAATATTCCACATTAGTATTTTCTCCTGTGTCGTGGGTGCGTTTACAAACATACAAGTTCACGTACACATCACACCCAGACCCAGAACAACAATCTGTGGATCACACAAAGAGTTGTTCCGTGCGGGAATGGACCCGCGACACGTAGCGCGGCACTTTGTTTGTCTGTTTGTTTGAACGCACTACTCTCTGGAATTACTGGTCTGAATTATTTTTTTCTTTTATATTCGATAGTCAATTTATCGGGAAAGTCTGTAGGCTACATATCATCACGCCACGATAGATAGAAGCGGAGCAGTGAGTGAAAGCGCGCAGGAGCATGTTACTTTTTATATAATTATTCAGATTAACTAAAATCGCGTGTTATTACGTAAGTTACACTCGTCGCATGCTGCTCATGGAAAGAACTCCTCTGTGGTTCGAAATTAGTAGAGCTTTTCTCAGTATATTTACGTGAGTAACCCGCGATTTTAGTTAATTTAGTATGTCTCACGATAGTTATTATAAAAACATAATTATTCAGATTTACAGACATTAGTACTTCGTGCCCATTTCAGATTACAGTTCCCTGATGACGATAATTTAGCTTGTTGCGTGTGTAGTCGAATTTATATCTGACTATAACATTTTCAACTAATTTATACTCAGTTACTGACATTAATATTAGTCAGCACTAATAATTGCTTAGTTTCCCAATAAATTTTAATGAAATGTTATTTATTGGTGTGTTGATTTTAATTTAGAGGCTGTTGCTATGAAATGTATTTTGGTATAGAATCTTAAGCGCTCTTATTTGGTGTGTACCCACCATAATTTCAGATTTGTATGCTTACACGTTTAGGGTATGCATTTTTCACATAATAGTCGTCGTCGCCAGGAGGTTTAAGACGCGCCCGCTTCTCATGCATTAAATCAAAATCTACCTACCAATGTGACTTTTTCCGAGTTATTTGTAGCCACTTTCTAAGATTGTTAAGACAGTACTGATAATCGGTAAAGGAAAACATTGGGAGTAAACCTGGGGTTAAAATTTGTAAATTTTATATAACTGAAATTGCCAACTCGCAGTGAGCAAGCGTGTGGGGATTAATGCTCAAACCTTAAACGGATAAGGTTCGGTTAGCAGTGGCCATTTATATGGCTGTCGATGATGATGATAACAAGATGGAAACTACTGACTATTACCATTTAGAAAACTATAAATTGGTATGCGGACTAGGCTTGAGACTTGAGAATAATAAAAATAGTGCATGATTTTTTACAAGGCGCAGGCAAAAACTGATCTATATGTATAAAAGAAAGTTGGGTTAGTTACACTATTTTTAAGTCAAGAATGGCCAAATCTATTCGGTTGAAAATTGGTGGGGAGCTAGCTTTGAAATAGGAGACAGACATAGGATGCTTTTATCCAATATTTTTTTTTTAATTTTACCAAAAATCACGAACTCGCCTTTCACGGGAACGGGCAAAAACGGGATTGCACGTACGAAGTCGCAGGCAAAAGCTAATACAGCAATAAATCACTTACCATCACCTCTAAACACGCACAAAATTCGTAAAAAAAGAAATTTAACATTTCAAACCGCGCAGCTTATGAAATAAACAGCTTTCCTCGTGTATATCGTTCATTGCAACATTAAAAGCCGACTCCTTAATATAGATAGACAGGTTCCCAGCCGGTTGAAATGGTTCACGCCATTATATTTGCGATAAATCTCGATGACAAATATTATGATAATGGCTTTTAAGATAATAAATGATGGTTTTTATCTTCTTGAAACGATCTGCATTCACGTCTATTTGGTCTTGATGCTCCATTATTGGTAATCGACAAAAGGATTTGTTTTGAATGCGTATATTTTTTGGTATTTGATTTTTGACTGTCTTTGTTTTGTTTAAGTCTTAACCAACAAACCTTTGGCTCAGTACTACTTTACCCAGACAGTAATACAATATGTTAATCCAAATAAGTAAATCAGTCGCGGAGAACCTAACGGGTTACCGGGGCTCCGGCTCGACGTGCAAGAGAAGGAACGCGGTGGTTTTTAGTCAGTAAGAGTCTGACACTCCTTCCCGCCTCACCCAGGCGGGAGCAATCATTCGATGATTATCACCCCTTAAAAAAAAAATTTAAATCAAATCTACATACATCACGGCTAACGCAATCACGTAACTGTTAAATAATGATCGACTGATTTAAAGCTACTCTTAAACGGCTGCTCAAGAGTGCTCGATCACTTTCAAGCCACGACCGGGACTCATGGACATGAGCTCAATATCTGGTAACTGACGTCACGCAGTCACCTACCTACCGACGTGACCTTAATCTGAAAAATACTTTAAAACGTCCACTCGAAGAAGCAGCGTATAAAGTTTTAATCTGGATTTTCTCAGGCAGTACAAAGAGTATTGTCGTACGGAGCTCAAAGAAATAGTTTCAGCCCCTACCTCACCTTATTACACGTTCAATATCGTAGCGCTGTAAAACATTCCGATTCGAAGAAGTGTCGAAAATGTTTAAGGTTTTTTTAAAAGGGAAATGGTGATAAATTCTACTGTAAAGTTATGAAGGTTTTTTTTAAGGAGGGAAAATCATTGAATGACTGCTCCTGCCTGGGTGAGGCGGAAGGGAGTGTCAGACTCTTACTGACTAAAAATCACCCCGTTCCTATTCCTGCGCATCGAGCCCCGGTTACCCGTTAGGTTCTCCGCGACAAGTTATGAAGGTTTAGGTATTTAGTGTGATTCTGTGAAGAAAAGTAGTATAAGGTTGCCTTCTTCATTTGTTTTGTACAATTTAATGGAACTTACCTATCAACTATCACACGATAAACAATCGCGTTTTAAAAAAATAAACAGTAAAATTAGTTCAACGATAATGAAATCAAGTTAAATTGTTTAAAAGGTGTGATTGGTGTAATTTTTTTACGGCGTAAGCCGGTAAACTAGCAGGCGCATCACCTGGTGGTAAGCAATCAGCACCGCCCATGGACACCTGAAACACCAGAGGCGTTACAAGTGCATTACCGGCCTTTTGAAAATTGGGAATTTGTGGATTGTGGGGCATTCGGGGATTGATGAAACTGGGAAGGGGGGGTTGGTTATTGGGCCTTTGGTAACCTTACTCACACGACGAAACACAACGAAAAGCGTTGTTTCACATCGGTTTTCTGTGAGGCCGTGATATCACTCCGGTCGAGCCGACCAATTCGTTTCGTGTCGAAGCATGGCACACTCACACTTTTTATAATTAGGTGCATAAAAATTTCATTAAAAGAAAGTCAGTTTTTTGCATTTAAACAACCACTTCTAGTATTCAATACATCAATGCAAGCCTTTACTTCAATCTGCTGTAAAAATCTAGTCTTTCTATTCTATACAGGATGTTCACACAACCCACATAAGCTTTTTAGAGACGAGCACGTGCCCGTGTTTCTAATAAAAAATGTTACATACTGTACCACCACAGCAAACCCAACTATCGCATTCCGTCCAATAGGATTTAGAACCTTATTTACATAAAGGTGAAGTTGAAAGTTATTTTAGAAATTGTTCGATGGCAGCAGATCGAGTTATCTCAGTTTTGAGTTTGGATTTTCAGGTCTATGATTGTTGAATACAGTTGAAAATGTAATAAAGGTTTGATAGAACGGAGTACTTTCAAGTCTCGGCTATGCAGACTGCGAGAAGTGCTATAGGGAATGCGGTTTTAATTCTGAGATATTTTTAAGTGAATATTTTGCTAATTATGCACCGTGTCTATATTGTAATGAAGTTTTAGTATAATCAAAGACTTTTTGGGAGCGCCATGCTTCGGCACGAATAGGCCGGCTCAACCGGAGTGATACCACAGCCTCACAGACAACCGACGTGAAACAACGCTTGCGTTATGATTCGTCGTGTGAGTGAGGTTACGGAGGTCCAATTACCATCCACCCCCTCCCCAATCCCTGAATCCCCAACAATTCTCAAATTCCTAATCCCTAAAAGGACAGTAATGCACTTGTAACACCTCTGGTGTTCCGGGTATCCATGGGCGATGCTTACCATCAGGTGATCTGTCTGCTCCTTTACTGGCTTATCTCTCAATAACTCATAAAAAACAATAGTTTTTCTGTAAATTTTGTATTCATCAACTTGTTAAGTCTATGAAGAATATTTCATTCTCCATAAATTATTTGCGTCTTTATTTAAAAATAAACTACAATAAAAACAAAAATTTTGTAGTAACTACCTGAATTAAAACCACATTTTCGGCATAGTATCCATCATCCGATATGGTCTAGTGGCTAGGATACCTGGCTCTCACCCAGGAGGCTCGGGTTCGATTCCCGGTATCGGAAATTCTTTTTGTTCAAAATATTTTTTTCAGTACTTTGCCTCTTTTTACATTTTATGTTCTTATTTACAGAATAGTAACAAAACGTATAAGTTAATATTTTTATTACCTTTTTTCAGGTGTTTTATTACGAACATTTAAGTGGCAGCTGATCAGTGCCTTAAGCCAAACGCCACTTTAGCGTTTTGTCTACAGAGAGAGTAGAAAACTAAATGTATGGGGATGACACTGACAAGTGTCAAAATTTACGTCAATTCCATATAATTTGGTTTTTTATTCTACACGTAGACAAGCGCTAAAATGGCATTTGGCTGCTGCTGATCTTTTAATCCTACTATTATGTATTTAAACGTGAATTTGGAAAGGTAAGCAGTAACTGTACACATACATAAATATCATTAATTCTAAAGACAATTGTACTGATAAAGTGCACTCCACAATTATTATCACCATCACATTACATTATAAAAAGAAACAAAATAAAAACCAAAAGTACACTCAATAATATGACCATGAAACACTTCTTGAAACTTTCACTTTTTGTTTTGACGTTCAAAAGTGCCTTCCTGGTCTAATTGAAATAAATGATTTTGACTTTTGACTTTTTTGACTTTTCTTGACAATAAATTATTATGTTTTCGGCTTACTCACGTAGTAATTTGACGAGGAACTCGACTAGACAGTAGCAGCGCGACAGTCGCCGCGTCGCGGGTCGCGAAATGCTGCTCATGAATATGAGCCTCTAGCATGGCTTGAAACTAGTCGAGTTCCTCGTCAAATTATTACGTGAGTAAGCCGAAAACATAATAATTTATTTAGTATGTCTCACGAAAGTTACGATACAAACTTCTTGACAAATAAAAATATATATTCCAGTTCACTTTAAAAACAGCTACAACTAAGTATATTATAAAACAGAGGATTAAAACTATGAAGTTTAACTTAAAGAAACTTGGGAGGTGCTCAACTCTCGAAAGTTTTGGGTTTTCAAACTTCTAAAAACTTAAATTGAGGAATTAACTTAAGACTGCGTTGTCTCCGCTCTTAATTTTGGAATCCCCTTGAAGTCTGGTTTATTTTTAAATCCGTGACGACAGATTTGGCGTTAGGAAGAAATTTTGCACATTGCCTCTTCATTTATTTTTATTTACACACTTTATTGTACATCATAAAAACATACATAAAAAAATAAACATAAAAACTAAAAAGCAAAAAATTACTATTATTAGTACCTACTGATAGGATACCCACCCACTGATAGGTAAGAAGTCGGTGCCATAAGTTCCATACAAAATTATTCATTAAAACCTTAATAGGTACCTACCTAATTCAAAATTTTGTGGACAGTTATATCATTATGATATGAGCTTATGGCACCGACTTCTAACCTATCAGTGGGTGGGTATCCTATCAGTAGGTACTAATAATAGTTATTTTTTGCTTTTTAGTTTTGACTTTTTGTTTGTTATTAGTTTTTGTTTTTTTTCCTCATCAATACAAATTAATCAAGCCCAAACACAAGGTAGTCAATATAAACCGCTGAGGAGTTCCCTCGACTGTCTATCGGCTCCATCATCAGGTCGACTCCAGACCCTTATCAAATTGTAGTGTTAAAAAATTGTAATTGAAATACATAATAGACGGATTACTCGCCCATAGAATTTTCGAAAGTTCCCCTCGGTTTCCCTAGGATCCCATCATCAGATCCTGACTTCATGGAAATGGGACCATCTTGGCAGTATACCCTTTCAAACAAAAAAAGAATTTTGCAAATCGCTTCACGCATCTCAGAGTTATGCGCGTACATACATACAAAAAAAAAATAAAAATAAAAAAGCAACATACCGGCCGAACGTCCTCCTCCTCCTCCTTTTTTTTGAAGTCGGTTAAAAATAATGTGTAAAATGGGCGGTCTTATCGCAGAATGCGATTTCTTACAGACAACCTTTGGATGGAGCCAGTAATCAGGAGTTGGAAAAAAGGGGGTCGTCTAGTGTACAATAATAATTAAAATAATACATACAATATAATACTATTACTATATATTTTTGTTTTTAACTTTAATTGCCAAACCTAGTAAGTACGGTACGCCGGTACCCAGCAATAGGGTAGATTCCTAATTTTTATGTTAATGTCCGTCTGGTAGATGATTTTAAATCATTAGACACGTATTTTTATTTTCTTACAGAAACGAATACTTTCGACGATATATTAATATGAAATATCTCGTGACGTCACTTCTATGTACATTTTATACGGAGAAATGACGTTTTAGCCCCCCACTCCTTCACTTTGATTCGTTTTATCTAAGTATAGTTTTATTATACGACAAAATAAAAAATACATGTCTTATATTTTTTCATTACCTAACTTACGGACTAATTAGATTTTTAATTTTCATACCCTGTCATCATCCCAATTAACTTGTAATTTAAATATGAACTTTAAATCGTATGTCGCACACATTTCACATATTTCATAATGTTAATATAAAAAGCAGTAAGCGCGCCTCCCGCGCGTTAGCGGCGCGCTTACCACCTCTATTGTACTGTTTCCAAAGCAAAATACGCCGCTTATTAGGTGCTTATTAGGTGTGCTATAGGTAACCTTAAATAGAATATATAATTCTAGCTTCTTCCAGGGATTTCGCCCACGTCCCCGTGGGGTATAAAATAGCCTATATGTTGTTTCAGGCCATAATATACCGTTGTTCCCAATTTCATTGGCATATAAATGATATTTTATTTATGCACCAACTAACAAGCAGGAATATAAAAATACCTAACACCTACATACTATAGCAAAAAGTTAATGAAATTTGAATTTTCTAGTACACTAAAACATCTGCACCACTCCACAGAAGACTGTCAGCGAATGCTCAAATGCGCTCATTGTCTTCCATTAATAGAATCAACTGCTAAACAAATCTGATATCTATTCTGTACATACATACAGGGTGTCACTAAAGTCGACAGTCAAATGGCACCAGGTGATCGGCAATGTTCCACCAAAATACTAAAAAATACCAAGTCATAAACAATTTAAATTACAATGACTTATGTGTCATCGACAAAAAAGTTTACAAACAACCTGTGCCAGTCTTTTCACTCTTTTTGCTACAATTCTATATTTTTTCGTCTGAATGTTTGCTTACGTTATCTCGAATAGTGCTTTAGTATTATGGAATATATTCTGAGCCAACTGCTTTAGTTTGGAAAAGAACGTCATTCAAGTTTCGACGAACCAAGTGTTCTTAATACATTTTTCACCTTATTTTAAGTGACTGTACTGAAAAAAAAAATTGTACTGAGCTGGAAGTGCAGTGCTACAATCGATATCGGAGCCAAAATTATAGTTTATTAGAATTTTTGTTATGTCCAGGCTAAACTCAAAAATACTGCATAGATCTACCTGCATGAATGTTATTAACAGGTTGGGTCAACATATAGACTGCATATCACGCCATCACCTACGGGTGATTAGCTGTAAAGAACTATCTAAACTCACTTTTCCACGCGAACGACGTCACGGGCACAGCTAGTAAACAATAGAGGAATAGAAGAAAGAAAGAAAAATAAATTTATTCGTTGTCAGACATGGACCACCGAAAATAAAACAGTATAAAAAACATAAAATAACAAAAAAAAAAAACAACAATAAAACAAAAAAAACATTATATAAAAAAAAAAGCAAAATAGAAAGAGACCGGGTGGCAGCATGTCCACGACGAAAGGGCCCGCCAACTCAGCATAAGCTGGGCACAGTAAGTGCCCAACACTGGTTTTCAGTTGGCACCCCTGCAGTGACGCACGGACGGAGGCAACGAAAAATTATTTAAAGGAAAATAATGGAATACATAACTCATGTTAAAACAATAAAAGAAAAGGAAGATATTATTTAAACACAGACCTCTGTGTGTGCACATTGTGCGATAAATAAATAAATAAATAAAAAATAAGTATACATACATAAACTAGTGCTACGTGTACCGTCACCGAAGAGAAGAAAAATAAAAGAATACCGATAGTTCCGCTCCAAAGACAACTGTGTAAGTGATTGTATAGTATTCTGCATACAATAGAACTTAGCAATGGTATAAACTAAGAAGGAGTCTGAGGTTTCAATTAAAACTTCACAGTTGTTGGAGTTCCTTGCTTACTTTTAACCGAAGTTTAATGCCGGAGTGTTGGTAAATGGTAATATTTAGCAGTCAGCCAAAGAAGTAAATGGTATTCTCATTTCAAATTGTAATTTATTTATTTTGTTCGTTACCCACTTGAAGTTATATTTGTGGTCGATTGATGAGAGTTATAGAGTATCGTTAACTATCCTTTTTAATAACTTGTTTTACCATACCATGCCATAACATCAAGCTTTTTATCCCCGAAGGGGTAGGCAGAGGTTGTACACTACGGCACTTAATGCCACTGTACAATGGACACCCACTTTTCACTATTTATGTTATGAGTCCCACGTAATATGGGGTGAGCCTATTGCCATGTACCGGGTACAATTCCAGATTCCAATAAAAAAATTCTCAGTGGTAGCAACCACTAAAAATTTTTTTAAAACCCAGTAATACTTTGCCCGATCCAGGAATCAAACCCGAGACCCCTTAAGCGACAGTCACACTTGCGATCACTCGGCCAACGAGGCAATCTTAGTAACTTGTTTTACTTTTTTTATCGTAATTTTAATCGAGTAGGTACCTGTTGTTGAAGATGCTGATAGTGATTATAAACACAATAAACTTAGCTATTTTTTGCAATATGTTTTACCATATCTAAATTTTTTAACTAATTCAGATCTTAAAATTAAAGATTTAATATACAGAATTCTAGAGAATAACCGAAATTACTCTTAGGAAATAAGTAGGACAGGAAAATTAGCTCTATCAAAATTTTGCTAAGCCAGGATCACAAGCAAAGGCCGGTCATAAAAATAGGACAATAGTCTATCAAAATTTGGTAAGCCAAGGTTTAAACCAACAGCCAGTAATAAAATCCTTGAGTAAAATAAAGTCAGAAAGAACCTCTAAACACGATCCAATTGTTTTTGAGCAAGCAACAAAATTAATTAGAATGGAAAAACCAGCCAAGTGCATAACTTGAGGAGATGAAACCAGCGATTACTTTAAAAAGTTGGTTTTGTTTATTCTACGTATTTATAGAGCTGCACTTTTTATTCACTGAAAGACAGCTAAAAATTTTTGACCTTAATGTGAAATGGTGTGGTAGCCCGGAGGTTTAAGACGCTGGCTTCTCATGCATGAGAATGCGAGTTCGAAACCTACCAACGGCAAGTACCAGTAGTAATGTGTACTTTCTAAGATTACTTAGACACCACTGACAAATGGTAAAGGAAAACATCGTGAGGAATCCTGGACTTATAATTTCTAATTATAAGTTTGTAATCGCCAACTCGCATTGAGCAAGCGTGGTGATTAATGCTCAAACCTTCTCCGTGTGAGAAGAGGCTTTGCTCAGCAGTGGGCATTTATAGGCTGTTGACGACATGTAAAATGGTTAAGTCAAAAATCTACATGTGCAAGAAGTTTGAAAGATGGAATAGTTTTATGGCCTGAGGCCTTTAATTGGCTCTTACAATATTCGCAAGTTCACTCCCATCAACACACAACAAAAAAAATGAATAACAACAACAGCAAATAAGTAATCCAGTTCATCAGAACCCCCATTTCTCGCAACGTGAATTATAGCCAATTCCGTCGGCAATGCTCTCAAAATATCGTGGTAAGAGCAAAAGCCATGAAATAACTTACCATAAACAGAATAAAATGCAGGGTACACACCATTAATATGGCTGTATAATAAACCAGCAATTTCACGGGTGGATCCACTGTAGGTACGAAATATGATCTGACTTTTGAGAAACGTGGTTCCGACAAGGTCGAAGTAAGATACATTGCCTACGGATATGGCAACTGTTTACGCTGAAGAGGATTTTAATCTGTCAAACACCAAGCGGTCACCGGTGACCGCGACCTATTGTTCTTTAATTGTGTCTATAAAACCGGTACTCGACGAGTTAATAGATATGGTAGATCGTTTGGCAGTAAACTTATCTGTGAGAAAATTAGATTTTACTGTTTCAAGACAATAAGAAAATTATGCTATTACATCTTTTATTTACTGCCTCATTGGCCGAGTGATCGCAAGTCCGATTACCGGGCAAGGAGTCTCGAGATCGATTCTCGAGAGGGGCAAAGTATTACTGGTTTTTTAAAAAATACTCTGTAGTAGCACAGAGTCTAGAATTGTTCCTGGTATATGGCAACCGGCTTAATCCCTATTACAAGGGACAATCATTGCGACCACTCGACCAGCTAGTGCTGTCGATAACACAGATAAAACTAGTGATGATCACTTAGTAGATTTTCGTCGTCTTTTTTTTAAAGGAGGAAAATCATCCAAAGGCTACTCCCGTCTGGGTGAGGCGGGAGGGAGTGTCAGACTCTTACTGACTAAAAACCACCCCGTTCCTTCTCCTGCGCGTCGCGCAGGAGCCCCGGTTATCCGTTAGGTTTTCCGCCGTTTAACGATTCATTTGCGACATATGGCGAACAAAGAAACCGTCAGTCCCTATTAATTAAGAATGTCTCACAGTCTGTAGTTATTATATAAAAATGTAAATATATTTGATTAAAAATATAAATCTTTGTTCATAACTTGTCTCCGAATGTTTACTAGCAAAGCGAGAAAATCACGTTCGCATAATATATAGATACTGCAATCACACTAAATCCTTTGGAACGCAATATAAGGAGAATAATATCAGCTGAGAGAAAAGATATCTTGGAATAAATTGTTCTGTAAAAAATACTTAAGAGTTTGGCAAGATAACGACTACTTAAAGTTATATACTGCAATGGTTGTAATAGCTTGAGATACAGGCTGTGGAAAAATTGGGATTAAGTTTACTGGCGCTGCTACTCGAAGCAGGAACGGGGTAGTTTTTAGTCAGTAAGAGTCTGATACTCTCTCTCGCCTCACGCAAGGCGGAAGAAGTAATTGGATGATTTTTTCCGTTCATGAAAGTTGTTTTGGCTATTAAGAAAATTGTTTGCACTTGTTTTTTCACAAAATGATTTGGTTTTAGTTGTAAAAGTGGATCGAATTAAAAGGTTCTGGGGTTACAAGTATATGTGTGTGTTCTTCTCTCTCTACTTTGAAATATAATAAAAAGGTAACTGATTTATAACCGATGTGATTTTAGAACAGTGGCATAATGTGCACCTCTGCCTACCCCTTCGGGGATAAAAAGCGTGATGTTATGTATGTATGTATGTGATTTTAGAATTTAAAATAAACGTAGGTATCTATCTCCTCTTTATTTTGAAGGCCGTTCATAATGAAATCGATTAAAACGTACAAAAACCAGGCCCGAAGTGTAACAAACAGTTTTCTAAAAACAGCATCAAAACCGGTTCAGCCAATCGCCGGATAACAACAAACAAACATACGTACGTACAGACATACATACAGAAGAAACAAAGAAACATCTTCTTTTTTGGAAGTTGGTTAAAAGTACTTTCTTCTCTAACTTCTATTTACAAAAATCAATGTCTCTAAATACAGATACTTTTCTATAAAAATCCAATAAAAAATCCATTAACAAAAACGGCCATTATTGGAAGTTTTTTCAACAGCCTGTATTATTATGTAAGTTCTATAGAAAATGTTAAAAAGGCGTATAGCGTCCGATTTAAAACGTTTCTCGTGTAAGCTTTTAAATATAAGGAAGAGGGAAAGTATATATTATAGTGGGTGTTATAATATAAACCACTTATAAGTACGTTTATTTTTCATTTCATTCCCAACTTATCTAACAAGGTGTTTCTTAGAAGGAATAATAACGAGCCCTAAGCAGAAAAGACCTTGTTTTTTCACTCCATAATAATATTTAATGGGAACTTTCGCTCCAGTGGATATTTTGATTTTATTTTCGTGGAATATTATTTCCGTGTGATTTTTAGGGATATGATGAGAATACAATATTAACAATGTGTAATATTTTATTAAATAGACGTTAAAAAAAAAGGTAATAAAAGCACTTATTGATGAAGGTAAGTATACATTTGGAATTAAACCAAGCGGTTGTACCTACTCAGGGCTACTCAGATCAATAATTGAATATACTGAGAAAATCTCTACTAGTTTCGAGGCACTTCCTAATGAAAAGTGGCGATGTCGCGACCACGCACGCTGCTCATCTTTACTCAGTATATTCACGTGATTACCCGCGCTTCTTAGTCAATATACTTAGTATGTTTCACGATAATTATTATAAAAACATAAGTGAATCAATGATAGAAAAGTTGTTTATGTCCCGAATTTTTTTTAACCTCTATTTATTTGAAGATCTTGGTTTACAGGAATTGCAGAAGAAGTGGGACGGGAGTCTAATACATGCCCAAAATAACTTTACTAAAGACAAAATGACATGAAAACCAGGTTTCACAGCAGAACCAATATCGATACCGATCTTAAAATCCACTAGCAAAACCGGAGTTAACGAGACAGAATATTCAAGTATTCTGCTTACCCATTAAAATCCCGATACGATAATATTATGTACAACATTTTGGCTATAGAATTCAGTTTAGTATTATTCTGTGTAAGCGCGAAGCGTACCTATCTAATATTACAGGTATGAATAACAGGTATCAAAATAATAAATAACAGTTATCATCGGTGTGCCAGTTTTGTAATAGGGATCACATAGAAAATGTATATGTAACAGTTTCTCACAGCTCTAATTACAGTCGCAGTTCAAATAACAGCCTGAGACAGACTAACAACCAAAAAGTAGAATGTGAAGTTGACCTTCAGATTTCGAGTAAATTAATTGCTTAAAGCAGGTGTCCTTCATCGTAGGCTGCAATATTGCTTAGTATCAGATGATAGTCGCCAAAAGTCTGTTCAATGACAATTCAAAAAATTATTCGTTCTAGATACCCATTATTTAGTATCAGATTGTGAATACCTGTTACAAAATAACATTGGTGTTAATAACTGTGATTTTGTGGAACAGTAACAGATAAAACCGGTATTGTGTCTGACCTCCAGCTCTAATATTGTGGTCGATAGCTGTGACATCGGATATCGGATCTTGTGCCCCATATCTTCAAACCTGTTTTCCCAAGGGAAGAAAGCAGCGAATAACCTTTAATGTGAGTCACATCGTTCGAATAAATAGGCTATAGATTATTTTTGCATCACAATGCTTGTATTCGCTGGAGGATTGAAGAAACTGTTGCTGGAAGGTTTTGATATGGAATTTGTTAGTTATATGACTTCGCCTTCGCGCCATTCATATGTATACCTAAGCGTGGCCTATATGTTAAGAGTTGTCGAGATTTAGGCTAAAACATCTACCAAAGGCCCAATCACCCCCCATCCCCACTCTACGTAAATCTACCACAATCCTTAAATTTCCAAGGCCAACGCACTTGTAACGCCTCTAGTGTTTCAGGTGTCCATGGACGACGCTGATTGCTTACCATCCGGTGAACCGTCTGCTCGTATTCCGGCTTATCCCATAAGCATGGTCGTGGAGAACCTAACGGGTAACCGGGGCTCCGGCTCGACGTGCAGGAGAAGGAACGGGGTGGTTTTTAGTCAGTAAGAGTCTGACACTCCCACACGCCTCACCCAGGCGGGAGCAGTAAGTCGTTTTTTTTTTCTCCCCTCTTAAAAAAAATCTCATATATAAAAACATATTATCTGTGTATATAATTGTGCTATAGCTCTGACTTCACAACAAAGAGTAACACACCTATCATAAGCAGTAACTTAGGTAACCTCGTGAAAAAAAAAACCTTTTTGAAAATATCTTCGACATCGTCACGTTTTCAATTCGAGAAACTTGATGATAATCGCGATGGTGTACCGAGTACCTTCCCTTAATTGCCTATTTTGGGCGAGGATTCGAACCCGTATCGGTTACCAGATCGATCGCTTGTATAATACGATTTTCTACGTCTAGCTGAGATAACAGTATCGTCTTTTCAATTTTATTTCCCAATACCTTATTGTATTTATGGTTTGTCTCCTGTTTTGCTGTACGGCGGAATATTTCTTAGCTTTTTGTCATCTGAAATAAAACACACACACATATCACGCCTTTTATCCCCGAAGGTGTAGGTAGATGTGCACATTACGGCACTTAATTTATTTATTTATTTATCCATTTATTTCAGGCATCATATGCCCATATCGAATCCAATAAACTAATACATTACATATTTATAAATATTATACATACATTACAAACAAAATAATTATACAATTTACGTACTTAATGCCACTGTACAATGTAACACCCACTTTTCACTATTTATGTTATGAGTCCCAATTAATAGGGGGTGAACCTATTTCTATATATCGGGCAGAATTCCGGACTCCGTGCTACTACTGATAATAAAAAAAAAACAGTTGTACTTTGCCCGACCCGAGAATCGAGGCCGTGATTCCCTATCGATAGTCGCATCTGCGACGACTCGGCCAACGAGGCAGACAAAATAAAATTAATATAATTTTCAAATTAATGAAAATAGAAGAGTAAATTTAGACTAACAAAATACACATTTACTTTTAATTATAATAACGATGTAAATCCCCAAATAATTTTAAGCCAAAATAGCAAGATAACACATACTTATCTTACTGAACAAAGAGTGAGTTTTGTCTGCAGCGCTGCGAGTCTCATTTTCACGATAACACTGATTGTAATGGTCTATAAGATTTCACAGTCGCATTGGAGCATTTCAATTAAAACTTAAGCCTTGCTACACAGTGGAACCATGAGGTCTTAGTATTACAGGACATGTTTAAAAAAAGGTATTTTTTTAAATAACTAGCTTCTGCCCGCGACTTCATACGCGTAATCCCATTTTTTACCGTCCACGTTCGTGATTTTCAGTAAAAAGTAAAAAAAAAGTTGGTTAAAAAGTATCCTATGTCGGTCTCCTGGCTCTAAGCTACCTCCCTACCAATTTTCAGCCAAATCTGTTGTGCCGTTCTTGAGTTATAAGTGGTGTAACTAACACGACTTTCTTTTATATATCTAGATTTCAATGAGTTAATTTACTACCTACCTGTGTGTATTATCGCCCACGTGGTCAAGGAACTGTCGCTTACAGTATTAACTGGTTTCATAAACTACCAAAACTATAAATGACTAGATTATTAAGGAATAAATATATTTTATTAGCTGATAAACGAGCAGACGGATCACCTGATGGTAAGCAATCAGCGTCGCCCATAGAGACCTGGTAAGCCAGGGGCGTTACAAGTGCGTTACCGGCCTTTTGGGGATTAGGAGTTTGAGGATACATGGATTGGAGATATTTGGGAAGGGAGAAGGGGATCATTGGGCCCCCGGTAACCTCACTCATATGACGAACCATAACGCAAGCGTTGCTTCATATCAGTTTTCCTCGGTATCACTCCAGTCGAGCCGGCCCATTTATGCCGCAGCATGGCTCGCCCACACTTAACATTTTCTTGAAATGAGACATATAAGGTCAAAATTATGAAGTTTATATGTCATAATTTCTCACTTCATAAGCATCAAAAAGTTATTAAATATCAAAGAGATCAACTGAAATAAAATAAACGTACATCATTACCAACCATGCGAACTACGGACTTTAATTTTATTCATAACACAAGGCAAAGAAAATCTTATCGAACCTCCTTCATTTTGTTTACCCCATAACATTCACTATAAATATAAAATTCTGTAAAGGGTGAACATATTTTACCCTTTTTCAAGGGACAACATTTACCGACAATAAATCATTAGGTTTCGCGTACCCTGAATTCGAATATTCGTATATTCTTGAAGGTCGAAGACGCGTTTGTTTTATGGTTACCCTAGTGATAACCGCTGTATGGTTAGCATAGCTAGGACTACCTACATAGGATTATGTAGTTGTACAGATAACAGATCAACCGACTATAATCATCATCATTACATCACGCCTTTTTATCCTCGAAGGGGTAGGCATTAGAGAAATTAATGCCACTGTACAATGTAACACTCACTTTTCACATTTTATGTTATGAGTCACTTGTAATAGGGGATGAGCCTATTGCCATATACCAGGCACAATTCCAGATTCCGAGAACGGGTTACCGGGGCTCCGGCTCGAAGTGCAGGAGAAGGAACGGGGTGGTTTTTAGTCAGTAAGAGTCGTCTTAAACTCCCTCCCGCCTCACCCAGACGGGAGAAGACATTCGATAATTTTCCCCCAAAAAAAAAAAAATATTCTCGTAGTTCAATCCTAGCTAAGATTGTACATCTAAATATATCGTTGGTTTACTTAATAAATTAAAATCATTATTATTATCGGAATGTAGTGAATAATTTTAATTCGGTAGCCATTCTGAATTTAGTCGGATAACCAAATGTTATTAAATTATGCGGTATTAGACAATTCCCGTATGTATTTATTTAACTGAAAACATTATTGTATTTGCAAATAGGTACTTAATTAGTTTAGTTAGATTTTCATAACCGCCTCGTTGGCCGAGTGGTTGCAAGATCGACTGTCGTGCAACGTGTCGCAGGTTCGATTCCCGCACGGAACAACACTTTGTGTGATCCACAAATTATTGTTGCCGGTCTGGGTGTCATTGTGTATTTGAACTGTATGTTTCTAAAAGCACCCACGACACATGAAAAAATCCGTAAAGTGGGGCAACGTTTTATAAAAAAAAAAAAGTTTGACCACTGGAACTGATTTATATGTAAGATAAGAATAATAGTCGTAAAAACCCAATAATACTTTTTCCACCCCGAAAATCGCAATAAACCAAAAATAACGTAACGGTAAAATGGGGTGAATAGGAATCGAGAGGTGAAGATACAGAAGAGGGGTGAATCGATACTATGAAGAATTTCCCAATATCTATTCACCCCTCTTTTGTCTCTATTCACCTTTCGATCCCTATCCATCCCATTTTACGGTAGGTAAGTAATGTCAATATACATCTTTAATTTAAAATTCCCGTTCATATTCGTAAATATTGAGAAAAGCTCTATTAGTTTCGAGTCACAGGGGGCCTCTTCATCATGAGCCGCGTTCGCGGATGGGGCGACGTCACGCAGTCTACTGTGACTTGAAATCAGTAGAGCTTTTCCTAATATTTAGGGAGGTAATATACATATTCGGTCGGACCAACCTATTAACTCGTTGAGTACCGGTTTTATAGACACAATTAAAGAACAATAGGTCGCGGTCACCGGTGACCGCTTGGTGTTTGACAGATTAAGGGAAGCGCCGCTGACGCTGATTTCTAATGAAATTGACCTATTTTGTTGTACTCTGAGTGAATTTACAAGGAATGCATTATATGTAATATGCTATAGGTAGATATTAAGATGAGCACATTTATCGCATTGGGCATTAACCTGTAAAGATAAATGTAAGTGGAAAAATAAATAAATAAATATATACGTAATATTGAATAGTCTGTAAGTAAGAACTCCTATCAGAATAGAACCCAAGTATATTGAAGCTCATTTAAATACAAATGAAGCGCAGTTCTCCTGAGCTTCGTATGTATTTGGCAAGAGAACGTCTCTCGGTTTTTAGTATTAATTCCTATTTCCTATAGGTACGTGACATATTTATACATTATGCATTATTGCTATATAGGAAAGTAGAGTTATAATAAGTTGCCATTACGTGTAGTATTTCATAGTTGGTTATAAATAATGTACAATTCTACAGTCATCCAAGTCATTCAGTACGCAGGTAAGAACATAAATATTTTATATACTACGTTTAAAAAACCGACATCAACCGACCCCTTATTTAAAGTTGGTTAAATAAATATACTAAAACCTTCTCTTAAGTATTACAAACAATTTTCTGAAAACAGCATCATAATCGATTCAGTAAATCAAGATATATTCAGTTACAAACATACAGTAAAAAACAGAGAACCTTTTTTCTTTAAATCGATAAAAAATAAAATTGATTCATACACAGACAGTAAACATTGGTTGACTACTGAACCAACCAATGGTAATAAGTTACAATAGACATAGTCTTCATTAACAAATAATACAAAGTCACTGCCTTTGTGTAAAATCTATTTTCATTTTGTTACCTGCACACCTATTGACTGTTTTTTTAAGGGGGGAAAAATCATCGAATGACTGCTCCCGCCTGAGTGAAGCGGGAGGAGTGTCAGACTCCTACTGACTAAAACCACCCCGTTCTTTCTCCTGCACGTCTAGCCGGAGCCCCGGTAACCCGTCAGGTTCTCCGCGACATATTTAATGACTTGGGTAATAGTAGATACCTAAGATTATTGATAATAATGAGATCATGAAAATCAAATCCTCATTTTGCTAAACTAGATCGGTTGAAGTTTGGCCACCATCTCGCGTGGCGGTAAGCAATGATGTGGCCGACGATTGGGCACGCCTACCTATGAGAAACCTGTTCACTCGGGACTTGAAGACATACAAGTTATATTTGTCGGAAAGTTCAGAATACGGCCAGAAATTACATTTTGTAGCGGTTCGCACAAGGAGGCTTGACGCGAAACGCTTCGTGCGAATGGTGGAATGTGGGTGGCGCCTGCCGTTAGTCTGGTAGTACGATGGTGAAACGGCCGAGAGAGTAAGGGTGTGCTTATTATAGTATAGTCAGAAGTTTTTAATGAAAATCATATATCCCCATTTAACCATCACAGACGGACGTTCAAACAATACCTAAGCAAAATACTGCTCCATTTTTGCCACCTAGCTGGGTCTAGCTCAATTACGACATAGGTAGAATTGGACGTCAAATGGGACGATTTGGTTTAAAACGGCTACGACTTGTGCTCTCGAACCTTTACACGTCTGGTGGACGATGCGATCAGCCGTGGCTGTCTACTTTCATGCAAATCACTCGCTTATGTTGTTTCAATAAACGTGTACCTACGCGATATATGACACTAAGCGTTGTTTCACCACCTTCATAATAAGAACCCGATAAAATAGGGTAGATGCTTTTATTTTTATGTCCGTCTGGTAGATTATTTTAAATCATTAGACACTTATTTTTATTTCCTTACAAACGAATACTTTCGACGATATATTAATTTGAAATGTCGCGTGACGTCACTTCTATGTACATTTTATACGTAGAAATGACGTTTTAGCTCCACTCCCAAACTTTATTCGTTATATCTAAGTATCATTTTATTATACAACGAAATAAAAAATACGTGTCTCATATTTTTTCATTACCTAACTGACGGTCTAATTACATTTTTAATTTTTATACACTGCCATTATCCCTATTATATGATAGATAGTTCATACAAATTACGTTCTCTGGTACATAGCGGCTACCCAGGTATTGTTAAAACAGACCCTTAATATCAGATGAACTTACAATAGATTCACATGGTCACAACCAGGTGCGGATTCAACCTAAAGAGCGACCTAGACAACATCAGACCACCACAGATGGAGCCCAATAGGGATGATGTTGATACGGAGCCGCGGAGGACTTGAGAGGTTGCAGGGGCTCCGGTTCGAAGTGCAGGAATAGGAACGGGGTAGGTTTCAGTTAGTAAGAATCTGACACTCCCCCTCGCCTCACCGGACGGTAGAAGTCATAGGCGCCCTTAATTTTTTTTTTTGGCGCCACCATCTATTGGCAGTTGGACACGTGCGTCATGCTGCGTCCCTCTGTAACTTGGCGACCTAGGCAGTTACAGGTAGTTTGCCTAAGGGATTATACGCTGCTCATACAATATAACTAAATCCTAACTCAAAAACTGACAATTCTTTCACCAATCAAAGAGAATCGAAGACAAAATACCACATCGTTGAAAGGGAATTCACAGCCTCATTTCAAGTATGAAAATCTTCATAAATCAAAGAATACAGAAATATGATTACTGTATACATTTCGTAATCATTTTTCCTCCTCATGTTTCCAACTGGCTCCCGATGTAGCCCGAGGCACATTCGTACCGATGTATTTCTTGGAAAATCAAACAATCTCTTCAATTTTATGGTAGCGTTGTAAGAATCTTGATGTATGTATTAGCACAGTTACGGTTTTGTATTTTTGTACTAGAACTGCTTTAATATGCATGAGGGTGAATTGTGAGGTTGAATTGATAGTCTATTCGTAGTATAAAAGTTATAAGTATCGTTGCATAAAGAAAAAGTATCAACAAGTAACATAGAACAATGCCTCTTTAAAAGTCTGTTGAGTCTGTCAGTTACATAATGAAAAAATATTAGAGGCGTATATTTTTATTTTGCCGAAAACAATACTTGTACATAAATGAATCAACGCTTAGGAATGGGGCAGCTAACTGTAACTACGTCATTTCTAAGCATAAAACTTAAGTACAACAACAACTTTAGGGGAGGCCCTATTACATCAGTCTCGCGCGCGAGTTCAGTGCAAGCGGTCACGGTTGTGTGATCCCGCGATATGTCTGTCGATACGATTAAGTGTGCCAACTGTAATGTGGTTATTTCGGAAGTCCTTGCGTTTATTCGTAATAAACATGACGTGATGGATAATGAAGTCTCATAAGAATATGTGTGTCGGCGTTTTCCGAGGAGGAAATCGACGAGGCAAAGAATTTGTTATGCAGTACGACGAAGATTGGTAAACGATTAAAGTCGAGGCGAAAAGATAAAAAACAAAAGGATTTGGAAGACATGTTAGCGGTTTTCAAGACTATGGATCCCGATGAACTGCCAGTTTTTGTAGCATACGAGCTACATAAGCTGCCCCCTGTGTGTTTCGATCATGTAGGACGTCACGAAACTACTGAAGGACCTGTTAGTTTTGCGTGCGGAATTAAATGACATTAAAAATAACTTTGTCACTAAGAACGACTTAGATGTGGCTCTTAAAGAAAATATATCATACAATCATCAGCTGATCAGATAGTAAATCCGATATTTAATACAAATGTGAATAAAGTTCGAGGAGGAGGGTATAACTTAAACAGCGGACCGTTTGGATTGTCGCCGCATCTACCGACACATCATTCACAGATTGATGCCGACTCACAATTGCAAACGCAGCCAACGAGTGTTGATAATCGACCGAAGTATCGCTCTCTCGTTCACTCACGCGAACAGATGCTACCGGCTGCCGATGAGTCAGCTACCACTCCGATTAACTCGACATTCATAGAAAATGCAAACTACACGAATACGAATCTAATACCAAACAGAGTAATAAAACAATGGTGGAAGTATTAATGCAAGGTGAATGGTCTAAAAATTGCTCTAAGGATGGATGGACGCTGGTTCAAAGTAAAAAGTCTAAGAATAGGTTCGAAGGAAAAACGGGAACAGCTAGCCCTAACGATAACTTTAAATTTAGAGCAGCTGATTCCAAAATTCCGCTCAAAACAAACAATAGGTCGCGGTCACCGGTGACCGCTTGGTGTTTGACAGATTAAGGGAAGCGCCGCTGACGCTGATTTCTAATGAAATTGACCTATTTTGTTGTACTCTGAGTGAATTTACAAGGAATGCATTATATGTAATATGCTATAGGTAGATATTAAGATGAGCACATTTATCGCATTGGGCATTAACCTGTAAAGATAAATGTAAGTGGAAAAATAAATAAATAAATATATACGTAATATTGAATAGTCTGTAAGTAAGAACTCCTATCAGAATAGAACCCAAGTATATTGAAGCTCATTTAAATACAAATGAAGCGCAGTTCTCCTGAGCTTCGTATGTATTTGGCAAGAGAACGTCTCTCGGTTTTTAGTATTAATTCCTATTTCCTATAGGTACGTGACATATTTATACATTATGCATTATTGCTATATAGGAAAGTAGAGTTATAATAAGTTGCCATTACGTGTAGTATTTCATAGTTGGTTATAAATAATGTACAATTCTACAGTCATCCAAGTCATTCAGTACGCAGGTAAGAACATAAATATTTTATATACTACGTTTAAAAAACCGACATCAACCGACCCCTTATTTAAAGTTGGTTAAATAAATATACTAAAACCTTCTCTTAAGTATTACAAACAATTTTCTGAAAACAGCATCATAATCGATTCAGTAAATCAAGATATATTCAGTTACAAACATACAGTAAAAAACAGAGAACCTTTTTTCTTTAAATCGATAAAAAATAAAAATTGATTCATACACAGACAGTAAACATTGGTTGACTACTGAACCAACCAATGGTAATAAGTTACAATAGACATAGTCTTCATTAACAAATAATACAAAGTCACTGCCTTTGTGTAAAATCTATTTTCATTTTGTTACCTGCACACCTATTGACTGTTTTTTTAAGGGGGGAAAAATCATCGAATGACTGCTCCCGCCTGAGTGAAGCGGGAGGGAGTGTCAGACTCCTACTGACTAAAAACCACCCCGTTCTTTCTCCTGCACGTCTAGCCGGAGCCCCGGTAACCCGTCAGGTTCTCCGCGACATATTTAATGACTTGGGTAATAGTAGATACCTAAGATTATTGATAATAATGAGATCATGAAAATCAAATCCTCATTTTGCTAAACTAGATCGGTTGAAGTTTGGCCACCATCTCGCGTGGCGGTAAGCAATGATGTGGCCGACGATTGGGCACGCCTACCTATGAGAAACCTGTTCACTCGGGACTTGAAGACATACAAGTTATATTTGTCGGAAAGTTCAGAATACGGCCAGAAATTACATTTTGTAGCGGTTCGCACAAGGAGGCTTGACGCGAAACGCTTCGTGCGAATGGTGGAATGTGGGTGGCGCCCTGCCGTTAGTCTGGTAGTACGATGGTGAAACGGCCGAGAGAGATAAGGGTGTGCTTATTATAGTATAGTCAGAAGTTTTTAATGAAAATCAATATATCCCCCATTTAACCATCACAGACGGACGTTCAAACAATACCTAAGCAAAATACTGCTCCATTTTTGCCACCTAGCTGGGTCTAGCTCAATTACGACATAGGTAGAATTGGACGTCAAATGGGACGATTTGGTAAAACGGCTACGACTTGTGCTCTCGAACCTTTACACGTCTGGTGGACGATGCGATCAGCCGTGGCTGTCTACTTTCATGCAAATCACTCGCTTATGTTGTTTCAATAAACGTGTACCTACGCGATATATGACACTAAGCGTTGTTTCACCACCTTCATAATAAGAACCCGATAAAATAGGGTAGATGCTTTTATTTTTATGTCCGTCTGGTAGATTATTTTAAATCATTAGACACTTATTTTTATTTCCTTACAGAAACGAATACTTTCGACGATATATTAATTTGAAATGTCGCGTGACGTCACTTCTATGTACATTTTATACGTAGAAATGACGTTTTAGCTCCCACTCCCAAACTTTATTCGTTATATCTAAGTATCATTTTATTATACAACGAAATAAAAAATACGTGTCTCATATTTTTTCATTACCTAACTGACGGTCTAATTACATTTTTAATTTTTATACACTGCCATTATCCCTATTATATGATAGATAGTTCATACAAATTACGTTCTCTGGTACATAGCGGCTACCCAGGTATTGTAAAACAGACCCTTAATATCAGATGAACTTACAATAGATTCACATGGTCACAACCAGGTGCGGATTCAACCTAAAGAGCGACCTAGACAACATCAGACCACCACAGATGGAGCCCAATAGGGATGATGTTGATACGGAGCCGCGGAGGACTTGAGAGGTTGCAGGGGCTCCGGTTCGAAGTGCAGGAATAGGAACGGGGTAGGTTTCAGTTAGTAAGAATCTGACACTCCCCCTCGCCTCACCCGGACGGTAGAAGTCATAGGCGCCCTTAATTTTTTTTTTTGGCGCCACCACCTCTATTGGCAGTTGGACACGTGCGTCATGCTGCGTCCCTCTGTAACTTGGCGACCTAGGCAGTTACAGGTAGTTTGCCTAAGGGATTATACGCTGCTCATACAATATAACTAAATCCTAACTCAAAAACTGACAATTCTTTCACCAATCAAAGAGAATCGAAGACAAAATACCACATCGTTGAAAGGGAATTCACAGCCTCATTTCAAGTATGAAAATCTTCATAAATCAAAGAATACAGAAATATGATTACTGTATACATTTCGTAATCATTTTTCCTCCTCATGTTTCCAACTGGCTCCCGATGTAGCCCGAGGCACATTCGTACCGATGTATTTCTTGGAAAATCAAACAATCTCTTCAATTTTATGGTAGCGTTGTAAGAATCTTGATGTATGTATTAGCACAGTTACGGTTTTGTATTTTTGTACTAGAACTGCTTTAATATGCATGAGGGTGAATTGTGAGGTTGAATTGATAGTCTATTCGTAGTATAAAAGTTATAAGTATCCGTTGCATAAAAGAAAAAGTATCAACAAGTAACATAGAACAATGCCTCTTTAAAAGTCTGTTGAGTCTGTCAGTTACATAATGAAAAAATATTAGAGGCGTATATTTTTATTTTGCCGAAAACAATACTTGTACATAAATGAATCAACGCTTAGGAATGGGGCAGCTAACTGTAACTACGTCATTTCTAAGCATAAAACTTAAGTACAACAACAACTTTAGGGGAGGCCCTATTACATCAGTCTCGCGCGCGAGTTCAGTGCAAGCGGTCACGGTTGTGTGATCCCGCGATAATGTCTGTCGATACGATTAAGTGTGCCAACTGTAATGTGGTTATTTCGGAAGTCCTTGCGTTTATTCGTAATAAACATGACGTGATGGATAATGAAAGTCTCATAAGAATATGTGTGTCGGCGTTTTCCGAGGAGGAAATCGACGAGGCAAAGAATTTGTTATGCAGTACGACGAAGATTGGTAAACGATTAAAGTCGAGGCGAAAAGATAAAAAACAAAAGGATTTGGAAGACATGATAGCGGTTTTCAAGACTATGGATCCCGATGAACTGCCAGTTTTTGTAGCATACGAGCTACATAAGCTGCCCCCTGTGTGTTTCGATCATGTAGACGTCACGAAACTACTGAAGGACCTGTTAGTTTTGCGTGCGGAATTAAATGACATTAAAAATAACTTTGTCACTAAGAACGACTTAGATGTGGCTCTTAAAGAAAATAATATCATACAATCATCAGCTGATCAGATAGTAAATCCGATATTTAATACAAATGTGAATAAAGTTCGAGGAGGAGGGTATAACTTAAACAGCGGACCGTTTGGATTGTCGCCGCATCTACCGACACATCATTCACAGATTGATGCCGACTCACAATTGCAAACGCAGCCAACGAGTGTTGATAATCGACCGAAGTATCGCTCTCTCGTTCACTCACGCGAACAGATGCTACCGGCTGCCGATGAGTCAGCTACCACTCCGATTAACTCGACATTCATAGAAAATGCAAACTACACGAATACGAATCTAATACCACCAACACAGAGTAATAAAACAATGGTGGAAGTATTAATGCAAGGTGAATGGTCTAAAAATTGCTCTAAGGATGGATGGACGCTGGTTCAAAGTAAAAAGTCTAAGAATAGGTTCGAAGGAAAAACGGGAACAGCTAGCCCTAACGATAACTTTAAATTTAGAGCAGCTGATTCCAAAATTCCGCTGTTTATTACGAATGTGGACAAAGAGACTACTGAAAGAGACGTTTGTGATTATATTCAAAATAAGACGCAAGAAATGGTACAGCTTCAGAAAATTAATATGAAATCTGAAAGACCGTATAACGCATTTAAATTGTTTGTCTCAAAACATAAAATGAATAAATTTTTGGATGACAAAATATGGCCTGAAGGCATACGGTTTAGACAGTTTATTTACTTTAAGAAAAATACAGTAAAAGTAAATAAGCAGCGCAGTGTTGAGAATATAACAAACATATAATGGATTGTATGGCAAACGTTAAAATATGTACATTCAACTGTAAAAGTATTTTCCGATCAGCTGATTGCGTACGTCAATTGTGTGCACGAGCCGACGTGATAGCATTACAGGAGACTTGGCTGTTGCCACACGACGTGCCCTTTCTAGCAACCATTGATGGAGACTTCGCGTACACTGGGAAATCAGCGGTGGACACTTCTGATGGTGTTCTGGTTGGAAGACCGTACGGAGGTGTGGCGCTGCTGTGGTGGAGGAAATCGTTATTTGCGTCGGTATCGGTTATAAATTGTGTTAGTGATCGTATCGTGTGTATTAAGATAGCGCAGGGCGAGCGGTCTTTGCTAATATTTAGTGTGTACATGCCCACTGACTGTGTCGAAAATCGTACCGAGTTTACGAGTTGTCTAAGTGAGATAATCTCAGTGATTGAGAGCAGTGAAGCGGAGTCGGTCTTTGTGTTGGGAGACTTTAACGCACACCCAGGAACACGATTCTCACGTGAGTTACTTTTGACTTGTGCTGATCAATCATGGTCTTGCATTGATATGGAACTTTTGCCGCAAGACTCGCATACTTTTACTGGCTCCTCAAACGGTTCCCTCCGCTGGCTAGATCACTGTGTTGTCACGGAGGCCGCCAGACAGTTAGTGAATAGTGCTTCTATTTTATATGGCGTTTACGTTTCAGACCATATTCCGTTGTTAATAGAGTGTAATATTAATCTTATCAAACCTAAAATTATTGAATCCATCATTTATCGTAACAAGGTTATGTGGGGTGAGAGGGATTTAGAACAGATAAATAAGTATTTTGATTACTGTAATAGCAACTTAAGGCAGATTGATTTTCCTCAAGATTTTTGTAATTGTGCTGATAATATGTGCCATAATACAGATCATCAGTTGATAATAGATAGGTTGTATAATGAATTGATTTGTATTTTAAACTGTCACTCATACACGTTGACGACGACTGCCTCGTTGGCCGAGTTGTCGCAAGTGCGACTGCCGGGCAAGGGGTCTCGGGTTCGATTCCCGGGTCGGGCAAAGTATTACTGGGTTTTTTTAAAATCTCAGTAGTAGCACGGAGTCTGGAAATGTGCCCGGTATATGGCAATAGGCTCACCCCCTATTACATGGGACTCATAACATAAATAGTGAAAAGTGGGTGTTACTTCTATGTGCACCTCTGCTTACCCCTTCGGGGATAAAAGGCGTGATGTTATGTTGTATTTTAAAAGGCGGAGCCGAACTCACTCATGCTGGCTCTAATAAAAAGCGTCATAAAGGAAACTATGTGGTGGGGTGGAACAAGCATGTGCGCGAGGCTCATCGCGATGCCCGACTGTGTTATCAAACGTGGTTGTTGTACAACAAACCTACTTCGGGATTTATTTATGAAAATATGTGTACATCACGAAAACTTTTTAAAAATAAATTAAAATATTGTCAAGATAATCAAGAAAAAATTAAAATGGATATGCTGGCATCTTGTCATAAAAGTAAACAATTTAATAGGTTTTGGAAATTAACGAATAAATTAAAACATAGGTCGGAGGTACCGGTGAGCGTCGCGGGCATGAGCGATCCCGCTGATATAGCTAATGCTTTTCAAAAACATTTTAATGTTAATCCGCGTTTGTGCGGTTATAGTGAACCGTCATATAGTGGCGCAGGGGCGGCCGTGACCGGAGCGCCATCTGTCAGGTTTTCCGCTAAAGAAGTTGCGAAAATTATACAAAACATGGTGAGGGGAAAGTCGCCCGGTCACGACGGCCTCAGCGTCGAACATCTTAAATATGCTGGGGTACACTTACCGCGAGTACTTGCTCTGATTTTTAACTTATGTATAAGTCATAGTTATTTACCTGTGGAACTGAGTAAAACGATAGTTGTACCAGTAATAAAGAATAGGACTGGTGACGCCTCAGATATTTCTAACTATAGGCCGATATCGCTTGCCACTATCTGTGCTAAGGTATTGGATAGTCTGCTTGACAAAATTCTTGCTAAACATATCGCTCTTGAGGATGGTCAATTTGGCTTTAGACCTAACTTGTCAACGGACAGTGCAATTTTATGCCTTAAGCAGACTGTCCAATATTACATAGACAGAAAGACTCCTGTTATAGCATGTTTCTTGGATTTATCGAGGGCTTTCGACCTGGTCAATTATGATCTGCTCTGGCACAAGCTCACGCATGATACTACTGTCCCGTCTGATGTGATATCATTGTTTAGATATTGGTACAGTAGTCAAAAGAATACTGTTAATTGGGCTGGTAATTATTCTGACATGTATGGGCTTGACTGTGGTGTAAGGCAGGGAGGTCTGACCTCTCCGCGTCTTTTCAACCTATACATAAATAAACTGATGGGTAGACTCAGTAGCACTAAAATTGGATGTCACGTTGACGGTGTCTGCGTGAACAACATCAGTTACGCTGATGATATGGTGCTGCTGTGTCCATCTATCAGCGCAATGAAAGACTTCTTAAAATTTGTGAAAGCTATGCGGTTGCCCACGGACTTAAATACAATCCCAAAGAGTGAATGGTTGGTCTTTAAATCAGGTACTTTAAACTTCAAACAACTGCCTGAACTCTCACTCTCTGGGTCTCGATTAGGTCGGGTTTCGAAGTTCAAGTATTTGGGTCACTGGGTCACTGATGACTTAAAAGACAATGCAGATATAGACAGGGAGCGCAGGTCGCTGGCTGTACGCTGCAACATGCTGGCCCGCAGGTTTGCACGCTGTACGGAATTCGTAAAAATAACGCTTTTTAAGGCCTTTTGCCAGTCGTTTTACACGTGCAGCTTGTGGACCATGTATACCCAGCGGGCATACAGCGATCTGCGCGTGCAGTACAATGGCGCATTTAGGGTGCTTTTGGGGTTGCCGTGGCGATGTAGCGCGTCAGGGATGTTCGCTGATGCATGTGTGGATGGGTTCGCCGCGATCATGCGGAAGAGATGCGCCTCAATGTTGGCGCGCCTGCGTTCTTCCTCCAATGGCATCCTGAGTGTGTTCATTGACCGGTGGGACTCTCCCCTGTTACGTAGATGGATAAGTATCCAGACTCACTTATCCAAATAAAGTAATGAACATATAATTATTATAATTTACTAACATTAGGCTAAGTTGTACTACTACTAACATAAATATGGATGTTTTATCTGAAATAAAAATTTTGAATTTGAATTTGAATTTGAATTACCCCTCTCCCCAGTCTCCCCAATCTCCGAATCACCCTCAATCCTTAAATTCCCAATTACCAAAAGGCCGGTAACGCACTCGTAACGCCTCTGGTGTTCCAGGTGTCCATGGGCGGCGCCGATTGCTCACCATCAGGTGATCCGTCTGTTCGTTTACCGGCTTATAACAGAAAAAAAACTGAAAACTAGTGTTGGGTTGTGCCAGCTCATACTGAGTTGGCAAGATCTTTTGTCATGGGGATGTTGCCACCTTGTTGCTCTTTTTATTATTACTGTTCTTTTCTATTGTAATTTTATGTCGTTATTGTTTTTAATGTTGTTTTCATTGTTTTTTTACTATTGCGTAAACGATGCACCATGCCTAATGATAAATAAATTATTATTCTTTCTTTCTTTCTTTCAAAAGTAGAGTGACGTCACGTGATATTTCAAATCAATCTATCGTCGAAAGTTTAGTTTTTTTATGAAATAGAAAATGCGTATCTGATATTTTAAAATAATATACCAGATGGACATTACAATAAAATTGATTAGTCTACTCTCCACTAGCAATCCAAAAGCAAATTTACATTTTAACCAATCAACAAAACTACTTGAATTAAATATATAAATGAATAGTTTCAGTCGAAACCACTAAATACAAGCGTTTAATTAATTAATCACAGTTTAAAGTAAATTAATGCACATTGTACGTAGGGTCGTAGGTATTCATTACGTGGTCACGATCATATTGTAGTCTATCGTGTGTAGACAAGCGGTTTTTAAGTATTTTAGGTTAATTTAATAGTATTTACACATTTAGTAGTTGTGTAAATAACATCAGTGAAAAATGGTGTTATTAGAGACAGGTGTGGATTGAAAGACGATGTAGTGACAAGGATTGAAAAGGGAATGTTACGCTGGTTTGGACATGTAGAAAGGATGGATGAAAGTAGAGTAACGAAAGAAGTATACAGAGCGGATATGAATGGAGCCGTCGGTAGAGGGCGCCCTAGACGGACATATAGTGACCAGATTGGCAATATATTAAAGAAGGGCCAAATTAAAAGTACCCTTAACCGACGAGCATACATGAAAAGATTGATGACTGTTAATGAAGCGAAAGAGGTATGTAAGAATCGTAGTAATTGGCGTTCCTTAGTCTCTGCCTACCCCCATGGGAGACAGGCGTGAAGTTATGTATGTATGTATGTATGTAAACAACATCACGCCTTTTTATTCCAGAGGAGGTGAGGTTACGGTACTTAATGCCACTGTACAATGATACACACTTTTCATTATTTTTGTTATGAGTCCCATGTGATAGGGGGTGAGCCTATTGCCATATACCGGGTACATTCCAGACTCCGTGCTACCATTATCCGTATGCTCGTTTCCTGACCTGTCCCATAAGAAAAATATTTGTTTTTTTTTTACTTTAACATTGTGATAATTATATCAATGCATGGAAGCGTCTTGGCCTGACTTAAATGTTTTGTATATCATCATCATCATCAACAGCCCATAAATGCCCACTGCTGAGCAAAGCCTCTTCTCACACAAGGTTTGAGCATTAATCACCACGCTTGCTCAATGCGGGTTGGCGAATACAAACTTATAAATAGAAATTATAAGCCCAGGTTTCCTCACCATGTTTTCCTTCACCATTTGTCAGTGGTGTCTAGATAACGTTAGAAAGTAGGTACATATAATTTGTAAAAAGTTACTTTGGCACTTGCCGTTGATAGATTTCAAACCCACACCCTCATGCATGAAAAACGGGCGTCTTAAACCTCCGAGCCACCACAACATTTCTTTTTTTTTATGGCATAAACCGATAAATGAGCAGACGGATCACCTGATAAGCAATCGGCCTCGCCCATAGACACCTGGAACACCAGAGGCGTTACAAGTGCGTTGCCGGCCTTTTGGGGATTAGGAATTTGAGGATTGTGGGGGAGTCCCGGATTGGGGAGATTAAGGAAGGGAGGGGGAGGTAATTGGGCCTCCGGTAACCTCACTCACACAACGAAACACAACGCAAGCGTTGCTTCACGTCAGTTTTCTGTGATGCCGTGGTATCACTCCGGTCGAGCCGGCCCATTTGTGCCGAAGCATGGCTCTCATACACTTAACATCCCACACTTATTTCGTATATGCGGTGTCGGTAATTGATTCTGTATTAAAATTTAACACCTGTATTTACAATTGTGGAATAGCGATAACGTATTGAGTATACAATATGTGCAGATGTATAATAATATATATAACAGTGTGGTCGGAAAACATTGTGGGGCTCAAATGTGGTCGACACTGATTAACTGGCCGCTCGCAACCGACCACAAAATAAAAATACAATTATGTTTACTTTCAATTTCCGAATAATATCTTGTTTTGATACAATATCATTGCTGGATTTATTTCCGAATATTTGTTCTGTACGTGTTATGCCGGATCGTGTGATGTCAATGTAAACATTATTTTCCAATTGTTGAATTCGTATTTCAATTTTTTTTTGTGTACTCGATCAGCTTTTGGCTAGTAACTCGTCTGGTGATAGGCGATGATGTGGCCGACGATGGAGCACGCCTACCTATAAGTAACCTGTTCACTCGGAGGTTGAAGACACCCGAGTTGTACCCTAACCCAAGGAATGTCACCCAAGCGTACGGCGGCCCATTCTGCGCGCGCTTCAAAGAGCCATCAGACCACCACGGATGGGGCCCAATAGGGCTGATGCCGATACGGAGTCTCGGAGAACCTAACGGGTTACCGGGGCTCCGTCTCGAAGTGAAGGATTAGGAACGGGGTGGTTTTTAGTCAGTAAGAGTCTGACACTCCTTCCCGCCTCACCCAGGCGAGAGAGGTCATTCGATGATTTTCCCCCCTTAAAAAAAACCCAAAGAAATGCCACTTCTTAGCAGTTCTCACAAGGAAAATCGAAGCGAAAGTGCGAGTGGGTGTAGATATGTTTGTTACGCAATCACTCCTAAACAGCTGAATGGATCGGGATGAAATTTGAAATAGAGGTAGATTATGACCTGGAATTGTATAAAAGCTACTTTTGTCCGACTGTAACGCGGGCAAAGCCGCTGGCAGAAGCTAGTATTACAATAATAATTAAAACATACTCACTATACCAATTGAGTGTTACTATTTCCCTAATTTCTATTTAACGAGTACTAATCTATGATACACATTGAAATCGGCGCTGAAAATTAATGTAGAAGGAAATATCGTTCGTGTTTACATAACGACACCAATAAATAAGGTTTAAATTAGTTTGCAGTTTGACAATACAAAATTAATTGTGATTTTATGTATCGAAGTGATTTATTGCTACCGTTTTATCAAAAGCGAAATGTTTTATATAAGAGTGCGTCGTTGGTCTAATAGGAAAGGTGAAGAAAAGAATATGTGCTATTACTAGATTTTTCAAAATTTTCTTTGTAAAAAACAAATGGGATTAGCCGGTAAACGAGCATACGGATTACTTGATGGTAAGCAATGGGCGTCACCCATGGATACTCGGAACACCAGAGGTGTTACCGGCCGTTTAGGGATTAGGAATTTGAGGATTCATAGATAGAGGAGATTGGGGATGAGGGAGGGTAGTTGGGCCTCTGGTCACCTCACATGCACGATGAAATACAACTCAAGTGTTGATTTACGTCGGTTTTTCGTGAGGCCGTGGTATCATTTCGGTCGGCCGGTTCATTCGTGCCAAATGATCTAGTGCTCCCACACTTATAGCATATTATATTTATTTAGTTTTTTTATGGGATAGGTTAGCGTATAAGCAAACAACACATCTGATGGTAAGCAATAGTGTCACCTATGGACACCTGTGACACCAGAGGTGTTACATGAACCTACGTTACTAACGGAGTGAGGGAAAAAGAAAATGAGGCTCTAGTAACCTCACTTACGCACCGAAATACATTGCAAAGCGTTGTTTAACGCCCGTTTTCTGTGAGGTCGTCGTATCACTTCGGTCGAAATAATCTCCGAAACATAGCTATTTCACATCCTAAAATTCTTATCATTTATTTTGTAGATCACCTCAAGAGACAAGTATTCGAGAATTTTCCTTTAAAGTCCTTCCTGGAATATTGACATTTCCTCATTTGGGACTGAACTAAAAATAAAATGTATGTACCTTCCTAAGCCTTCTTGGAAAAAAGGTTTTAATGATAAACTAACAGACCTTCCTTAATTTCAACAAAGAGGGTTAAACAAATTTACCAAACAACTTTATTTAGATTGACTATCGAGTATTAATTAACAATATTAAACCTTATTTAATATGTGTTTAGGGAAATTTTCACTCGCATGAGGTTTTTATTTTAGATGCTAACAACTCGTTAACATTGGTATTGGTTTCGGAATTTATTCCAAAGTACAGTCGATGTCAAACGTTGATGAACACATTTGGATTTTAAAAATTGCTGTACAGCATCTTCTTATCTATATCATATACTATATAATTACCTCTATAATAAAATCGTTAAAAAGACAAAACTGTACATTTAATATTCTTTTAAAAGAATACGCGGGGCGTGATTTACCATCGATACTGAAGCCAAATATATGGTTTTTGGTATTTTTGTCTGTTTGTCTGTATGTATGTCCGGGATGATCTCAAAAAGTACAGCATGGATTTACTTCAAATTTTGCATGAATATTACATACTAACAGGTCGAGTCAACATATAGGTTACATATTATCACGCTATCATCTAGAGCCCTATACTACATCTACTTAATCAATTCTAACGACATTCGTTACCGTAGAATATCGCTTGATAAAGACTAATTCAAAAGCATAAATTCTGCCAGAAGTCATTATTCTACGCGGACGAAGTCGCGGGCAACAGCTAGTATTACCTAAATCGGTCAACATGACAAGCGCCAGAAATAAATAATTATCTCGTGTTGCATTTAAGGTGCTTGTCATGTTCGCCGACTTAGGTATAATACGGTATACAACGATTTTGGAAATCTAAATGTGTTCATCAACTTATGACTGCTACGCTTCTATTATCAAATGTTTTTGTCTCTGTATCACGTGGCAAACAATGGTGGGATTCAATGGTACCTATCATTTTATGATACATGTAAATAAACCATTCATCTGCTTTGATTTACTTTAAAACTTTAATGACTTAACAAGTCGGTTGGCTGCTCTTTACACAAAAACCACAATTTATATATAACATGTGTGCGTTTACAAACACTGGGTGGGTAACACCCAGACCCGGAACAACAATCTGTGGGTCACACGAAGAATTGTTCCACGCGGGAATCGAACCCATGACACGTTGCGCAGCAGCCAGTTGCCCAGCCACCGCTCCAACCATGCAGTCAGTGTCAATAACCTTTATGAGACATACTTAATTAATTATTATGTTTTTCGGCGTCGCGGGTCATGGTTTTGCTGCTTATCTATATGAGCCCCTAGCACGGCTTGAAACTAGTCGAGTTCCTCGTCACACATTACGGCACTTAATGCCACTGTACAATGTAACACCCGCTTTTCACTATTTATGTTATGAGTCCCATGTAATTGGGGGTGAGCCTATTGCCATATACCGGGCACATTTCCAGGCTCCGTGCTACTACTGAGATTTTTAAAAACCCAGTAATACTTGGCCGACCCGGGAATCGAACCCGAGACCCCTTGCCCGGCAGTCGCACTTGCGACCACTCGGCCAATGAGGCAGTCGTCGAATAATTACGTGAATAAGCCGAAGAACATAATAATTAAATATTACAATTATATAAAAGATAAATAAACACGCTTTAGGATTAACAATATTAGATAGTATGAACACAATATTATAAATGTGAAAAACAAACATTTTAACGCTACTGGACATAAGGAGGAAACTAAATTACGTGTCACAAAGCGTGGAGTAAAGAGACAAACAACTTCGTTATTAGAGGAACGGCAACATTGCACAGCTCTAGGGTAGATCTGGGAGAATTGTAACAGAGCTGAGTTGTAACAACAATAATTATTATATTAACTCTTTGAGTACCGTCATTATAGACACAATGAAAGAACAATAGGTTGCGGTCACCGGTGACCGCGCGGTGTTTGACAGTTTAATAATAATTATTAATTATTTTGTATTTGTTGACGTTTCAAAAATACCAAATTATGGTTTAATTGAAATAAATGCCTTGACTTCGACTTTGACTTTCCCTACCTGTTAACTATCATCGTCATATCAGCCACAAGACGGTCCACTGCTGAACATAGATCTTCCCCAATGACCTTTTTTTGGGACAAGCTCGCCTCCACCTCCTAGAACCGCTGCAATCCATATAAGCCAGGATCTACAGTAGATACAACCATGAAATCACCAGATACAAACAACACAGTCCGGCCCGAACTAGGGATATGACCTGCCTTGGTTGGTCACCAATGACTTCCAGACAGGCCGGTTAGAAGCGACCTGTATTCCGCGGGCCCCTAACTAGGTCATCCGTCTACCTTGAGAGTGGACGTCCTGAGCTGCGCTTGCACTTGTATTAATTATAAACCTGTTAGCACTCCGTTGCCTTTTTTTATGGCATAAGCCGGTAAACGAGCAGACGAATCGCCTGATGGTAAGCAATCAGTTTCGCCCATAGACACCTGGAACACCAGAGCCGTTACAAGTACGTTACCGGCCTTTTGGGGAAGGGGAGGGTAATTGGGCCTCCGGTAACCTCACTCACACGACGAAACACAACGCAAACGTTGCTTCATGTCGGTTTCTGTGAGGCCTTTGTATCACTCCGGTCGAGCCGGAGAGCCATGCCGGCACGAATGGTCCATTCGCATTAGCATGGCTCTCCCACACTTCTTTGCGTTCGTTGCGTTCTGGCCTTGCGTTCGGTAAATCACTTTCGAATACGGTAGTTATACATATAAAGATCATTTTTGATAGCTTCAGCCGTTAATGTTTATTACCAGGTTAACCGTCTACTAGTTTGTCGCCCATAAAATAGTCGTCATTTTAAACGGTTTAATTAAAATTTACCAGTTTGTTTGTTTGAGTCGAATTTAGTAATTGGAATTTAACCCCTTCCGACAGCTCGATTTGATTTTTAATTATTGATATCAACATTTTTTTCCACAATTAAACGAAACGGCTTTATTGGTCGAATAGACTTTAATAAGTAATACACATTTAACATAATAATTTTTTTTATGTATTACTGGTTTTATATTTCACCTCTGTCGCAATTCTCCTAAGTCTCCTCTACAGTTCCTCGGAACACTGGTGTTCTGGTGCATCACTAGTGTGAACGAGCTGAGATAATTTAATTGCACACTGCGTTTAGTTTGTGTTTATTTTAACTGCTTAGTAAATTGTTAATGGACTTATTTTCTTCTTAGAATATTATGCAATGTTTTTTTTGTGTATTAGTCTTTTTTTTTAAGGGGGGAAAATCATTGAATGACTGCTCCCGCCTGGGTGAGGCGGGAGGGAGTGTCAGACTCTTCTCCTGCACGTCGAGCCGGAGCCCAGGTTACCCGTTAGGTTCTCCGCGACTCCGAATCGGCATCGGCCCTATTGGGCCCCATCTGTGGTGGTCTGGTGGCTCTTTGAGACGCGCCGTACGCTCGGGTCTGTTTCAGGTCGGACGGGGAGCCACCCATGCTCGCCGTCCGCAGGCCCGATTGTGTATTAGTCTAAGAAGTTTTTACATAGAGTAGGTAATACACCGATTATGTTGATGGCTTAATCAGTCAGATATTATTGATGACTATATATTTTTTTGAAAAGAAACATTGGCCCAACCTACGAATTTCTTCTGTCGTGTCGTGGTGGCCCGGAGGTTGAAGACGCCTGCTTCTCATGCACGAGGGTGCAGGTTCGAAACTTACCAACGGCAAGTACCAATGTGACTTTTTCCGAGTTATATGTTCTTTCTAAGATTATTTAGACACCTAGTAGTGGTATCTGGTTGGTAAACACAACACAAGAGAAAATTATAGTGAGAGCTAGATACAGTTGATATCTTTGTGGTTTGTTTACAAACATTTCACATCATTCTGGACTTTATAATAATCATGTCACATTTACCCATTTATTATTGAGTTCATTTTCTAAATGTGGCATTGAAACTTTGTTCACGTTCTGTCCATCCGGTAAAACCAAAATATCGCATCCTCCTTTTAAAACGTAATTGGAAGAAATTTGATATGTTTTTTTAATTATCTCCAAAATTATATCATGTTGTGAGAATTATGCACGTGTATATAAAATTATCTTTTTACATCCTATTTTTTTTTTGTACATTTTTTATATTAATATTACATGGGTTGCAGGTTGTTTGATATGGACATATATTTATGACGTTATGGTGAATATCGGAGTCGGTTTTGGGACAAATTAATTCAAAATAACTTGCAAAACAGTTGGTAATTACGTATTATCGAAATAAGTAGATGAAATAATTAATATATAAAGCAAATTGATACCTTCAATATCTGTAATTGAGTAGTTTCCAGGGTATTAAAATTAAAAATCTAATTAGTCCGTTAGTTAGACGATGAAAAAATATTAGGCACGTGTTTTTTTATTTTCTCGTATTAAGTTGCAATACTTAGATAAAATGGCGCCAAGTTTAGGAGTTCCCACTCCTAAACTAGGAGGTCGTTACGTCATAACGTGCTACAAAATGTGACCCGAAGTGACGTCACACGACATTTCAAATCAATATATCGTCGAAAGCATTTAATTTTGTGAGAAAAAATACGTGTCTAATATTTTTTCGTTGTCTAACTGAATATACCAGAAGGACATTAAAATAAAATATGAAACTACCCTATTATAAACACGTCAGTAAAAACGTCAAATAAGGACACTTTTCATTTGCATGTCACTAAATTAAATTAAAATGTCAACTAGCACGTATTATATTATGCGCCATACTTTAAAATTGGGTTCCGTTCCACGGCAGGGCGCCACAAACTAATTAGCCAGTGCAGACGGTGACCTCGGGAGGAATTTTGCCGTGTTTTCACATAATGTGCATGTTTTCTAGGGAAATTTGAATATATTATATAAACTTGTTTGAAGAGTCTCCGATTAGTTGTTGCTGTTTAGTGTAGTTATTGTCAGAATTACTATATATATTACTAGCTTTCACCCGCGGCTTCGCTCGCGTCACAAAAGGATAAAATGTAGCCTATGTAACATATATCAATACACACCATCTTTACCAATACTTTTGTTTTCCCTCGGGAATATTAAATTTTTCCGGTATAAAAAGTACCCTATTATTTAATCCAGACTTCTAACTTTACGTCTGCAAAAATTCAAAGCAATCGGTTTAGTAGTTACGGCGTCAAAGCGGAACAAACAAACAAACAAACAAACTCACTTTCCGATTTATAATATTATATAGTAAGGAAGTAAGGATTATTGTTGCTGTTTTGTTATTCTCAACAACTCAATAACAGCCAGACCGATTTGGCTAATTTTAGTCTTGAATTATTTATGGAAGTCCAGGGAAGGTTTAAAAGGTAAAAATAAATGTTTGAGGCGGTATTAAGTTTACCAGGTCAGCTAGTAATTAATAAGCCTACTTTTGGTGACAATAGATTGTCTTAATAGTACCTATAATGGTCGTAAACATAAATGCTGAAGTAGGGCAATTATAATGGCTGCATCAGGTGGAGTATCAATGAGTATTTTGTTTTTTTTAATTCTAAAATCTCAGCTTACTCTGAAGTAACAGATGGAGATGCACATAATATATTTTCTCCAGTTAGGTACTGTAAATTCTATGAGTCACGTGTATACCTTTTTAAGAGGCAAACTCTAAGTAGCCTTTTAATAGAGAAATGCGTAGTCCTATACAGAGCCGTATTAACTGTCTAAGGCAAACTAGACAAATGCTTATGGGGTTAAATTATAGAGACCCACTGCGAGATGCACTGCGAGACGCGTGTGCGAAGTAAAAAAATCAGGGTTGCCTATGAGGTCATTGCAAAGAGCGCTCTCAAGATATTATCCACCTCTGGCCCTATATAATTACTTGTGCTCTCTAAATTTGCTCAACTCTAGCCCTTAATAAACAGGGCTCGTTACGTTGCAAGTGCGCCTCAAAGAATCATCAGACCACCACAAATGGGGCCCAGCAGGGCTGATGTCCGATACGGAGCCGCGGAAGGCCTAACGGGGTGGTTTTTAATCAGTAAGAGTCTGACACTCCCTTCCGCCTCACCCAGGTGGGAGCAATCATTCGATGATTTTCCCCCCTTAAAAAAAAAGGCCTAACGGGTTGCCGGGGCTCCTGCTCGAAGGCCAGGAGCGGGATGGGTTTTGGGTGATTTTCCCTCCTCAAAACAAATATATTTAAAAAGACCTTACAGACATCTAGACTAAACCCAAAGGTGTCCCAAACGAATCGTAAAAGGGTAATCATCTAATAATCCGAACTCACTCATTAGATATTAAAATACGTAAACCAGAATAAGTGTGTGATAAATCTCGAAATGAGACACAAATATTATTCCGACCGTAATTTTCGAATAGCGCGGTTTTAACAGAGAAACCTTGAAGTTTATAACGATTATTACGTAGGTAATGTAAGTAATTACAGGTGTCTGTAATAAATTTTACCATAAATGAATTTGTAACATAAAAAGTTTTACACCTTTATTACATGGTATTTTAGACTTATCTCAGGGTTGATGTTATCTGTGAGGATTTTGATGGTTGGAATGATTTTGGTATATTTCTTTATTTTATATATTTTATAGAAGTTTTAATTAGTCACGTGTTGGTGCTGGGATATTAAAGGTGTCTCACAGAATATGTAACTAGTACTAACTTTTAAGTGTGGGAGAGCCATGCTTCGGCACGAATGGGCCAGCTCGACCGGAGTAATACCACGGCCTCACAGAAAACCGACGTGAAGCAACGCTTGCGTTGTGTTTCGTCGCGTGAGTCAGGTTACCGAAGGTCCAATTACCCTCCCTTTCCCCAATCTCCCCAATTCCTGAATCCCCAACGATCCTAAAACTCCTAATCCCCAAAAGGCCGGTATCAAGTAACGCCTCTGGTGTTCCAGGTGTCCATGGGCGACGCCAATTGCTTACCATCAGGTGATCCGTCTGCTCGTTTTCCGGCTTATGCCATAAAAAAATTACTCTCGCGCGGTGTCACCTGCGGTGCTTTGCTCACATTGATTGCAGCGTGGTTTGAAGAGTCTGACACTCCCTCTCGCCTCACCCAAGGTGGGTGTAGTAATTCGATGATTTTCCTCTCTTAAAAAACCGAGATGTTTAAAGCCTATGTAGTGTTCCTCAATAAATGCAACACAAAAATATCTAATGAAATCGGATCACTAGTTCCAGAGATTGGCGCATTCAAACAAACAACAAAAGATTTGAGCGAAAACGCTGGTTACTCACGTGAATATACCGAGAAAAGCTCTACTAGTTTCGAACCACGGAGGGGTGTGCGTGCGCGGTTGTTTGGTTACGTCCCGCGTTTTTGCTTAATTTAGTATGTCTCACGATAGTTATTATAAAAACAACAATAGATTTAGTATATTTCTGTGTTTCGTTTGATAAGAAAGAAAAAAAGAAAGAAACAAACAAACAAACAAACAAAGAATAGAAAGAAAAAGCATTTATTCAACGAGTGACAGTTGTGCATGTCCAGTCCGAGACATCGTAACGCCATCGATTTTAGACAGCCCATAGTTCATAACCCAAGCTACAATGACCGCTTACTAAGCTGTAAGCTATATAGCTACCAAAACTAGTATACATTACCCGTATATCCCCAAGCGGTCACCGGTGACCACTCTCCACTAACTACATTATAGACCTTATTTCCAATATTTAGAGACTACTTTTGTATGAACAAATTTAGGGGATGGTTCAAAAACAAAACTGTACATATAAAACGTTTCATTGTATTTGATCATGGGGCTAGCGTGTTCCATTTAGGAGAAAAGCCCGATATTGAATAAATATTAAAAAAAATATTATGTAGAGGAACCTGTCAGACTGGTTGAATTGTCACTCAATTGTAATTATAAAGTAATACTTTTTAAATAGGCTACTCATAAAGCATAATATTATGTAAGATTTCATAAAAAGATGTAGGTACTCATTACTGTGGAAGGAAACGTCAGAATTTAATGTAAAAATAATTATCTGCAAGGAACAGACATTCTTTTGCATAATTTCGTAACAGCAAAGATATTCAAAACGATGTGAACAAAATGAATTAAAATTTGAGATTACTTGTACTGGCTGCAAAAAAAAGAAATTTAGTTTTTTCTCTTTGGTGTTTGATTCTTAGTGGCTATGGAATCAAAGTACACATCTAATTGTTTTTTTATTTTTACTCTACAAGAAAGTCTATGTTCTAAACTTAAATGGATTTTTTTATACATATTTAATATAGTTAATACGCTTTTTGTCTGTTCTTTTTTAAATTAGTTCAACTCTTATAACATAGATGCCATGATATTACTATGCAAAACCAGCTTTTCATAATAATAATGTCAAAAATAACATAACATACTTCTATCTCCAAAGGGGTAGGCAGTATGCATTATAGGATCTAACAACGTGATACCCACCTTTCACTATTTATATTAAAGTCCCAAGTAATAGAGGCTGAGCCTATTGCCAGGCACGATTCCAAACCCCGTGAGACTATTGAGATTTTTTTTAAACCCATTAATACTTTACCAGACCCGTTAATCGAACCCAAGACCCCTTACCCAGCAGTTGAACTTGCGAACACTCGCCCAACGAGGCAGTCAAAAAATGTAATATAAAATGTACCTTTTTGCCAATGTTACTTGACGCAAGATACGGAGGGTATGTTAGCCTTGCGAAAGAGGCTTGCCTCCGGAGAGGTTATAAAATAAAATGTGGTGCCTCTTTAACACTAATGAAACAGTAATTTTATTTACAATATATAGCCCGATATTTTAGCCTACGATCGCGGCAACACCTTTAATAATACCTATTATGTTAGTATACTATATTGTTACTCAAATACGTACCATGATTTTGAGTATTTTGTTTTAAAAAAATCTCAGAAATTAATGGTTGGCGTTTCATTTTTAAAGCCAGACTTAAATGTAAAAACTGTACCTGAATGTAGCAAACACTTTTTTAAAATAGTTACGCACCAAAATCGCCTCAGTTAATCGGGAGATAAGTGCGACGAAACATGTATACATACGTGTTCTTTTAAAGTTGATTGTGTTGAGCTTGTATGTTTGTAAACGCACCCACGACATAGGAGAAAATCCTAATGTGGGGCAACGTCTTATTTAAAAAAAAAAAAAAAAAAGATTAAGTATGAACCGAAGTGAACTATCATACGTAGCAAGGAGTCTTTAACCATAATGCTATTCCTAGGTACTGTAGAGGTAGCTTCTCAGTACCGGTACAAAGTACAGAGCTAACACATAAACCACTATATTTTAAAACGCAATTCAGCACATACGTGTCTCGTTTTAAAATTCAAGACAATGTCTTTAGACTACGAGATGGCTTGGAATGTAGACGTAGAATTATGCAATAAAATAAGGAATCGATGAGGAATGTTTAAGTGTGGGAGAGCCATGCTTCGGCACGAATGGGCCGGCTCGACCGGAGTGATACCACGGCCTCGTAGAAAACCGACGTGAAGACGCTTACGCTGTGTTTCGTCGTGTTAGTGAGGTTACCGGAGACCCAATTACCCTCCCCTTCCCCAATCTCCCCAATCCCTGAACCCCCAACGATCCTCCGTGTCCATGTCCTTTTAATCCCCGAAGAAGTAGGCAAAGGCATACATATAAAGATGGTACAATGTGACACCAACTTTTTGTCCATTTATTTTTTGGGGAATAAACCGCGATACACTAAACATAATAATTTTGTGTCCAAACTTGTGTGTCATCCCTGAAAAAATCTGAGAAAAAAAAGTTTAACACTTCGCCTAATACAGAAATCGTACCAGCACCTCGCTAGTAGTCACCCGACCACTAAACCATTCAACCTCGTCGCGTGTTGTAGAAAAACAAATAAAGTAAATCCAAGTTCATAGTATCCCCTTAGCAGTTAACAGAGGTTTATAATACCTAATAGTCTAAGAGCTACTGAACATAATTCACATTCCACATTAGAATGAAATTAACCAGTATAACCTGACCGCTAAACACGTGAAAAGATCATACAAACCGAGACCATGATAAATTGGTTATTAAAAAAAGATCATGATGTGTAGGACTGATGACTTGTCATGACGCCAGGTCATGACTTTTAGCCTTAGGGTGCTTTAAATTAACATCCTACCAATTTATAGCCTTACTGGACGAGCTTTATTCGGAGGGTTCAAGAGCTCTTATACTAATACTTAACTCACAGTACTTACCAGTTTATGGCCACTAAGCCAACGAGGCGATTTATTGGCATGAGTTAGTTCAAACGAAAGGTTCAGTGTACCAATCAACTTCTTCATATTCGTTGCCTCGGTCGTCGAAATGAAGTGCAACTGAGGAACAATGTGTCTTTTTTTAAGGGGAAAAATCATCAAATGACTTCTCCCGCCATTGAAATGAGAAAGTGTGTCAGACTCTCCCTGACTTTAACCCGTTCAAACTCTTGCTTTAAGCCGGAGCTCCGGTAACTCGTTAAGGCGTCCGCAGTAGCTGCTGCTTATTTTAGTTTTTTAAGAGACTGAAATCGTGCCCAATGTACATTGCATTGCATTATATCGAAGGTATATTATATAGAATGTTACAAATATCATTTTCATTATCATTTGTAACTAGAACAACAATTTAATTTTCCTCACCATGTTGGTTCCTTTCTCAGCCACACAACACGTCATTCATCAAAACACATGCTCAAAGCATTCATTGCACGAGTGCCACTTAATTTTCAGTACATTCACGAACAAAATTTGTATGCGGGTACACACCTATGATTTAAAAAACGTGCCGTCAAAAACCGAAGGGATTTTAAAATGGATTACAATAAAAAAAATGTTTGCAAAGCCTAACACAAAAAGCTGGATATATGCGTGACGTAGACATAGGGCAGAAGGTCAATTAGACACAAGAGAGTGAGATCCTGAAAGAAGTAGTATTTATTTCTTATTTTCAAAGTACATTCAACGATAACATAAATAGCCCGTAACAGTTCACTGCTGAACTTTAGGTCTCTGCTACATATGAAGGTTTTGCCATAATCTCCAAGTTTAGCAGAAGAGTCATAATATCCCTATGGCAAACTAGGTAAGTGCTTAGGGCACCAGGTTACAGAGGGGTGCCACGAGACCTACGTGGTTAACAGCACACAGGGACGCTAAACAAAATTAGGAGCGCCTATGAGGTGCTTGTCTAGAACTTAATGCTCTTCTGCTTAGAAGGCAAGTTGAAAGTCGCATTTTAAATGTTCAGGTTTCTCATAGAGCTCTCTTATGACTGTCAAGTGTGTAGTCCCTCATCTGGCTCTCATCACACCCGTCTTAAGAATAAATACTCCTACTGTTCTCATAACTTTAAATATTCTAGCTCTAACCAGGGCTCCGGCTCGACGTGCAGGAGAAGAACGGGGTGGTTTTTAGTCAGTAAGAGTCTGACATTCCCTCCCGTCTCACCCAGGCGGGAGCAGTCATTCGATGATTTTCCACTTTAAAAAAAAATATTCTAGCTGCTTGTTTAACTTTTACGACACAGCAAGTCAGAACTTAACTTTTATGAGTCAGAGTAGTAATAAATGCTTGTTCACTTGCTTTAAAATCACTGGTTGGTCTTTGCACCCACCTTTTATTCTAGTCTGCATCACCCAAATGTTAGACTGGTAGAAAATTCCTACGGCAAATCCATATGTTGTGCTGTAAGTGCATGAAGCTTAATAAATATTCTTTTGCAATGAAAATGTACATCTTGTTCTTACTTCGGCAGTATATATTATTGTTTATGTATTATGCGCATCAAGTTATGTACAACCTTCTCACAAAATAACCCCTCATAGACTTCTTCCAAAGCATCGTGTGGTAAGAGCGTGGAACGAGCTACCAGAAAATATAATCGCAGCACAGAAAGTTAACCGATTCAAACATATGCATCCCCATCATGTAAATGGTTGACAGGCCACAACTGTGCGCTTCTGTCGTAGTTTCCTGCCTCGCACAGCAAAACTGTGAAATGATCTGTCTGTTGTCGGTATTTCTGAACCGAACGACCTTCAAACCTTCAAGAAAAGAACGTATTCCTTTCCTATGACACCTCTGGTGTTGCATGTGTCTATGGGCGGCGCTAATCGCACGCCATCATAATCCGTCTGCTCGTTTGCCTCCTATTCCATATAAACAAATAAATACGGCATAGTGCCAGTTGTCTCAACTGCCTCCCTAAATATAAAAATAAACAAATAAAAAAAATTTTGATTTTTTTTATTGCATTAACCGGTAAACGAGCAGACGGATCACCTGATGGTAAGCAATCGACGTCGCCCATGAACACCTGGAACACCAGAGGCGTTACAAGTGCGTTACCGGTATTTTGGGGATTAGGAGTTGGAGGATCGTTGGGGATTCAGGAATTGGAGAGATTGGGGAAGGAGAGGGTAATTAGGCCTCCGGTAACCTCACTCACGACGAAACACAACGCAAGCGTTGTTTCACGTCGGTTTTCTGTGAGGCCATGGTATCACTCAGGTCGAGCTGGCCCATTCGTACCGAAGCATGGCTCTCTCACACCTGATTGATTTTTGATTGATTTCTGCAGGCTCGACATTGCTTGAAACGCAACATCATTGATCTTCTGTAGAATCATCTACCAAACGCCATGGTACCTAGTTACCCACCAGTCGTACGTTTGAATTGTATCTACATACAGGGTGTACGAACAATGGGTTCCGCTCGATTACTCGGCACGGCGGCAGTGTGTTGCGTCTCTTGTGTAACTGGCTTTAAATATTCTAGCAGTTTGTTAAGAGTTTTCCTTCTACAGCAATTGTTCAGGTTTTTTTCTGAGTACGACTTTGTTTAGTCAGTTTGGCTTTATATTGAAAGTAGTATGATGTGTGAACGTGGATCGTTTAATAGAAATAGAAATCGGCCATAAATTACATATTTGGCAACTTTTACTTATATTTTTTTAATTATTCATGGAGTCTTCTCAATGTTCATTCAACGAATGCAGTTTTAGTTCATTATACCTCAATGCCCCTAATGTTTACAATCCCCGAATCTCCAACGGTCCTCAAATTCATAACACCCAAAAAGGCCGGCAACGCACTGGTGTTTCGGGTGACCATGGGCGGCAGCGATTGCTTACTAATGCCAGCTTGCCCTCATTGAAAAAATAAATAAATCTAAAACCCCTGCTTACGATCTCATACCTAATATATTAAAAAGTGTGACGTCATATTTGATATTCTGTGTAGAAAACACCGAGACAGACACTTTTAACGAAGTCATGTTAATAATTCAAACATTAAAGTGGTTTCGTAACACCCAAGTTGGTACATCATATTGTTAATTACGATTACTTCTTCGTAGACGACAATATCTTCGTATCAAACCAATTTGATATTGTATTCTATGTAGGTAGCTTCGCTTCGTTCATGGAACGCGTGATAACATTTGAGCTTACCTTAGCCCACCTCGTTTTTTTTTTGTGAGGCGGGAGGGTGTGTCAGACTCTTACTGACTAAAAACCCCCCCGTTCCTTCTCCTGCACGTCGAGCCGGAGCCCCGGTTACCCGTTAGGTTCTCCGCGACAGCCCTCCTCGTCTAAGGACTCTTTTTCACTGGGATAGCATGGCGTCGCAACCAGTCGCGCCTCTTTGGTGTCCGTAAGCTACCAAAGTAGACACCGAAGTCCACACACTACACTGTGACAGTATCAAAATAGACCTCTAACGCTGGCGTCCGAACTGGGTTCTTACTCTTTAATCCAATTCCGATCGATTGATATTTTGAAATTTTGTACTCTTGAGTTGCAACACTAGCGCCCATTACATCCATATTGCGTGGATATTGAATTAACTCATCATCATCATCAAAAACCTATAAATGCCCACAGCTGAGCAAAGCCTCTTCTCACACCACGCTTGCTCATTGCGGGTTGGCGATTTCAAACTAATAATTAGAAATTATAAGTCCAGGTTTCCTCACGATGTTTTCCTTCACCGTTTGTCAGTGGTGTCTAAATGAACTAAATGGTATTAAATTTAGCTTTATATTCCGTATGTTTTGACATTGAGTATTTATTGGATTATAATAATAATTGCATGGTCGCGCCGCATTTTTTTAAAGGGACAAGCCCGCCACAACCTCCTAAACCGCTGCAACTCCTGTAAATCAGGATCTACAGTAGATACAACCATGAAAACACCGGAACACTGAAGTCCGGTGCATATTGGTTATGCAACCAACCGGACACAAGCAGAGTAACTCCCTATTAGAGCTGTATACATTTTATTGCTCGTGGCGACTGGTTGAGCCGCCATGATGTCCCGGTGAAATGTAGCCCTAAGAATCCATTAAATGAATACTAATTTATATTTAAAGTTCCATGATTTTGTTGTTTTAAAATTTATTTTAAACGCCTTATCTATATAGATATTAACTACTAATAAATAATATTAACTACTGTTAATATTGTAAATGCAAATAGCTAAAATAAAAACTAAAATATTTACAACTTAAAAAATAACTAGATAATCAAAAATGTTAAAAGATATTAAGTTACTGGTGACAATAATTCACTCCACTTAAACAAGGCACATACAGTAAAACTAGGTACAATATTAAAATTATGAAACCTCTTTTCTTAAATAAACAAAATCCTATTAAAGATTACTTATTTCGCGCGATTCTGGTATAACATTTTATCAACTTTGTTCATAGGGGATATAGCTCAGTGGCAGAGCAATCGACTGCAGATCGATAGGTCCCCGGTTCAAATCCGGGTGTCCCCTCAGTTCTCTTTTATGGAGATCTTTTTTATATTATTTTATTATTATTTTGTCCATTCTTCAAGTATATTTTTAGCACGGATGAAGAATTTTTATTAAAATAATAGGTATATGAAGTCTTTTTCTTATTTATAAATATCTATGTAGTTTTCCTCGAATTGAAATTTATATTATTATCAAATGCAAATTTTTTAATACAATGCTAGTCCACAACTTTTAATCAACTGATTTGTTAGTCTGTCTGTCCGTCTGTATCTAATATTTAAATGAAAGATGTTGAAGTGTTCATTCGTGATCGTATGTATGAAGTAAATAAATAGGTATAGGAAATAACCATGCACTTAATATCCTTTTGAAGGCAACTCAGTTGATATGCAGATGGCAGAAAATCCCTAAATAAGTTTACAAACCTTTCTGACTACGACTGTTCATAAAATCAAACTCGCGCACGAAGCGCTTTGCATCAAGCTTTCTTGTGCGTACTGCTAACTGCTAAGGAGTGAAATTCTTTGCCAGCGTCTGTATTTCGTGAAGGGTTTAGGGTACCTGGGTTACGGGGGCTCCGGCTCGGAGTGCAGGAGTAGGAACGAGGTGATTTTTAGTCAGTAAGAGTCTGACACTCCCTCCGGTCTCACCCAGGCGGGAGAAGTCATTCGATGATTTTCCCCCCTTAAAAAAAAGGGTATAACCTTGGTGTCTTCAAGAACTTCGTGGATAAGTTGCTTATGGTACGACGTGCTCCATCGTAGACCGCATCATCGCTTACCACCAGGCGAGATAGTGGGCAAACGTCGTCCCATGAAATAATAAAAAAAAACTCAGACAGCGTTATACGTCAGCCTACGTCACCCCCACATAGCCGATTCCCTCATAATGAGAGATCGAGTACACCAGCAGATATTTAAAGCTGTAATTAATGCATTATTTAATTTGAAACGTTGCCACTAACGAGCCAGCCAATCGCATTGGTAATTGAACTACATGAAATAATTACCGTATTTCCCAAAACGTTGTATGTTACTGAATTGTTTAATATTTAATTCTGTTTTGTTTTTATGATTGTAAGTCGTGTGATGATGGAAGGGAATCTTTTTATATAGGATATTTAGGTGTCTGGTGTATGTGTTTAAGATGGACGATAAATGAAAGCACTTGTAATGTTAAACTCACGTAGTGTATTCACCATAAAGATCGAGCCACGAGTGACACACGTCCCGCTACTGCGCATACATAAATATAGGCTTACAGGTTACACTTACTACTAACGATTATATATGTGGTTGTGTCGTTATAACAATATAACCCCTACATACCCCTACAGTCGGTTTTCGGTGAGGCCGTGATATCGCCCTGGTCGAGCCGGCCCATTCGCGCCGAAGCGTGGCGCTCCCACACTTTAAAAGAAAAACATATTGTGTCACCGTGAGTTACTATTCCCGTGAGTATCGTACTGGTCCACGACGTGTCATTTGACGACTGAATGGTGAATGCAACCTACAAATGACTATAGGTGGTTTTGTAAGGAGTAAGTGATGCAACGTTGCCGCTTCATAAACAGTTTTCATAGTTTTTAAGCATCTTGTCACATGTAGGTTGCATTATCATCATCATTATCATCAACAACAGCCCACTGTTGAGCAAAGCCTCTTCTCACACGGAGAAGGTTTGAGCATTAATCACCACGCTGGCTCATTGTGGGTTGGCGATTTCAAACTTATAATTAGAAATTATATCAGGTTACCTCATGATGTTTTTCCTTCACTGTTTGTCAGTGGTGTCTAAATAATCTTAGGTAGGTGGCATGCTTTCGTCAAATATAGCGTCATGGACATTAAGACTAAGACGAAGACTGGGCAACAGCAACGGCATTCTTCGATAGTCATGAACCTCTTTAACTGCAATTTTCAACCTGCTTGCCAAGCTTGGATATTATTTGCTTATTTATTCATATTTAAACATTACATTTATCATCACAGGTACACCTTATACAATATTATAATAACAAACCATGGTAAGGGAATACTTATATGTAGCTGTAACTGTTATTTTCTACAGGCTTTGAACTACATACATACATACCTTCACGCCTGTCTCTCATGGAGGCAGAGACTATAGAACGCCATTTGCTACGATTCCTACATACCTCTTTCACTTCATCAACAGTCATCAATCTTTTCATGCATGCTCGTCGGTTAAGGGTACTTTTAATATGGCTCTTCTTTGCTTTGAACTATTTGAACAATAGAACAGCTGTAACTATTACAAAACTTCTTGTTTCTGTTTGTATCTAAAATCAAACAGAATTATATATGATACTTCTAATGAAAAAAAAACTTCTATAAAACAAAGCATAAAAATATTAGCGTTCAGTTTGTGCTTCGATATTATACGAACGCTCTCATACAAAAGATGTTTCAAAGAAATCCATACAACAATATAATAATTTCAACTAAAAATATAGCTTACAAAATTTTTCACAGAGGCATGCAAGCATGGGAGGTTTACGATCAATCGTAGTGTGTGCAGGAATACAGAAATTCAAGGAATAAAATCTTTTATAGCATAAGCTTCGTAGGACTGCTATCCGACTCGAGGATTAGCTTAGAATCGCGTACGGTATGACAAGATGCAGGGAAATGCAAAATCTTTGCAACCATTTACATTTTGCAGGTGGTTTTCTAGTTATGTTGATCTTTTTGTAGGCTTTGAGTTGTAGTGTGATTTGTGGTTCAAATATTGTTTCTTCATCGCTATCTTATCAGAGTTATCAGTCGTTTTTAAGTGTAGGAGAGCCATGCTTCGGCACGAATGGGCCGGCTCGACCGGAGTGATACCACGGCCTCACAGAAAACCGACGTGAAGCAACGCTTGCGTTGTGTTTCGTCGTGTGAGTGAGGTTACTGGAGACCCAATTACCCTCCCCTTCCCCAATCTTCCCAATCCCTGAATCCCCATCGATCCTCAAACTCCTAATCCCCAAAAAGTCGGTAACGCACTTGTAACGCCTCTGGTGTTCAAGGTGTCCATGGGCGATGCCGATTGCTTACCATCAGGTGATCCGTCTGCTCGTTTACCGGCTTATGCCATAAAAAAATCTACTGCTGAATATAGACCTATAATAAATATATACAAAATAAGTATTCATCTAATAAAGAAGCATGAATTTCAATAAACAAAACAAAAAACAAACAACTGCCTCGTTGACTGAGTGGTCGCAAGTGCGACTGTCGGGCAAAAGGTCTCGGGTTCGATTCCCGGTCGGGCAAAGTATTATTGGTTTTTTTATAAATTTTCAATAGTAGCACGGAGTCTGGAGTTGTGCCCGGTACCTATATGGCTATAGGCTCACACCCTATTACATGGGACTCATAACATAAATAGTGAAAAGTGGGTGTTACATTGTACAGTGGCATAATGTGCACCTCTGCCTACCTCTTCGGGGATAAAAGGCGTGATTTTATGTTATGTTAATAAACAAACGTCACACACCTCAAACATTTCACTTTGTACAAACAAAAAAGCAAACTAAATCAATATTTTATTCTGGCAACACTGTCCGGTAGCTGTCATTGCTAAATAAATTACGGCGGCATGAATTAAATATCAGAGTTTGTGGTTCAGACCGGGTCTGTGCCGCGAATTAATATAATTTTACCGTTTGCAACATTTTCGGGTAACGGTATGGCTTTTTGTTTTTCACAGTGACCGCCAATTAGGGTACGTTTCGTCCCCTGGGTTTGTGTGGGTCGGTTAGAGCCTTGTCGGATTTTGTAGTGGCGTGTAGGGTTACTTTATAGTGATGTTCATTGGTTATGTTACAAAATGTACCTATTGTTGGTTTAGCTATGTGGTTACTTACCTTGACACCAGTAGTTCCACCTATTGGATTTGCACAGATGAAGAACTTCAAATACATTACTGGGTAAATGGATACTCTTAACCTTCTTAGAGTTTATCATTGTCCTCAGAGTCCTCTTCATGTAGAAAGATATTATTATATCAGTACAGAACGGTAGCAAATATTATGGCGACGGTTTTCTATTATGACCTGGCTGACATGACGTCATACAATAATAATATAGGACTATTGTTAAAAATGTATTATGATTAATTGTCATCAACAATAGATTAAAAAATATTAATTTACCTTTACCTACGGAAAAATTGTTCAGTTACCTTGTTGTTCGTAGTTCTTTAAACAGGCATTTAGCTTTAACAAATTGTAATTGTATTAAACTGCGTGAGTTTTAACTAAAATAAAACAGCGAATTTGGCCAAACCATATCTGATTAACCAAACACTTGAAAAAGGCTTCGCCCGCAACAAAACCCTTTAAACTTTACCGTACCTACAACACATACACATTACACTATGTTAACCCGTTAATAGCCAGGCATTGTTCGGCACGGTCTCTCGGGCCCGAAGCCGGCGAATGACAGCTTAATAACACTAAATCAAGTATCGGGCGATGTTTTCATTCGAGGGTTAATAACGTGCAAAATATAAGTTTATTGTGAACCGCCCGGCGGTTACGGGTTGTGACATATGATTAATGTGTTGCTATTTTTTTATTATTAATTGGGAAAGTTATATACGGATTATCGGTGCATTGCCCGTTGTATTGCTACTAACAAAAGGTATTGAAGACTTTATGCTCCTTTATGTATGGGAAACCACAGTAGCACTATTTAAATAATAATAATATTTTGAAGATGTTTTTGGAGCTGCAACTTAGCGGATTACCGGGGCTCTGGCTCGAAGCAGTACTAGGAACGGGCTGGTTTTTAGTCAGTAAGAGTCTGACACTCCCTCTCGCCTCACTCGGGCGGGAGAAGTCATTGGATGATTTTTTATAAAAAGAAATAGACATCATTTATTGACGCTATGCGATATTTACGCATCAGCAATTTGAGAATAGAATAGAATAATTATTTATTTACTCAGAATGCAGGTATTTACAATAAGGTAATATTAAAACACTAATAAGATTTCCTTGCACATTCTACCATTTTTGGGTGTTACATTGAGAGACAGAGACTAACATGCATTCCAAAAAAATATAGGTACTAACTTGGAAATAACATTCAATGAATTCAGTGCCTAAACTAGACACTGAACTTCAAAAACACAAACCTAACTTAAAGAAAAACAACAGTTCACAGTAACAAGTTCTAACTTCTAGCATTCTGGCAGAATCACTCGTGAACTGCAAAGCTTTGCTCCACATAACTGTAATATAATGCAGTCTCTACACTGCCTCATCGCTAATAACTAACTTGCAAGCTAAGGGCAGGACTGCAAGTGGGGGTTATACATATATAATACATGTAATTCCCATGTTCTTGTGACTTCTAGCATATGTAAGTTGGTTTAATGTCACATTTTGCGTTCATTAGATTTGTTATTGGTATAATGTATGGTTCTTTCTAGCTTATGGTCCACAGATAATAACATAATATAACATCACGCTTTTTATCCCCGGAGGGATAGTCAGAGGTACATATGGCACTTAATGCCACTGTACAATGTTACATCCACATTTCACTGTTTATGTTATGAGTCCCATGTAATAGTGAGCCTATTGCCATATACCAAGCACATTTTCAGACTCCGTACTACTACTGAGATTTTTAAAAACCCAGTAATACTTTGCCCGACCCGGGAATCGAACCCAAGACCTCTTGCCCGGCAGTCGCACTTGCAACCACTCGGCCAACGAGGCAGTCAGATAATAGTAGTTATTATAACATTAGCAATTCACTCTGTCTGTGGACCATGGACAAGACTTCATTTTGTTTAACTTTGAGTCTTAGTATTTTAAGTTATATGTATATTTCTATTATTTCTATGATACCTTGGTTTACCTTCGCTTTATATTATATTTTATTTTTTGTAGTTTTTAATTAACCTTATATTATGTGTGTTCTGCGCAGAAATAAATGATTCAATTGAATAAATGATGATGAATTGTTATATAAACACAGAAACTATCTGTTCGAAAAAATACCAGTACATAACATACATCCCCGAATCCCCCATAATCATCAAATTCCTGATCCCTAAAACGCTGGTAACGCACTTGACGTCTCTGGTGTTCCAGGTATCCATGGGCGACGCCGATAGCTTACCATCAGGTGATCCGTTAGCTCGTTTACCGGCTTATCCTATAGAAAAGAAAAGAGGGTAATTTCCCCTACCCCCTAAAAAAAATAAGACTCTAAACAGCAATATCAAACGTCTCAGGTGTACAAAAAGTAAAACGCTAAAGTTCCTCGCAACGGTAATTAAAAATTCTTGTAATAGCATTGTACCGGTAAAGAAGACCGGAGTTGCGGCCTCCCTCTTTCTACATGTAATACGTAGATATAAAAACGTTGTAATAATTCAGTACAAGCTCGTTTATAAAGAGCTTTTTAAATATTTTATTAGCCGCTTTAATGCTTCCTTTCGGGAGGATTTTTTTATTGTTTTTTTTTTATTATTATTAAGGCAGTTTAGACATTACGCATTGGACGTGTGTAAGTTGTCAACGTTGTATGCAAAATGTTGAAAGTATGCGGCTAGTTTATGGGTAAATGAAGAAATATAAAGACTAAGATGCTCAAATCAAGCAATTTTTTCTCAACACGACGATGTCAGGAACATTTACTTTGTAACCGAATTGAATAAAATGTGATTCTCAGTTTGACCTATATGTATGTTAGTCTGCGATTAGCTGAACCGATTTTGATAGGGTTCTCAAAAAAGCAGGTTTAATTATATAAACCGACTTTATTATCCATCGGCATACAGGTTGAAATCAGTTTTTTTAAACGTAGTGTATTGAAAATCAACAACTAGACAACTAAATGATTCGATGACATTTCTCGTGGACTAGTTTTATTTTGTGAACATGGATTTTTCTATTATATAGCTCATTTAGTAACGCTTATATATTACGTCTCCAAAATAAAGTATACGAGTGTATTAAATTACTCTTTTGTCACTATTATTTTCCTACCACTGAAGAGAAAGTTGTAAAATAGAAGAATCCCACATGCTTTACTTGGTAAAGGTAACCAACCCATAGAGTAAACAGGGACACAGATGAACAAGGAGTCTGTATATTGTTATTGCAATTGTTTGAATTTTTTCTGTTCGTTTTTTGTCTATTTGTTTTAATTGTTTGTATATTTAAATAGTGTAGATGTGATGATGTTTGTGGAAAAGATAGATGAATTACCGTTGAACACAGGGCCTGGAATTCTTATCACTAGCGTTGTTTCACTTCGGTTTTCTGTCGTCGTGTGAGTGAAGTTACCAGAGGCCTAATTATACCACCGCCCTTGTTTAAATTTCTAATCCTTAAAAGGCCGATAACGCACTTGTAGCGCCTCTGGTATTCCGAGTGCCGTAGAGCGACGCCAATTGCTTACCATCCGGTGATCTGAAACTAGTAGTAGTTACAAGTCATAGAGGGCTATGTCGCGCAGCCTATTGGTGCCTGCGTTATATAACCTTATCATTGAAAAGTAAGAATTACTAAATATAACCTAGTTTTTAAGTCTTTTTTTCAGTTTACTCTGTGTATTTGTTTGGGTTAATTTCAGCTGTTGAAATTTCACCTCCTACCTGACGTTAGATCGAACTGATATTTGGTACACACTCTTAATCTTGATAACCATACAGTATAATAAAATGTTCCACTAGTATCTCCATTATGAATAGCAAACGAAAGAGCTTGATTGGTAAAATAGAGCTCATTGAAATCAAACTCGACTAGTTTCAAGCCATGCTAGAGGCTCATATTCATGAGCAGCATTAGCAGCGCGATAGTCACCGCGTCGCGGGTCGGCTTGAAACTAGTCGAGTTTCTCGCCAAATAATTACGCGAGTCAGTCGAAAAACTTTATTTATTTAGTATATCTTACTAAAACCATTTAACATACAAATTATTGTTATTACTTGTTTATTGTATAGAAGAGAATGAAGGAGAAATGTTCAAACGTATCAGTTGATGGTAAGCAATCAATGATCGGTGTTGTAACACCAGAATAGTTTTTTAAGTGTGGAAGAGCCATGCTTCATCACGGGTGGGCCGGCTCGACCAGAGTGCTACCACGGCCTCACAGAAAACCGACATGAAACAACACTTGCGTGTGTTTCGTCGTGTGGATGAGATTACCGAAGGCCCAATCACTCTCCCTACCCAATCTCCCCAATCCCTGAATCCCCAACCAATCCTCAATTCGCTCTTGTCACTTCTAGTGTTCCGGGTGTCCATTGGGCGACGCCAATTGCTTACCATCAGGTGATCCGTCGGCTTGTTTACTGGCTTATCCCATAAAGAAATTGGTGCTACTTGAAGCTATCGATTTCACATTATTACAAAACGCAATCAATCAAAGTTCTCCACTGTAAGTTACGATATATTTTTACTCTGTGTCAATATGGTGGGAACGTACTCGTAGAATGCAGGAAGCGTACTTATATTTTATGCAACAAAGAGAATTTTTCTCCACGGAATAGCGAGTCACTTGTTAAGTATAGTTTCGTGTGACGTACTCAGTATTCTCACGTGCTTACTTATTTATTTATTTATGAGTACATGTATTTTCATGCGAGTAAAATATTGCACTTCATTGGGTTTAAAGTTTTAATGTATCTAACAGTACGAAAGGATTGCATTGCGCTACTAAACTCATTTCAGAAGTAGAAAAAGCTTAGAAGAACGAATGGTTTAGAAAAAAAAGAAATGTCTTCAAAAATGAAGAAGAAGGTTCTATTTATTATTCTGAATTTAAACTAAAAGGCTCACGCTCGGTAGTCACTAAGTACATAGGTCGTTTCAGTTTAGAAATGTCATACCACATACACACAAAGGTCTAAATAAAGTAAAAAAATCATACATCATTAACATCTGAAACCAATTTGAAATCAATACTCTAAACTCAACTAGCAAACCAACTCACATTGCAAACGTTAAAAAATACGGTAATTTTAAAATCCGACCGACAAACCGACTCAACACTAGAGAATATTTCGCTCTGGCAACCCCATTCATTGGTTTCCGACGGACGTATTGGCTAACGGAACTACTCTAGCGCTCACCCCCACGGAATGTGGACAAAAAGTACGGAAAACTTACACGCGAATCTCTTCGCAGTTTCATTTCTAGCTTTTTTTTTCTTATTTTTATAATAAAACCTTCTGCGATGGCACAGAGAAAATGTGAAGTGCAGTTTCATTCTTACAGTTCGAATTACGAATTTCGATTCTTTTGTTTGTTAGGTATTTTTTTTATTTTGATTGGCTATTGTGAATGATTGGGAATTAAAAAATAAATAAATTGTCATTGAGTGATTGATTAAAATTTGTAAGCTTTTGACGAGATATTTGTAGTAGATTTTTTTTGTAATAACTAAATTCACGCGTGTTTTTTTTTTCTAGAGAGGTGAACTGAAGTGTTAATAAATGTGTCATAATTATTATGATTTACTGAACTTAATCCCCTAAGTCATCGTCATCATTTCAGCCAGGCACCATGCTCTTCTGGAGACCTCTGCCTACCCTTTCGTGAAAAAAAATAAAAAAAATAAAAGGCGTGATGTTATGTTATGTAATAGAATCAGGCGTTGCTTTGCGGAAATCCGTGCTTGGAACATATTGCACAAAAACTTGGAAAATATTTAGTTTTTTTCCGCTAAAGGAATTTGCAGCATGCAGCACCACCGTCCCAAACGCAGATAAACTCTGTACAATTATCGAGGCATTAAGTGCCGTAACGTGCATCTCTGCCAACCCCCTCGGGGATAAAAGGCGTGATGTTATGTATATCCTATACTTAAGTACTACCTGACAAAACAAACCTTCAACTGACCACAAACAAACGGACTAAGCAGAAACGATATAAGTAATTATAAAACTAAAAGTTTCACTGAACGAGTTACCGGCGGAACTATTAAGATAATTTACTAATAAAAAACTTACAGAGTTGAGAAGTTCCAACCGTTCTCCTAGTTAGTTCAACATCAATTTATTGTTAAAGAAAATTTATTCCTGAATTATGTAAAGATGGCCGGTATTTGGACTTGGGAGTCCGCGATTTAAAAATGTAGATTAGGTATTTATTATTTCATTGAAAAACTCGTTCTAGCTTTTTCCATTCCGCCGAGTTGATTGAGAAAAGTTTTACTATGGTGTTCCTTGGTAATAAAATTCATTGAAAGCCTTTCTTTGACAAAATATTTAATATTTGTGTCTATATTATAGAAGGACGAAATTAAAAGTACCCTTAACCGACGAGCATGCACGAAAAGACTGATGACTGTTGATGAAGCGATAAAGTTATGCAGGAATCGTAACAATTTGCGTTCCAGTCTCTGCCTATCCTCATGGGAGACAGGTGCGAAGTTATGTACATAAATACATAACCTCACGCCTGTTTTTTATCCTACTGTATCTCAGGTGGACTACTGCCGGGTAATGTATGAATGCATGCATGTGTATTGTAGGTATTGTACTCGTGTGTAGGTATATTTATTATAATTATGTTTATTTATGTTTATCTCTGAAATATGTAAGTGTATCTATTTTATTTGCTTTATTAAACAGTTGCTTGCTTCTTGCTCACACCATTAACTCTTCTCTGCATCACCCAAAGGTCAGACTGGGAGAAAATGCCTGCGGCATCAAGTCCACCTTATGTACATTTTGTGCATGAAGCTTTAAAATAAAATACATAAATAATGTAACAATACACTTCAAACTACAACAACTTATCTAACCACAGAAACACAGGAAAACTAAAAAATAATCTTTGAAATTACTTTACCTTGTAACAGCGAAAACCTGCAGTGGAAAAACGACAAAGGAAGAACGTCTAAAAGAGGGCCACATTCTTGGAAAATGTTCACAATAAAATCTAAGGCGAGGCGTCGGGAACGACACTGTAGGTAAGTAAGTACACCTGGGATGTTGAATATGAACGGCATGCACGAGCTACAAAGGCACGTGTCAATCGTATATTGGGAATTGTAATATTTAGGTTTTATGTCAAAGTCAATGGTTGAAATCACGCCTGTTGAGCTCTGAAAGTATAGAAGTATTACTAAGAGAGCATACACTTTTCAATTACATTTTAATCCTCTCATAGAGGACTAAGGCTACTAAATATTTTTATCAATACTGTTTTTTTTTAAGGGGGAAAATCATCCAATTATTTCTCCCGCTCGGGTGAGGCGAGGAGTGTCAGACTCTTACTGATTAAAAACCACCCCTCCTACTTTCACTTCGACCTGGAGCCCCGGCAACCCATCAAGTCCTCCGCGGCTCCATATCGACATCAGCCCTATTAGGCCCATCTGTCGTGGTCTGATGGTTCTTTGAATCGCGCGCGAAATGCGACGTACCATACGATCGGGTCTCGTTCAGTGAGTCAACCGTGCTTCAATATTCAACAATTACGTAATTTGATAAGACATAAAATACAACACTTAATAAAGAATGAACAAATACAACAATCATGATAAAACACATACATAAAAGTCACAATCATCAACACAGTTTAATAAATTCCTCAAAGAAAAATAATAATCTGCGTACAAAAGCCCCCACGCAAACAAGAATCATAGTTACAAAATGAGAACAAACGCGTGCCATGCATCGGACCCTCGCGGGACAAGTAACAAAATTAATCAAAGAAAACTAGATGGCGTAAAGAAACCAGTTTCCCGACATTCAGCGTAGTAATGTTAGCCATTTCTACGTGTCCCCTTACTATTTCCGAAGGGGAATAGCGCAGATCTTTATTTTGTTGGACATGAAAGAGAATTACTTGGTTTTGTTTGCCTCTGACTTGGATAAAGACGAATAATATGCTTCATGGTTTCTGCGTTTTGATAATATTGTTTTTAACGTTTTTCTAATTAATCATAAGCGAAGAACGATTTTTGTTCTTAAATTGTTAAATATCGTAATGATGTGAGTATATATCTTGTCTTTCATTATAAATCACGGCCCAACAAAGTCTTCTTAATGACTTGCGAAAATGGGACTGGCGAAATATTGAACACTATGTTATTTTCCTTTGAAAAAAGCTATTCTTTCCATTATTTTTTAAAATTCCTATGAAATACAGTGTTGAGACTGGCATACGTCATCGTACCAAGCTAGAAGCTAGAAAAAGATGCCTCATCCTACATGATCTCATTGTCGACTCTACGATACGCGATTATAAAGTATGTTAGCTGTGGCGATTATAAAGTAGAGGTAGACTACGAAGAGCGGAACGATCGAGCTCAGAGACATACCTAAATATTGAAGAGATCTAGATGCAACAGTGAATGAAAACAGACCAATGGTGGTCATGAGAGAAGCAAATTAAATCAAGTTGGGACGAAAATTTTATGCATTGAGACACACTAAAGAAACACAAGTCTCTTTCATAAACCAGCACCTAATCTCGCATCGCATCTATCTCAACAAATCTTCATAATAAACTTAAATAGAACGTAACAGGTAAAAGTTTCCTTCTAAATCACAGTTGATAGCAATTGTAATTTTAAAAATTCCTCTCCGCAGTACAGTCTTGTGTTCGGTTATAATAAATTGTATAATAAACAAGATTAACGATGCATAAGGAGGCACGTTTCCTGGACAGTGATGTAAGTGCACATGGACCGGATTTCGGTATCTATTACACCGTTGTGTGACTTGGAATTTTGGGTGAGTAAAGCCATAAATACTTGGGGACAATGTTCCACGACATGTATCGGCGTCAAGTCAAGCGAAGCCTTTTTTTTAAGGGGGAAAATCATCCAATGACTTCCCGCCTTGGGTTGGAGAGAGGGAGTGTCAGACTCTTACTGACTAAAAATCACCCCGTTCCTACTTCTGCTCGTCGAGCCGGAGCCCTGGGAACCCGTTAGGTTCTCCGCGGCTCCGTATCGGCCATCAGCCCTACTGGGCCCCATCTATCGTGGTCTGATGGTTGGAACGCGACGCGCCGTACGCACGGGTCTGGTTCTGGTCGAGCGGCGAGCTACCCTTGCTCACCGTCCGCAGATCCGCACCTACGGTGGCCGGAGATCGTCCCGCGATCCCCGATGTCCGGAGTGTCTCCCGCGACGGCTGGGGCGTGAGGAGGTTTGTTGCCCCACGCGCTCCACCTCCTCTTGGGCTAGCAATGTCAAGCGAAGAATGCCGACTTCACCCGACATATTATAAGGCGACAACGTGCGCCTTGTGGTCCACAGCGACGTTGATGTTGCCAGACATGTCGACCAAAGTCTGGCAACGTCGCGCTACTCCATCCAACGTCGCTGGCGACACGTGTCGCACGATATTTGTCCCCCAGTGTATCCTTGGTTTAACGCTTCATATTCTTGAATCGAATTAAATAACTATATAGGCGTATGAGATTTTTCAAGCAATATTGATTTTGAAATTGTATTAATGCCAGGCGAATTGACAAAATATATAATATTGAACTCTTCTAAAATTAATGTTGTTGTGCTTTAACGCAAGGATTCATTATTATCATTTGTTTAACACTTTTACAGCTCAAGATTTTTTTCAATCAATATTCAATTTTCTTCATTGTATTATTACCTCTATAGTCCATTATTTCATAGCAAAATGCTGAAGACTGAAAACTTCAATTATTCAAGCCGCTCACCGTAGAAATTTTCATAATAAAGAGAAAATAGTGACCAACCGGAAAACTCTCAACATTAATTTATTGAATGAGCTATTAGCAACGGGCAAATTTAAACTTTGAGCTGGTACTAAGAAATTTTGCTATCGGAAAACACTGTACTTTGGGAACACAAGAATTATTTAAGACTTACCTGCCCTGGGTTGGAATTCTACTGCGAACAACCTAACAGTTTACAGGGGTTCCGGCTCGAAACAAGAATGGTAATGGTGTGGCTTTTAGTCAGTAAGAGTCTGACACTCTCTCTCTAAATTCCAAAACTAAATCAAGTTAATAATACAGGTGCAATCCGATTAAGTCACCAATTCAGCATAAAGCTGGCACAATGAGCACTCAACACTGATTTTCAGTTGGCACCCCTGCAGTGACGCACAGACGAGAGCAACACATACTTGTATTCAAATAATTCAAAACCAAACATCTAAAACGAGAATTGTACCACAGACTCTTGGCGACCATACAACAACTTGATACCACCTGTATTATACTGTATATTGAAGCTACAACTAGTGTACAACTCTCAGAGTGTAGAACAACAGCTCAGTGGCTAAAGTTAGTACCTATCACCCATATACTTGACACGTTACACATATCAAGGGGATATATCGTCATAGGAATTTGACCTTTATGGTCCAGCTTCCAATCCATGTTAGTAAACGAAAATAGTTTGACCTTGAATTTAGTTTGATTATGGTTATGCTGATTGGTGGAGAAGATTTGCAACTCTTTAAGCCGGTAAACGAGCAGACGGATGACTTGATGGTAAGCAATCGGCGTCGCGCATGGACACCTGGAACACCAGAGGCGTTACAAGTGCGTTACCAGCCTTTTGGGGATTAGGAGGTTGAGGATCGTTGGGGATTCAGGGATTGGGAAGAATGGGGAAGGGGAGGATAATTAGGATCTTGATACAAGTTATAAACAACGCAACGTCTTTTAATCACGGATGAATAATCTCATCCATTTTGAACGGACGTCCGAAAAAAGGAGGAGGTTCTCAATTCGGCAGTACATTAGTTTTCATCAGTTTTGTTAGGAATCCCATTTAAGGCTTAACATTGGGGCATAGTTAAAGTCTCAAAGAGCCGCTAGATGCAGATTGCTTCCAGCCTACCTATCTCGAAGACATTGTGGTGGCCTATGTTCAGCAGAAGATGTGTTGTAACTGATATAATGATGATCATGATCTTTACTAATATTAGAAATCGGAAAGTGAGTTTGTTTGTTTGTTTGTTCTGTTTTCACGCCGTAACTACAAAACCGATTGCTTTGAATTTTTGCAGACGTAAAGTTAGAAGTCTGGATTAAATCATAGGGTACTTTATATCCCGGGAAAAATTGATCTTCCCGAGGAAAAACAAAAGTATTGGTATAGATGGCGCTGTGTGTATTGGTATATGTCACATAGGCTACTTTTTAACCTTTTGTGACGCGAGCGAAGCCGCGGGTAAAGTCTAATATAAAATAAATGAAACCACTTCAAAATGACACACTTCGGTGTAACAGGACACTATGTAAAATCCGCATAGCGCATGCCCAGTGTGCACTCGGCTTAACTTCAAATATTTATACCAACGCCGGTTGCTTTTAGGCAATAAAATTTACATTTTTACAAACGCACGCCTTTCCTTCTGTCGCGGGAGTTCCACCGTGTTTTTTGCCAGATACTACATAAATGGTTTATTTTAGGGGCTTCCTACTCAGTATGTGAGTTTATTGTCGTGTATATTTTGTTATGTATACTGTTTTGTTTTTTATTTGTTAGTGTTTTGTTTTGTTATGTACCTAAGTAATTATTGCCCATTTTCACAGATAAGCGATATTTAACGTTTTTTTTTTTTGTTTATTTACACTTTCGTATATAACATACGATGGCGGACTTAATGCCGGGTGGCATTCTCTAACAGTGAACCATGGGGTGATGCAGAGATGTGCAACAGTAGGTGTAGTAGGTATTATGATTTAATTTAATGTTTTAGTTTTCATCAACCTATAATTGACACCAACTTAACGGTAAGGGTTTAGTTCAGATAGATGCTTCACGCTAAGTAACTCTTAGTAAAGTGATAGTTTAGGAGTCGTTGACTATAAGTGATCTGTTGTATCTTTGTTGTTAAGATTTAGATGTATAATTTCAATTATTTATACTTGGGGACTGTTTTAAAATGTTCAGTTAAGTTACTATTTCTTTTGTTTGTTTCTCTGGGTCTTTTTTACAACTAATAAAAAGTTAAAAATATTTGAAGCCTAATGATGCAACTTATTTATACAAAGTGAGTACCTAGTCGAAATAAAATTCAAATTAATACGATACAATTCATTAAAAAAACCTTTTCGAAAACGATATACAATTTGCAAGCACGTTCGTACGTCCCTTTGCGTAATGCCGTGGAATCCAGAATCCAGAATTGTTCAATGTAATATGTAACAATGGAACAATGAGGAGTGGAGTTAAAATCCCGGGGATATTGTATGGATCTTGGATTAAAATATGTAAAGGAAATTCCCGCGACGTCCGTATGAGAGGGAAGTATCTGGTATTTTGCGACTAAATATTAGAAACAATGGCCTTTTGATGTTACTACGTTTGAATTAGCGTTATTTCCTTTTGTTTCTTCATGTTATAAGGTTCCGAATTGTGTTTGCTTTCTACACTGTGTTGGAATCGACTTACAAAACAGAAAAACTGTGTTCTAGAGTGTGGGTGGTTTATGGAAGCGTATCTATTGACGTAGGGTCCTAAATTTCATGATGGGTGATTTTTAATAGACTGCAAAATAAAAGTACCTATGTTTACAGTTTGACCTTTATGTGTGTATCTATGTTTATGCACGATTATGTCGCAATTGACTTACGGATTTTGGTGCGGTTTTTAAAAAAAATTGTTACACTTAGAAGAAGCTTTTGTATATTAGTTTCAATTAAAAAAAAATAGGGCATTAATGTCGGTTTTTTGAACTTTTTTATACTTGATAGATAGACGTTTGGCCACCATTTTGCCTGGTGGTAAGCGATGATGTGTCCGACGATTGCTGACGACGCTTGTGCTCCACAAGCTATGAGCCACCTGTGCACTCGGGACTTGAAGACACCCAAGTTATATTTGTCGGGAAACACAGACTCCGGCAAGAAATTCCATTCAGGCAAGCTGATGTTTATAAAAGTTCTGATTGTACTGCCATATTGTCAGTTTTGGAATCCTTTATTATAGCACATTTTAAAACATAACAAATTTATATGGGGACAGGAACTATCTATGTCGGTGCAATTAGACTCTCTACATGGTCAGCAACGTACTCCAGATGTCTTTGTTGTTCCAGATGTACTTAACCTACCTACCTATCCTCAGGCAGGTTAGCTCTATCACTGAAAATAACACCCAAAAAATATAGCCCATTTCCAAAAAAACAGGCGTGAATTCCTCTAAGTTATTAGGCTTATTACATTATATATGGGTGTCCCCATATAAATTAGTTACCACGGAACTATCTATGACAGTGCACTTAGACTCTCTACAGGTCAGCAACATACTCCAGATATCTCTAGTGTTCCAGATATACTTAACCTACCTTCCTAACATCAGGTAGGTTAGCTCTATCACTGAAAATAACACTAAAAAAATACAGCCCATTTCCAAAAAAAAAACAGGAGTGAATTCCTCTAAGTTATTAGGCTTATCACATTACCTGTATATCGTCAAAAATACCACAAACTTCCTGAAAGCTACCTTAAAATAATAAACAAGATAGTCTTGGAAAATAAGATAAGTCCCGACGATATTACATTCACGAGGCGGTACAGCAAATCTTGGAGCAATTTTGTCCTAGTAATGATTTACAAAGGGGGGGAGAAACTATAAACCTTCCGAAACGGTGTATTTATAGACTTTAACCCCCCTACTTTTGTCTCTTGTAAGCTCTTTGTATTTATGTATATAAATTTTCTTTCTGAAAATAGTTGATTATGTGCGACTGCCTCGTTGGCCGAGTGGTCGCAAGTGCTATACTGCCGGGCAAGGGGTCTCGGGTTCGATTCCCGGGTTGGGCAAAGTATTACTGGGTTTTAAAAAATCTCAGTAGTAGCACGGAGTCCGGAAATGTGCCCGGTATATGGTAATAGGCTCACCGTCTATTACATCGGACTCATAACAAAAATAGTGAAAAGTGGGTGTACAGTGGCATTAAGTGCCAAAATGTGGACATCTGCCTACGCCTTCGGGGATAAAAAGGTGTGATGTTATGTTATGTGTGTTATGTTGATTATGTGCAAAGTTGGAGAGTTTGCAGTTTGATTACTTGGTTGGTCAAGGTTTTATTTGGTTTTTGATTCTCAAAATTTACTCGTAATCAATTCATATCGTGTTGTTTAAAAATATTCCAATACTACAACTAATAAATAATTTTAACATAACTAGCGATAAATGAGTGCCTCTTGGAAGTTGTACGTAATTATAATGTATTCAGGATTTACTCATTTAAAGAACTAAGTACCAATTTTTGTAGGGACTTGAGTAGTTCGATTAGATCTAACACAGAAGTAACAAAAAGATGATTACTATACAGGGTGCAAACACCATAACACGTGATGGTAAAAAAACAAGTTTTATTTTATTCTTTTTTTTATGGGATAAGCCGGTAAACGAACAGACGGATCACCTGATGGTAAGCAATCAGCGTCGCCCATGGACACCTGGAACACCAGATGCGTTACAAGTAGTTACCAGCCTTTTGGGGATTAGGAGTTTGATGATCCTTGGGATTCAGGAATTGGGGAGTTGGGGGAAGGGGAGGGTAATTGGGCCTCCGGTAACCTCACTCACACGACGAAACACAACGCAAGCGTTACTTCACTCTGGTCGAGCCGGACCATTCGAGCCGAAGCATGGTTCTCCCACACTTAATAAAAATAAAGAATTAAATGTTTCTTTCATGTACTAATAGTTGTAATCAATTATTGAAGGCTGATGTTACATAAATAATACGAAAACTATTAAAATTATAAAAGCAATTTCTTTTTGTCAGCGTTTCGGGACCGTTTGTTTACACTCTGTAGACAAGCGCTTACAATAAGTGTCTGATGACAATTTATCCTCAAGAATATAAACTACCACCACAAACAAAACCATCTTCATCTACCCCAACATAGACTCATCACTCCCATTTAAATACATAAACGAGAAAAGCAATTTCAATCTAGTATACGTCACAGAAATGTCTCATAAATATGTATGTATCGATTCGAGAATATTGGTAGGTAGCATTAAGTATTCAAATTCGATGCTATCGGATGCAATATTAGGATCCTGCTGTATGTACCAACGTACTGTTTATCATTGGTAGTTTGTCATAGATTACTCTGTATAAACTAGACTGTGATAGTGTGATAGTGTAGATTACTCTGTGGCGTCTGGGTGGTTGACACTGCAAGAATATGAAGTATTTAGTTATTGTTTTATCTAAAACTAGATTCTGACCACAGCTTCGCCAAAGTTCTCGTGGAATAAAAAATACCCAATGTTTGATTCCAGACCATAATATCACGCCTTTTATCCCCGAAGGGGTAGGCAGAGGTGCACATTATGCCAGTGTACAATGTAACACCCACTTATCACTACTTATGTTATGAGTTTCACGTAATAGGGGCTGAGCTTATTGCCATATACCGGGCACAATTCTAGACTCCGTGCTACTATTGAGAACTATTTCATTAAAATCGGTCTATCCACACTTACGGCGTTGGATCCGGACTTTCTTTAAAAAACAGAATAGTAGGTACTTAAATTAGACCTTCAAAGTTTATAATACTAAATAAAAAGATTTCGATTAGCATCTGACTAGACGGACTACATTTAATATGGACCTAAAATTAACTTGGCGACATTAATCGTCCATTGCTAACATGGTTTTATTATTATTAACCGACTTCCAAAAAAGGAGGAGGTTATTTTTTCCTTTAGGCTAATAGGCTATAGGGTGCGTGTGAAAATCGTTTCGTGAGTCTTTAGCCTTACTTCGTCATCAGTTTATAGAGATTCACTGCTAAACACAACTTCACCCCACTCTTTCTGCATTCAACTAATCTCGGCCAGCTTTTATGATGATTGATATTAGACCTGTTTTATTAACGATCTCTAAAAACATGGAGGAGGTTCTTAGTTTCACCTTATGTTCGTCTGCGATTATATCACAATTGCCTGAACTGATTTTGACTCGGTTTTCAAAAAAGTATTTGTTGCACTTGGCAGTAAAACAGTAAATAAAATTGTGTCATTTCCATAACAAAAGCATTGACCAATAATTTTTTTCCAATCTTTATTTTGTAAGTAGGGCTTTTTCCTAAGAGAAAAACGTCAGTCCCATTATAGAATACAAAATTCAGAACACACTACAATGAAAAAGCTAAACAGTTTATACGTTTATTCACCAATCTTAATACAATTAAAATAACTAATCAATTTATTCCAATATTTTGTTCCGTTAATCTTCCAGACAACTAAATCGTCAGTGTTTGCAACTGAAAGTTGCCCGTATACTCCACCTTAAGTACGTAAGATAGTCTTTATTTTATGATTACTAGATTAGCTCTCGGCTCAAAAGAATCTACTTTTAATAAACAATTTAGAGCGAGGTCGCCAAGATTATTGTTCGTTTATATTTTTCTTTGAAAACTTGCTTAATAATATTTATGGTGAACAAACATTTCACTTGTTTTTATATGTTTTTTTACGTTTATAGTTATGCTTATTTAGATATACGAATATTATGGCAATTTTAAGTGAGAGCTATGCTTACACGAATAGGCCGGCTCGACCGGAGTGATACCACGGTCTCACAGAAAACTGACGTGAAGCAACGCTTGCATCTGTAAAAGTGCTGCCTTGCAACCTATTTGCAGAAATAAATTGACTTGTTTCATTTGTTTCACTTGTTTATACATACTGGTACTAATACTGACCTGATTATGACTTTGACTAATGCTGGTTGCAGATCAAGAGTTAAACTATGTTAGTATAGCTTTGTTCACATAGCAGACCTACAGACCGCAAATTATATGACAAGTATGAAAAACTGCATCGGCTATGCAAACAAAGCCAATCTAAATTAGCTAAGCTCACATCATATAAATTCAAAGAAAATAAATATACTAAGATACATACATAACATAACATCACGCCTTTTATCACCGAAGGGGTAGGCAGAGGTGCACATTATGTCACTGTATAATGTAACACCCACTTTTCACAATTTATGTTATGAGTCCACTGTAATAGTGGGTGAGCCTATTACCATATACCGGGCACAGTTCCAGACTCCGTGCTACTTCTGAGATTTTTAAAAAAAAACCCCGTAATACTTTGCCCTACCTGGGAATCGAACCCGAGACCCCTTGCCCGGCAGTCGCACATGCGAACACTCGGCCAATGAGGCTATATACTAAGATTTTATGTCTAAATGAGTAATAATTAGATACCCTGGGCCTTTAGCCAAACGCCACTTTAGCGCTTGTCTACAGAGAGAGTAGAAATCAAAATGTATGCGGATGACACTGACAAGTGTCAAAATTTACGTCAATTACATATAATTTGGTTTTCTTTTCTACATGTAGACAAGCGCTAAATGGCATTTGGCTACAGCTGCTGAAGCTATATGTCAATCATCTCTCAACAAGTCATCGCGTCAACAAAAAAGTGTTCTCAACGAAAATTCTCTACGATCTCGAAAATAAAACATTAACTCCAAAACAGCGACTCCTAATTTATCCATCCATACTTTTTGCTTACTCCCAATTCTCAGTTCTCAGTCTAAGGCCTAAGTTTGCGAATAACAAACACATCAACAAATAACAAAGTTTGTTATAAGGGTATTCGCCTTCGGAGACAAACTCTACAGAGACATTACGACGACACATCAAGCTAAACACAACTAATATAAACTGACCGCTGAATGTACGGAAAAATCGTACAAAGAAAGATCATGATAAACTGGTTTTTTCTAGCTTGACGCGCAGCCATATACAGGACGCTCTAAAATTAAATTTTACATACGAACTTCACAAAGAACACATTGCCAGAATTAATGTTGAGAAATTGTTTCTGATGTCTGTTTGTAATGAACAGAATTGTGTTCTCGTTTGGAGAAAAAATGTACGTCTGAGCAAATTTCGTAGAAAAAAACTTTTCAACGTCTTGATTTAACTTTTACGTTACCTGTGTACATACACGTGTAAGTAAAAGCGAAGGTACTTATAACAAAATTGCTTTTCGATTGTTATATTTTTAGTCAGAATTGATTTATATTTATTTTTAGTTTGACTGATCGCTACAAGAGGGCGCTAGTTTGTAGTCACTAAGCATGAAATCTTCACCCAGAAAAAAGTATGAATTTTGAAGTCTTCTTAATTTATATTGAATATTTCAACGGTTGTTCTAAAATAAGACACCTATTAGCTTACTATTTAACCGAGCGTAGGGCGCGTCGCGTTCCAAAGAGCCATCAGACCACCACGGATTGGGCCCAACAGGGCCGATGCCGATTCGGAGTCGCGGAGAACCTAACGGGTTACCGGGGCTCGGCGCTCGACGTGCAGTAGAAGGAACGGGGTGGTTTTTAGTCAGTAAGAGTCTAACACTCCCTCCCGCCTCACCCAGGCGGGAGTAGTCATTCGATAATATTCTCCGCTTAACCCGTCGAGCGTCCGCGTTCCTTATGATCGGACGGGTGACATTTGGAGCATTTTTTCTTATGATCCACCGGATCTCATAAGGAAGCTCGAGGGGTTAAAAAAATTAGCTTACTATTTTAAACTACGATCAACTGTTACAACAGTTAATAGAAGAACTTAAGATATAATTAGGTATAGAAATTAAAGTATTTTACAAAGCTAAACTAGCTAAAAATAAAATTATTTCTTTAAAAATTCGATGTTCCTGGCATCTCCATGAAGGTTGAAGTTTACACGTGTTTACGATTATAGTGGAGGCTCGTATACTTTTTTCCTATTTGTCTATGACCTTTGTAAACAAAGCGATGTCAGGAACTGTCTCCGACGAATGACAAGGAAGTTTATCTAAGGTTACGTAAAGTTTTTGATAAAAATAAATGTAGGGCAGTGGGATTTTCCATTAACATAAAGATTTTATGACCGTTTCGATCACGCACTCCTTAACCATCTTTTTTTGTATGGCATAAACCGGTAAAGGAGCAGACGGATCACCCGATGGCAAGCAATCGGCTTCGCCCATGGACAGCCGGAACACCGGAGGCGATACAAGTGCGTTACTGGCTTTTGGGGGATTAGGAGTTTGAGAGTTGTTGGTGATTCAGGTATTGAGGGGGTAATTGGGCCTCAGGTAACCGCACTTCGAGCCGGAACCCTGGAAACTCGTTAAGTTCTCCGCGGCTCACCTATAAAAGTATAAGTTTCAATTAATATGTAGATAAGAACTGACACATGTCTTGCGGTAACACTAAAATATATTTTTTATTGTAGAGAATAACATCACGTCTTTTATCCCCGGAGGAATAGGCAGAGGTGCATATTAAGGCAATTATTGCCACTGCACAATGTAACACCCACTTGTTACTATTTATGTTATGAGTCCCATGTAATAGGGACTGAACCTATTGCCATATACCGGGCACAATTCCACACTTCGTGCTACTACTGATTTAAAAAAAAACCAGTAGTTCTTTGCCCGACCCGGGAATCGAACCCGCAGTAGGCAGTAGAGGATTATTAAATAGGCCTTTATTCATCAAATTCATTCCATTTTTATACTCAATCACAATTACACACACAAACAAAGAAGAAAAACAAATACTAAAAAGAAAAATAAAAGAAAACATGGTACAATGATAAAGGAGTACAGAAAATTGGGTGAGAACCAACCTCGGTGGAGATATACGATAGACGTCACTTTATTATGTGCAACGTTAGTGAGTGCTCAGCGCTTGTTATAATCATGTTACGACCTTCTATATATTAATGTATCAACAGATTTTGTACCTATGTTATGTTATCTAGGTACTTAATAAATAAAATAATAGAATTACCTTAAAGAGTTACACTTATACGTCTCTTGGAACGAATCCTTAGTAATATTATAAATCGGAAAGTGAGTTTGTTTGTTTGTTCCGCTTTCACGCCGTAACTGCTAAGCTAATTGCTTTGAATTTTTGCAGATGTAAAGTTAGAAGTCTGGATTAAATAATAGGATACTTTTTATCCAGGAAAAATTTGATATTTTCGAGGGAAAACGAAATTATTGGTATGGACGGCGCTGTGTTTTTGGCATATGTCATATAGGCTACTTTTTATCCTTTTGAGACGCGAGCGATGCCGCGGGTGAAAGCTAGTATAACCATACATAAATTAATGGTAGCACCGTAAAAATATCAGCTTCAAAAGTCTTTTCTATCAAATATCACAGAATTCACCCTTTGAAGTGAAGTACCATGGAGTACACTGTATCAGGTAACTATGTAGCTAACTATAGGATTAGTGGCAGTATAGTAATATGAGATGAGAGGTTAAAATAAAGGGATTATTTTGACTATTACTGTACTCCAATTCCCTGGATGTCGTGGTGGCCCGGAGGTTTAAGACGACCGCTTCTCATGAATGAGGGTGCGGGTTCGAAACCTACCAACGGCAAGTACCAATGTGACTTTTTCCGAGTTATATGTACTTTCTAAGATTATTTAGACACCTCTGACAAACGGTGAAGGAAAAACATCGTGAGGAAATCCGCATTGAGCAAGCGTGGTGATTAATGCTCAAACCTTCTCCGTGTGAGAAGAGGTTTTGCTCAGCAGTGGGCATTTATAAGCTGTTGATGATGATGATTGTCCTGGTTGAACAAACCATTATTTTGGTGTCTTCTTATATTTAAAGTTTCATAGAAGCATCCAGTTGAACGCCAAATCAAGCATTTCATATGGGAATGGATAGGACACACGTTCTGTAAGGGTCTCGACGATGTCATCGAGGTGTCCCGACTTGCTGGGGTATGGCTAAACAAGCCTTACAATGGAACCTCCAAGGGAATAGAAAGCGTAGCCGTCGTTGGCAAACCTGGCATCGCACCGTACTGGCAGAAGCGACAAGCATCGGTATGACGTGGAACGAGGTGAAGCGTAAAGTTTCTTCTGTGGACGCCCTCTATCCATCTAGACGATACAGGATATTAAATTAAGCAAGTCATGGAAGTTTAAGTTGCACGGAATCTGAAAATATGCCCAGTGTATGGCAATAGGCTCACGTACGGGACTCTTAACATAAGAGATCAAAATCAGATTTTACACTGAATACATGGATACACGGACTCCTGCTTATCCCTTCAGAAAGAAATAGTCGTCATGTGTTACTGTTTTAACAAAGGGCATTACAACAAAAGAAGTTTCCGTTGACCGGTTACAATAGATCATTGTTTTTTTTTTTAATTAAAAAGAAAAAAGAATATAGGAGTATAATATTATAAAGCTTTGTCCACGACTTTACTCGCATTAACAAGGATTTATTCAATTTATTTTTGACTGAGACATACCATACTTATATTTATTATAAAACTGCTGCCTCGTTGGCCAAGTGGTTGCAAGTGTGACTGCTGGGAAAGGGGACTCGGGTCCGATTCCAGGGTCGGGCAGACTATTACTGGTTTTTTTTTTAAATCTCAGTACTAGCACGGAGTCTGATATTGTGCCCGCTATATGGCAATAGGCTCACCTCCTATTACATGGGACTCCTAATATAAATAGTGAAAAGTGGGTGTTACATTGTACAGTGGCATTAAGTGCCGTAATGTGCACCTCTGCCTACCCGGCGTGATGTTATGTTACAATAGATCAACGAGACGTATAAAAAGTCTAAAAAACAATGCACAATTGACTTTATGCTTGCCCTTTCGAACCGGCGACCTTTTGTTTGCGAGGCTGATCACTTAACCTCGACCTCGGCGAACTATAGTGAGCTTTTAAACTGCCCACTGACATACTTTCACCTTTTATTCATAAAAAAACTGCTCTGGTTTATAGGGTGGTCGCAAACTTTAAGGCGAATTCAGATTTTCTTTCTATTAATGCAATTTTTTAGATCTTTACTAATATTATAAATTGGAAAGTGACTTTGTTTGTTTGTTCCACTTTCACGCCATAACTACTAAACCGATTGCTTTGAATTTTATCAGACGTAAAGTTAGAACTCTGGATTAAATATTAGGGTACTTTTTATCCCGGAAAAATGTGATATTTCCGAGGGAAAACAAAAGTATTGGTATAGATGGCGCTGTGTGTATTGGTATATGTCACATATGCCACTTTTTATCCTTTTGTGACGCGAGCGAAGCCGTGGGTAAAAGCTAGTTTTCTATAAATTACTAGCTTCTGCCAACGGTTTTGTCTACGTTCCTGTGGTATAAAAAGTAGCATATGTGTTAAGTAATCGCGGGTTACTCACGTGAATACACTGAGAATGCTCTACTAGTTTCGAACCACAGCGACATCGCGCAGTTCACTGATGCCTATGTGCTATGTGTTATTCTAGACTATAAAATAGGTCTAATCCAAATTTCACACCGGCCCCTTCTGCAGATTTTGCTTGAAGGAGTAATAAACAAACATCAATTATAAATATTAGGATGTTAGAATGTTCATAAAACATGTTAATGAAAATACTATCATATTAATATATCGAACTCTTTTCAATGTTTAGTGTACACATAGACCCACACATAAGCCATTATTCGGCACGCATGGGCAGGTTCCACCCTTGTAATAACACAGCCTCATACCCATTACTCCCTCCCCCCCCTTCCCTCAATTTTCCCAATCCCTCAAATTCCTAATCCCCAAAAAGTCGGTAACGCACTTGTAACGCCTCTAGTGTTCCAGGTGTCCATGGGCGACGCCGATTGCTTATCATCAGGTGATCCGTCTGCTCGTTTACCAACTTACACCATGAAAAAAAAGAATAATTTTTTTAGCAGGAAAAATTGGAAGTATTTTATACACTCATTAAAATGGTGCAATTTAATTTATCCGCAATCGGATGATATAAATTAAATTGATGACTGATGAGCACAGGATTTTGGTCAGGTCTTTTTAATTAGCTTTCAATAATGCAATTCGTAATTTTGGTTGATATTTGACAATTGTCTCTTCATCTATCGTAAAAGATATCTTCATTTCTTAACGAGATAGAAAGAGACGCATTGATGTAAATAGGCACTGTAAAACGCACGGAATATAGATTGTATTCTATATTCTGTGGTAAAACGTATCGTATACGTCAATTTTGTTACTAAGGTTAACGTTAAAGTCGAATCTTCAGTGAAAATTCCTACTTAAGCATAATTATTAACAATCTTTGACAATTTACTGATGTACTATGAGCCTTCTGTACAGAAGATAGGACTTATACGTCTTTTTAATTAAAGATGGTGGCCAAACACCATCCTATTAAATATTAAAATAATTCTTTATAAAATTAGCTACGTTTAAAAAATCGACTTCAACACACACTTCGTCGAACGTCAAAAAAAATGGTCTTCAAAATACGTGGTATTTTTTGAAGGCATTTAATTTATCTACTAAAACCTTTGCTTATCGCTTATGTACAAACATTTTTCTGAAAATCTAAATCGGTTCAGCCAATCGCAAGATAATGGCCTATCAAGTTACACACATATATTATGTATATATATACATACATATAAAACTACAGGTTAAACAGTAACACTCATTTTTTTGAAGTCGGTTAAAAAAGGAAATTAAGGTTTAAAACGATCGTTCTTCAGTGAGCCTTATAAAAAATCTAAGCTGTAGTGAAACAGCGCTCACTAAGATATACAATGAGACCGTGAAGTGGGGGTATTCAGTCAACGGTTGAGCTCCTTTACAACTTACCCACTTTTGTGTTTAACTCTTTGTTACCCTACAATAGTATGAGAATATTTTTTTGCCCCGGTTACCTTATAAGAGAGCAACTCCGGTATAAGTTGCTTTTAAAACGACCACAAAGGAATTGTATGAAAAGGAAATAGCTGTATTTTTTATATGAGTAATTTAACTCTTGTCCGTTAGTTTTATTTTAAACTAGCTTCTGCCCGCGACTTCGTACGCGTAATCCCATTTTTTCCCGTCCCCGTTCGTGATTTTCGGTAAAAAGTAAAAAAAAAATTGGTTAAAAAGTATCCTATGTCGGTCTACTGGGTCTAAGCTACCTCCCTACTAATTTTCAGCCAAATTTATTCTGGCCTTAATTGAGTTATAAATGGTGTAACTAACACGACTTTCTGTTATATATATATAAGATTATGTACATAGTATATAAATATCAACAACTTAAAATTTACTCAAACTAAAACAGCGAATAAAAAAAGAAAATAAATAGATAAATTCCGTCAGTTAAGCGTCAAAGAAGTCGTCCGTATCACTGTTAATGGGGAACGTTCCCAGAAGACTGTCAGCATTGCCACGTTTGAATTTTATTTTGTTTTTGCAACTATTCTCATCATTAGTAGGAAGATGTTTATCGCTGAACATAGACATCCTTTTAGAAAATCTAAAGAATGCTGTTGCAGCATTTCTATTCTATAACTGCTATTCTGTAACTGTCAATTTTAACTTTCGAAGTGAGTGAAGTGATCGCATTCTTGCCTGCCATTGGTCGAGATTATTCTCACAACCAATAGTAAAAGTAGCCTAGCTGCCTCTATCCTTCGGTGATTAATAGAACAGTTTAAGAACATACTGGGACTAACCCTTATACATGCTGAAGTTACTACCTATTATAGATGTGTACTTTAAAAACATTTGGAAATACAAAGTCTTTACTAAATACCTTTACACAAACATTTTAACACAACAATATCAATAAACCGTTCATTGACCCCCCAACTTAGGCCGAAATCCTCTAAATCCTACCATCAAAATAAAAATATTTTTCATTCATTCAACTTAAACAGCAAGTCCCTAAACAAATTGGTCTCCGAATACAGTTTGAGTTTACAACACAACTGTTCTACAAAGCGTCTATAACGTAAACTTTTACGTTAGCAGAATCACAACGCGGGTAGGTAAAGCTTGAACGCAATTTTGTCGCTGTTATGATTTACAGCCGTGGGGACCTTTGAGATATTCAGGTAGTTTATGTACCTTCACATGTGTCCCTTACGCTACATAACTTTATCTAAACTATTTTTAGTGTTGTCCGCTTAAAAGTTAAATATCAATTTAGTGGGTCCGTAAACTGTTTTCGCAATATTAAGTAGGTATCATATTAAAACTGCCTCGTTGGCCGAGTGGTCGCAAGTGCGACTGCCAGGCAATGGGTCCCGTGTTCGATCGAAGTATTACTGGGTTTTTAAAAATCTCAGTTGTAGCACGGAGTCTGGACATGTGCCCGGTATATGGCAATAGGCTCACCCCCTATTACATGGGACTCATAACATAAATAGTGAAAAAGTGGGTGTTACATTGTACAGAGGTATAATGTGCACGTCTGTCTACCACTTCGGGGACAAAAGTCGTGATGTAATGTTATGTTATGTCTTATATTAAAAGTGATAAAATAAATTAAACAATGCAGTTTTATGAATCGAAATGTAGTTAGTTCTATTTTAACTAATCTCAACTCAAACTGTTGGTAGATTTCACACCCTCATGCATGAGAAGCAAGTGTCTTAAATCTCCGGGCCGACAATAATATCCCGTATTTACGACTGTAATAATATTTTCTTTCACAATAATATTGTATTGTGCTGATGACCAAGTCAATCGCCTTACCCCAGCTCTCATTAGGGTCATCCTAAGGGAGCCGTTATTTGGGACGCCCCCAAGTAAATGCGATTCAGTTGACCTAGATAATAATGTACCTATCTATAAGTTATTAGCTACTGCTGAACCTAGTTTCGATATTAGAGGCTGGAGACTGAAATCTATTTTAGACTGTATTTAATGTACCTGGTAACTTATAAACTATAACTTTGTGTTAGGTAAAAATCTAGTAGTATCACAGCTGATTCAGTAGTGTTAATGTAAATGTAATAAAACCTGTATTGTGTATATGTAGATAGTAGACACAAACATCTTGGTGTAACAAAAAAATGATTAACATAGGATGTATCAACAACGTCTCCATAAGGAGGTGCCGTAAGAGACGTTGTACCGTGGGGGCTCCATGGTTGGTCTACTTAGAGGCTAGGCGCCTTTTGAAGGTTTCCCACCGTCAACAAAAAAAAGCACGTAAAATTTTTGCAACAATTAATTTTGACTATAAAAGAAAAGAAAATATAATTGAATGCCAATAACACGGACAAGAGTCCGTGGAAAAAAGAAATCTAATATACTATATAAAAAAAAAATACCGTAATGTACACCTACGCCTACCCATTCGGGGATAAAAGGCGTGATCTTATGTATATGTATATAAATTAGTTTTGAAATACAGGTAATAACAATACTACTAGGTATCAAAAAAAAGATAAAAACAACATTCAAATTAAAAAACACAAAACGTATTTTAAAATGAGCAACACATACACCACAACGAACCGAAAAGCCCCCGTGTTTACTTTCAATACCGGTCCTCTAATAATTTGCGGTGCCGTACCGTGACCGTACCGTGACCGTACCGGAGCCGTATCGTCACCGGAACGGCCGTTAATTAGTTTCGTTGACGAGGGTAGCAGACGTTCCTAGTATATTGTTAATGACTACACTGTACGACACTAGTGCTTGAAGCATCGCTGTTAAACAAAATAGTAATTTATAACGGTCGTGTAGAGTTCAAAATTGTTTTATGGGGTCGTTCGTTCAGCTCATTTGCGTTCGAGTTTGGTGTTGTGAAATATATTTTATATAATATAGCATTTGTTGTTAGTAAGGTGATATATTGGTGTTTCTTGTTAGTGTAAGCTGTTTAACGTATCTTTGTTTTACGCCTGTTTTTGAATGATTAGTATGTAGAGTGAATTTTTAAGATAATTTATATCCGAAGGGGTAGGCAGAGGTGCACGTTACGGCACTCAATGCCACTGTACAATGTAACACCCACTTTCCACTATTTTATGTTATGAGTCCCATGTAATACGGGAATGAGCCTATCCCCATTTACTGGACACATTTCGAAATTCCGATCTAATACTGAGATTAAAAAAAAACCAGTAATATTTTGCAAGACCCGGGAATCGAACCCGAGAACCCTTGTCATACTCATACTCATAATGCATTTACAGCTTTATTTCATTTCAGCTTTTTATTCCCTAGAGGGTGGGCAGAGGTTAAAATTTACCGTCGCTAGCAAGTCAACCTATCTGTCAAAATTGACAGTTGTGAGTCGCACTTTATCACAAACTATTGTATGCTTAACATGGTGGAGCAGTGCATGAACACAACAACCTCTAGAACTTTTGTAACCACTGTCTCACAATAAAGATTTTTGACTTTGACTTTGAAAAATGTAGCAAAGAAATTTGACATATAGGTTGACTTGCTAGCGACCGTAAATTTTAACCTCTGCCCACCCTTTTAGGGAATAAAAAGCTGAAATAAAATACAGCTGCAAATACACTATGAGTTTAAAAATACGAAATGAAAGGTAATTATTTTCAGTGGTGTATTATTTCGCGTGATAACGACACGTTCGCATAAATTATGCATAACTGCATGCCTGATTGTTTATTATTGAATGACTTAAGTCATTAATTTTTTATTTAGATCGATTCTCAATCGAGTCGAAATGGAATTGGGTATTTCGATCTTTCTTTTTTATAAATTTTATTATATCTTTTCTGCCTCGTTAGCCAAGTGGTCGCAAGTGCGACTACCGGGCAAGGGGTCTCGGGTTCGATTCCCGGGTCGGGCGAAGTATTACTGGGTTTTTCAAAAAAATCTCAGTAGTAGCACGGAATCTGGAATTGTGTCCGGTATATGGTAATAGGCTCACCCCCTATTACATGGGACTCATAACATAATAAGTGAAAAGTGGGTATTACATTGTATAGTGGTATAATGTGCACCTCTGCCTACCCTTTCGAGGATAAATGGCGGGAGTTATATAAGATAGGGGGGCCAGACGTTATATAAGACAGGATCTGGATCACTTCAAATCTTAAGAAGAATTCATTGCAACAATGTGGCTCATGCCTGCAACACCAGTGGATTTATAATTGCATTACTAACCTTTTAATGAGGAATACACTATGTATATTTTCTTATAATTATGTTGTAAGGTGATGTCGGTTGGAAAATCCTACTAGCAAGTAAAGTAAAATCGCATATTGTTTGTTAATAAATTTGCTACCGATTTTGATCGGTCTCATATCGATGAGACCTCTATCTTAATTAGTGAAATCCGAGAGTAGGTAAAACACACCCCTAACCTTTCTCTAGGGAATCAACAGAATAATTGGGAAAACTGTGGGAGAACCATGCTGCGGAGTGATGCCACGGCTTCACAGAAAACAGACGTGAAACAACGCTTGCGTTGTGTTTCGTCGTGTGAGTGAGGTTACCGGAGGCCCAATTACCCCCTTCCCCAGTTTCCCCAATCCCCAAATCCCCCACAATCCTCAAACTCCTAATCCCCACAAGGCCGGTAACGCACTTGTAACGCCTCTGGTGTTTCGGGTATCCATGGGCGACGCCGATTACTTACTGACCATCAGGTGATCTGTCTGCCCGTTTACCGGCTTATCTCATAAAAAAAATAGAATTTCTCAAAAACTTGACCGACACACAACTTCAATATTAATAAGTTTGCTTTAGATTTTGTAATAAAATATCTTTGAACACAATAATAATATATATAGCTTATTAATTTAGTAAAAAAACACACTAAACCAAAGCCTAATAAAGCGAATTTTTATTAAAAACATTTATTACATTGCGTCCTTAAAAGTAATTAGTGTAAATTATATTTGAATTACCACAAGTTAAACAATGCGTTGCTAACTAAAATTTCTGCGAATTCAAAAAAGGTTGAACTAAATAATATAAATAAAGTATCTAAAATTAAATTCAAACAAAACGAGAGCAAACACTGATTTTAACTAATTAGTTTAAAACAACCTCGGATTATTAAAAACAATGTCGAGGGTGATTCTTAATTTTGTTAGATGGTTCCGTATATAAAAATAACGGAATCCCCCACTTGTTTTATTACGTACTAGCGACCCGCCCCGGCTTCGCACGGGTGCAATATGCATGTATTATACATATAAATCTTTCTTGAGAGTCACTCTATCTATTGAAAAAAACCGCATCAAAATCCGTTGCGTAGTTTTAAAGATCTAAGCATACATAGGGACAGACAGACGGCAGATAGCGACTTTGTTTTATACTATGTAGTAACGTACATGTTTTATTGTCATATTTTAGTCCTACTTTTTAAAAATATTATAAAAGAATTGCATGTTTATTTTTCTATAATCAAAAATAATTTGAAAAATAAAACATTATTCTATTATATGTTTTTATAATAACTATCGTGAGACATAACTACAAAATTAACTAAAATCACGGGTTACTCACGTGAATATACTGAGAAAAGCTCTACTAGTTTCGAACCACAGAGGGGTTCTTCCTCATGAGCAGCGTATGCGGTCGCGGTGACGATACATCGCGCAGCTCACTGCATATTATGTTTATTAACATTTTAGCAGTTAGCGCTAAAAATACCTAAATATTTAAAAATGCAGGCATTTCTCATTTATATTATGTGATTATTCATATGATTTGATTTTCAAAGAAATCTAACGCATCACACTAGTATCACAAAAGTATTTGATCTAAAATTATTAAAATGTAAAAACCAACAACTAAAAACGAAGGCTCACAACTATATACCTCTAAACACTAAGGGAACCCCAAAAAAATTACACAACAAAAAATAAGCAAGAAAATTTAATTAAAAGCAATAATGGAGTGACAAAATATGGCAGAGCAGCTCAAAAGGGTTCTGTACATGAAAGGATCGCTCCAAACATGTAAAAATATACTTAGAAATGAGAAAACAAATAAATTAAAAGGATTTTCAAGGTGTAAAAGGGTTAAGGGAGGTCGAAATTAAACAAATACTGAAATGAGATAGGAATTCCCACACTGGTTCCGGACTGAAAAATGTATGTGTGTGAATTAAGTTGAGTAACTTCGAGTTTCGATGGCGTCGCGCTTTGTTTTAGGAAAAGAGGTTGACAGGTGTTTCAAATAGAGTCGGAATTGGCATACAGGTGTTTAGTAATGGACTTTAGGACTTTCTAATAACAAGTTAAAAGTATGGTCGTGTATCTATTCTTTTACAGTTCGTCATGTTTGTACATAAAGTTTGAGTTAATTTTGATAAATAACTTTTGTTTTTTTACATCCTTAATGTAGAAAAACATAAACATAACATAACATCACGACTTTTATCCCCGGAGGGGTAGGCAGACGTGCACATTACGGCACTTAATGCCACTGTACAATGTAACACCCACTTTTCACTATTCATGTTATGAGTCCCATGTAATAGGGGGTGAGCCTATTGCCATATGTACCGGGCACATTTCCAGACTCCGTGCTACTACTGAGATTTTTAAAAACCCAGTTATATGTACTTTGCCCCGCAGTCGCACTTGCGCTCACTCGGCCAACGAGGCACTCATGTGTAGAAAAACAATAATAATAATAGTCGTTGACTCCTTCAAAGGTAAAAATCTGTTGAAACATTAATATATAGAAGGTCGTAACATGATTATAACAAGCGCTAAGCACTCACTAACGTTGCACATAATAAAGTGACGTCTATCGTATATTTCCACCGAGGTTGGTTCTCACCCAATTTTCTGTACTCCTTTATCATTGTAACATGTTTGCTTTTATTATTCATTTTAGTGTTTGTTTTTCTTCTTTGTTTGTGTGTGTAATATTGTGATTGAGTATCAAAATGGACTGAATTTGATGAATAAAGGCCTTTTTAATAATCCTCTACTGCCTACTGCGGGTTCGATTCCCGGGTCGGGCAAAGAACTACTGGTTTTTTTTTAAATCAGTAGTAGCACGAAGTGTAGAATTGTGCCCGGTATATGACAATCGGCTCACTTCCTATTACATGGGACTCATAACATAAATAGTGAAAAGTGGGTGTTACATTGTAGTGGCATTAAATGCCGTAACGCACCTGTGCCTACCCCTTAGGGGATATAAAGTATGATGTTATGTATGTTATGTTAACTATAAGAGTTCAGAAAAACAATAATAACAATAATCGTTGACTCCTTCAAGGAGCAAGAATAAAACTAAATATTGACGTGAACCATGAAAGTCATACATCAAGTAATCAAGTAATCAAGTATTTATTGCATCCATAATGTACATATACAGGTGGTTAGAAAATATAATTATGTAAAAAAGTAACAATTATGGACCCTGTCGGGCACAGCAACATTTAAAATTGGTAGGAGAGAGGACATGGAGACAGACATGTTAGTCTTCATCTCTTACTTATATGTACACCTAAATCAAAACAATATACAAACCACAACTAAATTCCACATCAAATAATTTTAAACGCTTTACTAAAGTATTATCAAAAAGTCCCACAACAGAAGTTATCCACAACCTCGGCGAATCTAAAAATAAATTCCCACCCTAACACCTACGTACTCCCCACCAAGATAGGGAGGAGTATATGTAAGCTAAAGGGGGAGTATGTGTACGCTAAGGGGGGAATATGAGCACCCTGACCATAACACACAATTATTAGGAACGCAACAATGCGAAATAGTCGTCTGTTGTTCAAAACAAACTTCGGAACAGCTTATGAGCTTCGGACCGTTTTATGACGACAATAAATTCACGGACAAAAGAACAGTTGAACTCAGGAAGCAATAAACTTCTTGGTGTGAACTTCGTATAAAATATTGTACTATTACAATACATGGGAGGACTATTACTGGTCATCGCACTGTTATATAATTACGTTACAGGACTAACAGGAATAAAGATGTGAACTAAAATTTTTACAAAGTGCCTTTATACCTTTATAGAAGGTGTAGTTTTGAAACCGTGACATTTCTAAGGGGCATATCACAGAAGTCACAAAGGTTCAATGTAAGAGAAAATTTCGGACCAATAGTTAAAATTACTGCTATAATAAATCGTTTAAGTTCGACAGTATTTCAGAATAAGCGACAGCAATGTATCTTATTGGAGTTTTATGGAATTAGAAATAATATCAATTACGTATTTAAGTTTGTGTGTGTTGAGCCGCGTTATAAAGCTAGTTACAAGACGGCGGCGTGTAGTTCGCACTTACGGATTTCCGTAATTTACAGAAAAATGAAAAATATTTACCTACAATTTTTTTATTGATTCGGACTCAAAATCGATAGCCTAATTACCTCCTAGAAAATGACGCGGCTTTAAAACAACAATTTGTATATCGGACTTTTCAGACAAACTTACATATTTTATTATTTATCTTCTTTTTCCTGCGTAGCGTATTAGTGTGCTACGCCGTAGTAACGTAGCAATGCACAGCTACGTCGTAGCGTTGGCCGCAGCAGATCTTTTTTTTAAGGGGGGAAATTCATCGAATTACTGCTCCCGCCTGGGTGAGGCGGAAGGGAGTGTCAGACTCTTACTGACTAAAAACCACCCCGTTCCTTCTCCTGCACGTCGAGCCGGAGCCCCGGTAACCCGTTAGGTTCTCCGCGACGGCCGCAGCAGGTCCGATCACAAACGCTAGTGTCAACAAACTAAATAGATAAATCAATATACAACTAATCATATCGAAGTCTGTTCTGTTGGATTTATTTTAGTCACAATACAAAACAAAATGAAGCTACATCAATTCTATTTCTATATCAATTTGATAGGCAAAGTTATTTGCAAAGAATTCAAGGTTTATAACTAGGAATTCTCGCTTCTTCTTTATCAAAATTCCACTCAAAGTGTAAATAAAAACTTAAAAAGAAAAGTGTCTTGTTTTTTAGCAGATAAAATTTCGTCTATAATTTTTTTTGGCCCAATACCAAGAATTCAATTCATGAATTATTTTCTAACATTTCAAGGAAAATATCGTTTTTTCGTTAGGATATATTATAAATAATAAGAATGTCTTTGAACATAATCTATATACATAATTATAATAAAATCGAAGGAAAGTGAGAACTGTACATCGAATATTTTTTAAAAGAATGCTTGGGGCGTGATCTACAGTGAAAGAAAGAAAGAAAAACCATTTATTTTGCTACGACACACAACAAGAATTTAGAAACAGTGGATACCGATACCAAAAATATGGTTATTAGAATTTTTGTCTGTTTGTCTGTATATATGTAATAGGTTGGGTCAACATATAGGCTACATATTATTATTATCATGCTATCAATTACGGAAGAGGAGCTGTGAATCACTATTCCACGGTGACAAAGTCGCGGGCTCAGCTAGTATTCAATAAAATGAATTTGATAACAATAGTGATTGACCTCAGATTAAACAGATAATGAGCTATGAAGTATGTAACAGATTTTTACAAAATTTATCATAGAAAATTGTATAGAAGTCAAGAGAAAATTTAAAATCTGCTATTTTAAAAGTCGGTGGAATTTATCAATCTGTGGTGAGTCTGCGAGCTGGATAGGTCTTGTGATATTTTCTTTGCGTGCAACATTTTTCAAGATGTCAGCGTAACAAGCAGGCTTATTTGCTTAATATAAAATATGGATAAAAAATATTCACTTCCGCAAAGGCTCATGCAATGGCCCAGCGCACACCTTCAATTCGACACGGTCGATTTTCGAAAGAATTCTTCGAGAACCTTCGGTAGGGTTGTCACTGACAATGAAAAGGGTACCTCGACATATGTCTACTGTACACGATAAACCTTAATTAAGGCTCGTTCCATTTCGTCTGAGTTCGCGGTGGGACGCCCCTAGCGACCAATTACTTTTTAATTAGTAACAAATACTGAAAGTGTTTCGTTGTAATTAAGTTGAGTCGCACCTCAATGCCCTGGGGTCCGCGTTGTCAATCGAATCTCGTCCTACGAATGTGGATGGAAGTGGATTACTAAGTCTTAGTCCTTTTAGGAGTTATGTCTGTACGGGTAAATTACTTCTATCGTATTCTACTCGCATCGTTTATGTGTGGATAGGTGGGATGAGCGTCAATGAATAGGTAAATAAGTTAATCAATGTAAGACTAAGTGATGATTGTATTGAAGAAAAGGAAATAAGACTAGAAGTAGCGGTGATTTAAAGCTTAAAGCGACCGAATTTGATTATATGAATCAGTTTCTACTACATAACATAGAAGTCATGGACTTCTATTTTCGTGTCGTTCGGTTATATCAGTAACGTATTACTAAACAAAAAAGTAGGGTGTTACATTGTATAGTAGCATAATGTGCAACCTCTGCTTACCCCTTTCAGAGGTAATGTTATGTTATGTTACGTATTACTAAACCAGTATATTAGATGATTATTTAGTAATTATTTATAAGTTAAATTGCTGCGCCCTAACAGGGTGATGTACTGTACTAGTAGTATAATACCACTATGTATAAACATTTTGCAATAAATAAATAAATGTTTTGTGTGTAATTTATTGAAAGCATTGAACCATTAATGTTTATTTTCAAAATCCTAAATAACTACTTTCTCTTTGTTGACAATGATACTCTAAACCCTTTATACACATGAGCACCAAAGCACAACTGAAAAACATATTATAAAAACTTAAAATCGTATAACGATTGTGGAAAACATTTTCACTGCAAAACTAGTCAGTCAGTTATTTCCCAGGAGTTTGTGGAGCAACGCCGGTTAATAAACCACTGATGGGATTACAAATAGACTCACTAGTTCCACCGAAAGTACCAGATGAACATGACTTCATATTTTTGTGAGCAATCCTCGACGAATGGAGCGATATAATTAATTTCTACTTTGTCATAGTTTCTCTATTTTTAGCCGACTTCAGAAAACGAGGTTTTATTACGATGCTTTTTTCTTCTTATATTTTTTTAAATATTATCGCAAGTCTCTTTGGTTATGTCGTAAATGTTAATAATTGGTATGATGACAGGGTATGAAAATTAAAAATCTAATTATTCCGTAAGTTAGGTAATAAAAAAATATTAGACACGTATTTTTTTATTTTGTCGTATAATAAAACAATACTTAGATAAAACGAATCAAAGTTTAGGAGTGGGGGCTAAAACGTCATTTCTACGTATTAAGTGTACATAGAAGTGACGTCACGCGACATTTCAAATCAATATATCGTCGAAAGTATTCGTTTCTGTAAAAAAATAAAAAATACGTGTCTAATGTTTTTAAATAATCTACCACATTAAAATTACTATTACATTAAAATTAAATTAGGCATCTTTCCCTATTACTATGACTGCACGCCTGACGTAGTAGCAGGGCAACTGGCTGATGATCTATGTTTTGCGAGTTGTAGTCCCAAATGTAATTTTTTTATTCTTTATTTACACAATGGATGGATGAAATTAAAGTAACGAAAGAAGTATTGACCAGATTGGTGATTTACTAAAGAAGGGCCGAATTAAAAGTACCATTAACCGAGGAGCATGCATGAAAAGGCAGATGACTGTTAATGAAGCGAAAGAGGTATGTAAGAATCGTAGCTATTGGCATTGCATAGTCTCTGACTACCCCCATGGAAGACAGGCGTGAGGTTATGTACTTGTTGATATTGTTCCGAGGGAGTGATATTATGTGCAGCACAAGCTTTTATCGAGCCAAGTTTGTAATGCCTCTGGTGTTCCAGGTGTCCATGGTCTGGTGTTCCAGGTGTCCATGGTCTAGTGTGCCAGGTGTCCATGGTCTGGTGTTCCAGGTGTCCATGGAGGACACCGATTGCTTTCCATAAGGTGATCCGTCTGCTTGTTGCCGTTAGATAAAATTGTAATCTTATCCCATAAAAAAACGATAACTGTACACTCTATACTAAAACACTAATAAACTAAATAACACTTATGAACCATTTATTTATTTATTTAGGAAATTTACATATATAAAACTGCAGCTTACGCCATAGATCACAATAAAAAAATTACTATTGATAATAGCGGTTAAAAAAAGAAGCGGTCAAGCATCATGCAGTAAGTCATTAATTAAATTAAATATAACACATTACGAATGCCGCATTGTGTACAATGCTCTTATACAAAAGTAACGATTATTATAACATTTCAAGTTTTACATGACATAACATCACGCGTTTTAGCCCGGAAGGGGTAGGCAGAGGTGCACATTATGCGACTGTACAATGTAACACCCACTTTTCACTATTTATTTTATGAGTGCCATGTAATAGGGGGTGAGCCTATTGCCATAATACCGGGCACAATTCCAGACTCCGTGCTACTACTGAAATTTTTTTAAAAACCCCGTAATTCTTTGCCCGACTCTGGAATCGAACCCGAGACCACTTGCCCGGTAGTTGCACTAGCGACCTTTCATTTCAAGATTTATACCATAAAATGAAGTTTTGCCTATACCTTTAGGAGAAAATCAGTCGTGATATAACGTTCAATAACCCTCGCTTGTTACATTATCTCTGTATTTCTTCAGATGACGTTTGATGTCTCACAGGAAATTAGTTTTGCATTACGAAAGGGAGGCTCCCAAGATCGGGCGGCTATACTCACTTTGGTATAGAGAATCTATAGTATCTTGTAGATAAATGTATTATAGAAGATATAAAAAGTGTTGCTTAAAACAGAAGATGCCCCAAGTTTCCTGCTTCTCATGCATACTCATTAAAACCTACCAAGTAGGTACTAATGTGATTTTTTCGAGTTATATGTACTATCTAAGATAATCTAGACACCACTCACAAACAGGAAAGGAAAACATCGTGATGAAACCTGCACATAGAATTTCTAATTATAAGTTTAAAAGTGCCAATCCGCATTGAGCACATGGTGTGATTAATGCTCAAACCTTCTTCATTCGAGACCTTTAGTCAGCTTTGGCCACTTATAGGCTGTTGATGAAATAGAAAATTAAATATTGAGGTGGTTGTCACTGCGCCTATTCTTCGCGCGGGTGTATGCCGTAAGAACCGAAGAAGGGACAGCACATTTAGCACAGACCAGACAGCAGTGCTTTGTTATAAACATAACATTACGTCACGCCTTTTATCCCCGAAGAGGTAGGCAGAGCCACCATACCACCCACTTTTCACTATTTATGCTATGAGTCCCATGTAATAGAGGGTTAGTTTATTGCCATATACCGACGCCGTGCTACTACTGAAATTTTTGTTTAAAACCCCGTAAAACTTTCCTCGACCCGGGGATCGAACCCGAAACCCCTTGCGCGGCAGTCGCACTTGCGATGACTTGGCTAGAAGCAGTCAGTCATTCAGTTTGTGAACCTTTTACGCGATCTCTAAACTAGGTAGTTCTCATCTTAATACATGGCAGACATTCTTTCTATCTAGTCAATCAGTCTAACAGTATTCAGAAAATAAAACCTAAAACTAATGCTGTAAATGTGAAAGTAAGTATGTTTCAAACCTCTTTACGTTTTAACTTCTCATACTACCATCTAGAAAATTTGCAGACGTAAAGTCGGGAGAACCGAAAAGACCTAGAGTTATTCATGCGTTTAAAGGCTAATAATATATAAATTTAATTGTTGTCGACGTGTAAAATAAAATGTTACTCCGGTCCGAACAATAATTTGAACATGAAAGGGCTTCCGTCTCATTGCGCGCCCCAGTTTTGTAAAAAGGCTCGGTCGAGCGGTCGTGCGAACTCTTTACTTACGCACAACCGAACCTTCGTTCATGGTCAGCCAATTATTGAGATTTCATCCTCTCCCTGTTTGACAGAATCTGCGTTTCCCAATAGGATTCAATATTCAACTTTGATTATTATCTTGCTTTGGATTTATGTGTCTACAAATGTGTACGTTTTAAAATAGCTTTATTTTTTTTTCTTGTCACCTCATCTCAACAGCTAGCAGCTATTATTTACTTAAAAGTTCCATGTAATAATGGACAAGTCTAATGCATAAATAAAATGTAAATCAGGATATTAAGCAAGAAACAATAAATAGAAAAATTTATATATAACAGCATTTTATCTAAACCAAAATAGCTTCAAGCTTCGTACATATTTATATACATAATGTATATGGAACCGCGCAAAACCGGAACGCGTTGCTAGTTTACGATAAGCCGAGCTTCACCCCGCTACAACTTAATATTCAGGCGGCAGCATGCGAGCAATTCCGGGCGCTATAAGGTATAGCGCACCCACGAGTCTACCTTAAAGCTAATCTAGATTGGATCGGGGCGCAAAGTCTAGTCTCCGAATTTTGATAACATATTTTTTGTAACGTGTTTGTTATGAAAGTGATTACAGAGGTGAACGAGTTCGATATTTGGATAAGGCAGATAAAAACATAGTAAGAGGGTAAGTGTCGTGGTGGCCCAAAGGTTAAGACGCTTCTTATGCATGAGGGTTCATGTTCGAAACCTACCAGCAGCAAGTAGCAATGTGACTTTTTCCGAATTATGCATATGTAGAGGTACTTTCTAAAATTATTTAGACACCACTGACAAACGGTGTAGAACCTGGATTTATAATTTCTAATTATAAGTTTAAAATCGCCAACCCGCAATGAGCAAGCGTTGTGATTAATGCTCAAACCTTCACCGTGTGAGAAGAGGCTTTGCTTAGCAGTGGGCACTTAGGTATAGGCTGTTGATGCTGATGATGAAGAGGGTAAGACTGCCTCCAGGGGTCTGAAATGTGATTGCCGTACAAGGGGTTGTATTTTTGGGTCGTGCGTATCTTTTGTAGAGATGTTCTCTGTCAAAAAACGAAGTTTGATACTATGCCCATGCCCAGTATACAGTAATGGACTTAATGACTTCATATTACGTGGGACTCATAATACAATGGGTGAGTGGTAGTCTAAGCGGACTTGTGCTGAAAATCAGTGCCGTGGACTCGAGCCTTCGTACCCGGGCCATAGTATTAAGCTGAGCTCCAGCCTTTTGAGCTGCTACGCACCATAGGCTTGTTGTATGTACCTGTCTTCTTGTCGTATGTGTCGTGGCATAATAAGTATTTCTTTTTTTCTAATTAACTGCTCAAGCAACAAAACAGTTACTATCATAAATTAATATGTTTTCGGCTTACTCACGTAATAATTTGACGAGGAACTCGACTGTCGCGCTGCTACATGTAGCAGTAGTAGCAGTAGTAGTAGTGTGTAGCAGCGCGACAGTCGCCGCGACGCGGGTCGCGAAATGCTGCTCATGAATATGAGCCTCTAGTATGGCTTGAAACTAGTCGAGTTCCTCGTCAAATTATTACGTGAGTAAGCCGAAAACATAATAATTTATTTAGTATGTCTCACGAAAGTTACAATACAAATATAGTTACTATCATACATATCAATTTAAATAATTCTATCCATCTTACTAGAGTTCAAGCGTGATACTACATTTTACACGCCTTTCTTACCTTCCGTTCATAATACATACTACATTATCATCTTACATTGAAAGTGATCTTTTGTACAATACATAAGATACCTACCTACTACATAAAAGTCTTTAGAATTTCTTCGGCAAACATTTTTCATAATAAAAACAAATTCAATCAGTGATATAATGGGATATTCACGAAGAAATCCATTCAAAGAAAGGCATTATATGGTAGGTACTCTATAAAGAGAAATATTTCAAAAAACAAAATGGAAGAATCCTTTGAACTTCACAACTTGCGTGTGCGAGTGTACTGCGTACTATCGTCGACAGAAGTCATTTGCTATTTTTTCTTAATTTAGATTTACGATGTATGTATGAATTATAATTATTTATGTGTGTGTTGATGCTCTGAAATAAGTCTATTCTGATCTGTCTGCAAGTTAGTCATTTTTTTTAATGGCATAAGCCGGTAATCTAGCAGACGGATCACCTGATGGTAAACAATCTGCGTCGCCCATGGACACCTGGAACACCAAAAGCGTTACAAGTGCGTTACCAGCATTTTGAGGATTAGTGGTTTGAGGATCGTTGGGGATTCAGGGATTGGGGATATTGGGGAAGGGGAGGGTAATTCGGCCTGGCCTCCAGTAACCTCACTCACACGACGAAACACAACGCAAGCGTTGCTTCACGTCAGTTTTCTGTGAGGCCGTGGTATCATTCCGGTCGAGCCGGCCCATTCGTGCCGAAGCATGGCTCGTCCACACTTGAAATATATTTTAAATTGTTATTTAAGATCTTGTGCAGATCGTTTTTTGAGTTAAATTACTGGAATAACATTTCTTTTTTTTGAGCTTACTTCTGAATATAATATTTGGGATATTACAGATGTCGTTTGGTTGATATTCTTTAAAGAAAATAGTGATAATGGTTTGTTATGCGTTGTGTTTCGGTTAAACTTCTCTTAAAGGACTAATATACGATTGTATTAAAAGGTCATAGAAATAACATAAATGTAATTCCACGCTTTTTATCCCCGAAGGGGTAGGCAGAGGTGCACACTACGGTACTTAATGCCACTGTACAATGTAACACCTAATTTTCACTATTTATGTTATGAGTCCCATGTAATAGTGGGTGAGCCTATTGCCATATACCCGGGCAAATTTTCAGACTCCGTGCTACTACTACTTTTTATTTTTTTGAAAAAACACAGTAATACTTTGCCTGACCCGGGAATCGAACCCGAGACCCCTTGGCCTTGCTTCGAGCGGGATCAGGCATCAAACCACGCATTTCATAAACGCATACAATATCAAAATTACGCAACCTTAACTTTGCAACTCATACGAAACTTTATAACTACACAAAATGATCCTATTTCAACTCTTGAGCTGGTAGGAACAATTTAATATTATCTATAATACGTACCACTGCGTCGGACCAACCATTTACTTCATGGAGAGAGGACATAGTGCAATAAGGATTATTTGCAGCTGTTTATCTTGGAAAAAGCTTTCTGTTTTGAAGAAATAGAGCTTAGTCCTTAGTGGCAAAGTTTATTTTTGAGTGATTAAATGTGTTAAATAAAAATTTTCAATGTATATTTATAACTTTTTTTGTGGCATAAGCTGGTAAACGAGCAGACGGATCACCTGATGGTAAGCAATCGGCGTCGCCCATGAACACCTGGAACACCAGAGGCGTTACAAGTGCGTTACCGGCTTTTGGGGATTAGGAGTTTGAGGATTCAGGGATTGGGGAGATTGGGGAAGGGGAGGGTAATTGGGCCTCCGGTAACCTCACTAACGCGATGAAATACAACGCAAGCGTTGCTTCACGTCGGTTTTCTGTGAGGCCGTTGTATCACTCCGGTCGAGCCGGCCCATTCGAGCCGAAGCATGGCACTAGTGTATCAACTCAAGAGTACGAAATCTCACAATATCAATGTCGATCTATCGGAATTGGATTCAAGAGTAAGCACCCAGGTCTTGTATACCTCGTCAGTTGTAATATACATGTAGGGCATATAACAAAATAATATATATATACGTACCCTTTACTACATTCTACCTTATCATTTCTCCACTCGCTCCTACACCTCCGCTCCGCTCATCACAAACACCTTACCACAACAACCCCGCAATATATGTATCGTGGATGTGAAACTGCAGACATGAGAGAACTGTACATCCAATGTACTGCAAGTTAGTATTTTCTAGACGACTGTACAATATACATATGGTACAGTCGAGCGGAATTACTAGTACCCGTGACTTCATCTCGAAACATCTGTTCATATGAAATGGTTTTAAGACATACAACTAATGTTACTTAGCTTTAAATCCTCTTAATCCTTGTAAATCCTAAGTAGAGGAGTAAGAAATTTAAGTTATGTAATGCTTTTACGTTATTAATTCGGGTTAATGAAGTTAGTATATTATTATATGTGAGAATCTTCAAGTATTAGGCAGGTTTTTTAACAGTGGCTGTGCTAAATGTAAGTCACTGCATTTGAACTATTTTTTTATGTGATGATGTTTTCACACCTTTTATCTCCGATATCCGGGTAGCCAAAGGTGTAAATTACGGCACTTAATGCCACTGTACAATGTAACACCCACTTTCCAGACTCCGTGCTACGACTGAGATTTTTTTTAAAACTTAGTACTACTTTGCCCGAACGGGAATTGAACCAGAGACGCCCGGCATTCGCTACTACTCGACAAACGAAGCAGTCATAGAGATAAACCTTACAACTAGTCTTCAGCGCATCCCACAAACTACGCCAACACATAACTCTGCCAAGGCCCATTAAGGGAAGGGGTAAAACCTGATTTTGGATAAGAAAAACGGAGTAAGCAATATTTTTCGTCCGTGTGTTGCGTTTCGATACACGATTAGTGTCGAGCGCTGAATATTTCACAGTAATGCCTTGCGATTGAAGTGTGTTACAGGAGTTATTGATGGGTGCTCCCCGATTTATGGGGACCAGCGAAGTGGGGTACAAATGTGGGGCAATTTGCTTTGAGTGCCTGTTTTAGGTTGCTGTGCAGATTGTGCAGATTTGCGCTTCGACGCGTTATGTTATTAAGTGTGTTGTTATTGTTATTATGATATGAGTGGGGTTTTCTTTGTGAAGACTTCGGTTTTGAAAAATTAATTTTGAATGTAGAAATTGTATTGTGATTTTATGTCGGGAAATCCAGAGAAGAACTTCAAATATTTGTTAATGAGAGATATTTTTAAGATAATTGGTATTTTCTTTCCATAGGTACATTTATTTATTTATTTATAACTACTTTATTGCACACAGAAAGAATATTGTAAACATTGCAATAGTAATTTGAGTACAATGGGCGGTCTTATCACACGCTGCGATTTCTTCCAGACAACCTTTGGATGGAATTTTGAAAAGAATCTGGGAATGGGTGGTAGATACACAATAAGAAAACCAATATAGAAAAAATAAACAATAAAAAACAAATTAAACAATCAATAAAACTTGTACATTGTACTTTAGTAAATAAATATACCTCTATTGTACAATGTAACACCCACTTTTCACTATTTATGTTATGAGTCCCATGTAATATTATAATGTGCACCTCTGCCTACCCCTTCGAGGATAAAAGGCGTGATGTTATGTTATGTAAATAAATATATTCTAACTTTTGACGAGAACAATCCAAAATATCATAATTTGATAACAGGAACATATTTCCAACATGATTTTATATCACCATAAACAAAATTAAACAACTTTCACCTATAACACCAACAATTTTAAGTCGCATATCCTATGGCAGTGCAAGAGTACATATGAGATTTATGGGCGATGCTGCATAAGGCATGTATTCCATTGGTATTCGGCATTGAAAAATTTGTTCGACCCGCTGTGGAAGGTTGCAGGCAATTGGATTACCAATTTATGCAGATTTTATGAGGATGCCTTAGAAGAAAATGGCTTTATTGAAATGAAAACTCCTTTGTGTCTAAAACATGTCTTTTTTTAAGGGGGAAAAAATCATCGACTGACTTCTCCCGCCTGGGTGAGGCGGGACGGAGTGTCAGACTCTTACTGACTAAAAACCACCCCGTTCCTTCTCTTGCACTTCGAGCCGGAACCCCGGTAACCCGTTAGGTTCTCCGCGACCCAATAGATTCTTCGCGAATAAATAAATCGTGTCCGCGTATGAATATCACTAGAAACTTTACATGCCTAACCAATAAGGTCGATTTTACAATACTATTAGTGGAGAGATTTTTTACTAGTAAAGTAACTGTTTCTTATTTTTAATTGGATCAATAAAGAAGTGGTTTTACGTGCCTACTTTAATGACATTATTTTAGTATATTTATCTTATGACGTTGAAATTATATTTAGTATTGTTATACTACAAGGTGAGACGTTATACTCATTTATTAAAAACAAACTCCATTGGTCCAAATATGGGAAAGCCATGCTTCGGCACGAATGGATCGGCTCGACCGGAGTGATACCACGGTCTCACAGAAAATCAACATGAAACAATGCTTATGTTGTGTTGCGTCGTGTAAGTGAGGTTACCGGAGGCCCAATTATCCCTCCCCCGTCTTCTCTAATCTCCCCAATCCCTGAATCCCCAACAATCTTCAAATTCATTATTAATCCCCAAAAGCCCACGAAATGCTTGTAGCGGTCCAGGTGTCCACGGGCGACGACAATTGCTTACCATTAGTGCTCGTTTATCCCATAAAAAATGAGTAAGTACCTATCTAAAACATCCTGCAAAACTACAGTCCAACATTTTACTTAACAAATTATTATTATTTTTATTCCCAGTTTCTTGTATTCATATCCGGAATTTAGCTTTTGAGTGTGTTGTACGTTCTCAGCCGTTTGGGGAGCCGAGGAACGTTGCTCTTTGAAATTATAATATCAAAGTCTTTGCTAAAAGTGCTAGCTACATATGTACGTTGTTAGTATGTCTGTGTGTGTGAATGCGGATGAAAAATTCTGGCTGCAGTTTCGGTGGAACTTTCTAGAAATTCTTTTCGCTAAAAGAAACTACGTTTTTGGTCATAACGGTATTTAGGCTGTGAAATATTTATGTTTTCTTCTATAACGGCTCTGCTAAAGAAACCGTAGTTTGAGTTTAACAACTCTCAAAAGATTGCTGAATTTACAGTGGTTTTATGATTTTATTAATATATCCGCAGTATGATTATCTGAGTCCATATTTATATCTTCAATATTTTCTTGTTTCACATATTCATTTAGAAAATAACAACAAACTTTATGAAGAAGTGAATAAGATAACTTTTTAGAAGAGAAGGAACCGTATTTAAGCCAATACTTTAAAAAATTCGACGATAAATTTTAAGAGTGGAAACACGACCTGTTAATTTATAAAACTACGCAACGCTATTCATTAGATAGTTTTACACACATACTCGATAAAATAATATCCTCAGAACAACCCACACGAGACAAAATCAGAACGAAAGCGGGAAACGAGAACAAAACAATAGATGTAATAACACAATATGAAGTTATTTCATGTAAAAAATAATAGGGGTATTCCTTTTGGAACAGTCATCAATCAACTTAGAACAAACGACCTCGCAATAATTCCCTCAGAGTACACGCTCTCTATGAAATATTATATTTGGATAGCCACGCTTCACATTGAAATGATAAATATAGAAAATGTTTTTCCGAACATCAGTTTTTGTTATACTTTCTAGTTTTTCGTTGAACATGTAGGATAGGATAGATAGTAAGTGGGTTTTTGATAGTACTGTTCTTGTATGTAGATCTATGACGAGTTGAATGCCGAAGATTACTAGATTTGACCATCGTGTTAATCTTATGTCGGAATATTGAAACGTTACTCAATTTTAAGTCGTGCTCAAATATCGTGCCATCTCTATCATTTTACAAAGAATTAGTGGTGATAGAACTATACTTAAGCACGACTTAAAATTAAGTAGCGTTTCAGTATTCCGACATTAGATTCTTTCTTTCGGAGCTACGGACGCTTTATTACTTTTTTCTTCCCGCTTCGCGCGGTCTTTGTCATCAGCCAGGACATCAAGCCAATACTTTTAGGTCTTCTTCTTTTGCCAGGCCTTTGGAAGGCGTAGGTAATTGCAATGAATGGCAGATCCATTTTCCAATTAAAAAGGTCAAATGTGGATGACCTGTAAAATAATACTAGCCCTCAAATTACAGTGAAACAACAACATCACATGTAACCTTTGACTCCATATAATATTACATCCACCTAAGAGGAACACGTCATGTTTCCAGTAACTGTATAAACAGAATCGCTTCAGGCTACTAGCCAGTTTCAATAACCTACGTGCTCGTATATATCAGTAGATTTGACATCTTGAAACCCAACCTGCCTGTTCCTTTGAACAAAATTCTGGGGATATACTATTCTATTCCCCAGAATTTTGACTTTACACAAAATGTTTCGGAGTTCTCTCGTGAGCCTGTCTAGGAAATATAGATATGGCCATTAGAAATATCCTCACAATTTAAGTTTTAAGACGCCCACTTGTATGCATGAGGTAACCTCAAAACCTACCAACAACAAGTACCAATGTAATATTTTTCGAGTCATATACTTTCTTATATTATTTAGACACCACTGACAACCGGTGAAAGAAAATATCGTGAGGAAACCTGGGCTTAAAATTACTAATTATAAACTTGATTACCAAACCACAATGAACAAGCGTTGTGAATGCTCAAACCTTCTTCGTGTGATAAGAGGCATTTAGTCAGCAGTGGCCACTTGTAGGCAGTTCATGTTGATGATATTGTTGTTATGAAAAACGGTCACCCATCACTTACTGTGTTAAGCCAAAAGCAATGGCCCCAGCTGCTACTTTGCTACAACTTCCAATGTTGTCAAAAGCATAATAATTAAAACGTCGTTAACAGTTTAACAAGAATTAACAGAGAATGCTTCCGGACATCGATTTATTAACTTGAACTTATAATTTGACCTGTCCGGACCATATTTACGAGAACATTTATCAGAACTGCCTCGCTAGTCCAGTGGTGGGAAGGCTAAGCAGAGCAATGCAGTATTTGGTTTGTTGTCCTTACACTAGTATTCGCTATTGTGTTAAGGATGCATATAAACTCAAACCTGCACCCACAGTAGAAATAATTTGTGAATGACAAAAACAATTTTTTTTCGTTTGAGAATCAACTACGTCGCGCAGCAACTCGTCACCCACCATGCATCAACCATGTATCCAATTTCTAACTAACCGATTTCGACAGAGTTGTCTCATTGCAAGATAAAGTTTTCTAATAAACCAACCTCAAAACACCACTGTACAATGTAACACCCACTTTTCAATACTCCACCACTCGGCCAACGAAGCAGTCAACTTAATTGACAATTTTATAACAGTTTTATAATACATATTTAGAGCCGATTATTCAATCATCAGTTAATTCTTAACTATAACATTTAACCACCTACCCTTTCGGGGATAAAAGGCGTGATTTTATGTTAGATATGTTGATGTTTATGTTAGATATTATATAAATTATATCTTTATCAAAAGTTTTTATTTCATCAACAGCCCACTGCTGAGCAAAGCCTCTTCTCACACGGAGAAGGTTTGAGCATTAAACACAATGCTTGATCAATGCGGGTTGGCGATTACAGACTTATAATTAGAAATTATAAGTCCAGGTTTCCTCGCCATTTTTTCCTTCACCGTTTGTCAGTGGTGTCTAGATAATCTTAAAAGGCGTGATTTTATGTTATGTTTATATTATTATATTAATTATAACCATTTCAAAAGTTTTTATTTACTCACCCCATACCTTTTCCCCCTTTAACAGTTTAACACTCAAAGATCACAATATAAGGTACTGGTACAGAATATATCTTCAATCTTCAAGTCACGAAGGCGGCGATACGTAATTCTTTTGTCAGCTAATCTTTTATGAAAGACAGCTTTGTAGCAGGGAACTTTGTATTGGTTTTCTTTAAGAGTTTTATTCCCTATACATCAATATTAAAAATGCTCGGAGATCGAACTTCTGATCCTTTTGAGTTTCTGTTCATTTCTTGTGTAGTTGCATTGGTTAGATTTTGGTTTGTTGAGTGCTGTGTATTTGAATAGGGGCCTTATTTTTTTTTATTGTTGAGTGGCGAAATAGACCTTAATAGGCTAGATACCTAATTTTTATTTTAATGTCCGTCTGGTAGATTATTTTAAATCATTAGTATACGTATTTTTTATTTTCTTACAGAAACTAATACTTTCGACGATATATTATACTGATTTGAAACGTCGCGTGACGTCACTTCTACGTACATTTCGTACGTAGAAATGACGTTTTAGGCCCCACTCCTAAACTTTGCTTCGTTTTATTTTTGTTGTTTAAATATTGTTTTATTATACAACAAAATAAAAAAATACGTGTCTAATATTTTTTCATTACCTAACTTACGGACTAATTATATTTTTAATTTTCATATCCTGGCATCATCCCAATTGTGAGAAGCAAATATTACTTACTACATTATATGCAAAGGTTAACTATAAACAGTTCAGTTTTTACCATAAGAGCCCTGCCTCAGGGGGGGCCGACAGACCGACAACGACAGCGGCAACTGGCTGCCCCGCAGCGTGTAGCGGATCCGATTCCGGCACAGAGCAAATCTTTGTGTGATCCACAAATTGTTATTTAGGGTCTGAGTGTCATGTGTATGTGAACTTGTATGTTTGTAAATACACCCACGATACAGGAGAAAATCCTAGTGTGGGGCAACGTTAAAAAAAGTTGAAGTAATGTATGCCCAAGGGCCACAAAAAATCTAAAAATTGTGCATCGTCCTTTACTTACTTTTATGACACACACAGAGCCATCTATCTAAGGAGGTCAACATAAATGTTTCAGACCTCTACCACCTTTATAAGCCAGTGTACTTCCAAAATGATATGTAATATCTAAATCTTTCGCATAAACACAATATTTAACATTAAAAATTCTACATGCGTGCACACTTTCGCTTAGGAAACGCGTATATCTGGCCCCTAACAAAATGAGCGACCCACGTCACTTTAATTCTGAAATAACCAACCAACATGACCTTCTACCCCTCTCTCAGTTTTAACTTAGTGGTAGTATTTAGGGGAAATCGGTGCCAAGGTTGGAGGTCAACTTAAATTGGTCATTGTTAGGTTATTTTGTGACATAGTAATAATGTCCCTTTGTACGTCTGTAGTTATAAGTAGTTGGATCTGCAATGTCGTAATATTATGAAGTTATTTTGGTCTGTAATGTTTAATAAAATAATTTTCTTTTGTTCAATTTTTGGTTACTTACATTGTCTATTTTATTGAGACAGTTGCGGATTCCAATCAAAGTGATATATTGTTTTATATGTATATTCATATATTCGTAGTAAGCGTCACTCCTGTCGCATTATGGGGTAGACAGAGACAGTATAACAGGTACAGGCACATACATAAATCGGCGCTGTATTCAATTTCATGCTAAAAACAGATTTTGGCGTGCCGTGGTGCTATCAACGGCAAATACCAATATGTACTTACTAAGATTATAATATAGACAAGGGGAACATCGTGAGGAAACCTAGACATACAATTTCTAATTATAAGTTTGCAATCACCAACCCGCATTGAGCAAACGTATTAATACTCAAACCTTGTGTGAGAAGAGGCTTTGTTCAGCAGTGGGCATTTATAGGCTGTTGATGATAATGATAATGATGATGAGTTTAGCCTTGTTGATCTTTTAAAATCGAATAAAGACATTTATGAATGTAATTTTTTTATGGCGTAAGCCGGTAAATGAGCAGACAGATCACCTGAACCATCAGGTGATCCGACGCCGATTGCTAACCAAAGCAAGCAAAGCGTCGCTCGTGGACACCTGAAACACCGGAGGCGTTACAAGTGCGTCACCGGCCTTTTGGGGATTAGGAGTTAGAGGATTGTTTCGAATTCAGGGATTGGGGAGATTGGGGAAGGAGAGGGTAATTGGGCCTCCGGTAACCTCACTCACACTAATTACTTGTTAAGTACGTAAATGAAGTTCAGAATAAAATTAGCACCATGCGACTTGTCTCTAAAGTCCTTTCACTAAACAATGAAATAAATAAACGGTTGAAAAACAAACGTCCAAGTTCCTACAAGACACAAACAAAACGGTTGAAACAAACGAAAATAAACTCTACGTCTATTAAAATAAAGTAGATATATGAAAATTAGACATCTAAATTACTTTTGTCATAAGCAAATAAAACCACAGAGTGGACAGTAAACACGATGATAATTTTAATCTACCTCCCTTCACCAAAAGGATGTGTACTGTGAGCACAAAAAGGATGTCGCATCGAATTAAGGACCCTCTTATTTCTGATGTAAGGGTCAGAATACAGTGCGGTTATTGAAGATTAATTTTCAATTAGAGTTTCTTTTTTTTATATGAAACTAGATGTTGCCCGCGACTTATACGCGTAGAATATGAATTTTAGAACATAACTTTTTTTGTGTCAAATTTTCCAAAATAATAGTAGCCTGTTACTCCTTATTACATCAGCTACCTGCCACTAAAAGTCTTGCAAATTCGGTCCAGCCATTCCAGAGATTAGCCAGTAAAAACATACAGAGAGACCTTCGATCAACAATAACAACTAGATATCGGGTCGACGCAAGAAAATCGTCTCGACAAATAAGAGCTCACTTGAAAAGTGAGCTCTTATTTTGTTTAGTATGCTCCAAACATGGCCAACGTAATCACGTCTCACGATGCTGCAGTGCGTAATTGCAAGTTGCAAAAATAATAACCGAAAAAGCAGTATAACGGCCGGAGTGTCTTACTTTCGATAAGTAAATAAATTATAAGTTATATTTTAAGCTTTTAAATTAGTAAATAATATCAAATTAGACAAAATTACCAATTATAAACCAACGCCACCAATGTTTGTGCGTGTGTTGGCGATCCCTTGGCCAAGCCTCGCCAACACGCGCACAAACATTTGTTTAAACAGAACAGTGGATGCAATGGAGTCGATTTGTATTTTAAAACAAATTTATATTGTAACCTGATTGGAAAAGAGTACTTAACCTATGGAATTTCTTGCTCGTTCTTCTCCATAGGAATCTACACCTTAAAATGAGCAAATAGCTTCACTTTTAAATTTATATTGTTGACGTTCAAAAGTGCCTTCCTGGTCTAACTGAAATAAATGATTTTGACTTAGACTTTTAATGACAAAGTTAATAAACATATGATACACAAAAACGTACCGCTAATAAAAATAAGTGATGTATACTAAGATCCCGAAAATAAAATTATTTTAGTGTTCAACACGACTCCATACATACCTCCTGTCGCGAAATTCAAAATTCGAAGAAGCAAAACGAAACAAAACAAAACGATATAGATCACAAGGCAATAACGGAAAAATTATCTTTATTTGTTCTAACTTAAGGTTGAAATCAAACTAGATATTTTATAACTTATGTCTTTTAATTTCTACATGACAGGAGTATGAAAATGCTTTTCTCGTCTTATGTGACGAATGGTCGTAAGTATTAGATAATATTTTGACGATTTATGACTTTATTATTAGGTGCCATGGTTGTTATTAGGTTGAACTTAAAACCATTTTAAAACATTTTTCTCAGTTTGTTATTTTTTTACTATTATTATTCACACGGACAGAACTGGAGCTTGATTTTGTACGTAACCCTTTATCTAGTTGCTATTGTTGATCGAAGAGAGAGACAAACAAAAATTGTAAAAAATCTATTTTGATGTGTGTACCGTATATATATACATACACATCTAGTAAAAAGCTATTAATTAAAAAAATATTTGTAGAGGTAAATAAGTAAATCTTACGCAAATATTGTCCGTAAGATCTGTATAAATTCAGCAATACTAAAATGGAAGTCTGTTGATCTACAATAACTCATTACCTGACGATGTAACCAAAGGAAAAAAGTCAAGTCTTCAGATCTATTTCGTTTGAGATTGACCTTCAACACCACATTGTATTCCATTATCTCACTCATTAAACAATACCACGTCGTCCACGCTTCCGCTCGCACTCAGTCCGCTACCTCAAAGAGCGATTTAATTTTAAACAGCCAAAGTGTGAGCTCAACATGTCAGCGATTATCTTGATTAGTGGCTCATGAGCCCACTGTTAATATTTTCCAGGAACGATTAATGACTTTAATTACAAAGGAATTGTTTTCCGTGTTGCAGTGTATTTATTAGCCGACTTTGTACAGAGAAATTACTTTTACAGTGCCATATTTATTTATAATTAGCTACTTCCGCGGGGTTTCACTCGCTCTGCTCGGCGCCTATTAATTGTAGCGTGATATTTTATAACCTATAGCCTTCCTCAATAAATAGGCTATCCAACACAAAAAGTCGGACCAGTAGTTTCGGAGATTAGCGCCTTCAAACAAACAAACAAAAAACAAACTCTTCAGCTTTATATAATAGTTTGAACGCGCTAATCTCCGTAACTACAAGCCTGATTTGTATAATTCTTTTTTGTGTTGGATAGTGCATTTATCGAGGATGGCTATAGGCTATAAAACATCATGCTACGACCAATAGGAGCTGAGCAGAGCGTGTGAAACAGCGCGGAAGTAGCTAGTTACTTATATTTATCATGTTTTTTATTGTACCTAATATGATTTTTTATAATACAACGAATATGCATCGTTGGTGCGGTGTCTAAGCAACCGGCAAATTGTTGTTTCGGGTCTGGGTGTCATGTGTATGTAAAATTTAATGTTTATAAACGTAGAGAAAATACTACTACGGGGACATTTAAAAAATGTGTTAATTATGATATTAAAAATAATATACATTTGTGTCTAGAAAATCATTTGCATTCCACGTTTATGATCCTATACAAAAGTAAGCCTTATTAAAAGGTTTTCATTAGACCAGTTATTTTGTAACACGACAAGGAAATAGAGACAGTAATTTTCAAACAGGTAGAAAGTGTTTGGCAACGAATCGAGAACACTGAACAGCCCACGTGTCGAAACTTTAGAGGTCCTAAAATGTGGGCGTTTAACTAAAAATATCTAATTGCTTACTGAAGTTGGGAACGTGAGTACTTTGATCTACAAATATAGTTCTTTTCTTTACCTTTTTTTTGATTTCCTTTTTTTAGTAAGTACTGAGTATTAAGAGGGTTTGACGTGGATTACGGATGGAGGACATGGAGGACTAAAATAACTCTTTGTAGGTATACGGATTACCTAAATGTTCTTGACTTCTTAGACAGAAATGTGTGAGTGAAAGTGACGTTAATACCCTCTCGTAAATGTTTAACATTTTGTCATTTATTTACGTTTTCATGTTTTTTTTTTGTATATTTCGAATAGGGATGTTGGTCGAGTAATCATACGCTTTAATCCCCACGTGGTCACCGGTGACCGCTCTCCATTAACTACATTATAGACCTTAATTCCGATGTTTAGAGACTACTTTTGTATGAACAAATTTAGGATACAACAGGTATTTCAAGACGTGAAACAACACTTGCGTTGCGTTTCGTCATGTGAGTGATGTTACCATTTGCATCAACCTCTTTACAACTAACCCACTTAATTTACAACAGAACAGAACCAAACTAAAAGTCTTTTAGCGAAAACAAAAACAAAGTAGGAAGTACCTAACCAAGCTATCAGAGGTCACAAAGTAGTTAATTACTTGCATTTCAACATGACTTGGAACAAGCGATGGTGAGCAAGTCACAGGCAAGGGGGTCTCAAGTTCAATTCCCAGGTCTGGCAAAGTATTAATTAGTTTTTTAAAAATTCTCAGTAGTAGCACGTAGTCTGGTATTGTGCCCGGTATATGGCATTAGGCTCACTCTCTATTACATGGGACTAATAACATAAATAGTGAAAAGTGAGTGTTACATTATACAGTGGCATAAGGTACCGTAATGTGCACCTCTGCCTATCCCTTTGGGGATGAAAGGCGTGGTATTGTTGAGTTTGGAATTTTGAGAAACTGTGCAATGTTGGTAAACGTCAGACATTTATAAGTTGGCATAGGGTTCTATAAATAAATCACCTCTTGATCTCTATTTTCAAAGTACAGTTTTAACGGATCTACATACATTATCTAGGTTTAATGTAAGACCCTATAGTATAGGTAGCTATTGGGTAAGTAGTAATGGACTACTGAACTAAACTGCTGCTGACAGCTGAATTCTATACTAAAGTAGGTACTGAATTCTGAGCTTAGGAACAATTATGTATTAGGGGCTGGATATAAAGCACTAACGTTCTATTAGCAGTATGTGCCTACTGATAATTCAATAAAAGTGCTCAGTACTATAGACTTTAGCCCGACACTAGGTTAAGGTAACAATGAGTGAAATGTGAGTTATATTTTAATCTAAGATGCTGACGCCTTTGAGGAATAAAATTGATGATAATATAATAATGTTATTTACGTAATAAACTAATTATAAATGTACATTTGTCACATGTTTATTCACGTGCGTAAACCTCAGGCAATTCTGATTTTACGGTCGGTATTTCGTCATAATAGTAAAATAGCAATATAAATATTGGCCAATTTCAATATTATTCAACTACAGGGTAGTATAAATAGAATTGTAAATAATAAATAAAGTGAACATAAATACGTATATTCGATAGCATGCGTTATATTACAGGGAGTATTTTTATTGTAACTCTTGTTCTGCACGTCAGTGGCCGCGATCCTGCATTAAGGATTATAGGCGGCAGCGATACTGGTAAGGAAGATCTGCCGTATATCGCCAGACTGCGCCATGTTGTCCATTTGGATGTAGAAAATCAGATTACCGAAGAAGATGAAAATCTTTGCACTTGCGCTATTTTAACACCACATTGGACATTGACAGCCGCACATTGTCTAGTTGACTTTGAAGAAGATCTTCTAGATGTAAACGACTATATAAAAGCAAGAAAACCTTACATGATATCAGCCAGACACATGGTAAGTTATGGTCGTCTTGAGAATAATACAAAAAATGTTCTACGATACTTCCGACATCCTGCGTATGCACGAAGTAAATTTAAGTTGTCCAATGATATAGCTCTGGCAAACACTCAACCGATTGACTTGGAATCGTACGGTTGGTTGAGAGCAGTTGATTACAAATCTGTAGTAGGACACGAAGCTATCGTGGCTGGTTACGGTTCAAGACATATACCGGGACCAGTTGGCAGCAAAATGAATAGTTGTAGTCCAGCAATACCTTTGAAGAAGTTAAAAGTAGTTGTAGTAAAGTGTGGTGAGAATCGTCACATAAATCCATCGATGTGCATCGCTAGACGCTGCGGGCAATCATCATCTTATTTGTGTGTTGGAGACTCCGGCGGACCGCTGATCCATCCATCAGGTATTATCGGCATCAACTCCATGGGTCCAAAAGATTTGCAAGAGTTCTGCAAATTAAAATCAAGTTCACCTGTTTTTGATGTTGGAGTTATAACACCAGTGAGTCCGTACATTGATTGGATCAGCAGAACAATAATTGAAACGCCACAGGGAGGTCCCTGGTCCCAGGTTTCAGGTGAAACCGAAATATCATCCGAGACCTCGGATCAATCCCGAGAAAGGAAAAAGAAATTGGAATTTTTTGGCATATCGACCTCTGAGAGCAAAGAAGATCCTTCGCCTGCCAAGCAAGATTACGATTTTAGGTTCAAGGAAGAATCCTCTGACTTAGAATGGTGATCTGCCTGGTGGGCTAGAACCTAGGGCTAGTTTTAAGTTGGAATTTTTCATCCATGTTTATTAAGCGCGCGCAAACTTCACGATGTGCAACTGCTCGATAAAGTTTGATAAAGCTATATTATACTACATATGCCAACTAGCTGTCAAAGTGAACTAGCTAGTTTATTTGTTACGTACCTGTATTCAGCTTACAAGACGAGATGACCAGCTCTTGGCATGTACTACATCAGTGTGCGGGTGTTATCAGGATACAGTCAGCGTTGCACACTGGTACAATCCACGTCAAGAGCTGGTCACACTCAGCCTAGTCTTGCGTTGAAGTGATTCTCTCTGCTACTGGTGTAAAACACATTTAAGTTGTTTCAGTTTCTTATCGATGAAATTACATAACAATAAAGAATTTTATCTAAATATTTTATTGCTTTTTGTCGATCTCCATTTACAGTCATAAACTTACTGTTTATATTAATATTCTAGCCTTGGCCGGTTTGTTAAAGTGGCTACTTTTGATGCATGAGTGTGCGGTTTATGTAGTCTGGTGGTGGGAGTACCCACCCACTTCACTGAATGTTTGTAGTAACAAACATTCAGTGAAAGAAAACATTGTCAAGAAAACTCTAAGTTTATTTTTAGATGATTATGATGAAGATGTATGTAGAAGAAGAAGATGTATCGAGAAATGGTCCCTGACCCCAACCTTCTAGAGAAGCTCAAAGTCGGCTCAGTATGCGATGAAGAGAGCTATGCTAAGGATTTTCCTGCGCGACAAAATCCGATATATATGGAAATTCGCAAAAGTATGGAACTAGAATTACCAACATAGCTCGCAAAATCTGCAGACTGAAATGGCAATGAGCAGGGCACGTCGCTTGTCGAACTGATGGCAGATGGGCCAGAAAAGTCCTTGAGTAAAGACGACGGACCCCAAGACGAAGCGTGGGCAGCCCTCCTGCTAGGTGCACCGAATATATCACCAGAATTGCGGGAAGCCAATGGATGCAGGTGGCGAGTTGTCGTTTGACGTGGAGGGCTAAGGAAGAGGCCTATGCCTAGCAGTGGACGTCTTCCGGCTGTTGTTGATGATGATAATGATGGTGATGACGAAGATGATCGTTCTTTATAATTTTCCGTTTTGCACTTAGGTTTTGAAGAATCCATTTATTATGAACTAGCTACTTCCGCGCGGTTTCATACGCTCTGCTCAGCTTCTATTGGTCGTAGCATGATGTTTTATAGCCTATAACCATCCTTGATAAATGCACTATCCAACACAAAAATAATTATTCAATTCAGACTTGTAGTTACGGAGATTAGCGCGTTCAAACAAAGAATCAAAAAATTTTAAACTTCCACTTTACATAATAGTATAAGAGTATAATATATAAGATAAGATTTACACATTTATTTATGAACATAAATGAAAATATTGGAATCACAACAAGCCAAAAGTAATACAGTTTAGAATAAACAAATAACGGTACAAATACAAGTTCATCTCAGTTGGTCGTATGTTTTAACACTTCGAAGGGAATCAGGTCAAGTGGTACTTAATAATTTATTCCTCGGCCTTAGCTTGCACAGAGTTAAAGATTTCATTACAATAGATATTGTTTAGCTTTGAATGCAAACATTTCGTGTTTTGGCAAATTATTGAGTGAAATAATTTACACATAACATAACATAACATCACGCCTTTAATCCCCGAAGGGGTAGGTAGAGGTGCACATTATACCACTGTACAATGTAACACCCAATTTTCACTATTTATATTATAAGTCCCATATAATAAGGGGTGAGCCTATTGCCATATATCGGGCGCAATGCCAGACTCCGTGCTACTACTGAGAATATTTAAAAACCCAGTAATACTTTGCCCGACCCAGGAATCGAACCCGAGACCCCTTGCCCGGCAGTCGCACTTACGATTACGACTACTCGGCCAACGAGGCAGTCTCTGAAATAATTTACAAGTGAAATAAATTCGAATGTTCAACCAATTTCTAAAGAAAAAGAAGTATGTTATTAGTTTTTACTGTATGTACAATGAATGAGATGCGTTTCTCCGCAATTATCTCGCGGTTAGCTGAACCGATTTTCTATCTTTGTTACACTTAAGGTCCTCCCTAATCGGCATTCACGTGTAATGTAACATTATAAATTCGACTTTGAGCATTACATTGCAATAATACCTCCCTGACTAATGAGCATTTGCGTGTAATGTAACATTATAGATTCGACTTTGAGCATTACATTACAATAATACCTCCCTGACTAATGAGCATTTGCGTGTAATGTAACATATAGATTCAACGTTGAGCATTTCGTAACAAAATGTCAGACATTGATGTTACAAGTTGTATCAAGATATTACACATTGTATCATTACAAGGCCTGACTGCCTCGTTGGCCGAGCGGTCGCAAGTGCGACTGCCGGGCAAGGGGTCTCGGGTTTCGGGCAAAGTATAACTGGGTTTTAAAAAAAATCTCAGTAGTAGCACGGAGTCTGGAATTGTGCCCGGTATATGGCAATAGGCTCACCCCCTATTACATGGGACTCATAACATAAATAGTGAAAAGTGGGTGTTACATTGTACAGTGGTATAATGTGCACCTCTGCCTACCCCTTCGGGGATAAAAGGCGTGATGTTATGTTATGTTATCATTACAAGGTGCGTATTGTAATGCTCGGTTCTCCTCCTTCACTGATGTAATGCTCAGATCTGTAACGTTACAATACACGCGAATGCTCCCGGTGAGGAAGCACCTTTAAAAGAAGGTTTTAAGTAGGTATTCAAAATAGTAGGTATTTGACTATAATTGACTTCAAAAATAGGAGATTAAGGTCAATTTTGAAATGTGGATTTTTTAAATATTTTTTTAGTTTCTATCGCTTATTGTAGATACTTATCAAAAATTAATGAGTTACCATAATGATTATCTGGATATTCGAGTGTTCACAAGCGCGACTGTTGGTCAAGAAGTTTACGGTTTAAAGTCCCTCATTATTCTTTGATAGCGCATTATTAACATTTTTATTTCTTAAAATAGTAATGAGTGTAGAATTGTACCAGATATACGTCACTTAAGACATCAGACTATATTACTGGTGACAATAACATGTCTGTCTAACCCTTCGAAGATTAAAAGGCGTCATGTTTTATATTTATGTCACCTAATTCATATTTTTATAAATCTCGACCCTAATCACCACACAAATCATAATCATTTTAATACATATACAACCAAAAAGGAACTCTGTCTTCCTTGTAATAAAGTTACTTCTTGTCAATCAGCGTAGGCTTTGAAGGCCTGGCTCAGTATATCGCTGAGTGCTCAAATGATCATTCCAAACGACCCTTTCGTCTCATTAGGTTTCACCGCGGTTCATTCAGGCAGCGATGACGGTTGCCAGATGATGCTAGAGGTTCTCAAAGTTACAAGTGCAAAAAAATAGATATTTTCTATGAAAAACTAATGAATAATGCATAATATTTTTCCAGCACTGTTAAAGCTATTTCACATTTAGGTGAATTTAGCAGCGCGACTGTCGCTCTGACAGAATTCTATAGTTTAAACAGAAGCGGGGCGGTCGCGTGCTGCCGCCGTCGCTCGCTGTCAGTCGGCAATGAGCCAGTGTTGAAAATAAGTCGTTTTACCATATCCTGGGAGTCTGTGGATGACGTTTGGTTTTTTAATTGAAGTTGTACTAGAGATAAATGATGCTCATAAAATCGTGTAAAAATATCGATTGAATTATCTAACCGATAAAAACTACATACAAGAATAAATCGATTAGGGACACAAAATGAAACTATTTATTATTTTCAAAATGTTATATATAGACTTTTTGGCGGCTACTAATCATTTTGCTCATAATGCGCAAGCCTATCTTGCTCATCAATTCGTATGCACTACTTTATTACACTATATGTATATCATATATGTACATATTATTTATGCAGTTCAGAAATGAAGTGCGCCACACTGAACTAAACTGCGGCGCGGCTGAGGCACTGCTGTTCTTATAATGTGAAGGAATGCGCTTCTGCCGCGCTACTGTCGCGCTGCTAACGTCCTAATGTGAGGGGGCACTAAGTGCTATGTGGGTCGGGTAGCCGGCAATACGAATGCCACACTTGTGACTCAAGTTTGTGTCCCGCAACGGACAGAGGAAAACAACTTCATATTTAACTATTTGTTTGGCAAAAAAATCACTCTCTACTGCATGGGACTCGTAATACAGCTTATTATAATTTAAGTTATATGCACTGCCTAACCAATCAAACAACTTTATACAAGTTAATCCTGATTACAGTCAAGTCAAAGTGTACCATAATTCTATTAGAGCACATACGACTATGAATTAAGCCAGGTGCTCCTCTGCATACATAGAGGTAAATGTCTGTACGTCTCTTAGCTACCACGAAAACAGACAAGGCAACGACCTTTGCGTATCAATCAGTTACCAAGAAATTACTAGACTTCTTTTCCTTTTTTCACTCTTCTTCTTTCACTTCTTTTTACACTTTTCTCACTTTTCTCCATCCCCTGACTCCTGAGCAAGTCATCGCCTGTGTCTTAAGGTCCTCCTGAGAACAGAGTGATTACGTTTTTATTAAAAGTAGTGGTTATAAAACAATAATAAGTGGTTATTATTAAACATCACGGTAACGCGGAGGTTAAGACGCACGCTTCAAATGCACGAGGGTGGGAATTCGAAACCTACCAGTACCAATGTGACCTTTTCGAAATTATATGTAGAGGTAATTTCTAAGATTATTTAGACACCACTGACAAACGGTGAAGGAAAACATCGTGAGGAAATCTGGGCTTATGATTTCTAATTATAAGTTTGAAATCGCCAACCCGCATTGAGCAAGCGTGGTGATTAATGCTCAAAACTACTCTGTGTGAAAAGAGGCTTTCGGTCAGCAGTGGGTACTTATAGGCTGTTGATGATGATAATTTAACATACATCCTCAAAACTTCTGTACGTTAGAAAGAGATTGAGTCTGTCTGTGTATAATATTAATACAATACTAACTACACTGAATGCCTCGTTGGCCGAGTGGTTGCAAGTGCGACTGCCGTCAAGGGGTCTCGGGTTCGATTCCCGGGTCGGGCGAAGTACTACTGGGTTTTTATAAATTCTCAGTAGTAACACGGAGTCTGGAATTGTGTCCGGTATATGGCAATAGGCTCACCCCCTATTACATGGGACACATAACATAAATAGTGAAAAGTGGGTGTTACATTGTACAGTGGCATAATGTACACCTCTGCCTACGCCTTCGGGGATAAAAGGCGTGATGTTATGTTATGTTGTTACTAACTACACAAACGACTTCGACCTAAATGAAAACCAAACAAAATTGAATATCAACAAAAATTACTTAAAATTTTATTTAAACTAGTTAACTAACGGTACCAATTTCCCGACCAACTGAAAACTTGCATCGTCCTCAAAAACATTTTCCTAGTTATTTTCTTCGCTGACTTCTAAATTAGTTGTCGGGTTAACGTAAAACTTTGACAGCCAGTGACGTCGAATGAACACGTCACGACATTCATGTCTGGTCTCTGGTCGTACTTCAACTGATTCATGTTGTACTTATATCGTCTATCGGTGTCTTATATACCTACTGTATATTTTTAAGTATATATAGTCTTTTTCGCAAAAAGACAGCATCCCTGATCTGCAGATTGCGTGGCAGCCGGAACAAAATCCTGGAGACTGTGGCGGATAGATTCTCATCCCAACTCTGGAGGTCATTTGTGAGAAGAGTTATTTAATAATTTAATTTAATAATAATTATGTTTTTCTGTCTGGTTGAAATTTTTGAATGTATGTTGACATCTTCTCTTTAAGTTTAAGTATGACTGATTTTAATGTAATTATGATATTTGACTAAATTTTGTATGACTGCGATGGTATGGTATTAATGTTGTATGGTATAGATATTAATTAATTTTATGGATCTCTTAGATGTCCGAAATAAATGATTTTTATTTTTATTTATTTTATTTATTTATATATGTGTAAATAGGTGTCGTGGTAGCCCCTAGGTTGAATACGCCCGCTTCTCATGTACTGTAGTAGTACAAGGTAGTACAAGGGTGCGGGTTTGAAACTTACCAACGGCAAGTACCAATATGACTTTTCCAAGTTATATGTACTTTCTAAGATTATTTAGACACCACTGACAAACGGTGAAGGAAAACATCGTTAGGAAACCTGAGCTTATAATTTCTAATTATAAGTTTAAAATCGCCAACCCGCATTGAGCAAGCGTGGTGATTAATGCTCAAACTTTCTCCGTGTGAGAAGAGGCTTTGTTCAGCAGTGGGCATTTATAAGCTTTTGATGATGTGTAAATAAGTACAGGTTGTCTTAGCAAAATGTACTATATTGTTAGTGAGCGTTTCTTGGAAAAGGTAGGTGTAGGTTTCAGTATATGTATGTATAGTGTATGTGGGTATTCGTATAATTCTACAAGAGTAATCTCGGGTGACATCTGTCATATTAAGTAGATAATAACTAGAGTGTAGGTACTTCTGTTGGGTCAGTCAATTACCGACCGGCACGCAGAGCGATAGTGTACACACCACCCAAGCATTAATATCGATAATATGTTATTATGTGATGTACATATTTACTTATTTGTACACTAACACTACAGTGTGAAAATTGCATAGGCACTTCAAAAATGTAATTGTCTTGACTGTAAGTTACATGACTTCCCTTTTTACAAATATAATTTATTTAATCATTACCTTCTGTGTGCCTAGCACGAAAACTATCGAGAAAGTATTCGTATCGACATCGAAAGCATTTTCTATGAGATTTGTACAGCGCCCCTACCGTGCGTAAAAGGAACTAAATGCCGCAAGCACGAATGATTTTGACAACTATCGTATAGTAATCGTATCGTGTTGCTATCGAAACTTAGAACATTTTGACACAAATTGGAACACTGCTAGCGTTACGCACGCGGTCCCGTGTGATAAAAAGTAGCCTTTTTTAAGGGGGCATATCATTGAATGACTGCTCCCGACTGGGTGAGGCGGGAGGGAGTGTCAGACTCTTACTGACTAAAATCCACCCCGTTCCTACTCCTGCACTTCGAGCCGGAGCCCCGGCAACCCGTTAGGTTCTCCGCGACTCCGAATCTACTATTTCAGACCATAATCTACCTTTGTTACAAATTTCATTTCTATCCCTTCAGCAGTTTTAAGATGAAAGTCTATCAAACACACATACATTCTCACAAACTTTCCCATTTATATAGACTGTGATATTAGTAAGAAGTAGGACTAGTCGAACAAGTAAATAAAAATCTCAATATAGCGGATTCACGCTGACATTTGACAAAGGAAAAATAACACAGCTCTCTAAAAGTGTCCAATCCCATTACATCATAATACGATGTTAATCAAAAAGAACCATTTTTGTTACAAACGACCTTTTATTTAAAGCTACGCCGACTAAACTTCAAAGGTAAACCCCGGATTAAGCCGTAGCGTGCAAAACTTTAAAACGTGCAACTTTCATACATTCGCATCGATATTGAACGCAGCATAATCTCGTTACGGGATCTCGTTAGTTCTCGGATCATGTGAGACTGGGAGACTGGGATCTCTGGATCTCTGGATAATTGCCTTTGTTACCAGTCTGCCTGTAATATTAATTAATTTTCTTACCCAAGCTTCCTTAGTTATTAAAGTGATGCACTTACTTGAGTATTTTCTTTAACCAATTACTTTTGTCGTGTTGTTTGAGAAGACTAGTTTAATGTCACTTTCTGCTACATTATAGGGTTCTGTTTTGTGCCCAAAAAGGAACCTTATTACTAAGACTTAGTCGCGGAGAACCTAACGGGTTACCGGGGCTCCGGCTCGACGTGCAGGAGAAGGACCGGAGTAGTTTTTAGTCAGTAAGAGTCTGACACTCCCTCCCGCCTTACCCAGGCGGGAGCAGACATTCGATGATTAAATCCCCTTAAAAAAAAATTAATAAGACTTCATTGTTCATTCGTCTGTCACTAGATAGGTGGAAATCTAACGTACCGAGATAGTTCGATATTTAAATATTTCATAGACAGTGTATTTGTTTTTTGCTGCCATGAAAAATAATACTTTAAGCTATATAGTTTTAAAATAAACATTTAAGGAATGTGTCCTTAATTATTTATTTTAAATTTATAATGGGAATAAAATAAACATTTTTTTGTAAATAAATTATGGAACCAATCGTTTATGAATCTAGCTCGCACTTGGCAAGTTTTTTAAATAAAGAACGACATTTTTTGTCCGTATTCAAAACTACTATTTGCAATTATTTTAATGACTTTTAATTTGAAGTCGTTGCAATATTGTTAACTTGGTCGGTTAGTTATTGTTTCTTTGTTCCTGTAATAATTTAAATTCACCATCTTACTTCGAGACAATTTAATTTTCTATGCAATATTCATTTGTGGTTACTTTTTGTTCATATTTATCTTTAATAATAGAACAAGAATAATTGAAATTTATAAGAGTTAAATAATTTACCTTCAAGCACAAGTGAGAGAGGTTACCTATGGAAAGAGAGGGAAAATGATGACGCAGTTAAACAGTTTCCTAAATTGTCGACAACATAGTTGTGATGCCTCTGATAATGTAGAGTGTCATTATCATCATTATAAAATCAGCAAGGTGCTGTTAAACATAGGCCTTTACCAATGACGTTAGGATCAGCCATCAACAGGTCTATTTCAAATAATCTCCATAAAGTACGCTGAAAATAAACGAGTTCAACCTCCTTTTTTGAAGTCGGTTAATACACTAAACCTTCTCATAAACAAAGACATTGCTGTAAACCGTATGTAAATCGGTTTAACCAATTGCTAGATAAGCACGGACCAATATACAATATACATACATAACTCTATGTACGGTCAAAGATCAAAAGTCCACTGCCACCGTAAGACTACTATCGGTTGCGCTGCAGCGCTTATACACACATGCACACGCATATTTTTATCTGTGTGCGTACGGCACGCGTTTATATGCACATTAATATGAAATTACTTACCTGCGCATTGCCGTGTGAACATCACTCACGGTGGTGGTGGACTTTTGACCTTTGACTGTACAACTGAAACTGAGGACCTTCTTCTATATTTGAAGTCGTTAAAAATGTGTTTACAGAAACATTATAAACTCCTTTTAAGTTCTTTCAAAAATGTCAAAAAAATTATATTAAAAAATTAAATTTCTTTTAAACACTGACATCTTCAAAACTCAATTCCAATTTGCGAAGTTCATTCTCTATAGAATATTCCAGAACTTATCACTATTTACAGTGAGACAAGTAATTTTATACTTTGTTACTTTGTAACAAGGTTTAAGATTAACGAACATTTGCCAGTGACTTGTTCATTTTAATTTATTTTGCTTGAAATTGTTCAGTGTTTTGTTCGTCACATTTTATAGAATACATTATAGTGATCTGATTATTATTAAAATTGCATATTTATGCACAAGATTTCTTCTCAGAATCTACGTAGTATGAGATTAGTGAACTGTTTTGTCTGCCTTGTTGGATGACTCGTCGCAAGTACGACTGCCAGGCAAGTTAGTGGTCTCGGGTTCGATTCCCGGATCAGGCAAAATATTACTGGGGTTTTAAAAAAAATTTTCGGTACTAGCCTGAAGTCTAGAATAGTGCCCGATATGTATAAATAGGTTTACCCCTTATTACATGAGACTTATAACATAAATAGTGAAAAATGGGTGTCACATTGTTCAGTGGCGTTAAGTGGTGTAATTTGCACCAAACCTACTTCTTCGGGAATAAAAGGCGTGATGTTATTTTATATTACTCTTTTTGTTTAGACAATCACTGCGTCATTTCAATTCACCTTTTCTTCCCACAGTTCTGTGAAAAATTTTTAATAAGTGATTTCCAACTATTTTTTCAAAGTCAAACTCAAAGTCAAAATCATTTAGTTCAATTAGACGAGAAAGGCACTTTTGAACGTCAACAATAAAATTAATTTAGTGAAGCTATTTGCTCATTCCAAGGTGTAGATTCCTATGGAGAAGAACGAGCAAGAAACTCCATAGGTTACTCTTTTTCAATCAGGTTCACAATACAATTCTCTAGTTACATAGTTTGCTGTTTGGATTGTGCGAGAACAATGTAACACTAAAACAAAAATCTAGTCAAAGAAAATTAAATAACCTTAAAGACAATAAATAATACAGTCTGGAGCTAACCAGTCCCATTTGACAGCGCCCGTTCACGAACATGACACGTACACCAGCACCGCCCAACTCAACCATATTGTAGAGAATCGAGCGATCCACTGCACGCGCCACCGCCAATGAGACCTTTGAGTGAGCATGACAACTCCCTTTTTTATGAGATAAGCCGGTAAACGTGCCGACGAATCACCTAATGATAAGCAATTGGTGCCGCCCATGGACACCTGGAACGCCAGAGACGTAACACTTGTTACGTCTTTACCGACCTTTTGGGGATTTTGGGGATTGTTGGGGATTTTAGATTAGAGACATTGGGGAAGAGAGGGGGGCGGGTAATGGGGCCTCCAGTAACCTCACTGACATGACGAAACACAACGCTAGCGTTGCTTCACGTCAGCATCACTCCGGTCGAGACAGCCCATTCGTGCCGAAGCATGGCACTCCCATACTTAACCAACTCGCGTGTCTAGCGTAAAGATCGAGGCAAAGCCACTTATAATTATAGGGGAAGCGCAAGATCCACTACAACACTCGACTATTATGGACTGATAATAAGGGCTCGTCCACCAAACTAACTGCGATGCAAATTGCTGCGATGTGATTTCGTGCGACAAGGCTTCTCCAAGGACCATTCCTTCGACGACCGACAACTGTACTAAACGTATTTTAAATTAAAAAGTAGCTCGTCATATGGATCGTAAAAAGAAATGTGCACTGCTGTTATTGCTTAGGAGATACAGGAAAAGAAACAAAAAAAAATTCAGGACGATAAGATTTTTGTGTGCTATGTTGCCAGTTCTTGCGATGCGTAGCAGGAGCTCGAATATTTTTGCGAAGCGACGTCGCATCGTAGTTTTGTTTACGACCCCTAAAGTTGTGTGCAAAACCATCAACCATATTCTCTCTATTTATAATGTAGTTATTACTGAAAAGAAATAACTTATTGACAGAAACGTATTATCTAAAACTTTTTATGTCAAAAAAAATATAGCTCTTAATACCTGGGTAGCCATTTTGAATTCACGAATGCGACTGAGTATGCAAAGATAATTCAACTTCGCAGACTAATTTCGTTTGAAATTTATATTTGTAAAGACTTCTAAGGATTCGTTATAAATAGGATTCTCTATGAGAATCTTTATCTCATTTAATGACACGTAGAAATCGTTGAATTATATGTATCACATTTTCTTGTAATAGTGTCACATATTTTTGAAGATTTTTTTGAGATTTTGACTGGATTTTTAGTCTTTTAATGTCACAATTTTTATACAAAAGATTTTTTTTTTTGAGGGGCGTAAAATCATCCTCCTATGACTTCTCCGACTTTGGGTGAGGGGGAGTGTCAGATTCTTACTGACTAAAAACCACCCCGTTCCTACTCCTGCTCTTTAAGCTGGATCGCCAGAAAAAAAGAAAATTAACCTATATCTGATATTTCACCAATGACAATACTAATTTGTTTATCTATTTGGTATACCGAAGTGCATCCCTTCCCTTCCCCCTCCTAAACTGACTAAATCTGACAGTAAAACTAGTGAATCCCCTCGTGTTGAGGGTGGACACCCACTACAAGAGAGAATTTGATCACTAACCTTCAGTTGATACGACTACTCGATTATACCTCTATACCACCAAAAAAGACATATAACATCACACCTTATCCCCGAAGGGCTAGACAGAGCATAGAGGCACTTAATGCCATTGTACAATGACACCCACTTTTCACTAGTTATGAGTCCCATGTAATAGGAGGTGATCCTATTGCCATATACCGGGCACATTTCTAAACTCCGTGCTGCTACTGAGAATTTATTTAAAAAAACCAGTAATAGGTACTTTGTGCGACCCGGAAATCGAACCCGAGACCCCTTGCCTAGCAGTCGCACTTGCGACCACTCAGCCAACGAGGCAGGCAACAAAAAAATGTAGGTATATCTATATATTTATATACCAGTGTTCCTATGTCATAATTCTAGTATAAATTACTCTCAAAATAGAATTAATCAAACATTAAGTTCCTGTAGACCACAGTATAATACGTCCACAAAGACGTCACACGAAATGTAGGTAAATTCCGTAATTCGGTGCCCGCAGCTGATCACATTGAGCTGTTGACAAGGGAGTTGTCATCGCCAGGCTTTGACAAACTTACCAAAGAGCCTTTGAACTAGGTAACCCTACTGTGTAAATAAAAATATACTAAAGACTACCGTAATAAGGTTTTTATTTAATTGTCTGTCTTTGGATTTGTTGTTTAAAAAGAAGAGAGATAATTGGTTTTCCTCGTAGGAAAGTCTTGGAATGTTCTAATGTGGTTCTAATCGTTTACACGTAACATATTGTAGAGGTATATACATAGCATAGGTATCATAATATGTTCGCCTTTTTAATTTGAAAAGTGTGCGTAGTGCACAATTTGCACCTATGGATATAATGGGGATGATGACGGGGTATGAAAATTAAAAATATAATTAGTCCGTAAGTTAGGTAATGAAAAAATATTAGACACGTATTTTTTTATTTTGTCGTATAATAAAACAATACTTAGATAAAACGAATCAAAGTTTAGGAGTGGGGGCTAAAACGTCATTTCTTAGTATAAAATGTACTGAGAAGTGACGTCACGCGACATTTCAAATCAATATATCTTCGAAACTATTCGTTTCTGTGAGAAAATAAAAAATACGTTTCTAATGTTTTTAAATAATCTATCAGACGGACATTAAAAGAAAAATTAGTCGTCTACCCTATTATATTTAAGGGAAGGGACGTTTCTTCTTTATTTAAAAAATAATTCATGCCTCACACTAGGGCCATACATATCATAAAGACCTAGAACAAATATTCTCTCGATTGGCTTGTTTATATGACATAACATCACGCTTTTTATCGTCGAAGGGGTAGGCAGAGGTGCATATTAAACCACTGTATAATGGAACACCCACTTTTCACTATTTATGTTATGAGTCCCATGTAAGAGAGGGTGAGCCTATTGCCATATACTTACCGGGCACAATTCCAGACTCCGTGCTACTACTCAGAATTTTAAAAAAACCCAGTAACACTTTGCCCGACCCGGGATTCGAACCCGAGTCCCCTTGCCCGGCAGAGGTAGTTTTTATGATGTTTGTCGAAAATTCGCCTATTTTGAATGCCAATGTAAGTTTGTAAAAGTAAAGGTTTAAAAAAATCTATACCCCATTTTTTAAATCGATTAATTAATATACTAAAACCTTCTCCTAAGTATAACAAACAGTTTACTAAAAATCGCATCAAAATCAGCTAAGCGAGATAATCGCACACAAACATATATTTATACATATGTGTATGTGCGTACATACAAACACACATTCAAGTCAAACTGAAAACCTCATTCTATTTATTTTTACAGTCCGTTAAAAATTAAACAAATCTGTCTCAAAGTCACTAAAATCAAGACCTTTAGTACAACTGAACTTGTTTATTAAGTTAGGCTTAATATTTAGTTGGAATACCTGTCGCCGTTTGAAACATAGACATTTGAAGATCAGCTATTCACCAAGTTTAATCTATCTGTTTGTGAAACCAACGGTTTTAGTATTTAAATGATGACAGCCTCGCAAGATCAAACGGCTGAGACATTAACTTTGTTATTTAATGAATTGATATCTGAATTTCGTGGGGCGAACCTTGAAGGGGGATTTTGTTCACGACTTGGTTCTAAGAATTTGAAATCAGAATACCTAAGCATCGTCTTTTAGTCTAGTCTTAGTGGGAACTATAATTGGGAGATAAAATCATAAGAGTTCAATTTACAGTTCATCACAGAGATACAATAGGGCTGATGCCGATATGGAGCCGCGGAGAACGTAAAAGGTTACTGGGACTCCAGCTCGAAGTACAGGAGTAGGAACGAAGTGAAGTCCCATGTAATAGGGGGTGAGCCTATTGTCATATACCGGGCACATTTCCAGACTCCGTGCTACTACTGAGATTTTTAAAAACCCAGCAATATTTTGCCCGTCCAGGGAACTGAACCCGAGACCCCTTGCCCGGCAGTCGCACTTGCGACCACTCGGCCATCGAGGCAGTCAATTGTCAAGGCTTGAATTGACATCAACAATTTCTAGAAACTCCACAAAAATACCAATACAGTACCTACGAACTTTTATCTGTCATCCAGCCATCTTGAAAGATTAAAACAATACAGTTCCCAAGAGTGGAAGGGCCCCATTAAAATGGGGATGGCATGAGGTATTTTATGGGACCATAACGTTGATCGTCACAGATCTCGCACGACCAGCCTTTTGGGGACATTCTACTGCATGGTACAGGGGACAAACTAGCAGCGTGAATCATTTATGAAATCTGTAGAATAGTTTCGCATTCCGGACCTTCAGAGAGACTTCGTAGGTATTTTTTTTTTGAGGGGGGAAAATCATCATATGACTGCTCCCGCCTGGGTTAGGCGGGAGGGAGTGTCAGGCTTTTACTGACTAAAAACCACCCCGTTCCTTCTCTTGCACGTCGAGCCGGAGCCCCGGTAACCCGTTAGGTTCTCCGCGACTCCAAATCGACATCGTCCCGATTGGGCCCCATCTGTGGTGGTCTGATGGCTCTTTGAGGCGCGCGCGGAACTCGACGCGCCGTACGCTCGGGTATACATAAATACGTTGTAGGTATACATACATAACGGTTTCCAAAGCTTGCTGTGTTACTATAAGTTTCTGATCGCATTGTTTGGTCAACATCTGGGCATCGCATGTCATTACTGGTGGAACGCACTCATTGGAGACTTGTATTTAATATGTGCGGTTATATGTGGCGAAAAGACCTATACGCTGTCTATATATCCCACACCGCTTGTTTAAAACTACCATTTTACCAGTTTCTTCCGCACTCTACCTTTTTAAGGGAGGAAAATCATCGAATGAGTACTCCCGCTTTGGGTGAGGCGAGAAAGAGTGTCAGACTCTTACGGACTAAAAACCATCCCGTTCCTCCTAAACTTCGAGCCGGAGCTCCTGTTGAGTTCGCCGTAAGACACTCCACCTCAGATAGACGTATTCTGAACAACTAATTTACTTCTCTCGACCTATCCTCTTCCCAGATCCGTTGAATTATCTTTGGTTGAAAATGTTTGCTTTTTTATAGCTTAAGCCGGTACACGAGCAGACGGATCACCTGATGGTAAGCAATTGGCGCCGCCCATAGACACCCGAAACACAAAGGTGTTACAAGTGCGTTACCGGCCTTTTGGGAATTGGGAATTTGAGGATTGTGGAGGATTCGGGGAATTGGGAGACTAGGGAGGGACCTCACTCACAAGACGAAACACAATGCAAGCGTTGTTTCACGACGGTTTTCTGTGAGGCTGTGGTATCACTCCGGTCGAGCCGGTCCATTCGTACCGAAGCATGGCTCTCCCACTCTTGCTGAACATTATCTTGCCTTTGCTAATATTATCTTTGTAATTTTCCTTGACTTGTACCACACAATAATCGGCTGTCTTAAAATCGTGTCCAAGATGGTACTAACGTAACCAATAAAAATAACTTGGAACCTTGAACCCTATGTTCACGATCCCCTTAGCAACGCCTAGCTACTTTTTAAACCATTTTCATTACAGTACAAACTCATAGTCATTTAGAAACAACTTCTGTCGTGATCATCCTGCAGATGATTGTAAGTTTGAGAGTATAATGCTGAATTTATATAAGAGGAGTAGCATAAACTGTATTTCTCTGATATTATGTTTCATGATCAAGTCCACGTGTAAACTTCAAGTTCACAGATATGTATTATTACTAGTTGTAACGTTCGTTCTGTTTTGAATTTTAGAGACACAACTTTTTTTGTTTCAATTTTCTAAAATAATAGTAGCCTATGTTACTCCTTAGTACAACAGCGATATACCAATAATAATCCCGTCAAAATCGGTCCAGCCATTCCAGAGATTATCTGGTATAAACAAACAGACATACAGACTAGAATTAAAAAAAAAATATTTTGGTATGTGTATCCTATGTACCTATATTCACATCCGATAAAAAAGCGGTAATTTTAATATTAGAAACAGATACTCCAATTTTATTTATAACATAAAACATCACGCCTTTTAACCTCGAAGGGGTAGGCAGAGGTGCATATTACGGCACATAATGCCACAGTACAATGTAAAACCCACTTTTCACTATTTATGTTATGAGACCCATGTAATAGGGGTTGAGCCTATTACCATATACTGGCACAATTAGATTTTTTTTAAATACCCTGTAATATTGCCCTACCCGGGAATCGAGCCCTAGACCCCTTGCTCGGCAGTCGTACTTGCGACCACTCGGCCAACGAGATACTTTATTTAACTGTATAGATATATACAATCAAATTTTTCAGAAATTAAATGTAGGTAAACCATTTTCATTTTTTTCATAATGACTATCTAATGCATCGTACTTACTTATCATATTACATGGGGCTCATAATATAATTAGATAGTTTCCAGGGTAATAAAAATTAAAAATCTAATTAGTCCGTCAGTTAGATAATGAAAAATATTAGACACGTATTTTTGTATTTTCTCGTATAAAGTTACAATACTTAGATAAAATGGAGTAAGGTTACGTCGTTACATCACAATGTGCTACATTTTGTAGCACGCTGTGACATCACACGACATTTTAAATCAATATATCGTCGAAAGCATTTAAATTTGTGAGAAAAGAAAAAATACGTGTCTAATGCTTTAAAATAATCTATCAGACGGACATTAAAATAAGATTTAAAAAACTATCCTATTAGTGAATCGATAGTGTTACGTTGCATTATCATAATATTATGTACCGCTGCCCAACCCTTCGATGATAAATGCGTGGTGATAATGTAATTTTCAAAAGGTTTTCATTTCCAAAAATATAAAATGTCATTTTGAGTTCTCTGACCCGGTGTTAGGGATGATATTTTTATGGACAAAAGTTGCCGACTCATGAAATATAAGTGATCGTGTTTGTCCTTTTTTATCATTTTGGGCGAATGTTATTGTGATACAGAATCAAGATAAAATCAATATACATTTTATAATTTATCTAAGGGTAATTTTTCGTAAAAGGATAGGTAGCAGAGTACGGTTTGAAGTATTTTTTAAACTGTCAAACACCTCGAGGACACCGGTGACCGCAACCTATTGTTTTTTAATTGTGTCTATAATGACGGTACTCAAAGGGAACCCCTATATCCCCAAGCGGTCACCGGTGATCGCTCTCCACTTACCGTTATTACCGTTACATTATAGACCGTATTTCCAATGTTTAGGGACTATTTTTGTATGAACAAATTTACTTTAAAAATACATCTAGTTTCTGCCAACCCCATGTAACAAAAGTAACATATGTTTTAATCCAGACTATAATGCGACTGCACGGTTGGTGCGGTGGCTGGGCAACCGGCTGCCGTGCAACGTGTCGCGGGTTCGATTCCCGCGCGAGACAACACTTTGTGTGATCCACAAATTGTTGTTTCGGGTCTGGGTGTCATTGTGTATGTGAACTTGTATGTTTGTAAACGCACCCACGACACAGGAGAATATCCTAATGTGGGGCAACGTTAAAAAAAAAAATCCTCCTGTTCGAACGCAATTATTCAAAAAATCAGGTTACTAACAAAGAAACCATACACACATCACTTGCAAAGATCTATATCCATCACACAAGTACACAAAAGGATACATTTCGTTGGAATTCAGCAACAAAACGTTTGAAATGTGTCTACTTTGAGAATCTGTTAACTAGCAACGCTTCACGGCAGGCCTGTGTCATAAATGATGGTGTCATTCAAAGTAGGGGTGTCACGCGTATGATATTTCGGATCTAGATACGGATACAGAATTAAAATTAATGGAGATCATCATTTCGCATATTTTGCGTGTCTTAGCACCTTTAGAAAGGAATAAATGTATGAAATGATGAATCTTTGAACTATATAACTTTTTCATCTTGGATTCTACAATTTTTACGCCATATAATGTGTTGCTTCAAACGGCTTGTATAACGATACGTACCATTTTTTTTTTCGTCAGCATTTTCAGAAAAATCTCAAGAAAAATGTCTCCTTTACTCACGTTTCCTTTTTTTATTGTCAGTTTTAAAATTCTTAGTGTATTGATTTAGATAGAAGTAAGATCGAATTTTGAATTGTTCAAAGGGTTTAGTACGTTATTTTGGATATGTTTAATCAACTTGAACTGCACAAAAAAAATTATCGAAATTCAGTCATAAAAACCTCATAATCATTCAGATTTCAACCACATCGGCAACTATCACAACGTTTATATTGAATTCAGTTTCAGTTACAGATAATCGTATTTCAGATATGCGATACTTTCGATAACGGTTACGAAAGTCTGTAACATCCCTAACAGTTTGAAGTACGCAGTGACTTCATAAAAACTTTTATTCGCACGTCTGTGGTACTGGTTCGTTGTATAGAATAGCGCATCGCAGTAAGGAAAGCGCTGGATAAAGCGGAAAGCGGAAAGCATTAAAATAAAATGTATTTATTGGCAATTTAGATTACATGTAGGTGTGGAAGCAAACAGCATTCACATAAACGCAAATACGGCAGAGGTTCCCGTGGGCCCCAAACTAGGCACAGCCTGTATCTTGGTGGCCCAATAAACTAGGAATAAAATTAAAATTAGCAATAAATACAATCAAATAAATTAAATTATAATTGGACTTTCTATTAAGCTTAAACAGACGTACACATAGTCAATGGAACGCTCAAATTTTACCACTGATCTTATACTTAGTGCATGTTTTACTAACTTCATATTTTAAGTGTGGAAGAGCCATGCTTTGGCACGAATGGGCCGGCGCGACCGGAGTGATACCACGACCTTACAGAAAACCGACGTGAAGCAGCGTCGTATTTTGTCGTGTGAGTGATGTTATCGGAGGCCCAATTATCAATATATAGCCAGCCAATAGTACCAAGTCACTGCCCGGGCAGAAGCCTACCATTAACTACAATAAACATAACAGGGTTATTCACATCCTATTCAGCACGTTTTAAGTACCTCCAAACAGCAAAATCCACGTGAAATTTTAATCCAATAAACGTGTCCAAATATTCATAATACGGAAATACATCGTTAAATAATATTAACGATGTATAATCGTTAATTATATCGTTGTTGTTGACATAACGGTAACTGATAATAGGATCGATTTGAATTTTACGTTAATTAACTTCTGGGTATCGTATCTTGTATTAATTATAATTTGTTGAATCGTTGAAGTGATATTTATTCACTATGTTTATTAACATATTATCTAAATAAGTATGTTATAAATAATAAAGAATTATGTTTGTTAGTCTTGGTAAAATTCTAGAATGGCTGAACTCGATTGGATAATTTTCGTTTGAAATGTTCATGCCCAATAACCCCACCCCCCCCCCCCCTTTCTACAATCCCTGAATCCCCAACAATCCTCAAATTCCTAATCCCAAAAGGCCGGTAACGCACTTGTAACGCCTCTGGTGTTCCAGGTGTGCATGGGCGGCGCCGATTGCTTACCATCAGGTGATCCGACTGCTCGTTTACCGGCTCATGCTATAAAAAAATTAAATTAAAAATCTAATTAGTCTAGTAGTACTAGTAGTAATGAAAAATATTAGACACATATTTTTTATTTTGTCGTACTTATAAAAAAACAATACTTAGATAAAACGAATCAAAGTTTAGGAGTGGAAGTTTGCTACGTCATTTTAGAGTATAAATCGTATTCAAACGTGACGTTATGCGATACCTATTTCAAATCAATATAGCTTCGAAACTATTCGTCGTCGTAAGAAAATGAAAAATACGTGTCTAATGTTTTAGACACATGCGTGTTCACGCAACAACCGCATACACACTAGAAACAGTACAATACTCGGGAACAAAATACCATAAAAATATTTCAAGATTCCAATAAAAGTATTTGAAAAATCCAGGAAACAGCGATTCAAAGCGCTTCCAACGCTACATGGGTACAGTTTTGAAATGTCATAGTTGCAAAGACTTCATCTCCCGAGTAATGAATACGACCAATTAGAGCGACGGGCGTTTCAACGACCCTTGGAGACACATTTACAGGGAACGCGTGAAAGGGCAAAAATGTATTAGTGTTGGGATGTAACACGTGACACAAGACACCTGTTATTACTGTTTGTTAAAATCGCAGTTCAATAAACTGTTATTTAGTAACGGATTACAATGAATCTGTTTTCAAAATTAACAGACAGTAAAATCTTAAAGAAGAATATAATGTGTTCGCAATACCAGTTAACTACTAAACTTTAGTATATCTAATCTGTTTTTAGAATGGTAACTGTGATTATGATTTGAACTTTGTTTTACCTGCAAGAGTAACTGTTATCTATATAATACAAGTAACAACGGTAGATAACTGTTCTCTAATATTTGTGTCCTGTTACTTATACCTGTGATAATAAATACACCTCACGCCTAATGCATGCGTAGAACTTGTAAATGTCTGGCTCCATGGAAAAAATATCCATGTACTAATGAGGGACTTTGATACACAATAGAAATGCAGTCAGACTTTCTGTAGTGTTTCTGTGTGATTTAATTACATTTGGTTGTTGCGGTGAACACGCACGTGTCTAAACATTAGACACGTATTTTTCATTTTCTTACGAAGACGAATAGTTTCGAAGCTATATTGATTTGAAATATCGCATAACATCGCTTTTGAGTACGATTTATACTCTAAAATGATGTAACTACCTCCCACTCCTAAACTTTGATTCGTTTTATCTAAGTATTGTTTTCTTATACGACAAAATAAAAAATACGTGTCTAATATTTTTCATTACTTAACTGACGGACTAATTAGATTTTTAATTTAATTTTTTATGGCATGAGCCGGTAAACCAGCAGACGGATCACCTGATGGTAAGCAATCGGCGTCGCCTATGGACACCTGGACCACCAGATGCGTTACAAGTGCGTTACCGGCCTTTTGGGGATTAGGAGTTTGAGGATCGTTGGGGACTCAGGGATTGGGGAGATTGGGGAAGAGGAGGGTAATAGGGTCTCCGGTAACCTCTCTCACACAACGTTGCTTCACGTCAGTTTTCTGTGAGGCCGTGGAATCACTCCGGTCGAGCCGGCCGGCAGTTATCATCCCTATCGGGGAAGGGACAGAAATATCTACCGTGCTCACGGCAAAATATCATTCAGTACTAAAATGATTTGTAAATTATAACTTTACCTCAGTGCGACCATGCCTCATCAGTGTTAAAACGGAGTTTTTAATTCTTTTTCCAAAACAAAAATCATTAAAACTTGCAAACAATCAGTTGTTGGGCGCTCGTTCGTGTTTTTTTCCATTATTTTTAATTTGATGGCATTGTTAGAGTTTTGTGACGGTGACTTTGTCTGGCGTTTACCGTGTCGGTGGTTTAGTAGCTGTGAGGTGATTGAGCAAGGGATCTTAGGTTTAACTTGTTTTGGAGATTTTTTGATAGTACTTTGGGTCATCTTCGGTCTTTTTGATAATTTTCGTAGAAGCACTGGGTTTTTGAACGGTGGCAATAGGTTAACAGGAGTCAAAACATGACTGAACACTGCCTCGTTGGCCGAGTGGTCGTAAGTGCGACTGCCGGGCAAGAGGTCTCGGGTTCGATTCCTGGGTCGGGCAAAGTATTACTGGGTTTTTAAATATTCTCAGTAGTAGCACGGAGTCTGGAATTGTGCCCGGTATATGGCAATAGGCTCACCCCCTATTACATGCGACTCATAACATAAATAGTGAAAAGTGGGTGTTACATTGTACAGTAGTATAATGTGCACCTCTGCCTACCCCTTCGGGGATAAAAGGCGTGATGTTATGTTATGAGTCAAAACATATCTAACTGGTTAAACGTAGTTTTTACATTACACTAGTAATACTTATAACATAACATTACGCCTTTTATCCCCGAAGGCGTAGGCAGAGGTGCACATTATGCCAGTGTACAATGTAACACCCACTTTCCACTATTTATGTTATGAGTCTCAATGTAATAGGTGGTGAACCTATTGGCATATTCCGGGTACAATTCCAGACTCCGTGCGCTACTAATGAGATTTTTTTAAACCCAGTAGTAATAGTTTGCGCGACCCGGAAATCGAACCCGAGACCCCTTGCGACCATTTGGCCAATAAAGTAGTCAGCCTAATCTGTACAAAAAATGTCATACAATCAATGATTACGTAATTTGTTAAGAAGAACACGTAAAAATAATAAGACAACATTATTTATAATTTCAAATATTTTTTATCCAATGTGAAACATCGAGATGAATTTTATATTATACTGGTTCTGTACTCATAAAAAATGATAAGAATTTTAAATGTTTGAACATTTATTTATAAACGATTTTAAAATGCAAGTTCTTTTTTTGAATAATTGAACAAGTTATGGTGTGTTTGCTTTTTACCGACTTAAAAAAAAGGTGGAGGTACTATGTTCGGCTGATTGCTGCTGCTGACACAGGAATTTTAAGGTATAAGTAAGGTAAGTAGGCGAAATTCGATTGCCTTAGATTCGATTCCTGATACAAACTTTATTCTCCTACCAACTATGGATGCATTTTCTGTTATTTAGACTTTCCTACATATTCTCGTTTTTCATATGTATCATTTATTAATCTTAAAGGCTTCATAAAAATACTTGAACAAAACAAAACTTCTATAATAAATGGACATAGAACACAACACCTTACGTCACATAATTACGTCACTTAAAAAAAACATACATATATAAACACCAACGTACCTACTTACCCCAAGTTTTCGAGCTACGGAACCCAAATCCCTAAAACTCGACAAACACTCAAAAAATAAAATTGTTCTGACGTCTCACGACTAGCATAAATTCATAACTTTACATCATCATTTAAAAAACACGAAATATAGGACACCCTCTATCAAGACACCCTGATGCGAACACAAATAAAATTGACCCTTAACTAGCTAAAAATAAAAGCGTTTTTTGTATAGTCTATTCCTTTAAGAAGACACCGGTAGAAGCACAGTCAAAAATGATCCTTAATCAGCTAAAAATATAAGCGATTTTTGTACAGGAAGAGTTTCGTTGGTACAGAAAAGTTTCTTAAAAAAGTTGGAAGTAATCATAAATATATTTTTTTAGTATTTTTTTTACAAGGGAATTTATTTATTTGGTGTAGGGAAGTTCTGCGTTTATTATTTATTATTAGAAATTTTTTTTCATATTATTTGGCATTTCATTTTTTATTAACGGCTAATGAAGTGTCTAGTGTAATGTCGCACAATTTTATGCTTTATTACAATCAATTTAGTTGCTTTATTCTTTGGTAAAATATTGAAGCTAGAAATAATTTTATGAAAGTAGATGTTAGGTACATTTTTTTCTTCAAAGAATTTGTGATATCAAAAAAATATTTTCCTTTTAAAAATGTCCCTTCTTCCAGCTCTTGAATAACTTTTTATATTTAAAAATCATATTATTATTGTTAAAGAGTTCTATGGTCAATTTTTTTAATTTTAAAATGAAGTATTTATTGTTAGAATAATTTTACTAAATTACTAATGACCATGTTTTTCATGGGGATAAGCCGGTAAACGACCAGACGAATCACCTGATGGTAAGCAATCGACGATGCCAATGGATACCCGGAACACCAGAGGCATTTGAGTATTGTTGGGGATTGGGTACATTCTCTTCACTCACACGTCGAAACGTAACGCAAGCGCTGTTTCACGTCGGTTTTCCGTGACGCCGAGGTATCACTCCGGTCGAGCAAGTTTTTTTTATGGCATAAGCCGGTAAACAAGCTGACGGATCACCTGATGGTGAGCAATCGGCGTCGCCCATGGACACCTGGAACACCAGAGGCGTTACAAGTGCGTTACTGGCCTTATGGGGGTTAGGAATTTGAGGATCGTTGGGGATTCAGGGATTGGCGAGATTGGGGAAGGGGGGTTGGGCAATTGGGCCTCCGTTAACCTCACTTAGGTTCACGACGAAACACAACGCAAGCGTTGTTTCATGTCGGATTTCCGTGAGGCCGTGGTATCACTCCGGTCGAGCCGGCCCATGAAGCATGGCTCTCCGACACTTTATAATGTGATTTATATTATACCTGGTGCACAAGAACTTTACAAGAATAACTACTAGATTCCCCGAGAGTGTAGGTAGAAGAGTATTAAATATTAAAAACTAGCTTCAGCCCGCGACTTCGTACGCGCAATCCCGTTCTTTCCCGTTCCCGTTCGTAATTTGCGGTGAAAAGTAAAAAAAAAACCGATGCAAAAGTATCCTATGTCCGTCTCCTGGTTCTAATCTACCTCCCCACCAATTCGATGTAGCCGTTCTTGAGTTATAAGTAGTGTAACTAACACAACTTTCTTTTATATATATATATATAATAGGTTTATAACTATTGCATTACTCTGAGCTCAATTCTGATTAAAACTGTCGTGGTGGCCCGGAGGTTTAAAAAGCCCGCTTCTCATGCATGAGAGTACGAGTTCAAAAACTACCAACGGCAAGTACCAATGTGACTTTTTCCGAGTTATATGTACTTTCTAAGATTATACACCACTGACAAACGGTGAAGAAAAACATCGTGAGGAAACCTGGGCTTATAATTTCTAATTATAAGGTTGTAATCGTCAACCCGCATTGAGCAAGCGTGGTGATTAATGCTCAAACCTTCGTGTGAGTAGAGGCTTTTTTTAAGGGGGGAAAATCATCGAATGGCTGCTCCCGCCTGGGTGAGACGGAAGGGAGTGTCAGACTCTTACTGACTAAAAACCACCCCGTTCCTTCTCCTGCACGTCCGTCCGTTACCCGTTAGGTTCTCCGCGACTGTGAGAAGAGGCTTAGGTCAGCAGTGGGCACTTATAGGCTGTTGATGATGATGATGAGCTTAATTCTAGTCTCCATGTCATCGCTGTTAATTAAAGAAACCAATGACAATGACATTCGGCCTTATCTCAAGTAAATAACTAATTTCGAAAACCAATCACGAACTAAAAAGTACCTACCTATGCACCTTATGCTTTTAATGTGTTGTACTCTGTAATATTGTCTGCTGTATGGTGTACATGAAATCTATATATATAAAAATGAATCCCTTTTTCCCTTGGTCACAGCATCACGCGTGAATGGCTGGACCGATTTCACACATTCTGTTTTTGTGTGCATTTGTTATTAATAGGAGAAGGTTTTTAAGACATAAAAAATCCTGAAAATCTTACGGGAACGGGAGATAACGGCGCATACGAAGTCGCGGGCAGAAGTCAGTGATAAAAATAAAAGAGTAAAATTTAAAAAAAAACTCGTGATAAACAAACAGCTGACAATTAGTTTAGAGGTTAACGTTTATAACCTCGTAACTAGCTTCATACCGCGACTATTCCCGTCCTAAGTTTTGAAATTATAACGACCATCTACTATCGTCAACAAACATGGAATATTTCCACGACACTATCTCTTATTTACGCATCCATTGCGGAGTTTCTTCGTTTGGCGTTTCCAGCATTGCATACTAAATCTGCAATGGACTTTGAAATTGGGGTTAAGCGATACGGTTGCTGGTGCCAGGTGTGTTAAGCTGACCGCAGCGCTCATTACGATGTCAGCAAATAGTAGCCAGGGTAAAGTTGTGTTCACACTCATGCGCTTTTATTATCACCTTGCGCCTGTGTGTAAGGAGCCTTAGTTCCATTTAGGTTATGGTAATGATAGGCGAGGAGAGGCTGGAGAAGATACACTATTGTCTACAAGATTGGAAGCAGTTCTGTTTTTGAACAATACATTATTATTGAAATGCTTCGTTGGCCGACTGGTCGCAAGTGCGACTGCCGGGCAAAGGGTCTCGGGTTTGATTCCAGGATCGAGCAAAGTATTACTGGATATTTTAAAAATTCACAGTATCACGGAGTCTGGAATTGTGGCCTTCTATCACATGTGACTCATATTATAAATAGTGAAAAGTGGGTGTTACATTGTCCAGTGGTATAATGTGCACCTCTGCCTATCCCTTCGGGGATGAAAGGCGTGATCGATGTTATGTTATGTATGTTGCTTCGTTGGCCGACTGGTCGCAAGTGCGACTGCCATATACCGGGCACATCCGAGCTACTGAGCTGACATTTTTTTTAAAAAACCCGGTAATACTTAGTCCGACCCGGGAATCGAACCCGAGACCTGCCCGACAGTCGCACTTGCGACCACTCGGCCAATGAGGCAGCTTAGGACCAAAATCAATGATATACCTAAATAAGATCAAAATATTGCGCTCAAATCATAGGTACATGTATGTCAAATTACAAGGCTTAATATACCTACATAACAGCAGTAAATCGAAAATAGGGGTTGTGGTGGCCCGGAGGTTTATGACGCCCGCTTCTCATGCATAAGGGTGCGGGTCCGAAACCTACCTACGGCAAGTACCAATGTGACTTTGTCCGAGTTATATGTACTTTCTAAGATTATCTAGACACCACTGACAAACGGTAAAGGAAAACATCGTGAGGTAACCTGGGCTCTAATTATAAGTTTATAATCATCAACCCGCATTGAGCAAGCGTGGTGATTAATGCTCAAACCTTCTCCGTGTGAGAAGAGGCTTTGTTCAGCAGTGGGCATTTATAGGTTATTGATGAAATCGAAAACAGCTTTTCCTATATACAGACCACGATCGCAAAAATACTTTCACATAATAAATACGGAGCAAATCTCAGACAATATCAGGTTAAATCAATCTTATATTAAGCCAACCTGTAACCTCAAGGGAAATAAGATACGAAGGTTCTACAGCTGTACACACGGTACAATATCAAGCTATACAAAACCAATATATAATGGCCTCGCCTTGTATGGTCTTTGTACACGTTCAACGGTCAGCTTATACTGGTTCTGTATAGTTAGATGTCAACATATACCTTTCTATTTATTCGATTTTCAACTTTATTGTTTTAAGATCAAGTCGGAAATTCAATAAAAATATTACTGAAAGGAGTAGGTTGCACTGCTGCCGCCTATATGTATGGCACATCAAGCTAACTGGATTCATTCTGTATTTCTTTAATAGACCTATTTGAAATAAAGTCGAATATTATGTGGAGGTTATTGAGAGATTGAGGTAGGTTCTGATGAATTTGAACGATTTTATCAAGGTTTGTAAAATGCACATTTAATGATTTCTAAGATAATTATATTTTTAATAGTTGTTAAGTATTCTTTTCGTGGTGGTTTCGTTCAGTCATTTGCTATATTAACTTGTTTACATTGATTAGCTAGTTCTGGCATTATATTCAAATTCAGATTCAAATTCAAATCGTTTATTGCGAACATAAGTCAAGTGTGGATGTTACAGTAGTTAATATAAAATAATTTGATCAGCTACATTCTGATATCATGAAAATTATAATTACTATTATTATGTTTAGGTAAGAACCTCACCCATTTTTTTATGGCATAAGCCTGTAAACGAGCAGACAGATCAACTGGTAAGCAATCAGCGTCGCCCATGGACACCTGGAACACCAGAGGCGTTACAAGTGCGTTACCGGCCTTTTGGGGATTAGGAGTTTGAGGGTCGTTATGTAAACTTGTAAACGTGTATGCCGTGGTGGCCCGGAGGTTTAAGACGCCCACTTCTCATGCATGAGGGTGCGGGTTCGAAACCTACCAACGGCAAGTACCAATGTGACTTTTTCTGTACTTTCTAAGATTATTTAGACACCACTGACAAACGGTGAAGGAAAAACATCGTGAGGAAACCTGGACTTATAATTTCTAATTATAAGTTTGAAATCGCCAACCCGCATTGAGCAAGCGTGGTGATTAATGCTCTAACCTTCTCCGTGTGAGAAGAGGCTTTGCTCAGCAGTGGGCATTTATAGGCTGTTGATGATGATGATGATGAAACGTGTATGTGCACTTGTGTGTTTGTAAACGCACCCACGACACAGGAGAAAATCCTAGTATAGGGCAACGTTTATAAAAAAGATATTGAAATACCTCTTTCAATAATTAATTAATTATAATAATGAAAGTCTCCGGACTATCCCTTGAATATAATTACATTTTATTACACTTACTATATTGTTATTACATTTCCCAAAACCCATACTTACTTTAAGTTCAGACCATTAGTTTTTATGTTCATAGAACCGAGCTCAGCTGGAAATAGAACCAGCAATGGGAACTGCAGTGTTATTCTGAAAATAGTATATCCTTTAATTATTATACCTCGACTACGACTGCCTCGTTGGCCGAGTGGTCGCAAGTGCGACTGCCAGGCAAGGGGTCTCGGATTCGATTCCCGGGCCGGGCAAAGTATTACCGGATTTAAAAAAAAAATTCTCAGTAGTAGCACGGAGTCTGGAATTGTGCCCGGTATATGGCAATAGGCTAACCCCCTATTACATGGGACTCATAACATAAATTGTGAAAAGTGGGTGTTACATTGTACAGTGGTATAAGGTGCACCTCTGCCTACGTTATGTTATGTTATATATTTAATTATTATGTTTTCGACTTACGAAATTGTTAGACGAGGAGCTCGACTAGTTTCAAGCCATGCTAGAGGCTCATATTCATATGTACTGCTACCCTGTCAGTACTAGTCGGTAGCAGCGCGACAGTCAGCGCGTCACGAGTTGTGGAATGCTACTCATGAATATGAGCCTCTATCAAGGCTTGAAACTAGTAGAGGTCCTCGTCAAATTACTACGTGAGTAAGACGAAAACATAATAATTTGTTCAGATTGCTTTTTAAAAAAAAAACGTTGCCCCCACTGAGATATTCACCTGTACCTATCGGGGTGCGTTTACAAACATACAATTTCATATACACATGACACCCAGACCCGAAACAACAATTTGTGGATCACACAAAGTGTTGTTCCGTGCGGAAATCGAACCTGCGACACGTTGCACGGCAGCCGGTTGCCCAGCCACCGCACCAACCGTGCAGTCATTGTCTCATGAAAGTTTTAACCTGTTGAATTATCATCCCCTAAATTTGTTCATACAAAAGTAGTCTCTAAACATCGGAAATAAGGTCTATAAATGTAGTTAGTAAGTAAGGTAGATAAATGGGTTAATATATTTATTTATTTATTTATTTATTTATTTATTTATTTATTTATTTATTTATTTATTTATTTATTTATTTATTTATTTATTCTTTAATGTACATAATTTTTTTATGGTACATAAGGCGAACTTAATGCCATATGGCATTCTCTACCAGTCAACCTTAGGGTTTAAGTAGAAAATCTGCGAAAACTGAGGTACGGAGAATAAACTAACAACAAAGAGAGAGAGAGAGAGAGAGAGAGGAAAAAATAATGGTAATTATTAAATAATATAGTTATACATATATATTACATAATAGTAAATAGTATATATAGTCATATGCATAAAATATATAGGTATAAATAGATACATAAATATATATCGACGAAGACCTAGATCTAGCGTTGCAGCGATTTTAAATAAAATTCATAAACTTGGTGTTTGAAGGAGATTTTATTAGGAGCTATATAATATAGATATACATATAAAATTCATATCAAAAGTCATTTTGCAACCTCATTTAAAATACACACCTGGAATAATTCTTTTCATTTCTATCATCACTTTTAGCGCTAGTGTCTAATGCCCGTTGTCACCAACCTTTCCTAAATTTAAAGGAACTCCTAAGGTAAGATGGGTGATATTTAACGATAATTTGGTTTTCCTATAAGTGATACTTAACAGAACAAGTAATGAATTAGTTCAGTCAGGCTAAATGGCTAGTTAAGTGACAATTTAGTAATGATTGGTGAAAACAGCCATAAAATCCTCTATTTTAAGAAAACCAAACTTTAATCTCACTGCGAGTCAGAAGTGACTTCGTAAAATGTACTTTCAGAATACCACTGCAAACTCTCAACATTATGCTTTTAAAATAATGTGTGAAAATAAAGTACATTTAATTTTTTTTCTTGCTTCGTTTGAATCCCTGATGGGAGGGCGAGTGGAGCTAAGTGAGAATGATTACCCATGCAGGAGTGGTGCCTCGTTCACTAAACAACTGGATAGTTACTGGATCGAGTTGGATTGGAGGATTTTAATCAACCGCTCTCTAAGAAGTTATTACCACAAACAAGAACCAACAATGAACATTCATATATTAACTAATTGTTCCAATTATTGCAAAGGCAAAACTATTGGAAGGAATGAAAGGTATTTTATTGGAATTAAGACGTTTGGATGACAATACAATGTAACTATGTAGATAATTATGTATATTGTGAACCTGATTGAAAAAGAGTAAACTATGGAATTTCTTCCTCGTTCTTCTCCATAGGAATCTACACGTTGGAATTAGCAAGGCTTCACTTTAAAAAAAAATTGTTGATGACGTTTAAAAGTGCCTTCCTGGCCTAATCACTTTTACTTTTGAGTTTTGACTTAATTTTCAAAAGTTTTTTTATAAAACAGCAGACCAACAAACAAATTACATGATGGTAAGCATCGACCGCCATTTTGATAACTGCAAAACCAAAAAGAGGTTTACTAGCCTTTATTATTTCTGTACATGACTCATACTTATAAACAACAAATTTAACTTGGTGTCACACCATAACCAATCATCATCATCTTCAACAGCCACTGATGATCAAAGGCCTCTTCTCACACAGAGAAGGCTTAAGCATTAATCATCACGCTTACTTAATGTGGGTTGGCAATTTCAAACCTATAAGTTTAAAAAAAAACATTGCCCCGCACTAGATATTCTCCTGGGTCCGTTTACAAACATACAAGACGAAAACATAGTAATTTGTTTAGTATGTTTTTAAAAAAAAAAAAACTTTGTCCCCACTGGGATATTCTCCTGTATCGGGGTGCGCTTACAAACATACAATTTCACATACACATGACACCTAGACCCGGAACAACAATCTGTGGATCACACATAGAGTTGTTCCGTGCGGGAATGAAACCGGCGACTTGTAGCGCGGTAGCCAGATGCCCAAACACCGCGCCAACGTTACAATTAGAAATATTGAGCTTAGCAATCCTCACGATGCGGTATTTCCGAACCGATACGACCTTTAAACCTTCAAGAAAAGAGCGTATTACACCTGTGACGCCTTTGGTGTTGCGGGTGTCCATGGACGGCGCTGATCGCTTACCATCAGGTGATCCGTCTGCTCGTTTGCCTCCTATTCCATAAAAAAAAAAACGATGTTTTCCTTCAAAAAGTCACATCGGTACTTGCCGTTGGTAGGTTTGGCCCACAACCTCATCCATGAGAACCGCGAGTCTTAAATCTCCAGGCCACCACGACATAACCAATCCCAATCCACCAATTGCACTTAGAAAACCACTAGCATACAACCCTTTAGAAAACGCATCACACCTAAGCAAGTTACTCTCTTAAAACACAGTCTAAACGCAACACAACATTGTAAAAGGTTTTCCTGATACAATATTAATCTCACTAGAGTCAGTTATAACACAAGAAATTAATTTATAACCAGCATTAGGTACATGCATTGTAAAGAGAAATGCTCTCCTAAGCGCACACTTAGCGGTTTTGATGAAGATAGTACTAAATTTTGTAGTTCAAGATCCTACAGTCTGCAAATCTACGTTATTTTGGCAATGCTGTTTCAAGAGTTATTTGTTTAATATGCTGTGAAGAAGGAGAATGACTAAGGGGAAGAGCTTTGTTCAGCAATGAACGTCTACCAGCTTTTGATGATGATGATTATGCTGTGAAGAAATGAAGAAGATAACTTGTAGGTGTAATGCGTTTCGATGTCGTTTGTGTTGTCTATGAAAGCTTATCTTTATTGAAAGTGATAATGAAACGTTAATGAATATTTTTACCATCTTAACTAAATCTTTATCATTATCAGATATCAATTATAAAATGTCCTCTGCTAGCAAATACTAATGTCCCAAAGACTTCCAGATCAGCCAGAAACAATCGGCATCCATTGTATCTCTTCTAACATTTTTATCAGGCCATATTATTATCTATCCATAGTGCCAATTATGAGGGTGGACGTCATTCACTGCACATCACCTCTATTTAAGTCGCTTAACCACATACGTACTTTGATCAAAAATCTTAAAAATTTCAACTTGGCGAAAATAACATAAGTTTAGGTATCGTGGGATCTTACACTATAGTAATAGTGATAAATTCACCGAGTTCTAAGTTCTTGACTTTACGAGATCTGTTGCACTGTTGGAATGAAAAGTGCAATGAATATTTTAGTGAAGCTGCACTGTTACAAAACGATTTTAAACCTAAATCCTTTTACAAATTAATATTTTGACTGAACAATACAATATTGTAAAGTACAAACTCTTCGTTCTTTAAGAATGAGGGCTATTTTTGTCATATGGCGTAAAAATAGCGTGATCTCTATTTTGTCCAATCACTATAGCTGTCAAAACATTTTACATAAAATGATTTTCAGAAATCCGGAAAATCAGATAAAACAAACTTCGTGCTAGACGCAACATCTAGTAAGCAAAAAAACAAAGTTAACCCTCATTAATATAGCGCGTAGCGTTCCGTGCGTTCCGTAAAGAACCATCAGACTACCATGGATAGGGACCAATAGGGCTGTAATGCCGTACGTAAAATGTTACCGGGGCTAGGGCTCGACGTGCAGGAGTAGAAACGGGGTGGTATTTAGTCAGTAAGAGTCTCACAATCCATGCGGCCTCACCCAGGCAGGAGAAGTCATTCAATGATTTTCCGCCCTAAAAACCCTCAATAGTATGGAAATAAAACAGACGTTCGTTTAATTATATTATTAACACGTCGTTAAAAACCATTTCAGTTTCTATTCACTCATTCGAATAACATCTAAATACCATTTGCTAGATGAATTTTCCACCAATTTTGAATAAATAAGTACCGTATTAAAATTGAAAAACTGAAAGCTATACTTACAGAAACTAGGCATGGTTAGACATGCAAAATTCAATTTGCAACCTGCAGTTAGCAATTGCAGTTGTAATCAGTACACAACTTTTAATAGACTCTAATAGCTGGCTAAGTAAATAAACTAGGCGAACTAGTTTATGAAAGCATAACTTAACCCAAAGAGGTAGGTAGAGATGGTCAATATCACATGTAGGTCATCATCATCATCATCATCACACCAGTATTTAATATTATAATGTACAACTACTGCAATTCACATACGTTGTCACAAACTATTGTATGCCAAACATGGTGGAGCAGTGCATGAAGACAGTTACCTTTAGAACTACCTTCGTAACCACTGTCTCACAATAAAGATCTTTAACTTTGACTTTGACCTGCTTTTCACTAGTTATGTTACGTGCCCCATAGTCCCATGTAATAGCAGATGGTGAGTCGTACCATGCCCAAAATGCCTCTAATAGTACTATATCTAAACCAGAAGTTCATCTCAACTTCATGTTCGACAATTGAATCTGTGACCTCTGGACCAAACAGACAGATATCATAAAAAATAACAGCAATGATTTTAATGACTGCCTCGTTGGCAGAGCGGTCGCAAGTACCGGGCAAGGGGCTCGATTCACGAGTCGGGCAAAATATTACTGGTTTTTTTTTTAAATTCTTAGTAGTAGCACGGAGTCTCGAATTGTGCCCGATATATGCCGATAGGCTCAACCTCTATTACCTGGGACTCATAACATAAATAGTGAAAAGTGGGTGTTACATTGTACAGCGGCATTAAGTGCTGTGCATCTCTGCCTACCCTTCGGGGATAAAAGGCGTGATGTTATGTTATGATTTAAATGTGAAAGAAATAAACAACAACATGATTAACTATAAAACAGTTAATTTTATCAAATTACAGCTCCCATTCATTTTTAACTAGCTCCGACATAGTCACGAACTTAAACATTGAGCTATACATAACCATTTCACCATGATCCCACTTTGTATGATCTGCCCGCACAATCGACGGTCAGTTTATACTGGTTTTGCTTAACTTGATGTGTACCTAGGTTCAAAACTAACATGCGACGGATTTACTGCTCGTAAAGCTGTCTTTAAGTACTAATTTTGATTTAGAGTTCCTATTGTGAAAAAATGTCGTAGTGGCCCGGAGGTCTAAACCGCTCGCTGCTCATACATAAGAGTACGGGTCCGAAACCTACCGATGGAAAGTACCAATATGACGTTTTACAAGTCATATGTACTTTCTAAGATTATTTAGACACCGCTGACAAACGGTGAAGGAAAACATCGTGAGGAAACCTGGACTTATAATTTCAAATAAGTTTGAAATCGTCAACCCGCATTGAGCAAGTGTGGTCATTAATGCTCAAACCTTCTCCGTGTGAAAAGAGGTTTTGCTCAGCATTGGGCATTTATAGGCTGTTGATGATGATGATACATGGCAGGACTGTGTCAGAGGCTAATAAAACAATTAAACACAGTTATATTGTCGAAAACTTCTCTAGAAAACTGTAAAAGAATCGCACACTCCTATTAATCTTGTAACATATTTGAGTTACCGCCTGGCACACTAACCCATTTCCTAACAAAAGAGGATACAACATTTATAGGTTTCTTTTACAAAACTAAAAACTCAATTAAAGATCACTAACGACAAGGAAAAGAAATCATTTACGGAGGTCGAGGCTGATCCCTCCTGCCCTCATGCTACTCCGCAATCCTCATTATATCATTAGGCAACGCACTTGTCACTTCTCTGGTGTTGCCGGTGTCAATGGTCAGCATTGAGTGCTTACAATTTGGTACTTGCCAATAATCAATACAAACAAAATCAAATCATACTCGCCTTTATTCCAACAGACTTTTGCGGGCGCAATTCTACCGCGGTCATTTTCGACACAACTTTTTATGAAACAGTCCAATTTATCATTGGACCCCCTGTTTTAGGGTTGAAACCGCGACAGGGTTAATTGTGTTATACAATGCTACTGAGAAGGGTTAAAAAGAATGAAACATTTAAACATATTGTCATGTTGTAACACGTTTTGTTGTTTGTTTATTGTTTACTTTCTTGTTTTTGTTTTATTTTGATGAAATTAATCTGTCTGTAATGTCTTTTTTTATGAGGTAAGCCGGTAAACAACCAGATGGATCGACTGATGGTAAGCAATCGGCGTCACCCATGGACACCCGGAACACCAGAGGCGTTACAAGTCCGTCGTTGGCCTTTTGGGGAGTAAAAGTTTTGAGGATTGTTGGGAATTCAAGGATTTGGGAGATTGGGGAAGAGGAGGGGTAATTGGGCCTCTGGTAATCTCACTCAGACGACGAAACATAACGCAAGCGTTGTTTCATTTCGGTTTCTGTAAGGCCGTGGTGTCACTTCGATCGAGCCGGCTCATTCGTGCAGAAGCATGGTTCTCTCGGTTCTCTCAAACTTATCTCACATGTTAGAGACGTGGAAGATTCATTCAGGTACAATTAATTAAAACACTTCATTACATTAAATCACTCTAACTTTCCCGCATTATTTATTTTCCCACTTCGTAATGACTATTATCTTTCTCATAAATTAAAAGTTTTTATGGGATAAACCGACAAACAAGCAGGAGAACCAGGGTGCTTGCTTACTCTTGAAATTATTTTTTTTTAATAGGAGGCAAACGAGCAGATGCATCACCTGATGGTAAGCAATCAGCGCCGCCCATGGACACCCGCAACACAAGAGGAGTCACAGGTGCGTTGCCGGCCTTTTAAAAATGGGTAGGCTCTTTTTTTGAAGGTTCGAAGGTCGTATCGATCGATCGTATTTCAATTTCAAGGTCAGTTCAAATTTCAATCCAATAAAATCTCAATATTACTCAATGTCAACACTATACAACCCCAATCGTAGCTGTTAAAATAGCGTTCAGAGTACGGAATATAAAGCCAAACTCAATACCATTTAGTTCATTCAATATCCATGCAATACAATTGCGATTGGCAGTAGTGTTGTAACTCAAGAGTAGGACAATATCAATGTCGATCGATCAGCATTGGATTATGGAGTAAGCGCTAGGTGATCTGTCCATGGACAGCGCCCGTTGTTTATTATTAGGGGATGGTAAGCAATGGACCCTCGCAACAACAGGGGAGTTAATAAAACAGCTCACATAACATACCATCACGCCTTTTATCCCCGAAGGGATAGGCAGAGGTGCACACTACAACACTGAATGCTACTGTACAATGTAACACCCACTTTTCACTATTTTTGTTATGAATCCCATGTAATATCGGGTGAGCCTATTGTTATACATTACAGTAGTACAATTACAATTCCAGACTCCGTAAAATTCCAGACAATTCCAGACTCCGTGTTACTACAGGGAAATTTTTAAAAAAACCCAGTTATGTTTTGCCCGACCCGAGAATCAAACCCTAGACGCTTTACCCTTTAGTAAGAGTCTGACACTCCTTTCCGCTTCACCCAGGCGGGAAAAGTCATTCGATGATTTTTCCCTCACGGAATACACGGAATTTAAGCTGAGCACTGGCCTTTTTGCACCGTATACATTGTTCAGTTTTTTTTACTTTTTTTTTATAAATAAAAAAATGTAATTTGAATTTCGCGCCTTTAGACGCCAACTCACGCTTGGCTACTTGTAACTTTTTTCTATCTCCCACCTTTTTCTAATATCAATGTCTGTAAAACATCGTAACGAGTACCGGTATAATAAAGATTTATTGTAATTAAACCAGTGAATATGCCTTTAATTTAACAAACTTGTTTTTTCTGTAATGGTGCAAATAAACTGCTTTTCTTTCTTTCATTCACACACACAAAATAGCTCACTGCATCCACAATATAAAAAAAAACTATAAAAAAACCATTATCAGTTGATCCTTTTTCATCCACAAGTGACGTCACACGCTACAACTTCCCCCAACGTCACATCAACGTCACCCGGAAAATGTAAGCAATGGAAAAATAAAATTGGTGTGCCCACAGAAATAGAATTACAAGTAATAGTCGTCTAGTTTAGTCGGCGTCCGTTGTCGTAAAGTGCCAGTTATATGGCGGGCCCCTTCCAGGTGCCAGACTTACCGTCACTCTTGTACTATGGCTGTGTGATACAGGGGAAAGTAATACTGGCAACTTGAATGTAACCTTTAACTTGAAGGTGATAAAGTTCAATATTATTCTGTTCGGTGACGATAGGGGATTTGTATCAATGATAAACATAATATCATATTTTTTTTGTCATAACCTTATTTATAAACATTACCCTCCTTCTTTGGCAGTCGGGTAAAAATAGAAGGTGACTCCATCATCAGCCAGTATCCTGGTTAAGGTCAATGCAAAGTGTTAGAATATTGCACAAGTATCCGACAAAATACCTACTTTGTGACGGTGTGCAAATAAAGAAAAAATTTTTTCTTTCTTTCTTTCTAAAACCAGGTTTTTAGTATTTCCACAAAATAATGACAACGTCTGAACTAAAATGACTGCACGGTTGGTGCGGTTAAAAAAAAAAAACTCTTTGTGTGATCCACAAATTGTTGTTTCCGGTCTGGTTGTCTTGTGTATGTGAACTTGTATGTTTGTAAACTCACCCACGACACAGGAGTAAAACCTAGTGTGGGGCAATGTTATTAAAAAAAATATATGATTTTTAAAAAATCGCTTATGTTGGTCATCCTTGATAACCCTGTGTAGCCGCTTTAAGAAATACGTTTGAGAATCTTCAGGTCAGTTAGACCCTTGTTACAATATCTCTACGGGGCCCAAATTTTGCTCCGTTCTCACGTACGTAAGGAGTCCAAGGGACCCCAATATTAATGAAAATAAAATTGTTATGGTGCTCATTCGACCGTCGACGATCGCTGCAAAGGTTGTGTATTTTAGATACACGTAAGGGTCCCGTGTTTTTATTAAAAGTTTATATGAAACAAATTGGCTGTAAACAATATTTAGGAGGCATGCACGTTCTGATAAAAGGTAAAGACTTCTGCAAGAATTGGTTAAGATATGCAATGTTTTATACATTTTTATTAATTGGTTGATCGGTCATATTTCGCCATATGTAGGGAAAATTCCACAAATTACCATAAAAAAGTTAATATCATAATCTAATATTTCTATGACAGTGTTTTCTTCCATAGGTAAAACAGCAGTTAGTAGCATAATATCACCCTAGCGCCACCTAGTGAGCTAGAAATCAATAACCTATTATCTCATTTGTTTCATAATTCATATTCATATTCATTCATAAATTGCTTAATTTATTAATTACGTGGCTCTCTAACACAAAATAGGCTATCGAAAAATTAATACCCTATAAACTGAATATTTAGGCGTCGTTGAAACTTGCGTTAAATCTCGAACCAATACCGCTAAATCATTCAGGTGTGAACGTTGCTTACCGTGGCGTGCAAATTGTAAGGAAAACTGAGGTTACACCCAACCAACGTTGACTTAGGCAGCTGCTTTTAAACTATACGATATTTTAACACATACATTTTCTTTCGCCATCGACCCTCACGACAACATATCCATCCCCATCATATAGATGGTTGGCAGGCCAAAACTGTGCGCTTCTCACGATGCTTTCTGCCTCGCACAGCAAAACTGTGGAATGATCTGTCGTCGGCAGTATTTCCGAACCGATACGACATTCAAACCTTCAAGAAAAGAGCATATTCCTTTTTAAAAGGCCGGCAACGCACTTGTGACTCCTCTGGTGTTGCGGGTGTCCATGGGCGGCGCTGATCGCTTACCATCAGGTGACCCGTCTGCTAGTTTGCCTCCTATCCCATAAAAAAAACATTACCGTCACGTCTGACCTCTATCGGAGTCGGCAGAGACATTAGAACACCAAATGATATGATTCTGACTTACTTTTTTCGCTTCAACTGCATTTATCAATCTCTCCATGCATGCTTGTCGACTGATATTTAATTTATATCTTACTATATTCATATTAAAACTTTCGTGAGACATACTAAATTTTCTTTTTTATTTCTATACTTGATTTATATATTTTTAAATATTTGATTATATAAAAAAAAACATTTAAAAATATAAAAAGCAGTAGCCCACCAGTAACGGGAGAAATCCAAGTTACCAGTAGTCAGGGCTCCAGAGAAAGGAATTTCCGGACAATACGCGCCGTGTCCAGAAGTACTGCTTTCTGCATCAGGCCCTTGACCCAACCATCTAACGCTAGCCTACTCAGATGTTGGTCGAGGCTTTTATACTAAAATTACTATACTAAATTTATTATTATGTTTTCGGCTTACTCACGTAACTGGTTGACGAAGAACTCAACTAGTTTCAGACCATGCTAGAGGCTCATATTCATGAGCAGCATTCCGCGACCCGCGACGCGGCGACTGTCGCGCTCCTACTGTCTGCTCGACTTTGCCTATGAGCATATATATATGAGCCTTGACTATAAATAACTCTTTGTATTGTTTTAAAAGTCGAGCAAAGAGTATTATTAGTCTTTTTTGATTTTCGATAATTAGTATACGGTTTACTCAAGTGAACTATTAAAGTCAAACTTAGACTAAGTTCCAAGTTATAACAGAATTTATATTCTTAAGTAGGGTGCATGGCGCGGCAACGTTGCGTTTCTCAGTCGACTGTCTATTCTTCTCTAATAGATAATTTACAAATAATATATGCTTCTATATTTCTTCTTCTCCTCTTATAATATCTTCTGATTCACTTCGTTGCGGGAACCAAGACAGTTACTCATGTCCCTGGGACGCGCCGGACTTCAGTGTTCCGGTGTTTTCATGGTTGTATCTACTGTAGATCCTGGCTTACAGGAGTTGCAGCGGTTTTGGGAGGTTGTGGCGGGCTTGTCCCAAAAAAAAAACAATATATGCTGAAAATGTAACGTCAGTTTTTAAAAATACAATGCAATGGGATGACAATGTTTATTTTCATCTAGAGTATTTTATGGACCAAATATAACAGCTATTCATACAGTTGGTTTATGGGGTAATACTAGTAAATAACAATTAGAAAGTTTATACAAATACATACAAAAATGTTACTCTCATGACAAATGGTAATTAAAATATATTATATACACTGCCTCGTTGGCTAAGTGGTTACGACCACTGGCACTTACGAGTGCCACTGCGGTCGGGCAAAGTACTGGGTTTTAAAAAAATTCTCAGTAGTACCACGGGGTCTGGAATTGTGCCCGGTATATGGCAATAGGCTCACGCCCTATTACATGGGACTCATAACATAAATAGTGAAAAGTGGGTGTTATATTATGTGCACCTCTGACTACCCCTTCGGAGATAAAAGGCGTGATGTGTTTTTATAGGCTGCTGACTGCCTCGTTCACCGAGTGGTCGGAAATGCAACTGCTGGGCAAGGGGTTTCGGGTTCAATTCCGGGCCGGTCAAAGTATTAGTGGCTTTTAAAATCTCAGTAGAAGCACGGAGTCTGGAAATGTGCCCGGTATAAGGCTCACATTACATGGGACTCATAACATAACCAGTGAAAAGTGGGTGTTACATAGTAAAGTGGCATAATGTACACCTCTGCCTACGCCTTCGGGAATAAAAGCCGTGATGTTATGGTATGTTATGTGGTATTTTTATAGGATTAGTTATCGGATACGATTTTTTTTTTTAAAAAAAACGTTGCCCCACACTAGGATTTTCTCCTGTATCGTGGGTGCGTTTACAAACATACAAATTCACATACACAATGACACCCAGACCCGAAACAACAATTTGTGGATCACACAAAGTGTTGTCCCGTGCGGGAATTGAACCCGCGACACGTTGCACGGCAGCCGGTTGCCCAGCCACCGCACCAACCGTGCAGTCACGATTGGAAATCGTGTCTTATTAACATCGTATGGTATAAAAAGGCTGAAACCTTTAGAAGTATAGGCAACCTAGCTGTTTGTTTACTATTCCTATGTAAATATTTGTATTACATAAACGTCACGTCAAAGGCAAGCCAAGTCAGATGTGAACACTGAAATGATGAGTTCGGGAATTATTTCAATAGAATTTGTAAAAAAAGAAAAGTAACAGAATTGGGATGATGACAGTGTATCAAAATTAAAAATATAATTAGTCCGTAAGTTAGGTAATGAAAAAAATATTAGACACTCATTTTTTTATTTTATCGTATACTAAAACAATACTTAGATAAAATGAATCAAAGTTAAGGAGTGGGGGCTAAAACGTCATTTCTACGAATAAAATATACATAGAAGTGACGTCACGCGACATTTCAAATCAATATAGCGTCGAAAGTATAGGTTTCTGTGAGAAAATAAAAAATACGTGTCTAATGATTTAAAATAATCTACTAGACGGACATTAATAAAAATAAAAATTAGGCATCTACCCCATTGTAGATAGAAGTGCCTGTGAATTCATGGCACAATATGTTAATGCTAAGTTATGCTATGCAGCATCACCTGTGTCTACCTGTGTCGGTCACCCCATCCGAGAATGATACTCCATCCCTCCTGCTCGGGAGTCACACTCGACCAGTACAAGACAGTTACCCCTTAGTTAATGACTACTGTGTTGTGTGTTTGTATATATTTTCCCCTTTTCACGTATAATCAAATCTATAATAATCTAGATAACATAACATAATATCATAACATGACGCCTTTTTATCCCCGAAGGGATAGGCAGACGTGCACATTACGGCAATGTACAATCTAGTACTGTAATAATTTAGATATAATACTATAATAACGCACTAACTATAATACTGCACGATTGGCGCGGTGGCTGCTGTGAAACATGTAGCGGGATCAATTCCCGCCCGGAGCAACTCTTTGTGTGATTCCAAAAATTGTTGTTTTGGGTCTGAGTGTCATGTGTATGTGAACTTGTATGCTTGTAAATGCACCCACGACACAGAAAAAAATCCTAGTGCGAGGCAACTTTATTAAAAATAAAGAAAATCTACAACCAACATAAATAAAATATCTTCTTCCCCAGTTGGTAAACAATAAGTACATAAATATCTAAATAATCTCCGGGTTAAAATTCCTTAACTTAAAATTAAACTTACAAGCACTAAAACCTTTAAAAAATATATGGTAAAAAAGCAAAATAAAAAAAAATCTGCCGAAATTATCTCACGTGGCGTTCATTCCACAATGTTGCCATTAAAATTTATTCTAATTTATATTTTTCTTTAATTAAATAAGACATGGCCGAAGTGCTGGGAACGTGACCGGAGGGAGGAAGCCATTAGACGTTAGGTACAAGTCCCACTGTAAGCGAACAGCGACACCAGTTAACTGTACCTAAGAATATTGATAACCATCTTACATGGAAACCTCAAGCAGAATCTATTTGCAAAAAACTAGGTTCATCGGCATATGGACTGCATAATCTTTAAAAAAAAGTAAACATTGATGCAATACTAGTCGCTTATCATGGCTTGGTAATGTCAAATCTGAGATTTGGTGTTATATTCTGGGGCAATTGTTTATTTATTTATTTTTTTCTTCTTCACAAAATACAGTGAATGGCGGACTTAATGCCTTAAGGCATTCTCTTACAGTCAACCATAGGGAAGTGCAGAGAAATGAAGTGGTTGATGCGAAGCCATTGTTGAATTGTTGTGAGCGGGAAAATATTTTTAAAGCCCAAAAACGCAGTTTAATAGCTATGTTTAAACTAAATGTTACAGACAGCTGCAAAACTTACTTTGTAAATAGTAAACTATTAACTTTTCCTTGCATTTACATATTAGAACTTTCTATTTTTGTCAAAAGTAACATCAAATTATTCCTTACTTTAAAGGATACAACTAACCGGAATACAACTAGGTCTCAATATAAAGACAAGCTATGTACCGGTGGTTACAGAACATCTTTATTAAAAAAAGTGTCCTAGGTATGGCACCTATCATTTATAACAAGATTCTGAGTAGCATTAAGGAGCAATCATTGAGAATCTTTAAAAAACAACTTGCATCTTTGTTATTACAAAAGTGTTACTATTCTGTCTCAGATTTTTTATTCGATATTATATAGACTGATTTGCTGTAAGTTGTTTAAGCTATATTTTGTGAATTTTGTAAATTTTCAAATATTATTAGGATTATGTTATCCATTAATAATTATAATGGTCTTATAGATAACTTACATAGTAGGTATTATAGTCCACTATGTTCATAGATTTTAAGATTAAAAAAAAATTGCATGCCAAATGGTAGAATGTACCAGGAACGATATACCTTATATTATGTACCTACATTCAATGCAAATAAATCATTCTATTCTATTCTACCAATAAATGTTAAGGAAAATGTACTTAGATAAAATCGCTGTTAAACAAACCTCACCCCAACCGCGTTATAAAAGGCGGGAGCGAAAAGAAAGTAAGTGCCTCAAAATAGCGAAGTAGATAAGTGTAAATATTCCCTGTCTTATTTAATTTTTCTAAACGCGAAGCCGACATTTTGTCCACTAAGTGACTGAATCTCTGGCGCCATTTTTTCGCTCAATCGTTTCTTGTTTCGATCGCAATAAAGATTTTGAAAGCCATTCAGTGTTTTTACGTTGTTGTTGTTGAGTTATGGGATTGCCTCCTGAGTCAGTTGAAGTCTAAAGAGTTTTTAATGGGGTTTGGTGCGTATGTGACTTATAATATAGCCAGTAAACTGGCAGACGGATCACCTGATGGTAGGCAATCGGCGTCACCCATGGACACCCGAAACACCAGAGGCGTTACAAGTGCGTTACCGGCCTTTTGGGAATTAGGAGTTTGAGGATTGTGGGGGATTCGGGGGTTGAGGAAACTGGGGAAGGGGGTAATTGGGCCTCTGGTAACCTCACTCACACGACGAAAACGCAAACGTTGTTTCACGTCTGTTTTCTGTGAGGCCGTGGTATCACTCCGGTCGAGCCAGCCCATTCGTGCCGAAGCATGGCTCTCCCACACTTGATTATATTCAACTTCTTTATATTAAAGAAGGGCCAAATTAAAAGTACCTACCCTTAACCGACGAGCATGCATGAAACGATTGATGACTGTCGATAAAGCAAAAGAGGTATGTAGTAGTCATAGCAATTGGCGTTCCATAGTCTTTGCCTACCTCAATAGGAGACACCCATGATGAAATATATTCTTTATTTAGGAATAATAATATTTGTGCTATAGTTGGTTTGTCGTTAGGTATGTACTTTTTCCTAAAAAATTCCTTAATTCATTTAAAGAGTCAATTTAATTCAAGAGTTAGCAGAAATCTTGAAAACATTTAATTATCTAATGGGTAAATACTTGTTACCAACATAATGGGGACTTAAAAGGGATTAAAATTTTCCCTCTTGAGAGGTCAGAGGTCAATGAACTTTTAAGAGGAAGTTTAACTGATTAACAGGAACCCAGTTAGATATTGCTAAGGGCTATGTATATAATATGTTTGCTTTGTTTTGTACATAATAACATATACATCATACATCTTCCACTAAATAAACACGAGATGAATCCTACTTAATGACTACCTCATTGGCCGAGTGGTCACCAGTGTGACTGCCGGACAAGGGGTCTCGGGCTCGATTCCCGGGTCAGGCAAAGTATTACTGGGTTTTTTAAATAATTATGGCAATTGGCTCACACCCCATAAATAGTGAAAAATGGGTGTTACATTGTACATTGTATGCCAATGTACAATGTAACAGCCATGTGCACCTCTGCCTACCCCATCGGGGATAAAATGATGTTATGTTATATTATAAATCCTACTATCATATTATTATAAATGCGAAAGTTTGTATTTGTTTGTTCGTTTGTTTCTTACCCCTTCACGTCAGAATAGCTAAAGGGTTCTGGATGAAATTTGAAATAATTTGAATAATTTGCCTCTACCAGCGATACCAGCTGTGGTATCAGAAAGAAAGAAAGAAAAGTAATGTATTCGCCATCAGACATGGACCACCGAATAACACACAAAATAACAACAAAATAATATTGAAAAACAAAAATATTAAAAACAATAAGAACATAAAATAACAATTTTAAAAAAAACAGCAGTAAAAAAAACAATGAAGGTAAAAAAAAACAATATAAAAAAGCAAAATAAAAGAACAGGGTATTAGGGTAATAAGACAGATATTTAGAGTATCAGTTTTAGAGTAGTCTAGAAAACATATAAGCTACATACATAGCTATATACACATCTATCTCTGTTCTAAGTTTCATAAAAATCAGTTCCGTAGTTTTTTAGTAAAAAAATAACAAGTACACACATCCATACAAACTTTTATACATTGCAAGTAGGATGACTCAGTAGGATAATAGGATAACTGTCTTAAATCATAGCGCACTTTAATCTAAAAATGACCAACCAAATGTACCTATGTATCACAAATAAAGGTTTCATTTCATTTCAGTTTATTTCATTTTATTTCATTTTATTTCATTTTATTTCATTTTATTTCATTTTATTTCATTTTATTTCATTTTATTTCTTATCTTATTATCTTACTACGTCTACTGAGTTCATATTTTTAGGAACTCCTAAAAAATTAAAAGAATAAAAATAGATAATAAAATCCTTTTCATAGTAAATCAAAGAAAGAGAACGGTAAAATATCCGCTAACTAATACTAAGATGATAACTTCAAAAATACAACAATGATAGGACTAAAACGAAGACCTAAATAAGTCACTAACATATAGAGGTACATATATTAAGCTTTATACACACAGGACGAGGCAAGCGCCACGCCACGCTCACAGAATACCCTCATTTACACGAAATAAGTCTAGCGAATAACTCGCCACACTTCCCTCGGTGTGTCTGTTTATAGCTTAATACGTATGTAAAGATTCAATTGTTAATACGTAGGTACTCATATTAATGTGAAAATTTACTGTTTTTTACTTGATTATTAGTACAAAGAGTGATTTGAATTAACTAAAATCGCGGGTTACTCACGTGAATATAATATACTGAGAAAAGCTCTTCTAGTTTCGAACCACAGAGGGGTTCTTCCTCATGAGCAGCGTGCGCGGTCGCGCAACTCTCCCTCTCTTTTTCTCTTGTATATTCAAGTGATTATCTCAGTACCTACATTATACCCGCGATTTTAGTTAATTTAGTATGTCTCAAGATAGTGATTTAAATGTTTGGTTTAGAGAAAACAATATTAATAGTAACTATGTCGACTCCATCTAGTTAGACGTGGGTATGGCATTTTAAAATATTGACGTATAAGAGTGATAATCAATTATAGCCTTCTATCAAAATTAATTTCATGTCGTCGTAGCCCGGAGGTTTAAGACGCCCGCTTCTAATGCATGAGAGTGAGGTTTCGAAACCTACAAACGGCAAGTACCAATGTGACTTTTTCCGAGTTAATTATGTACTTTCTAAGATTATTTAGACACCACTGACAAACGGTGAAGGAAAACATTGTGAGGAAACCTTATAATTTCTAATTATAGGTTTGAAATAGCCAACCCGCATTGAGCAAGCGTGGTAGTTAATGCTCAAACCTTCTCCGTGTGAGAAGAGGCTTTGCTCAGCAGTGGGCATTTATAGGCAGTTGATTAAGTTAAAATTGTTTTATATAAGATAGTGATTACAGTGATTACATAATTTATTATTATGTGTGGTTACCGAACACAGTACGTACAATAATTTAATAATAAAACCTTTTTATTCAAATAACATTGATCCAATTGGTTAGTATTACAAAACTTACGACTAGTGATAGTAGTATAACTTAATCTATACAACCCCTGCCCGATCCATGACTGGAGGTATCAATACCTATATGAGTACTGATACATCGACTCATGTACAGACAGTCTAGCCTACCGGCTATCATCCTCAGAACGGTGTTACTACTACAGTACTACCACGCACTCTGCTTAGCATTTACGCGCATCGCTTACGCATAGTGGCCATCCTTACTAATATTATAAATCTGGAAATGAGTTTGTTTGTTTGTTTGTTTGTTCCACCTTCACGCCGTAATTACTCAACCGATTGCTTTGAATTTTTGCAGACGTAAAGTTAGAAGTCCGGATTAAATAATAGGGTTCTTTTTAACCCGGAAAAAATGATATTCCCGAGGAAAAACCAAAGGTATTGGTATAGATGGCGCTGTGTGTATTGGTATATGTCACATAGGCTACTTTTTATTCTTTTGTGACGCGAGCGAAGCCGCGGGTAAAAGCTAGTAAGCCCATAAATAATAAACCAGTTAACATAAATATTTTAAAATTACTTCATTCTATTTCAAAGCCATATAGAAACAGGCCGAGGTCTTGCATACACCATTAAATGCATGTAGCTCTAGAAATTTAAATGCAGTAACTTCCAGACGTGCCCGGTAATATTCTAGGCACGTTTCCACATGTAGCGCTCAACTCCTACAAGAGCCTCCTGGGTAAAACTGCACGGGTAAAATTAACAAACTTCAGTACAAAAATGTGTTACAATTGTATTACAACCGGCACATGAAGTTACTCTAAAATTGCCTCGCTTTAATGCATTTTCTACCTTATTTCTTTTGGTAATACAGTTGAAGGTTTAGTGTCCTGTTTTGATGGTTTGGTCTACGTTGATGTGCTTAGCTTAGATACATGTAACTGAGGAACCACGTATCTTGTTAATTAGATAAAGTTGTGTAACACCTGTAGTTATCTGATGTTTGATGTTTTGTTTTGTTTCTTTACTGTTTAAAAAGTTGTTTGTAGTAGTTTTTTATTAATAGTTTTTTTTTAAATAAAACCTTTCCCCACAGTAGGATTTGCTCCTGTATCGTGGGTGCGTTTACAAAGACATAAGTTCTTGATACACACACCCAGACCAGAAATAAGATTAGAAATAGAATTATTGGATCATACAAACAGTTGTTTCGTGGGGGGATCGAACCTGCGACACGTTGCACGGCAGCCGGTTGCCCAACCACCCCATCAACCGTGAAGTGAAATAAATAAATAAATAATTATACTGGAGATAATTGGCTAGTTTCGTAGGTTAAACCCTTTGAGTACCGTCATTATAGACACAATTAAAGAACAATAGGTTGCGGTCACCGGTGTCCTCGTGGTGTTTGACAGTATAAAATAAATTGTTTCAACTTTTCAATGCAATAAATAATTAAAAAATAATCATACTCTCATCCATTGATTTGACAATTTACCTACTTTTGGATATTTTCTTGCTATTTTTTTTTTAAATAAGTAGGTTATTTGGCGCAGAAATATGATGACGTCATAAGTTGCGATCCAATACAAAATTCATAGAAAAGTATCGTTTTTGACATTTCAATAAAAGTATTGAATTTGACGACCTGTCAACTACCGTAAGTATTCCAAACTCAGTATTAGTATAACTGAGCATTAAAAAAACCGATAGGAACTTTATATGCTGGCTTCTATTGATTCTTAGTTGCATTGTAAATCTGATAGAAAACGAAATAAAAAAGAGTTTTAACCATGGAGTTTCATGCTCGTTCTTCTCCATAGGAATCTACACTTTGGAACGAGCAAATAGCTTCAGTAAGTAGTTCAAACTGTCTATAGGTTTGACCGACAGACTTTGAATTTTTCTCGGCGTTCAAAAATGCCTTATTAAATTAAATGATTTGACTTCAAAGTACGTTGATATACTTGTCCATGCCATGTACATTTTTTTGTCATCTCCTCTTATAATATCTTCTGATTCATTGCGTTACGGGAACCAAGACAGTTATTCATATTCCTGGAACGCGCTTCAGTGTTCCGGTGTTTTCATGGTTGTATCTACTGTAGGTCTTACTTCCGGGCTTACAGGAGTTGCAGCGGTTTTGGGAGAAAGTGGCGATTCTATCCCATTAAAAAAATATTAGCCCATGCCTATGTTGTCTTATACTATAGGTACCGAATACAGTTATTTGAATTCATATTTTTTCTTTAAAATCCCTGATTATGAAGCAGCTAACTACTATTATTAGTCCTTGAAAACAGTTTTCTATTGACATTCAAAGGCTTAAGCAATATAAGGAGGTTTTTGGTAGTTTTTTCACACATCGGGTTACATTATTGACATTTTCACACGGTTCCCTTCTTTCTCTCTTATTAAATATAACATATGTTCATCATCGATACTGTAGAATTACAACGGTAAAAGAATTTTTTAAATCGGTCCGGTAGTTTCGAAGCCTATTCAATTCAAACAAACGAACAAAAAATCAAATCTTTCTTTTTTATTTTATACTCTTATACTATCATATAAGTCGCGGAGAACCTAACGGGTTACCGGGGCTCCGGCTCGACATGCAGGAGAAGGAACGGGTTGGTTTTTAGTCAGTAAGAGTCTGACACTACCTCCCGCCTCATTCAGACGGGAGGCGACATTCGATGATTTTCCCACCTTAAAAAAATACTAACATATAAAGCTGAAGAGTTTGTTTGATAGTTTGTTTGATTTTTTGTTTGTTTGTATGTTTGAACGCACTCTCCGGAACTACTGGTCCTATTTAAATAATTATTGTTGTGTTAGATAGTCCATTTATCCATACTGACTATAGGCTATAAAACATAACGCTACGGGTAATAGGAGCCAAGCAAAGCGGGTAAATCCGTGCGCAAGTACCTAGTACTACTTAAAATGATACAAGCTTACGAAGCGTAATACATCAACTTAGTTGTGAAGTCGGATCTCGAGGGGTCAAGATGTCGACACTCTCGACCGCACCATAACTAGTTATAGTTAACATTATAACTGAACTCGAAACTTCTTGTACTTCCACGAATATTGTTATTACACAGTGTAAAAGGAATGTCTAGCTACATTTCAAAATGGTTAGTAAACATAACATAACATCACGCCTTTTAACCAATAAGAGGTAAGCAGAGGTGCACGTTACGGCACTTAATGCCACGGTATCATGTAGCACCCACTTTTCACTATTTATATTATGAGTCCCATGTAATAGGGGGTGAGCCTGTTGCCATATACTGGACACAATTCCAGACTCTGTGCTACTGCTGAGATTTTTTTTAAACCCAGTAATACTTTGTCCGACCTGGGAATCGAACCCAGGAAGAATCCCTTGCCCGGCAATTGCACTTGCGACCACTCGGCCAACGAGGCAGCTATACGGTTAGTGAACTGTAGAAGTATTTCATATTTACAAGAATTAAACTATTAATAAGTCTTTTTTTTTTAAACTTTACCCCAGACTAGGATTTGCTCCTGTGTCGTGGGTACGTTTACAAACATATAAGTTCACATACACATGACACTCAGACCTGGAACAACAATTTGTGGATCACACAAAGTGTTAGGGCTCGTACACAAAACTGCGAGGCGTCGTCGCATCGCAAAAATATGCTCCCTCAGGCTGATTTTAGTGTTGCGCTGACCGCGTGCTGACCGTCAGCGCTGTCAGCCGAGATGTAGTAACTTCTAGGTAGCGTTTTTGAATGACGCGTGGCTATCAGCGCGCACGATTCCCAGTAGTTCATATTTCTCGGCTGTCAGCGCCGACGGTCAGCGTGCGGTCAGCGCGACACTGAAACCAGCCTCAGTGCCAGCCACCGCGCCAACTGTGCCACAGTCAGATGTGAACTCAACTAAAGTCACAGGAAGAGCTAACTAGCAATAATTATGTAAGGTTATAATAGTTTCAAAACCTTGTCTAGTGTACCTAGTTAGCTGGAACTTTGTTCCCTCGAGGCCTATCCGTCTGCACTTCGCTACATTGCAGGCTAAAATTATAACTCGTAGCTTACATGGGGTATGTAGAACTTGGAATGTACAATAATGTTTTATTTCTAGTAGGAACACGTTCATATGTTCCTCATTAGTTTAATCTCTTATCACTTTATATACATATTAAATATTAAGTATTACGCGAAATGATGACTATACCCTCGAGCGTCTTTATAAGCACCCGGTGGATCATAAGAAAAAATGCTCCAAATGTCACCACATGTGCACCTGTTGGATCATAAGGAACGCGGACGCTCGACGGATTAAAAGAATTAATTATTATTGAGAAGTCCAGGCCACCACGACTGATTTGATTCGTTATTTTGTAAATATTCATATCTTCAATTTTGTTAGTGCAGGGTTTGAGCGGTGTCAGAATTTATACAGTGTTTTAATTAGGTATATTAGGTATGTATGTCTAATTCCAAATACAGGATACTAAATAACCAATTATAATCTGAGAAATCGAAAATTGGTGCCTTAAAAGGTTAAGTGTTTTATCTCACCCAACTCCCTCTCTTGCAATCATCATCATCATCATCAACAGCCGGAAGACGTCCACTGCTGGACAAAGGCCTCCCCCTTACAAAGGCCTCCCCCTCTCTTGCAATACTAGGTTATTACTCGTCCACGACCTATCTATCTACTAACAAGACAGTCCTTACCAGTATTGCCTCATTATCATTAACAGTATATAAATAACCATTGTTGACCAAAGGCCTCTTTTCACACAGAGAAGGTTTGAACATAAATCACCACGCTTGCTCAATGTGGGTTAGCGATTACAAACTTATAATTAGAAATTATAAGACCCGACGTTTTTCTTCACCGTTTGTCAGTGGTGTCTATCTTAGAAAGTACATTTAACTCGGAAAAAGTCACATTGGTAGGTAGGTAAATACCGTTGGTAGGTTTCGAACCCGCGTCCGGAGGGCTACCACAACACGAAATTAGTTTTGATAAAAGGCTATAATCTTATATCTTATCTTATCTTATACTATTATATAAAGCAAAAGAGTTTGTTTTTTTGTTTGTTTATTTGAACGCGGTAATCTCCGTAACTACAAGTCTGATTTGAATAATTCTTTTTGTGTTATATAGCACATTTATAGAGGATGGTTATAGGCTATAAAACATCACGCTACGTCCATTTTTTTTAAGGGGGAATATCATCGAATGACTGCTCCCGCCTGGGTGAGGCAGGAGGGAGTGTCAGACTCTTATTGACTAAAAACCACCCCGTTCCTTCTCCTGCACGTCGAGCCGGAGCCCCGTTTACCCGTTAGGTTCTCCGCGACTACGCTACGACCAATAGGAGCTGAGCAGAGCGTGTGAAACCGCGTTGATTATTAGCTAGTTGATTATCACTCTCATACGTCAATATTTTGTGGCCCTCCGCGACATTTGCCAGTACCGCCTGTTCGTTATTTTGTAGCAAGTGTTATCATGACTAGTAACCGTCAATTTTATGATAGGCGATAAAAACATAAGCGATCGGTCAACATAAAGATTCAACTTAACGACTTCGGATGATACCCTAAACAGAATTTAGTGTTGGAAACAAAAAATAAAATCACAATCTATATCGACATCTTATCTCTTTAAACATAACATAACTTCACGGTTTTTAAACCCTTGAAGGGGTAGGCAGAGGTACACATATTATATCTTAGTTATACAATTGTAAAAAAAAAAACTCAACATTAGCACGAAGTATGGAATTGTGTCCAGTATATGGCAATAGGCTTAACCCCTATTACATGGTACTCATAACATAAACAGTGAAAAGTGGGTGTTACATTGTACAGTGGTAGGTAGGTGGTACTAAGTGCCGTAACGTGCACTTCTGCCTACCCCTTCAGGAATAAAAGGCGTGATGTTATTTTATGTTATGTAATTATACAATCTGTATCTGTACTGCAACCTACTGAAGATGTATTTATAACTAGCTAGTGCCAGCGGCTTCGTTCGCGTTCCTGTGGGATAAAAACTAGCCAATGTGTTATTCCTAAAAATAATGTACCCCTATTCCATATTTCATCCCGATCCCTCCAGCCGTTTTGACATTAATGATTAACAAACAAATACTTAAACTTTCGTATTTATAATATTAGTTTCTTCGTTTTTTTTTAATTTTTCGTATTTATTTTACTAATAAAATAGTAACTTACACAACATAACATCACGCCTTTCATCTCCGAAGAAGTAGGCAGAAGTGCACATTACGGCACTTAATGTCATTGTACAATATAACCATGTAATAGGGGGTGAGCCTATTGCCATATACCGGGCACATTTCCAGACTTCGTGCTACTACTAAGATTTTTTAAAAACCCAGTAATACTTTGCACGACTAGGGTATCGAACCCCGAGACCCCTTGACCGGCAGTCGCACTTTGCGACCACTCGACCAACGAGGCAGTAATATTTACCAATCTTACTATTTTACTAATATTATACTAATATAATATATCCCACTGGATAGCGAGATAGCTCCAAAAAAATCTAAATGATATAATAAAAATAATGAATAATAAAATAATATTCATGAGACAATCCCTGACTTGGTCTTAATGTGTCAAAATGATGGTACCGATGAATACTTAACTTAATTCGTCCGGCCTCACAGAGGGAATAGGCACAATTATCGGTAGTCATTATGCAGGAAAAAAGGTCCCTTCTGCAAACAGAGGGGTGGGATAACGAAAACATCTTAGGAAACTCGGAAGATAAAAATCATGGAGCCCGCTTTTTTGATAAAGAGGTTAAACACCTATAAACTTAGTGCATTGTACAGTGCTACTAACATAAGTTTAAGTTTATTTACTAACACCAATTGGTTTGACGGGGTATGAAAATTAAAAATCTAATTAGTGCGTAAGTTAGGTAATGAAAAAATGCCTGGGATGCCGTCTCCTCCTTCTGCGAAGCAGTCATGCTAGCTAAGGAGGAGGCGGAGCGCGTGAGGGAACGAACCTCCTCACGACCCGGCCGTCGCGAGAGACACTCCGGGCGTCGGGGATCGCGAGACGATCTCCGGCCACCGTAAGCACGGGCCTGCGGACGGCGAGCATGGGTGACTCGCCGCCCGACCAGAACCAGGCCCGTGCGTACGGCGCGTCGCGTTCCGCGCGCGCCTCAAGGAGCCATCAGACCACCACAGATGGGGCCTAACAAGGCTGATGCCGATACGGAGCCGCGGAAGACTTAACGGGTTGCCGGGGCTCCGGTTCGAAGTGCAGGTGTAGGAACGGGGTGGTTTTTAGTCAGTAAGAGTCTGACACTCCCTCCCGCCTCACCCAGGCGGGAGAAGTCATTGGATGATTTTCCCCCCCTAAAAAAAAAAAAAAAAAAAAAAAAAAAAAAAAGAAAAAAAAAAATGTAATGAAAAAATATTAGACACGTATTTTTTTTATTTTGTCGTATAATAAAACAATACTTAGAGAAAAAGAAACAAAGTTTAAGAGTGGGGGCTATAACGTCATAACTACGTATAAAATGTACATAGAAGTGACGTCACGCGATATTTCAAATCAACATATCGTCGAAAGTATTCGTTTCTGTAAGAATTAATTTCTAATGATTTCAAATAATCTACCAGACGGACATTAGAATAAAAATTAGGCATCTACCTTATTGTATATTAAAGTATTTATGTTAGTCTGTAAGGTATATAGTAAGGGCCATAGTTAACTAAAAATAAACTTTAAATAAAATGAAGTAAATAGATATATGTACGACTCTTAGGCATCCTTCACACCTAACGTACTGTCGGCCGCTGACTGTGAGCCCCAACGCTGTTTATCGCTTTTACATGATACACTTAGGAGCAACGAAAATGAGCTACTAGCCTTTTTGTTTTTCATTTTTTGACAAGTATTTTTTCCTGCACCCTCATGCATGAGAAGTGGTCTTAAACCTCCTGACCACCACGATAGATGTGAAGGTTTCTTTGTTTGGATGATTGTCCGTCAATCACACTGAAACTACTAAACGGATTTTGATGAAATTTTGTAGGTAAGGTATGACTTAGGCGATAGGATACTTTTCTCCTAATTAAATGCTAGAAGTCGCGGCAACAGCTAGTCTAATATAGTTATGCTTAACATAAACATTATATCACCCGCAGTTTACCATTAACTGTTTATGCCTAGATTACATTAGACGAGTTGAGTGCTAAACCTAGGTCCATGAAATATTAGTACCTACTAACTGAATAGAGATATGACATCAAGAATTGATAATAACAATATATGGACTTGTACATATATCTACAACGCTTGGAGTGATATACCTACTATAGTCAGATGCGGAGCGAGGGGGATTGGGATGCCATCTCCTCTTTTTGCGATGCAGTCATGCTAGCTAAGGAGGAGAGGGTCCTCGCAACCCAGCCATCATGAAGGACACTCTGGGCGTCGGGGATCGCTGAACGATCTCCGGCCACCGTAAGCGCGGGCCTGCGGATGGCGAAAATGGGTGGCTCGCCGCCCGACCAGAACCAGACCCGACCGTACGGCGCATCGCGTTCCGCGCGCGCCTCAAAGAGCCATCAGACCACCACGTATGGGGCCCAATAGGGCGGATGCCGATACGGAGTCGCGGAGAACCTAATGGGTTACCGGAGCTCCGGATCGAAGTGCAGGAGCAGGAACGGGGTGGTTTTTTGTCAGTAAGAGTTTGACACTCCCTCCCGCCTCACCCAGGTTGATGATGATGACAGTGCTATGTGATGACCCTAAACGTTTGAATATCGCTTGCCAAAATATTAGAGTGTTACCACACCGATCGATCGATCGTCGATCGATATTTTCTACCAGACCAATTGATCGATGGTAGAATGGATAAGTCAACATCGATGAAGCTGCTTGAGCTCTCTATTGTCACCCACTACTTGTCCGATCAACGTCGACCGATGACACCGACCAGCAACCGATCGATTGGTTAGTCAATCGGAATCAGTCGATCAATTAAAGCTGATGACACCAATCGATCTGATATTACGTACGACACTCATACTAGTGTAAAATTCTTGTTACAAGACTCAGTGGAATGGAACACCTACTTATTACTAGTGATGATTAAAATTATGATTAGGTTTAAAACCCTAAGCCGATTTTTGGGTGAGTAGATATAATTAAAAAGGAAATTATCAAATGAAAGGCATGGTATATTCAACTTTATTGTAATCACTAAAGTGCCACCTCCAATATTGTTTCGTAGTTCCAATGCGAAAGCACTTAAACCCCCATTACATTGGAGCATTAGGTAGCAAGTTTGGTCCCAAATTTACTCGTTTCATTAACTACCTAATGATTTCCGATAGCCTCTTGCTAGTTGTAACGTTTCTACAAAAGACTGGGCGTGCCCTTTGTTAGTATGGAAATTTCCTTTTTTGTCAACTTTGCTTTAAAATTCATCATTATTATCATCAGTCAAATACATTTACTGTTAAACAAAAACCTCAAATATCAACCAAATTAAATATCATGTATAATTGAGTAGTTTCCAGAGTATCGAAATTAAAAATCTAATTAGTCCATCAGTTAGATAATAAAAAAATATTAGACACGTATTTTTTTTATTTTCTCGTATTAAGTTGCAATACTTAGATAAAATGGCGCTAAGTTTAGGAAAGGGAGGTTGTTACGCCATAACGTGGCGTATATTTCAAATTACCTCTAATATATCGTCGAAAATACCTATTTAATTTTGTGAGAAAAGAAATAATACGTATCTAAAGTTTTTAATCAATGTATCAGACGGACATTAAAGTAAAATTTAGGAAACTACCCTATTTTACTATGTTCATTATAATGTCTACAAGTACAGGTAAAAAAAAGGTACAGGTAACCTCACTCACACGGCGAAACAAAAAGCATACATAGTTTCACGTCTATTTTCAATAAAACAAATACAAATGGATCGGTCGTAGTATATCTACTCTACCGAATTTTTATTTTTATGTCCGTCTGGTAGATTATTTTAGGTCATTAGACACGTATTTTTTATTTTCATACAGAAACGAATACTTTCGACGATATATTGATTTGAAATATCACGTGACGTCACTTCTGTATACATTTTATACGTAGAAATGACGTTTTAGCCCCAACTCCTAAACTTTGATTCGTTTTATCTAAGTATTGTTTAATACTTAGATAAAAAATACGTGTCAAATATTTTTTCATTACCAAACTGACGGACTAAATAGATTTTTGATTTTCATACTCTGTCATCATCCCAATTGATCAGTGCAACTGAGGAAGTACCTATCACTCTCTCACGGAGTAGCAGCATAAACTTGTGACATAATTTTGTTGCATTTTGTTTGATGACAGTTATCAAAATCAAACCCATTTAATAGAATAAATACTTACCGTCGATCATTGAAGTAGTTTCCTGCATAGTGGGCAACACAATTGTGATGCCTTTGGCGTACTAAGGCTCAGGCGACTAACCACATCACATCAGATCAACAGCCTATAACTGGCCATGCTGCTGACCAAAGGTCTCTTCTCAGCAATAATTGCTCAATGCGGGCTGATAATTACGAACTTATAATTAGAAATTATAAGCCTAGGTATCCTCACGATGTTTTCCTTCACCGTTAGTCAGTGGTGTCTGAATAATCTTAGAAAGTACATATAACTGGGAAAAAGTCACATTGGTACTTGCCGTTGGTAGGTTTCAAAACCGCACTCTTATGTATGAGACGCAGGTATCTTACACCTCCGTCCGCCCGACTTACCATCGCTCGTACATTTTGTTGCTATCAATAGTTTTTAAAAAAAAAGTCAGTCAAACTGACTTCTAGTGTTCAAATCTTTTTACTACTGCGAGCCTCATTATTTCTGCCTATACTGTCGCAGTTATAGCGTAATGTTACATGACATTGTTATTTGTATGAGCTTCTGCCCTAAAATTTAGGACCGAGATATTCCAGCAAGAATTGAATTAAGGTTGTGGCTGTGAAAGAAGCGATTTTCATTTAAAAAAGATTTATTGAAATACTAGCTTTTACCCGCGGCTTCGCTAGCGTCACAAAAGGATAAAAAGTAGCCTATGTGACATATACCGATAGACACAGCGCCATCTATACTTCCAAATTTTTCCGGGATAAAAAGTACCCTATTGCTTAATCCGGACTTCTAAATTTACGTCTGCAAAAATTCAAAGCAATCGGTTTAGTAGTTACGGCGTGAAAGCGGAACAAACAAACAAACCCACTTTGAGATTTATAATATTAGTAAGGATACATTTCTTATTCTTAATGTACCTACAAAAACAGTTTACTCGGCATCGTTCTATATTTTGTAGATTTAAACTACATACATGTATCTATAATATGTTTTTCTTAATTATATAGCAATCTAATATATATGATTGCCTCGTTGGCCGAGTGGTCGCAAGTGCGACTACCGGGCAAGGGGTCTCGGGTTCGATTCCCGGGTCGGGCAAAGTATTACTGGGTTTTTAAAAAAAATTAAAATTAAATACATACATGTAACAAAGTTGAAGTGCAACTGGTAGAGCAAGCGGTTACAGTTTAATTCCCGAGTCGGTCAAAGTATATACCTTCGTATGCATTTGCATGCACATAAGAAACTTCCATAACAAGACTTAGCATTAAACACTCATCGTCAGCAGCAGACTAATACGAGAACGCTATTAGCGACTTTACCATAATGTCCACGATTGACATGCGACTTGGAGATTGGAGATAGCTCACCAACAATTAAGACGATGTTGCTGCCAATCCCTTAACTCGTCGAGTACCGGTTTTATAGACACAATTAAAGAACAATAGGTCGCGGTCACCGGTGACCGCTTGGTGTTTGACAGTTTAAAAGCTGGTCGTAGTTTTAAAGCATATCAAAGTATAAGCATTAATATAAAATATGCTAATAGGTACTTGTCGTGGTGGCCCGGAGGTCGCCCGCTTCTCATACATGAGGGTGCTGGTTCGAAACCTACCAACGGCAAGTACCAATGTGACTTTTTACGAGTTATAAGTACTTTCTAAGATTATTTAGACACCACTGACAAACGATGAAGGAAAACATCGTGAGGAAACCTGGGCTTATAATTTCTAATTATCAGTTTGGAATCGCCAACCCGCAATGAGCGCGGTGATTAATGCTCAAGCTTTCTCCGTGTGAGAAGAGGCTTTGCTGAACAGTGGGCACTTATAGGCTATTGATGATGATAGGTACAGGTCTTTTAATATACCAAAACGCGGCTCTCATAGCCCTTGATGAAACACAAAACGCTTAACCCCGTGAAATCAATGTTGAAATTGTTTTAGCCAAGCATTAAACTTAATTAAATATAAATAAAGACAAACCATGGAGTTTAAGGTTGTTTCGTGAACCGTTACAGCTTCGAATAAGTCAACAAGCGTTTCATTTTGAAGTTTTATTGATATCTAGGAATTGGTGGCTCGGGGGTTTAAGATGCCCGCTTTTCGTGCATGATCGCGCTTCCTATTAACATTGTTATGTTGTCGTTGTTCTGGCCTGCTTTTTTGAACTTTAGCCACAAAGTCAAACTCAAAATCATTTATTTCAATTAGACCAGGTAGGTACTTTTGAACGTCAAACAAAAAAATAAATATAAAAATTTCAGTCTGTCAGTCAGACCTCCAGTGAAGCTATTTGCTCGTTCCCAAGTGTTGATTCCTACGGAGAATAACGAGCAAGAAACTCCACATACATAGAATTTTTGGCAACAATCGATCATCATTCGAAAATAACATAACAGAACATAACATCACGCCTTTTATCCCCAAAGGGGTAGACAGAGGTGCACATTACGGCACTTAATGCCACTATACAATGTAACACCCAGTTTTCACTATTTATGTTATGAGTCCCATGTAATAGGGCCTATTGCCATATGCCGGGCACATTTCCAGACTCCATGCTACTACTGAAAAACCCAGTTAAACTTTGCCCGACCCGGGAATCGAATCTGAGATCCCCTCTCTGGCAGTCGTACTTGCGACCATTCGGCCAATGAGGCAGTCATTCAATTATTAGATAGAAATCTATTACACCTTCGGCCGTAAAGCAATACGCTTATTTACCTAGTTCACGATTAAAGTCATTTTCTTATTAGCTTTATTGTTTAAGTAGATGCCTATAATAGGGTAAATGACTAATTTTAATTGTAATGTCCGTCTGGTAGATTATTTTAAATCATTAGACACGTACTTTTTATTTTCTTACAGAAACTAATACTTTCGACAGCATAATCATTTGAAATATCACGTAACGTCACTTCTATGTACATTTTATACGTAGAAATAACGTTTTAGCTCCCATTCCTAAATTTTGAACCGTTTTATCTAAGTATTATTTTATTATACGACAAAATAATACGTGACGGACTAATTTGATTTTACATTTTCATATTCCGTCGTCATTTCTATTATAGTAAGTAAATCTTTTCTACAGTCAATACTAGAATTACGTCATAAATGCACCATCATCAAAATTTCTTTATATTTTCGTTAGATACCTTTTTTAATACTAATATTATAACAGATATTTTAATAAATAAAAAGAATACTCCTTCGATCGGATATCGTTTTGATTCAAACAAAATAAATGATCCACGGAAAAGGAAAAAATTGTCTCACCGGTAGGGTCACCATGCTTTTTCAAAATAAAAGATTAAAAGATTAAAAACTGATGGATACAAGAAAGATGTACTATAACTGTGTTTAAGAAAACTTGACTTTTTACGCTAATCAATACTTTCACAACATATTTATTTACTATGTTATCACGAGTTAGAACCAATTACATTAAAAAACACAATAAGATATCAAATAGTTACAATACTAGAAAACAAATTTGTATGATATTTTTGTACGTTTTCTTTTTGCTACAAAAAGGTGAGCACAGTCTTCAATTTAAATGATTCATAGTGATCCTATTCTATCAGCCCGCTTTTCCTTAACGAGTCAAGTGTCGAAGTAAATCAAGTTTTCACGAAATTCTTATTATATTTCACAAGCTTTTAGCGCGTCACCAAATTACATTTTGTGGAATATTTTCCTATTATTTTTCAGTGTATTATTAGTTTTTTATTTAATACTTGCATCTGCCAGCAACTTAGCCTACATTTTCTTGTGGTAAAAAGTGTTAAAATGTAATAGAACTTATGTAATAAACATAAGATTAGCGCCATCTATGAGAATGTTTGTGTCAACATGAAGTGTTTTATTTTACCTGTAATTTGTCTACATAAAAGTTAAATAAAAAGTAGGTCATAAATAAAAAGTTTCAGTTTATTGCGAGAATTCATACAAGATTCATTTTTAATAGGTATGGGCCCAGACTCAAGATTATAGACCTTCAGTGTGTTTAAACAGTATCAGTAGTGCTAGTTCCTTTTCTTGTATAGAAGCACTAATTCTATGGATTGTCAGTATGCGTATGTGAGCACCATGTTGGACTTTAAGATTTTAATTTTTTTTTAATTTTAGTAAGTTATTAGTATAATGCGTCAAGCGTGTCTTTGCATTGTTCTTACATATACGTACAGTATTGAAATATGTATCAGAGACATTGTAGAACATACTTTTTTAAAAAGATTAACGAATGGAGTTTCTTGCTCGTTCTCCATTCGAATCTACTTCTTGGAATGAGCACCTAGCTTCACCTAGTTTCACTAACGGACTGACTGACAGACTATTATTTATTTTGTATTTGTTGACGTTTCAAAAGTACCAAACTATGGTTTAATTGAAATAAATGCTTTGACTTTGAAAATGTCTGTCTCGAATTATGCAGTGAATGTCCCAAAACTAAAAGGACGTGAAAAATGTTGAGTGGGCATTTGTACTCTAAGTATTATTTCAGATCATAATCAACCCCCATTCTAAATTTCATCGCAATACCTCCAGCCGTTTTGGATTTATAATATTAGTAAGATTTGTATTTATAATCTTAATAGTAAATTTGTATGTTTTGTAACGTACCCATGACAGGAAAAAATCCTAGTGGAGGCAACGTGCTTTTCAAAAAAGAATCTTTTGTGAAGGTCCAACGGTGCAATTAAAGGACCACTGCACTGCAATGCAACCTCAGGCAACTGTTCTTTCAAACAATGAGAAACATTTTCCCTTTTTTACTCTGCACACTTGCCGGCTAACCGCCTACTACTTGAAATCCAAAGAAAAGAATAATGCTCTATTTGGATTTTTTTCCATTTTTTGCACGTGGCGCCACTGTCGTTTTAAGTCTTGTCATATTACTGTCACAGGCGAAGTTGTAGTTTTTATTGAATTATGCTTTTTATTATCAAAAAACTGCCTCATTGACTGCCGGGCAAGGGGTCTCGGGTTCGATTCCCGGGTCGGGCAAAATATTACTGGGCTTTTCAAAAAATGCACAGTAGTAGCACGGAGTCTGGAATTGTCCTCGGTATATGGCAATAGGCTCACCCCTTATTACATGGGACTCATAACATAAATAGTGAAAAGTGGGTGTTATATTGTACAGTGGCATAGGTATGATGTTATGTTATCAAAAGGCGTATGGCAGAGATATACATACTACGTACTAAAGCCAACTTGGTTCAACAATCTAGTTATTTCATGGGTCCCAGATAGACAGGTATCTAATTAATAACTGTGAGTCTATTTATTGCTGTATTTCTAGATTATATGCCATATCATTTTGGAACTTAAAAACATAGTATCAACCTATTTCGACTACAACTTACCTGTACACCGTAAAATCTATTTCACTTTCGTCCTAAAGTTAAATGGTTCTATCTGGTAATAAAGAAGTTTTACAAAGAATTAAAGTGTTTAAAATAACTAGTGAACCATTACGTTAAGCAAACTTCGAATAGTACATAGTACATTATCAAAACATTACGCCATGTAATTCTCGAAGAAACATTTCTCATCGGGTGGCGATGCAAATAGTGCCTACAAGCGGTCACCGGTGACTGATCTTCACTAACTATGTACATTATAGACCTTATTTCCAATGTTTAGAGACTACTTTTGTATGAATTTAGGGGATGAATTTCAACGGGTTCATGTGCATACTTCAATGAACTATGCATTATTTTAGAGTCCAAAATAAAATAATTTTATTTCATGTGGGAACCGTCCATCTATACAAACGAAATGTATGACGGATTCATTATACCTATTCGACATAACATAACATTGTAATACCTTGACATTGTATAATTTTATTATTGACATCCTAAACTCGACAGCAATTATACATAATGAATTGATTATTACTATGATGTGGCATATACCTGACAATTATTTTTTTTCCTCTTTTTTATGATTTGTAATATCTACCTACAATGTTAATAACAATGAATGTGTACCTACATAACTAAAAATGTGGCAATGTCTGTAAGAGGCCGCTAAGTATTAAGCACTGTAATAATTTTATAACCATCATCTGTACACTTAGTTGCAATAAACGCTTTGAGTTTGACTTTGACATTGACTAACTTAAAAAAAATACATTCTTATTTTTGTTTTTATTTTATACTTACGTCGAAAGTACTCCTTATAGGAAGCAGTAGCATTGCTGCAGGACGAAAACGGAATAGATTTCACGGTGTACCTACTTATAGAAAACATTTTTTTTATATTGGTTGGGCCGTCGTTTGACCACTATCTCGCCTGGTGGTAAGCGATGATTTGTACTTAGGTATAAAATTAAGAACTACTTTATGTCGAGTCTCTCACAAGAATTATTTATCTACTCTCATGTCGTCGCCAATGTACTAGTTTTTATTCTGAAATAAACACTTTCGTTGTTTCTGCTACATAATCGTAATATTGTATTTTCTGCCCACGCATTACTGGTATGTGTTGATAAAACAGTACAAGTAACAATTCGGGAATTCCCCTAGTAGTATTGCCAGTATTTTAATAATATTTCAATTAAACTATAGTTTGGTACTTTTGAAACGTCAACAAATACAAACTAAATAATAGTCTGTCAGTCAGTCCGTCAGTGAAGCTAGGTGAAGCTAGGTGCTCATTCCACAATATAGATTCGAATGGAGAAGAACGAGCAAGAAACTCCATTCATTACCCTTTTAAAAAAGTCTGATTTACAATGTCTACAATAAAAAAACATTAAAAAGTCAAGTAAGACATCAACAATAACTGTTTCACAAATCGAAACCGTGTCATGTCAGGTTGTGTAAGAATTACTCGACCAGCTAATGTGCCAAAAAAGAGCCAAAAATAAAATTAAAAATTAAAAAGTTTAGACAATAGAGATGATGACACGATATGAAAATTCAATAGATTTTGAATTTGGATTAGATAGTAGATAATCCGTCAGATAGGCCATTAAAAATAATAGACACGTATTTTTTTTTATTTAGTCGTATAAAAAGACAATAGCTAGATGAGACGAATAAAATTTTATGAGTGGGAGTTAAAAAATGAATCCTCCACAATCCTCGAATTCTAAATTCCTAAAAGGCCGGTAACGCACTTGTAACGCCTTAGTGATTCGAGTGTCCATGGGCGGCGCCGATTGCTTACCATCAGGTGATCCGTCTGCTAAAAAACGTCATTTCTGCGTGTAAAACGTACATAGAAGTGACGTCACGCGATATTTCAAATTAATATATCCTATCAGAGTAGTCAGTTAAAAAATATCGACCTCATCTTTTGCTTAAAAAATTGACGTGTAAAAATGCAAATAAATTCACTTGTTTCAGTTGACGAAAAAGTATTTGTTTCTTCTGTAGGAAAATAAAATAATATATAACCTATAACTACGAGTGTAAGTAAGTTACAACTAGCTTCTGCCCGCGACTTCGTACGCGCAATCCCATTTTCCCCCGTTCCCGTTCGTGATTTTTGGTAAAAGTAAAAAAAAAGTATTAGATAAAAAGTATCCTATGTCCGTCTCTTGGTTCTAAGCTACCTCCCCATCAATTTTCATCCAAATCGATTAAGTCGTTCTTGAGGTATTAATAGTGTAACTAACACGACTTTCTTTTATATATATAGATAAAGTTATAAGTTAAATTTTGTATGCTTTATTTATTAAACAAAACATGATAATCTATTATATTGTAACTATAACATCTTTGTATACCAGTTTTTGGGGATATTGAACATGTTTTTGGGGATCTTTGTATACCATATTTGTTTAAGGATTAAACATTATGTACTAAATAATACTAATGATCATTATGATAGGAGATTTCTTATCAGCACACTTCTGATTGCCAATAACACCATTTTGTCACTAGCAAGCCACCCAAAAACCGTGGGTATTCCCCAATAAACAAAAACTGATTCAAATTCATTTAAGTACAATTTCAGGTCTGACGTAAATTTTAATGATTAAAGAATGCCAACTAATACATATTTATCATTTATGTTGCACATACTAAAACGTGCCTACATAGGTATGTACATATGTACATATTTAAAGCACAATTATTTTCATTGGACATAACATAACATCACGACTTTTATGCGGTAGGCAGAGGTGCACATTACGGCACTTAATGCCACTGTACCATGTAACACCCACTTTTTACTATTCTATGTTATGAGTGCCATGTAATAGAGGGTGACCCTATTGCCATATAGCGAGCACAATTCCAGACTGCGTGCTACCACTGAGAATTTTTTAAAAACCCAGTAATACTTTGCCCGACCCGGGAATTGAACCTGAGACCCCTTGCCGCCGACCTTTGCCCTTGCGACCACTCGGCCAACAAGGCAGTATTAGTAAATATGCAGAAATTACAGAACATCTTCAACACATCCTTACATACTTCTTTAGCTTCCTTCACATTAATGCACCTGGTCAAACAACTACACCTACTAAGAGTGCTTTAAAATTGGCCTTGTAATATAGATTTTTAATTGAATTATTCATAATGCGAATGCCCAAAACTGAGAGTCGATTAAAATCATTAATGCACCATTTAATAGACCAGTAAGTAAGAGGTCACAAATACGCTATGGTATTCGCTTTGAAAGAAAGAAAGAAAAAATATTTATTTGCACAACGTCACAAAGTACAATAACACACAAAAAAAAATTAATACAGTGAAGACGGCGCAAAAAGGCCAGGCCAAAACCATAACCAAACGGGCCTGGAGCCTGAAGAATATTAAAATTTTGAGAAAACGTGTGAATAATTGTACTTTTTTCTATGTTTACTATTAGACTAATGAAAGCAATGAAGAATAAAGATAATAATTACATTTACGAGAATTACAGGCAATCCCCCAAAGGTAGGGATAGACTATGTATACATATGAATTATTTTAATCGATTCTGGGTTTTTGCTACATACATTTTTTGGTATGGTCCATTTGTAGCCAATATTTAAGACTAATTACCTCATTTTTAGTGTGAGTAACAAAGAAGGGAAAATCGATTTTCGAAATCCTTGAGTAGGGTATATTATTAACTCAAAATTCATTCTAGATTTTTTTTAAAAAAACGGTTGCCTTACACTAGGATTTTCTCCTGTGTCGTGGGGGCGTTTACAAACATACAAGTTCACATACACATGACACTTAGACCCGGAACAATAATCTGTGGATCACACAAAGAGTGGCTCCGTGCTGGAATCCAAGCCGCGGCAGCCAGTGAATTTATTTCTGCAAATAGGCTACAAGGCAGCTCTTTTACACGTCAATTTTATCCAGCGAACGATGAGGTCGAAATTGCAAATTGGTCTGTTCCCTACAAAAGTGAATGTATTACAAATGTTATCTATTTATCTCATCTGGGATTAAAAAAAGTGATTTTCCATCATATTGTGTTGTACGAGAAATCAAAAAACGAACACATACCTACAAAACATTTATTTCTTTCACAATACCACAATAATTACACGATTGCAAAAATATATAAAAACAACAACATGTTTGGAGATCATGTCTAAATTATTAGAATATTTCACATTTTTATATCCAATGTAACATTCAACTTTGTCTTTAATTACTTAAACATAATAATTATAATTAAAAAATAAATGACAAACGTTCTTATAATAGTTAAGCTAACTACTAATAAAATACATTATGAAAAAATCAATAGAATATGAAAATTGTTACTTAATTTTTTATCAACCGCCCGTATATGAGACACAATAGAAAAAACATAGTGTCTCGCATGGATCCACGTTTAGACACACGACGGGTTAAACTAAAGTTAAAAAGCGAGTTGACGGCTTACCTTCAGGAATAAAGAAGAAAGTTTTTTTATAGCAAAAGCCTGTAAACGAGCAGACGGATCACCTGATGGTGAGCAATCGGCGTCGCCCATGGACACTCGAAACACCAAGGCGTTATAAGTGCATTAGGTACCGGCCTTTTGGGAATTGGGAATTTGAGGATTCGGGGATTCAGGAGACGGGGACTAGGGAGGGGGTAATTGGGCCTCCGGTAACCTCACTCATACGACGAAACACGACGCAAGCGTTGTTTCAAGTTGGAAAAGGTTTTTACACTTTTCATTTTACAATTATTATGGTTCTTTAAAATATTTAGTCATTACATTGTTTTTGTTCAATATATTATATTGTGGTCATTAATGCCCTCTATACTCAATAACCATTTGTAGAGTCTATACAAAGATCATTGAGCTCGTATAAGTTTGAAATCGACATTCCGCCTTGAGCAGGCGTGGTGAGTAATTCTCAAACCTTCGCCGTGAACAGAGAATGCTGATGATGATGATTGGCCTCCAAGGGCTACCTATGATTATAAGTCTCATACAGAAATTATAGAGTAGAATTATCCATAGCCCCGGGTAACTCCCGAGTACTATATGACATTCGACTCCTTACGAACATTCTAGATTTATAAAACTTGTACAAAATAAAACAAACTAATATTATCAATATTAAGGCTACACAAGTTTCAGTAAATATCGAGTTAGTCCCTTCATTGTTTGAAACTAATTTTTCAGTACCAGGACTTGCAGTTATACCTATAGATTCTGTAGAATGGGCAACTAAAGAAAGTTTTCTTTCCATTTCATTAAGAATGTTTTGCTTTTCATCTGCTATTGTTCTTTCTAACAGCTTTTTGACATTATCTATGTATGGAATAAATTCAATACTGCTGTTCACCTTTAATATTGGCGCTGTTGTTGTAGGCGCAATAGTATTCTTGTCAACGTTGTCTTGTAATGAATCTAAAATTTTTTTAAGCAATATATTTGTATCAGTGTCCAATTCAATTACTTTGAATGTTAAGTTAGCTAGTTTCGATAGGTTTTCGTTATTGATTTTATTGCTTTTTTCAATTACACTCGTTATATTATCAAAATATTTACTATTATCATTTTGTGGAACACTCTTATTACTGATATTGTATAAAATATTTCTCATATCTATAAGTATCTCGTTTTTCTCACTGGAGTTATCAAATTTTACTGTTGGTTCGAATGTTGATCGCTCTACTTCCTTGTTACAAGTAACCCCATCAATATTCTCACCAGTATGTTCGTCTAGTTTTATTGCTGTTATTTCAAAAGGGACTCCTCGTTTTTTAAGTCTAACTAAAAGGCGACACGATAGAGGATTCTCACCTATACTTAGCTTTGATAAGCTAGTACCAGCAAATTCCTCAACATTTATTGATTCAATTTTATTATGATCTACTATTAGTTGCGTCAAACTTTTCACTTCATAAAACCTTTCACTTTGCAAGTCTTTTATGCTATTAAATGACATATCAAGAGTATTCAAATAAATAAGGCCACGGAAAATTCCATAGCCAACAACTGATAAGCAATTGTGAGATATATTCAAATGGAATAAGACTTCATTGTCTTTGAATGCTCCAGGTTGAATGTAAGATATTTTGTTATAACTTAAATCCAAATAGGTGAGTTTATTTATACCTGATAGCGCTCCTATCTCTAACCTGGTTACACTATTATTTTTAAGAGATAAGTGATCTAAATGAGTTAATGTACTCAGATTTAATTTGGTAATGTTACTTAGTCCCGCATCTGATATAAAGACAACTTGTATGTTTGAATCCTTAGAACGCGTAAAATTAATGTTAGTTTTGATCCCGGATAAATTCAAAGTATTTAAATTTTCCGTGTTATTTATAAGATCTTCTGTGAATTTTAGTTTTTCGTTGTAAGAAAGGTCTAAGTTCCTTAAGTCAATTAGGCTTTTAAATGAATCATTTTGGATATTTTCCATGGCATTATAAGCTAAATTGATTTCAGTCAACCGCGACAGCCCGTGTAAAGAAGTTGAAGAAATAGTTTTAATTAAATTATTATTCAAAAGTAGAATGCTTAATCCGACTAATTCAGTCAAGTTGACGCAAAAGTTATCTAATTCATTGAACGACAAGTCGAGAGTTTCTACATAACCAGTGTTCACAAAAACATTAAATTGCAATTCATTTATTTTACACCGAGACATGTTTAAGTTTTTCAATTCGGTCATATCATTGAACGATGCGTTCTGGATAGTCGTCAGTAAATTACGTGATATGTCAAGACTAGGTAATGAGACTAAACCATCAAATGTTCCAGTTTTTAAAGTACCTGTAAAAGGATTAGCAGATATTTTCAAATTTATCAAACTCCGTAAGGATTTAAAAGAATTGGCTTCTAATTGGGAAATGGAATTGCCAGACAGATCCAAGAACTGAAGACTAGTTAAATGCTGAAAATCCTCCTGTTTTATTTGTACCAATCGATTATTTCTTAAAAATAAGGAATCGAGACGTATAAGGTCAGTTTTGTCGAAATCTATACTGGATATTTTGTTAAAAGACAAGTCCAATGATAGCAAATTGGTCAATGTCCTGAAACACATATTTGATAACAAATAGATTCCATTATTATTGAGCGCCAAAGTTTCAAGCCTGACCATTTGGTTAAAGGCATAATCTTCTACTGTCGCCAGTTCTTGGAAGCTTAAGTCTAAAGTTGAAACATTGACACCTTCAAAAGTACCTTTGGTTAATGACCCTTCGATAAAGTTATCACTCACTGAAAAGTTGTAAATAGATCTGTTTTTGAATAAGTCTTTAGGCAACTGTCTCAATTTATTCCGCGACAAGTCTATGCTTGTTAATGATTGCAAATTCTCAAATGCATCTTTGTTTAAATTTTCCAGTACATTGTTACTTAAATCTAACTTTTGCAATAACACCATATTGTGAAATACGTTATAGTCAATCGTTTTTATGGAATTAGAACTTAGATCAAGATATTCTAGATTATTTAACTTTTCGAAATCGGTTATTTTTACTTCTTTGATTCTGTTGCCACTTAGGCTTAAAGTTTTAAGTTCGCTAAATCTGAAGAGCGAGGAATTAATGTCAGTTAGTCTATTATGGGATAAGTTGAGGTGCACCAAGCTCCTTGTGCCTTCAAAAGTAAAAGGACTGAATCCCTCAATGTAGTTATGCGACAAGTCCAAAGTCTGTAAGTCGTCAATTTTGTCAAAAACTGCATCAGGAATTTTCACTAAGTAATTATGGGACATGTTGAGTGTCTTTATTTTGGTATACGGTGTTTGATAGCTGTTAACAGTAATGTTACTGATTCTGTTAAAAGATAAATCTATTTCGGTTAACGCTTGCAATGGGTTACTATTAGAAAGAGTAGCCGTACTTATCTGGTTCCTCGACAAATTCACTGTGACGAGATTTTGCATGGCTTTTAATACTGGAGTAATTTGATAATTGTTATCACTAAGGTCTAAGGAATATATTACATCTAGTATGCCATCCTCTCGTCGTCGGTTCCAAGGGCTGGAATCAGGGACTATTGAAGGCAGCAATGATTGTTCACTTTGTGTTACTTTGTACGTGAGGAAAATTCGATCGATATGATATCCCATGTAGTTTATGATCTTGGAGCATTCTTCAGTGTTTATCGGTTGGCCTGGACTCTGTCCATAAATATTGTGCTGGAAGTTGTCCCACCGTCTATCGATGTTTAAGAAGTCCGTGCAGAAAATATTGTATTTACAGCATTCCGAATCGTACTTGATAACACATTGTTGAGCGTAGCTTTGTGCTATGACAGCAAACATCCCTAAAAATGAAGAACAAATTTAATGATAATAGCAAGGGTATGCATATATTTAATACCTAGCCATTTCACTAATCGAAGGAACTGGTGAAAGAATGTTAGTATTAATTTTTATCAATACTAGCGATATAAAAAATATCCTCTGCATAAGCAGATCTGGAAAACAATAATAAAAGTTTCAAGTCCTCTCTTTATCAGAATTTTATGTGTACAAGTTAATATTACAACAAACTGCAAGCAAGACTGCCTCGTTGGCCGAGGGGTCGCAAGTGCAACTGCCGGGCAAGGGGTCTCGGGTTCGATTCCCGGGTCGGACGAAGTACTACTGGGTTTAAAAAAAATCTCAGTAATAGCAAGAACTTTGGAACTGTGCCCGGTATAATATGGCAATAGGCTCACCCCCTATTACATGAGAATCGTAACATAAATAGTGAAAAGTGGGTGTTACATTGCATAGTGCCATAATGTGCACCTCTGCCTATCCCTTCGAGGAAAGAAGGTGTGATGATATTACTGTAAGCAAGCTAATATTAGCTTGCTTATAAAAATGGTCGGTGACGCACTTGTAATGCTCCTGGTGTTCCAGGTGTCCATGGGCGAAACCGATTGCTTACCATCAGGTGATCCGTCTGCTCGTTTACCGTCTTACACTGTATGAAAAAAACTTACATAACAATAATATGCGAAAATCCATGGTCCAATACAGCCTCTGAAAGATAATTAATACAATTAATTATTATTAGCGAAGCGAAAGAGGTATGTAGGTGTGACGACACAATGTCAAATGACAGTCTACATAGACCTTCAATAAAAACAAAATCCTACATCGCACATGTAAAGTTTACATGCGAGTTAACACTAGAAACAGAAGACATTAAAAAATCCCAATGAATAACTGTTGGACAGATCAGAAAGTCCGCCAGGCACGTACACCTCGCTTGGTCGGAGGACCCTTTTTTCCGATCTTAGGGAACTATAATCTCTGTTCCCTAAATAAGAATCGTAGTAATTGGCGTTCCATAGTCTCTGCCTACCCCCATGAGAGTCGCGGAGAACCTAACCGGTAACCGAGGCTTTGGCTCGACGTGTAGGAGAAGGAACGGGGTGGTTTTTAGTCAGTAAGAGTCTGACACTCCCGCCTCACCCAGGCGGGAGCAGTCATTCGATGATTTGCCCCCCTTAAAAAAAACCCCATGGGAGACAGGCGTGAGTTATGTATGTATGTAATGTTGTATTTTTTGTAACTAACTAACTGATTAAGTAAATCATCATACATTTTTTGTTATTAATCGTATTTTGTTAAATTAATTAAGTCCGTTCGCATGTTTACAAAATCTATGTAGGAAATAAGGGAAACCTATTACCTCTATATTAGCCTTAATCTCTGTAATTCACGCAAACTATTGTAAACTATATGTAACGCTGTTGGTTTTCTAAATAAATAAAATAAAATAATTACTGTTGTATTAAAAAGTTTTAAAATCCTTAGATACCCATTTGTATATAACCTAAAGAGATAATTTAGTCAACGAAGTTTTTTCGTGGTGACATTGATTGTCAATTTTATCTAGGTATTTACTTACTCTTAACTTTATTTCAAATGCTAAAATGGTAATAACCATAGACTGCCTCGTTGGCCGAGTGGTCGCAAGTGCGACTGCCGGGCAAGGGGTCTCGGGTTCGATTCCCGGGTCGGGCAAAGTATTACTGGGTTTTTAAAAATCTCAGTAGTAGCACGGAGTCTGAAATTGTGCCCGGTATATGGCAATAGGCTCACCCCCTATTACATGGGACTCATAACATAAATAGTGAAAAGTGGGTGTTACATTGTACAGTGGCATTAAGTGCCGTAATTTGCACCTCTGCCTACCCCTTCGAGGAAAAAAAGGCGTGATGTTATGTTATGTTATGGTAATAGCCATAACACAATGAGAAATAGTAGAACGAAACGTCTGGCTCATCCAGAAACCAGAAACTATAAGGTACTATTTTCTACAAGCAACTTCACCTACGAAGTACCTACCTAAAAAGTAACCTATATGTTATACCAAACCATAATCTATTTCTGCTCAAATTTCTGCTCATCCCGATCTCTTTACTACGGGTAAAGTTTACGTGATTGAGGAGTTTGTTGTTCAATCACACAGATGAACTCAGAAACATTCGCATTTATCTATATATATAAAAGAAAGTCGTGTTAGTTACACCACTTATAACTCAAGAATGGCAGAATAGATTTGGCTGAAAATTGGTAGGGAGGTAGCTTAGAGCCAGGAGACCGACATAGGATACTTTTTAACCACCAATTTTTTTTTTACTTTTTACCGAAAATCACGAACGGGGACGGGAAAAATGGGATTACGCGTACGAAGTCGCGGGCAGAAGCTAGTAGGTAATATTGAGCTATTTTTATTATCTTGATACTTAATTTTGTAATGCTTCCATATCTTAAACACAAAACACATTGTTTCCTTTGGTTTTTTTTCTTAAAAAAAACATTGCCCCACACTAGGATTATCTCCTGTGTCGTGGGTGCGTTTACAAACATACAAGTTCACATACACATGACACCCAGACCCGGAACAACAATTTGTGGATCACACAAAGTGTTGTTCCGTGTGGGAATCGAACCCGCGACACGTTGCACAGCAGCCGGTTGCCCAGCCACCATACTAACCGTGCAGTCTATTGCATATTGTAACACCTAGTATTTGCAAATAAATAATCTATTCAATTCTATTCTATTAACGTTAATCGCTAGTGGTGTCATTTTCAAATTAATCAAGAATTTGATATCATTTATCGTTTCGTTATTGTTTTAGGTTAGGTGCCATAGTTTTCAGTAATGAACTTATTTCTATTTACAATGGGTCACTATCAACCTGTAACCAATTCACTTGAGCGTTAAAGACCCAGGTTATATCTGTCGGGAAACACAGAGAAAAGAAAGAAGAAAAGAGAGTCCTCGTTTTTAAAAGGCCGGCAACGCACCTGTGTCCTCTGGTGTTCCAGGTGTCCATGGGCGTCGCTGATCGCTTACCATCAGGTGATCCGTCAGCTCGTTTGCCTTCTATTCCATAAAAGAACACCGGCAAATTGTTCAACTACCAGCACTTGGTCAGTAAAAATGTTGTAAAAGGTGATAAGTGTAACATGTCTGTATACAACATGTAACGTAATTAACGCACACCCTCAAACACCCCAATTAGAATATTATGTTATAATCATAATACATACTTACACCAAATTTTTAATTTAACAAGTACATGCATCCTTACTGGTCTTGTCATAAGGTTTATTTTTCTTTATTTTGTATTGATTGATAGAATTTGCGAATAAAACTGCGATTTTAAAAGTCTTATTGCTTCAACTTACGGTCCATTTCGATTTGTTTTAACAATGCAGGGTTATTGTTAATATGACAATAATTTCCGTAGTTTTCATTATTTTTGGGATAAAAAAATTACCTATACTAAAAATTATATAAATCGATTCAGTTAACGATTATGAACAAACTATTTTCAGGATGTGCGCTATTTAAGTTACATATTGTATACGTATCCAATTAATACCGTCTTGTCTGATACTGATTGCTATTGGTTGTAAGCTAAAATTTAAAATAACTTAATACCCAAATTCACTTCAAAGACAAAAAACGAGAGAACAAAGGAACAAATACTTACATTATTATTTATCTGAACTTGAAACTAATAAACTTGTATTTATAAAACATTGAAATATGTCCGTTCTACAGTGACTCCTACAGAGAAATGTGCGAAGTGCGCAATATTCGTTTAGGGTCCAATTGCAGAACAGAGCATCAATTTATACTCATAAAAACGGGGTCAGTGAGTTACAAGCATAAAAAATGATTCGACTATATTATATTTTTATACTTTGAATTTGTATTGTAAACAGAAATATTTATGGCTTCTGCAACTGGGTTTGCTCGCGTCCCCATGGATTAAAAGCAGCCTATATGTTATTCCAAACCATGGTCTACCCCTGTTTCAAATCTTATCCCTATCCCTTCAGCCGTGTCCCGGAGAGCCTAACGGGTAACCGGGGCTCCGGCTCGACGTGCAGGAGACGGAACGGGGTGGTTTTTAGTCAGTAAGAGTCTGACACTCACTCCCGCCTCACCCAGGGGGGTTCGTGTCATTCGATGATTTTACCCCCTTAAAAAAAATCCCTTCAGTCGTTTTGACGTGATTGTGTTACAAACGTACACACAAACACACATACTTCCAAATTTATAATATTAGTATCATAAGATATTTATTTATTTAATTATAATTAATTCTTCTGCACATATACCTAGTACAAGGCGGACTTAACGCCTAGGGCATTATCTGCCAGTCTACCTTAGAGTGGTACAGGGACATGACATGGTAGGTCGATAATCTATGATGCTATAAAGATATCTATGGTCTTATCTCTTTATTTTTATGTCGTAATTAGTTTCTGCCCCCGACTTCGTACGCGTAATCCAGTTTTTCCCCGTTCCTATAGGATTTTCGGGGAATCCTTGAACAATATTCTGCAAAATCGATTTAGCCACTCTGGAGTTTTAAATAGTGAATTATATACGACTTTTTTATAAGAATTTTGTTTTACTATAATAGGGTGGTTGCCAGGGTAAGAAAATTAAAAATATAATTATTTAAGTCCGTCCGTTAGATAATTAAAAAATATTAGACACGTATTTTTTTATTTTCTCGTTTATAGTTAAAATACTTAGATAAAATGGCGTTAAGTGTTATATATGTTATACACGTTGAGTAAGACTTAGATAAAAAAGAGTGGGAAGTTGTTACGTCACAACGTGCTACATTTTGTACGTATTACGTGTCACACGACATTTCAAATCAATACATCGTCAAAAGCATTCAATTTTGTGAGAAAAGAACTGCCTCGCTGGCCGAGTGGTCGGAAGTGCGACTGCCGGGCAGGGGGTCTCGGGTTCGATTCCCGGATCGGGCAAAGTATTACTGGGTTTTAAAAAAAAAATCTCAGTAGTAGCACGGAGTCTGGAATTGTGCCCGGTATATGGCAATAGGCTCACCCCCTATTACATGGGACTCATAACATAAATAGCGAAAAGTGGGTGTTACATTGTACAGTGGTATGATGTGCACCTCTGCCTACCCCTTCTGGGATAAAAGGCGTGATGTTATGTGTAAAAAATACGTGTCAAATGTTTTAAAATAATCTAGGTACCTGACGGACATTAAAATAAAATTTAGGCAACTACCCTATTATGTACGTCATGTCGGTCATTCATCGGGGTGTGTGGGGACAATAGAACGCCAAATGACACGATTCTAAATACTTCTTTCGCTTCATTTATATTCATCAATCCCTCCGTTTTTTTAAGTAATATTTTACATCATAATAGAGTATTTCTTTGAGGAAATTTTAGTGCTCTGGTTTCTTCACTCACACGGCGAAACACAACATACCCAACCGTCCAATGTTAATTTCACGTCCAATGTTATTTCGCGGAGATTTTTTTTTGTACAGAACCAACAATTGAAGCGACGATCGCGCTTGACAATTTTATCAGTAAAGCTGACAGGACGTTGCATCGGTTATCGTCACACACACATACAAACACCATAGTTATTATTTAAAAACAAAATAATTGATTTTTTGTTTCATTTCTGTACCTACCTACTTCATATTTTGATACTATTCAGCAGTTTTGACATGAACAGCTCATGCCAGTCTTGTGGTGGACTAATAGGCCTCCTCTACATAATGTGGACCACCCTTTGCACCTGCAAACCAACCCACCTGCGTTGGAGAGGATTTCTACTGAATCAAGAACGCTGCTATGCTGTCTCTGTTAAATATATATTACTGTCTATTTTCGCGCGATTTTATTAAAATATTACATTTTTAATGTTCAACGGTTTTTATGAGATCTGTTCTACCAATCATTATTAAGTTCGGTCATCAATATTAAGTAAGTGTGTACCAAGTATCAGGGGGCTTACTCTTGAATCCAATTCCAATCGATCGACATTGGTATTGTGAAATTTCCTACTCTTGAGTTACAACACTAGCGCCCATTGCATCCGTATTCCGTGGATATTGAATGAACTATTGTATTGAGTTTGGCTTTATATTCCGTACTCTAAATGCTATTTTAACAGCTACGATTGGGGTTGTATAGTTTTGAATTGAAATTTAATAAGTATTGAGATTTTATTGGATTGAAATTGCATTGTTATTGAGATTGATTTCAAGAGTAAGCATCCACTTAACATTTCAAAACAATGACTATATTTGACCCAAACAAACAAACAGGGTAAACTAAATAAAACCGTTTAATAAATGCCAGGCAACTAAGTGTCAAATACTATCTTGTGAGAACAATACAACGCGTTGTTTCGTTATCTGACCCATAAGACTGTTCTTTGTGTTAAATTATTATGGAACGAACGTGTTCGCGACCTCATTGAGAAACCTGTGTGAATATAGTTATGTATGTATATTAATAACCAAAGCCCTTAATAAAACCAACTTCAAAGGGTTACAATATTTAATATAAACAAATAAGAATTACAATAAAATACACGTATGATTACAGTAATATATTAATACCTAAACACAAACTGGGATTATTCTATTGTTATATGGAATATTAGAAAACATAATACTTCTATAACCGTTCTTAAACTAAAAAATATACACAGAAACATACAATATATGTAACAGAAGTTGTTCATAATAAAAGTAAAAAGTTCAAACTCCTTACCAAATTATCAACTGCCACTCAAACTTCAGTCCTAAAATTATAAACCAAAAGCTTATTTTGCAACATCCAATTAAATTTCTATTACCTGAACTGGCTCATATTTTAATATTACACATGGAAAATACTTCACATTATCCGTTAGGTTAAACTACTAGAAATTTAATCAGTCATTACAAAACACACCCTTATATATACCCCATACAGTTAGTTTTAGAAAATACGTCAGTCTTTGCCCACTTTTTTATGTATCGATTGTAACACATATTTCCTAAAGTAAAAATTCTGTTCTCGAACTGCCTCTAAGATCTTTTGACTGGTGATCAATAACCTTTCATCAGCCAGTACGTACCGACTCGCGTCAGTGAGTGATTGGCTCTCATTTGCCATACAAGGTATACCTTCCAAGGTATGCGGACCCTTGCCGGCTGCCACCAACACAGTCGGCTTCACCTTTGTATACCCATTATTAAAATCCCTCAACACCTTACCCAGCCATTCACAAGTAAGATTGTTGTTATCCACATACACCCTCAAGTCAAATCTATGCCCATACCAACTGCTTAAGTCCAAAACATTCATGTCATTAGACCTCACTGAGAGGACATGAAGGTACTTCAAATCCATCAAATACTTCGAATCTAAAAACCCAATCCTGTTGTACGCTAGATCTAAGTGCCACAGATCAGTCAAACCTGCAAACGTGCCGTACTCAAACTTTGTCAAGTAATTGTGACTCAAACGAAGAGTTTTCAAGTGTCGCAGTGTACTAAATGTCGATGGCGCTATGTACTGTATTTTGTTATAAGACAAATCCAAATACACAAGAGTCGCCTCCGGTAGCTTCAAACGTGATGGATCCAGTTCCCCAATTAAATTGTTGCTCAAGTCCAAAGTTTGTAGTTCCGTGTGATGACTTAGATCCACCAGAGAGGGATCCGATATATTGTTCGAATGTAAGATCAAAGTAATCAAACGGAAACCATCCCCGTAAGGTATATTGAGTCTGTACAACCCATTATTAGAGAGATCCAAAACACCGCCTTCTGGGTGGAACGTTAAGTGAACACTGTCAAGTTTCTCAATTAAATTGTGTGTCATATTGACAATTTTGAAATTATAATTACTGTTGAACGTCATGTCCGGGACGAAATCAAGTTGATTGTTGGATAAGTCAAGATTCTGCAAGTTTGTCATTGAAGAGAAAGTCTCGAAATATAAACGCGAAATGTAGTTGTTGCTCAAATTCAAGTATTTGATATTAGCGAGATCGTTGCCGTCCACTTTGAAATCGATCACTTTATTCTTTGACAAGTCGAGAGAAATGAGTCGTATTAACGATTGGAAGGCGTTGTACTCAATGTTTGATATAGAGTTTAGGGACAGGTCTAACTCAGTGTATAGGTGAACGTTGTGTTTGTCCAGGTTCCTGCTGAATCTGGACGACACTTCAATGGACGAAGCGTTGGGGACACTAGTGATTAAGTTTCCTGACAAAATAATTTTACAAATAGAATGGTTAGTGAAATGGTCCCAATGTCTTGACAACATAATTGGTTTGACTTGTTCTAGTTCGTTCTTAGAAACGTCGAATGTTTCCAAATGTTTTATAATTTTGAGAGACTCCTCATCAATATTTTGTATTTGGTTTCCTCTCAAGTACAAATGTTTTAAATATTGGAGGGAATTGACGGCACCGTTTAAGTCTTTAATTTTGTTATTGTTTAATCTTAATATTTCTAGTTTAGTTAGATTATAGAATGGTTCTTCAGTTAGATCAGAAATTAGGTTGTGGGATAGATCAAGTTCGACCAAGGAGGTCAGTTCACCGAAAGCATCGCCTGGAAGTTCCTGTATGGCGTTGAAGGCGAGAAATAGCCTTTTGAGTTGGTTTGGTTGGATTTGGAACTGGAAGAGTTCCTCGATATCTGTAAGTTTGTTATAAGACAGATTAAGTATTTCGAGATGGTTGAGATAGGAGAAGGGGTAGTCTAATATAGTCTCTATGCCATTGTTAACAAGGTTTAAGTGTTGGAGTCTGGAGGTGTACATGAGGATGGTTAGTTTGGTTTGTTGCCATCGTCCTGAGAGTTTGAGGGAGGTGATGGTGTTGAGGAAATCTAAGTCTGTGTTGTCATCGAATGCTTCTATGGCGTCGGTGACTGTGACGTCAACGGTAACCGGGTCGTTGGTGGCTTCACGACATTCGTTAGGAAGTTGGACTCCTCGGATTTCACCATAACAGTGGATGTGGAAGGCGCAGTGGCTGATGTTCTTGATTCTGTCAGGTGGGCAGTGGCATGAAGATAGCACAGCACTCGACAACACCAACAACGTTGTGATGCACACTGGAAAAATATTTCAATAATGTTAAATATGGTTACAGGTCAAGTTATGCATAACCAGTACAAACTGACCTTTGAATGTACGGATAGATCATACAAACCGAGGGCATGATAAAATGGTTTAGTGTAGCTTGATATGAAGCCGTGTGTACAGCAGATCAAGTACTCCTTACTATCTTTCTTTGTTGAATTAACATCGTCATTGATTGTAATAAAAAGAAAATCTAATGAAAAAAATTTTTAAGATTGAAGTAGAACCTACTTGTTTGTACCTAACTTTAATTACGTATTGTAAGTATGTATGACACAAATAAATCCTTACTAATATTATAAATCTGAAAGTGAGTTTGTTTGTTTGTTCCACCTTCACGCCGTAACTACTCAACCGATTACTTTGAATTTTTGCAGACGTAAAGTTAGAAGTACGGATTAAATAATAGGGTACTTTTTAAACCGGAAAAAATTGATGTTCCCGAGGAAAAAACAAAAGTATTGGTATAGATGGCGCTGTGTGTATTGCTACGCGAGCGAAGCCGCGGGTAAAAGCTAGTACAAAAATAAAGAACAAGCCTAAGATTGTTACCAAATATCTGTCTGAGGTCAGTCAAGTGTAAATTAATTCACAATGTAATAAAAAAATATCAATATTGTATCGAACTAGCTATTCCGGCGCGGTCACACCTGCTCTGCTCGGCTCCTGTTGAACGTAGCATGATGTTTTTAGCCTCTAAACGTTCGGAAATACCGCCGACGATAGATAATTCCACAGTTTTGCTGTGTGAGGCAGAAAGCTACGTGAGAAGCGCACAGTTGTGGCCTGCCAACCATCTATATAATGGGGATGGATATGCTGTCGTGAGGGTCGATGGCGAAAAGATGCGGCTGGTTTGTGCCCGCAGTTCTGAAGCATCAGCATAGGCCACGTAGGCATCCCTTACTGGCTGTCCCGGTAACGCGAACAGTCGCGCATGCAAATTCTCCGCTGGTTCAAGCATTAACGATGATCAATGCGTTCTTGGCATCCGCACCAGAGTGTGATTTGTTCGCAGTGAGATGGAAGGATGTATGCCGTGAATGATGTGTCAGCTCACTCTGTGCGGAGAGTTAGCAGCGCACAAGCTCTGTGGTTCGCAACTAGTAGAGCATTTCTCGGTATATTCACGTGAGTAACCCTTGTTTTTACTTAATGACCTGTATACTTCGTTAGTCTACTTACATCCATCCTTTCTATATGTTCAAATCATCTGTGATAGACTATTGTAATTATAACGTTTAACCCAATGAAAAAATGGTGGTGACACAATAAAAATGTATTCCTTAAGCTATGAAGAATAAAATTAAATGCACGTACCTTTAGTCATAATGCGTCTCGGCCTTAAAATGTCCATAATATGAAACTGAAATAAAAGTAATTGTTTAATAATAATATTTATAAACTACCTGTTGTACCCTTTTTTTTGAGGGGGGAAAATCATCCAATGACTTCTCCCGCCTGGGTGAGGCGGGAGGGAGTGTCAGACTCTTACTGACTAAAAACCACTCCGTTCCTAATCCTGCACTTCGAGCTGGAGCCCCGGCAACCCGTTAAGTCTTCCGCGGCTCCGTATCGGCATCAGCCTTGTTAGGCCCGATCTGTGGTGGTCTGATGGCTACCTGTTGTACCCTACGACTTCGTTTGCGAAGAATATGATTATGTTTTGATTTTTCAACTTAAAAGTAGCCTATGTTACTCCTTAATAGATCAGCTAGGTAGGTAGCTGGCAGGTGCGTGCCAATAACAGTCCCGTCAAAATCGGTTTAGCTATTCCTGAGATTAGACAGTACAGACAGATAGAATTTTTTTTTAAATATCTATTGTAACTTTGGTATGTGTATCGTGTGTATATTCATAACATCATTACATTACGCCGTTTTATCTCCGAAGGGGTAGGTAGAGGTACACATTACTACACTTAATTGCTCAATGTACAATGTAACACCCATCATTCAATATTTATGTTACGAGTCCCATGTAATAGGGGGTGAACCTATTGCCATATACCATATATGCGGGCAGAAGCTAGTAAATCCATAAAATTGATGTTCTAACAAATCATATTTCTATAAAACTAATAAACGGATGGATCACATAATTATACCGACCACAATTACAAACTCCTTGCTTTTTAGAAAACTTTTCAAGAAACGCAATATAAATAAAAACTGTTTTTCAAAATTAACATTGCGCACGCAACTCGAGAATGGCTGTACCAATTTCAATAACGCCTTTTTCTTATTCGTTATTCAATTGTTGAGTCAAAGGTAATAAGCCAATCAAGTGACTCTTCATCTGACCACAATATCGAAGAAGAAAGTGAAGAAGATAGGTACTTCACTATCGTCTAACACCTATATGAAAAAAAATACAAATTCACTGGAAAACTCAAGATAAGCCAGAACGAGACGCTAGTTTAAAAGAAATAATCTAGATGTTATGAAAAATATATGAATATGTTTGTAAACGCACCCACGACACAATCAATCCTATTTTATTTTATATCATAATTATGTTATAAGTTAAATGTTTTAAGGAGTTCATATTGTATTACCTATATAGCCATTAAAATTAAAAATTTATATACCAAATATCAGATGAATTTGACGTCAAGAAGGGGTTAAAATTCCAACCACTTTTGACCCAAATAAACTAAATGGGCAAGCTAAATAAAACCGCTTTTAATAAAAAAAATATAATCAATGCTCACCTGAATATTATTAATAATTACAATTCACAAAAATGGCGACGTTGATAGATCAAAATACAAAGTCCAAATGTGTTGTTGCTTGGGCGCAGCGCTCAACGATTCGACGCTTTGAGCTGAGTGCGCGATATTTGACACCAAACCATACAAAGATTATAATTATGTGCGCAGATATTTTAATCACAATGACGCAATGTAACCTTTGATTCTTAAATTTAACATCACGCTATAATATGGTAAAGGGACTTACAGAGTGGTGTAATTTCGCATTCTTATCTAAATGGCTGCTGTCAGCGGCATCGCCTATGGTCCTGTGGGATAAAAGTAGCCTTAATGTAACACACTCCAGACAATCTACCCCTGTACCAAATTTATTCCGATCCCTTCAGTAGTTTTGACTTGAAGGAGTAACAAACAAACAAACAAACAAGCAAACAAACTAACATACAAACTTTCTCATTTATAATACTAGTTGGCCTTTAGGACATTAATCATCATCACTAAGAACCCCTAACAGTCTCCTACTAGAAATGTGCAAATGCCTTCTCTACATAAGAAGGTTTACCATAATCTAAACCCTTGGTAGAAAGGTTGAATATTTCAAAGCGCTGCTGCCTCGTCTTTGTCAGCTGTGTAGTTCCCTAGTTGACACGACACCTACAGGAAGACTACCAGAACTAATCACGACCTCGATATTTTTTTTGTACTCTACAGTTACCGCACAAGTTTTTACCTAATCAAAGTCTTCAAACTGATTATATTCATCCCCGTAATTAACAGGGAACATGGCAGCACACTCCTCTTCTCCAGCGGCACAGTCGCGACTGACATGTAGAGGGTTCAAATCCATTAAGTGAAGCAATGGCACGTCCACCTCCATAGATAACATGAAAGCGAGCCGCATTTTATCCCTGACAGACGTAGAATTATCTTAGTTTAAAAAGTCAATGTTAAGTGTGGGAGAACCATACTTCGGCCCGTATGAGCCGGCTCGACTGAAGTGATACCACGGCCTCACAGAAAACCAACGTGAAACAATGCTTGTGTTGTGTTTCGTAGTGTGAGTGAGGTTACTGGAGGCCCAAACACCCCCCCCCCCTTTCCAATCCCCGAATCCTCCGCGGTAACGCACTTGTACCACCTCTGGTGTTTCAGGTCACCATTAGGTGATCCGTCCTCTCGTTTACCGGCTTATGCCATAAAAAAAAACAAAAATGCAATAGTTTGCACCAGACCCGAAAATAAAATCATACCCATCGGTATCAGATCGGGAAATTAGTTGCCTAAAAATCCGATATTAACCGCTTCTATTAAAATCCAACATCCGATTCCCAAAACATCATCATATCAGCTAGAAGACGTCTACTGCTGAACCTAAGCCTTCCCCAATGACTTGCAAATATGTACGCTGGTAGGAAGCGATGGTCTATGAATGAGTGAGACAGCTATATTTTATCTCCTTCTATTCATAGCGACATTCTTTCATAGTTTAGGGTGCCTGACCGTCAAGCTATAAACATAAATTATGACGCTAGTTATAAATAAACTAATGATGAATCTCGTCTGTATTATTCTTATTGCCTCCCAAGTAATTCCACCTTATTGCGCACAAGCTATGCAAAACTAGTGTAAACTGAATGTTGAATGTGCGGATCATGATAAACTGGTTTCACACAGCTCAATATGTAGTAGTGTGTACTTTAATATTTGAATCAACAAAATTAAAGAGAGACCTCACTTTCGATGTTAACAGAAACTACAAAATGTCATTGACTACGATCCTAACAAACACGTAGGTCGTAGGTACTTCTTAGTGTCACTGTCATCTGGTTGGTCGCGAACGTTTGTAATTATTAACTGGTTTTAATCCAAAATCTCTGGATAGATCTAAATTCTTATATAGAAACAAAAAACTACTTTTCGGCTAAGGACTTGTGGCGCGATTTTCTCTTGCACCTGCCGTGGGGCGAAACGTAATGCAAGCATTGCTTCACGCCGGTTTTCTGTGCGACTGTGGTATCAATCCGGTCGAGCTGGCTCATTCTTTTTTTAATCATTTATTTCAATTAGACCAGGAAGGCACTCAACAAAAAAATTTAGAAGTGAAGCTATTTGTTCATTCCAGGGTGTAGATGCCTATGGAGAAGAACGAGGTCGTGCATAACTCGTACATTAACTTTTTATACAAGGATCAAGTCGAACAGATGACAAAAGGAATAAACCAACAAATGTTTACTTACAAATTCAAAGAAGTGCTATCTAGTGTATCAAATTGCTTGACTGTGTATGCAATGTGAACGGAACGGTATGGCGACGAGGCCTCAAATATACCCATCTGTAAACAACACTACAGTTTAGGTACTAATGTAAACATATCATCATTAACAGCCTACATAAACATAATATCATGCCCCTTTAATATCACAAGGGGTAGACAGAGGTATCTAAAAAAAAACACCTACTCTTCGCTAGTAGGAAGAAATTTTTGCAGAAGCCCAGACTGAGTTAACTTGCGGTAATTTTCAGAAAACTTAATAATTTTTGGTTGATCCAGCGATGATACCTAATACCTCTGCAGATGCAAAATTAGTAAAAATACTATGCTCACAATTATGGGTCCAAAATAGCAATAGTAAGGCTTGTCAACTTTGATCTTTATGTCCCAGGATTAGGAGTCAATTTTCCAACAAAATACCTATGTGTAACGTATTGTCTAGATCTACATTAAAATTTACAGTGTATCAATTCAACTTTGATCTTAAACTGTTCGACATAAGAGTGGTTTTCATACTTACATTTATAATGGCCTGTTTAAAAGGCGCTATGGCTTCAATAGCCTTGTGTCGTTTGCTGATCTCCAATAAGGCGAGCACATGTGGTGGTAAGAACTCTGGATTTGGAGTTACTCGTTCTAGAACTAACTGTTCCAAATATGTGGTTAATAGTTAACGGCTTTTTTATTTTTGAGGGGGGAAAGAATCATCACTTGGCTTCTCCCGCCTTGGGTTAGGCGAGAGGGAGTGTCAGACTCTTACTGTCTAAAAAACCACCCCATTCCTACTCCTGCTCTTGGAGCTGGAGCCCCGGTAACCTGTTAGGCCTTTCACGGCTCCGTATCGGACATCAGCCCAACTGGGCAACTGTAGTAGTCTGATGGCTCTAACAGCTATTTTGATGGTCAAGTATCGGTTCGTGCGAGCCAAGCAATGAGTAACGCATCGATTCCCGGATCAAAATGGACGGAACGGAGTTCGAAATGTGCTACCGTATTCTTGTCACCAGATGGCACTAACAGAACAAGAGATATTTTTAGTCCAATCACTGCAGGTGTCAAATACTGAACATCCAATGGTGTTACACTAGCAAATTCTCTATTGGACGAAAATTGAGAGCAGCGCATAGTGCTAGGCTATCTGTTGAGTAAAAATACAGTAGCCCATTGAAACTCGTAACAACCTGATGAAAAGTTAATGTTATTTTAAACAAGACGTACTTTTGCCTACAAACAAATGAATAATCTTTGCGGATATTGAACCCTTATACAGGTCATCCAACCACTGGATCAGGTTAACCGTAAACAAGTCACACAAATGAAAATTAAAGTAATTTTTTACTTTTTTCTTAGTGTCTGAATATAATGTGGAAATGCTATCAAAGTCAAGGTGTAAATTAAAATAAATTTGACCAATATGGCACTTTTAAGCCAAATCTGTATGACAAACCTTCGGAAAGAGTACAGCTAATCCATTTGCCTTCGCGATGTCATTGGGTGGAGCATAAAACCCAGGTATGAGCAGGCCAGCCGGTGGAAAGTACTCACTCTCATCTATCACGAATTCCTCTTCCTCTTCCTCTTCTACATCATCATGGAAAGCCTAGAAAGTACCTACAGATGTAGTACCTACAGATGTAGTACCTACACTTGGGAGCAACGAAACGGAGCCACTAGCGTTTTTTATCAAACCCACTATAACTTAAAAAATGATTGCTTTTTTTCATGGGATAAGCCAGTAAACGAGCAGTCGGATCACCTGATGGTAAGCAATCAGTGTCGCCCATGGATACCTAGAGATGTTACAAGTGCGTTACCGGCCTTTTGGGATTAGAAATTTGAGTATTGTTAGGGATTCAGGGATTGAGTTAAGGGGGAGGGTAATTGGGCCTCCGATAGCCTTACTCATACGACGAAACACAACGCAAGCGTTATTTCACGTCGGTCTTCTGTGAGGCCGTGGTATCACCGAAACATGACTCTCCCACTCTTAAAAGTGGCCACTTTTACAATAAAATGCTTTCATTTTAAAGTTAACAAAATTGACTTTTATACGACATACGTTACCAATTAATAAAGTACTTCTATCAGTAAATATTTATCAAGAAATGGTAAAGAAAAGTCACTAATAGCTTCGTTTCTTTGCTCGCAAGTGTATGTCACTAACTTTAATTTCTTCAAAGCAATTTTTTCATTTTTAAGGAGTATATTATTGAATATCTCCTTCCGCCGAGGCTAGAAAGTATCCGAATCTTACTGACTAAAATCACTCCTATTTAGAACCGAGCCGCGGTTACTTTGTTACCTAACACATTGGTAACTAAATTGCGTGATGTATTAAATGTTACTACTATATAGAAAGAAAGAAATCCATTTCAAGTGTGGAGAGCCATGCTTCGGCACGAATGGGCCGGCTCGACCGGAGTGATACCACGGCCCCACAGAAAACCGACGTGAAACAACGCTTGCGTTGTGTTTCGTTATGTGAGTGAGGTTACCGGCGGCCCAATTACCCCCCTCCCTAGTCCCCGTCTCCTGAATCCCTGAATTCTCCACAATCCTCAAATTCCCAATTCCCAAAAGGCTGGTAACGCACTTGTAACGCCTTTGTGTTTCGAGTGTCCATGGACGGCGCCGATTGCTTACCATCAGGTGATCCGCCTGCTCGTTTACCGGCTTATGCTATACAAAAAAAAAATTATTACGCCACGATGTACAACAATAATACAGGTACACACAAAATACCTATAGTGCGTCGCAGCGCCAAAGGCTGGGGCTCAGCTTAATACTATGGCCCGGGTACGAAGGCTCGAATCCACGGTGCGCGGCGCTGATTTTCAGTACCAACCCGTAGTAAGACGTAATTATACACCTACGGTAACGCTGTTGACTGCCTCGTTGACCGAGTGGTCGCAAGTGCAACTGCCGGGCAAGGGGTCTCGGGTTCGATTCCCAGGTCGGGCAAATCATTACAGGGTTTTTTAAAAATTCTCAGTAGTAGCACGGAGTCTGGAATTGTGCCCGTACTCATAACATAAATAGTGAAAAGTATGTATTACATTGTACAGTGGCATTAAGTGGCGTAATGTGCAACTCTACGTACCCCTTCGGGAATAAAAGGCTTGATGTTATGTTATTATGTTATGGTAACGCAGTTCTGATATATATAACATATCTCACCACTGATATCTTCGACACCGCGGTAGGCAAGTGGGCATCCGATGTTGCATTCAAAACTTCCAGAGCTTCAAGATTCTAGAAGGAATTGGATCGTTACATTGTCATACATTATAATAAATACTTTTTTATTTATATATCTATTAATATTCATAGCTAATAAAGAAGAGTTTCTTTGTTTGAGCAAGCAAACCTTAGAAACTGCTGGGTTGACTTGAAAATTTATCAAAGAAAGACTATAGGCTATAAAATGGCTTGGTACGATGAATAAGAGCCGAGTAGTGGGTAAAACTGCACGAGTAGCTAGTATTCATTACGATAGCATTTGGCCACCATCTGGCCTGGTGGTAAGCGATGATAATTGTGTTCGATAATGGAGCACGTCTACCTTCATCCCAAGACACCCAAATTATACTTTTAATGAAACACAGGCAAGAAATTCCACTCCTTAGCCAAAGAAACTTAAAGTGAAAAGTTATTGACACTATTTGGTCTTTGAAAATTAAACCTTACAACACCTTCTTTTCTGGTGGGTGCCGAAAGCGCCGATTAGGGAAAAACGCTTTTACTATTAATCTGCTGCTAGTCAGTTCAAATTTGGAGATATACGGGCCGGTGTCAAAAACCTATGTCTAAAAAACTATACTATAGTTTTTTTCTTCTCTTCTTATAAAATCTTCTGATTTATTTCGTTGTGAAATGAAATGAAAGAGTTTTATTCGGCATACGGCATGAATGCAAGGAACAAAAAATAACAATACAATATAATTTGATAAAAAAAATTAACACAAGAGAGTGTGAATAAAAAGATAAAAGCTAAATTATAAAACTAGAAGATAATAAAAATCGGTAGGTATAATATAAGTTCTGCGCGATATTGGCAGACATGCCCAAGCCGAATGGGTCGCCAACTTAGCTAAAAGCTGGGCACCCAACACTGATTTTCAGTTGGCACCCCTGCAGTGACGCACAGAGGAAAGCAACACATGCTTGTAATCCAATTGTGGGATCCAAGACAGTTATTCATGCCCCTAGGACGCGCCGGAATTCAGTGTTCCGGTGTTTTCGTGGTTGTATCTACTACCGAACCTGGCTTACAGGAGTTGCAGTGGTTTTTTACCCACTTAGGGGACCTATGTATGTCTATCTATAGAATTTATCTTAAAAAGGCAACACTAAAACTTACACCAGACTTCAGAAGTTCCAATTTTTTTAGTTCCTTCTCTTTTTTCTTTGCTTCTATGGCATCCAGCACAGCTTCTCTAGCTAAGCGACGGGTTTCCGACATAAATCTAGCTCTACACCGTTTTTGTTCTTCCTGGGTCATGCAAATAGAATTATGTTATTAATCTTTACTAGTCCTTACTAATATAATATTATAAATCGGAAAGTGAGTTTGTGTGTTCCGCTTTCACGCCGTAACTACTAAACCGATTGCTTTGAATTTTTGCAGACGTAAAGTTAGAAGTCCGGATTAAATAATAGGGTACATTTCATCCCGGAAAAATTTGATATTCCCGAGAGAAAATAAAAGTATTGGTATAGACGGCGCTGTGTGTATATGTCACATAGGTTACTTTTATCCATTTGTGACGCGAGCGAAGCCGCGGGTTAAGCTAGTGAATAATAATTAATGTTTAATTATGTTATTATACAGTAACGGCACCGCTTCAATTCAGCTACTACCTTGTCGTTTAATTTTGAACATTGAATCTTATGTCGTATAATTTATATTTCATAACGTAAATACAAAAAGGCTGTAAGAGGGCAATTCGCACGCTGATAATGCGCTTACAACCTTTGTTGTTTCCGTACCGTTACTGCGTGGCATGAACTTAAGTCCGTAACCATGTTTTGACCTCTAAACCATAGCGTATCTATGTAGTAAATTAAGTAAAATCGCGGGTTACTCACGTGAATATACTGAGAAAAGCTCTACTAGTTTCGAACCACGAACTAGCTGACTGAGCTGCGCGACGTCGTCGCGACCGCGCACACTGCTCATAAGGAAGAATTCCTCTGTGGTTCGAAACTAGTAGAGCTTTTCTCAATACATTCACGTGAGTAACCCGCGATTGTACTTAATGTAGTATGTCTCACGATGGTTATTATAAAACATATCTATATAGTATACGTAGCACCTTCCAACTCAACCATATCGTAGGGAATCGAAGGATGCACATGCCACCGCCAACGGGAGCTTTGAGTGACATGACATGACAACTCCAAGCTGACAAATACATTCTGCTAGTCTAATCAAATGTGTTAACGATCATGGCAACGGCTCCAACGATTTTAATGAAATTCTGGTTTCGAGGGCTATAAATCGATCTCGCTAGGTTTCGTTATTAGAAAATGTCATGTACTAAAATAAACACCGAGAAAACCTCGGTCATCGAGGTACCTACGATAGTTATATATTATTATGTTTTCGGCTTGCTCACGTAATAATTTGACGAGGAACTCGACTAGTTTCAAGCCTGTCGCGATCACAATAAAAATTAAGATAGTTATAATTACGAATTAGTTTATAATGTTGTTGGAGATGGAGATGGAGATATAGTTAGTATATGATACCTTTCTTTCCTCCTCTTCTTCTCTGCGCTGTCGCCAGATCTCTTCTTTAGATGGACTGTAAGTCTTATACCGGTCAAAAGCAGTTTTCAAGGACCTCAGGGATCCACCATCCTGTGTTTCATCGTACGGTGGTATATCCTCGTATAGAATGCGACGCACTAAAGCTATTATGATAAGTGAAGAGGATTCATTAAATTTGGGCGGAATTGGGCCTCCGACGCCTTCATTCACGAAACGAAACACAATGCAAGCATTGCTAAATATATAAATACTTACATACAAAATGCCTATCAGCATCCAGTAGTCGGAAGCAGATGGCCAGAGCAGGCCCCGACTTCAGCTTATGCAGCGACGCTTCATTTAAGGGAGCATCGCCCGCGTAGAATATATTTGATACCTTATCTTCTGTTATCTCTATCTCTTCACGACCAATCATTATAATATCTGATAAATACAAAGCCTTATTATAATGTTACAAGACCACTCATAGTCAAATACTCAAACGCCATCGTCACTCAATATTAAGTCGCGCTTTAGTATAGTTTTGTCTCTACAAATTCTTTGTTAAATGAGAGAGATAGCACTATATCTAAGTACAACTTAAAGTTGAGGAGCCTTTTAGTATTCGAGGGTTACTCTGCTCGTGGCTGTCTTATGAGCTGCCTAAGGAGCAACTACGCTTTGAGATCTTTCTGATAGACCTGAACCTTTTAATTAAACTGTAATCTTTAACACTCCTGCTATAAGTACGAAGGAATTAGGCACATACTCTACTGTAGAGGATGCTCATAGTCCAGCAGTACAATGGACTGGACATAACCCTATAAAAGACGACCTAAAACATATTTGACTTGAAAAGTTACCCAACTGTTTGCATCCCATTGTTCATAGAGTTCAGGATGTGCGTGGTAGCAATGAGGCCAGAAGATCACGAAGTTGATGTCATTCAGGTATGGCACCATCAGCTCGGCTCGGTGACGCTTGCGTACCGCTTGCCGAGCGGAGCGGCGAGCATTCAAAGCTGAAGTGTCTTGTTCCTTTTCTAATTTTCTTACTGTTATCCAATCCTATTAATATAATAATATATTGAATTTTAGCTGCTCTCTAGACTGCCTCGATGGCCGAGTGGTCGCAAGTACGACTGCCGGGCAAGGGGTCTCGGGTTCGATTCCCGGGTCGGGCAAAGTATTACTGGGTTTAAAAAAAAACCTCAGTAGTATCACGGAGTCTGGAAATGTGCCCGGTATATGGCAATAGGCTCACCCTCTATTACATGGAACTCATAACATACCTAATAGTGAAAAGTGGGTATTACTTCTGTGTGCACCTCTGCCTACCCTTCGGGGATAAAAGGTGTGATATGTTATGTTGTAGTTTTTAGCGTCTTATTTCGATGGGAGCAAACTAATCGCATGACTCCTCTTGTCGTTAGGTTAAAAGGGAATGTCATGACCGTTTCCACCAATTTCTCTTAAATTTTACGGAACCCCTAAACTAAGATCGGTGACACTTAACAACAGTACAAGTGCGAAATGCAGACTGCCATGCTTCCTGCTTCAAGTTGAAATCCTGGTAACTTAATGAGCTTTTACCGCAGCCCGGTCGCGAGACGATCTCCAGCCACCGTAAGCATGACGGCGACGACCTGCGGACGGCGAGCATGAGTAACTTGCCGCCCGCAGAACCAGATCCGAGCGTACGGCGCGTCGCGTTCCGCCCGCGTCTCAAAGAACCGTCAGACCACCACAGATGGGGCCCAAAAGGGCCGATGGCGATACGGAGCCGCGGAGGACGTAAGAGGTTACCGGGGCTCCGGCTCAGAGAGCAGGAGTAGGGTCGAGGTGGTTTTTACCCAGTAAGAGTCTAACACTTCCTCTCACCTAACCGGGCGGGAGAAGACATTCGATGATTTTCTCCCCTTAAAAAAAGCCCTCCTCGGTTGGGCATCATCTCTAAAGGGATAAGCAGAAACTGCAGAGGAAGTGTAAGATAAGTGATGCTCCCCAACTATAAGTGCGTCAACTAAAGGTTCATTTTATTCGTTTTATTTAGATAATAATAAAAACAAAAAATATCATCTAACAAATAAACATTTACTCATTTATCATGAGATGTAAACCGCAATTCATTGGCGCTTCCCTACCAATTTCCTTCGCCAGCCAAGCATTATGTGTTTTAGTATTTTAGTACAGTCAGTGTTAAAAATGTCTAAACTACTAGTATTTCTACTAGTTTTCCGTCCCGTCACTAGCCAAATGAATGAAAACTCGACTGAAACTATCGTGAAAAACATTGTATTAATCTATATCTATGCATATCATAAAACTATAGAAATTTTAATACTGTAGGTACATCGAAAATGAATAGTGCAAAATAAATACTATCTATTTATATAGCGTATCTTTATTTGTATCTACCTAGATACCGAACCCAAAAATGTGATTAACAAAATGCTTGCCCGTTGTCTGACTGTCTGTCTGTACACATCATGTTTGCATGTCTACTACCAGTCCAAATAGTATAAAACTGAACATGATTGTTAAAATAAACCTAAACGAACTTTCACAACAAAACCAATGCCCAATTTCCAGTAATATGAACTAACTGGAAACCTAAACGTTGATCTTTGGTAGTGAACTGTACAAAACAAACAAAATGTAAATGTCACATAAATAATGTGTTTCCAGCCATGTTTACAAGCTCACTGCTCAGCGTGAAATAATAAACGGGAATCGTATTTTGATACCCCAACCTAAGTCGAGCTAGCTTGTATCGCAATGCATATTTTAGCGTTTTCAACAATTAATCTGAAATGAAAGTGAAACAAGTGAATTTATTTCTGCAAATAGGCTACAAGGCAGCACTTTTACACGTCAATTTTATCCAGCGAACAATGAGGTCGAGGAGGATATTATCGTGTGTATACTGTTTATGTGTATAAGCTGTGGTTGGCTTAAGTTGTCTAATGTCTTAAATGTAATCTTTTTATTTAATTGTATTTCATAGAAACTCGATCTTAACCAGGCAAAAATTCCACGAAATAAAGTGGAAGCCCTTTACCATATGATACTATTCAAAGCTGTGCGATTACGTAGACTTAACTGTTACTCAGAATTTCAAAAAGCAGAAAAAATGCGCCGATGGCGATCCACCATGTCATTAGTTGTCACTTTGTAAGAACAATCTCGAACAATGATGGGCTAGAATGCGATCGACTTCACTTCGAAAGTTCCGGATTGGCAGTTTCAGAATAGTGGTTAGGGTTTCCCAAACTATGGATCGCAAGTAAATTTTTAGTGGACCGTGTCACTTGTCAGTAAAATGACGCACTAACCGATTGATTTGTGTTTTATTTTTCACTTTGATAACGATTTAATATTTTAAAGGTTCTAAGTTTGGGAACTTGATTTAGGTAGGTCATGGTCCATACAACTAAATACAAGGAACCACTGGCCTAGCTGATTATTGTCAATAAGGTCGTCCCCTAACACAAAGTATTCACGATAACAAGCCAAAAATTGGCGTAGATAACATTTAATATTTTGCATTGCCGGTCTTTTTGTCCAATAAATAGATTTTTGTATAATCTATTATATATATTATATATATATATATAAAAGAAAGTCGTGTTAGTTACACTATTTATAACTCAAGAACGCCTCAATCGATTAAGATGAAAATTGGCAGGGAGGTAGCTTAGAACCAGGAGACGGACATAGGATACTTTTTATAGAATACTTTTTTTTACTTTTCACCGAAAATCACGAACGGGAACGGGGGGAAAACGGGATTGCGCGTACGAAGTCGCGGGCAGAAGCTAGTTTATAATATAATTCGCCTATCCTGAGACTACAAGCCAAGGCACCTTCCTCAGTAGTCTCACCTAAAACCACTGTACCAGCTACCCATACGCATTACCTGATTCAGTACCTATTTTATGCTATAAGTTGGGCTAGATCTTATACTTTATCTCTCTCTTGGGAAATCATTAGCCGTGTCCTTAATTAAAGAGGCACTGAAATACCAATGACATTCGAGGCTTTGAGCTAAAAATATATTATACTAAACTTAGGTGAGAGGACTAGAAGTATGAAAACTGTGTTCCCCGAGGAAGTAACAAATTTATAGGTGAATATGATATAGAATTTAGTTTATCAAGTAATGAGTTTGATTTGCTAAAGTTTAGCATATTTTTTTATAGCATAACCCGGGAAACGAGCAGACGGATCACCTGATGGCAAGCAATCGGCGCCGCCCATGGAAACGCCAAGGCGTTACAAGTGCGTTAGGCACCGGCCTTTTGGTAATTGGGAATTTGAAGATTGTGGAGGATTCGGGGATTCGGAAGACGGGGACTAGGGAGGGGGATAATTGGGCCTCTGCTAACCTTGAGTGAGGTTTGAACGACGTGAAACAACGCAAGCGTTGTTTCACGTCGGTTTTGTGTGATATTGTAAGCGTTTACGTACAGCCAGCACAGTTATTTACGATGCAGGTAAAAAAGAAGATTGGCTTAGTACAGAGACGGCAGAGGGCGTCCACTGCCCCATCTCCATCAAAACTGATCTACCAGATAAACCATTATTCATGAAAAATAAAATAAAAGACAATACATGCACACATACACACGTACGTATAAATCATTTTTGTCATAAATCCACATAGGCACATAAATTTTGTATGCGTTTGGAAAATTCTGACAACTGACTGCTATATCGTGAACGGACTAAATCAGATGTTTTGATAAATTTATGATAGAGACCAACAAAATTATTTACAAATACCACACACACGTACTAAGTACACAGGATAATTTGTAAAATATTTGTAACTAATTTGCTACTTTATTATTTCGCTTTAAAGTTGAATTTTCAATGAAATTAATAGGACCTAATTTTTTTTAGAAAAACCACACGCAGTCGTATCTGCTGTAGCTAAACAGGTAATCTGTAAAGCATCTGTAATTGGTTTTGTACTTTATTATTTCGTTTTAGAGTTTAAATTTCAATAAAGTCAATATATTTTTGGGTAGCTTGATCTGCTGCGTGTACTAGGAGCTCATAAATTATATGTGGCGTTTGTATGATTAAGTACTTATTTAGGTACACCTGGATAAATCATGTTTTAGCTTGTATATACTTAGCTTTTAGATCGAATTTTGGGTGTCATTTGGCTACATAGAACATAAAAGAGATAAAGTTTAAAAATCCTTATAGCTACCTACGTACCTATATAGATTCTAGATCCCAGTATTCAGTGATTACATTACAACAACTGTCTCAAGGGGCTTTTTTTAAGACTGACTGCCAATAAAAAACTTGAAGGAAAATCCTCCGCTAACGCCGGTCACCGGTGACCCCCATGGCGTTTAACGTGTAAAGGAGGAATATCATCCAATGTCTTCTCCCACCCTGGTGAGGCGGGAAGGAGTGTCAGACTCTTACTAACTATAAACCACCCCGTTCCTACTCCTGTACTTCGAGCTGGAGCCCCGGTAACCCGTTAAATTGTATAGAGATCCTCCGGATCGAGCATGAGTACGTACGCTCGGGTCTGCTTCTGGTCGGGCAGCAACAGCTACCCGTGTTCGCCGTCCGCAGGCCCGTTCAAGGGGTATTAGCTTAGCTTTGCAGATTGCGAAGTATTATTGGATTTCGTTTCGGATTCTCAAGCAAGATACTGCACTAGGTGTAGGGCTATTTAGTAATAGATCTGTCCCTCTCTTTCATGGAAGTTTTTGTAGTCTATAACTTGATAATATTGGTTTTCATGGTAGTATCTACTGTAAATCCTGGCTTACAGGAGTTGCAGCGGTTTTGGGAAGTTGTGGCGGGCTTGTGGCAAAAAAAAAACTTTATAATATTAAGTATAGATTATGGTATTACCATTTCATCAGAAGTAACTTCATCAATTTCGTATAGTGGCCGGTCTACTGGATCCCCATCCCTCCACCGGTGGAAGCAGTATAGCTCATACTTAGCCACTTCAGCAAAAGTGATAGGATCCACTCCTCTGAACACCTTCGTCACTTTGGAGTTCTACAGCGAAGGTGTAGAAAATTAGATAATTATAGAGGTAGATCTGTCGCAGCCAACTAAGCAATAAGGAGTTCAATTAACGGCCTTTTTTAGGGGGGAATCATAGAGTGACTTCTCACGCCATTAGTGTCAGACTCTTACTGACTAAAAACCACCCCGTTCCTACTCTTGCACTTTGAGCCGGAGCCCCGGTAACCTTTTACGTTCTCCGTGGCTCCGTCCAATTAACGGCCTAAGATCAGGAGTAAAAACGAGGTGGTTTTTAGTGAGTAAGAGTCTGACACTCCCTCTCGCCTCACTCGGGCGGGAGAATGCATTGGATGATTTTCGCCCCTCAAAAAAAAATCCTATTAATTTAGTCTTAAAACTTTTTCAAAAACGTACCAATATAAAAATATAGACTGGTTCACTTTGATTTCGGAATCTCTGCAGTAATTTTATCTCGTCAGCTGGTACCTTTAAGAAAATAAATCAAATTAATATACATGAAAAACAATGATCAACGATTTTCTTTATTTATACGACGAAAAAAAGTCAACAGACTAATACGCTAAGCGATAGACGAAATATTTTAAAAAAGTAATTTATCTATATACCTATACCTCATCTATAAAAAATTTAAATGTACACTAGGGAAAACACAAACGGGGCCACTAGATTTTTTTATTTTATCGACCCTCAATAATAATAAAAAATCTATTTACAACAAAACGCTTTAATTTTGAAAATAAATTGACTTTTATACGACAAATGTATGTTACCAATTAATAAAATATTGGTATCAGAAAATATATAATAATGAAAAAGAAAAAATGGTAGTAATAGCTTCGTTTCCTTATTGTAAAGTGTAATAATAATCGTAACTATTAATATACTTATGTATAATAAGGTAGTTTCCTAAATTTTATTTTAATGTCGGTCCGTTCAGTGTAATTTAGATATTTATGTAGCCCTGTAATGACTAAAGTAAGGACTCTGCGTTCTGCCTACCCCAATGGGAGACAGATGTGACAATAGGGTAGTTGCCTAAATTTTATTTTAATGTCTGTCTGATAGATTAATTTAAAACATTAGACACGTACTTTTTATTTTCTCACAAAATTAAATACTTTCGACGATATATTAATCTGAAATAGTGTGATGTCACAATGCGCTATATTTTGTAGCACTTTGTGACGTAACGACCTCCCACTCCTAAACTTAACTCCATTAAAATTTCATCTAAGTATTGTGACTTGACACGAGAAAATAAAAAAATACGTGTCTAATATTTTTTCATTCTAACTGACGGACTAATTAGATTTTTAATTTTTATTCCCTGGCAACTACCCTATTACGTAAGTTTATTGTTGTGTCATTTAAATGTAATTTTCGTTCGATCTTGAATACGTTTGGTTTTTGCATCGACCATTGTTTTTGTCTCTGCATCACCCAAAGGTCTGGCTAGAGGTGAATGCCTATGGCATTAAGCCCACCTTGTACATTAGCGTGTGCATGAAGCCTTTTAAAATAAAATAATAAGCATACCTTTAACAACATAAGCTTGCCATCAGCCCAATTCATTTTGATAGTGTTGAAAAGTCTATCAAGAGCTGAACAGGAACCAAAAGCGTAACTATATATTTCTGCACCTATTCAAAATAGAAATAAGTAATTACAGAACATACATCACGTAATCATTCGAGGGAGCTCGAAAAGTTTCAAGCCACGACCGGGGCCCGTGATTATGAGGTTTATGCACAAGGAATGACTTCCGACGTTAAGGTACGTGTACAATAATACTCAAATGCCACTGAATTTTAAGACATGCTAAGTATAGTTCTGTCACTACAAATTCTTTGTAAAATGACAGAGATAGCACGATATTTAAGTACAACTTAAAGTTAAGTAGCCTTACAGTATTTGAGCGTTCGTAGAGTATTCTACTGCTACATCATTTGTTTTTCATTAGAAACTAATTATGGTTATGAGAGCAACGACTGAACATCGGAAGTCAAGTTAGCTAAGTAGGTTGAACAGAGATGGTAGGAAGGTGATAGAAATAGATTGGGAGTTTACGAATCGAATCCCAACTACAATCACAGATGAGTATCTGGCTTGATTATGAGCCGCGTTATAAAGCTAGTTACAAGCCGGCGGCGAGGAATCCGGCGTAGTTCGCACTAACGAATTAACATAAAAGGGAAAAATAATTATCTACATTTTTGTTTTATTGATTCAGACTCAGAATCGATATCCGAATGACCTACTTGAATTTTTTTTTTCATTTCTACACCTAGTATAATAATATCATTGATAACATAGTTGGTGACAAGTAATGCTAAATTATATAATAAAAATAAAGATATACTTACATATAAGATATTTCGAGTTCGTCTTCAACATTAGATCAAATTCTTTTTCATTATGAATATCTGTAAATAACTCAATTTTCTTTCTCGCCATTTTGTATTTTGTCAATAGAATTAGTAAAAACTAATGATAATATAGAAAGTCGTGACCAACTTGTTGTCACGATACAAATAAAGATAAAACCAAAAGACATTATTTACTAGTCAACACTTAAAGGATTTATGTTGTTTGTTTTTGATTTACACATAAACTACTGAACAAATTATAATCAAATTTTGTATACAAATAGACCATACATACCTACTTTAGAACTCTTGCATCAATATCGACCAAAACAAAAAATTAAATACAAATTGGACTCTCATAAACACAGTAAATTAACCTCATAAATTACCGAAATCAATCAAAACACAATGAAAATGGAAAATTTACAATTTGTCAAAAAATAACATTTCGAATCCATGTACAAAAATATTAATTAAGAAACAGAACGCTTTAAAAACACGCCGAGATCAAATGAAATCAGAGAATCGTTACCATATAAACGGAATTTTATTAAAAATTAGACATTAGGTAATTAAAAAATAACAAACAGTATCATAATATATCATAAGTAAAATATCAAAGGCGTTTCTTTTAGATTTTATATACTTACCAAGGCGCTAGTGGGGCGTAAGGTCTTTTTAATCCAATTTTATTTATTTAACTGTCAAAAGGAGACTGAGTAACGCGTCACTGAATCATCTAAGTACGAGAGTAACGTGAATAGGGATGATGACAGGATATGAAAATAAAAAATATAATTAGTCCGTAAGTTAGGCAATAAAAAAATATTAGACACGTATTTTTTATTTTTTCGTATAACAAAGTAATACTTAGATAAAACGAATCAAAGTTTAGGAGTGGGAAGTAGCTAAGTCATTTTTGAGTATAAATCGTACTCAAAATTGACGTCGTGCGATATTTCAAATCAATATATCTTCGAAACTATTCGTTTCCGTAAGAAAATAAAAAATACGTGTCTAATGTTTTTAAACAATCTACCAGACGGATATTAAAATTAAAATTAGTCATCTACCCTATTCTAAAAAAGAAACCAGTACTTCTGCCAAGAAGGCCCAAATTCAGCAGTGGACTCTCTTCACATGGACTGTTCTGGCCCTACCTGATTCTCATCTTAAGTTTTTTTTTTGAAGGGGAAAATCATTCAATGTCTTCTCCCAGCTTGGGTGAGGCGAGAAGAAGTGTCAGATTTTTCTTGACTCAAAATCACCCCGTTCCTATTACAGCTTCCAGTCAAGGCCCTAGCAACGCGTTAAGTTCTACGCGGCTCCAGATCCGGCATGAGCTGTACTGGGCCCCATCTGAGTCTGTGCACTTGATTTGTTCGTTTATTTCTTCATAAAAATATTTTAACAAAAAAATAGTAAAATTTGCCCAGCTTATAAGATTATCCTAAATGTTTGTCCATCAAACCAAACTGTATTTAAGAATTTATTTGTTTCTTTTCACCAAAAACATGATTTTAATTTTGATCCCCAACACCCGTAGTGTCTTCCGCGACGACTGTCCCCTTAAGCTACACTAGCGCCATTAATAACAACAAAAAACGTATTACTAAAAAATCGTAAACTAAAAAATCAACATTAAAATTATCTTCATTCATAGTTCAGTCAATTACGATAGAGCTAGAGCGATGACGATCATTTGGAGGGGCTTTCTGAGTCTGTAGTCTTAAGAATACATCTTCAATGGTGGTGGCATTTAAGTAACAATCTTCTACCACGTCATCATATTTCTCTTGTAACTCCTGCAGCTTTGCAAACATGTCGCTGTAGAGTTGTTTCTTCTGTTCTGACTCATCATGGATGGCGAAATATAGCATTGACTGAAATAAAATGGGTAACTTTAAACTTAACTAGTATGATTTCGGCTTGGTCACGTGACTGTTTGATGAGGAACTCTACTAGTTTCAAAGCATGTAGAGGTTCATATCCATGAGCAATATTCGACACACGACGCGACGACTGTCACGCTGTTACTCATATGAGTAAGCCGAAAACATAATAATTAATTTAGTATGTTACGAAATATGAGATTGACGCCTATGAAAAGGATAAAATGCTTTTGACAGGAGGCCTTTGCCCTGCAGTGGGACGACCATGGCTAAAAATAAATAAATAGTAACATAATAGGTCTCACGAACAATTTTTAACATTTTTTTGTATATGTATATACCACGACGGTGGCAAAAAAGCACACGGCCCACCTAATGGTAAGCGGTTGCCGTAGCCCATGTACGCTCTCAACACTTGGGGCATTACATGCCTTGCTGACCGTTAAAAAAACCTGTTCAAGCCCTTCTTGAAGAACCTCATGTTGAACTTTAGACTTTTTGGTGCCGCAGCTACTGTGTAAAGTGTCGTGTTCCGATTCCTACATGGTGACTATGTGATCCGAAAATTGTTGTTTCAGGTATGTTTTATGTGTGTGTGATTGTAAATTTGTATACGCACTCCCTAATCCTAACTCCTGTTTAGAATCCCAGTACCTATGTGGCAAGGTTTTAATAAAAACTTTACGGTGCGGCCACAGGACTTTTGAGCATTTTTTTTAATTCTACCATTAAGTGTACACTTCGAGAACGTATTTGTATTTAATATAAAAATATGTGTTAGTAAGATAAGTTTGTCCTCACCAAATGTTCCCCAGTTTGCTGGCTAGTGGGGAATTCTTTAAGGAAATCTTTCTTGAAGCCGCTGATGTTGGACGCGATCATAACACTCTTGTCAGTGTGTATACCTGACTCGTCATTGCTTGATGTAGCTGTAAATAACATAACATATCATATCGTACTATAACTATAAATCTCGTGGTACATTAAACTGGCGTGGCTTAAAACTTGTCAAACAGTTATTTGACTTATGTTTAACATAATAAAGAATTTATTATGTTTCATGAGAGTTATGACGGAAAAATAAACATATAATTGCATCTACTGGGGTAGACAGGGACGCCAAAGACAATAATAATATTACATAACATCACGGCTTTTATCCCCGGCGGGGTAGGCAGAGGTGCACAATGTAACACCCACTTTTCACTATTTATGTTACGAGTCCCATGTGGTGGTGAGCTTATTGCCATATACCGGGCACAATTACATACATACTCCGTGCTACTACTGAGAATTTTTAAAAACTTCAGGGGTCAACCCCGATTTCAATCTTCAGCTCGTCGGGTCCAAGCAGTTGTAATAATATAAGCATGGGCAAAATACCCAGATCACTTACATGAAGCAGACATTTCATCATCACCAGGCAAGGCCCGGTACCTATCACTCCTATACGCAGTCATAGTCTTCAGTTTGATCCGCACAGTGTACCCGGTTGCTATGGACTCTAGCACTTCTTGCGCCGGCCCTATGAGAGCTAATTGCCCTTTAGACATTATTGCTATCCGGGTAATTACTGGTTGGAGGATACGCCATGCGACACTGAAATGAAAAAGTACAAAATAAAGGCTAGCGTTATAAATAAATTAAATAAAAGTGAAAAGCCTTGGCATGAATAAACAGCGATTTTCGTTTTTGAGGGGGAAAATCATCCAAGAATTCTCCCACCTGTGTGAGGTGAGAGGGAGTGTCAGACTCTTACTGACTAAAAACCACCCCGTTCCTACTCCTGCACTTCGAGCCGGAGCCTCGACAACCTGTTAAGTCTTCCGCAGCTCCGTATCGGTTTCAGCCCCGTTAGGCACCATCTGTGGTGGTCTGATGGCTGGTTGAGGCGCGCCCGGAACGCTCGGCGCCGTACGCTCGGGTCTGGTTCTGGTCGGGCGGCGAGTCACCCATGCTCGCCGTCCGCAGGCCCGTGCTTACGGTGGCCGGAGATCGTCTCGCGATCCCCGACGCCCGGAGTATCTCCCGCGACGGCTGAGACGTGAGGTGGTTCGTTCCCTTAGCTAGCATGACTGCTTTGCAGATGCAATGGGAGACAGATGTGACAATAGGGTAGTTGCCTAAATTTTATTTTAATGTCCGTCTGATAGATTAATTTAAAACATTAGACACGTACTTTTTATTTTCTCACAAAATTAAATACTTTCGACGATATATTAATCTGAAATATTGTGTGACGTCACTATGCGCTACATTTTGTATTGCAACTTAATAGGAGAAAATAAAAAAATACTTGTCTAATATTTTTTCAATATCTAACTGACGGACTAATTAGATTTTTAATTTTCATTCCCTGGCAACTGCCCTATTAGTTTATATGTGTGTACAACAAGACAAGTAGGTATATATTGTTTCGTGTGCGTTTAGTAACATAGTTATCTATTAAATTCCCGAGTTAGGCAAATTTTTTTTTCAATTTATTATAGAAAATATTGTCAGCGGTGGAAGCATGGCGTCTGGAATTATATCTGGTTTATAGCAATCGACAGACTTCCTAGTTACATGGGCACCAGTGCACCTCTCTATCTAGTCTCTATCTAGTTAATACTGCACGGTTGGTGCGGTGGTGGGGCAACCGGCTGCCGTGCAACGTGTCGCGGGTTCGATTCCCGCACGGAACAACACTTTGTGTGATCCACAAATTGTTGTTTCGGGTCATTGTGTATGTGAAGTTGTATGTTTGTAAACGCACCCACGACACAGGAGAAAATCCTAATGTGGGGCAACGTTTTAAAAAAAATACATAATATATTAAGTTATTGTCTTACCTAGTTTCAGCAACAATTACAGCGGCTGGCTGTAGAACGAGCCGCCGCAGCGCTTTAGCTACAAGCACTTTTGAGGTAGGATCGATGCCTCGCATCGGCTCGTCTACAAATACTACAGCGGGGCCTTTAACCAACGACCCACATAGGGACAGGCGACGCAAGCAACCAGCGCTGTAGTGCTCCACTAGACCTTGGAGAGCATGTATACCTGCGACCAGATTATGTTTGTTGTTTTATTAAAAACGCTCTCCAAATACTGCCTCTTTGGTCGGGTGATCGCAACGACTAAGGGTAAGGAGTCTCGTCTTTGATTCTCGGATCAGACAAAAACACTGCCTACTGTTTTTATTTTTCAGTATTTCGAAAATTTCTGTGCAGCCCTGCCTCCCCCTTCGGAGATAAAGAGCGTGACGGTATAAAAACTATCCACAGGAAAAGCTTTTTAATTTTTTCCCTGGTACACATTTACATACATATCACCCGGAACAAAATTTTGATCAATCACGAATCACACAAAGAGTACCTAGCAGTAAGTAGTTAGTATCTGATGATATAGATGGTGATGGTAACAAAAATCCCCTAAAACGCACTAAATTTAACAAATACAATTTTTTATGAAATAAGAGGCAAACGGCCAGTCAGATCACCTGACGGTAAGCGATAGCGCCACCCATGCTCACCCGCAACACTAGAGGAGTAACTATAGTCAGAATTTTAATTAGATTCCAGATTTGACAATAGCTACTGTCATTTTGTAAAATAATGATACCACATATAATAGTGTAGTGATGCACACAAAAATCGATAAACAATCAGTGTGTGTGTTTTATAATAAATGGTACAGAAAGTGACAGAATAGCGATAGCGATGACGGCGACAATTTATAAAATAACTTATTACCATATTACATCTATCTGTTTTATTTGTCATGTTCCTTCATGATTACATTTTTTTATTTATTTCATACAAAAGAAAGTATCAGATCGTTAATTAATTGTCAAAACTAAATTATCGGTTCAGAAATATTTAATTTCCTGATATACTTAGTTTACGAGATTAAAATTATAAACGAGAAGAATCGATCCAGAAATATTGCATTTCCATATCGAATAATTTCGCAACGTCACTATTTAGTACTTGTCATAACGTTGCAACACTGATATTGTCAAATCTGGAATCGAATTAAAATTCCGAGTATAGTACATTTTAATGAAGACAGAAGAACAGATAATTCTTACCAAGATATCGAAGAGTCACGTATGCTATTTTATAAGCTATCCTGCTCTCGAACCCCCGCATTTGTGCTATAAAAATCAGATTCTGTGCTCCAGTCATAAAGCCATCCATTCCTCCTGACGCTGACGACAAACTTATGTTGTGCAAGTACTGTCAACAAATTTTACACTTCATCATCATCATCTTAGCTGCTGAACATATTTATTACTTAATTTATTTATTTTTAGTCATAGTCGTCCCACTGCAGGGCAAAGGCCTCCCTACCCTCCTTCCACTCTCTTCTTAAAGCTTTCTGTGGCCAATCCTTTTCATAGGCGTCAAGTTCATCCCGCCATCTCCTATCATCATGACCTATCTGCTGAAATAGGTCTATATTAAACTTGACTTTACTTAAATAATTCTCAGTAGTAGCACGGAATGTGGAATTGTGCCTAGTATATGGTTATAGGCTCACCCCCTATTACATGGGACTCATAACATAAATAGTGAAAATTGGGTGTTACATCGTACAGTGGCATTAAGTGCTGTAATGTGCACCTCAGACTATCCCTTCGGGGGTAAAAGGCGTAATTTTACGTTATGTTTACTTAAATACCCAAACATAAAAATGCCTGTGACATTCCACTGCTGTAGTATGGGCCTTCTCTACACAAGAAGGGTATTTTTTCACAACAAGCCCGCCACAACATCCCAAAACCGCTGCAACCCCTGTAAGCCAGGATCTACAGTAGATACAACCATGGAAACACTGGGACACTCAAGTTCGATGTTTCCCAAGGCTATGAATAACTGTCTTGGATCCCGCAACGAAATAAATCGGAGTATGAACTATGAGTTTCTATTACGTTTAAAGTATGAGACCGCGTTGGGTGTTCTGATTGGCTGATTCAGGACAGGCGCTCTAATCTCCTCCCTGAAAATTCCATCTTCCCTAATTTTGTCACCGCATCTTCCACAGTGGCAGCTTAAAGCAACTCTAGATGCTCACAAACTGCTTTAGCAGCCTCATTAATATCACATTGTGACATCACAAAGGCCTAAGAGAAGATAAGAGGGGTATGTGATATAATCCGCGCTTGAATCGCGGTTGGCAATTCAAAAACTTAAATTGCCAGATCGCGCTACGATTGTAAATTACAAATACCGGAGTAAAGTGATATTTAGCTATTTTAATGAATAGAAAATTACCTTAATACGATTTTTCCTGATATGGTTGCCGGCAACGTAGGCGCTACCTCTAGACATAACGAGGTTCCCAGACAACATGTTCAGTAGTGAACTCTTGCCAGTAGCCTGAGCACCTAGAATTGCTAAACATTGCTCTGAAATAAGCATTAAAAAATAGATGTAGATAATTGTATGAATTTTAAAAGGTAATAACATATTGTTGGGTCATTATTTTAGCATCATCAAGTGAAATGGATGTATCTGATAAGCCCAAACTCCATATATTTACTAGTAAAACCTTTTTGGTTTTGCCCAAAGTTTTATCAGTCATTTTCCGATTCCACCATCAGATCAGCTCGATGGCATCACATTTCTCTGCATTTAATTTACATGGAATCGCCAAGTTTCATGATTGAACAACAATATATTTACAAGTGTGTGTATTGGGGCCTACCATATTTTAGCTCACCAGATGGCACTAGCATCCGTTAGGAAATTAGCTAGTGTCACGCCATTGGACGTTTAATATTTGACAGCTGCTGTGATTGGCCAAAACATCACCTTCACACATTTGCGTGATCTGGTGATCCAAGCCCCATTTTTTTTGTAATAAGCTCGTCATAACGCCTTAATCCCGTTGCATCTCCTTTCAGCCAAGCTCTACAGTAGATACACCCATGAAAACACTAGAACACTGAAGTCCGGCGCGTGCCACGAACATGAACAACTGTCTTGGATCCCGCAACGCAATAAATCAGAAGATGAAATATACTATAATGTTGATATAAAGGTACTCACCTTGTTTGACGCTAAAAGAAACGCCTTTGACGCCATTCCGGGGGGCCCATCTGTGCACATGACGAAAGTATTCCTTGTGCACATTGTTAACTAACAACATATCATCTTCGAATTTACCTGATAATAAGAAATATCATATTTACTATATACTTTTATGGTACAGGCTAGCAAATGAGCAGAGAGATGACCAGAACCAGCGTCGGCCATGGACAACCGCAACACGAAAGAAGGAAAAGAAAAGTTCATTGCCAGCTTATTGGGGGCTAGGGATTTAAAAATAATGGGAATCTCACACACACGGCGAAACATAACGCAAGCGTTGTTTCACGTCGGTTTTCTGTGAGGCCATAATATCTCTTTGTCATTCTTCTTCTCCATAATAATGTACACTTAATAGGTACCTACACTTTGCTTACTATAATAGCTGTCTTAAGGACTCTATCGAGTAATATAGGTAGGTACATCTGTCACTATTCACAATATGAACAAATACTAATATTTTTTTATGGAGTTAAACGAGCAGGCGGGTCACGGATGGTAAGCGATCAGCGACCCCTATAGACACCCGCAGCACCAAAGGAGTCACAGGTGCGTTACCGGACTTTTAAAAAGGAATAGTATGGAGTATCATGTTTATAATGGATGGATCTCAGTTATCTGAATAAATAAATATTATTATTATTATTATAATACGGACGATAGACTACTAACAATTACGAATAACTGTGCGAACGTGGGCCTTCTCTTTTTTGATGCTTGGATCATGGAAGAAGCGCTGAGAGGGTCTGAAGCGTGCGAGGGTGAACTGTTCATACCAGTACTGTGGTATTCTCATCTCTAGAAGTATTACCAACGCCTGAAAAGTAACGCCTGTGTCACTGGACTATCAAAAAGGTTTGTGTTCTTTTCATGGAATACTAACTTCTGCAAACAATATGTTTTTCCTGTTCCCGTAGTATTTTAGAAAAATCTTATACTAACTACTAACTATTATATAAAGCGGAAGAGTTTGTTTGTTTGTTTGTTTGTTTGTTTGAACACGCTAATCTCCGTAACTACAAGTCTGATTTGAATAATTCTTTTTGTGTTAGATAGCGCATTTATCGAGGATGGCTATAGGCTATAAAACATCACGCTACAACCAATAGGAGCTGAGCAGAGCGTGTGAAATCGCGCGGAAGTAGCTAGTCCTTGTATAAAAAGTTTAAGACTTTTGGTTGGAAGGCGAAAATCGTGAAAACAATGGTATAAAACGATACGTTAAGCTAGTACTTACTAGCTCTAAACACACAATAATAATTTGTGTGGACATTTTAGGTACATGTGGTTGTAATATCCACAAAAGTGGATAGTTTAGCGGTGTCTTAGAACTAGGAGACGAACATAATCCTACGGTTCTAAGACACCGCACGAATTTTCAGCCAAATCGATATAGCCATTATTAGACAAACTTCAATATTTATTCGTTTTTTATTATAAGTCTCCTTATTTAAAAACTTATAACTTATTTAAGTTTATTAAAAACTTCGTCCGCGTAGAATATGAATTTTAGAACATAACTGTTATTTTTCTTTCAATTTCCAAAATAAAAATAGCCTTTTTTTTTTTTTTTTTAAGGGGGGAAAATCATCGAATGACTGCTCCCGCCCGGGTGAGGCGGAAGGGAGTGTCAGACTCTTACTGACTAAAAACCACCCCGTTCCTTCTCCTGCACGTCGAGCCGGAGCCCCGGTTACCCGTTAGGTTCTCCGCGACTCCGAATCGGCATCGGCCCTATTGGGCCCCATCTGTGGTGGTCTGATGGCTCTTTGAGGCGCGCGCGGAACGCGACGCGCCGTACGCTCGGGTCTGTTTCTGGTCGGACGGGGAGCCACCCATGCTCGCCGTCCGCAGGCCCGCGCTTACGGTGGCCGGAGATCGTCCCGCGATCCCCGACGCCCGGTGTGTCCTTCGCGATGGCTGGGTTGCGAGGAGGCAGCGCTTCGCTGCTTCACGCGTCCCGCCTCCTCCTTAGCCAGCATGACTGCTTCGCAAAAGGAGGAGACGGCATCCCAGTCCCCCTCGCTCCGCATCATGGCCTGCACTAGGCCCGGACGCGAGAGGTCTCCATCGCCGATCACTTCCCTGAGGGCACGGCGGTGCTCAGCCCACGCAGGGCATTCCGCAACAGTGTGTTCCACAGTGTCCTCAGGGTGGTCCTCGCAGTGATGACACCCGGGCGTTTCCTCCCGCCCCATCAGACACAGGTACCTCCCGAAACTTCCATGTCCGGTGAGGACCTGCGTCAGGCGGTAGGTGAGGACGCCGTAGCGTCTCTCAAGCCACTCCTCAAAGAGGGGACTTACCGCTGCAATGGCAGCGAGCCCAGCCCTCGGTTGCGACAGTCGTTGCTGCCATTCCGCCATGAGATCGCGCCGGAGCTCATCCCGCCACGCACTTATCTGGCGCGGCAGCGGAGTTTCGCCCCGGCGACGTGCCTCCGCGCGCATGCGATACACGCGCGCGAGCACCTTCGCCTCCAGATCCCACGGCGGTAATCCGGCAAGGAGGTTCGCCGACTCCCCAGAGATCGTGCGGTATCCGCGGATCATTCGGATCGCCATGACCCTCTGTGCCATAAGCAGCCTATGTTACTCCTTATTACATCAGCTACCTGTCAATAAAAGTTTTGCACAATCGGTCCAGTCATTCCAGAGATTAGCCAGTACAAATAAACAGACCAACAGACAAAATGTTATTTTGGTATGTGTATCGTGTGTTTAAGGTAAAAAGCGGTTATTTTAATATTACAAATAGACACTCTAATTTTATTTATCTGTAGATATAAATTTAGTCTCAAAATATTGATGATTTAGTTAGAGATACAATAAATTACTTACAAAGAAAATTAGGAAATGTACGATTAGATTCCACAAGTCATAGAAACCAGATCCGTATGACGATAAATATGGATACGGCTCCATAGATTCTGACTCTGAAATTAGACTGTACATTAATGTAGGCACCTTGACCACTGACCAAATGTAGGTTAGCCTTTCTGTCGAATTTCTCTATACTTTCTTCAACTTTATTGTATTGACATAAAGTCGAAAATTCAATGAATAAATTTGACAGATTGCTTGAATTTGCTGACTAGAGAAAAAACTAATAAACTACTTTGCATTTAGAATTTTAATACCTAACCTTAACCTTTTGAACGCCAGAGCAAAAACGCATGAACTTGCCCTCAACGCCAGGCCACAAATTCACCGCAAATACCTACGAAAAAAATAGGGATTCCAAAACTTCATCGATAATCAATTTTATTTTCATTTTCGTCTTTAATTTCGAAATATAATGTCCTTATAACATTGAAATTTAATTCAACATTACATTTCTTCCTATTAAAGTAATAGTTATACACTATTTACAGACTTGTATAATACCGTAATAACAGATATGAGACTACAATATATTTAAATATAATAACTGTAGGTACAACACTATTCTTGATCTGCTGTCTTCATATTGTGACCATGGCGTGGACGGCCCGCCATTTTAATAACTACTTCGCTTCCGAAATAAGGATGTGGCAACGTAATATCTCGTTTATCGATGTTCTAGTACAATATTATTTTATAATAAATGAAACACGTTTTTTAAATCAGATTTATAATTCCGAATGTAACAGGTACTTAAAAATATATGATTGAAATAGGTTAAGAAGGTAAATAAAAACTATGAAAAAATAGAAAATTTTAATAAAATGTTATACAGTATGTACTATGTATACATGTTTTTAAATATTAAGTTCTATAAACCTGGCATAAAAAGTAACAAATTAAAACAATTAACGATTATATATAATTATCACAATTACCAATCAGTCTTATACTAATAAATCTTTTGATTATTAGAACAAAATTATACAAAATCTACAATGCAACCTGCATTCTGATCATCTAATTCGCTGGGTGCAAAGTGGGTGGTGGGGACAGTGAAATCGATCTCAGCGCGCACCGTGGCTAAAAAAGGAACTTTTGGCAGACTTTATTCCACGAAGTTATAGGTAAATATGGAGCCCACACTTAGAATAAAAGTTTCGAGTCAAATACTCTCGCTCTTCTTCCGTAGTCATTAAATTCCCACTCATTATAATAGTCACTTAATATAAATCTTGAACTCGATATCACAAGTAAATTAATCATAAATATTATTCATTCACTTCACTAATTTCTGGTCGCCGCGCTTGTGACGTCACGATATTGTCGTCTAGTCGTGACCATGGCGTGCAGGGTACTGATAATTCGGGTTGCGTTAGGGATGCGCTTGAGTTGGGATTAGTGAATATCGAAATTCGACCCAACCAAATTTTATTTTTGACTATGTAGCTTATTGAATGATTTGTAAGACTGGTTTTATAAAATTAATGCTGCTTTATCCTAGTACCAAATTATACCTAAAATAATATATTCCAGAGGAAAGTTTCGAATCGATCTTTGATTTAAAATAATGATATTATCCAACATGCGCTACATCACTAGCGGTCACGCAGTTATGACTCTGGCGTGTGAGGACATTCTTTTTTCAGAGTTTATTTCTTTCTTTTTAACGTAAAATTTCTCAATATTTATAATGCAATTTAATTAGTTTTATGGAAATAAATAAATTTTGGACCTTCTATTTTACAGGTATATAAATAAATAGGCATTAAAGTAATGTTTCAATAGTTTATTTCGTGTTTTAATGTACCGCTGTTTTTGTCACATATTTGTGTCGTTGGCGCTCAGGGACAGTTTTCGCTTGTCACGTATTTGTGACGCTGGCGCTCAAAAGGTTAAAACATATAAAAATAAGTAACAATATTATTTTTCAAGTCTTCTAACATATTTATTTAAATTCTCTTTTTAGTAATAGCTACATCCCAGTAAACCACCGAGAACTACAAACATCGTTTGGACAAGTCTACAACATCACTCTCACAATGAAATTGATAGATGGCGTTAAGTATAATAATGTAAGCAGAGTAGGTATTTATCCTTTTCAAAAAGACAACCTAACCACAAAGAAATACTCTCCAAAAATGTTTTTTTTTTCGAATTATCTAAAATAACATTAAGTACATTAAAATTTTTGTAAAGGTCAGTAAAGGACTTCGAAAAAAAGACGGACATAATGTAACTTAAAAATATTATATATTAATTGTTAATATTTACCAGCCCTTGTGTACCTGTGTAACTGTCTCGTTCGTCAAGCGGTCGCAATGCGAACGCAAAGGCAGGCAAAGGGTCTCTGGTTCGATTCCCGGGTCGGGCAAAATATTATTGGGTTTTAAAAAAATCTTAGTAGTAGCACGGAGTCTGGAATTGTGCTCGGTATATGTCATTAGGCTCACCCCCTATTACATGGGACTCATAACATAAATAGTGAAAAGTGAGTGTTACATTGTACAGTGACCAGTGACACTAAGTGCCGTAGTGCACTTCTGTGTCTTCTTCTTCATGTCAGGCTACGTCCTTGTGTACCTACCTACTTATACTAAACAAAATATGCTTACCACAACAAAAATCAACGTCAAAAGCCGGCTCATCGAGTACAATTAAGTTGGGACATTTTCTTTTATTCAGGTTACAGTAGGCATTGAGCCTAGCTTGTAATGTTAGGCGACACAGGCCCACAGTAAACGGGAATATTGGACAGAGCCGACCAACAATCATTATGACGAAAAACGGTATGGTGACGAAAACGGACGCACTCCATTCCGATTCTAATACTGCGGATACTATTGGTAGGATGAGACCTGAAAAGGCATTGACTAAAATTGGTGCCTTTCTTTTTTCTGGCGGCAATCCATGATTTATGGAAAATATCACTCACCCCCTATTACATGGGACTCATAACATAAATAGTGAAAAGTGGGTGGTACATTGTACAGTGGTATAACGTGCACCTCTGCCTACCCTTTCGGGGATAAAAAGGCGTGATGTTATGTTATGTTATGATCTAGGTTGACATTACAAACGAAATTGTCTATGGGGTTATATATGGAAATCTCAGTCTGGACTGAGTTATGAGCGTCGAAAGGAGCTAAGTCAAACATTTTACTTTAGTTTTTTTTCTATTGAAATCATTCATATTTTTGTCACAATTACTATTGTAACTTCAAATTGCGCGCCACTGCACATACGCCGGGCACAGCAGTACCATATGACACCACAATATATCCATATTGCCAGGCACTAATTTTTATTTGCTATATTCTCTCAGTCGATAATTAGTGGGATGCTTCTAGTCCATAATAAGCTTCATTATATTCATTGAAAACGTTTACAAACATTTATTACAAAATATTTCTGACAAGTAAATGAAGAAATATGTGTTGTGTACGGTCACCATCATAAAAATAACAGGAATAATGTAGCACTATTTTCACATCTTTGAACTGGTTTTACTCGGTTCGGACTGTGTTTTTGATATAAGACCCCGTATATCTTTTTATTTGTAATGTTATTCTGCATCAGTTTTATCACATTTGATCAACTGCCGCGAAAAAATTAAAAGGCACCACGCTCCATACAAATTTGGTCATTGTCATTTATATTAAAGTAGGTCAGTACCGACGAATACAGTACTGAAGAATTGGGTACTTGCCAACTAGTGAAACAAGTGAGTGAAACAAGTGAATTTATTTCTGCAAATAGGCTGCGAGGCAGCACTTTTACGCGTTAATTTTATCAAGCGAACGATGAGGTCGACATTTCCTAACTGACTATTCTGAGAAGAAATGCCGAAACAAACTCAGAGGTCTGTCTCTTTTAAAGTCCAATTCAATATTTTTTTCGAACTGTCAAAAACGACAGTGTTCTATAAATTTTGTACGAGGTTGTGTATTGTGACGTCAAGTTTTTTTAGCATCAAACAGGATACTTAATTCATAGAAATTTGCTAGACAAACACTAAAATTAAGTTGGTTATAAAATCAATTAATGAAAGTGTGATTATTTTTTAATACTTTATTGTATTGAACAGCCGAAATAATTTATTTTTGATTAAGGAAAGTACCCAATTGGGTAGTTGCCTGGGTCAAAAATAAATTATTTTGATTTTTCAATCCAATTAAATATTGAAAAATAGTTACACTTTCATTCATTCATTTGCCAATATACTTAATTTTCGATTTATTCTTGCATTTTCTTCAGATATAAGTGTGCTATTTGACGCGAAAATATGATGACGTCATAAGCTAGTATTTCGTACAAAATTCATAGAACAGTATCGTTTTTGACGTTTCGATAAAAGTATTGAATTTGACTAGTTGTCAACTACCGTATTGTGTGGATATTGTACGAAGCCAGGTGACATATGATACAGGTATTAAACTTAGGTGTACAGACACTAGCTCGACTATTCTGTTACTTTCAATTCGAAAGACGAAGTGAACTCAATCGCGGTCTGCCATGTCATTGGTTGTGATAATAATCTCGACCAATAGAGAGATTGCGATCGACCTCACTTCAAAAGTTCGAAATGACTGTTACAGAATACCCTAGCAGCTTTTGCAAAGGGCTTTTCATATTTGTTCGTGTATTAAGTACCTATTTAAGTTAAGTCTAGTAAGTAGTTTTTCTGAGAGGAATACATATTAAATTGAAATTAAACAGTAATATAATATAACTTACCGAAAAATAAAGATAGCACATATATTTGGCTGATAGCAAGATTTTCATTTAGGAAAAAACTAAACAAATACAGTTGACTCAGGAATGCCAGTCCAAATACTATTATCAGTAGCAAAATTGATCCTGAAAGACATAACATTATATATTAAGATTGTTTTTTTAAATCACGGCGGTGACAAGAAACGCACGCAACAAAGAAGCACATGGGCCATCTGAGACAATCGTAACGAGTACGCGTTGGGGAAATTAGGGAAGGGGAGGGTAATTGGGCCTCCGGTAACCTCACTCACACGACGAAACACAACGCAAGCGTTATTACACGTCGGTTTTCTGTGAGGCCATGGTATCACTCCGGTCGAGCCGGCCCATTCGTGCCGAAACATGGCTCTCCCACATTTAAATTTAAAATTACAATAAAATGCTCTCATTTTAAAGGTAACTAAATTGCCTTATGCAACATACGTTACCAATTAATAAAATACTTGTAATAGGAAATATTTATCAAGAAATGAAAAAAACACTATTGGCACTATTTTTTGCTCCAAAGTGTATGTATGTGGGATAAACATTGTACCTATTTAGTAATTTAAGAACGCAGATTATCTGATTGTTAAAACGGAACGCAGCGGATGAAAGAAAGGGACAAGTATGTGTGCGAGTGAGAGAGGGGAGGAATGGCGAGAGGGAGTTACGACAAACAGCCACGGTCGATGTAACGCTGATTTTTATAACGTGTTTGAAATAAAAGTTTCAATTAATAGTGCTCGATTATTTTGCCTTACAATCCCACATGTATATAGTCATATATAGACTACAGTAGCCTTAATCTACTGTTAGGATACCCATGGGGAGAATAGGGGTGGGGTGTTGACAAATTGGGGTAGTACTTTATGTTACTTACCTAAAAACTTGAATTGATAGAAAGTCTTATCAAAATCAAGCATGACTCCTATAACAATGACTGGTAGAAGTATAGTAACGCAGTATATGCCCATATGCGCCGATAGCTTGCACGCCCAGTGCAATATAGGGTTACAACCCGCCATCATATGGTTGTCCCTAATGCCCCGATTCAGTTCCACTATACACAGAATTATAATTGGTGTGAGCGGGAGAATGGACACTGAAATGTAAGATATAAGGTTTTAATTCCAATAGCTTGTACGTCGTTAGATTTGTTTGAGTCATCATCATTAAAAACCAGGGCTTCCACCACTGTCAAAGGGTCTTCCTGTCACGATAGGGTTTGCTTGTCTCCACATTTACAAACTGGTGGACATTCCGATTTTTTTTATTGCATCGTAAGGATGCAATTAAATGTCCAGACAGCGCTACTGGATCTCGCAAATGAGAGATGAGACGGTACAACCCTAAACGCTTCTTGCGTCTGCGATGAACAGGAAAAACAATTGAGTATTTTGCACGGCGGCGGCCGCTAGTCGAGCCAATGTGGACTCCCCCATTCAACCCGTACAATAGGGTAATTGCCAGGGTATGAAATCTAATTAGTCTGTCAGTTAGATAATGAAAAAATATTAGACACGTTATTTTTTCGTAAACAGTACTTAGATACGTCACACGATATTTGGAAAAATAATATGTCGTCGACAGTTTTAAATTTTATGAGAAAAGAGAAAAAACGCGTATTGTTTTAAATTAATCTACCAGACCGACATTAAATACAATTTAGGAAACTACCCCATTGTTTTTCCTGGTCATCGCAGACGCAAGACGCACCGCCCTGGCGTGTGTTCCGCCGAATAGGGGAAGATTCTTTAGTGCCTGCATAGGCACATCATCACATCTTCCCTTATACGGCCCTTAGAACATCAGGAGGAAGATTGTCACAAGCCTGTGACTAATTAAAGTAACTTGAAGATCTTATGGAATAAAAAAGCTATAAAAACATTTCCCAATTTTTACTAAACCAAATACTTTCCCAGAAAACAAAAAAAATGTCAAATTAGATGCAATTTTGTTATAACTTTGCAAGGAATGAGAAAGCAACCCCAATTGTAATAAAATAGAGATTTTACCGTCAAATGCAAGGGGACGTAAATTCTTAAGATATAAAAATAAGGGTATTCATGGGACATTATTATTATCCATAACAAAATAAAGGGGCCGATCCCATTTTGACCGCAAACTTTAATAAAAAAGGAGAAAATAGGTATGCATGTTATTCTAAGTAAGTGGTCATAAATTATATTTAAACTTATTAACATAGACAAAATATTTCGGGGTAAGATCTTATTGGATGGGGACGAAGAATGCACTTTGTTATAGATATTATAGCTGCGTAATTTATTCTAAACATATTATCATATAACCTTATAATATCACATTATATTATTGGGTTTTCCTTCCAATAAAGGATAGATGAAAGTAGAGTAACCGAAGAAGTACACACAGTGGATATGAATGGGGGCGTCGGTAGAGGGCGCCCTAGATGGACATAGTTATACTGACCAGATTGGCGATATATTAAAGACTAGCGGCCCGTCCCGGCTTCGCACGGGGGGACTTAAGATTTTTTACATAGTTTTACGTTTTATTTATATTTATTCTCCGTTTTTTTTTAGCGACCTGCCCGCCGTTGTCGATGTCGCGTCTTAAGGTAACCGATTGAACAATTCAAAAGTTATCTAGAGCAAACTTTTATAAGGATTGAACCATTCATTAAAACGATTGTTATGGGTAAACTATAAATATGCTCTCGCGGACTTTTTTAAAAATAATGTTAAGATAAACAATTCATCTATAGAACATTTTTGTATAACTTTAACTATATGCTCAGCGCACGCCACGGAAGGCCTCAGAAACGATACTTTTCCCCCGTTTTTAAAACATTTTTGGTTACTGCTCCACAACTATAGGACCTAGCGTGATATTATATAGCCTATGTTACTTCTGAATAATGCAGCTTTCGAATGGTGAAAAAATTATTGCAATCGGTTCAGTAGTTTTTGAGTTTATTCATTACAAACATACAAAAATACAAAAATACAAATCTTTCCTCTTTATAATATTAAGTATAGAAGAGCCAAATTAAAAGTACCCTTAACCAACGAGGGTGCATGATAAGATTGATGACTGTTGATGAAGCGAAAGAGGTATGTAGAAATCGTAGTAATGGGCGTTCCATAGTATCTGCCTTCCCCCATGGAAAACCGGCGTGAAGTTATGTATGTATGTATTTATGTATGTTTTCCTTTCAAATACTGGCATTCAGCCGAAGTTAAAGACTCAGTGCAGATACATACTTACTTGAGAAAAAACTAAGATAGAAAAAGATGTTACAGGCACAAATGAAGAGATTTTGAAAACAAAAATTATCAAGATCAACTCATAACATACCCAATCGGAAAAGTGGATGTTACAATCAATAAACTGGGTACCTAGCTACAACCCTTCAATAAAATTAAAAGATGTTACATTTTTCTTAGTACTTAAGTAAACATTAGTACATAGTACATAGTATTGAGGGCCTACCAATGGCAAGTACCAATGTGACTTATTCCGAGTTATATGTACTTTCTAAGATGTTTCAGACACCACTGACAAACGGTGATGGAAAACATCGCGAGTAAACCTGGACTTATAATTTCTAATTATAAGTTTGAAATCACAAACCCGCATTGAGCAAGAGTGGTGATTAATGCTCAAACCTTCTACGTGTGAGAAGAGGCTTTGCTCAGCAGTGGGCATTTATAGGCAGTTGATAATGATGATGAAGTAAACATTAGGTAGGCCAATGTCACCAACTCTCCTAAATATTAAGAAACACCAAAACAAAAATAGGTGACATTTAACTTAATTTTGGTTTTAACGAACCTATTGGCTATGTGCGCGACGGTGGCGACGCGTAGCGTTTACAACATTTGCGGAAGCTGTCAAATAATAACAATGTAAACATTATAATTACCACTATTTCTCATAACAGTTTTGCAGCTTACCACCTACCACATACATTTCTGCACTACCTAAAGGATGACTGGCAGAGAATGCTGTTAGCATTAAGTCTTCCTTATGCAATTGTATAAAACTTAAATAAATAAAAATAAATAAATAAAAAATATAATTTTCTTTGCAAATATAAATAAAACCAAAGATTAAAATAGTATTGTTGACATTATTTAAGTGCAATTTATTCAATAGTTATACTATAAAATGAATATAATTATAAAAACCGGGTTTGCATAATCCGCATTTGTTTCCAATTTCTGCCGTGTTGTGCGCTGCGGTCGTTATCTGTCCGCCACTACTAGCTTTGCACATAGCCAATAAGTAACAGTTGTATTGCAAAGGGGTTTGTGTAGGTTCTACGTCACGCTAAGTATCAAGGTGTTTTAATGGTAGCCATAAGATTAATTATAAATATTTACTTACATATAGAAACCCATACGCTCCACTTCATGCACAAAAAGATGCTTTTTGGCACATTTATTTTCGGTTTCTTTGTATTATTTCTCAAAATTGGTTTGTACGACGTACGTATACCATGGGTCATGTTCGGTAGAAACATAGACATGTAGATATTACTGAACATGTTCACCGATTGTGAGGTTGAATTCAAATCCCTTGGATGAAATATTTTACTAAACCTGTCGGTTACTTTAAAGCCAGCTATGTCTTTAGCAGAAAACCCTGATTTCGGGTTTTGGAACTCTGTGAAGAAAATTGTAATGAAATGTCAGACTTTACTAAAGTGAAAATTAATTATTATTATTTTATGGGATAAACCGGTAAACGAGCAGACGGGTCACCTGATAAGCAATTAATTGGCGTCGCCCATGGACATCCGGAACACTAGAAGCGTTACAAGTGCGATACCGGCCTTTGGGGGAGTTTGAGAATTGTTGGGGGTTCAGTGATTGGGGAGATTGTTGGGTAATTGGAACTAGTAGCGCTCTTCTCGGTATATTCACGTGGGTAACGCGCGATTTTTAGTTAATTTACATAGTATGTAGCACGATAATTATTGTATACGGATTCTAAGAGCCCCGACTGTAACTTGAAAATCGTCGAGCATGCTCGAAAATTACACATGCCATAAATAATCAACAATATTGAAACTAATTCATACCTCGATCAATATCCAGTGCATACACAAGTTTTAATCCTGGGAATTTCTCAGCTGCATTATACAGACTCTGTCTTCTGAAAGGTCCAACATTATACACCAATTTATTGAGGCCTAATTTTTCGTCCTCCCCTGAGACATGGTGTGTAAACATTTTAGTTGCCCTCAGGGAATAGTTCGATGTCACCGTCATTATTATTAGACATAGAATTGGGACCAACATACGCTGTCAATGGAAAATAAGTTTAATGAGGTCAGGAAGAAAATTCAAAATACTGACTCTGAAACACATCAGTAAACCTATGAGACTAAAGGCTCCCTCTTTATAGGGGGTATTTGCCATAATCTTCACTCACTCTACTTCACTCACCTTGGCAAGAAGGTTGGAGACAGCGGTATTAAAGTTTAGATTTATCAAGAAAGCTACTGCTTGGTCTCTGTTAAATATATATTCTCTCAGTCGGCTGTTACAATACTCCTCGAAGAGTACCGGTATTTATTCTACTCTGCCGTTCATCATACGTTTACATCATACGTTGCCGTACATCATATAATTCTTTTGAATTAGTCATCACTTGTTATTATTAGCCAACTACTTTCAAAAACCTCCTTTTTTGAAATTTTTAATAAATATACTAAAACATTCTCCCAAGTGTAACTAACACTTTTCTAATTGGTTCAGCCAATCGTGAGATAATCGCGCACAAACATACATACATACAGGTCAAACGGGGAACCTCCTTCTATTTTTGAAGTCGGGTAAAAACTAACACTTCTGCGTTAAAAAAATATAAACAAAATCGTACAATTGACAGGAACTGTATTTTCTTCATCACCAAATAGTCGTATGTACGTTGGTGTAACAACTTGATGCGTGACCAGAGCAGATGTATGCCTTCCAGTTTAGCGGCTCTAAAGACTTATAAATAAATAATAAATTAAAATAAATCGATTAAAAAAACAAGTGGACAAACAAATGGAACAGAATTACACAGTACATAAACAGTTGTAAAGTTCATTCACGTAATTGTTCTACGAGGCTCCTCGATTAATCTCTAGCCACACTGGGGCCTATAATAGTGAGCAGGATACATGACAACTAGTTAGGTGTGTCATCTTTTTTGTGGCTTCAAATTAGTTGAGTAACCAAAGCAAACAACAACGTGACTACGCTACTGTGTGCTTTCATAATAGAACTGTTTAGTTTTCTTAGTAATACGTATGTTCACGCAAGTGTGTTTTCGGCTTTACGCGCAACCGTCGGCCATGACGGCGCGCGGGCGAGCCGCGATCCCCACGCCACTAGCGACGCCGCGTCACTTCACGGAGCTCCGCCATTGCGCGCACACGCAACCCCACGAAATTCATGTATAATTTTTTCCTAATTGTAATATACACGCATAAGTTCACAACGCGAGTTTTATTGAAATATATGAACAAACAATTTATGGCGACCGTGACAGGACGATTTTCTGTGCGGGAAGCGCAGAAACAGTGAAGATTGAAGAAGTAACGGAAGTACGGACCAGTCGAGGTTGGACGCAGCGGAATCCAGGGCCTGGCAGCAAAGTTACATCGGAAATAAGGTGTGCCCGTTCCTTTATCCTACCTTCTAGACTACCCGTTTCCTATTCTTCATTTGTTGTGAGCATTGTGTGTGATTGCTTAGAGTTTCGGTAGCCGGGTAGCGTGTGTTTGGCATATCTGGGTGGAGTGGTGGAGTCATTGTTACAGCTAGCTGAAGCGCACATATTCATTCACGCGAATGATTGCCCAGCCTGTAACCCTAAAGTAACTAAAATTGCATCCCATCTAACCGTCTAGTAACTATTTCATTGCCATTCTGCATTGAAATTCTAGCCTATACATAACTAACTTGAGTCAATTTCTCCGTAAATTCGCTACACTAGCCTTCGCACTGCATTACAGCGCATGTCATAACCAATTTCAGCTCACGCGCCTACCTACGGGAACTACCTAGAGTACCTAGGTATACGTAGGTAATACATAGTGCGCGCGCCGGCACACGAGGCGAGCGACGCCTGTACCGGACGAACTTCCCCCTCCCCGCGCACCTATCGCCGCGCCCGCGCCTACGCCACGTGTCGAATCTTCGAGACGCGGGGCCTAGGATCCCAACGAGTGGATTGCTGACGCTGGTTTGCAGCTGCTGCATGGGTGATAGCCAGGTTTGAGTGGAGCTAGCAGGTATTTAGCGAATTTTTATTACTATTTTGGTGGCCAGTGTACTTCTGCATTATGTCTGACACGGAGTTAAAAGACTTGAGACGGCAAAGAGGTTCTATAAAAGCTAGACTAACTAGTTTCAAGAAATATTTAGGTAATTTTGAATGTCAGGATCCATCTACAATTACAAAACAACAGTTTTTAGAATTAAAGTTACGATTAACCAAAATAGAATCATTGTTCAATGAATATGATGAAGTGCAAATTAAAATTGAGCTTCTAGATTCCACTGAGGAACTGAACTCAGACAGGGATCTGACAGAAAGCAGTTTCTATAGTCAAATTAGTTTAGCGCAGGAGTTAATATTCAAATTCAATAATTTTCAAAATAGTTTTCAAAGTATTCATTCGGACAGTGAGAAAAGTGAGAATATTAATTGCATCAAATTGCCTACCATTAAATTGCCAAATTTTGATGGTAATTTCAACAAATGGCTTGAGTTCCATGATACATTTAATTCCTTAATTCACAATAATCCTAAACTTAATGATATAAATAAATTCCAATACTTAAAACTATCACTATCGGGTCAAGCAGCTGCTGTAATAGAATCACTGGAGATTTCTGCATGTAATTATACCATAGCTTGGAAATTGATCTGTGATCGTTACCACAATACTAATCAACTAGTACACAACCATCTATTGTCGCTTATGAACATTCCAACCATAAAGAGATCTGCATCAGCGTTAAGAACAATCATTGATCATATTTCGAAGCACCTTCGGGCATTGACCAGTTTGAATGAAAAAACCGAGAATTGGGATACATTAATAATCTTTCTATTCAGTCAAAAATTAGATTTAGTCACCTCCACTAAATGGGAGGAATATAAAAGTAGTTTACCAGACAAACCCAAATTAGATCAGTTTTACAGTTTTCTTAGAAACACTGCCGACATTTTAGAAATGGTAAATGACGCAAGCCACAGTAACAAACATCCTGCCAGCACTCATGAAAAGTTGAATGACAAAGCATCTCGTATAAAGCAGCCTCACAAGATGTTTGTTGCTACAGCTTGCAAAGACAATACAAGTAAATCTAGATCCTGTGTAATATGCGGTAATAACCATTTAATTTACTACTGTGAAAAATTTAATAGTATGACAATAGACGGTAGAAATGCTGAAGTTATTAAACATAAGTTATGTACAAATTGTCTAAGGAGTGGGCATTTCGTTAGTCAATGTACCTCCACTCCATGTAAATTCTGTAAAAGGAAACACAATTCCTTATTGCACAAAGTAAATAATAATATGTCTGGTTCTCATAAGGTAGAACATAACGACAAAGTAAATAACATGTCTGGTTCTAGTAAGGTAGAACATAACGACAATTCTAATGTTACTAACAATGTGTGCAATCCAATTGCACTATCAGCCTGTATCGAAAATCAGGTACTTCTATCAACAGCAATTGTTATATTAAGTAACAAGAAGCAAAGCCATGAGGTCCGTTGTCTATTGGACTGTGGCAGTCAATCCTCCTTCATATCGGAGTCTCTTAAAGCCAACTAGGTATTAATAGCCAATCGATTAATTCTGTATCTATAACTGGCATTAATAATATGACATGTGCAGCTCTAGAATGCTGTAACATTACTATTAAATCACGTTCTAATTCATATTGTAAAGATATCAAGGCATTTGTTATACCACAGATAACAAGTACCTTACCTAATTCTAAAGTTGATGTATCAACACTAAACATGCCAAAGAATGTCACACTCGCAGATCCTACATTCTATAACCCTTCGCAAATTGATCTGTTGTTGGGAGCTGATGTTTTTTGGGATGTGATTTGTCCTACTAATCAAATCAAGTTGGGAAATTCTAATCAACCTGTACTACAAAATTCCCAATTTGGCTGGTTAGTAGTGGGACCTATCATGTGTCCTAACTATGTACCAAGTAAGGAAATTCACTGCAATTTCAGTCGAGCCATACAACAACAACTGAAGCAGTTCTGGGAGCTGGAGGAGCTGCCAGAGACATCAAAGCTGACAGCAGAGGAACGTGCGTGCGAGGACCACTTCGTGCAGCACACACGCCGCATGGAGGACGGCAGATTTTGTGTCACGTTGCCTTTGCGCGATAAACCAGAACTATTAGGTGATTCCTATGCTCGTGCCAAGCATTGTTTTCATTCACTAGAAAAGCGATTCAAAAGGCAACCTGACATAAAGGAACAGTATGTAAGCTTTATCAATGAGTATGCTAGCCTAGGTCATTTATCTGTAGTGGAGCGACCTGACCCGGTAAATCTATTACCACATCATCCAGTTCTAAGAGCACAAAGCGAAACGACAAAATGTCGAGTAGTGTTCAATGCTTCTTCGAAAACCGAATCAGGTCTCTCATTGAATGACTTGCTCATGGTAGGGCCTACAGTTCAAGATGACATTTTCTCAATATTGATTAGATTTCGACAGCATACCTATGTATTTACTGGTGACATTGAGAAAATGTACCGTCAAATTCTAGTAGATGAATCTCAGAGATACTTGCAGGTTATTTTGTGGCGTGAAAACGAAGAGGAGCCCATGAAATACTTACAGCTCAATACTGTAACCTATGGAACTTCATCGGCACCCTTTCTAAGTACACGTTGTTTAATCCAGCTAAGCCAAGAGTGTGATGACTTGTTGGTCAAGGAAGTGATGGCACATGACTTCTATGTTGATGACCTCATTACTGGATGTAATGATGAGTCCACTCTGGCAGAAATATATCAAAAGATCATTGTAAAATTAGAATCAGCTTGTTTCAATTTGCGTAAAATTAAAAGTAATTCTAGTAAATTTATAAATTCTATTTCAACCACAAGTAACTCTGAGCAAGAAAACTTAAAGATTATGTCATCACCAGGTCATGCGCTAGGCATAGAATGGAATCCTAACACTGACAAAATTTTGATGGTCTCCTCTAAGCTATATGATTGTAACAATGATACTCCATTTACTAAGCGTTCCATTCTGTCTCTTACTTCTAGTTTATTTGATCCTTTAGGTTTGCTAAGTTGTTGTACTATTGTATGTAAAATAATCTTACAAATGTTATGGTCTCAAAAACTATCTTGGGATGACGAAAGCCCACCTAACATCAATAAAATGTGGAGAAATTTTATTGATAATGTATCTCACTTACAAACTATAGATATACCTAGAAATGTTTGTTGTGCAAATCCTGTAACCATTGAGTTACATTCATTTTCGGATGCCAGCATGAAAGCTTATGCTGGATGTGTGTATGTGAGGTCAACTGATGCTCTAGGCAATTGTACAGTACGGCTACTGTCCGCTAGAGCTAAGGTGGCGCCACTGAAGACTACAACCATACCCAGGTTGGAACTTTGTGGTGCTCTTTTAGTTGCTCGCTTATGCGAGAAAGTTTGTAAATCACTACGTTGTCATATTTCTAAGAAAACATATTGGTCAGATTCTAAAATAGTACTGGGTTGGTTGTGCACGCCTTCTCATAAACTGCAAACTTTTGTTGCTAACCGTGTTGTATCTATCAATGAGCTATGTAATGACAGCAAATGGCTGTATGTCCCTACATCACAGAACCCAGCTGACATAGCCTCTCGTGGTGTTTTCCCACATGAAGTAAAGATGTTGTCACTATGGTGGCAGGGACCTACATTCATTCACGATGGGGAAGAATGTTGGCCAAGTCAAGTAGGTAGCAACGTAACTTATGCAACACTGCCTGAAGTACGTGTAAATGTTGCAGGTGTCAATGAGACACAATCTTCTAACTTTGTAATTGATATTAAAAGATATTCCAGTTTTACGAAATTAAGACGCATTGTTGCATATGTATTTCGTTTCTATAATAATATTAAGAATCCTAGTAATAAGAATAAGCTAATGTTAAGTGTAGAAGAATTAGAATGTGCAGAGAATAAGTTAGTGTATATTGCACAACAAGAAAGTTTTCCAAATTTTGATAAGCAATGTAAAGTAGCTCCACTACTTAGTTTGAGTCCATTTATTGATAAGGATGGATTAATGAGAGTTGGAGGTAGATTGGAAAACTCACAATTTGAATATAATAAGAAGCACCCCGCTCTCATTGATTCTAATCATCACTTTGCAATTTTATTGTTTAATTATTATCATATTTTACACATGCATGCTGGTCCACAACTTCTTCTCTCACTTATTCGTGAAAAGTACTGGCCTATTAGAGGGAGAGCATTAGCTAGAAAGGTTTTTAGAAAATGCATTCTCTGTACTCGTATGAGAGGAGCAGTTGCTAAGCAAATAATGGGTAACTTACCCTCTCCTAGGTTAAGTCCAGGTTATCCATTCGAAGTTACAGGTACTGATTTTGCTGGTCCATTTCTATATAGTGATAAGAAGGGTCGTGGAGCTAAACTAAATAAATGTTTTTTTGTGTTTTTGTATGCTTTAAGACTAAGGCTGTACACTTAGAAATAGTAAGTGGTCTCAGTACAGAGGCGTTTATTCTAGCTTTACGTCGTTTTATAAGTAGAAGGGGCAAACCTCTAGAAATATGGTGCGATAATGGTACAAATTTTGTCGGTGCCAGTCGCGAGTTAGGTGCATTTCTAAGATCTAACGGTAACTCTGTGTCAGAGCCTTTTGCAGAAGAAGGCATTAAATTTAAATTTCTACCTGCTTACTCTCCAAACTTTGGGGGTCTGCATGAGGCAGCTGTAAAGTCTGCTAAGTACCACTTGAAAAGGGCCTTGGGTGAATCCCATTTTACTTTTGAAGAGCTCACCACTTTGCTCACTCAAATCGAAGCTATCCTAAACTCACGGCCCCTTTCTCCTCTTTCTACCATCCCTCACGATCTGTCCCCTCTCACCCCAGGGCACTTCCTTATTGGGAGGACGATGACAGCGCTGCCAGCGCCCGATCTGCTGGAAGCCAACCCCAGCAGCCTGCATCGGTACGCGAGGATCGAGCAGGCCAGGCAACACTTCTGGCGTCGATGGAGCCACGAGTACGTCTGCGAGCTACAGCAGCGCACCAAGTGGCAGAAGCGCCACCCTAACCTGGCGCCTGGTCAACTAGTACTTATCAAGCAAGAGGCTACCCCACCTTTGAATTGGCCTCTGGGAAGGATCGAGTCTGTTTACCCAGGTTCCGATGGAGCCTGTCGAGTAGCAGACGTCAGAATTAACAAGGGCATCGTTCGCAGAGCAGTGAGTCGTATCTGCCCTTTATTCGACGACGACTCTTGAAGATTGAAACAGGAGGTTTCAAGGCGCGGGAGGATGTTCACGCAAGTGTGTTTTCGGCTTTACGCGCAACCGTCGGCCATGACGGCGCGCGGGCGAGCCGCGATCCCCACGCCACTAGCGACGCCGCGTCACTTCACGGAGCTCCGCCATTGCGCGCACACGCAACCCCACGAAATTCATGTATAATTTTTTCCTAATTGTAATATACACGCATAAGTTCACAACGCGAGTTTTATTGAAATATATGAACAAACAACGTACTCAGATGAGATCTATCGGCTACTCCTGAATATTTTTCATCCGGTTTTTCAATAAACCTGTAAATTACACATAAAATAAGTATCAAATTATAATATCGAGACACCAGTTTGATTACAACACAACTACATTTTACAGCAACTGTGCTCAAATAAGCTATAACAAAAAAAATATTATTGAAGACACACATCTTATGAAGCCATTTTTATGGAAGAAGTGTGAAACTTGCAGATGGATCACCTAATGAAAAAATGATCAGCGCCACCCACTAGTAACACCAATGGAGTTACAGGCTTTATATGGAATAAGCCGGTAAACGATCTGACGGATCACCTGATGATAAGCAATCGGCGCCACCGATTGACAACCGAAACACCAGAGGCGTTACATGTGCATTACCGGCCTTTTGATGATTATTGGGGATTCCAAGTTTGAGGGTAATTGGGCCTCCGGTAACCTCACTCACACGACGAAACACAACGCAAGCGTTGTTTCGTGTCGGTTGTCTGCGAGGCCGTGGACTCCGGTGGAACTGGCCCTTTAGTGCCAAAGCATGGTACTCCCACACTTGAAATTGCTCTCTCCCACGCTTGCAGCACCAACCTTCAATTGAACATTTATCACTCACAGTTAAAGACACTCACTCCATAAAAACCTCCTCCATGAACATTCCAACATCTATAAGCTGTATTCCCAAGTCTTCTTTCTTTTCCTCCAAAGTTCTGAACACTTTTGGAAAGTTCTGGGTTTCCTTGGTTGGCAGTGAAAATACGACATTTCTCATATCCTCGATCCTGCACCTCAGGTTTGGTATGATATCTTCCACTGTTTCCTTGAGTTTCATCATTTGAGTACCGTCTTTTATAGTTATTGATAAGCTGAAACTCATTCCTGTTGAACAATTTTTTTTCTATAGTGATTTTTTGTATTGGTGAAAAACTGTATATATATATAACATCACGCCTTTTATACCCGAAGGGGTAGTCAGAAATGCGCATTGCGATACTTAATGGCATTGGCATTTATGTTATGAGTCCCATGTAATACTCCTCCTATAAAATGTCCTATGTAAACCTATTGCCATACACCGGGCACATTTCCAGACCCCGTGCTACTACAGAGATTTTTTTTAAAACACCATGTAATACTTTCCCCGACCCGGGAATTAAACCCGAGACTCCTTGCCCGGCAGTTGCAGTTGCGGTCACTCGGCCAACGAGGCATCTTTATATAATGGTATAAGATGATAACTTTCTCTCACCAATTGCGTCTTTTAGGAAGGTAGGAGACCCGTGACACTTGAGCGCTCCGTTCTGTAGTATAACGATCCTGTCTCCTAACGCATACGCCTCTTCCAAGCAAGACGTTGTCATTATTATTGTCTTTTTGGAACGGAGCACCTGTATAGTATACAAAGTTACAGTTTTATGGAATAGAGAGGTTAAAGAGCAGTTCAGTGGTTGATAATACGCAGTCGGTGCCATCCATGGCAGCATTTGCTGAGATTTTTAGGGATTTGGGATTTTTGGGATCGGAAAGGGGGCTAATTGAATTTATCCTCGGTAAATATATAATAATTTGACCAAGGTTTAATAAATTATTGTAATAATTCAGTTATATTCTATAATGTAAGGTGTTTTTTTTTATTAAGGGGGGAAAATCATCGAATGACTGCTCCCGCCTGGGTGAGGCGGAAGGGAGTGTCAGACTCTTACTGACTAAAAACCACCCCGTTCCTTCTCCTGCACGTCGAGCCGGAGCCCCGGTTACCCGTTAGGTTCTCCGCGACATAAGGTGATGACTTGACATATTTTTATTGTAATGATTTAACTGATGCAACAAAAATTTTGTAATATTTTGAGACTAGTAGAATAATTCAAATAACATAAACTATTGTACACCTTATAGGTATGTTACTATGCTACTATTATTATAATATATATAACATATATTGTCAACATGTAACAAACAATAAATGAATTTGAATTTGAATAAAAGTCCGATGTAACTAACTGTCTGAGACACATCATCTAGACAAAGGATATCCATGAGGAATTCCACAAATTAAAAAAAAAGTAAACTTTATTCATGGACGAATGCTGGTCGATGCTAATGATGAGTAAGTGAATTTTCTTACAAAAAGCATATCCCAGAGTCGATGCTTAACGTCTATGTCCATACCAGTGGTGGGCTCGTCCAATACTAAGACATCAGGGGATACAGCCAACACACAGGCCACCTAAAACAATACAGCATTACTTTTTTCCGACTTCATACCAGGTCATGGTGGGTAGGTAAACTAAATCGGCCTTACTGATGGTAGACCTAAATAGAGATATTAAAATACAAGGTTTCCTCAAATTATATTTACTTTTTAAAAAAATTTCAACTTCAGAGTGTATTCATTTATTTATTTAAGGGACAAAAAACAGTTACATATTAAAAATTTACATAAAAAGCCTTACACTAAACAACAGCTACAGTAAATATGTAACCCATACCATTGCCGACAATTTGGTATAAAGCGTAACAGCAATAATGAACTCCGGACTAATCCAATTTTAATGTATTGTCAATAATTCGACATTTCAAAGTGCTATAAAAAAAAATTGTCGTGGTGGCCCGGAGGTTTAAGACGCCCGCTTCTCATGCATGACAGTGCGGGTTAGAAACCTACCAGCGGCAAGTACCAATGTGACTTTTTCCGAGTTATATGTACTTTCTAAGATTATTCAGACACCACTGACAAACGGTGAAGGAAAACATCGTGAGGAAACCTGGGCTTATAATTTCTAATTATAAGTTTGTAATCGCCAACCCGCATTGAGCAAGCGTGGTGATTAATGCGCAAACCTTCTCCGTGTGAGAAGAGGCTTTGCTCAGCGGTGGGCATTTATAGACTGTTGATGTTGTTGATGTTAAATGCGGTACCGCACTGATTGTGGCAAGTAGGCTTCCTCTTCTTTCTACCAATTTTGCAGCTATGGCAGCGTAACCACGATTGGCGGTTGACGTACTCACACGTGTCGTAGCCTGTGTCGAAGGCGCTAGCCGTTCGGCGGGATGACTCACTGCAGCGCGTGCACGTGGCGTGGCACGCGGCGCCGCCGATTCGAAATTGCCGACAGATGCACCGTCGCGCCGTTCATGTTAGCATTGTCGGTGCTCGGTGTCGGTGAGCCACTTCCAGCAACAGTGTTGCGTAATGCCATTAACTCCACCCAAAGTTCTCCGATGACATCAGCTTGGACTGTACCTTGGCCAGGCTTGTCTTCAAGGATACGATGTCCTTTAGTAACTTGGTAACATCGACGTGATCAAAGGTGACAGGGGGCAGCTAGTGCAAGTCCTTTGCCACGAATGCAGACACGTTGTCAGGATCTGTCACCTTCAGCGAGGTGATAACTTCTTGCACGCTTTTTTCGGCTAGTACCGCGCGATTCGCGAGTATTGTAAGCACGACCGTATACGAGCGCGCTTTGCACTGCACTGATTATAAAACCCGGTCTGTCTTGATATTAGTCGAGCATTTTCAATTGAAGTAAGTAAAAGAAATATAATATACTAACTACTTCTGCGCGGCTCCTGTATACCTACAGGCTTCCTCGATTAATGGACTATCAAATACAAGATCATTTTTTGAAATCGGACTAGTAGTTACTGAGATTAGCGCGTTCAAACAAACAATCTCTTCTGAAGCGTTAGTACGAGTTTGTTTTTCGTTTAAAGTAATTGAAACGAGACGGCGTTCTGTGCTCTAATTGGTTGGTTCATTAGAGCCGGCCAATCGCAGCGCCGAACGCTTACTCATTACGATTACTTTTAACGAAAAAGGAACTCGTACTAAGGCCTCGGGTTTATATAATTAGTACAAGAATATAAGGTAAGACATATTTTTGTCCGGTTAAGTAGTCAACAGCCTTAGCGTGCTGAATTACAAGTGGTCCGAAAAAAAAAAAATTAACATACCTGCACACACCGTAAGGTTCCTGAGCTAAGTTGTGAGCAATAGTTGTCGGCTACATCATACAGCTTCAGCTTCTTCATGATTTGGTGCAATGTGAAGCCCGAATCATTATCCTGCGTGTTCCTTTGTAACTGCCATAGAGAACATACGATTAGATTTAATTATTTGTAATCTATATTATCTATACTCTTGCTCTTGCTATATCGAAGGAACGTAAACCATCTCATTTCAGTGCTAAATTTGATCCTTACTAATTGAAAAAGGTACAACTTTTCTATATACAACTTCTGCTTACAGCTTCTGCCAGCGGTTTCATCCAATAAAGAGTAGCCTGTGGTATTCCAGACATAATGTACCCCATTCCAAATTTAATCTCCATTTCTTTAACTATTTTGACGTGAACGATTAACAATAAACAAACTTAACCATTTATAATATTATAGTAGATTAATATAATGACTGCCTCATTGGCCGAGTGGTCGCAAGTACGACTGCCGGGCAAGGGGTCTCGGGTTTGATTCCCGGGTCGGGCAAAGTATTACTGGAATTTTCAAAATCTCAGTAGTAGCACGGAGTCTGGAAATGTGCCCGGTATATGGCAATAGACTCACCCCCTATTACATGGGACTCATAACATACTCATACATTGTACAGTGGCATAAGTGCCGTAATGTGCCCCTCTGCCTATCCCTTCGGGGATAAAAGGCGTGATGTTATGTTATGTTAGGACAATATTATAAGTACCTAGTGAAATTAATATTATATTGTATAGTACGGTGTTCTCTGATGTATAATACCCTCACAGATAGGACTCATTACACTATTTCAATTTGATGATTTATTTATTATTTATTTATTATTACAGTCACAACGGTTGAGAACAAAAACCAATTAAAGTAACTGGACACATTAATAAAATTAACAATCAAACATTAAAACTGGAACAAAACATATACAATGAACCAGAAGAGTAAAACTTATTTTTAAAAAAATGGTACCATTCATAAGTTCCTCTCGCAGTACTTCAGGCATTCCGATAAAATCTCCTTCCATCCGTCCGCAAACAGATCACTAGTTGGATTGGAATCCAAGAGACCATTGAGCGCGGCCAGAGTGCGAGGAATCGGTGCTTTAGCACGTGCTACGGTACGACATGAGGGTACGGCAAACAATCTGTGCTTTTTACCCCGGCAGTAATTGTCTGGAACGTAAAAACGTGATAGTGACTCCAGTATGTCTGGAGCGTCAATAGCGCCACGGAGGGTTTTACAGGCTACTACAAGTTGGTTTCTTGCTCTCCTTACCTCTAGTGAGTTATATCCAAGACTACCCAATAAAAATTTTGTCGGATAGAGGTAGGGATAGTAACCGTGCATTCGCTTGTACAAATTCCTAAGGAAAGCTTTTTGAACTTTCTCTAAGAGTAGGGTGTAGGTACTTTCGTGAGGATTCCATACACACGAGCTGGTTTCCAACTTACTACGAACCAGAGCATTAAATATGATCTTAATGGCATGAGCGGTGCGAAAATCACGACAATTACGCAATACAAAACCTAACCTTTGGAAGGATTGCTTTGCTATAGTGGTTATATGGTCATGGAAAGTAAGTTTTTGGTCAAATGTCACTCCCAGGTCTTTCATGACTGTCGACTTTGTAATACTGCAATTATTTAAACTGTAATCGAAGTTGATTGGGTTCCGCTTTCGACAAAATGTCATAGCATAGCACTTGGATGAGTTAAACTCCATCTTATTATCCACGCTCCACTTGTATACTGCATCAATATCTTGCTGAAGTGCCAAGCTGTCACGCTCAGAGTTTATTTCCAAGTATAGTTTCAGATCATCCGCATATAAGAGGCACTTTGCATGGAGTAGAATTTGAGGAAGATCATTGACCATGATAAGAAACAGCAAAGGCCCCAAAATCGAGCCCTGACTTACACCAGACCGCGTATGATAGGCATCCGACACGTACATACCAAGTTTGACAAACTGTTTTCGATCGCGTAGATAGTCTGCAAAGAAATGTAGGAGAGATGGGGAAAACCCTATTTTGTTAAGCTTCTCTAGCAGTGTGTCGTTATTTATTCTATCAAAGGCCTTCCGGAAGTCAAAGTAAAGTACATCTACCTGACGTCCCCGATCCAAACTAAATGAGATGTAGTCCACTAAAGTTAGGAGATTTGTATCGACTGACCTCTTGCTCCTAAAACCGTGCTGCTCGTTACAGAGATACTTGTTTACTTGCTTGCTGATGGATACATTGCGTCATCAACCCAAGATTATGGGACCCAGACACGCTCGAAAATAATCGAGCTACTCCGAAATAAGACGAGTAAATGACAAACCTTTTTGTAAAAGGAAATATTTTCCCTGACGGTGAGGAAATTGAAGTAGATGTTGTCTTGCATGCATAGTGCTAAGTCCTCATGATGTTCCATTATTCTGTGAGCCACATTGATACCGTTCACAAATACTGCTCCGCAAGTTGGTCCTACCATGCCTGGAATTATGGCAGATCAGTCAGATCAGAATCATGGTATCATGCTAGATAGTCGAATTCCATCTTATCAAAAGCCTTTAACAGTCCACTACTACACTTTATTTATGGGACTGCTCCCGTCAAATCATCTAATGACTGCTCCCGCCTGTCAGACTCTTACTGACTAAAAACCACCCCGTTCCTTCTCCTGCACATCGAGCTGGAGCCCCGGTAACCCGTTAGGTTCTCCGCGACTACTCTTGTAAGCTACGATCTACAGTAAATAAAACCATGAAAACACCGGAACACTGAAGTCTGGCGCGTCTCAGAGACATGTGTAACTGTTTTGGTTCCCGCAACGAATAAATCAGAAGATAACTAGGTATACTATAAGAGAAGAAGACGAAAACGAGTTTCCACTATTCTCAGTGAATTAATGCAGGAGACGGAATAAATTAAGCCTGAAGGCACAAAAAGAGACTGTACAACTGGGAGAAGTCCAGTCGCCAAGCACCACGGAAATTTGACTAAAACTAACCACTGCTAGGCTATGGAACCCTTTATATAAAAGCCAATATCAATATCAATGCAATTTCCAATAAAATCTTAATAATTATTCAATGGCCTCGGATTCGATTTCCGGGTCGGGCAAAGTATTACCTACTGAGTTAAAAAAAATGTCAATAGTAGCACGCAGTCTGGTATTGTGCTCAGTATATGGCAATAGGCTCACCCCCTATTACATGGGACTCATAACATAAATAGTGAAAAGTGGGTGTGACATTGTACAGTGGCATTAAGTGCCCTAATGGCCACTTCTGCCTACCCCTTCGTGACTAAATGGCGTGATGTTATATTATGAAAGAAAAACTCTTTAAAAATATTCAAATCATACAAAATTCAAACCTGCAACGATGTGCATAAGGGTGGTTTTACCGGCACCATTGTCTCCTAAAACTAATGTGATCTCGCCTTGATAGCAATCAAAACTGACGGAATCTAAAGCCGTTACGTCCGCTGTGACAGTAGACAGCTCCGATCCTTTACCCTTGAATACCTGAAAACAAGGTATTAACTACTTTTCTTATTCTTGAATTGCTTTTAGAGCACATTTTTATCATAATGGTATGCCTATAACCTACCTACCATGGATAAATATTTTTAAGAAAACTCTGCCCACGCTTCACTTTTAATTTTTGTTGACATTTAAAAGTGCCTTCCTAGTCTAACCTCTCGCGTGTTTCTCGTACACACGGGTGTACGAGAGAGTTGAGTGCCCATCGCGCAATTGTACACACGGGTGTACGAGAAACGCGCACCGATTGGATATTTTTTCTGTGACGTATATTTTCAAGTTTGCAACCCGTTCTTTATTTGATTGAATAGATTAGTTAATTCGCTTTTCTATTGAAATATTTACCCGTGTGTACGAGAACGCGCGTTTACCGGTGTGTACGAGAGGCGCGCGAGAGGCTAATTGGAATAAATGATTTTAACTTTGACATTGAATTTGACCTGCGTTAGGATTTTCTCCAGAATCGTGGATGTATTTACAAACATTATAATTTCACATTCACACAAAGAATTGTTTCGTGTGAGAATCGAGCCCACGATACGTTGCACAGCAGCCATTTGTCCAGTCCCTGCGCCAATTGTGCAGTCAACATTTATGCTCAGGGTACGGCAATAGACACATCATTTATTACACGTAACTTGTAATAAGACTGACTAGCGGTTGCCTGCGACTACGTCCACGTAGAATATGATTGCTGTTTTATTCCATGGGAGCTTTAATTGGGATAAAAATCCTTTACATAAGTTAGCCCATTTCCTGCCAGTAGGCCTATCTATACCAAACATCAAAATCCGTTCAGTAGTTTCAGAGTAATTGACGGACAAACATTTAAACAAAAAAAATCGCATTTATAATATTACTGTGATTATATATCCTTGACATAATCTCAATTTTCGATAAAAGTAATCAGCAGGATTATCAGCCTAGAGTAATTTTATTTTTAAGAATATACACGGGTCTTATCCAATACTAAATTATTTTTTCAAACCTCTAACTAGTCATTAGTATTGTTGACATTATAAAAACTCACCCAAAACTGTTTAAGTCGGCCAGTACTGAAAATATAGATCACAAATTAAATATAAAAAATCAGACTTAACTAAAAACATACGAGTTACTCACGTAAATATACTGAGAAAAGCTCTACTAGTTTCGAGTAACAGAGGGACTCTTCCTCATGAGCAGCGTGCGCGGTCGCGGCGATGTCGCGCAGCCTACATCGCCGCGACGCGACGCATCGCCAAAAGATTTTATCAGTATATTTACGTAACTCGTAATTTTTAGTTTATTCAGTACGTCTTACGATAGTTATTATAAAAACAAAATTAGACTTAAATCTGCTTAACATAAAAGTAATAATCATTAACAACCCGTTTCAGTTCACTGATGGAATAGGTCTCCTCTACATAAGAGGGTCTGCCATATATTCCACTCTTAGCAAGCGAGTTACAGATCACAGTCAAACAAGTAATAGATATTTTTTTTATTAATATTCAGATTAAACGGTTTTAACCCTTTGAGTACTATAATTATAGACACAATTAAAGAACAATAGTGTGTGTTATACAGTGTTTAGTGTTTGACAGTTTAATGAGCTCAAGTCCAAATCCATTATGGGAGTAGTTGTAGAACAGTAGATTATACTAGCTGTTGTCCGCGAGTTCGTCCATGTAGAATATGATTATTGTTTTATCCCATTGGAGCATTTATTCGGGTATCCTATCACCTAAGTCAGCCCATACCCTTCCTGTATACCAAATTTCATCAAAATCCGATCAGTAGTTTCGGACAAACGTTCAAACAAAAAAAAACTTTCACATTTATATTATTGTATGTACCAAATGTCAGATCAATCTGTCGGAAGGGCGTAAAATTTCTATTACCAAATTAGATCCAAACAAACAAGTGGGCAAGCTAAATAAAACAGTTAAATTTCAGATTTATCAATCAAAAACGGACCGTGTCATCCAGTCAGTAAAATTCAATTCCATATTACCTTGGACACGTTGTATATCTGAATAGAAATTGCAGCATGTTGAGGAAGTTTCTCGAAGTATTTCTCATCTCGTTTAGCGAGATACGTCTCAGGGAGAGTTACTATTCGTCGCTTTATTTTATGGCTAAACCAGTATGATCTCTGTTGAAAATGAGAAAATAAATAATAAATTCAAATGGGAGACAGAGCCGCGGAGGCATCGACGGGTTACCGGGGCTCCAGGTCGAAGTGCAGGAATAGGAATAGGGTGGTTTTTAGTCAGTAGGAGTCTGACACTCCCTTTTGCCTCAACCAAAGCTGGAGAAGTCATTGGGTGCTTTTTGATCCCTTAACAAAAATTTGGAGAGATATGCTTTCGCACGAATGGGCCAGTTCGACAACAATCTCATATAAAACCTGCGTAAAAATCTTTGATGGGCTTGTGTTATGTTTTGCATTTGCGTCCAGATTACCGGAGGCCGAATCCCAATCCAAGGGCCGGCAATAGACTTTCAACCTCTCTGACATTTTGGGTGTCCATGGGCGGTATTGATTGCTTACCATCAGGTGATCTGTCTGCTCGTTTACCCACCCACCAGTTAAAAAATACCATTAATGAACATTGTGGTAAACTCAAAATAAGGGCACCTTCTACAATAATTAAAAGTTAACCTTCCTCGGTGCCCAAGGAAATCCAAGGGAGCATCATTGCTCCTGCACAGGAAAACCAACCTACCCAAAAAAGAAATAAGACAATATTCACCTTGAACAAAAAGTTCCAGCGTTTGGATACTCCAAAAGGGCCTGGTCTCACCAGATCCAAGTACCAGGCGAGGCTGGTGATGAAAGCGAGGTGTATGTAGAAGAACACCCACACACTCGCCACTGGCAGCAAGTTGTCCGAGTGACGGGAGTATACATTGCGGAATCTGGAGCCCACACCTAAAAAATATTATGAAATAACTAGCGTCTGCCAAAAGATTCGTGTTCCCATGAGATAAAAAGTAGGTCATGTGTTATTCTAAAGACCACAACCTACCTCTGTCCCAAATTTTATCCCGATACCTACCTTGAGCCATTTTCACGTGATTAAGTAACAAACATTTCCACATATACTTACTTACAAACTTTCATATTTATAACATTATGAGCTTCTACCCGCGACTTTGTACGCGAAATCCCGTTTTCTCCCGTTCCCTTAAGATTTTCAAGATTTTTTTCTATCATAAGAACCTTCTACTGACAAAAACAAACACAACAAAAAAAAAATCAGCCAAATCGGTCCAGCCATTCTCAAGTTATGGCGTGACAACGGGAAACGGGTTCCATTTTTATATACATAGATGAGCTTCTACCCGCGATTTTGTACGCGAAATCCCGTATTTTCCCGTTCCCGTAGGATTTTCGGGAAATTCTTGGTTAAAATGGTATGCTATGTCCATCTCCTGGTTCTAAGCTTCCTCCCCACCAATTTTCAATCAATGTAACTGTTCTTGAGTTGTAAATAGTGTAATTGACACGACTTTCTTTTATATATATATATATATATCGATTTAGATAAGGGGTAACGCGGGCGAAGCTGCTGGCTGAAGTCCTACGTATAGTATAGCTAAACCTGTGAAACTAAGACCTCATTTAGGCAAACACAGTCAAAAATGAAAAGAACGATAGATACTTACCAATAGATTCCAAATAAAGCACTTCATCCCAGAAGAGATAGACTGGTGCATGAGGTAGTATAATGCATGCCAAATACGCGAGTAACTTGTACGAGCGTTTATATGAATACCATAAGCAGTCCAAGATGAATGTAGACATGTAGAGCATGAAGCCAACGCAATCCGCGTGGTGGACTGAAAGGTTAAGGAGGTAAATTGATTACTTCCGTTACTGGTTACATACTTAAATCTATATTGCTTTCCATGTCAAATCCATTCAAATCATTTTATTTGTTTACATAGGTGCCTATTGCCGGAATACTGAAACGTTACTCAATTTTAAGTCGTACTTAAATATCGTGCCATCTCTGTCATTTCACAAAGAATTAGTAGTGACAGAACTATACTTAAGCGTGACTTAAAATTGAGTAACGTTTCAGTATTCGGGGATATGGGTCTTACAAATGGTAATAAAATAGAGCGCTATGCTATGCCCGGGACCCGAGCGTACGGTGCGTCGCGTTTCGCGCTCGCCTCAAAGAACCATCAGACCACCACGAATGGGGCCCAATAGGGCTGATGCCTATTCGGAGCCGCGGAAAACCTAACGAGAGGGAGGGAGTGTCAGACTCTTACTGACTAAAAACCACCCCGTTCCTTCTCCTGCACGTCGAGCCGGAGCCCCGGTAACCCGTTAGGTTCTCCGCGACTATTTTCTTCCATAGGAGCATTTAATCGAGATAAAAAATATCCTATCAACAAGTCAGCCCCACCTGTATACCAAGTCACATCAAATTTCGTTCAGTAGTTTCAGTGTGATTAATGGACAAACTAATAAAATTTCACATTTATAATATTAGTGTGATAAAAATGAAAGATCATAATCGAGTAACATAACATCACGCCTTTTAACCCTGAAGGGGTAGGCAGAGGTGTAAATTACGACATTTAGTGCCACTATACAATGTAAAGTCAAAGTTAAGCTCGTGTTTTAAGATCCACTTCAAAATTGAATTTTCCTAGGTCCAGTAATTGGTTGTGTGCGCTATCAGTCAGTCAGCCATATAATAAGTCACGAAAGACTTGTACACATTTTTTATACTGATTGATACACTATACTGAAAGGCTACTTAGTTTTAAGTCGCCCTAAGTATAATAATAAATAATCTTTATTAATGATAAAATGAGCAAAACACAAAAATATACCCTAAAAAGCGATGTAACACAACATCACACCTTATATCCCCGAAGGGGTATTCAGAGGGGTATTCACTGTACAATGTAACACCCACTTTTCACTAATTATGTTATGTGAGCCTATTGCCATCTACCGGGAACAATTTCAGACTCCGTGCTACTACTGAGATTTTTTTTTAAAACCGAGTAGTACTTTGCCCGACCCGGGAATCGAACCTGAGACCAAGTGCCCGGCAGTCGCACTTGCGACTTCTCGGCCAACGAGGCAGCCAATAAGCGATGGAGACCTTATAAAGTTAGATGCCCTGACTAGAAAGGTCCTGTATCACAGGCCTTTCTAACTAGTAGCTTAAACATTGTCTACTTATTGAAGACATCTTATTTCTATAAACCAGTATTAATTATCATGACTTGACAGATGACAGAAGAGATGATAACTATTTCTGTCACTACAAATTCTATGTTTTTTTTATGGCATAAGCCGGTAAACGAGCAGACGAATCACCTGATGGTCGTCGCTTATGGACACCTGAAATACCAGAGGCGTTACAAGTGCGTTACCGGCCTTTTGGGGATTAGGAGATCGAGGATCGTTGGAGATTCAGGAATTAGGGAGATTGGGGAAGGGGAGGGTAATTGGGTCTCCGGTAACCTCACTCACACGACGAAACACAACGCAAGCGTTGCTTCACGTCAGTTTTCTGTGAGGCCGTGGTATCTCTCCGGTCGAGACGGCCCATTCGTGCCGAAGCATGTCTCTCCCACACTTAATATATGTAATAGAGATAGAGAATAGGCAAGACATTTAAGTACAACATATTAAAATTTAGTAGCCTTTCAGTATCAATTGATCCAGCCATATTAATGTTATTGTAAGTTCTAAAAATACTTACAATCCTGAGAAATAGCAGTAGTAATAAAAGACAGTGACATAGTGTTCACATAGTGCAGCACTATAGTAAATGCTATTATCAGGGAGTTGCTGTTCGGTAATATAGGTTCCGCTGTGGCCTGCCGACAATATTTATAATTAGAATTGGACTAAATTAAGCACTTTAAGCCCGTCACAACCTCCCAAAGCCTCTGTAACTCCTGTAAGCCAGAATCTACAGTAGATATAACCACGAAAACACCGGAACACTGAAGTCCGGCGCGTTACACGGATATGAATAACTTGTCTTGGAACCCGCAACGAAATAAATCAGGAGATATCATTAGAATAGAAAAAAAGAAAAGTCCAAATGAAGTACTAATTTAACTCGTCGAGTACCGTATTTATAGACACAATTAAACAACAATAGGTTGCGGTCACCGGTGACCGCTTGGTGTTTGACAGTTTAATTACTTTAGAAGCTACACTTTAAGGTTTTGACCTGTACCACTCAGAAGCCCACACGCATTCATCACCATCAACAGCCTATAAATGCCCACTGCTAAGCAGTCTCTTCTCACACGGAGAAGGTTTAGGAAGAACATCGTGAGGAAACCTGGACTTATAATTTCTAATTATTAATTTGAAGTCACCAACCCGCATTGAGCAAGCGTGGTGATTAATGCTCAAACCTTCTCCGTGTGAGAAGCAGCCATTGGTCAGCAGTGGCCACTTATACCTATAGGTCTGCAGAATAACTAAAAAAGTGAAGAGTACTTACTTTCAATAGAAAAACTACAGGTAAGCAGTACAATATGCCAATAACTAAAGTCTCCAGGATGTGTGAGAACCGGAGTATGTCAGCACATATACCGGACATCTTCATCAGCTCCTGAATGTAATAAATAATAAGACGTTTGGAAAAAAATATTCGTATATTTTTCAGAGGTCTGAATGTATCGATAGGTTATATTGCTATAGGTACAGTATGGCCATTGGTTTAATAACAGAAGTGATCTACATAATGTTATGTAAATATCCTTTCTAGAGAAAGAATTGGGTACTTGCCTTAATCATAAATAAATTATTTCGACTGCTCAATACAATAAAATATTAAAAAATAATCACACTTTCACTAATTGATTTTATGACTAACTTAATTTGAATATTTTTCTAGCTAATTTTTAAGAAGTAATACATATATAAATATGACGTCACAATACACAGTCTCATACAAAATTCATAGAAAACTGTCGTTTTTGATAGTTCTAAAAAAGTAATAAATTTGACTAGTTGGCAAGTACCCAATTTAAGACGGACATAGAACACTGGCTAAATAGGTTTCATTCAAAATAGATGAAGTCAATAGTAACATCAGCAAAACATTAGAAGCGAAAGAGGTATAGCACGTAGGCCAGAAATGCTAGAATTTATCTTTTCATAGTTTCTGTTTACTCAATTAGTAAAGCAGCATTCTTTAAGATATTATCAACTTAAATGAGTTTTCAATAAAGTTCAAAGTTTAGAAACATAATAATCGGTGTCTACAAGCTATAATCAGCTTGTTGTTTTAATATTAATAATATCAAGCATAGTCCTATTAGAAAAGCACTGTTGTAAAATTATCAGAACTTAGGATTTTTTTAAGATTAGATGCTTTATTTTTATTTTAAATTTTTAATAGTTTATAAGGGTTTAAAAACAGCCACTCAGACAGCGACAGTACCCCACTCTCCCCCGTGAAGGGGAGCGAACGATCATCGAGGGCTGATGGTAGATCTACCACCGCCCGCCTCACGCTCAGGGCACCGCGCCACGTCTCCTCATCGTGACTGGTGAGGACTCACATAGTGTGAAAGTCTCGAGAAGAGCTTACTATAGAAATGATCCTATGAAGTAAGGTCTTGCCCGCACTGACTAACGCGCCGAGGGTCATTCGCTCGCGGAGAATCTTAACACCGCGATTCAGAAAATGACGTCACTGCACAGTGACATCTAGCGGTGACGGTTGGAACTATGATGCAGCTAAGAAAATTAGACAAACTTAATTCCAAGTTATTTTTAAATAATTCTTTAAACTCTTTTAACAGAAGGTCTTTAGATTTAGATTTAACATATTCTTAGCGCTTGTAACAAACTTAACATTATTACAATAATCAAACATCCACGCCATCTAGTGAACCAAGTAAAGAAGTACTACGGCAACTTAAATACCATGCGCACGCGCACTTTATGAATTCAGCTAAAAATAGCATTGTTGACAAAATCATGTTTTATTCCATCCAATTTATTTTAGAATCATGTTGGTGTTATTAAGTAATTTTGTACCACTCGCGCTGTATGTAAACATAAATATTATAGTAACATACATCAACAAACATCTAGAAAGCCATATGTTTATGATTTAAGTCTTGAGTATACCTACTTATATAAACTAAAAATTATTCTTTTAGTAACATACTTTTTACTTTATACTTTTAATTCAAATAGCTTTAGTATAGCAATATCTTACCCTCAATCCTGATCTTCTTTCCATGATTAAAGTCGCAGAATGAGAAAGAAAGAAAGGCATTGGTGCAATTATTGTGCACAATATCATGAACTTGTGCAAAGTGTGCAGTTCTTCAGATATGTACTTTGGTATAGTTATCAATGACACCGTCTGTAAAAAAAATAACAAACTGTTAATTTTATGGGAGTGTCAGACTCTTACTGACTAAAAACCACCTCGTTCCTACTCCTGCACTTTGAGCTGGAGCCCAGGCAACCCGTTAAGTTCTCCGCGGCAGACAGCTATGATAAGGTACCAATTTCATTTTTTTCAGTAGGTAAGTACAATCACATCCTTTACACTCCTTAATTAATGCCTAGTAATTACTTAAAAAATCATCCGTGCTTGCAGGGACAGTAAATACATGTTCCTTAAGCCAGTATTACCTTCCTACCTAATATCAACTAATATCAAGTTAGGATTTTTGATCTATCTTATTCCATAAAGAATAAGGTTGATATTTGCAGTGCAATAGTCACAAAAACATACAATAGGGATGAGAGGGTATTAAAATGAAAAATCTAATTAGTCCGTCAGTTAGGTAATGAAAAAATATTACTTTTTAATTAAACACGTATTTTTATTATTTTGTCGTATAAGAAAACAATACTTAGATAAAACGAATCAAAGTTTAGGAGTGGGAGGTAGCGACGTCATTTTTGAGTATAAATCGTACTCAAAAGTGGCGTCATGCGATATTTCAAATCAATATCAATTATCTTCGAAACTATTCGTTTCCGTAAGAAAGTAAAAAGTACGTGTCTAATGTTTTTAAATAATCTACCAGACGGATATTAAAATAAAAATTACTCATCTACCCTATTATAATATAATTACCTGTACAATGACCTTCCCAATACGTTGTTCTATGTAAGACTTGTCTATAGCCCATTGAAGCAATCCCATGTGTGGTGGAGCCACTTTCTCTGTAAAAAGAGAGATAGTGTGCCCATTATTATTTTTCTTTATGTTTGTCATTTCCTTTCCTGTATGTAGTATATTATTAATGGTGTATAATAAAGTTACATTCTATTCTATTCTATTCTATAGTTTAATAAATACCTAATGTAGGTATTTTTTTAAGATAATGCACCTTATGTTGATGGCATACGGTTTGGTTCTAATTAATGGTCAAATACAGTTTGAACATTAATCAGAACCATGTACACATAGGTACCCATGGCCCCTAATTAGGAGAAATTATTACTAGTAGAAACAGGAGTTCAGTATGGCTGGAATGTATGTATGTTTGTCCGCAATCATTTGGCAATTGGCTGAACCCATTTTGAAGCGGAGTGAGAGCGGAGACAATTCAGAAGTGTTACTCATAGAAGTTAGGAGCAGTTTTTAAAAAATTAACCAACTTTAAAATAAAAAAGGAGGTTAAAATTAGTTTATTGAAAATTATTTTATTAAATTCTTAATCGTTTTTATATTTGATGGGCTCACGTCTGACTATCTCGCCTGGTGGTAAGCAATGATGTGGTCTACACTGGAGCACGTCATCCCATAAGCAACCTATTCACTCGGGCCTTGAAGACACTCAGATTATATTCTTCAGGAAATACAGACTAGCAAAGAATTCCACCCCTTAGCAGTATGCACAAGGAAGCTTGATCTGCATTTATGTTATTTAATTAGGTAAGTACTTAACTACCTAATTTTAAGGTTTTTAACAAACCTGGTGGAACAAAACTACGAAAATATCCCTTTATTGCTTTGTTGAATTTGTTATCTTGCAGTCTAGTGCCGGCATCTATAGAGTAGTCCAAGGGAGTGTTTGTAGAGTTACTCTGAAAAAAAAAACATTTTTTTTAGTGTGTACCTACTAATACAATTCCTACAAAATTAATAAGTTAATAACAACCTTAAGTCGTAAAATACAGAACCCAGATTGGCACCAAAACTAAACTAAATACCTTAGTTACACTACCTAGCTGGAACTTTATACAAGGTGACCATGGAGATTTTAGCATGTGCAGAATCCCACAGTCCTTAAGTCTTTGTCCCCAAAACGCTACACTTTTAAAGGTTTCCCACATAATAAAAAAACAACCTCTCTGCATACAACCTCTTCAAGAGTTTATGCAAAGTATTAAGTGAGATTGGCATTAAGGCCTTGGCATAGAGAAGGAGTTCAAATGAAGTAGTTTTTATAAATCGCTAGGTAACAATAGTTGTAGTGTACGGTAATCTGTCATGGGTTTCCCTCTCTATAAAATATGTTAAAAATATACTTTAAAGTCCACCACCACAACATCTTGGGAGGTATTGAATTTTTTTTCATCCAATGGATACTTGAAGCCTTCAAACCTCCACTGCCGATTTGTTCCAGTTTCTATAAAACATGAATAGCATAAATTAGATATGTTAAGTAGAAAGATATTATTTACAAATTGCATTTTAGATGGTGCACACAGACTATGGAGGTATTCAGTTATTAGAAGAACACAAAACATACATCAAATGAATTGAAGTGTTCCTTTGTAATCTATAGGAAGAACAGTTACTTAGGTAATCTAATCTAATACTAAAATATAATTATATTCTATTCTTACCCATTTCATTTTGAGCTAAATAATTCGCAGCTCTGTTAATTAGCCGTCTTGTGTAACTATTATCTGGAGTGAAGAACACTCTTACGACAGATTCATTAAACTGAAATGATATAGAAATGGGTATTTTATATATTGTTTTCGACTTGGTACATACCACATACAAAATGTTTCATACTCACGTTAGGCTCAAACCTCGCGCTCTTAGTCGTTTGATAAACGAAAAATAAAAGTAAAAATACCGAGATACCGCTAAAAATTTCCCAAAAAGAGTGGCAAGAACGATGTGATCGTGCAATCGCATATTTCCACATTAAAACTAATAATGGAATGCATACTTGCTTTTTGTAATCTTTTGCTTTTCTTCTAAGAATAAGCATGTTATTAAATAGTTGCAAATAAAAATCGAGTCATAAATAAAGTTTAAATTTGGCGGAAACGCGTCAACGCAATGTCAAACACAATGTCAATGTCAAGTAAAACAATGGCGATTGGCGACCGAGAATGGTGCTGCCACTTTTTAAATATAAATAAAACATTAATATGAAATCAATAATTATTATCCAATATTGGATTATGAATCAATTCAACGAACAACTATCAAAATAATTATCAATAGGCTATTTTTCAACGTTCTTGGCAATAGCAATATGCAATAATTATATAGCCTTTTTCATTTCGAAAGAATTGATAGAAACACAAAAAGTACATACATAACTTCACGCCTGTCTCCCATTGGGTTAGGGAGAGACTATGGAATGCCTTACATATACATACCTCTTTCGCTTCATTAAGTCATCAGTATTTTCAGCATGCATGCTCATCAGTTAACTCAGTTTGAGTTACTCAAGCACAAAAACTGTACAAATAAAAGACTAGTTGTTCAAATCTAAATGCTTATTAACAAGGATGTCGATTTTTAGTGGCATTAACTTTCATTGACAACAATGTATTTCTCTTGAAACTTATTTTAATTGATGAAAACTTTTTGTTGAGTTAAACTCTGTGTCTGAATTTCTAACGTTATATTTTTGGCAACACCGTCAGTCGGCCATATTGAAAATTTTTAGTGATTCGGAAATTATCGTCTGCAATGGAGTCATATTTTTGCTTATCAAAATTTGATCATATTTTTGTTGAGAATACGCCAAAATTATGTCATTTGTCTATCGTTTCTCAATCCGGTCGCGGTCAATGCAGAAAAACCTCGGTCGTTTGACAATATTCGCTTGAGAATATTATTGTTGTTATATTCACTGTCGACCCTGGAGACATCTTGTGATAAAAAACCATTATTGCGGCAAGTTACTTGGCTGTCTGATTTTGTCTTCACGTGAAACGAGTAACAAAATTAGATTGGTGCTATTTAGGATCCGCAATCATGGATGTGTCGTGGGGTAAGTACTTGTAATTATGCGGTAAATATTAATTTTCCACAATAAGATAAATTGTGATGTCCTTGCATGGTTATTTCCAGACGCGGATAATTTTGAGCCTAAACTACCGACCACGTTGACTACTTCGAATAAATGGGAAGGCGAAGACGAGGAAGAGATTGTGAAGGTAAAGTGTGCTTTGCCAAAAAGTTTATTTTTGTTCCCGTTGGATAATACGTTAGTGGTTATTGACTTTTAGCGAGTTTTTAGAACTTAACCTCAATTTTTTGTGCATACGTGTTGACATCAGTGATATTGCAGGAAAGTTGGGAAGACGAGGAGGAAGAAAAGAAAGATGAGGAAAAAACTGAAGTCCAGGCACCGCCTCCACCGAAACCGAAAAAGAGAATTCAGGATAAAATAGCCGAAAAAGAGGTATGTCGAAATTTTTATGAACATATGTCATGAACTTTAGATCCCAAGGCCATTGGAGAGTATAAATCCTGGTTAGGGCGTGTGTTTTGGTGAATTGACGTAATAACTATGATAATTAAGTACATGACATACATTATTCTACACATATTCATTCAGTATATTCTTATAAAATTCTGAAAATATCATTATTTGTCTTCATGCTGTCCAAATACTGGATTAGTTTCAGACCTGTTAACCAATCCTATATCAAACTGGTGTTAGACATAATGTTTGCATGTTGATCTAGATAGAAGTGATCAAGTGAAAGTTCTGAAACCACTTTAAACTGGAATGTCTCAGTAGAAAGCTGTAATTTTGTAGTACCTTGCTGTTTAATATTCTGTGTTACAGATATTACACAAGATTATGGCTAACCCATTCTAATTATCTGCATGAAGAAATTTAACATTTTATTATTTGACCTCTTTTTAAAACAGCACAGAATATAAAACATCTTAAAAAGTATGAAGAGTTGCTATGCATAGTATTTTACTATTGAAATTCGAATGGCATTGTTATTGGTTAAAAAAAAGTAAACTTCTTGGCTGGTTTATTTTGAGCAGCCAATTTTGAGAATAAACTGAGTGTCTGTATTTGGAAATCAAGGCTCGAGAGATATGTTTTTTTTATTTAATATCAAGCAATAATATTATTTAGCTATGCAACAGGCTTACATCTTAACATAGTGCTCCACTGTAATCCACTGAACGAATAATCTCAATTTAAAGATATTATATCTATTATAAATATCTACTTATTTTAATGCCAGTTACCAGTTATTAACCAGTTATGCTTAATTGGAATTATGTATAAAACTTATGTAAATGTATAGTTCCTTGACTAGGAAGTGCAAAAAGATTAACACATGGGATTAATGTTGGAAAAGGGGGTAGACCTTAAAACAGCAGACTTCTTCCAGCTGATGATAATGCTTCATATTCTAACTGAGCTATTCAGTTTGTCTTTAAATATTACCTATCTAAGAAAAACTCATGATCTATAATACAAATTTAGTTTTAATATTCTCTTCATGGTATTATTGCCGCTGCAGAGAGTTCTAGAACAAATTCTGTTTTCTGTTCTTAAGATGTTTTGTTAAAGAATTACACAATATGTGCTAATACAAATAACCTGAGATAATGTATTATTTATAAGATCATTGATTCTTATTAATTGAACTCTTATTATAATTTTTTGATGTCATAACTGGTATTTAGACTGGCTATTAAATTTAAAATAATGCCTGATACTATCTACTACCTTGATACTAATCAATAAGTATAGATACCATAATTTTGTTATAATCCAAAGTTAAGTTAGGTTACACCATTATCCCTTTTTTATATGAAATATTGACTAAATGCATTTTAATGTACATTTCAGCGTTTAGAACGTGAGAAGGCTGACCGTCTGTCCGTTGAGAAGGTAGAAGAACTGACTCCTGAACAAAAGCTAGCTGAAAAACTGAAAGCTCAGAAACTCCAAGAGGAGTCAGACTTAAGGCTCGCCATGGAGACCTTTGGTGAGTGGAGAAATAAATTATTAAGCTATAAAAACTGCACGGTTGGTGCGGTGGCCGGGCAACCGCCTGCCGTGCAAAGTGTTGCAGGTTCGATTCCCGCACGGAACAACACTTTGTGTGATCCACAAATTGTTGTTTCGGGTCTGGTTGTGGTGTGTATGTGAACTTGTATGTTTGTAAACGCAACCACGACACGGTCTTTTTCTCGGTCAGAGGTTAAGCATTGCCATACAACGTGGCAATGCTGCCAGCCTTCTGGGTACTTTCCCCACAGACGTCGATGCGGACGAATTTTTCGACGCTTTATGTAAATAGTTGTTTTTGTTTTTTCTTATAATTAATTTTAATCTTTAGTTGTATATAGGTATTTAATTTAGTAATATTTAGTTTTAATTTTTTTTTAAGTAATAGTTAGTTTTTAATTTAAGTTTTTTATTTGAATAAATGAATTATTATCGACACAGTAGAAAATCCTAGTGTGAGACATAGTTTTTTTGAAAAAAAAACAGCACTTAGCTTAGCCTGAATTGAGGCTATCAAATAAAAAGTTTTTACCATTATAGCCATTCAATTGAAATCTTTAAAGCCTAGGAATACTAAGGGACAAATGTCCCACGACATGTATCGGCAACATGTCAAGCGAAGTCTGTCTATTTCATCCGACATATTATAAGGCGACAACGCACGCTTTATGTCCACAGCGACGTTGATGTTGCCAGACATGTCGACCAAAGTCTAGCAATATCGCTCTACTCCATCCAACGTCGCTGGCGACACGTGTCAGGACTTTGGTCTTCTAGTGTATCCTTGGCTTTTAACATCAATTATCATCTTATGGGAATTTTACATTCATGGAGTTTACATGACATGTGTTTAGTCACATAAATGTAGTTATTACTATCTCACAGAAACTACCTTCATTATTTTTATTATCTATCTGGCTATTAACACAAATCCAGTATTTATTTCTTAAATACTTTTCTTCATGAAAACTAAGCTTTTATCAATTCGCTGAATAATATAATAATTTAACCTCTTGACTGGTACTTATATAAGATGTAATAGGAAATACATTGTCTTGCGTGGGTCTGCGTCCTCGCACACGACGGATTCATTAACATGGGCCTTTATAATTTTTACAGGTGTAACAGAGGCAAACCTAGGCAAAATCGATGGCTTCCAACCTACTACAAAGGCTGAATTCACAGAGTTTGCTGATTTGCTAACCAAGAAAATATGCTTCTACAAGGCCAGGGAGGAGTTCCCCACATTCATTGATGAGTTCATCAGGAATATTGTTGTTCAATGTAAGTTACTTTAGTCTTTGATTTCTAAAATCTTAAAACATGAGTGGAATATCCGAATTGTTTTATTTTTCTCTTTCTGAGATAAATATACACTATCAGAGTATTATTATAAATCATTACCAAATAGACTCATTCTCTTATTTTATTGTATAACTGTATAGAGGTTGACCTCTAAATTCTTTCTAGTTTTAGTTTTATGCATGAAGAATAGTCGGATAAGTCATATCAAACTAATCTTAGCACTAAAATTGTATTAATCACTTGATATATCGTACTGACAATTCCCAAAATTTGTTTTTAAACAAAAGTAGTCTCTAAACATCGGAAATAAGGTCTATAATGTAGTTAGTGGAGATTGGTCACCAGTCACTGCTTGGGGATTAATCAGCTAACCAAAATAAATACAAAGTACTTATTACATTATCTCGAATATTATCTTGTACCCTCATTCGTTACCCATCTCAATTTAGTCATTCAAAGAACAAAACTTCTATAAAAATCTTTAAAAAACAATCTTATTGTTTCCTACATTATTTGAATACTACAGTGAAACAAAGAAATCATTTATAAGGAGATGGAGGGTAAAATCCTACTAATATTATGAATGCGAAATTTTGTATGTTTGTTAAGTACTCCTTCATGTCAAAACGGCTGAACGGACCAGGATAAAATTTGGAACAGGGGTAGATTGTGGTTTAGTATAATACATGGGCTACTTTTGTCCCACGGTAACGCGGGCGAAGCTGCAGGCAGAAGTTAGTAATATAATATTATACTGAACCAGTAATGCCATTCTAGAATATATTCAGTTCAAAAACAATGATGTCACAGTTGGGAAAACTTAACTACCTTAAATGATTCACAACACGTCAGTTTATACAATTGTTTAGGTAATATATTTCCCCTGCCTGTACCTAGAAAGACATTATGGAACATTTAATAAATATACTTCTATATTAACTAAATATGCTTCTTTAATAAATATGCTTTTAGGTAGGTATTTGGTTAAAACTGGTTTCTTTAAGTACCATGCGGATATGTAAGTTGACTTTGAGCCTTTTTAACCGACGTCATAAAGAAAAGAAAGAGGTTCTCAGTTGACCTGTATAATCGCTGAACCGATTTTGATGGAGTTTTCAGAAAAGTTTGTTACACTTAGGAGACGATTTTAGTATATTAATTAACCGACTTTAAAAAAGAGGAGGTCGAAGTGTTTTAAAAGTAATTTATAAAAAAAATGGTAAATGTATTGAGTGTGTCTAATTTTGAAAGTAATAGATTTTTATGATTTCACGATCTTTCGTAACGACAGCTGGGCATTCTTTATGCACGGTGTACGATGCTGTAGTAGCTGTAGTTAGATTGGAGCAGTATTTAATATAATTTATAATTATTAATAATCACTCTTGAACCTTACTAATATTCTGTGTTATCTACATACTTTAACATTTGTCTCCATAAATAAACTTGTTTCCTTGAATATTGAACTAAATGTATCGAAATTTGTTACAGTGCCATCAGCAGATATAAAAAGGATAAAGATGTCTGTGGACAACCTCTACATTGAGAAGCAGAAATCTGAAAAAATGGACAAGTCCAAGAAGCCAACGAAGGGCAAAGGAAAGGCTAAATTAAAAGTTGAAGGCGATAATGTGAGTATAGTACTATTTTATTTATTTACTACGATATTTCGCAGTAACTATATTATTATTATATTTTACGTTACATTTTCATCTGGTTCTGTCAAGGAATTTCATACAAATTCTTCTTTTATTGCTATCCTTCACTGCAAAGACCCTGTAACTAGAATTAGTTACATACTTAACAGGTTTCAATATCTGCCCTTTTGCTTTGGTTACAAAAACATTCATCCTGATACTTTAAAATATTTCATTGAATGACCAGATGCCATACAAGGCTATATTTAACCTTTGAGTAGATTTTTTTATTATCATTAAAATTGTAGAAAGCTCCTGGCAGTATCTAGCCCATGTTACACCTGCGAGCAACAACTACGATTACGAAATATGCTCGCTGCATTTATATTTCAGTAATACACCTTTACCATTTAATGGCATAATGCTATTTACTTACCATTTCGAAAATAATTTGAGCTGTAATACAATTTCAGTAACATATTGTGTCATCTCCAACTAACATCGATATATCGTAACTTCGTTGTCAATATGATTAGATAACTACATGTCTTATCACTTTGCTATCTCCCCTGTACATGATAATGTTATCAGTTTCATATTATTCAACCACTTGTAGGTCAAGTTTTGTCTAACAATATGTGTAATGATTAAATTATTTACAAACAATTTGTTAATTATGTAATTTTGATTGATTTTGTTGAAAGATGGATTGGGTAATAAGACATTTGATGGAAAATCGACTTTGATGCTAAGATATAAAGTAGATTTTGATTGAATTGTGAATGTATATTAAATTATGAGTGTGGTTGTTATTAAATTTATAGCATGTGATATCATTTCATATGAAATTGAGTAGAAATAAATTCACCCTCATAAAATAAAATGAGACCAAAAACATGTTATAGAATATAGACTTTAATGCCAAAAAATAAAGTTGGTTTTGATTAAATTGTTTTAAAGGTATGGGTGTAATTGTTATTAAATTTATAGCATGTGACATCATTTCACATGAACTTAAGTAGCAATAAGTTCGCCCCGATAAAATAAAATAACACCATACTCAAACAACACAAATAACAATATGTATTTAATTATGTTATTTAAGGTTTTGACTGCCAATAGATAACTGTTGAAGACATAAATCCTCCGCTAATGTCGGTCGCTGGTGACCCCCATGGCAGTTAACATGTTAATCCTCTACTTATAACATTTTGTTTATAGCTTCACCTTAATATTAATTTCATATGTAGATAGAAAACCTGAAAGGTTCTTTAACTGTTTTACCAGCTACTTTTCTCTTGTATCTCCATATTCATAACACCAGAAATCAATTATTCTGTACCCAATAAATGTACTAAATTCGAATTTCTCTATTTTCCAGGCTCATCTCAATCAATACGACAGTTATGGTAATTTCGACGATGACTACGACGATTTTATGTAAAACATCACACTGCTCGATTTAAGTCGGTACCTGATGGCACACACTATCTGTTTTATCTCTTCTCTCACACGCCATATTGTGTCTTATCCTCCTTCCATAAGGCTGATTGTTGCTTGCAAACTATTATCGCACGCCGTGCAAAATGCACCGTCATGAATATTATTAATTTATTTGTTTGATTATTTACTCTGTGTAACATAAAAGGTATTTTTATATGAAATTGTAGTTTGTATTAGTTGACAAGCAATAATCTAGCTGTTAATTTATAAATACATATTGATATGTATATGAGCGATCAAAATTCGTAAGAAACAATAACTTTATAGTTTTGTTAAGATCCATTTATTATTGGTATTTATAGTATTTAAATTATTATGTACTTGCTATTCTGTTCTTGCTTTGTTCAAGCGTTTGGCATCAGGTACCCAGGCACGTTACATTAATAAAGATAATGTAAAAAGAGAATGAAACATATTTTCACATAAAAATAATAATAAAACATGTCGAGTTCATGGGAAATACATCATTAAGTCATTAGAATAAGTTTCAGTACAACATTTTATTTATCTAACGTTAAAAGACGCCATGATTCATTATAATGTTTTATACCATATACCATGCAATGCTTCCATTCATTTTTTGATATATTTTTAACTTAATTTAGTGAACAAACATGCGTATTGCGCAAGAGTTGAATGTATAAAATAACATGCTCAATAAAAGGAAACTCGGTAGAATAAGAGAGTCGATATATTTTTTCATACATGTGGAACATTACTTGGTTATTGTAACGTGCCTTCGCCATGTATAGCCTATATACATAATATTATACAATGTAATATACAGTCGTTTCATTCTATGGTTATGGCCCGATGTTATGTTATATAGATAATAAATTTTTTATTGTGATAATTTTGGTATTTTATTGATTTGAACCTTAATTTTGAAGGAAGAAGAGTGATTTTCAAATTTGGAAAACCAGATGACAAAAGTGTTGTCGAATGCTGGAAGCATGGTTTATATTCTAACTAGCGACCCGCCCCGGCTTCGCACGGGTGCAATTAGAAATGTCTAAATATATCAGTGTTTTTCTACTATATTACGCATATATTATACATATAAACCTTCCTGAAGAATGACTCTATCTATTAAAAAAAACCGCATCAAAATCCGTTGCGTAGTTTTAAAGATCTAAGCATACATAGGGACAGACAGACGGCGGATAGCGACTTTGTTTTATACTATGTAGTGATGAAGGTGTGTAAGTCTCCGATATTTTTTTTATAGATTTAAAACAAAACCAAGTCAAGAATGGTACAAAGTACCAGTATGGCGACTACTGAGTGCCAAGCACGCTTTCAGAGAATAACGCATTCAAGCAAATTATTTCTTTGTTTGTCTTATTTATATTTATTTTTAAACTTTCGCAACTTAGGTATGGGTAATACCTAAGTTGCGAAAGTTAAAAACTAAAACTAGACATTGTCATAAGAATTTAGCAATGTTTAGATAAAAATCAACGTGTGGGATTCCTTATCAACCGCCCACAACATGTACCTTGAAATTTGAGACAACAGACAATAATATACATTTTGCAATATTTTTATGTCTACACGATTTTATTATTTTACGTCTTGCACAATCGTGCGAAATCACTCCATACTTTGATATTTTTGCAAAATTAATACTTAAAACTATGTGGTAATCTATTGTTTAGTAGTTGTGAGAATTATGAAGAAAGCATTGATATAGTCTTTAGAAGAAAGTATAATACACAGCTACTTAGTGTAAATTTAATAATTTTGCAACTTTGTTATAAGTATTGTATAACAATAGGAGTGAGCTGTGGCCTGTGTCTTTAGCACGCAAATTAAAGTAGGTACCTACTTTCATCTTTAACTTTGTAATATTATCTCAACCTTTCTTTTGTTAGTAGAGCTCATACTTGGCTCATACCAGTTTATTTCTTTCGAAGTTTTATTATCTAAACAATTACTGTGCTCGGTATACCTACTTATTTAATTTTAATGTTTTTATAATAACTATCGTGAGACATACTAAATTAACTAAAATCACGGGTTACTTACGCGAATATACTGAGAAAAGCTCTACTAGTTTCGAACCACAGAGGGGTTCTTCCTCATGAGCAGCGTGCGCGGTCCGCTTTTCTCAGTATATTCACGTGGACGTGAGTAACCCGTGATTTTAGTTAACATTTTGAATGTTTATGACATTTACATAATTATGTGTAATCGATAAAAATCCAGTTTATTTTAGCTGTATTTGCTATTTAGGCCTACCTATACAGAAACATCATTTTTAATACGTAACATAGAGCTGTAAGTATTTTTCAAAAACGATGTGGTAAATCGTGGGTAAATCCCTGTCATAAATCAAATAGATTTATAGTAAGTAATTCTTTTATAAATTATTTACGTTTAAAAACCAACTTCAGACCCTCTTTTTTGAAGTCGGTTAATATACAAAAGACTTCTCCTAAGTGTAATAAACCCTTTTCTGAAAATCGCATCAAAATCGGTTCAGCCAATAGCGAGATAATTGCACACAAACATATATACATACATACATAGGTACAGATCAAACAGAGAACCTTAATTTTTGAAGTCGGTTAAAAATTCTAATTTAGTTACCTACCCACTCAGTTGCACATTTACATTTACATCGTATCTCATTAACTTACAAATATTAAGTTTACACATCAAATTCTTTCGAAGCAACCATCCAAAAACGTCGCTTACGCCAGTCAATATCCTTTTCCGTCAAATCTAATCTGCATCGCACATCTAAATACACGCAACTCCCAAATTCAGTAGTCGAACTACTTACATTATCAAGCAGGGCCGAATTTAAAGTCTTATTTTTAGTATATACACATTACCTACTTTCGCGCAGTTTCACCCGCTCTGCTCGGCTCCTATTCATCGTAGCGTGATGTTATATAGCCTTCCTCGATAAATGGACTATTCTAACTATATCCTCGATAAAAAAGGTAGACAGACACCTGTTTTCAAACGCACCTGTTTGAAAATAGGTACCTATCTGCCTACCTTTCTTTTGTTCTTGTTCACTTCAATTTCCATCTACATCTACAGTCAAGGGAATGTAAACAAGATCACGAGGTTTTTTATGGAATAGGAGGTAAATGAGCAAACGGATCACCTGATGGTAAGCGATCAGCGCCGCCCATGGAGACTCACAATACCAGAGCAGTCACAGGTGCGTTGCCGGCCTTTTAAAAAGGAATACGCTCTTTCCTTGCATTTATTTTACAACAGTTTGAATTCGGCCCTGCTAAGTGCCAACGTTGTATAAACAAGTGGGTTTAAAAATTTTTGTAAAATGAACTAGAATCTAAGAGGCCTACTCCAAAATTCTTATTTTGGAACATGATTACCACAGATGGCGGTGACAGCCTCACTAATTTAAAACTTTAATGTAACTTTATAAAGCTTAAAACGCGATGAATTTTGTAAATGTCCGGACCTAGGAGGCATTTTGTGATGGGTTTATAAGCATAATGTTTATTGCTGGCATTTAGCAGAGCCAGTATGGGAGAGCCATGCTTCGGCACGAATGGGCCGACTCAAACGGAGGACCACGGCCTCACAGAAAACCGACGTGAAACAATGCTGTGCTGAAGCAATGTGTTACGTCGTGTGAGTGATATTAACGGAAGCCGAATTACGCACCCCTCTCTTCCCCAATCCCTGAATCCCCAACTATCCTCAAATTCTTTAGAGGCCGTAACGCCTCTGGTGTTCCAGGTGTCCATGGACGACGCCGATTGATTATAATCAATCGAGCAGCAAGCGACGACGAGCAGGCGGATCACCTAGTGGTTTACCGACTTATCCCATTAAAAATCTGATAATAGCTTATAAGTTAGACTACTTAGGGCCGAACCTACCTATGCCTAACTTCATGAAATCTAAAGTACCTTAACTTTAAGAAGTGCCTACCTACTTAGGTATTGATCAACGCGTCTTATATTGCAACACCTTCAATCTGTACAACAAATCAGATAATTTAAATTATTACGTCACAAGTCAGGACCGTCCATCTTGCAAAATGGCGGACGGCGGTTATTATTCGAATATTTGACGCTAACAAGATTGTTACAATGTGTTAATCATGTTAATGTGTGGTCAATCAAATCTTGTAGTTTGATGTTTCTTTCATATATTAATCAAAGTGAAGAAGATTGTATTGTCTGTTTGTTTTATGAACTTTTTCATTAGTCGAGTGATCTATCTAACGCAAACGCAACCGTCATTGAGCTAGAGGTCTTAGGTTTCGTTCACGAAGCGGAAAAGGGATATTTAATATTTTGTTGGCCGGAAAAGTATTATACAACAATAGGCAATGACACTTTGTAAAGTAATATTTATTATGGCAGACTAATTTTAATTGATGGAACTCATAGATTAGTAATAGTCTATATTAACAAAAATTGATAACCGAAGTCATGACTATTCACTAGTCCTAACAATCTTGAACAGCAAATGAATAACAACTCAAATTATTATTTGAATGTATTGTGATGTGAATATCATACGATTGTTATATACATTGATAGGTATTATTATTTACATTATTGCAATAATTGCGATAAATATAATGATTATCATATTGTGTAGTGAATATTGTTGTGTAAGAATATTTGCCGTATTGGACTTAAACTTGTCTAAAGATCACTCAACCTGAGTGTGAGTAACCTGACCTAGTAATTTATTTATGACACAGGCCTTAATTATTTTTTAATTCTTTTATGTAGTTCATTCATACCACATAGGAGGAAACTAATTTACCAAGGTTATTATTTAGGACCTAGTTAGGTTGGCTACTGTTAGTAGTAAAACCATAATGTCGTTGTGGCCCGGAGGTGTAGGAAGCCACTTTCTTATGCATAGGTACGTGTTCGAAACCCACCAACGGCAAGTACCAATGGGATATTTTCCGAGTTAAATATACTTTCAAAGATTATCTACACACCACTGACAAACGATGAAGGAAAACATCGTAGGTAAACCTGGACTTATAGTTTCTATTGAAATCGCCAACCCGCATGGAGCAAGCGTGGTGATTAATGCTCAAACCCTTTTCATGTCAGAATGTTTGAGAAGTGTACTTTTGGGGAGCAGTGACCACTTATAGGCTGTTGAGTTTTGATGTTATGATGATGATGTAAAACCATAATCTCTATAATACTTTGCTCCATTTGGGATGAAATACCAACCTACTTATGAGACATCTAGACCCTTTTCTAGTCGATAAGTAGTCTACGTATTCAACACTTCAGAAGCCAGACGCAGTTGTATTAACCTGTGTGGTATCGAAATGCAAATCTACGCGAGAAATGTTTCTATTGTGTCTCATAATATCGACAGACAAGAGGTTAATAGTCATTGGAACGGAAATCAAAACAAACCAAAACCACGATTGAACTTAACTCGGGCAACAACCCCATAAAAACTTCCAAAACATTTTGAAGTAATAGGACAATTCATATTTATATGGCTGACACAATACTGGTCATTGGCTGTGCGCCCATAACCGGGTGGCCTGCCCAATCCGGGTCGAAGTGACACAAAACGTCCTCCGGAAAGCATCGTGCGTCCCTGCGGTGAAAGTGTCACGCGAATATGCCGAGCATTTCTTGAGGTCAATGCTACCAGATGTACAGACATTGGTGGCCATCTTGCTGCTTTAGTACCTACTTGCTTCATTTAATGTTATTATAATGATTCACTGATAGATAAAATTCTTCTATGGGGTACTTACCTATACCTAAGTAACCTAGGTACGTCGTTCAGTTTTTTCAAGATTTTTGCTAAGTAGATAGGTAGGTATACTAGGAAGTTTTTTCTAAAAATTAACATCAGATGGTCATATAATGTAGGTATCATGTATTTAATTTAATACGTGAGGGAATCGGAGAAGCAGTAGCTGAACCACAGATATAATAAAGAAGATATATTTTTTTAATATTTCTGTGAGCTGAACACTAACTAGGTACCTACAGCGTCAACCTAACATAACATTGTCGAAAACCATACCTACCAATAAATAACGGTCAACAAACCTAAACTCAAAACTGACCAACCAATACAATACAATACAACACACATAATCTATTGACACAGTTCCACACATACACGGTACACTTACAACTAAATTAAACAGCGGAAGACCGGAAACTCCCGAACAATGGCGACTGTAGCCGAAGTTGCGCAAGCGACGTATTTAGCACTATTATTCCACGCTTCCTAGATATAATCTGTGATCTGTTGACCGTTGAGAAAGTCAACTTGGTAATCCAATTAGTTATTACATTGTTATCGGAGAGAACTTCTTTATAGAGGTGCCTGGATTGGTCGGTTTGTCACATGAATGTTACTTCTTTGTTTTTATCTCGGTGGTTGAAGTTGCGCAAGAGTTTTTGTTTTGATATCTTAGATTTTGAACATAACATCACGCCTTTTATCCCCGAAGAGGAAGGCAGAGGTGTACATTATACCACTGTACAATGTAACACCCACCTTTCACTATTTATGTTATGAGTCCCATGTAATAGGGGGTGAGCCTATTGCCATATACCGGGCACAATTCCAGACTCCTACGGAGATTTCTAAAAACCCAGTAATACTTTGCCCGACCCGGGAATCGAACCCGAGACCCCTTGCCCGGCAGTCGCACTTGCGACCACTCGGCCAACGAGGCAGTCCAGTCCAGCAGTAAAATATTACAGTTACAGCCTATTTAATTACACACAGATACTAATCAAACTAATAATCAAAGGGCTTAGTACGAGGTTATTTTACGTTTAAAGTAAACGTAACGAGTACGCGTTCGGCGCTCTGATTGGCCGGCGCCAATGAAGCAACCAATAAAACGAAAAAAAACTCGTACTAAGTCCACAAGTACAATATCCCGACAAGCTCCACTACATGGACTACAAATCGAGAAACATTTTTCAACTGTTACGAAAATCACAGCACTGGTCATTACAGGTACTAAAGTAAGAAAACTGGAACAAAATAACAATGGATTGCTTAAAAGTAATACGTTTGCGGATCTCTCATCGCGCAGTGAATCACTATGTACGTATACACATCAAGCTATACAAAACCAGTATAAAATGACCCTTGAATGGGCAGAAATATCATACGATGTGAGACCATGATAGACTGGATTTGTAAAGGTCGATGTGTAGCTGTGGACTATCACGATAAAACTCCGGATTCACACAATATGTTTCAGAAATATAACAAGGCCGTGTCGTAATGTGGTTTGTAAAGTTCTATAACAATTCTGAGATCCTGGTATCGATCGTGGGCAGTAGACTTGATATATTTCTTATTGTTTTGTAATTATTATGGTGTTATCTTTTATCTTTGTTGTTTGGCATTGATTGAAAAGTTAAACAATTTTCTCAAACTCACACACAACCATTGTGATAGTCTCTGCACAATTCTGCATAAGTAGTTCTCATCAAAGCGTTCTAATACTCGTTAAGCCAAATAGATCTCGCATCACTCAAGTAGTCATTTCGTCTTTTATAACTCTACTCTAGAATGTTTCCCAGTACCGTTGGGGTGGTTTTTTAAGGGGGAAAATCATCGAATGGCTTCTCCAGCCTGGGTGAGGCGGGAGGGAGTGTCAGACTCTTACTGACTAAAAACCACCCCGTTCCTTCTCCTACACGTCGAGCCGGAGTCCCGGTAACCCGTTAGGTTCTCCGCGACACCGTTAGGGGTACGGACTAGTAATAGTAATTAGTAGTAATATAGGTGCATCATACCTTAAATATTTAACTACAATTTGTGGACCACACTATTCAAACGAACCACTTTAAAATTAAATGAGAGCCATGCTTCGGCACGACTGGGCCGGCTCGACCGGAGTGATAACACGGCCTCACAGGAAACCGACGTGAAATAATGCTTGTGTTGTGAGTGAGGTAACGGGAGGCCCAATTACCCACCTCCCCTTCCCTAATCGTCCCAATTCCTGAATCTCCAACAATCAAATTCCTAATCTCCAAAATGCCGGTAACGCACTTGTAACGTCTCTGGTGTTTCAGGTATCCATGGACGACGCCGATTGCTTACCATCAGGTGATCCGTCTGCTCGTGTACAGGCTTGTCCCATAAAAAAACCATTGCAAATACGCCAATGGTGCCGCCAAATCAAACGCAACGAAAACCTTAGTTTAATCTACACGGCAAGCAATGTAACCACAGTCTTCTCAATCTAATTATTCTGACACACTTCATATTACAAATGATGTTAAGTAGTGGCAAGGTCACAGGTAAAGAGATTCATAAAAAGATGATGTTTTTAACCACAGTATCTTATTAAAATGATCTTAGAGAGGTATTCTTCATACTTAAATGAACAAGGCCGTGGCAGAATCAAATCTATGGACATTACTGTCGTTTGGAACAAAATTGCAAAATAACTTGTGACTAATGCTTAAGTTGCGACACTTTAAGTAGTAAGCTGTCTTGCTAGATGGTCTTTGATGAAATTGACGAATTGAGTGCAAATATGTATATTGAAGTACAGTTTTTTAGTTATGTAGGTCTTTTTGCTTTAGAACTCGGTTTAAATCTTAAACAGTGAGTGACTAAGTAGTTTGATTTTTCGTAAGTCGCTTATACAAATACTCACTAGTATGTGACTCTTATAACATTATTATTTTTCTTACTTATTGCTTTATATAAATTTTCCATGATTGTTTAATTTTATTTTATATTGCTGACTCTCCTACTTTTACCTAACGCATGCTGAAAAACTCTGTTATTGGCTTAAGTTTCCATGCCTTGTCATTATTATAGATGTAGCATTTACTATATAAGCTGTTGAGTTTTCGATAATAAAAAATAAATAAATAAATTTTATTAAAATTCTTATTTTGTGACTGAATGCTTAATATTTCAAGCCAAATATATCCCTTTTGTAGGCCAGCCATGTATTTAATCGGGGTCGTTTTTAGTTAACAAAGTTTGACATTCTCCTTCATTTTTCTCAACCGAAAGTACTATGATTGTAAGACTGCACGGTTGGTGCGGCGGCTGGGCAACTGGCTGCCGAGCAACGGGTACGGGTTCGACACCCGTACGGAGCTACTATTTGTGTGATCCACAAATTGTTATTCCGGGTCTGGTTGTCATGTGTATGTAAAATTGTAAAAGATACCTTAGGATTCTATTTCCCACCATTCATGTTTTGTTTACTAAATAAAAACCACTCGCCAAACAAGAAAGTACTATCCACCTACAATAAATACGCATAAGAAACTTGGGTTACTAACCCAGATTCTTTAACTTACACTCAAAATAAGTGATTAGGATTCATACAATACTTACATACCTAAGCGACGTCTTAACAATGCATGTAACACATTCTTTCAAAAAGGCTAATGGCCAAAATTGTCGGCAATATCCATGACAAAAATGGCGCGAGACTCGAAACAATATGGCCGAATTTTTAACAAAACTTTAACCATTTTGTTAATAGTTTCCGCTAAGACTTGCTATGGGAACAATAGTTTGGTTTGGTAACTTGTACCTATTTCGTTTGCTGACATCTTATGATTTATGGTTGCTTGGAATGGACCAATGGGGTAATGAGTACTTGTTGTTCCTTCAGCCAATACTGAAGTTTGGTCATAATTATAGTTAAAGAATAATCCAGATTAACCCTTTGAGTACCGTCATTATAGACACAATTAACCCCTCGAGCGTCCTTATGAGCACCCGGTGGATCATAAGAAAAAATGCTCCATGCTGCTTTCTCTTTTATAAAATCTATTATTAATATTTTGTTTTTATTTTGACTGTATTTGTTTTATTTCTATTGTAATGATCCTTGTTTTCGTGTGCCAATGGCCAAATAAATGCATTTTCTTTCTTTCTTTCTCCAAATGTCACGTGTGGACCCTTTGGATCATAAGGAACGCGGACGCTCGACGGGTTAAAGAACAATAGGTTGCGGTCACCGGTGTCCTCGCGGTGTTTGACAGTTTCAGGGAGGTTTACCAAATTTTTTTTGCAAGATTTTTAACAAGAACTTTGATTACCACATAAACTTAATCAACGCTATTTAAGATGTGTGTTAACTTATTTATTATTATCGTTTCCTAACTCTGAACTAGAAAGCAGGATAATTCTACCCTATAATTTGTATCCTTCGGTGAAATCACATACAATGGGAAATAAGAAAATAGAAGTCTTCTTTTTTCACATCTCGCTGGACTACGCGAAGGTTAATTGACAGAAAATGTTGCGCTAATATTGTACGGATTTAATAATGTAGGCCTCAACTGAAATCAACAAACAAATTACTGGAAGTAGTAAGAAGTAACAAAATAAAGAGGTTAGCTAAAATAATTGCTGAGAGCAAGTTGGAGCCACGCGCGTGACCTAAGGATCGCCTCGTGAAAGGCAGCTGACGCAATGCCAACCAGTTTAACTGCTAAACGAGAGAATCAGCCTAACTTACAGATGTGAGGTTAAACTGTGTTAACATTCTTTTGTAATAATCATGATACATTAACTAAAACACGTGTGATGGTCCGACTCAATAGAAGGTCCACTTATTCATTGTTGGAATATACGCATTATGTACGTATATACCTATACAAATATCCAAGTTCATACATAGCATACTTAAATCATTTGTCAAACATTGGATCGTTCAATGTTCACTTCAATCGTACATTCTGTAACTGACAATTCATTCGAAATATAACAGTCGTTGAGGACACATGATTTTTTTTTGTCTCACCTGCACCCATATCCAATATTCATTTTTCTATTTGTTACTTACTTATAATATTTTTATAATAACTATCGTGAGACATACTTAATTAACTAACCAAAATAACCCGCAGTTTTTAGTTGAGTTACTTATCATATCTCTTGACACTCTAGGGCCCGTATTAATAAATAAGTCTCAATCACGATGTCAAGACCGGCATCAGTTGATACGTTCTCAAGATGCGATCAGCATCTTAATGTCGACGCTAATTAATAAACCTATATCCACACGATCTCAGGTGATACCGTGGTTTGGATCGGGTTATCAAGATTCGTAATTTGACACTCAATGAAATCCTGATGTTAAGACTTGTTACGTCACAGCGAACGAACTATTACATCTTTCGTTCGTTCCGTTTAGTAATAGCTTTGTAGAACGATAATATTCAACTCTGTATGTATAGGAATTAAAGTTTTTTTCCAGTTTAAATTGATTGAAGTTTTAGGAAACTATATTACTTTTTTATATTGTATACATTATGATTTGTTTGACCATAAAAAAGCACTATTCATTATAAAGTTACGTTTAATTTTGTGACAAACGCACATACCTACCAGGGATTGCGCGTCACCTCATTATTATATCTGTCTCTTTCTCTCAATTGTTTATTAGGTACTTGATAATACAATCATACATATCAGTGTTTCGTGTTTATTTACAAGTTACTTATTAATCGACTGCCTCGTTGGCCGAGTGGTCGCAAGTGCGACTGCCGGGCAAGGGGTCTCGGGTTCGATTCCCGGGTCGGGCAAAGTACTGCTGGGGTTTTTAAAAATTCACTTTTTACCAAATTATTACTTATCAACGATACGATATCAACAGCACTGATTCTTGATTAAATCGAAACCGTTTTGCGTAGGTAATTCGAAGGGATTTGTCGCGTCCCTTATATAAACTTTAGGTAGATACTTAATAGATTTTGAAAAGGCCATAAAATATCATCGTATTAGTCGACTTCATCATAATAATTGATTTCGGAAATAATATTCTCAATATTCATGGTTCCCGCGAAATACTTAGGTATGAGTTCACGATATTAAGTCCAGGGTCGACTGAACTTAACAATCGTGGTCTTGATAACCGTCCTAATACCGATCTTGAAACCCGAGTAATGTTTATTAAACAATACGATCTCAGGTGATGACAAGGTCTTAAACCGCGTATTAGGTTTTGTTTATTAATATGTCGGAATATCAAACAGGATCTTAACATCTCACTCTTACGCTGATATCGGTTTATTAATACGGGCCTTAATTTCCCGTAGCACAGCCATGCTAGACCGGATTGATACCACGGTCTCATAGAAAACCGGCGTGAAACAACGCTAGCGTAGTGTATTTCGCCTTGTGAAGTTGTGAGTGAGAGAGGAAAAATCCCTCTTTCCCTAAAACCCCAAAGGGTCGGCAACGCAATTTCTCTGGAGTCGCTAATAATCATGGCCACTACCGATAGCTTAATTATCGTTTGCTGCTCTATTCCACAAAAAACTCTGAATTAGTTATCCCATAAAATACATCCTCGCCCCTAATCTATTTGTTCATATAAATTAACAATTTATACAGGAAATCATTCTAGAGGTATATAGGCATCACAAACCACTTTCGTAGTGAAAGTGTATGATTTCATATTTGTTATTTATTGTTATGATTTAAGGTATTCAATAGGTTTGTTAACCTGCTTATATTTCGACATACCTATTAAGCAACTTCTAGTTGCTGACTCGGTAAATATCAAAAGCCTTTCTGAGGTCCGTTGCTACCACATCCCAGAGTTCGTAAAAGTACAATTAGGTAAGTACCTACTCAAAAGAAACACACAATCTTGCAAAAATATCTACCTACCTAGTCTATATATTCCTTCCTACTTTCAAAACTCTTAGAAGCAGTCCATTCACAAAGAATAACAAACAATTGTCGATTATATACCGTATCTCTAGTGCGGAGACCGGTAATTCCTGTCTAAGCATATTATTCAATTGGCATCTGTTATGCAATAAGTTCTTACGTAATAAAATTCGGTACAAACTGTCTAGCTTTTATTGGTTTGAAAGGACCTAGACTGATAGACATTCGGTGTCGCGGAGAACCTAACGGGTAACCGGGGCTTAAGCTCGACGTGCAGGAGAAGGAACGGGGCGGTTTTTAGTCAGTAAGAGTCTGACACTCCCTCCTGCCTCATCCAGGCGGGGGCGATTCGATTCGACATTCGATGATTTTCCCCCCGTAAAAAAAAGACTGATAGCCATTCAACACTGTGTTTGATTGAAGCTCTTCTTCCTTTAAAGGGTGGCCCATTTAAACAGTTTCCTAGATGCTCTGCCCGCAACACACTTGTGATGATTCTGGTATAGTCAGTGATCTTACCATGAGGTGGGTCGTAAGGTTGTTGCTACCGATAGTGACGTGGCGATCTAGTACGACAATTAAAACTTTTCTTCAATAAGGAAAGAAGAAAGATTAATTATCCTCTACAATTAGCCATCAGACTAGCACGGATGGGGCGCAATAGGGCTGACGCCGATACGGAACCGCGGAGAATGTAAAAGGTTACCGGGGCTCCGGCTCGAAGTCCAGGAATAGGAATGGGGTGGTTTTTAGTCAGTAAGAGTCTGACACTCCCTCTCGCCTCACCCAGGCCAGAGAAGTCAGTCGATGACATTCTTTCCTTTAAAAAACCTCTATACTTAAAAAATGTTATAAGTAGTTATGAAACTGTACCTAATTGCTGTGAGTTACTTTCTTCCTATTTTTATATTTGTAGCTACAATAAAATCGACAAAGATTTTTTTTATGGCATAAGCCGGTAAACGAGCAGACGGATCACCTGATGGTAAGCAATCGGCGTCGCCCATGGACACTTGGAACACCAAAGGCGTTACAAGTGCGTTATCGGCTTTTTTGGGGATTAGGAGTTTGAGGATCGTTGGGGATTCAGGGATTGTGGAGATTGGGGAAGGGGAGGGTAATTGGACCTCCGGTAACCTCACTCACACGACGAAACACAACGCAAGTGTTGTTTCACGTCGGTTTTCTGTGAGGCTGTGGTATCACTCCGGTCGAGCCGGCCCATTCATGCCGAAGCATGGCTCTCACACACTTAAGATACTCCAATTATAACAAAATCATCTACTTACTGTCACTGTTTGTTTTATCCATTCGTAAAGTCATCGACCTAGCAATAACCATTATGTAAATACGACATAAGTTGTAAAATTTGTTATTTTTTGTCTGCAACGTGTCCTCAATTGTGACTAGTTCTGAAGTTCGCGTGTGGATAAATAAGTGAGACAAATAAACCATCATAATTGCACCTCTAAAGATAAGGGTAAATGTCCACCGTAAGCTAAGCCATGCTACTAAAGTATTACGTTTTTCAATAAATAAGAAAAGGTTTAAAAACAAATTCGTTCTCTGACTTGCTTTAGCTTTAAAATGCCTTCATTTATAACACACCTGATAGCTTCTTTAAGCAATCCATCGCTATCATCTCCATATAGAGAGCCTGGGGGCCTACCACAACGTCTTAAAGCAGTCTTATTTTGTATTTTCGTACCACGACGTCTTAAGATAACCTTATAAAGAGTTCTAAAACAATTTTACTTTTTTTAGCAGTTTTGGTGACGTCATCTACGTATCGTTCATTCATGATTCAAACCGTACCATGAGGTGTTTTGTGACGCTTAGCAATGTTGTTTATGTTTATTATATTGTCACGCTTGACAGACGGGCAGGAGATAGCAGTAGATTGCTGCTATGCTACTGCTGCTAGTCTATCAAATGTGTAGTCCCCGAGCCGGTTGTGACAACACCTGTAAAACAGGTAAGGCTTAAATTAAAAACAAATTAAAGCTTCGTATCGCATGTTATGCACCATAATCTTAAACTTAAACAAAAGTAACACAAGTTATCTAATAATATAACAAAATTTAATACGGTTTCCGATGTTATTTCCTCGCAGAAACCATTCATTCATAGATTCGAAACACGTAACTTTTAATCGATAGCATAATATACATACTTATTTATTACAAAATTTAATGGAATTTCTACGGATCTGTTTCCTACAAGATACATGTACGGAGATATAATAAAAACGAAAATGCAGTCTGATCATAATATAATGTGATACAAGTTTTACGATTAAATGGATGCCACTCAGTAGAACCAGTCGACACTATTTTATATAATTTAATAATCATACTGATTTTAAATGAGTAATCTACTTTTTACTTTTCTCTTAAATAATAAATACATCTATATTTTTACCTACTAAAGGTAGGTACAGAAATCTTAAATATGGGTACCTATTATCAGAATATATACAACAAATTGTACCAATTACCGGTACCAATTGACTGCCTTGTTGGCCAAGTGGTTGGAAGTGTAACTGCCGGGCAACACTCGGGTTTGATTCCCGGTTCGGAGTCTGGAATTGTGCCCGGTATATGGCAATAGGGTCACCCCCGATTACATGGGACTCATAACATAAATAGTGAAAAGTGGGTTTTACATTATACAGTGGCATTAAGTGCCATAATGTGCACCTCTGCCTACCCATTCGGGGATAAAAGGCGTGATGTTATGTTATGTTACATTTCACAAAAATGGAAGGTTACATCTTTAAAAAAAATACAAAATTCATATATTTCACACCAAATATTTTAGACATTATTGAATGCGGAATTCGTATCTATCAATCACAACAGACACGTGGTGACGTGATGACGCAAGGGTCCATCTACTGAGAGGTACCTACTCATTAGTGTCAGCATATTATCTTGTCTCTGCGAACACTTATTATCTTCTAGTCATTAACAAATCATTATGTTGCGAAAGATTCGTAAGTGATATACCAAAATTACCTAGAACTACATTTTGCAACAACTTTTGTCTTTTTGTGACGACGCGCTTTGCAATTCCTCTGGTGCACTGAGTGTCCAAGTTTGGTGCTGATCACGTAGGTATTTTTCCAAAAATATAAATATATCAATTTGACTGCCTCATTGGCCGAGTGGTCGCAAGTGCGACTGCCGGGCAAGGGGTCTCGGGTTCGATTCCCGGGTCGGGCAAAGTATTACTGGGTTTTTAAAAATCTCAGTAGTAGCACGGAGTCTGGAAAAATGTGCCCGGTATATGGCAATAGGCTCACCCCCTATTACATGGGACTCATAACATAAATAGTGAAAAGTGGGTGTTACATTGTACAGTGGCATAAAGTACCGAAATGTGCCTACCCCTTCGGGGATAAGAAGGCGTGATGTTATGTTATGTTATAAATATATCAATCAATATCAAAGTGAGCGTTTACAGTTATAGTTATGACGTCATTTAACAATTTGTCAATTGGTGCAATGTCTTTTTGACCTAACCGATATTTTAACAGACATTTTGACGTTTGTTATTGTTAAAGTAAGTTGGTACAAGCCAGTCTTATTCATTGAAATTGCCGTCACCACTCGACACTGGCAGTATAGTCGACAACACCGTTTTGGAGACTCGGTTGCCAAAGAAGAAAAAAAATCAATGTACCTACTAAAATTCCAAAGAACTGAAAAGTCAATTAACTTCAGTCAGGCGTGTTTTAGTTGCATAATTAAATCAACATAAAAATACTTTTACATCAATCTCATCAATATAGCTTATGCCTTATAGTTCTATGTCAAATACGTAAAGTTAAAGATCTTACCTGTACTCTGTATGCCAATAGGGATGATGGCAGGGTATGAAAATTGAAAATACAAATAGTCCGTCAGTTTGGTAATGAAAAAATATTAGACACGTATTTTTTTTATTTTGTTGTGTAATAAAATGATACTTAAATATAACGAATTAAAGTTTAGGAGTGGGGGCTAAAACGTCATTTCTACGTATAGAATGTACATAGAAGTGACGTCACGCCCCATTTCAAACCAATATATCGACGAAAGTATTCGTTTCTGTAAAAAAATAAAAAATACGCGTGTTATGTTTTAAAATAATCTACCAGACGGACATTAAAATTAGTCATCTACCCTATTATAGGCGAAATGCATCAGAAATAGCAGTTATTTATTGTAAACAAACATTACATAGACACCACCTTTGACCCGGCGCGTCGTGCCGGGTACGTTAAGTGTGCCACCCTCAACTTGAAGCTTATCGACTTGTGCTAATCTTAGTTATAGAAACTTCAGGGATAAGGAAGGGAAATTATTGCTACATTTTGAAATGCAATAGAGGGTGAGCCTTACTGCCACACACCAGCAGAAATCCAATAATACTTTGTTCCATTCAGAAATTATGATCGCTGATCGCTTACTATCAGGCGATCCGTCTGCTCGTTTGCCTCCCATTCCATAAAAAAAACATTGAATCCAACTGTACGATTACTTGATCAACGAAGCAGTCTACTACAAATAACATAACTGCTAAAGAGTCCCACTTTTCGTAGCAGGATCACCTGTTTAAAGTCTTGCAAGGAATACCAAGTCACAAGCGATTAGTCATACAGCTATATCATGATGACGATGATAAGGGGAGAATTTTATATTTTCATACTTACAAAATAAGTGTATAAAGGCGTAGACTTGCTAGTATTGATAACAGGTGTGATATAGAGGAAGAACAATATGAGACATATTACAAGGACTCGATGACTCGCTTTCACCGCGCGCACCTTTCTATTCGGTGCGCGTCGCGCGTCGGTCTGCACTATGCGGATTTGTTAGACGACACACGGGTAATTTGGTTGGTCAGCAGTATCTGTGCAATTATTTCGCAGCCAACAACTTAAATTAGATGTTGAATTAATGGTTTGCTATAGTTTCTTTGATAAATGTTATGTGTGAATGTTAAACTTAGTAGTATAGTTCTTACTTAATTCCTGGGAGCTGTTTATTTTTCATTTGACTTCTTTTGGGATTACAGTTCTAATATAACAAACCATTTTTTTTCCTTTTAAAACGTTGCCCCACACTAGGATTTTCTCCTGTGTCGTGGGTGCGTTTACAAACATACAAGTTCACATACACAATGACACCCAGACCCGAAACAACAATTTGTGGATCACACAAAGTGTTGTCCCGTGCGGGAATCGAACCCGCGTCACGTTGCACGGCAGCCAGTTGCCCAGCCACCGCACCAACCGTGCAGTCAAGGATAATTCCCAGAATAGAATGTCTAATAGGCTTTAAAAAGAAGCCACTTTAAAAATCTTACTCTAGGTACTATGCTATACTGGATCTTCTATTTTGATATTGTCGTTCATTATCATTTTAAAATCGTACTTTTTCTTTTACTCTCCTTCGGATTGTAAAGATAAAGACATTTATTTGCTTAAAAACATGGTATACAAAGATTTTATAGTTACAATATCATCATGTATTGCTTAAGAAATAAAGCATGCACATTTTAACTTAAAACTTATTTTAACTAACTTAAACTCGTAGTTATAAGTTAATATCGGGTAATAACGGGTAGTTACATTAAGAGCTTATCATTTTTGTTGCCCGTATGTCACAATAACAAACATTCTACGATGTCCTGATGGAACTAATAAACATAACATTTATATAATAACATAACATACACAAACACATCACTATACGGTATACATTACATATACTGATATAGTTTGCATAATTTCTGCGTTCGACGAGTAGCTAGCTATGCGGAGAAATTCGCGAGTATCATAATATATGCACATACATACATATATACAAATATGTTTGTAAGTATATACTTATGTAGTGCGATTCTTATTTTTATGGTAATTCTTAGGTATTGTGAGACATTTGAAGCGTTTATACGGTAATGTAATGGAGTATAAATATTAAGTTTCTTTTCTTTAGATACGCGCACGTTTATTACATATAAATGTTGCTCTTGAATCATTCTATCTGTCCTCTTGATTGCCACTAAATGAAACACATGTGACACACAAACTATGTAACTAAAGTATTGTATTGTGAACCTGATTAAAAAAACGTAACCTATTATGGAGTTTCTTGCTCGTTCTTCTCCATAGGAATCTACACCTTTGTTACTCTGACGTTCAAAAGTAACTTTCTGGTCTAAATGAAATAAATGATTTAGACTTTGACACATTAGGAAAAATACATTTAGATTAAATCTACTTTTTTTCTTTCCTTTTATGAAATAAGCCGATAAAAGAGCAGACGGACCATTTGATGGTAAGTAATCGTCGCCGCCCATATACATCCGAAACACAGGAAGCGTTACAAGTAGGTAGGTACGTTACTGGCCTTTTGGGGATTAGGAAATTGAGGATTATAGTGCATTTAGTGATTGTGGAGATTGGGCCTCCGGTAACCTCACACACACGACGAAACTATATATCTAGCCGGCAAACAGTTAAAAGGCAAAGAGTTGGGTTTTTTTTCTTTTCCTCTTACAATATCTTCTGATTCACTTCGTTGCGGGAACCAAGACAGTTACTCATGTCCCTGGGACGCGCGGTACTTCAGTGTTCCGGTGTTTTCATGGTTGTATCTACTGTAGATCCTGGCTTACAGGAGTTGCAGCGGTTTTGGGAGGGTGTGGCGGGCTTACCTCATAAAAAAAAGTTAGGTAAGTAAGTATAATAGAAAATATAGGTATTTATCTATCGTAACTACGTAATCTATTTGTTCCTATAAACTTCTTCTAACAACTACACGTGTTTATTTGTGACGGCATTCGTAATATTGCACAATACACGCACCATTACAAAAATATGTGAATTACATAAAATAAGTTTAGCACGAAGATGCGCACACGCACGCACTATAGAAAACTCGTTAAATTCCAGTTTCGAGACCTCAATGTTATGAGAACCAATTATGGTGCGTAAAATCTAATAATTTCACATATATATATTTACGTAATTCTACTACATATTTCTCACATAAGTAAATGTTTTAATTCACGATTGCACGCTCGGCGATTGGTGGGTGGGCAACCGGCTGCCGCGCAACGTGTAGCGAGCTCGATTCCCGACAGAGCATTTCTTTGTGCCATCCACAAATTATTGTTACGTTAGTTTCATGTGTATGTGAATCGACACAGGAAAATATACTAGTATAGGACAACGTTTTCTTTAAAAAAAGCCTGAGCACGACGTCCTAAATTCAAATTGCATGTCGGCAAATTTAATGTGTTGATAGATTTTTTCAATATTTGATATTTTCAGTAGGTACTTATCTATAGTTGCATATTGATTTTTAAGGCTGATTAAGACCTGGTTAACCACGTGCTCTTTAGAATTTTCATAAAACTAAATAAAGGTAAGTAACTTTTTATCCAACCCATTAATTATCCTTATCATCCTTTTTCTGGACCTTTTGTAGCTACATAATCAACTAGTAATATCCACCAATAAAATATCCACTCTATGACATTTTATTTCCCATTTCTAACTTCAATTAACTCAATCGTTTTGATGAGATAATTTGGAATCTAGATTTAGTAACTGGTAGTGATTTGACCGTAATCTGTTAATTAATTTAATGTATGCATATTATGCATCTGTAACATGTATATTCAACAAATACGGCTTCCTGCTAGATTTGTTACATAAGCTCTAATTTCATGTCTGTAATACATCTAATGTGACACTTATAATTTATATGTTCTATATTATATCAAAATAATAGTTTACTAATTTATGCATCACTGCATGTATCTCTATAGTCTATGTACTGTGCTCTATTTTGTCTATAGTATAAATAAAAAAAAGTAAAAAACCTTCACTTGTGCAACCGACTTCTCGAGTTTTATTAGGTTATGGGCCCAGTCCCACATTTTTTCACAAAAGTTAATAGTGTAAAGTTAGCAGATTTCGCGAAAAGTGTTTAAAAATGAATTCTAATTATCTGGCGAATGTACCAAAGTTGAAGGGTCGTGAAAACTACGACGATTGGGCGTTCGCGTTAGAAAACTTGCTGATACTGGAAGGTGCGGACAAGTATCTGAAGCAAGAACCTACTAATACTGAAGCTGCAGCATCTGCAGTAGCAGCTACGACAGACGCAAAAACACGGGCGAAAGTGATCTTGACGATTGACTCGTCATTGTACGTGCACATAAAGCAGGCAAAGACTACGAAGGAATTGTGGACAACGTTGAAGTGTTTGTTTGACGATTCAGGATTTTCGCGGAGAATTACTTTGCTACGTCATTTGATTTCGATCAGATTGGAAAACTGTGAAAATATGACGAATTATGTGACACAAATTGTCGAGACTTCACAGCGATTAACGGGCACTGGATTTGAAATTAACGACGAGTGGATTGGTTCATTGATGCTGGCTGGTTTACCCGAACGATTTATGCCTATGATTATGGCCATCGAGCACTCTGGGATCGGCATAACAGCAGATGCAATAAAAACCAAACTGCTGGATATGGAGTCAGTTCAAGTGAGTGAAACGGAATGTAACTCGGCATTAGTTGCAAAAAGTTGGAACAAGAAAAATAGAAATGGCAACACTACTAAGCATAAACCACAGACATCGCATACGCATCTGTCAAACTCAAATGTCAAAACAATTACATGTTACAAATGCAAGGAAACAGGCCATTATCGCAATCAATGTCCTCTTTTACATGAAAGACAGGAGAAGAAAAAACAGACTAACGCTTTTAGCGTTGTTTTTCTCAGCGGGAATTTCACAAAGCAGGATTTTTACATTGACAGCGGAGCAAGTATGCACTTAATTGCGAATGAAAAATGGTTAAAAAATCCGCAATATTCACCAAAGTTGCCGGATATTGTAGTAGCGAATGAAACTAAAGTTCCAGTTCTATGTTCCGGAGACATTGTAATTACAACAAGTCACGATTACGAAGTTACAGTGAAGAATGTTTATTGCGTGCCAAGTTTAGCGACTAACCTATTATCAGTCAGTGAACTGATAAGGAATGGAAACAGTGTAAATTTCGAGCTTAATAAGTGCCTCATACGAAACAAATCAGGTGATTTAGTGGCGGAGGCTGTTCTTATTAACGGAGTATACAAGTTGAACCTGAAATCGACACAGACTTGTTTCTTAACCTCTCCAGTGGTTGATGGTGACACATGGCACAGGCGATTAGGACATCTGAACAGCAGTGACATGAACAAAATGAAGCGTGGTTTGGTAAAAGGCATGGATTATCCAGATACATTCTCAACAAGCAAGTCGGAATGTGAGATATGCTGTGAAGGGAAGCAATCAAGGTTGCCCTTCTCTACAGGTACTCAAGCCACCGAAATACTTCAAGTTGTTACATCTGACATTTGTGGCCCCATGGAACAGTTATCTATTGGTGGTGCTAGATATTTTTTACTGTTCATCGATGCATTCAGTAGAATGACTTTCATCTATTTCTTAAAGGCAAAGAGTGAAGCATTAAGTTATTTCAAAGAATTCAAGTCGATGGTAGAAAATTATAAGAATAAGAAAATAAAAATCCTGCGTACTGACAATGGTTTGGAGTATTGCAACAGAGATTTTGAAAATTTTCTGAAGAGTACAGGCATAGTACACCAAAAAACCAATCCTTACACGCCAGAACAGAATGGTACTAGTGAGAGATCCAATCGTACCATTGTTGAACGGGCGAGGTGTCTCCTATTTGAAGCTGATCTCGAGAAGAAGTTCTGGGCAGAAGCAGCAAACCATGCTGTCTATCTTAAAACAGGTCAGTAGCTCAGGTTTAGAAAAAACACCATATGAAATTTGGACAGGCAGAAAGCCAAATCTAACAAACCTACGTGTATTTGGCAGTCCTGTTATGGTCCACATACCCAAAGAAAAGAGGACCAAGTGGGACAGAAAGTCTAAGAAACATATACTTGTAGGATACAGTGAAAACATCAAAGGTTATAGGATATATGATCCAACGAAGAACACAGTGACTACTAGCAGAGATGTAGTCATACTAGAACAGAAGACCAAGCAAGACACTGCTACTGTCTGCATAGAAAATACAGATTCAGTGGGGGAATTATTGGAGGAATCTGTAGTTAAATTGGAATCTACAGAACAGTCGAGCTCATCTGAATCGGAGTACCTGGATGTCAAAAACCAGAAATACTCAGACGATGCTTCAAACAGAGCGGTTAACTCACCAGAAATACCCACAGAAGTTAAACAGAAGCGACAGAGAAAGAAGCCAGAGAGATATGGTTATGCCAACATATGCACAAACTACATAGGAGATGATAACATGACGTATGCAGAGGCTATCAGTGGACCTGAGAAACAACAGTGGATGCAGGCGATGGCAGAGGAGCTGCAGTCATTTGCAGATAACGATGTGTGGGATGTCGTTGATTCTCCAGATAATGTGAGTGTAGTGCAGTGTAAATGGGTACTAAAAAAGAAACTAGATTGTGACAATAAAGTGCGGTATCGTGCGCGATTAGTGGCAAAAGGCTTCACGCAAAAAGCTGGTGTGGACTATCAGGAAACTTTTTCCCCTGTGATCCGTCACTCAACCTTGCGTTTGTTGTTTGCACTGAGTGTACAGCTTGATATGGACATTACACACTTAGACGTCACAACAGCTTTTCTTAATGGTTGCTTAAAAGAAAGCATTTATATGCACTTGCCAGAAGGCTTTCCTGTTGCAAATTTTGAATCTAGTAAAGTATTAAAATTAAAAAAGGCTGTTTATGGCTTAAAACAGTCATCACTGGCTTGGTATCAAAAAGTAGAAGAAACATTATGTCATTTGGGATTTAATAAAAGTAAATTAGAACCTTGTGTGTTCATAAAAAATCATAAAAATAATAAGACAATTATTATAGGCCTTTATGTTGATGATTTTTTGATATTCTCAAATTGTAAAACTGTTACTGATTGGCTGATAAATGCTTTGAATCAGAAATTTAAATTAAAAAATTTAGGTCCTGTAAAGAAATATTTAGGCATGAGAATTGAAAGAAATTGTGATGAAATTAGAATAGACCAAGAGAATTATATTGAGCAACTATTACAAAAATTTGATATGTATAATTGTAACACATCTGAAACTCCTATTGAGTGTAAGTTAAATATAGAGAAATCAATAGTTTGTGAGGAGAAATTACCTTATCAAAAATTAATAGGTAGCTTGATGTACTTGGCAATAATGACTCGACCAGATATTGCATACACAGTCAGTTATTTAAGTCAATTTAATAATTCTTATTCACAAATTCACTGGAATTATGCTAAAAGGGTCTTGAAATATTTGTTGAGGACAAAAGACTATTGTTTAAAATATTCCAAAGGAAGGGCAGAGATAACTGGATTTGTAGATGCCGATTGGGCTAGCGATACCATTGACAGACGGTCATACACTGGATTTTGTTTTTTAAAATCAGGCTCTGCCATTTCTTGGGAAAGTAAAAAACAAAGAACTGTAGCTTTAAGCAGTTGTGAGGCTGAATATATGGCTCTATCAGAAGCTGGTAGAGAAGCCATTTATTTACAAAACTTAGAGCGTGAACTAATTGGTTCTTGTAAAAAAATTGTGTTGTATAGCGATAGTCAGAGCGCATTAAAATTGGCTAGTAATAGTTTGTCACATAAACGTTCAAAACATATTGATGTTCGATTTAATTTCATTAGGGACATTATTAGCAAAGATGTTATTGAAACTAAATATTTACCAACTTCAAGCATGCCTGCTGACTTATTAACTAAAGGATTAAGTTCGGTAAAACATTATAAATTTATGAAAACACTAGGGGTTGTTCAGGAATAAATTTATTGTATCCAATGTTTATTGTAATAATGTATGTACAATGTAGCTTAACATAATTTGGACTTTATTTAATAATTTTGATATAGTGGGGGTGTTCTATATTATATCAAAATAATAGTTTACTAATTTATGCATCACTGCATGTATCTCTATAGTCTATGTACTGTGCTCTATTTTGTCTATAGTATAAATAAAAAAAAGTAAAAAACCTTCACTTGTGCAACCGACTTCTCGAGTTTTATTATTATACATAAGTACCGATAAATAAAATTGGAGTCTGTACCTATGTAATATTAAAAAACAGATTTTTACTTCATACTAGCGATCCGCCCCGCCTTTACACGGGTGCAATATGCATGTATTATACATATAAATCTTTCTTAAGAATCCATTATCTATTTAAAAAAAACCGCATTTAAATTCGTTGCGTTGTTTTATAGATCTAAGCATACATAGGGACAGACAGACGGCAGATAGTGACTTTGTTTTATACTACGTAGTGTAATATACATATAAATCTTTCTCAAGGATCACTCTATCTATTAATAAAAAACCGCATCAAAATCCGTTGCGTAGTTTTAAAGATTTAGAGCTTTATGCTTAGGCATACATAGGGACAGACAGACGGCGGATAGCGACTTTGTTTTATACTATGTAGTGAAGTAATTATGATAATAGTACTGTTTTTTTTGTAATATCGACAAGAAAAGACATTTACCAGTATATTATAGAAAACCCTTTCTTTTTTGCTTTGGAATGCCGAGTGCCGGTCACCTGTTTGTTAAGGCGAAGACGTCCTAAATTATAATTATATTTTTTTTGTGAATCGATACTTTTCTTTAGTTTTTCTTCTCCCATATAAAATGATGCAACTTGACGAATAGCACAGACGAATAGTTCACCATTAAAAATAAAGTGGAATAATAAAACAAAAATCGAATAAATAAGTTTGTATGTTTCTTTACAGCTTATGTATGACATGTGAGCCATAGTCAAAATCATTTATTTCAATTAGACCAGGAACTTTATAACGTCAACAAAAAAAAATTAAATGTCAAGCTATTTGCTCATTCCAAGGTGTAGATTCCTATGGAAAAGAACACATGTAAATACGAAGAAACTCCATAGGTTACTTTTTCAATCAGATACACAATACGATTCTTTAGTTACATACCTAGTTTAGTTAGTTTAATTAGATATTATAAATTGTTAGGTTAAAAATTCTCGTCTCTTACATTTGATTTAAATTTAGAATCTTAGTTAGTTAGTCTGAGTAAAACTTAGTACTGACTCATAGAAAGATATGTCAAGTACATCACCGCTACGTAGTACTTCGCTTTAAACAGTAGATCCGTACAAATTTTGTCGGCGTACGTGTGAATCTGCCGGAGCTATCATCACCTCTATATTAGCTGTCACATTACGTAACATTATCAGGTACTCGGCGACATTGGCACACCACTAGTACACTCATCACTCATGCTATTTAAACGTTATGTCATTATTAAGAATTTTATTCTTGAATTGGACTATGTTTTTGCAAAATGCTCTTACTTAGGTCATTTTAGATTGTTATCTTTTAAACTATATCAATGTAATCTGTTTTAATTCGGTAATATAATATAACAAAACATCACGCCTTTTATCCCCGAAGGAATAGGCAGAGGTGCACATTACGTCACTTAATGCCACTGTACAATGTAACACTCTCATTTCACTATTTATGTTATCAGTCCTACGTTATAGGGGTTTTTTTAAGGGGGAAATTCATAGAATGACTGCTCCCGCCTGGGTGAGGCGGGAGGGAGTGTCAGACTCTTACTGGCTAAAAACCACCCCGGTCCTTCTCCTGCACGTCGAGCCGGAGCCCCGGTTACCCGTTAGGTTTTCCGCGACATGTTATAGGGGTTGAGTCTATTGCATATACCGGACACAATTCCAGATTCCGTGTTACTACTGTAATTTTTTTTAAAACCCAGTAATACGTTGCTCGCCCCGGTAATCGAACCCGAGACCCCTTGCCCGACAGTCGAACTTGCGATCATTCGGCCGACGAACCTTTCATTTTGAAATCGGTTAATAAAACATAAACAACGAAAGCGTACCAACTGTACCTTTGCTCGTCTAATAAAATTTATCAGCCTATCGGCGCCAACACCATCAATTTTGTTCAATACTGGAATGTGCCGAGACCGTTCATTGTTTCATCAATGACATCAAAAAATTATACTTTCTCTCTTCAATAAATTAATATGATTTGTACCGTGGGATGTGATGGTACTATGTGACTCGTGAGTTTATGATAGATAACTTAATTGCATGACAGGCGAATGAATTATATTAATTAAATTATTTATAGACAAAGCCATGGGATTAATAATAGCATAACTTGTGAAAAATATATGTATTATGTTATAAGATTTACCTCCGTTTGTCATTTCAAATATAATTATGTATTGCACCAGTTTCATTTTCGTTTCCATTGCATCGTCATCCTGTTGTCAATAAGTATTTATCAAAAGTCTATCAATCAATAATGTTTTGCATGAAATTAAAACGAATCGTATGCACTGATAAATGTCGCGGAGATCCTAACGGGTTACCGGGGCTCCGGCTCAACGTGCAGGAGAAGGAACGGGGTGGTTTTTAGTCAGTAAGAGTCTGACACTCCCTCCCGCCTCACCCAGGTGGGAGAAGTCATTCGATGATTTTCCACCGGAAAAAAATGAACTGATAAATAGATACAGGCCACGTTCCATTCCTATCATAAAGTATTATGACATTCATGTATTTTTTATCAACTATCATGCTGTATTAACTTTCAATAAAACATTATCAGGATGAATTGAGAAGGAACATACCTATATTCCTTCCTAAAAATAAGTTTTTCTTAACAATGAGCAGTTTCCGAGCCTTTTTTTTTGATGACGAGGAAAGCCTTTAAAGGGCTTCTAACTTTTTGGGGATAAAAGACTAGGGAGTGTGGGTTTTTTATCTCACTAAAACCTCCGCAGCGGCCACCCTCAACACCTATATGGAGGTAACGGGTCCTCTAAAAGAGACCTTCTCTGGAGGCTCTACAGAACAACGCCTTTTATGACTCATCCAGTGGTTTTCGAGCCAACGAATTGAACAAATTTTATATATTTGATGGGCCGACGTTTGACCACTATCCCGCCTGGAGGTAAGCGATGATGCGGTCTACGAAACTATATTAAATCTTTCTATTATAGTAACTTATGATACCTATAAATATATTCTTAACTACAGATCTTTGTGTGGGCTGGGTCGTTCCGTTCCCTACGAAATGGTCGATCGCACCGATTGCTGGCCTACACGTTAGTCTAAGATAATAAGACTATAATAATTAGGTAACAACATAAAGTATTGTGTGTAGTGATAGTGGCAGGCATAGCAAGTAAGATCTTTATAAAAAAAATATTTGACCATGACAATTATGTACTTGTAACATGACAAGGGCACGGACACGAGTCCGTGGAGAAATTCAATTTATTATTTATTAAAAAAAACTACAGATATTTAAACTAATTGATTCGTCATTATAAAATCTTTATCTAAATGATATAGAAGTTATATACAAACTGTTCAGTTAGCAGTAAGTGGATGTTACGACATCGCAGCTCAAGTGGCTCCGGCTGAGGAGGTGACTGGTGAAAGGATGCCCGAGTAATAAGTATGTTAGCTTCTATATAACATTGTGATGGTTATTATCGTTATATATGTATAAATATAGTACTTTTAATGTACAGTTGATAAGTCTCTAAGGACCGATTTGTTCAATGCCATATAAATTAACTGAGGAATTACTTTGAGTATGACAATTCTTCCATACTACATAACATCATGCTTTTTTATCCCCGAAAGGATAGGCAGAGGTGCACATTACGGCACTTATTGCCACTGTACCATATAACACCCATTTGTCACTATTTACGTTAGAGTCCCATGTAATATGGCGTGAGCCTATTGCCATATACCGGGCACAATTCTAGACTCCGTGCTACTACTGACAATTTGTAAAAGAACCCAGTAATATTTTCCTCGACCCGGGAACTAAACCCGAGACCCCTTATCCGGCAGTCGCACTTGCGACCACTCTGCCAACGAGGTAGTCTTCCATACTTAAAACTGTCAAATGTCAATTTTATTCTATAGTTAAGAATTAAATGATTGTTGAATTAGCCCTTAGCCTAACTCTTGTTTAAATGGATCTTGAAAAGCTATAACTAAGGGAGCATACGTTTGACAGAGAAATCTGAACCGTTTGAACTGTCCACCTTTCACGTAAGATTATGAAAAATCTTCTTATGTAGAGAAGACCTGCAGTAGACTATTACGCGTTGTAAAATTAGTGTGATGTGATTAAAGTTAAACTCAATTAAGTACCTAGTATTAATATTTTTTATGGGACAAGCCAAAACCCACACTCACTCAGCAGACTCCGTGCTACTACTGAGAATTTATAAAAGAACCTATTAATACTTTCCCCGACCCGGGAACCGAACCCGAGACCCCTTGCAGCTGCGACCACTCGGCCAACGAGGCAGTATTTTTTAAAATATTATTTTAAAATTGCTTTACACAACCCAAAACCCAAACATCACGACTGAGTAACCAACTTTCACAAATATTTAGACCTACGTTGCACTTACAACCTTGGTGTTCAACTCATAAATATATTTATATTACAAAATAACATATAACAAAACTATAACCAGGTCATTATATCATTGTTATAACATAGCTATATCATAGTTAAGTTATGTACAGGCAGCACGGCTACATACTGTGCAGGTAGGAAAATAAGAATTGATTCAGTACAGAGACAGTTATCATTGATTGGCTGAACTGAACCGACTAAGTAATGGTTATGGAAGACGTGGTTATTTAAAAAATAATACAAGCATACAAGTTCACATACACATCACACTCAGACCAGAAACAATAATTTGTGAACTACAGCTACACGAAGGGTTGCTCCGTGCGGGAATCGACCCCGCTACAAATTGCGGGGCAGCCGGTTGCCCAGTCACCGTACCAACCCTGCAGTCTCTAACGGGTTACTCACGTGAATATACTAAGAAAAGCTCTAACTCTTCCGCGGCTTTTATTTTCTTACCTGTATAGGAAATAGTTGTGCTGACTGTACATAACTGATAAATAAAACATTTTGTATACAGTATCAAAGTCCATACAGTGCGCATCGAGCTACACAAAACCAGTTAACCATAGCCTCGCTTCGCATGACCTTTCGACACATTCAAAGGTCTATTTATACTGGTATTGCATAGCTTAATGTGCACCTCTGTACGTGGCGTTGGCGTCGGGAAATACATTTTGTGGGTCAACTTTCCCTATGTCCTGCATCTTATACATAATATTATTTTATAGATATTCTAGAGGTACATAGGTTTTATTGACTGACCAACCATTTTTCTTTCAACTATTCGATTCTTTCAACTAGGTAGGGTATCCCCTACCACTAATCGTTTCACCATGGGGGTTCCGGAGGGTCTCTTCAGAGGTCCCGGTGCGCCTTACAGGTGCTGAGGGTGGCCACCGAGGTTTTAGTGAAGTACGAATCCCACACTCCTTAGTCTTTCTCCCCAAAAAGCTAGGAGCCTTTTGAAGGTTCCCCCGTCATAAAAAAAGGTGCTACCACTAAATCCTAACCAAATTTGGCTAAGTATCTAATTAGCAATGTTTAATTTGGAGCAACTGCTAACTAATTTGTCACCATTGATACCCATCATATTCTTGGTTTTCTGACTATATTATTTTAATTAGTGTGGGTGTGGGAGAGCCATGCTTCAGCACGAATGGGCCAGCTCGACCGGAGTGAATCACGACTGACAATGCAAATCTCGTCGCGTGAGTGAGGTTACCGGTGGCCGGGAGATCTACTAGTATTAAGTCCTATGTTTTAATTTAAACTTAATATTATTAGGATAAAAGTAAATACTAATATATAGATATAAGACTGATGACCACACTAAGTATCGTATTAGATTACATGTGTATTATGGTAGTTGTTAGTGCAATCTAATAAAAATGTAATTCCATTGACGGTATATTCCACTGAAACTTATGAAGAGATTTTGAAGAAGACTGATGTGACCAGCCTACTAATGGTAACACAGAACTCTTCGCCAACAAGTCAAATACTTACAGAAATACCCAATTAGTTATTACTGTTTTGACATAATTATATTACGTAATCTCTATTACAAAATTGGTAGCGTCCCATTGTCGGTTCAATACCTGGGCCGGACAGCGTAGGTGAAAGGTCTTGGAGGCAGTATGTTACGCACGGACATAACAATGACTTCATTTATATAGATCTAGCTATACTTAATTTTGCTTTCGGGTTCACTGGTCAGAATTTTAATTTTTGTCAGAGTAATATTAAGAATGTTTCAAACAATATTATGACATCAAGGTCTAGTCAGAAGGTTTTTAAAGAATCATAGAAATGCATGTCACATTAAATGGTACAGTTATGTAGTTTGTCATCACTTTAATTCAGCACGATGCGCTTCGCCTCAACCTTCCTTGTGCTTACTGCTAAAGAGCGAAATTCTTTGCCAGAGTCTATATTTCCTGAAGGGTATAACCTGGGAGTCTTCAAGGCCCGAGTGAATAAAGTTGAGGATATGCAACATTTGACTGTGTCCGGAATCCTGTGGCATTGGATTGTGTCCGGAATGAGCGGGAACGTGAGTTACTCATTAGAGAATTAAAACTTAATAAACTGGATGTAGGCTTAATACAGTCAATTCTGTCTTCACCATGTTCAGAAACCACAAAAGCATTTTGTAATTTAGTCACAATAGGTACTTGATGAGTAACTCAATTTCCTTTCTTTTTATTGTAAGCAAAAATTTTGTATGTATTTGATAGGTCACATTTTGTTAAAAGGTATGATGGGGTTGGCATATCAAAGATAAAAACCCCTTAAATAAAAAACAGATTAAAAAAAAGAATAGGTTGCTTATGGGCCGACGTGCTCCATCGTAGACCGCATCATCGCTTACCACCAGGCGAGATAGTGGTCAAACGTCGACCCATCAAATATTAAAAAAAAATGTTATACAATCTGTTCCGAGAACAATTCCTAATTCTATCCTATTTTAATGGAACAAGACATTGAAATAAGGACTAAAAAAATTAAAGTTATACCCTATCTCTTGCGCCAAAGTTCGTCAATTTCGACTCAGCAGTTTATAGTATGCGAATAACAAACAAACTCCCTACTTTATTTTTAGTATTATTAGTTCGAATGTAGTTAACTTATATGCAGTGTCAATACGTTCATTAAGCCACGTGGGCTCTTTTTAATTAGTTACGTAACAGTTTTCATTGTGTGGGGGTTCGATTGCTATCTTAAGCATTATAATGGATCTGATAAGATCTAGGTTGACGGAACTTCATGGTTGTCAGGCCACGATGTTGTTTGGTCTTTGTTAAATGTCTTTTAATCGACCACGGGAAGAGAAGGGGTATTTGTATTAAGCATAGAATTGTCTCTAAAGTATCCTTTGTGGACTTCTGAAAGAAGGATCCTGGTTGCCAGAACTGGGTGCTTACTACTCCAGTGAAACAAGTGAAACAAGTGAATTTATTTCTGCAAATAGGCTACAAGGCAGCACTTTTACACGTCAATTTTATCAAGCGAACGATGAGGTCGACATTTCCTAACTGACTACTCTGAGAAGAAATGCCGAAACAAACTTAGAGGTCTGTCTCTTTTAAAGTCCAGACAATATGTATAATAGATTATATGTGAGAACCGTGCAAGTTCTTTCTGTAGTGGCCTTTTGAGGAAAGAACCACAACAGTTTGAGCGGACCCGTTCTGAAGGCAGTACGCATGTGTCGGTTTACAGTCGGCTCAATTAACAGGTGAGGCTGACTGATTCGACGAACAATACCAACCTAAAGAACATTTGCGTGGGTCGCACAAATACTCAAACTGTCAGAATATGGGTAATTAGAAAAGAAATGGTGAGGCAAAGTCTCGCACGGTCCTAGCACTAACAATTGTAAAGGAAAAAGCAAATGTCAAGTTAGAACAATATATGAAAAACAATGTCAAGAAATGTAACTATATGTTACAAACATGTCACTCCAGAATCCATTTCCGATCGCTCGATATTGGAATTGTGAAATTTCGTACTCTTGAGTTATAACGCTAACGCCCATTGCATCCGAATTGCGTGGATATTGAATGAACAAATTGTATTGAACTTGGCTATATAGGGGTTGCATATGTTGACATTGAATAATTATTGAGATTTTATTAGATTGAAATTGCTTTCACATTGAGATTGGTTTCAAGTGTAAGCACCCCTGGACTGCTTATCATTAGGAGATCCGTCTGCTCGTGTTTATCCCATATAAGTCTTTGCATGTATTAGTTCCAATTATGTAGGTACTTACCAAATTAGTATTAGGCTTTCATCTACTAATTTTATAAAAGCGAAAGTTTGTATTTTAGTTACTTCTTCACGCCAATACGGCTGAAGGGATCGGGATGAACTTTGGAATAGGGGTACATTATGTTCCGGAATTACACATCATCATCATCATCAACAGCCTATAAATGCCCACTGCTGAGCAAAGCCTCTTCTCACACGGAGAAGGTTTGAGCATTAATCACCACGCTTGCTCAATGCGGGTTGGCAATTACAAACTTATAATTAGAAATTATAAGTCCAGGTTTCCTCACGATGTTTTTCCTTCACCGATTGTCAGTGGTGTCTAAATAATCTTAGAAAGTACATATAACTCGGAAAAAGTCACATTGATATATGTCGTGGTGGCCCGGAGGTTTAAGACGCCCGCTTCTCATGCATGAGGGTGCGGTTTCGAAACCTACCAATGGCAAGTACCAATGTGACTTTTTCCGGAATTACACATAGGCTACTTTTTATCCTACGGAAACGCGAACGAATCCGTTAGCAGAATCTGGTCCTATATAAGAATACAAACTAGGTACATCACCTTTACTTCAAGAGAAATAGCTGTGATGTTACGTTTATAATTAAAATTGCAGAAATAGTTTGACCTTTAAACCTATACGAACCTATAATTTGTATGTATGTATGTTACGATCCTATAAAGTATAGAAAACAACATTTTACGTAATAAACTTCGCAACAGATGGTACTCCATGTGTTTGTAATATTTTGCTTCATTACCATCAGTACAGGTTTATAGGATCAGACCATTTGATGCAGCTGTATTTCCATTTATTAAGACGACACGTCATTTCTGTTTTATAATTTTATTCTGTTTAAAACTTATTCAGTTCGTTCTTTGACATTATTTACGAAAAATCATAAAAAATCTGGACTGGATATTTACTGTTTCATAGATTATACTTTGGTACTTAGACCGTGCAAAAGTTTGTAGTAAAAGGCTTGTCTAGTTTTACCTATAATGTATGGAAAAACTAACGAAGGAACTATATAAAACTAGCTACTTTCGCGCGGTTTCACACGCTCTGCTCAGCTCCTACTAGTCGTAGCGTGATGTTTTATAGCCTATAGCCATCCTCAATAAATGCGCTATCGAACACAAAAAGAATTATTCAAATCAGACTTGTAGTTACGGAGATTAGCGCGTTCAAAAAAAACAAACAAAAAAAGAAACTCCGCTTTATATAATAGTAATAGTACCTATAAGATAAGAGTATAAGATGATATATTTAAATCAAAGAAAAGACCACAATCAAACATTACATAAAAAGAAAACTTAAAAAAAATTACCAAGAACCTTTTTAAAAGGCCGGCAAGACCCCGTGACTTTTCTGGTGTTGCGGGTGTTCATGGGCGGCATTGACCGCTTACCATCAGGTCATCCGAATGCTCGTTTTCCTCCTATTCCATAAAAAAAACAAAAGAAATTGAAATACAAGGAACAGATACTCCAGTTGCACAATGGACTCGTTCACAAATAAAATATGCAATGATATTACAATTAAATCCCACGAACAGATAACACTCTGCAGTATAGCACGGAGTTTCGTTAAAATCATTTTATTAATATCTTGTGCCAAACATCTCGCCTCTAGGTTAATGATGGAATTCATTAGTGTGAGAATATAAGGGAAATAATTTTAAACGGGACTGTCATAGGACGGAGGTTTTCTATTATTAAAATACGCCTTTAAATGTTTGAAGGTGCATATATACGAAGTAACACCCATTTTCTATATGGGACGACGTGCTCCATCGTAGGCCGCATCATCGCTTACCAGGCGAGATAGTGGTCAAACGTCGGCCCATCAAACATAAAAAAATCAAATTAAATTATGTGTTTTATGTTGTAGAGTGCGAGCCTGTTATCGTAGTGTTACTGTCAAACTTTCGAAAAACCAAAAAACAAAAACAAAAATACAATTAAAATATAGTCCAACTCGAAATAAGACTAATACCAACGAAACAGTGTGACTAAAGAATTTTATTGCGAACCTGACTGAAAAAGAGTAACCTCATGGAGTTTTTTGCTCATTCTTCTCCATAAGAATATACAACTTGAAACGAGCAAATATCTTCAATAGAGAACAGAGTGCCAAGCACGAACTACTATCGCATTCGTAACGTAATAGTATCGAGCGCGTTGGGCGCTTTGATTGGCCGGCACCAATGAATAAACCAATCAGAACGGCGAATGCGCTCGATACTATAACGTTACGAATGCGATAGTAATTCGTGCTTGACACTCTGACCGACAGCTGCATTTATAATATTTTTTTTTTTTGACACTCAAAAGTCCCTTCCTGGTCAGTTTGAAATAAATGACTTTAACTTTTAGTAGGTCGGCAATTGCACTAGCTATTATAATGAAAGAGTTTCAGTTTAAAGAACGTAGAACAGTCCTTTTACCTCCTAGCATGTAAATCCACCAATGCCCGCCACAAACAACTTCCTACCCAGTGCTCTAATTGGCCGGCTCCAATAAACCAACCAATCAGAACGCAGAACTCGGTCTCATTTCGATCTTGTTAAACGTAAAACAATTTCGTACGAAGCCCTCAGAGTAGTAGCGACGACAGAAATAAAAGACCGTATGTACACAAAAACCTTTCCATTAACAAATAATTAGCAATAGTTAAACGTTATGGGTATTTCACATTAGCAATTACACAATAATCATTATATAACCGATCGTCCGTAACTAATTGATATCGTTCATCAAATAGTTCTCTAATTATAAATATGAAGTGTTGGGTAAACTATGTAGCAATTATAAAGTAAATGTTTGTAACATCACGCCTACACGGCTTGGGATAGTTAGTAAGTGATGTTAATTATTGCGTACATGATTAGGTACTTATGAGAATAGAATAGAAATGACTGCACGGTTGGTGCGGTGGCTGGGCAACCGGCTGCCGTGCAACGTGTCGCGGGTACGATTCCCGCACGGAACAACACTTTGTGTGATCCACAAAATGTTGTTTCGGGTCTGGGTGTCATGTGTATGTGAACTTGTATGTTTGTAAACGCACCCACGACACAGGAGAAAATCCTAATGTGGGGTAACGTTTTGTTTAAAAAAAAATAGAATAGAATAATATTTATTGTGCATCATTAATAATATCTACTACATCTCCATCTGTAGTTCTGCATCAGTGATACATATTACAAAGATACAGATACATAGAAACTTGGTTAACTATAATTTTATCATTTTTTTTTAATGTAACAAGCCCGCTACAGCGTCCCAAAACCACTGCAACCCCTGTAAGCCAGGATCTACAGTAGATACAACCATGAAAACACCGGAACACTGAAGTCCGGCGCTTCCCAGGGACGTGAATAACTTGGTTCCCGCAATTTATTAAGGAAGGTTATACCTTCCTTAATAAATCGACTATCCAACCAACATATGAACATTTATTATTTATTTATTTATACCTATATGCTTTATTGTACATATTTAAGTAGCTTAAAAAAAAACAATTCAAGTAAATATGCGTACAATGGGCGGTCTTATCACACAATGGTGATTTCTTCCAGAGATCCTTTGGATGGAAATATTTATAAGAAAGTAAGAAACCAGGGGGTAGTGTACAACAAAAAAGACATAATAAAAATACGTACATTACAAACAAATAATTTACTAGCAATATAAAAAAAATCAATTCGAATTATTTTTCTGGAGATATTAATGTTTATCAAACAATCAAACAAACAAACAAATATCTGCAGCTTATATAAAAATAATAATAATGTAGTGTAAGATCTACTCTGCTACCTATTTCTTTTTACGTCACTTAATGACACAAGTAACGTGATAACAAGCAGTGCACCGTAACATAATAACAAATGTTTCGATAATTTTACGTAACGACCAGTAACAAGATGTGTATCTAGTGTCGTCGGGAAGCGCCCGCGCAGGTAAGACGACGCCTATTGGCCAATAGGGTACGTGAACGTTACGGTTAACGGAAGATGCTGTGGATTTAGGAACATTTTTTAAATTTCAAAATTAAATATAAAAGAAGAAAAAAAAATTATCGTGTAGGTTAGATATCATATTAAAGAATTAAATGTAATTATATTTAATGAAATTTTATTTCAACTTGGTCGCGTGGTGGAATTGCAGAGAAAGCTAAATCTTGGGTGCGATTTTCATAAATGGGAATCGGCTGATCTTCTATAAAATAACCTTCATAACCAGTGATCGGAAAAAGGTGAGCTAATTTACCTAAACTTCAAGAAACAAAAACAAAAAGTGGAGACTTCCTTACTACATTTTTTTCGGGAAAGTTCCGGTTTCAGTTTCAGGATATTTATATATTACATTTAATATAATTGTTATTAAATGTAATATATAAATGGATACACTTTTTTTTAAGGGGCGAAAATCATCGAATCACTTTTCACGCCTGGGTGAGGCGGGAGGGAGTGTCAGACTCTTACTGACTGAAAACCATCATAACATCCTATTCCTGCCTTTCGAGCCGGAGCCCCGGCAACCCGTTAAGTCCTCCGCGGCTCCATATCGGCATCAACCCTATTGGGCCCCATCCGTGGTGGTCTGATGGCTCTTTGAGGCGCGCGCGGAACGCGACGCGCCACACGCTCAGAACCAAGGATACACTAGGAGACAATTAATGTCCTGCGACACGTGTCGCCAGCGACATCGGGTGAAGTACTGCGACGTTGCCAGACTTTGGTGGCAACATCAACGTCACTGTGGACATAAGTTGCGCATTGTCACAGTACCTATAAGTCAGGTGACATCGGCCGGCCTCGCTCGACATATCGCCGATACATATCATGGAACATTTTTGCCCTAGTATATTCTTGGCTTTAATTCATTAATCTTACGACATCAGTAAAATAAAATAGGATTTATTTTATCAACAATTAATAAGTATAAAAAATGTGCAAACTCCACAGTGTACTCAGTCAGTAATGAATTGCACAAACGGCTACCATGGACCGGCAGTTTCATCAACAGGTGAACGTATTACATACATAAAATCACATACAATCTCTTACATATTCATACAAATACTATAAGCTATTAATACTGTGTAGTTTCGATTGTTATTTGACCCGAGAATCAAACCTATGGATCAATCGGTACACAGACAGTTCGACTATTTTATCTTAATACATAACCAATAAACGGATTAAAAGTTTCATAGATCGTATTAAGCATGGTCCTTATTCTGTATATCTTATACTATTATATAAAGCGGAAGAGTTTGTTTTTTGTTGGTTTATTTGAACGCGGTAATCTCCGTAACTACAAGTCTGATTTGAATAATTCTTTTTGTGTTGGATAGCGCATTTATCGAGCATGGCTATAGGCTATAAAACATCACGCTATGACCAATAGGAGCTGAGCAGAGCGTCTGAAACCCCGCAGAAGTAGCTAGTTTGTCAATAAAATCCTCCTAAACGGCTCGACCGAATTTTTTAAAGATTCTTTAAAGTGCTATAGAGATGAGGATATTTTTTGTGTATTCATTCACAATTGGACTTCCTTGGTGGAGCTGCTATCGAATTTAGGACCCTCCTGTAATTTAAACGGTTTTCGACTCTTTGTCAAGGCAATAAAGTGGATACATATTAGGATAGCTTGATGTGCTAGCGTCTACATTTATATACTAACAGGATTAGAACTTATACGGTTGGGATTAGAAACGGAACAGGTTTGTTTAAGTTCAAAAGTGCTGACCTTGGACCTTCAGCTATTTTCATTGCAATATAATGTAGTACCTACTTTTACTGGTATTGTGGGAAGTATCGAGGAAACCGGATGGGTTGCATTGGATTGTGTATTTATATTGATATTGTTCATTTAAATATAGTTACCACTATTAAGTAGTTAATATCTAATCACTTCAATAAAAGGATTTCAGGCATCGCCAAGCAGGGAATCGGATGGTTGAGTGACCGCTCTATACCTAACTGAACTGAAGTAAACGGCGTCTAAAATAGATTATAAGTAACTAGCGACCCGCCCCGGCTTCGCACGGGTGCAATGCAAAATATACCTACTACAGAATGTCCTTATACACAACGTTCACAGCTTTTTTGTCATTAGCCAATACAAACATGTTTTGCTTAGACGTTACTGTACTACGACCTATGTTCGCACGACGACGTCTTCCGGACATGACTTTATAATGTCTGTTCAAAATTTTATACTTAGGTACTCAGTACTTGATTAAACTCACAACTTAAAACTATACGTATGATTATGAACTAATTGTACTAATTATTGGTTAGTGCTGGAGTAAAAAATATTTACTTACTATTCGTTTGACTAAAAACAAAAGATTATCAACAACAAAATATACCTATTCTATTCAGTTCTTCTATGAACTTAACTATAATTTACAATAATTGAAAATGCTCGCCCTAATACTAAATTGCCTAAACTCTAAATTCAAATCAAAGTCTTAATGGAAGAAATACCAAGAAATATGGTTTTAAAAGATAATCAACAACAAAAGATACTTATTCTATTCAGTTTAACTCGTCGAGTACCGGTTTTATAGACACAATTAAAGAACAATAGGTCGCGGTCACCGGTGACCGCTTGGTGTTTGACAGTTTAATTAATTCTTGATATTTTCCTCGCTAGAGAGCTCCGATAAACGCGTGCGATCGCTGCAAATCATAAAGTGCTATAAGGCGAAGCGCGGCCATCGACGCGCTATTTATAAGCACGCGCCGCCCGGCGCAAACGACTACGACCCTGCATTTTAAATTTGTAATATCTTCGGTAATATTCACTTAAATTACATGCTGTAAAAAGCATATTGATCTATAATAAATGCACAATTTATTTAAGGTACTTAAATGGATAAGGATTAATGCTGTATTGTTTAAAATCACTTCGTAAATAACCATTTTTTAGTAAAGAATAAAAATGGTTATGCTGGGTTATCCCTAAGAGATATCCATATACCATCGCGGACTTTTTTGTTGAACTTTTTAAGGTGAACAATACTGTAGTACATTATTTTGGTCTATCTCGTAGGGTTCAGCCAGCGTTTGCAATATAAGCGCAAAAAAACGTGCTTATTTACGACATCACATTAGAAACCTTTAAATTTATCAGTGTTTCTCTACTATATTATGCATTTATTATACATACAAACCTTCCTTAAGAATCACTCTATCTATTAAAAAAAACCGCGTCAAAATCCGTTGCGTAGTTTTAAAGATCTAAGCATACATACGGACATACAGCGAAAGCGACTTTGTTTTATACTATGTATTGATAAATAAAAAATAAAATAAAATAAAAAGCCTTTTATTTCTTGCAAAATTACTTAACATGAAAAACATAATAAAAGAAATAGATTAAATAACCTGAAACAATGAAGAACTCAATAATTTGACTGCACGGTTGGTGCGGTGGCTGGGCAACCGGCTGCCATGCAACGTGTCGCGGGTTCGATTCCCGCAAGGAACAACACTGTGTGATTCACAAATTGTTGTTTCGGGTCTGGATGTCATGTGTATGTGAACTTGTGTGTTTGTAAACGCACCCACGATACAGGAGATAATCCTAGTGTGGGACAACGTTTTTTAATTAAAAAAAAATCTAACCCAGATATCAAACCTGACATCTCTCAAAATAATTCAATAATTTGATTTATTTCAAGTTTATATGAAAAAAAAATCGCGAGCTTTTAAACGAAAACAGTGAATAACTTCGAAGATTAATAAAAGAAAGTAGTTATTTCCATCGGACTGTACCAATGTGCAATGACATGAAATCAAGAGCTGTAAACCGCAACAATAAACTGAGTTAATTAAAGTTTCTAATCATTTTACTTTAACTATTTCTTGAATTGAGGGGAAATTCATACTGACACTTGGTGATTGCGCTCAGTGGCTGAACTGTGTCGTGTCCTAATTGTTTATCAACATCATCATCATCATCATCATCAACAGTAGGAAGACGTCCACCGCTGCACTAAGGCCTTCCCCCTAGCCCTCCACGTCGAACGTTGTTTGAAAAATTTGTTGTCCTCAAGGTTATTTTCTTTTTCCGTCTCCTTGACCAAATATTGGTATTACATTGTTCTCACATAATTGAACTCAACGAAAGAATGTAACCAAAAATTATATTGTGAACATGATTGAAAAAGAGTAACCTATGGAGTTTCTTGCTCATTCTTCTTCATAGGAATCTACACTTTGGAACGAGCAAATAGCTTCACTAGAGGACTAACCTACAGACTGACATTTTTTCTTATTATTTAATATTTAAATATTTTGTTTTGACGTTCAAAAGTGCCTTCCTGGTCTAATTGAAATAAATGATTTTGATTTTGACTTTGACTTTGACTTTGAACGACAACTTTCCACCTGCGTCCAGTAACTCATCACAACGCTAGAGATGTCGTCGGTCCACCTAGCGGGAGGCCTGCCCCCGCTTCGTCTATCGGTCCGTGGTCTCCACTCAAGGACTTTCCTGGCCCAGCTGCCGTCAGTCTATCGAGCAACGTAGTCTGCCCATTGATATTTCAGTCTGCAGATTTTGTGAGCTATGTCGTTAACTCTAATTTTTTGACTTTGTCCTGTTGTGTTGTGGTATTTATGTTATGAGTCCCATCTCCTATGTAATAGGGGGTGAGCCTGTTGCCATATACCAGGCACAATTCGAGACTCCGTGCTACTACTAAGTTTTTTTTTAATAAACCCAGTAATACTTTGCCCGATCTGGGAAACCACTCGGCCAACGAGGCAGTCGTTGAGTCGAATTTATTTAAGTTTTATACAATACAATTGCATAAGGAGGACTTAATGCTAACAGCATTCTCTGCCAGTCATCCTTTGGGTAGTGGTAGGTGGTAAGCTGCAAAAATGTTAGTGGTAATTATCAAAATTAATAAGGAGCATCAAAGCACACATAAAATACGTATATAATATTATATATAATCATACATATATACAGATAGATATAAATAACATTACACATAATATAATCTATTTATGAGCCGTATATGAATTTAACCTATATTAAAACAAGATGTAAACTAATAAAAGATGTTAAGAAACTGCCAGCTTTCCGCTAATGTACTCACGCGCCCTCCGCTTGAAACTCAAACGACTGGTTGCGGTTCTGACATTCGTTGGAAGCGTGTTCCAGAGAGAAATGACTTGTATGAAGAAAGAAGAATGTGTAAAGTTTAATATATCCATTATAACAAGCGCACCTCCAACTAACTCAACCAACAAATTATTCAAATAAAATCTCATTTGAAACCAAAAATATCTATCTATGAATAACTTAAACCATTTCCTATACATTCGTAACAATGTGAAATCTATCTATACATCTATACAGATAAATAAAATTGGACCGTCTCTTCGTAGTATTAAAATAACCGCTTTTTACTATATATGTCGTAGGATAATTTGATACTTCGAATCTTCGCGGAAATCCTAGGGGTTTTGCGAAAACGCGGATAATTAGACATAGGCGAAAAATTATCAAATCTTACTGGACAAAGTCAGGATTTTTGCGAAAATACTCGTTACTATAGTAAGATTGCGAAACGAAACGCTGGCTGTTATGAAATAAGAACGCTGATTGGTCGGTCAGCGCGTTCAATAAGAGATCGTCTCTGATTGGTTGACGTCTTAAATGTTTTTTCGTCGTCTTAAACGACCACTTATATCCAATTTATGGATTACACCCTAAAATTGAATCATTTTTTTTTACTACGACTGAGATCTCCTATTGTCTGTAGAAAACAACATACATACTAAAATTTTCAATAAAAGGTTTATAAAAATCAATTTAGTGATTTTTCTTTCTCACCTATTCTAAACCTTCATATCTCTATGATACAATACTTGAAGTTAATCATCGGCAAACTAGGAACCAATTAGAAGTCAGCCAGCAAAATTGTAGCCAATCAGTGTTGAGCACATCAAATCTTACTATAGTAACGAGTATTTTCGCAAAAATCCTGACTTTGTCCAGTAAGATTTGATAATTTTTCGCCTATGTCTAATTATCCGCGTTTTCGCAAAACCCCTAGGATTTCCGCGAAGATTCGAAGTATCAAATTATCCTACGACATATACATACGATACACATTCCAAAACAACATTTTTTACAATTTTTGTCTGTTTGTTTGTCTGTTTGTACTGGCTAATCTCTGGAATAGGATAGATGACTAATTTTTATTTTAATGTCCGTCTGGCAGATTATTTATTTTCAAAAAAAACGAATACTTTCGACGATATTTGATTTGAAATGTCGCGTGACGTCACTTCTATGTACATTTTATACGTAGAAATGACGTTTTAGCCCCCACTCCTAAACTTTGATTCGTTTTATCTAGGTATCATTTTATTATACAACAAAAAATATTTTTTCATTACCTAACTGATGGACTAATTAGATTTTTAATTTTCATACACTGTCATCATCCCTATTGCTGGACCGAGGCAGGGCCGCGCCGACCCCCAGCAGCGCCTGTGTGCGGAATCGATGGAGCGCCTCTTTTTTACCGACTTCAAAAAAGCAGGAGGTGCTATGTTCGGCTGATTGATTTTTTTTGTTTGTTCGTACATTACTCCGCCGTTTGTACACCGATTTCCAAAAATCTTATTTTGTTTAAAAGGGTATACTCTCGAAATGGTCCCATTTCCATGAGCTCAGAATCTGATGATGGGATCCTAGGGAAACCGAGAGGAACCGAGGAGAACTTTCGAAAATTTTAGGGGCGAGTAATGAGTCTATTATGTTTTTCAATTACGATTTTTAAACACTACAATTTGATAACGGTCTGGAGTCGACCTGATGATGAAGCCGACAGACAATCGAGAGAACTCCTCAGCTGTTTTTATTAACTACCCTATGCTTGGGCTTGATTAATTTAGTACAAACACAAGGTAGTTAATATAAACCGCTGAGGAGTTCCCTCGACTGTCTGTTGGCTCCATCATCAGGTCAAATCCAGACCCTTATCAAATTGTAGTGTTTAAAAATCGTAATTGAAAAACAAAATAGACGCAGTACTCGCCCATAGAATTTTCAAAAGTTCCCCTTGGTTTCCCTTGGGTCCCATCATCAGATCCTGACCTCATGGAAATGGGACCATCTCGGGAGTATACCCTTTCAAACAAAACAAGAATTTTCGAAATCGGTTCACATATGGCGGAGTACTGAAAAAAAAAACAATCAGCCGAACATACGTACCTCCTCCTTTTTTTAAAGTCAGTAAAAAGTTCAATGCACACCTTACACACACTTTCAATCAAATGATTGTTCAATTGTTTTGTTTTAGCTTGAGTCTCTCGTTCGTTAAAATCGGGGAATCCCTGTGACCCTACTCCTATAGCCTCGCACGCATCGCATCGGGTTGCGTTCACAAATTCACTCATACTTACTCATACAAAGTCGGCGGCCTTTATGATTCAATATAACTAGTAGGTACCTACTTTATCTGTGGTTCAAAAGATCTGCCGCCGTTTTAACGTTGATCTTGTAACTCGTAAGTAATGTAAACTAAAACCCTAAGTGTAAAATGAAACCATAAACGTGATTAATAATAAACATAAATATTGAGAGACTTGTTTAATAAGCGTAATATAAGTTTTGTTGTATACAAGGCCTGTGTTGCGCCTATTGTACCTACTTACTTATCGATACTCTACTACCAAAAATATAATAATTAAAGTAACAAAAATAATTCAAGTAGAGGTTGTGGCGCGACACGGCGCCCCTATTGTCTTGGCGCCTGTGTGCGCCGCACACTTCGCACACAGGGGCGGCGCGGCCCTGGACCGAGGACAGACAGGACAGAGCTCGACCGATTTTGCAAGACTTTTATTGGCAGGTTGCTGATGTACCAGAGAGTAAGATAGGCTAATTTTATTTAAGAAAATTTAAATAAAAAGAAAGTTATGTTCTAAAATTCATAATATACGCGGACGCAGTCGCTGGCAACAGCTAGTGTTAAAATAAAACATTTAAATATTATCAATAAGGAAGTGACGCAAGGAGTCCATACATTCCCTATAATTACGTCATACGATGGTTTGTAGGTATATCTTGTATCCATGGGCCGTTGGCTAACCGATGTTACTTTAGACATTATAATATTATGGTGACATAGAACAAGTTTTTCGAAGATATGAACGTTTATTCGTGGTTGGTTTTATGCCTACTTGGACAATAATCCTCAGGTTTTGGATGAAGAACCATTTGCTTAATTTGATTTATTTATTCCATAACAATTGGCTTGTTTCCTAGGTTTAAAATAAATTGTTTCAAATTTTCAATGCAATAAATAATTAAAAAATAATCATACTCTCATCATGTTTGACAATTTACCTACCTTTGGATATTTTCTCGCTCATTTTAAGGACATAAGTTAAAGTATGCTATTTACGCAGAAATATGATGACACAAGTTGTGATCACAGAAAACTGACGTGAAACAACGCTTGCGTTGTGTTTCACCGAGTGAGTGTGGTTACCGGAGGCCCAAATGTCCCCCCTCTCCAGTCTCCTCAATCCCTGAGTACCCCGCAATCCTCAAATTATCAATTTCCAAAAGACCGGTAACGCAATTGTAATTAATGCCTCTGGTGATTGAGGTATTCATGGGGGGCGCCGATTGCTTACCATCAGGTGATCCGTCCGCTCGTTTACCGGCTTATCACATAAAAAAAGATTAACTTGAATGCGGGCATAAACTCAGGTCTTTGTACTGTGATAAATAAAGGACATAAGGACGCTATGTAATAAATATTAAATAAGGAATTCTTTGATTTCAAATTTTTTAACGCAATGATTTCTTGTCTCCTTGTTACAAGCTGTGTACTATATAGCAGTGTCTGAAAAACTATTATAGAGGTTATAATTAATTTGTTTTGTAATTCAATTTTATAGTTATTCTCTTGTATTAATTAAGAATATTATTTTTATTAATTAAAAGAAAATAAATAGTGAAATGTCACCAATATTGCAACAAAAATCTTGACCTTTCAAAATAAGTAAACGTAAGGTTACCTATAAATAAATTAACTTAAATTATTATAATCTAATAATAATAATGATATTTATAAACTACTAATTCGTTACTTTATTCACATTTATTCTATTCCGAGTTACTTTTTAATGCATTGCTATTAGTCGATGCAAATTATTGCAGCTTATCTATATTTTTTTGAATTATGCAGATAATATCGTAACAGCTGATGTTTTTGCCAAATTCTGTTTCTCATACTGTAATAGGAAACTTGTTCTCCTCCCTGATAGGTCGACGTTTGGACACCATCTCGCCTGGTGGTGAGCGATGATATGGCCAACATTAGAGCATTGCATTCTACAGATAACCTGACACACGGCGAAATACTACAAAAGCTATATTTCACCCTAAAATTCTATCACTCCGGTCATCCGTTTTTATGGGATTAGCCGGTTAACTATCAGACAGATCACCTGATGGTAAGCAATCGGCGCTGCCCATAGATACTCGAAACATCAAATGTGTTATAAGTGCGTTGCTGGCTTTATAGTCTTATAGAAACGAAGCATGGCTCTTCATTAAATTGTGATATAGTTATAGTACCTACACACATCTACGTATTTTTTTTGATGGCCTTTAGGTTTTTGGGGAGAAAGGCTAAGGAGTGTAAGATTTGTACCTCACTAAAACCACCCTCTGAAAGAGACCTGCTCCGGAGCCCCCACAGTGCAACGCCGGTTATAATAACCCTAGCTACTTCCGCGCGGTTTCACTCGCTCTGCTCGGTGCCTATTAATCGTAACGTGATATTTTATAGCCTATATCCTTCCTCGATAAATGGGCTTAGATAGCCCATTTATCACATCACATTTACACAGAAAGATGTTTTCAAATCGGACCAGTAGTTTCGGAGATTAGGGCGTTCAAACAATCAATCAAAAAAACAAACTCTTCAGCTTTATAATATTAGTATAGATATGTATGTCTGTGCGCATAATCGACTGACCACTCTACATTTAATCTATGACCCATCAAGTATGGAAAATATGGCTCCTACATACATACATATGCGATGCGATGTCCCTTCTCTATGAACTACTGAACTCGATCGAGTTCATAGCTCCAACGTATCGGTTACTGTGCCACGATTAAATTGGCTATCGTTTATGCATAACTACGTACGTACAGTCAAGTACTGAGTTTGCATTTAATGCCTGTTTTATTACCCTTGAAGTAGGCTGTATATTATGAAGATAGATTGACCATAGTAGGTATACCTGTATAGTAGACTTGACGAAACAGGGTATGACTCGTATAAAGTTAATGTAAATATTGTTTTTGCAAATTACTACAAAAACATTTTTAAAAATTCTTGCACTCAGACTGCTAAATGTATCTCAATGAAATTAGGTAAGTTACTTTCTAACTACCTCGTTGGCCGAGTGGTCGCAAGTGCGACTGACGGGCAAGGGTCCCGGGTTCGATTCCCGAGTCGGATAAAGTAATACTGGGTTGGTATTTTACACCATAGGTGAAGGGGAGTAAAGGTAAAAGAATATTATTATAAAAGAGTGAGGTTGATTTTTCAGTTCAGTTATTAGTTTCAGTGTAATTAACTCTGTAAAAATTAACACAGTTCTTTGATAATTCCCGCAATTATGTTCGAATGTTCATCGAAACTAATTTAAATTCACTTCTGGCAAACATTATTCAGTTTTGGAAAGAGCTATATCCAGCAGTGAATGGAAACTTGGTAATGATGATGATAGACTATGTTTCAGAAACCCATGGATGCAAGTGCAGCGATCTAGAAGCCATTGGGGAGGCCTTTTTTATAGGACAGGTCACCTGATGGTAAGCAATCGGCGCCGCCTATCATAGACACCTGAAACACCATGGCGTTACAAGTGCGTTACCGGCATTTTGGGAATTGAGAATTTGAGGATTGTGGGGAATTCATAGATTGGGATAGTCTGGAGAGGGAGGTAATTGCGCATCTGGTATCCTCACTTACACGACGAAACACAACGCAAGCGTTGTTTCACGTCAGTTTTCGGTAAGGCCGTGGTATCACTCCGGTCGAGCCGGCCCATTCTTGCCGAAGCATGGCTCTCCCACACTAACACTATGAATGTGATGGGTATAATACGGCCCTGTAAAGATACCTCCGTATCACATTCGAGTACGGTTCGCAACTGTTGTGTTCCATCAGCGAGTCCTACGATTTTGTGTAGTTTTATAGACACCTGTTCAGTTAATAAACGTTTTCACTATAGTTTTCGCGCATGTACCCTGTGTTCAGCAGTGGTATTGGTCTTGTTTTCATAACTATAACTATCATGAGACATATTGTATTAAATAAAAATCACGAGTTACTCACGTAAATATACTGAGAAAAGCTCTACTAGTTTCGAGTCACACAAGGTCTCTTCCTCACAAGCAGTGTACATGACTTACATGACGGTATTTAGACCATAATTATGTGACTAAGATGGCAGAACTTCGTAGTTACGATTGAGATGATATCTTTTTAATAATGTTGTTTAATAAAGCAACAATAAAAATAAACCTTTAAACGGTATACCTAGCTTCTTTGTTTTAGTATATTCTGAAATTTATTTTTTTAGCCTACTTCAAAAAAAGTGGAGGTTCTCAATTCGACCGTATGCTTTTCTATTATGGGGCTGACATTTATCTCTTAGGAAAATAAAGATAAAAAACGATATTCTAAAGACAGTAATATATTAAAAATATCCTTTCAGTTCCAGATATGTGTGTCAAGGTAACGAAAATAAAAATTAAATCTGTCGGAAACTGCAATTACTTTAATTGACACATCCTTACTAATATTATAAATCGGAAAGTGAGTTTGTTTGTTTGTTCCGCCTTCACGCCGTAACTACTAAACCGATTGCATTGAAGTTTTGCAGACGTAAAGTTAGTAGTCTGGATTAAATAATAGGGTACTTTTTATCCCGAAAAAATTTGATATTCCCGAGGGAAAACAAAAGTATTGGTATAGATGGCGCTGTATGTATTAGTATATGTCACATAGGCTACTTTTTATCCTTTTGTGACGCGAGCGAAGCCGCGGGTAAAAGCTAGTACTATATAAGTGTTACATACAAACAGACACACTCTAGTTGCATTGAGATGTAATACAAGGTCAAGATTTCAAATGTAGGTATATAAAATACACTATCTTCTCATCTTGGTCCCTTCAGCCATTTTCATCGTCATTGCGTTTGTATCTGTGACGTCACAACACTGGTGGGGTTCAATGCGATGTTCCGTTGCGACGACGTGACTCAACACAGTCTCTACTCCCGAAAACTTAATTAACATATTTTTTTTTATAGCATAAGCCGGTGAACGAGCAGATGGATCACCTGATGGTAAGCAATCGGCGCCGACCACGGACACCCGAAACCTCAAGGCGTTACAACTTACAAGTGCGTTACCGGCTTTTTGGGAATTGAGAATTTGAGGATTGTGGAGGATTCGGGGATTCAGTAGACTAGGCAGGGGGGTAATTGGGCCTTCGGTAACCTCACTCACACGACGAAATACAACGCAAGAGTTGTTTTACGTCGGTTTTCTGTGAGGCCGTGGTATCACTCCGGTCGAGCCGGCCCATTCGTACCGAAGCATGGCTCTCCCACACTTAGAACCTTGTACGGTATACCACACTTGTACCAGAAAGATCTAAGATTAATATTGAGCTTTAGATTTCAACTAGCAGAGCATGAACAAAAATATTAAACAGTTATGTATGTTAAGACGGAAATAAAAAAATAACAGCCCTTTTATAAAAATTTAATAAATGAAAGTCACAGGTAACAATCAGTGGCCAACAACATTATTTTTCTCACAAATAAATATAAAATAAATCCATCCACTTTACTTTCCGCACTTAGACTTGCTAGGTTTAGTTCTTGCCCCCCCGCACTTTCCCGATTTTGAGCCCCCCCCACCGCATGTTCGGGTCGGGAGTTTAGCGCGGTGTGATGCACACGTATTTTCCTTTCCACTTTTTGCGCCACACGATCTGGTACTACTCTTTCTGCTACCACAAGATTTTGTTTTCATACCTCCTCCTGTTTTAACACCGCAAACACCCCCACCGCCTGATTTCTTTCTGGTACCACAAGCTTTTGGTTTTCCATCTCCTCCTGATTTTTTAGCACCACAAACACCTCCACCGCCAGATTTACTAGCACAAGGTTTAGGTTTATCACCTCCTTCTCCACCACACTTACCTTTTTTGGCACCCCCTCCTCCTCCTCCTCCTCCACCGCCACATTTTTTTTTACCACCTCCGTCACCCCTTTTGGGACATCCTTTCGTACTATAGAATCTGCATAATTTCAAAGGGATAGTGAAGTTGCACTTCCCTTTGCGTGGTTTTGGTTCGCATGGATCACGCGGCTTATGCTTTTTACCGCAGGTGTCACATTTGGGTTCTTCGGGACAAACGGGAACCTTTTTTTTTGGTTTACAGCAAGGGTGTTCTGGAACTTTGGGTGGACGAGGAGGACATTTCGGATTCTTAACGTCATAGTAGAAGCTGTACGAGTTTCCCGACGGGAGAACGCATCCTGGCGGAACACTTGGGTAGCTGTGCACCTGGGAACAATGGTAATCAATGTTAATTCATTATATATGATATGTATAATTAATGACGAAACAGAGATGCCAATTGGTTATAACTAGGTTTGAATGTAATTTAGTAAGTTATCTATAACAGATGAACCACAGCACAATGATTGCCCGTGAATGCGGCATCTCGTTATTGTACGATTAATAGCTGTCTGTGTGACAGACACGTTGCTAACTCGGCTAAATATGCCAATTTTATTACCGCTTTGATAAATACGAAGACAGGAGGTATCTAGTCGAACACAATGAGATCAATTATTCGTCTATGAGGTGAAACTATGAAAAGCCTATGAAGTGAGCCTCGTCAGCCGTTTGTCCTAGTAATAGTAGGTATGTTTGACTCCTGTCATGATTGTCAGTCGCACAGTATATGCATACGTATAACTACGATTACACGCCTGTTACAATTCGTAGCAGCTTTTAGAAGTAAAGGATAAAATATTATTGTCTTATTACCGTATTGAGCCATTTTCCAGTTAGGGGAGCATTCGAAAGTTTGCGCGTCATTGTTTTGTATTTCACTGGTTCTGAAAGAACAAGTCTAGCGAAGTCTTGTGTAGGCTTTTTTACATAGTCCTGTTGGTAATATTTACAGTCCGGTCTATGTGTCGGTATAGGCCTCGGGACGACTAATCTAGAAAATCCATTATAAATTCTTGTTTCCTGACCCGCAAGAAGGTTATGACAATTTTGATATCCTGATAAAACATTTAACACATTCAATTTTAAACGTTTGGCCATTTTTTATAAAAAAATCTATAACAAATTTATCACAAAAAAATAATTAACGTCACGCATGATTTTGTTCATCAGATTGGTTGTCATTGGAAATTGAAAATGATAGAAAGGAATACGTTTTTCACAATGTGCCAACTATCATTTGGTGTAAGTAGGTTTCATTCGCCCTGGTGGAAAAATAGTTTTTAATACTTCTTTGTGTAAGTTTCGTTGAAAACAAATTGCAGAATGATAAAAAAGAATTAATCTATGTATCTATCTATATTATTATGTTTTCGTAGATTAAGATGCAGTTCAATAATCGGACTCGGCATATACTGAGTATTTGTTAAAATGTGCACCTATTAAAATTAAAAACTAGTCATCCCCCAGTTTCAGTCACTACTCATTATATAAATAAAAAATAAAAAATCGTTCTCTGACACGAAAACGATTTTTATGAAAAAATAAATTTAACTTTTTTTTAATTAAAAAAAAACAGAACATACGAACTACGTTTCAAAAATTTATTTTATTTTATCAAGAAGATTGTCTTTGGTTTAGGAAACATTCAAATAATATTTTGCAACAATATTTATATTTTACAACTTTGTCAGTTTGCATTAACCTATATTCTTCTTCTTACTCCCAGATATAAATATACATTCAAGAAGATAGGCTGTGTTAAAAAAGCAGAAAGAACAGAGGTTGAAAATACAGACAACGAACTCATTTACGCATGTAAAAAAAATATTTTTTGGTGATTATTATCGTCACATATATTCTTTTTTTACAGAAAATATGAATTTTTGACTTCGGTACATTTGATCAAAGTACAATATATCGACATAACAATTTAAAGTATGTAAGTAAATTATTTTTAAACATCTCTACAAACATCTCTATGGTTTATATTTCGCCATAAAAAATTAACAAACAATACTATAAAAAAGTCTCATGGAGCTCCATAATGCACTTGCGCTTTTTCAAGTTTACATAATATATAATGTGAAGGTTGTACACTTTCTTAGGCGGGGAGGCTTCGCCGGCGGTCGGCTCGTTCAGTCGCAGGAGACGCGCGCACCATCGCGCATGTGCAGTGACAGTAACTTTTATATTTAAACCTTTCTATAGTGCTGTGTATGGATAAAATGAGGCTAATATTTTGGGTAAGTTTACAACCTATATTTTTGGGCTACATTTTTTTTTAGATTTTGTGTTAAAGTGATGTTACCAATTTAAAAATATTTTGGTAAAAGTGGGAAATCATTGTGTCAAATTGATGTATGTTAAGTTTGGATCGAGTGTGACCTGCCGCCGGTGTGGACTATAAAAAGCAATAGTTTTTATATGTGTTGCTTATAGTGATTATACGTGGATAATGTTTATTATGTATATATGCTGCGTAACGTAATTAATCTAAGAAACTGTTTAGTGGAGAGAATCAAATTATATCGTACAATATTGAGACGTAAACAAATATGTATAAAACACATATTCAATTATATTTTCCGGATGTTATTTCAAATTATTTGAGGTAGGCATTATGAGTCTTGTTTTTCTATTTTCGCTAATGATCTAAAAACATCAAACTTCAGTAACACATGTGTAAAAGTTTTAGAAAACCTCCGTATGTCCGCGCGTTATTTAAAAATAACGCTTGATCGTTCAATTTCTCTCTATACGTAGCCGACTATTTATAAAGCTGTCATAGTATATAACAGCTTTCAATTACATAGTTTTGAACGTAATTAATTAACTGTCAATACATATTAATGAAAAGCTTGTAAAAAGACACCAATAACAATTATACATGCAAATAAAAACCCATAAAAATTTCATAACACAATATTTTAAACGATCATTCACATCGGAGAATGTAAATCGTCGAATGCCAAAATTTCACCAGCATAATGATGTAAAAACGTATAAATATACAGTTATACATTTTCTATACATTTATACATATTTTAAATTTAAAAAGATTATGTAAATATACAGAAATGTGTGCTTGAAATGTAGGTCGTGGGTTCGTCCGTTCGGTCAGATTTGCGAAAGGAATTCTGTAGTATAAAAGACATCAACGCGCGGCTCTCGTGAAGTGCAGACGATACGACGAGTTTTCACCTAGGTATTTACTTTATACGCGAGTGTATTATACAACTCGTTACAATGTCCACTCTCTATATTTATCTCGATAGAGAGTGTCTAGTTCTGTCGCTTTATGTACTACGGATGAGAAATTATGTCATATGCACTATATTCGTACAAATTGAAAAAACGCATACATTTTTTTACTTTGAATCTGACTATTTTGATGTTCCCACTTCCTAATGGAAGATGTCATTCTTTTGATAAAGACATATCATAGTATCTTATTTCCACCCAACAATTGGAATTGGTTTAAGTCATCCATCATCATCCGTCCAGACATAAATTATACATATATTGCTCTTAAATTACTATATCATATAAAAAACTGGGACGAGACCGTTCATTGCCCCTCATCATAAGAGAGGCTTCAGACTTCCGGCAGGAGGTTTATGCAACAGAAATGCATAAAGGCTTTATGCCACCGTTTGCATAAAATTAAATTACGTTAATTGTTGAATAATGCATTATGACTGCATTTTGTGCATTTGAAATTAGTTTTTATATTTAAAATCTAAAACTTATGGTTTAGTACTTTTTACGTTAGTTATATGATATGTGATGTTAATCATTTTTTATTGATTTGTCTGTTTGTAATGCTTGCAAGAAAGACGGTCTAAGATCAAAATGTACTTGAAATATCTTGCGTAATAATTTTATCCCTTGTCATATAAAATATATACTATCTTAATTTCACTCTAAAAAGACGCAACTAAAATATCCTATAAAAATGAAGTAAACATATTTGAATAATTAACCAACCCTATATATTATGTAATATATGCGAATCTATATCACCAATATATGTATATTACATAATGTCTCTTGCAGTATATTATAAAACCGTTACACTTATTATTGAGTAACACATATAATATATACATGTCCAGCCAGAGAATCGAACTCGAGACCTTGAGTAACGTAAACAACTGAATAAAAGTGAAATAATTTCATGCATATACATTTAATACATATGTATGAATGCGAAAGTTGCAAGATTTAGATTGTATGTATTTTTTATATAATTAATAAAATGCCAAGGTCGTCTGAAGATGTGCAATGGTTCGGTAACCATCACTGCATTGCGAAACTATTAGTTAGTGAATCTGCGTAATGATGCAGCAAGCTTTGATTTACATTTCTAAAAATACGCGTGCTGATCGAGTTTTAATAACTTTCAAATATATAAGTAATTGAAGTTGCTTTACTGGTCCATATACACAGTTAAATGAAGTTACTGCTAAACATGAGAATCTAAATTTGTTTTGAGATCATTATTGGGTTTTTAATTTAGAAAATTTTAGTACTGAATCGGAATATATTGAACTTAATACAAGTTTATTTCAGTTTATAGTCTGACTATGTTACTAATCTGTATATAGTGAAATATAGGTCAATGTTATATATAAATTAATAATGTTACTTTATTATAATTATTTCATAAACTACGTTTAAAAAAGTCAACATCAATCGTTTTTTGAAGTCGGTTAATTAATATACTAAAACCATCTAAGTGTAACAAACACTTTTCTGGAAACTGTATCAAAATCTGTTCAGACAATCGCGAGATAATTGCGCATAAACATATATACAGGTCAAACTCATGTTTTTTTTCTTGAAATTTACTTGAGTTTTAGAAAAAAAACCAAGTTTATTGTTCCTTGTGTCGGTAAATTCTTTCTAATATTGTACAACGTTAATGATGTAACATTTGCACCAGAGAAAGTGTAATTCCAAATTAACATCAAGTCATTTCTAAAAATTTTTACAGACGTACGACTTTGTATACAATTATATCATAATTGCAAAAAAAGGAATTAAAATACTTCTCTTAATGTATACTAAAAGATACAACATTATAATTTTGTGTATACTTGTATAATTTGTATAATGTATGTTTAGTAGTTAAATGTCGTTTTATGTGTTTTCTTGAAAGTTAATGAAGTATTAAATAATAATCGTAATATTATTGCACTAAAATATTTTGTATAAACGACGTAATTATTCTAGATGTTTTTTTGTTCAAAGAAAACATAATGTAAATTATTTTAATAAAAACGTTTACTCCCAAATCGTAAGGTCACAAACATTACCGCCCAATTTTTTTGTACTGTCCTTCTACGTGGCTCAGTGTCAGTAATAAAGTATCGTCAATATAGACTATAATGCCCCAATTTTGAATAATTATAATTTAACACATAACATACATAACATAACATCACGCCTTTTGTCCCCGAAGGGGTAGGCAGAGGTGTACATTATGCCACTGTACAATGTAACCCCCACTTTTCACTATTTATGTTATAACTCCCATGCAATACGGGGTGAGCCTATTGCCATATACCGGGCATAATCCCAGACTCCGTTGTACTACTGAGAATTTTTTAAAAACCCAGTAATACTTTGCCCGACCCGAATCGAACCCGAGACCCCTTGCCCGGCAGTCGCACTTGCGACCACTCGGCCAACGAGGCAGCCATAATTTAATTAAAATATTATAGTTTTTGAGGCGTTTAGGGTTGAGACGACAGGTTGGGAGGGTACAAGTACCCATAACATATTTAAAAATATTTCAAAACGCCTGATCCACGTATCTCATGACCAGACGGCTGGTCTGTTCCTCGGTCAGAGGTTAAACACTACCAGCATTCTGGGTACTTTTAATAATAGTTTTCTTTACCTTTAATTAAAATAATGTGTAAAAAATAACCTGTGTTCACAAATAAATTGATTTGATTTGATTTGATTTTTATTCTAATCTCTATGACTATCAACACCAATTACACTATCGCCAAATATGTTAGTCGGTTCAAGCAAAATGTTCTGATATTTATATCTCGACTGACATTATACAGTTAGTTTCGGGTTAAAAAAATGTCAAAAGAGCGGACATTACTGCCGGAATAAATGAGACTACCTGAGTGACACGCCGGGAATCGAACAGGTGTGAGCGGTGACTATCGTGACCGGTGACAGGTGCTAGACAATGCACAAATTACTCAGAAGTGTCACTGACCTTTCTTTTTAATTATTTCGTTTAAATTTTGCTATTCTTTTATAATATTTGATTTAATTAATACTTGGGTACACAGTTAATTGTATTAATGCTTGGTTGTAAAATGATAACTGCTCTATCATAAACTCCGTTTTCTTTTCAATCATTCGTCACCCAGTCTTTCTATCTCTTTTGGTCATCTTTTACCTTTAATCTGTCAAACACCAAGCGGTCACCGGTGACCGCGACCTATTGTTCTTTAATTGTGTCTATAAAACCGGTACTCGACGAGTTAAATCGTTCTTTATTCAAATCACTCGCTTTTTCATATGATTTTCCCCCATTCTCATCACATTCATACCTTTTTATTACATGTGCACGAATAGACTACCCATTTATTTCGTTTTTTAAAGGAGGGAAAGTCAACTTTTTTTTTTAATATCTATATGACTGGTATTGTACTGTACTGTATATTATTTAATAAATTCGTGACTAATACTTCTGATATTTTCTGTAATACAAAGCGTGACTTGAAAGTTACGCACGATTGGCTGCAGTGAATGGGACGACTCGCTCGGTGTCGAGTTTGTTTTTTAAAACTATAAAACTAGATAAATATGTACCAGATATAAAATAGGAAGTTTTTGAAAGATTTCGTCTGATAACTTTGTTTGTTTAGTAGAGGAAGTATTTAATTTTCGGTTGATGGAATCAGGAAATGATATGACATGTTTAGATCTTTGGAAATACATAACATAGATACTTTGAAGAAATAAGTAAAATGTGGATACTTGTGATCTTTAAGACCATGATGCCATTTCTTGATAATGAAATCTATGTAAATATATTATCATCCATATATATCCTCTGATAAAGGTTTGTTTATGTCAGGTGTAATATAAAGCCAATTTTGTATCTTCTCAACTGTTATGCCTTCTACAAATTATAGAAAATCTACACACATCTCTCAAAGTATTCTGAAGTCAATATATGTATGTATAATCAAGTTTATACGCCAAAAGGGCATTTTTAAAGACAATAAACGAATTCCTTGGCTACGCTAACTAAATTATTTTATTAAATAAGTACTTAAAAGTCAACCAACACTACATTATAGACACAAACCAATAAATTAAACTCGGACGGTGGGTAGTGAAATCTGGTAGTTTTCTTCAACCAATGAGGTTAAACATGCTCGCAATTTTAACCAGTCTGCCTTAACCTAGCACTATACAAGGACATGAGAGATTGTATTCAAATATATACAGGAAAGTATGTCTGTTTGTACAGTTTTAGAGAGTGTCAATAACGTGTAGTTTTCTAGTCTTTTGTCTTTATGTATTGGCTTGACTGTTAAGTAAATAAAAAGCCTCCTTCGCTGTACGACACTGACGTGTATGCTTATTACTGCAAGGTCGATTGTCAAACATTTCTATTTAATGAATTCATTAATTGTCAAACGCTATGTATTATCACTACATAGTATAAAACAAAGCCGCTATCCGCCGTCTGTCTATCCCTATGTAAGCTTAGATCTTTAAAACTACGCAACGGATTTTGATGCGGTTTTTAATAGATGAGTGATTCTTAAGGAAGGTTTATTTGTATAATACATGCATATTATACACGTACGAAGCCAGGGCGGTAGTATGTAATAAAAGCAAAAGTATTATACTTAGGTGGGTCCTAAAACCAGAAATGGAGACAAGAGAAGAAGAATAGGCATTAACGATTATTACGGTGACTGTGATCCCCATATCACCTGATAACCATAGCTTGCTCTTTTCTAAAGGTCTTTGATGCCAAAAACAACTACCACACGGTCTTTGGTATAACAAAAATGTCAAATAATAAAATAATCTTATTATAACATTCGTGAGATATACTAAATAAATTATTATGTTTTTAGCTTACTCACGTAATTATTTGACGAGGAACACGACTAGTTTCAAGCCATGCCAGAGGTTCATATTCATGAGCAGCATTTCGCGACCTGCGACGCGGCGACTGTCGCGCTGCTACTGGCAGTAGCAGCCATATATGAGCCTCTAGCATGGCTTGAAACTAGTCGAGTTCATTGACAAATAATTACGTGAGTAAGCCGAAGAAAATTTATTTAATAAAATGATCACAATAATCAATGAACCTGTCTTCAATGTGTTAGTTTTTTGCAAGTTTTATTTTAACTTGACAGAGGACATAATATTACTTCCTAACTTCTTAGTCATATATTATTAATAAGTTGTACAAGTATGTATGTATGTCATTACCGTCCCTTTTACTTACAACTGGTTTGCTTGTCAAAAATCTCTCGACTTTAAGGTGACATTAAAAAGCGAATGTAGAAATATTTTTAGCAGTTTGTAGGTCGTTTAAAAGTTTGTGTTATTGATTTTTATTGGCATGGTCTTTTAATGTGTGTATTATAATATTGTTGTTTACCTTTAAAATATTTCGGAAGTCACATTTAATTATCGAGTAACTCCAACTTGGATTGGGGTAAGCAAAGGCATACTTTTATAAAACATATATACACTTACATACATACTTTTATAAGTTTTGTTTCTGTCAAATATCGTTATAAGCCATGTCAATATTTTATTTCAATTCTTAAATCAACCATTAACTGAACGTTATGTTAACCTACAAAATACAATATTCCCCAATGATATAGTGACAAACATTCCTAACTAGCTTCTGCCTGCGACTTCGTACGCGCAATCCCATTTTCTCCCGTGCCCGTAGGATTTTCAGGATTTTTTCTGTCATAAGAACCTTCTCCTGACAATAAGCAACACAACAAAAAAAATCAGCCAAATTGGTCTAGCCGTTCTCAAGTTATGGCGTGATAACAGGAAACGGGTTGCATTTTTATATATATAGATATAGGAATGGACCAAAATATCTTCATACTTACAGTCTTAACAGTTCACAAAACAATGACGTAAGCAAGGGTTGTCTGACGTCACGGCTGGCTGCTCAAAGACCTTGACTTTGTGTGCAATGTGCAATGGACCGCGAACTCTAAACACGTGGTACGGAGCTTGTTGTAACACGTGTTCTTAGTAGTTTGTTGTGGTAGATTATTGTACTATTTTATTGTAGAGTTCACTTATGTTCAGTACATTTTTATGTGCAAAATAATAAATTAATCATAATATACAACTGTATTACATTATAGTTTTATATTTTAGTATACTTTAAATATGGTATAGAGTCTTACAGACTAAGTATTTAAAAAGAACATATAAGTAAGGGTAACACAACATATTTTTTTTTTAAATCATAATTTAGATTTGTATTGTAACTTTCGTGAGACATATTAAATAAATTATTGTGTTTTCGGCTTACTCGTGAATATGAGCCTCTAGCATGGCTTGAAACTAGTCGAGTTCCTCGTCAAATTAGTACGTGACTAAGCCACATAATAATTAGAGGTACATAATTTAGATATTGACTAATGCGAATTACAAATCCTTCTAAGCTTGCTTAAGCTTTATATTATAAACAACTAGAATCACTTATCTAAAATACTTTTCAATAACTAAAAATTTAGACCAAGTAAAACGTCTGACCTCTTTTAACGTCAAAATAAAACCTTTTTTAATCTCAGTTCGAGTGGACAAGCCTCCGAGCATGAAGTACCTTTCGATTTCCCACTGACTGACCACTTTCACTAAAAATAATTTGCTCATCATTAATTACAATAGAAAAAGCTATTACCCAGATGTTTATGGCGTTAACGGCGATAATTGTGTACTGTTTTTTGTTAATTTCCCATTTATTTCTTTTAAAGTTCGTTTTTAATTAAAGGTTTGCAAAAACAACTACCTACTTTACTCAACTACACAAATATTTTTTATCGATTTTGTTTTCTAGTAGTAAGAGATATATGTATGTATATATTCTATTTTAAACAATGTTTATTTTTGTACATCGTGTAATAATATCTAGACAGTTGGTTAATGTTAACTGCCTCGTTGCAATCGGCCAACGCAACGTATTACTGCGTTTAAAAAAACTCAGTACTAACACGGATTCTGGAACGGACAGTGGCATTTAGTGACGTAATGTGCACCTCTGCCTACCCCTTCGGGGGTAAAAGGCGTCATGTTATATTATTTTGGATAATGTAATGATATCTATTAGGGATTTTCTGCCGTGATTAAAATCTCGTATGACTTGAATTGATCCTAATCCATTCGAATATATTACAAAACCTCTATGTATTACCTAACAATTTATAGTTTCATTTTTTCTCTATAATATGCTATAAATAACATTAAATTAAACCATTTTCTAAATATTCCACTGCATGATATATATGTTTCCTAAACGTTCAATTCAAACTTTCACCATACGTATATATACATATATATTAGATACAAAATAGTATACCACTATATATCTTAGCATTTCCTTGTAGACTATACTATATATTATATGTAGTTGCATCATGATTCACCTATTACCTAATATCCGTTTGTTAAAAGTTTTTTGAAACGTGAAAAGTCAATTTTGTGGTGAATTTTATGCTAATGTTGGTATGACTGGAATTGTCTATGGCTCTCGTTCAAAGGAGGTCGCTATCGGTGTGTCATCTCTTGCACATCCTGTGTGTGGAAAGATGTCAAAATTGGTATTTTATTTAGCACCTTATTGCGAACATTTCCTTGATGAAATAACTAAGTATGTTAACGTAACAGGAAAATATGTCTATGTAAATGTTTCATTATCCACCATCCGTGAAAGTACAATGTTACACTATGGGCCTCAACATAAGAGAAGTTTGCCAATATCTCCATTCCATGCTTGATAACAGGATTAGAAAAGGGTTAGGTTTAGTAGGAAAATACCGACAACACGCTTGCATCGCGTCTGGTGTTTCGGGTGTCAATGGGCGACGTCGATTGCTTACCATCAGGTGATCCGTCTGCTCGTTTACAGGGTTAATACAAAAAGAAATGCAGAGCGTCCATGCAGTCTTTGTTAACATATAATCCCGAAGGGGCAAGCGGTCTCAAGGTCGATTCCCAGGTCGGGCAAAGTATTACTAAGTTTTTCAGTAGTAGCACGGAGTCTGAAAATGTGCTCGATAAATGGTAATAGGCTCACTCCCTAATACATGGGATTTTACTCCCAAAGGGGTAGGCAGAGGTGCAGATTACGGCACTTAATGCCACTGTACAATGTAATACCCACTTTTCATTTTTATGTTATGAGTCCCACGTAATAGGGGGTGAGCCTATTGCCATATACCGGACACAATTCCAGACTCCGTGCTACTACTGTACTTATACTTTGCCATTGCCAGACTCGGGAATCGAACCCGAGACCAGTCGCACTTGCAACCACTCGGCCAACGAGGCAGTGACAATAACAAATCTTTCATTAAACATGCTAATTTCATTACGACTAATAAATCACAATTAAAAGAAACGAAGGTGTTAAAATACACTGGAAACGCTAATTAAATTACGAAAAAGCAACAACAGATTACATAAACAACAATATAAATAAAAAAAAACCATCCATGTGACCTTCGTAGAAAGTTTAAAGCCACACAATTGACATATACCTACTATGTAACAGAAAAATCGCTGTTTTAGACAGAAAAACCATTCAATAATAAACCTTATGGTGTTAAAAATAAACGCTACGGTCGACTATAACTTTTACTTTTTTGGTGAATCGCTAAGAGCTACGCAAATAGTAGTTGGGATTCACTTTCGTTTGTTTAGTAGTCGGTTCGGTGTTGATTATGTGAATGAGAATATTTTTACGTCATATTACTCGGATCTCGGATATGTATGATTTCTCATGGTGTTGTAACTTTTAACTGTTAAGTCTTGTAGTCGAAGTTGTTGATTGTAATTGTTTAGTTTGTATAGTTTATTAAAAGAGTCACGAATATGTTTTGTTTACGTACTCATGAAAACGGTACCCACACTAAGATTTTCTCCTGCGTCGTGGGTGCATTTACAAACATACAAATTTAGTTACATACTTATAACACTCAAACCCGAAACAACAATTTGTGGATCACACAAGAGTAGCTCTGTGCGGGAATCAAACGCGTCACACATTGTTCGGCAGCCGGTTGCCCAGGCACCGCTCCAAATGTGCAGCCAAATTGTATTACATTCGAATTTACACTAAGTTCTATACAAAGTCTATTATCAATATCATCAACCAGATGAATACCTACTTCTTCTTCAACAAAGGCATCCCCCTTAAAAAACAAAAGTGCTACCGCTCTGTAAAGAAATTAAGTTTTCACTTTACTAATCACGTGTCATTTAAAAACCCTTTATAACAAAAAAAAAACAATAGACATTATATATGTTCACACTAAAAAAATATGAAATAGAAATCGTTTGACATTACTTTAAACGACTGTAATAAATATGAAGTAAAATAACACCATTTATAAAAAGAAATAATCTTAAATATTACAGCAATTCCATATATTTTATAGTTCTCGTACTCAATGTCTAAGTCCCGACTTCACATTTAACGTACCGATCGCCATTACATCATAATTTTTCCCGCCATTACAGATAGTTTTCTTTTTTTATCACTCCCGTGACCCGTCGTTAGGCTGAGCCACAGATTAACTCGTCGAGTACCGGTTTTATAGACACAATTAAAGAACAATAGGTCGCGGTCACCGGTGACCGCTTGGTGTTTGACAGTTTAATAATAATAATTATATTTGACGTAATGTAGTAAGTCCCTAATGCATGGTACATTTACAGAATAAAAAAATAAGGATGGCATTGATATATCGTAATAAGGATGTAGGTGAATGTCTTACGAAATATATCGATAAAAATCTTTCGTTACTATAGAATTAAGCGATGTTTGACTAATGTGTCCTGAGTCTGTTTGAAAGATAAATGTGAATAAAATAAAAATAGAATATAATCTACTTCATAATTCACATCCTTTTCAAACTAACAACAATATTAACGTCTGTATAAACTTAAAAAACCAAAACTTTACAACACAAGCCCTTTTCAACCTGTCATGTTCATTCCTATTAACACGAATATAAAATAGAAATTATCGATAATGTTCAAATCGATTGACAATCGAATATCGATATTATAAAAGCAATTTATGATCATAACACCATCGGATATTAAGACTTGAAAAAATTATCGTATTTTATGGTTTTATGCGTATATTTGAATTAGAAAGTTCTGAGAACACCGCCTTGAGTTGGAATTTGGTGACAAAACTGGATGTTTACCTCTCCATTGCTTTGGTATGTGTAATGTAAAGTGTGATAAACGAGTATAGCTTTACGCGCTTGTAGTTTTTTTTGTCGATAAGACGTTTGTACATCACTATTCTTAGAATTTTAAAGATTTAGTTCAGTGAAGATAAATAGTATGTGCAAGTAGATACTAATATATTGCAGTAAATAATGAATTATGGAAACCATTTAACATAAATCGTCTTCATATATTTATTTCTAGGTGTCGAGTAACAGGTCAGAGTTGTGAAGTAATCAATTTCTCTCATAATTTATAATTTATGTGATATATTATGTGAACGTGTTAAAAATGATGAATAGTTCATAGATTCTCATGGATAACTTGATTAAGTTACAACTGGCTTTAAAGACTATGATACCAGTACCTATTTGTGTAAGCAGGTAATGGAATGAAATAATATCAGTTAGAGTTTAATTGCGCTATATCAGATTTGTATTGGTTAAAATTAATAATAAATAGAATGTTGATGTTTTTTTTTTCAACAAGTATTTCAGATTTTGCATCTTATGTACAGTGGGTGGCAGGTCAACCTCCTCTTTTCTGTCAAATTCGATTTTCAACTCTGTCACTTAAATATAAAGTCGAAAATCACACTGGAGTAGGTTGATGTGCCACATTACTTGTTCTCAAACACCGTTTTAGATCATTTATTGGCACTATAAAACTAAACCGTAAGTCATTAATTCAAAATATTATAACTTAAATTTTAATAGTCAAAGCCAACCACATTGAACCATTCTTTTAACGACATCTAAGATAATAAAAAAGAAACGAAAATATGACTATAATTTGTTGAATAGATCTTTCCTCGACAATTTTCCTCGATATGGTACCGCTGTAAGATCATGTCATTCCCATCTCTTACGTAACATAATAGTACATTAAGAAACTTAGAAATATGATAATTTGGGCAACATTACAAAATATAATGACTATTTTAAATCTGTGGGCTGATTACATTTTGTAATGTTGGTAATATGTAAATTTTGTGTAATGGTTTTGAATGGCAGTGTTTATAGTGATGTGGTATGACGATTTTTTAAGATTATCTGTGGTAAAGATGCTTGTGACGCTCTGCCGTTTACAACTGTGATTATGATATAACTGTCGATAAAGTAGTGGACTCAATGCCATTTAGTCTTAATTCAATAGGGAGGTAACCTTTTATCAGACACAGTAAGCTTTGACAGTAAAACTTCTGCTTAATTTTTAAGTGTGGGAGAGCCATGCTTCGGCATGAATGGACCGGCTCGACCGGAGTGATACCACGGCCTCACAGAAGACCGACGTGAAACAACGTTGTGTTGTGTTTCGTCGGTTAGTGAGGTTACCGGAGGCCCAATTACCACCCCGCCCGGCCCCTTCCCCAATCCCTGAACCACCAACAATCCTCAAATTCCTAATCTAGAAGGCCGGTAACGCACTTGTAACGCCTCTGATGTTCCAGGTGTCCATGGGCGACGCCGATTGTTTACCATCAGGTGATTAGTCTGCACGATTACCGGCCTATCACATAAAAAATAAAATAAAATAAATTTAAAAGTCAACTCCAGCCCAGTCAATCTACTGAATCCCCAATTAATGATATAGATAGTTAAATCAATTAAAAACTCTAGAAAAAACATCTTAGTTACTTAAAACTTCATCTAATTACATATTTAAAGATTAATTACTAAGTAACAACAAGGCTACTAGACCAGCCACTGATCCAGTAAATACCGATTTCCTTCCAGCAGTTACTATAATTGTCAGTATGTTCGCAACAATCTCGTAAACCACTGAACCAATTTTGATAAACGAGCTGTCTTTCGATAGGCGTAGAAAGTTCGCATATTGATTAAACTTTTCCTTTTACGAGGTTAAGTTATAAGACAAGGCCTCTTGGACTACTTAAGTTGGCAGGCTGGTGTGCCTAAAGTTAATAAAGTTATCATACTTGTTTTTCAAAAGGATAGGTAGAGAAGACATTTTCAAAGGAGGGTCAAGGTCATTTGACTTGTCAACGCGTCGCAGTTTCGAATCCCGCACGGAACAACTCTTTGTGTGATCCACAGATTATTGTTCCGAGTCTTTTTTTTAAAGGAGGAAAATCATCGAATGACTGCTCTCGCCTGGGTGAGGCGGAAGGGAGTGTCAGACTCAGACTGACTAAAAACCACCCCGTTCCTTCTCCTGCACTGGGTGTCATGTGTATGTGAACTTGTATGTTTGTAAACGCACACACGACACAGGAGGAAACCCAAGAGTGTGGAAACTTAAAAAATAAAACTATGTGTACTATATTTGTTACCCCTTTATTAATTATAGTTGCTTTGCTACAATGCGTAAAATTCTTTACATTTTGCATTATACAAAATATATTTGTAGCACTATGTTTTAAATGTTTACAGTACAAATACTTACCCAAGTACGTTTTAAGTCAGTCGAAAATCAATAATAAATTCCTTTTTGGAATATAAAACACAAACAGAACAAATACCTTGACTTCATTATAATTTTCTCATCAAGCTAAATACTTATTAAGGTGAAAACCTTGTATAATCTTACTTCAAGTGATGTGGACTATAGACCAGCCCACTGCCACACTGCATCCTTCTATCTAGTTCCCACGGATACTCGTTTTTAAGTGAAAACTAAGAAACTGCCACTAACTATTAGTTTATCCGCTGCGGTTCAACTTAACCTGTTTGTTAAACTTATGTAATGTTGTCATTACGCGGTTTGTGTGTGACTAAGGTATGGTTTGACGGTTTGTGGTTTAGGCTTAGTTAGAAAATAAATTGTGTAGTGGCGTGTATGGGGATGAAATTTTGTTTTACCAACAAATAAGTTATTAACTAAATATCGCGGATTATTCACGTGAATATACTTAAAAAAGCTCTACTAGTTTCGAACCACAAAGGGGTTCTTCCTCAAGAGCAGCATGCGCGGTCGAGGCGATACCGAAACTAGTAGAGCTTTTCTCAGTATATTCACGTGAGTAACCCGCGATTTTTAGTAAATTTAGTATGTCTCACAATAGTTATTATAAAAACAAATAAGTTATTGTTAAAAAAGGTCAGTGTTAAGGAGTTAGGTACTAAAATATCTGAATGTTTTGATAATAAAACTTCACGGCTGTTAATGTTGAACACGTGAGGCATGGTCATATAGGATTCACATTATGCCTATTAAAATAAAGGACTTCAGTTTCAATTAAGAGTCAGTATTTAGAGAATATGTAATGTATGTCTATCGTGGTGGCCTGGAGGTTTAAGACGCCCGCTTCTCATGCATGAGGGTGGGGGCTTGAAACCTACCAACGGCAAGTATGTACCAAAGTACCTTTTCGAATTATATGTACTTTCTAAGATTATCTAGACACCACTGGCAGACGATGAAGGAAAACATCGTGAGAAAACTTGTTTAAAATTTGTAATTATAAGTTTGTAATCGCCAACTCGCATTGAGCAAGTGTGGTGATTAATGTTCAAACCTTCTCCGTGTGAGAAGAGGCTTTGCTCAGCAGTGGGCATTTATAGGATGTTGATGATGATTTAGAGAATAAAAAATTGCTGACAACTTTTAACATGCGCCGTTTAAGAAGGTCAATACTCAATGCGGGTCAAAATGATAACATTATAACGTCAGACATACTAAACTAATTATTATGTTTTCGGCTTACTCACGTAAGTAGTAGTGCTAGTAATGAATAGCAGCGCAACAGTCGCCCTGTCGTGTCCCGGTATGCTGCTCATAAATATGAGCCTCTAGCATGGCTTGAAACTAGTCGAGTTCCTCGTCAAACAGTTACGTGAGTTAACATTGCAACAAAAACATTAATGAGGGTCAAAATCAAAAAGTTCGCATAAAAACGAAACATGCGGATTACAAAACGGATATAGATGTATAGAATATAACATATATTATGTATAGAAACCATACTTTCTAATAACCAGTTTTAGAACTGAGATTTGGCGACGTCCATCAAACGCTGACGTCTATTACGCACTAAATCATGTTAAACACTGACATACTTATCTTACTGACTAATCTTGAAAGCTGAACTCTTGCTTAAAGGTTCTTATATCAGTCAGTCAGCCAGTCAAAAATATAATGTCAAGTAATAATCGCAAGTATGCTTGTGTAGCACGTGGATTTGATTGCGACAGACTTTGATAACAACATCAAACAACAAAATATCAAACTATAAAGGTTTGATATTTTTTATTATTAGTCTCCGGAATTCGATTTGAAATGAGTGCAGATTAACTTCTTTAAAAATCTTTACCTTTTTATATTGGAGTCATAAGCATGAGCTTAACAACATAATATACAATTTACGGCTTCGATAATCGTGAATCTCTAAATTCTATCAGAACTACTATTATGACGAAAAATGAAATCTATAAACACAATTATAATTAATAAAGTTTATTATGACTGTTTACCCTGTAAACAGTATATAATTGTAGAGAGCACAGTGATCACCGAAACAACTTGATCACGATGCGTCGGCGCACGTTGCTCAGCTTTCTACATTCCCGCAAGACCGGTGCTGCCCACCGTTATGTCTGCAATATCACTTGCCGGCTCAAAATAATACAGCCTAGGTAAAAATATAGACTAGTCTGGAAATTTTTGACATTTTGTGATTGATAATTTTCGGACAATAAACCTATAATCTTGTTTTCAATTCACTACCAGAATAATTACAATATAGTTAGTTGCACATGCTACCACTAAAGCATGCACTCACTTATCTATATAAATAAAACGAATATCCGTTCGTTAGAAAAAAATAAAAGAAAGAAAAAAAAACTTAATTTCACACGCTAAAACACGTGACACATACAGACTTTACACAGTTTATAAATACACTAGCTACTTCCGCGCGGTTTCACTCACTCTGCTCGGCGCCTAATTATTGTAGCGTAATATTTTATAGCATATAGCCTTCCTCGATAAATGGGCTATTTAACAGCGAAAGAATTTTTCAAATCGGACCAGTAGTTTCGGAGATTAGCGCGTTCAAACAAACAAACAAAAAAATAAACTCGTCAGCTTTATAATATTAGTATAGATTTATACTAATGTCCCAAGTCTGCGGTGAATTGGGACCAGTTCAGCATATGCAAGACAGTTTAACGAGTTTAACACTAGCTTTATATTTCTTTGCCTGCTGACTACGCAATATTAGAGTGCTAAACTCCCTAGCATATACCTCTACACCACAGTATGCTTGTCGCGGAGAACCTAACGGGTAACCGGGGCTCCGGCTCGACGTGCAGGAGAAGGAACGGGGTGGTTTTTAGTCAGTAAGAGTCTGACACTCCCTTCCGCCTCACCCAGGCGGGAGCAGTCATTCGATGATTTTCCCCCCTTAAAAAAAAAAACTCCACAGTATGCTTAAAGTAACCCTCCTACTCATACCCATATAAAAATTCCATATTTTACATGGAATTTTGTATAGTTACTAGTAAAAAGCGTGCTGCCTACCCCTTCGGGGAATAAAAGTCGAATGTCAGGTGAATCAAGCGTGGATGCGTACGCGCATGTCGTTAGAAAGCCGATCATCTGTCGTCATAACACGTGCATTTGCATTCACTTTTGGTGTCTCAATCATGGTGGTACTTGCAAAAATATTTTATGCAGTATAATATTCCTTCGTGAAGACGCAGCTTATGCAGACATTGATTTACCCCATTATTGACACATGATTTTTTGACGATCAATGACGTGCCTAAAATATTGTGTTCGGTGTCATTATTAGCATGCGTGATGCGTGCTAATTAATGGATCGCCATGCCAGTCGTAGACCATTTTGTACACCTAACTTTTTCATCTTTCACTATTCCGAATTCATTGTCACTACTCAAAACATCTAAAACTAAGCAAAAACAATCATCAACAGCCTATAAATACCCACTACTAAGCAAAGCCTCTTCTCACACGGAGAATGTTTGAGCATTAATCACCACGCTTGCTCAATGCGGGTTGGTGATTTCAAACTTATAATTAGAAATTATAAGTCCAGGTTTCCTTACGATGTTTTCCTTCACCGTTTGTCAGTGGTGTCTAAATAATCTTAGCAAAAACAATAACACCAAAAACAAAATAGCATCAAAAAGTTCCGCTTCAATAAATCTATCATTCAAATAACAATACTAGAACTTGTCTATCACAATTTGCCGGTTGATTCACAATCAATGTTCAACAGTGAGTTGGTTTACTGTGGCACCGACACTGTGGTCTATTGTACGGATCATGTTATGTAGAATTGTGACAACCGTGTCACAGATACAATGCATTGGCCTACTGCTCCGGTAATTTACTGTGGCCTTGAAAAACAGTTTCGTGTTTTATCGATATTGAGGGATGATAGAGATTCTAATGGTTATGGTAGTGGATAGTTGACATATGGATTGGTTAGACTTAGGTTTTCATACCTTAGTTTTGCACATTATGTAATATTTCCGTAATAAGTCTTAGATTATTAGCTTATAAAACTACTATAAAAGACGAGGTTTTAGACGCATCTGAATAGAGTATCCGGGTTTTACGATTTTGAAATACCTAAATAAAACAAACCTACCTTTAATTTATTCTTTATTTATATTATTTAGTAGACATTTTAAGCGAATAGTAAAAACGGAAATAATCCTCTAAATAAAGAAAATTAAAATAAATTATCAAATATACATAGCTACTCTAATTTGATATGCATTTAGAGTAACGTTCTATAGCGGATATTTCATTTTTTAAATAGTCTTCGTAATGATTGGTCGAAAACTCCACGATTTTATTCTCGACTAATAACCAAGAACTATATAAATACCAATACTTTCTAATTCAATTGTAAATATTCGTTTTCCGCAATAATTTATATAATACGTATAAGCGTTAATTATGTACAAAACTAAAGAAATTCGTTTACATCCTAATAGAAAGTTTTGTTTTCGATTTCATAATATTTTGTAATTAAGAACAAGATTAGAATCTATAAATTCTACAGATACCTACAGCGTTGTCCTCGACTACTGTGTTTTTAATCATTTGAGTGCACTGGCCAAGTGGCTGCATATGGATACGAAGAGCTGAAGATTGAGCTCATTGATATGGCATTGAAGAGACCTATGCATGTTCAGCATTGAAGGGAGACGAGCTGATGACGACGATTTGGGTAGATAAGACAAAAGACTTGATCCCCACTTTTCTCCCAAGACAAGGTGAATTAGATTATTTGCTTAATGGGTGTTATATTGTTCTCATACAATTGAACCCATAAAACTATGTAACTAAAGAATTGTATTGTGAACCTGATTGAAAAAGAGTACCTATAGAGTTTTTTGCTTGTTCTTCTCCATAGGAATCTACACCTTGGAATGAACAAATAGCTTCAGTTTTTAATTTTTTGTTGACGTTCAAAAGTGCTTTTCTGGTGTAATTGAAATAAATGATTTCGACTATGATTTAGACCTCTATACCATGATCTATGGTGAGTTCAGCAGTTTAATTAACTTCACCATTTAAGCAAACCACCACTTAGCTCGATTAAAACATTTAGAAACCAAAAACGTGTGTAAAAATGTTTCCAAAAAGTATATTTTAAACTAAGTAAAATCGCGAGTTACTCACGTGAATATACTGAGAATAGCTCTACTAGTTTCGAACCACAGAGGGGTTCTTCCTCATGAGCAGCGTGCGCGGTCGTGGCGATGTCGCGCAGCTCACTGTGAACTTTTCTCAGTGTATCTTTAGTGCAGTATTCGTGAGTAATCCGCGATTTTACTTAGTTTAGTATGTCTCACGATAGTTATTATAAAAACTATATTTTGTAACTTTTACATTCAAATAATGTGATTCTCATTTGAATAAATGAATTTTGAATTCTTTTTATAGCTTTCTGTCTAGTAGAGAGTAAAATTGATCTGTCAGATGTTAAACTAACGAGAGTGAGTCTAAACAATCATTTATCTTCTACGAAACCTGATCCAAACAATTGGTCGGTGGGAGGGGGGATGAGGTCTTACTGAGAGCGATTGAAGTATACGCTTCATTTTGTTCATTTTTATTTTAAGTTGGATATAACTAACTAGTAACCAGTTTTTGCTAATTTGTTTAGGCGAGATTAAACCATAAGAATTCTGGAAAACGAAGGAATTTGCTAAACTGAAATTTACACTTGGTTTTGATTAGAATATTTATTATTTTCGTACAAAGAAGTTAATCCTAAGCCAATCCAGACCTAACCTAACGTTGTATTGATCTTCAAAAATATCTTTTTTTAATATGAAATGTAGTTATTATGAAATTATCTTAATTGTACAAAAATATCCAATTACATCAAATAACACGATTTCTGAACAGGCATTTACTGAGTTACGCAATAATTTGCGGGTAAATAAAATCTCTCCACCGCTATCAGTATAACCTAGTCCTGACGCGGATGTGTTCAACTGCGCAGACGCACAGTGTCGCGCAGTGTATGCGTAGGCGCTGATTATCGTTCCGTATTGATAAATAAAACATGGCGCCCGGTGAAAGTGTCGTGAACTTGATCTTTGAATAGTTTTCGTTGATACGCCACTGACTCTGACACCTTTGTTTAGTTTTTATTGTACTTGTAAAAATAATATTGCGCCCACTAGCTTTGTAACAAGATCGGCTTGCTTTATAACAAGATTGCATCTTTCTCTCTATTCAATATTTTAATATTTAAATCCAATATTATACAAATCGCTTTTACGAGTTTTAATCTAATATAATCTAAATCGATTCAATAACAATTGGTAGACAATACTATTATTTATTGGATACTTACTAGCTAAACGGGCAAATATGGTTCCGCCTAAAAAAAAATTCTCAGCTTTAAAATCTTCCTTGGACTTCCACGAATATTTCAAGGTCAAATTTAGCCAAATCAGTTCAGACATTCCCGAGTTTTAGCGAGACTAATGAACATTCATTTTTATTTATATACATTACTTTTCTGTGTAACAATACTGCCCTTTGGTCACTTTGAAGACAGCTACGGGTAACGCAACCGCTATTTTAATATACCTATTTATCGGACTATAAACTGCATTTAAAAGTCCTATTTCCATAAAATTTCAGAAAAGCAAAGGGAAAATAAATACTCAAGTCAATAAAGTCTAGAAAGTATAAGACTGATGGGCGAAATTGTGATGGAACGTGTTAAAGACGCCATGATGGCTAATCAGCTGCAGATTGCTATGCAAACCACGACTCCTAGTGTTGGGACCGTGGTCACGTACACACGAACGTCCTACCTAACCTACTCCCAAGTGTTTTAATAGATTCTCGACTTTATATCAAGAGTTTACAGTTGAACATTGAATAAAGGATGTTGTCAGAAAGGTATAGGTTGATCTGCTGTAGTTAACTATTCAGAGTAGGTTAGGGTGACAGGTCGACACATTGAAGAAGTGATATGGACTATAGTGTTACAAATAGGAATTAATAGGTGTAATAAATGTGTGTTTGTTTGTTGAATATCTGATTTGATTTTGTAGGTATTTTTTTTTAAAGGGGGAAAATCATCGAATGACTGCTCCCGCCTAGGTGAGGCGGGAGGGAGTGTCAGACTCTTACTGACTAAAAACCACCCCGTTCCTTCTCCTGCACGTCGAGCTGGAGCCCCGGTTACCCGTTAGGTTCTCCGCAACTGATTTTGTAGGTATAGGCTTAACAGAAATTTAGAAAGATCCTGAACTAAACGATAACTACACCGGGTCCAACAGCACGGTCAGTAGATTCTAATTTATGATCATTATGGTCCTATGCCAATATGTTTAGCAGTTGATCCACTTAGTAACTGTTAGATTCCCGGGTCGAGTATAACTTTACTGAGTTTAATAAAAAATCTCAGTAGTAACACGGAGTCTGGAATTATACCCGGTATATGGCAATAGGCCCTATTACATGAGACTCATAACACAAGTAGTTAAGTCAGGCGTTACATTGTACAGTGGCATTAAGTGCCGTGATGTGCACCTCCGCCTATACCTTTCGGGATAAAAGGCGAGATGTTATGATTGATGCAAAAACCTGTGCTTCCGCTTCGACTTAAATTTGTGTTAAGCAAATAGGCACTTATGTTATGTCCGATGTTTCTAAGTAATCCAACTTACGCAATATCTACCAATTAATGTCTTAGCAGACTTTTTGTGGTTTGAGAAATCTTCCAATATATTTGCATATTTGCATAGATGTATTTACCATAATATTCTCATTAGAATATCCCATTAGAAATGTATTCGCCAATTTCAACCTTATTCTCGTGCAATAGAGACTACAGTTTTAAATGAAAGTGCAGACGAAAAGTGAGGTAATCGGGTCTATTGTTTTTTTTTATTCTCACGATTGAAGATAAAATGTTTTATTGTTGGCGACATCGATTTGAAATTCAGTGTTTTTTTGCTCTGGTAACGTATGTAAATTGTGTGTGTAACAAAGTGATGTTAGTGCATGCGATTGGGAATCTTGCGAAGAAAACTCTATGTTTAATATACATTGCGCTTTTTGTTGTACAGATGTTATCGTTTATTCAATGTGCAGAAGCAATGGATGTGACAATGAGATAGTGTCAGTGTTTTTCAATCAACGCTCGACTACCTTGCAATAGGTCCCGGCTAGCATTCCCGAATTAAAAAATTATTGAGTTTCAGTTGTTAGAAATTTCACAGTAGGTACCTACGTAGAAATGACGTTTTATCCCCACTCCTAAACTTTGATTCGAAATACGTGTCTTATATTATTACGGACTAATTAGATTTTAATTTTCATACCCTGTCATCATCCCAATTGTGCAAGAGGGTCATCCTCTATCACATACAAGAAGCAGTATTATAGGTAGGTACTTTATTTGAAGTTGTCTTGTAACACGATCATGACAATGAGATACATAGTCGGTAGAACAATAATGACTGATGTCACAGATAATAATTAATTGTTGTAATGAGAAGAAAGTGAGAGATGGGTAATGTGGCAATAATTATTGAGTACGAACGTAATTTATGTCTCAGACGTACGATTTTAATTTATTATTACGATTTATTATGTTATGGTCTGTCATCTTTATTTCTATTTGAACAAGACTATTAAATCGAATCACTTTAATGCATCTATAGTGTGTACAGGGTGTCGCGGAGAACCTATCGGGTTACCGGGGCTCCGGCTCGACGTGCAGGAGAAGGAACGGGGTGGTTTTTAGTCAGTAAGAGTCTGACACTCCCTTCCGCCTCACCCAGGCGGGAGCAGTCATTCGATGATTTTCCCCTGTTAAAAAAAAACTGTGTACAGGGTGGCTTACAAGTATTCTAGGTATTCAGTTAGTTACCTAAACGGTCTATAGGTAACTATCGTTATTTTTAAATTTCAATTACTTCATCCCTGTTCTCGTCCACTACTGGACATAGGCCTCTCCAATGGCACGCCTGTAATAACTTCAGTAAGTTAGAATTTAACAAAATAGTTCTCAACAACTCCTTTAAAATCGCACAAATATGATGAAAACTTCTAAATGTACAATTTAGAATTATTTTGATCTCTCATTATGAAACGTGTTTCTGTAAGATATATCTCAATTATCGAATCGAGTAATTTACAATTTTGATTTTTAATATTTCGTAATAACAACTCACTAACAAGTGGGCGTACCTACTGTTATGTTTTTACCTCCCTGAAGCAATCGCTAATAACAGAAGATATTTTTAAAAATATTACCTACAATTAAATGTTTAAGTTGAAAGAAAATAGAGATAAACCAGCGAAGGAATATCTGTAAGAACAATTAAAAATAATAATAACATGGTGTTATGTTTAACTCGTCTATAGATAAACTCCTGAAACCCACGCAGTGTTTAAACCCCACACAATAGTTTATAGAAACAATTGAAGATAGTTATTATACTTTATTCGTAGGCTAAACGCTGATAAGTGACTACAAGCACAGTATCAAGCATAAGTTTCCTTGTGCGAACAACAAAAGAATGAAATTCCTTGCCAAAATCTGTATTTTCCAACAAATACAACTTGGATGTCTTCAAGTCCCGAGTGAACTGGTAGCTTATAGGTGGGCGTGCTCCATCGTTGGCCACATCATCGCTTACCACCAGGCGAGATACCAAACGTCGACCTATCAAGCATAAAGAAAAAAGGAAAAGATAACATTATAAGCCGGCAAAAGTCAAAGGCAACGACACTGATTGCTTGCCATCAGGTGATTCCTCTGCACATTTCCCCTATGTCTTATAGAAATTAGCCTTAATTTTGTAGTCTAGAATTTCAGTATGTTCTTAAATAGTTACTAGTACAGTTAGATAAACTGCCTCTTTGGACGAGTGGTCGCAAGTGCGACTACCGGGCAAGGGGTTTCGGATTCGATTACCTGGCCGAGCAAAGTATTACTAGGTTTAAAAAAAAATCTCAGTAGTAGCATGGAGTCTGGAATTGAGCGCGGCATATGACAATAGGCTCACCTCCTATAAAATAGTGCTCAATAAAAAAGGAGTCATTCTCATGATCATGGTCAATCAAATGGAAAAGGTATCTTAGTAAAGAAGATATAAATCTCACTCTCCTTTCAAAGGATAGCAAGCGTGATACCATAATACGTGTACATTATCACGCTTCTAAATCGTAGTAACGTAATATTAATTACATTGATGATGCACCTGGAACATGTAATTAACACGTCACGCCATCATTCAAACGTCACTCCCATCCAACGTCAGTCATCAGTCAAAAGCATCAGTAAAATTGTATCAGTTTTGACTGATGTGGTGACGGTGAATTATTTGATGTAGGAATGTTGATTGGAGACTACACGACCAGCAGATCAGCTTATACGAATATGTCCAATGTCTTCGATCTATTTTCAACTTTATTGTTCTGGATTAATGTAGGAATTCTATTGAAGGTGTAGTATTGGTTGACGTGCTGGTTTGAACTCAGTGTGAGATTGATTGATAATTTAATAATGTTCTTCTATTTTAATTAATGTTTAAGGGCCTGCTGTGACGGGCTTTTTGTTTTATTTGTTTTCATATTGACACGTTTGATTAGAGGTGTTATAAAACTGCTATAAAACTGATTGAATTTTTTTTAAAACCTTTGTCCCATATTAGGATTTTCTCCTGTGTCGTGGGTGCGTTTACAAACATACAAGTTCACATACACAATGACACCCAGACCCGAAACAACAATTTGATAATCACACAAAGTGTTGTTCCGTGCGGGAATAGAACCCGCGACACGTTGCACAGTAGCCAGTTGCCCAGCCACCGCATTGCAAAGTCGATGTGTAAATTCAACTGCATATAGATGTAAAACACTATTTGCTTTTATTATTATTATCTGATGTCGTAGTTATAATGCTAGCCTACAGTTGTTTAGCTTTGTAAACTATGACCCCAATACTGATAATTGCATTATGAAATCAGAGACCCCATGCCATGCTCAATACTCACAAACACTCGCAAATACTTACATCCCATTCAAAGAAAATTTCGTGAATTTAAATTTTTCGTCTTACCATCAAGTATGCAAACTTCACTTTCATTTTCGTGACTTATAGTTTGATTATAATTCATTTAAAAACGTTCAGAGCATTATGCGATGGAGATAATGTATGAATTAATGTAGTGCCCGTTATTGCTGGGCAAGTTGTGAGAGATCAGCGGGTAGAGTGCGTCTATTAATTTAAAAAAGTGGGATTTTCTGTAAGTTCAAGAGCATGACTGCCAGTGTGTTTGAGCTCACCAGACCAGACCACAGTTCCTGTGAGGTCAATAGAATATTTTGTACAGTCAAATCAAAGTCAATTTTAATTATTGTGGCTTAATTGTTTGTTTATCAAAGTTAATTATGATAATTGGCATTAATTTGAAAAATACACAAACTGTGCATCTTCATCAGAATAAAATACATTAAATTTATATGTAAGTCTATATAATTCATATTTATGTATTTCTCTCGGTCATAGATCTTGAATACGCTTGCTTCTTACATTAACCATCGTGTTTGTCCCTGCATCACCCAAAGCTCTGTATATTAGAATGTGCATGAAGCTCTTTAAAATAAAAAATCAAATTAAATAATTTAATCGCCGCTTGCTCATCGCTCACACCGCTTCAAAGGTGGGCGTTAAAATCACCGTGACCACAGTCAAAAGTAATGGAAGTATGTGCGAGGCGGGCTTTGTGCTCGCGTCGCGTCAGACAGTGCCGCGGTGCATTGACACCGAATTACTGACCTTTCTTATCCATAGAAAGTATTCAAGTAAATCTGATTCATTTCCAAAATTGACGTGGAAAGGTTATAACATTTACTGGTTTGTGTAGAAGGATTTTTAAGTTAGTTATTGGCTAACAGAGACAGATCATTGAGCCACCAGGTGGATACACGACCTAAGGTTACAGAGAGGGGCTAAATACAGGTCACTTTCAATCGGCCGATCTCTATGTACCTACCAAAATTGCTACCTGCTTTTTAATACCTAAGAAAAAACATAATTATTTTAGTCAAGATTGAACCTCATTCCTAATCATTTATACCCAAGGAATAGAAAAAAGTAGGTAGTTTTATATTCCATGGCTACACCGCACATTTGGCCAACCAGATAATTCCTTTATGTTGAAACGTAAAAAACCTCGAACAACAAAGTTTTTGATAACCAAAGAGTTTGCACTACTTATTTAAGAATCTGCATACATTGTGCTTTGTGATGTAAGACAAAAAAAACAAAATAAGACACGTTTTTCCGGTCTGATTGTTTGTATTAACACCTCTATGTAGGTTCCTTGTGCATGCCTTGTTTTAAACAAAAAGTTAATGTAAATAGATTTTTACAGGCAGAAATCAAATCCTTTGCACCTTATTTTCAGTCTTCCCTTTTAACCTCCTTTTTTCTGAACGTCATCCTAATTATTTTTGGGGTGGGTATTTAATCTTAGCTATGGTAAGCTCAACAAGTTTCAGCTTTATTCGTCCATCCCATAATTTTCACCCCCATATCCGAAAGCGGGAAAAAAACAAAACATCCCAACGCTCAATCTACTATATTAAATTAAGTCGGGTTTTCCTTCCTGACGCTATAGCTCCAGAACGCACGAACCGATTTCCACGATTTTACATTCATTGGAAAGGCTTACTCTGTGAGGTTTACCGAAAAGAAAATTCAGCAAAAAAAATTTCTTCATCTTATAATCACTAAACGAAATGTTACATAAAACGAAGCCATCTGGTGGCGAAACGGAGTCCGCCGGGTTTGCGAGTCTCTTACTAAAAACGAAAAGGAACTATGTATCTAGCCCACAGTTTGCTTCAAAGATAAAAGATAAATAACAAAAAGAAAGGAACCTGTCAACTTGATGTCGACAATGAATCGACTTATTATACAAGTTCCTAGAGAATTTCATTGTACTGCGGTCTACATTTGTTTTTTGTACTTATTTGCAGCAAAACTGTCTCACACACACGATAAACATCTTAATTAGCATTGAAATAATTATCTGTTCAAAATTGATTCCGATCTTTTAATCAAACGATGTAATTTTGGCGGACAAGTAATTAGTTTTACGTAATCTTCTCTGTTTTGAATTTGGTTTTGTTTTTTTGTTTTTTGTGTCTCTATTTTCCCCTGATTGTATTTGTTATAAGTTGGTGTGTTCAAAAGTTACTTCAATTTGTAAACAAAATTGTTACGTAATATTATGTAGTACCTACTTCATCATCGTCATCATCAATAGTTTATAAGTGCCCACTAATAACAAAGCCTCTTCTCACATAGTTAGAGCATTAAACTGTCAAACACCAAGCGGTCACCGGTGACCGCGACCTATTGTTCTTTAATTGTGTCTATAAAACCGGTACTCGACGAGTTAATCTACTTTACTACTGCTACTAATAATTAACTACCTACTTATTGAAATCATTATTTCTCAAAAATCCTCAAAATTTCAGTCGCAGATGCCGCCTCAATTAACTTAAAACACCTAAAAGAGTTATGTGCTTCGCCCTACAAACACTTTCTACTGAAAACTACATAGTTGCATCTAATTTCCTACTTCTTATTCATAATAGAGGTCTCCGCCACCTTCATTACTAATTATCACACGAGTTAATCACCAGTGACAACAAATAACACGAGTTAATCACCAGGTGATTACAAATTACTACCGAAGCACTAACCTGCTTCCCTCCTATCCCATGTAGACTAGTTGTGAATGTTGTGATAGTTACCGTTCACAATAATTCCCACATTTCCCACCCCTCCCTTTCCCACGGCCCGCAAATTGCCACAAATGTGGGGTTTCGAGAGAATCTACAATGATTACACATTTGCAAATAAGTAGTGCGCCTATTTACGTGTCTACTATGAAAGCTCAGACGGAAAGCACTAAAACTATGGCCATGGATTAATTTTTAAATGTGCGTAAAATTTGTAATGAGTCCTCGTTAGTTGTGTAGTGAAGTTTTAAGTTCGATTCTTTTGTCATCACAGAGTTAGAAATGAGGTCCCAATCTGGCATCAGTGTGTAGGTACTTACTAAATTAAAATTAACGATTAAAAAATTAGGGAAATTTTAGTAGTAGCTTGGAGTCTGGAATTGTGCCCGGTATATGGCAATAGACTCACCCCCTATTACATGGAACTCATAACTTGAATAGTGAAAAGTGGGTGTTACATTGTACAGTGGCATTAAGTGCCTTAATGTGCACCTCTGCCTTCCCCTTCGGGGATAAAAGGCGTGATGTTATGTTATATGTCTTTACAACTTCAATACTATAACTACATTTCATTGTATCACCAAAAAGCCACTAAAGTTAGCGTGTCAAAAGCTTACGAGTCGCATCCTAATGAAACACGGACGTTGCTCGTTTTGCACGCAAATATAAACGCACCGTGCAGGTCAACATACTCTAATTTCTTTAATTCATTATCTACTCTATCCTTTTGGGATACAGTCGAAAATCCTTTGACCTAATTTGACAGATTAAGATAACTTGATGTGCGTGCATCTGGTAGACCAAGAAGAGAATATGGGCTCTATTAGTGGTCGACTAGGAAGCCATTATGGTGTAATGATGGTTGCATTATGATGCTGTTAAGGAAAACAGTCTTGATATCATTTATTAGAATAGTGACAGGTTGTGTTGAGGAAATATGGAATAGTTATATGACATAGTAGCATAATAAGAGTATATCTAATTATTGATTGATCTGTACCGTGTTATCTAAGAAATAAGATTGATTTTACATTAAAGACAGAACATTGTAGGCGAATATTAGTTAGACTTCTTTCAATTAGCTTTTTCTGCAGTTTTTATAACCATATAGCTTCTGCCAGTGGCGTTTTTTGTGGGATTAAAAGTAGCCTATATGTTATTCCAGACCATGTTATACTCTTGTTCCAAATTTAATCAAAATCCCTTCAGCTGTTTTGACGTGGCGGAGTAACAACCAAACATACAAACTGTGGCATAATTATAATAGTTGTATGTTTGTATCATCTCTAACTGTTTAATTAAAAAAAAAAATTAAATCAACTAAGTACTTAACAAATTCTCACTCATAATTAACACAAAATTGAGCAACGATTACAAACTCAGCTAAACAATTTCAAAATACGTAAATTTAATTTAACTTTAAAATAATAATAATGAATTATTACAATAAGTAATATGTATTTATATACATTGAGAATGTCTTACATCTGTACTGAAATCAGTTTCATCATAAACAGGTGACGGTTCTGTTTCCAAGATGGCGGACACCTTTCAATTTCAAGAGTTTGCACAGATAATATAATGTTATGCAATGCGTATGCGCATCGCGATTTTATTTGCTTTAGCTTCTGTGGGATGATCGAGGTCAAGAATTAGATGTGATGAAAGCTCTACTTTGGATTTTATAATAATTATTACTTAAGTGATTAAATTAGTATTAATATTTAACGTCCATTTTGAAGTTAAGTGTTTAGGATACTCTATATTCTAGACTGAGATTAATACTTAGTCTCATTCTATATGTTTTTTCTTTCACCTCTTAAAATATCATCTGATTTGTTTCGTTGCGGGAACCAAGACAGTTATTCATGTCCTTGGGACGCTCCGGACTTCAGCATTTCGATGTTTTCATGGTTGTACCTACTGTAGATCCTGGCTTACAGGAGTTGCAGTGGTTTTGGGAGGTTATAGCGGGCTCTTATAAAAAACTCGTCCTACGAATGCTAAGAGCAGGATTTTCCTAACTTTTGATTCTCAATCAACGTGAATTTTTTTTTACTAATAATAGATTCTCTTCTTACTTGAGACTATATGACTCATAAAATAAATGATGGAATGTATCTGGCGTTCCATAGTCTCTGCCTACCTATGTATCTGGGCATTTCATTATGTGCAGTACCTAACAATAAAGCATAAACACTATTGTAATCTATCAATCGATGGATCAACAAACTGACTGACACTGTGCCATCTTCCTTTTTGTCTAAATTCTGTTACATAAAAAGAAAAAGTTCACAAATAACATCTTTGGAAAGTCTCCCATTATTTTCTCTATTAGGAAACTTATGGCGAAACGAATTGATACATAGTGTACGCACATTCCGTAATAAATGAATGACAATAATCCATTAACCTCTAACCTGAGACATTGTGACTATAATATTTCGAGTTGCGAATCAAATAAATGGACTGTGACTAAATTAAAAAAATCCGTACAAATTGCGTACCGACGGGATTATGTTATGGTTTAGGGGAGTGAACTTTCTGATGATAGAATTAAATATAGAGAGATGATTTTTTATAATCAATTATTTTTTATAACAAAGTTACATCTGTAATTCCACAAAGACAGAAACGTGTTTACTATAGCTTGAAACCAACATGAAAAGCGTTCATGAGCAAAAATGTTCATTAGACATAGACACAGAAATAATTATAATTTTATTATCTGTGGTCATGGACATAGACCTTAGACATAGTTTAATAGAACGTAGACTTAGCTCTGGCAAAAATAGTCCGTTCGATCTACAAAAAATTTTGTAAATCGAACGTTAAAAACCCTTTTCAACCAGAGATTTCAAATCTAATGAGAGTGGGCACTGAAGAGTATAGACTGCGCTAATACTAAGTCATAAACTATGTCATAATATTAAAATTAGTCAGCAGAATTTATCTCACCTTTACTATAAACTAAGTAGCTATGAAATAAATGTTGACCTTATGCCTTATACTCTGGTACATACATTGGTATTGCCGAGTCATTTACGGAGCACTTTAATACCGGCCAGTTACTTATTACGTGGGCACTGTGTAACCTAATGACTATGCTCTAATATGAAGCAGATTTGACGCGAGCAGTGAGCTAATGATGTAATGATGGCGAAGTGGTGTTGATGCTTGATAGGTTTCTTACTTGTAGGAAGCACTGGTTCTTTGGTGTTTTGAGTTTGGTGTTTGAATCTATAGTTTCGCCTAATTTATTTATTACTAGCGACCCGTTCCGGCTTCGCACGGATGCAATATCCATATATTATACATATTATGTATGAACCTTCCTTCTACCTCTACCAGAATCACTCTACCTTTTAAAAAAACCGCAACAAAATCCGTTGCGTGGTTTTAAATATCATATATCGTACATAGGGACAGACAGACGGCGGATAGCGACTTTGTTTTATATTATGTAGTGATATAAACACAGAATTATACCAATTATTTTTTCCACTGCATTTTTTTATGTTAAAATTATTTTTTTATTTGAAAGGCTTGTCATCAAGTTAGGATCTGATGATGGAATCCCAGGGGAACCGAGGGGAACGTTTAAAAATTATAGGGGCAACTAGTGCATTTGTTAATTTTTACATTAAGTATTTCGATAAACTTATTTCACCAATTAAAGATTTATGGGCAGTATTGGCACAGTCAAAACCAATGTTAGTTTATTTATACCGCTGTAAAGAAACGGAAAACCAATAAAATACACAGTCGTTACTCCAAAGAGTTTTGCAAACTCTGTTGCAATGTGAGGTGCTAATGATACATCGGTATATAAAGGAAAATATTAAAATAATATAGCAAAAGTGATGCAAAACGAGAGAATGGTCAGAATCGTTGCGCAAACGCACCGCAGACGTTAAGGTTAAACACGACAATTACATACAAAGGAACGGAGAAACTTAGCACTTTCCTTGCCTATGTTTGTCTATGTACTATTTTATGTACCTAGGTATTGTTTAAAACATTACTAAACTAAACACAGAGCTACAAGTACTATGTTTTGGTATTCGCCTAGTATCTATCTAAATGTCGCGTAGAACCTAATGGGTTACCGGGGCTCCGGCTCGACGTGCAGGAGAAGGAACGGGGTGGTTTTTAGTCAGTAAGAGTCTGACACTCCCTCGCGCCTCGCCCAGGCGGAAGCAGTCATTCAATGATTTTCGCCTCTTAAAAAAAAGTAATAATATACTTAGGTATGTATCTATGTATGTAGCTTTTAACCAAATCACTTCGAATGCCCCTAGCAGGTGAGCACACCGCTTACTTCGATAAAAACCTGCGAGTCATATGTACATAGGTACATCGAAGCCTTTCAAACATCATATTCGCATGTAACATGTATTGACAGGTTGGCAGTTACACATAACAAACAAATTGTATAACTATTAATGTACATAGATCGTTTGTACGCTAATTGGGTACTTGCCAACAAGTAAAATTCAATACTTTTTTCGAACTGTCAAAAACGACAGTTTTCTATGAATTTTGTGCGAGATTGTGTATTGTGACGTCACGTTTTTATAACGTCAAACAGCATACTTATTTCTTAAAAAATTACTAGAAAAATATTAAAATTAAGTTAGTCATGAAATCGATTAATGAAAATGTGATTATTTAGTAATATTTTATTGTATTGAACATTCAAATTAATTTATTTTAGATAAAGGAAAGTACTCAATTGTGCTCACTGGTAACTTGATAAAAGCTGATGCGTATACTTACATGAAATCATACAAGACAGGCTAACCGATGAACCTATTCTAAGCCGTCAAAAGTCATTGGATTATCGACTTTATGTTAATCTATCAAGTTGAAGATATAATAGAGAAATTAGTCAAAAAAGGATAGGTTGACCTGCTGGCTGGATATACAAGGTTTTGTTAAAAAGTATAGGTCAAACTCTATCAATTTAATGACGGTTTCTAGTTTTAAAAAGAAATTTTAGGTGGATTACAGAAATTCAAAGTTAGGTAAATAATTGTAACTTTTTCTGTGCTAATTGGTATATATGTATGTACTTATCTACTTAGGCAGTGTAAATCTGTATTTACGAAATTGCAATTCAAAAGGACAATGTCGTAATTATTACAATTGACACAGATTTTTGCAAGAATTCACTTAATTTTGCAAGGCTTTTCTCTGCCTACGCCTTAAGAAATTTTATATCAAGTCACGCCCATTATATTATTCCAGTTATGGTTTAAGATGACCGCGGGCTACAACCGAATCGGTTACTTTTACTTTTTAAATGTGGCAACACTGCGCAGAAATTCAGTGTTGCAAGCTCAAAAGTGCATTGCATTAGGAACATTATTTTTTAAGTAAGTGTGCACTAGAGATGCAAGATGCAACTTGTTAAGTGTTAAAATATCGTAATAGTCTTTCAAAACCAGGTATTTTTTCGCTATTTCATGATACTTCACTGTAATGTAATTCATATTGAAATTTAATGCAAATTGCATTTACTGCGTTTGTGCGACTATTCATTTTTTATTTACATAACACAAAAACGTTGAGTACGTACCTATATTGAGCAGTGATTGCTAAAACATTTACATTGCACTTAAGATGGTACTCTGCTTTATTCGGTTATCAAACCTAACACAATGTTAAGCAATGGCATTCAACAATGCCCACAAAACCATTAAGTATTTATATATATAATTATGTATTTTATACCTATTTATCAATTACATTTTTTTAAAAAAAACGTTGTGCAACACTATCCTTTTCTCCTGTCACGTGGTGGGAGTTCCAAACATACAATTTCACACAAAACCCGAACAACAATTTGCCAATTATGCTAACAAATATTCGCTTTGGTGGATGCCTAGTACAATTTAGATACATTAATCCTACCCGTGCTTAAAAAAAACAAAAGATTGTTGATTCTGTCACTATATTAAAAGTTCTGTCGTAGGGAGTGTCGAATTCAAAAGTGGATGCTTTCTGTGGTATACTTTTATTTTTATTGGAATGCTGACTGACGGGTCAGCCCACCAAAATTTCCTTGCTACTACCGACGTAAAAGTAGGCGTCAAGCGAATGAATTGCGCAGGAAAAGAATTATTCAAATCATATTTTTCTACTGCCATTCTTTGAAACTAGATCTTGAAGGAATATACTGGTGTGCACTTATGTCCAGTTTTACAATAGGTAGTTAGAAATCATGTAGATCGTGATTCGTTGGCATCGTCATTTGATATGATGATTAATTAGTCACAAGACGGCTACAGCTGAACATAGGCATCCCTCAATGACTTTCAGATACAACGATAGCTATACAAAAGTGAGATATTTAAATATTATAATTTTCATTACACAAAGTACTTACCTGTACAAAGATTACGAATCGCTTCCGTACAAACGTCTGCTGCGCAGGCGACGGCGGCGATCCCAAAGTGGGCAAACTCGAGCCTTTTCACATGGCAGCACTTTCTCCGTCGTTATGTGCCTGCCTCGTGTGTTTACTCATATCTTCCTCGTCATAATGACGTGTCTCAAACATTGTATTGCTTTCTTGACAAATATTTCGATTACTTAATATTGGGAAAATATTTATATTTATTTTGATAGGTAGGTGTACTATCTATCATTCAGTCAAAGACATACCTAACTCCATCTCGCCTCACCCGGGCGGGAGAAGCCATTGGATGATTAGTTACCTAAATGTTATAATGGGCGAATAAATAAAATAAAATAAAAAACAATCAACTGAACATAATACCTCTTCCTTTTTTGAAGTCGGTAAAAATGATAAGTATGTGGATGACACGGAGAACAGGTTTTTTCTATATAAACAAAATGTAATGGATTTTATTAGTGAAGGCTTAAACATCAATGTAATTTTTCACGTTATTACAAATTGTAGATTACTAAGTACCTACCTAACTAACAAAAATAGTTTAGGTAAGTATATTTGGGACATAATTCTATTATGGAACGTAAATTGACACACGCAGCAAAAATAATATAAACAGTAGTCAATATGTAGGTATGTGGTAACATACCTACCTACTTATACGTAGGTAATACTAATAAAAGAACGTTAATACTTAGACACCAAATATTTCTCATACCACCATGAAAGGGGAAAATGAAACGTTTAGAACAACCACCTTTAAAAAATTTAATGCAGTATTGCAGATGGACACACGGCCACATATTAATCTATACAAAACCAGTTTATCCTGGTTTCGCGTCGCATCATCTTTCCGCACATTTAACGTTCAGTTTATACTGGTTATGTAAAGCTCGATGTGTAGCCGTGTGTACGTCTATGATCTACGTAAAGTAGGTAGGTACCTAGGTACAGATAACGTTAGGACGTCAAACTTGCTTATGCTAACAAAATTATCTAAGTATTACATTTTTAACAAATTTGATAAAATAAAAAAACATTTTTGCTCTTTTTGGTATTTTAAGGACCACCTTAATAATACCTAGATAATTATACAGGTAAACAGTACACACACCTCATTTTTTGATGACTTAGGGAAACTTTCAAAAGGCGCCTAACTTTTAATAAAAGACGGGAGTGTGGATTTTAACTTCACTAATAACCTAGTGCCCCTTAATAACCACCACTATATGGTGGCCATCCTCAACACCTATAAGGGGCACCGGGTCCTCTCTACAGTCCATTTCTATAACCTATCTATTTGTAGATTTGCTTACTAGAGATAGAATTTTGACACATTTTGTATGGAGCTTGTGTCAAAATTCTATCTCTAGTAAGCAAATCTACAGATAGATAGGTTATAGAAACTGGACGTAAGTGACCTGGATGTCTGTACTGTAGCACTACAGTCCATTAGGCCTATGTAATGCCTACGCGTATGTATATTTTAAAAAGAACCATTAACTTTCGTCCCACCCACATATATTTACAAACTATATTATATCAATTTACATAATTATTATTCGGTACCCTGTACTCTAATGATAAACTTTTACTTTCTACAAGGAAATAAGCAATAACACGTAATGTGCCCAAATTGACGTTAATTTTATTTAAATACAAGTGCGTATCTAAATAGGCAATAAAATTGATACGTCAATCAAATTAATGAACTAATAAATAAACTACAACCATTATTAATGTCGGTAAATTCTTGGACAGCTTAATACAAACATGATTTCCCACTTAAATACGTAGGATTAAGTACCCGATTACTTACACCGTGAAATCAATTCTTTCAGTGCTTTAACTTGCTAAGAGTGTTTTTAACACTTTTAGTGATAAATGGCCTACGAGACACGGGAGTCTGAATTCAAAAAGGTGTATTATTATCTAATTTTAAGTTTCATGTAGGTAATATTGTTTTCTACACCGAAAATTATCAAACTCAAAAATTATCAATTTATCAAACTCAAAAAGTACCATATTTATATATGTTTATTTTACATTATATATTTGGACCAGGAAACAATCATTTATTATAATAAATTTTTTTCGTTATTAAATTCTTTCACATTATCGCATATCAATATCAAGCATAATCCAGATTCGCCCATTACACCCAGACCTCGGAACAATAACTGCTTTAGTTATTGTTCCGAGACCCAGACCCACTGACTGCTATACATTTTTGACTACTACTGTCAAGTGTCATTGACAGAGAGTAACAAAGTTGCCCAACCAAAAAATCAAAATCGGTTCAAAATATTCGATTTCAAATCGATTAATATTGTATTTGTCTTGTTTCAGGTCACAGCCTTGGCTGTGCTCAGCATAGCATTGGCGAAAAATACGACGGCAAAAGCGAAACCGAAACGACAATTAGACAGCATACGAACACATGAAAATTTACAATACTCCCTCGTACTTCCACACTCAAGAGTTCAACATTACCGTGCACTAAACAACAATCGTCGTATTTCTCATGGCTCCACGAAAGGAAAACTGCCACCTTACGCTGTACAGATGGAACCCGTCGTGCAGTATTCGCAGAAGGACCCTCTGTATGACCCTACACAAGAAAACGCAGAAGAAACGGTTGTCAACAAAAACGAAATTTATGCCCAATCAAAAATTCTAAACGTAGATCAATCTGGTGAAAGCTATGGACCTCCATTTGGAACTTTACCGACTGCTCCTCTGTACAGCCACCATCCTCATTATTACGAAGAACCAGAACCGATCATTGAAATCATTATCAAAGAGTCCAATGAAACCCTGCCAGCCCCTCCTCCACCCCCGGTACAAAAGAAAAAGAAGGAGCCTGTGCATGTTTTCTACGTAAAATACAGCAAAGACCCTCATTCAAAAGACAAGGTAATCTATGAAAAGCCAATTCCTGCTATTACTCCCCCAACCAACGATGAAGACGAGCACCATGAACACGAAGACGAATACGTAACTGTAACTCCTGAACCATACCTTCCTCCGAAGACAACTACTTTGAGAGCTATAATCAAACCAGAATCTGAGGTTTATCACAGCGACAGCAGCGTTAAAGTAACTTTTGGTAATGAAGGTCGCCATTACAGTGACAGACGTGAAAGTAGCAGCCATTCTGAGCACCATGAAGAAACTGCACCTAAGCCGGCTATAGCACTACCCAATTCCCCTCCTCAACCCACTCAACAAAGCCTTCATAATCATCAGATCCATCAAAGTCAAATCCAGCTTGAACGGTCAGTGTCACAGAAGCCACAATTCATAGAATCCAGTACTAGGCCATCTTTCATTCAACACCAACAGCAATCACAATACTTTAGATCTGGACCCCAACAGGCTCAAAGTCGTATCCAGTTCCAACCTCAACATATTCCAAATGAACAGCAGCTACCGAGACAAGGCCCCTCAGTATCCCCTTTCAGACCACAACAGCCACAACAACCACCACAAACACCTCGTATCCCATTTGGGCCGACTCCCATTTTTAACGCGGCATTCTCCAATGGTCCCATTGTCCCACACTTTGGAAGCCCAACTGCTCCCAGCCCAGTGACTGCCTTCCCTACTCCCTCTTTCCCTAGACCAAACAACGGCCCACCTAGTTTCCACTCACGTGTAAATCCATCTTTTGCTTCGAGACCACCTTTCAATGGACCTCCAAGAACCAGCTTCCATTCTGGACCTCAAAGGCCTTTCCCATCCCAACCAAAGAACTATTTTGATGATCCTAAATACTTGCAAGAAAATTATCACACTATCACTACTGATCAAGTAGATACACCAAAACAGCAACAATTATCCAACAGGCCCCTGCAATCATTTAGCCCTCTTTCTCACCCCAGCCCTAGTCCAACTCCAGCTCAATTCCAAGAACACCGTCGTCCACCAATTGTTCCACTAAATCAACAGCTCCCACAACAAAGACCAGCTCCACAATTCAGTGACTCTCTTCACAACAAACCATCTATCGCCATAAACCCAACCGCATCTCCATTCTTTAATTTGAAACCTTCCCCACCACTCATTGAAAATAACCGTCCTCCTTTCCATCAGCCTCAACCTCAACAGCAGTTCAGTTTCCATCAAGGACCCCAAGGCCTCCCCAGACCATCACCTCAAATTCCTTTCCAGCATTCATTCCCTGGTCCCATTTCTCCCTCACCTTCTCCTTTACCTCAAAATCAGTTTGTACCTTCACCTTCTTCTGCTCCTTTATACAATTTCCATCCACAACCATCACCAACTCCCGATGTCTTCCACCAAGGTTCTCCCTCAGAAAGACCTTTTAACCACAAAGCAAATATTGAACATCAACAAAACGTCGGCTCTCTAGTACCAAATGGTGGTGAATTGGTTCCGGCTATTTCGAAATATGAACAGCATATTACAATAAACGGACCAACATCTCAACCATTCAATGGCCTTGGAGAACCTGGCCCTAGTCAACCTACACCAACACCTAGTCAACAACAACAGTACCATCAACTACAACAACAACGTCATCAACACGAACAGCAACAACGCCACCAACACGAACAGCAACAACGTCACCAGCACGAACAACAGCAACAACGTCACCAGCATGAACAACAGCAACGCCACCAACACGAACAACAACAACGTCACCAACACGAACAACAACAGCGCCAACAACAGGAACAACAACAGCGTCAACAACAGGAACAACAACAGCGCGCACAACAGGAACAATTACAACGGCAACATCAGCAACAATTGCAACAGCAACAACAACAATTGGATGCGGAACAGGAACAAGTCAGGTTGCAACTGGCTCACAATGTTCAAAAGCAACAAGAAGAAATTCAACGCCTGCAGGCGCAACTATTGCAAACCCAGCAGCAGCAACAACAGCAACAGTACCAGAGCGTTTACCAGCAGCAAGTCCAGGCCACTTCTCCTAGATCTCAATACATACAAGAGAGAGCAAGACCTCAACCTACATTCGCCACCAGTACAGTGTCTCCGCCCTACTACCAGTCAACTTCTAGAACAGTGGAAATTAAACCGACTACTACCAAATACGTATCATCAACTCAAAACTCAGTAACTTCAGCACCAGAAACTAAAAAGGAGGAGAAAAAGAAGAAGCCAGCCATTGAGCTTCCTGATGAAGTGCCAGATGACCTCCGTCAACAACTCCTGTCTTCAGGCATCTTAGATAATGCTGACATTAGTGTTTTGGATTACGATAAAGTAGGAGACACGCCTTTAGATTCTTTGCCACCAGATCAGTTGGCTAACTTCTTCAGTGCTGGTGGAGCTCAACAGATTGCATCTAGTGAAAATAGACCCGTATATGTAAAGCCTAACGGAGATTCTATTCAATCTAGAATTGATGAGGACATAGATGATGACCAGGAATTTGCTGCATCGGAAAACGTTGCCAGTTATGTTGCTCCCCCCTCAAAAGATCAAGCCGTTGAAATGAAAGTTGTTCATTTTAATCCGGAAACACTTGAAGGACAACAATTAGCTAAGGAATACATTAAAGAAAATGCCACGCAAGTTGACCCTGTAGCATTAAATGACAAAAGATACAACAGATACTTACCTTTAAAAGTGAGTGGCAATCAATTCCCGCTTCCAGACGTCCTGAAAGGAAGGAAAGTCACTTCAGTCGTTGTTTTGGCTCCTGTTGAGACTGAAGCTTTAGGAGCTCATTCTAGAGCAGAGCGCGCTGCTGAAGAAAACTTAAAAGGAATTAAATTTGTCGCTGGTGAGAGTTTACAAGAACTATTAAAGCGACCGACAAAAGGCAACTTTGAGAAATGGTTGGAAGTTGAGAAGAAAACCGCTACTGATTTGCAATCAGTCGTTTTGCTCGTTACTGGGTAAGAAAATTTATCATAATAACTTATTCGACCAAACTAAAAATAATAAGTTAATAAAAATTATGGTTGTTTTCAGGGACGATGCTGCTAATGGAAAAGAAATTTTCATGTATGACATCGCTTCGGGCAACGTGAACAAACTGGATGGTGACTTATCAAATGCTTTCGTCGAGGCTGCAGAAAACAACTCTCTCAGCAAAGACATTGAATCATTGGCCATTGAAGGAGAAGGAACTCCAGAAAATTTTAACAAGGATAAAAATGACGACGTAGTCGCGGAGGGTTCTGAAAACGTGCCATTATTTGTAGACTTATCAGGCTTAAACTTAGATCAGGAAAACACAAATCAAGTGTCAATATCGTCAGGTTACAGTAAAACGAAACACGGAAGATCGTTTAGGAGAAATTGATATCCAAAATGCCAAATGGTGTCTGATCCTTGTAAATAGTCTAGTATTAGTATTACTAAATTAAATTCAACGCGATTGTTGCGTGTAGTCGTAATTGTTTTTTTACAAAAGAGTGATAATGGTTGTACAATATAAAATAACTGCCTATTAAATTGTATTTTGTCATTTTTATACCTATATACCTTTATAGCTAAATAATCAAAAGTTGATTGAGTAAAATACAAAAACAGTCAACATAATAAGTGAAACATATTATAATACGAAACTGAAGTATTTTCAATACAAATCGATTTCGTAAACAAAATCGAATCGATTCATTCGATTTATTTTTCCCTGCTGACAACACAGACGTCAACTGTCAAACATATGGATTATTTATGGTGGAAGGTTCGTGCCGCAGTGTAAAATTCACAGTCTTTATTTATTTTCATGTATTTTGCTATATTTTTTGAATTGTAATCATGATGGAGGGTTCATTAAGTAAATGGACGAATGTGATGAAAGGGTGGCAGTACCGGTGGTTCGTGCTGGACGAAAATGCTGGCCTGCTTTCTTATTACACGGTAAGTGACGTTTCATTCTAACCGTATCACCAAATAAATGTTTTAAACTATATTTTATACTTGGATTTTTTCAAATAAGTTCATATTTTTAAAATATCACTCAACTAAAAAACTTTATCTCAAGTTAACCTAGTTAGAATTTTTTATTTAATATCTTTCTTTTGAATAAACAATGAGCAAAGTCTTAGAACGTATGAAAATACACTGAATTTGGACTGTAATCAATGCCGTGACCTAATAAACTAGCAATAGGCTTGAATAAAATTAAATAATAGTTTTTAAGTGTAAAAACTCTTTGGTGTCAATGTCAAGGCTAAGTGTTTATTGTTTATGTGTACCATAGATGCCAAGGTGAGGCAAAGGCCGACAGCTATACAGCCATACAGCCAATTCAAAATTTCCTTCATGATGAATTGTAGAAAATTGTTTATTATATCATAGTTAAATAGTTAAGATTAAGTTTACTTTTGTTTGATACCTATGTCCTTAGTTAATTTGATCTAATTAGACAACAAATTTATTTAAAAATTACACATTCTAATTTAAAGTTTATATTCCCATTTACTTACAAATAAATTATTGTTTCAGTCTAACTGAAAATAAACATTTCAACTTTCATAACTACTTTATATCTAGCTAACTGAGTCAGATTATTCTTTGTATTTATTATGATGCATCATACATTCAAAACAGTACAGTACAAACATGGTTGAAATATTCCCAACAAGCACTAGTATCCGGACATTGTTTTAAAATTGAAAAATAATATTCAGAATTTATTTCTTATTAGTTATTACTAGACAAATTGCTTACCGTTCTAATAAGAGGATTGTAGAATTGTACAATATTAATATGTTGATATATTGCACCCAAAATTGGTTCATACAACACTAGTCTCTAAATATTGGAAATAAGGTATATACGGGAGTTAATGGAGATTGAACAGTTAATTATTTGTCTCTTTATTGACTTTATATACAGTGCTAGCCATCTTCAACAGCAATAGGTGCATCATCTACCAAGTAATATGATACACAATAAAGCAGCCGGCTTTCCAGCAGATCAGCTTTCCAGCAGATCACGGGTACCTATTCAATTTTTATACATTTCTTATACTCTCATGAATAGATATAAAATCAAATTTTACATAAATATCTATAAATTTTTAAACAAAGAATTAAAAAATTAAATATCTTTTTTAACACCATTTTTAGAATGATTCAGCACTTTTCTCTCTTTAGTTAGTAAATAGTTTTGCCTGAAGAAGTCGTAAAACATATAGTATACAAATATGACATTTGGAAAGTATAATATTGTTATGCCTAATGGGGCAGGGCAGCTTGGCAGGAACACTTGTGCCGAGTACACTAGCATGAATGTGAACTGGATCTGAAATTGATAAAAAATTGTTAATTTCTCACATTTAGATGTCTGATGACCTATTCTGTTGTTTGCATTGAATAAGCTACAAAACTACTGGACTAATTTGTAAATTTTTTTCACTATAAAAAAAGTACTTTTCAGGGCATCAGGATTGGGGCTTACTCGAGAGAAATCTTCTAAATTTCATGTAAATAAAAGAGTTAGACTGTTAGACAATAGCTAGTATATAATTAAGTAGTTAATACTTTTTATATTTTTAATCTGGTGCATCTTTAGGCTCTAAAGAGACGAACCACATTTCAACTGCAATCTTACTGCAAAATGAGTTCGAATGCAGTTGACACAACTGCGATTGAACTCCAATTGGACTGCTTGTTTTGTTTTGCAACTGTTTGGTCATGACTGCAATGAATTGCAATCGGACTGCATGTTTGGTTTGGAGTTCAATTGCTTGCTTGTATCATGACTGCAATTTGCGGTTGGATTGTAATAGAAATAAGGTCGGTTTGTCTAGCTAAGACTTTTTTTTTTTTTTTTTTGTTTGTATGTTTATTTGCAATCGGTCTCTTGACCATGAGCAAATTTTTGGACGTCATTTCACTTGTAGACGAATCTCTCCATTAAGAGATCAGTCTCTTATTTCGAGGCCAGCCTAGGAGTTTGGGTAGCCAAGTTCCATGAAGTCTCGTCTTTTCAGCCGCTTTGTGTACGCAGGCATAGTGAGTTGGGTTGCCAGTTGATTGGGGTGTTTTTTCAGCCGTGATGCATATCTACTAGCATGTAGCTTAACTTCTTCCATGACTGTATTAATTTGGTGGATTTCATGCACTTCATCATTGCGTATAAACCATGGTGCATTGGTTAAATGTTTCAATATGGTGTTCTGTAATCTTTGTATAATGTTGATGTTCGATCTGCAGGCCACACCCCACAGTTGGATACCGTAGGTCCAGATAGGCTTTAGGATGGTTTTGTATATGAGAAGTTTGTTGTCCACTGAGAGTTTTGAGTTGCGTCCCAGGAGCCAATAGAGGCTGCTGTATTTTAGTTTTAGTTGCTGTCTCTTCGCTTGCAGGTGTTTTTTCCAGGTTAACCTTCTATCCAAATGTAGGCCTAGGTATTTGACCGAGTCGCTTTGTGGTAGGAATTCGCCATCGAGTTTTACTGGGGGGCATTCTTCCCTTCTAAGAGTAAAAGTGACTTGGACTGATTTAGTTGAGCTTGATTTAATTCTCCACTTTTTTAACCATTCATCTACTGCGTCGAGGCTTTCTTGAAGTTTTTGTGTGGCTACAACGGGGTTGTTACTGACCGCCAATATTGCCGTGTCGTCTGCATAGGTTGCGGTTGTTACATTTTGCATTTGGGGCAGGTCTGAGGTATAGATGTTATATAGGACAGGTCCGAGCACTGAGCCCTGTGGAACTCCCGCTGATATGTCGTTAAGAGTCGACACAGAGTCGCCTTCAATAACTTGGAAGGTTCTCTCTGTCAGGTATGAGTCTAGAATTCCGTAAAATGGGTGTGGCAGGCATTTTTTTACTTTGCATAATAGGCCTTTGTGCCATACTCTATCGAAAGCCTGTTGCACATCTAGAAAGACAGATGAGCAGTATTGCTTTCTTTCTAGAGCACCTCTAATAGTATCGCAAACTCTGTGTACTTGTTCCACGGTGCCATGTTGCTGCCTGAATCCAAATTGGTGTTTGGGTATAATCGACTTTTCTTTTAGGATTGGTGTGATACGGTTTAGTAGAAGCCTTTCGAAGACTTTTGATGCGATTGGCAACAGACTGATTGGTCGATATGAGGACACCTCATGGACTGGTTTACCTGCTTTGTGTATCATAATTATAGATGATACTTTCCATAGGAATGGGAAATAACCGACTCTTAGAATGGCGTTGAAGATTATGGTTTGGTAGACTATGGCTTTTCTTGGTAGGTTATTTATGACCTCTTTGGTGATTAAGTCAAAGCCCGGTGCTTTCTTGTCTTTCATCTGCTTTATCTGTTGCTTTACCTCTCTTGGGCTGACTGGTTTGATGGGCAAATCCATTTGGAAGTCTTCGTTTGTGACTTGCATGATGTCGTTCTCGTCAGTGTCGCTGTTTCTTTTATTTGGCGTAAACACTGATTTCAGGTGACAAGCAAACAAGTCTGCTTTCTCTTTACTTGTTTTTGCCCAGTTTCCAATTCTATTTTTGAGAGGGGGTTTGCATTGTTGGGGTTGGTCCATGTTTCTGGTAATTTTCCAGAGAGAATAATTGGTTGCCATTGTGGGGGTCAGTGCTTCCAGTTTAGTTTGCATAGTTTTGTCTTCAGTTTCTTTGATCAACTCTTTTAGTGCTGTTGCTGCTTTGTGGTATGCAGTTTTGTCTGATCTTACTCTGCTAATTTGCCATATACGTCGGAGTCTACGTTTCTCTATTATTTTGTTGCGAATATCCCACGATAACGTTTTATTGCCCGAGATTTGTAGCGATATTTCTGGTGTGCAGTCCCAACAAGATCTTTGTATCACTTCTGTGAAGGTTTTAACGGCGTCGTCTATGTTTGATGGGGTTTTTAGGGGAATTTTTAGGTCAAGGCGTTGGTCAACCAGTTCTCGAAATGATGCCCAATCTGTATTTTTATTGTGTAGCCTAAGTGGGGTTTCGCGTTGTGTTGCCATAGCACTTGTTGTTATTATTACCGGTGTGTGACTTGATGAGCCATCGAGACAGGATTCAGTTTTTATTATTATATTATTGGGTAGTCCTTTCGATATGTAAAAGTCTAGTAAGTCTGGCTGTCTATTAGGATCTGAAGGCCAATTGGTGGGCTCTGAGGTAGAATGGTGTTTGAGCTTGTTTCCTTCGATTGCCTGTTTTAGTGTTCTGCCCCTTGTTGTTATGAGCCTCGAGCCCCAGTGGGTATGTTTGCAGTTCCAGTCCCCCCCTGCAATAAATTTTGCGCCAAGAATTTTGAAGTAATCATTTAATATGTTCACTGTTATTTTCTTATTCGGTGGGCAATATACTGCTGAGATATTCACAGTGCCGTATTTACTCTCTAAGGCTATGTTAGCAGCCTGAATTTCTACGGTTTGGAATTGGGGTAGTGGATGGTGTTTTATGTTGGATTTAATTATAACAGCTGCCCCGGCGTGTCCTGTACCGTCTGGGTGATTACAACTGTATATGTTGTAATTTTTTAAGCGTACTTGGCTTTTGTGTGTGAAGTGTGTCTCTGATATTAGAACGATGTCTAAATTGTAATAACTAATAAGAGTTTCGACCTCGTGTACATTTGGAGCTAGGCCATCGATGTTCCAGGTCGCAATTTTAAGTGCATTTAGCTCTGTAGCTTCTCAACAAGTTTAATTATAAGTCCCATTAGGGTGCTTATTTGTTGTAATAACATGTCTAACTTTTCTGTTTGTTTGGTCATTAGGTCATAAATAACCTGAGTTGGCTCAGCTTTTTGCTGTGGTTGTGGGTTGGTTTTGAGGATATCAGAGTATAGCCTCTTTTCGTGACTGATTTCTTCAGGTCTCTTGGCTTGAGTTTCAGCCTTGTTGTAAAGAGTAGGTGCGCTTTGCTGTTGGAACATGTTTGTGTTAGTTGGGTGAAATCTTTGACTCCCCTTTTTTCTCTTAGCAATTTCTTGGTACACTTGGCAGCCTTTGTAATTGGCTGGATGATCTCCAAGACATAATGCACATTTGGCCGGAGTATTTCGTTCTCGCTTTGGGCAATCTGTTGTTTTATGGGCTTCTGCACATTTTACACATCGGTAAGGGCGCAGACAGTTGTTTTTCGTGTGCCCATATTGTTGGCATTTTGTACATTGAACGACAGTGTTACGCTTCTTTGGGTCTTCAACTTTGATGATAGTGTTGGCTATATGTCGTATATTCTTTACATTTTTATTGTTCGGTCCTGGTTCTATGTTCACAAAGAAAGTAGAGGTAGGGAGTTTATCGGGCCCAAATCTAGCGTTTATTATTTCGCCCTTGACTTTGTTGCCAGTCGTCTCTATTGCTTCTACAATTTCAGAATGTGGGGTTGTATAGTGTAGATTTTTGATGACTACCCTGTAGCATTTATCTTCTTTTCTTGTAAACGTGTGGCCGATAAGACCGTTTTCTCTTGCAGGGACATTAATTTTTTGTATGCCTCAGGGGAATCGCAGACTACTTTCAGCTGATTTTTGTTGATTATTTTGATACAGTAGTCTGTTTTTGGAATTGTTGTTAATATTAACTCTTTAAGTTTGTTAATATCTTCTACTCCATATAGGATTAGTGGTGGGGGCTTGTTTGTCCGTTTTTGCTTGTCGTTGTCTCCTGTTGCATCGATCTCTAGTCCATCAAAGCTATTCGAGACATTTATCTGGCTAGGTTTTGGTGAGGTTAGTAATTTTCTTTTCTTGCTGTTTCTTTGAATTTCAGGGGACCTTTGCCATTCAGGGTGCTTAGGCAACATTCCTTTTGTGTGGTCTTCTGTAATATTAGTGTTATTAGGTGGTTGAGTAGTAGTATCTTTGGGCTCCTTCGGCTGTTCGCTGAGGGATTGTGATCTCGGTCTATTGAATAGTCCGGGATGAAATATTTGTTGCGTATAGGTTTTTTTGGAGTTAGGATCATTATATTTATTCATGTTGTTCCCACGAGTAAGCACGATAAGGGTCGCTTGTAGGGTGACGGCTATTCCCACAAGAAGGCTAATTCAACGGTGATTGCCTGGTCCACCGAGGTTGGCGCTAGCGACTAGGCTTCCCACCAGCCATGCATTCTCTTGGCGCGTATCCCACCGTAGAATTTGGGGTAATTTGTTGAGAGGTTTTCTTCCCCGCAGTCCGGGCGATTAAGCCAAGGCTACCGCTCCCAACCCTGTTGGGTTTACGGTATTTGGAGGGCATTTCCTACCACCAAGCTGCCTGTGGTTAGACAGGCAGAATCAGGGTATTTTCCGCCGCCTGGGCTCGGCGTTGTCTAGCTAGAGACTAAGAAGAAAAAGAAACAATAAATTTCACAGTTACCTACTGTATTAATGTTATTAAGAAAATTGGCATCAGTACAACATACATTCGTAGAGGTCAATGTTCTCATTATTGAATAAAAACATTTCTTGTTTACACTTTGAAAAATTTTTTTTTCTTGACTCTTTACCTGTCACCTGATATCAATCATCAAAATTTGTTCATACAAAAGTAGTCTCTTAATATCGGAAATAAGGTCTATAATGGCTTGGGGATTGATCAGTAAAATTTGAAATAGAAAGAATAAAGATATTAATTCAAACTAGAATTAGGTTAGGCTCTTATACATAACTATATATCATTGTTAGAAAATAAATATGTGTGACCAATAAGTTTGTTGATTTTGGTCGTTAGATCTAACAATATGTATTTCTATTCTGATAATCTTCTCTCATAAATTATATAATATATCATCTCTATCAATGTATACAACACAGTATGTCGGTGGTGTATACTACACCAAGCGCTTCACATCAGGCTTCCTTGTGCGTACTGGTAAGGAGTGAAATTCTTTGCAAGAGTCTGTGTTCCCTGAATGGTGTGTTCAACTAACCACGTTGGCCTAGTGGTCGCAAGTGCGACTGCCGTGCAAGGGGTCTCGGGTTCGATTCCCGGGTCGAGCAAAGTAAAACTGGGTATTTAAAAAAAAATCTCAGTAGTAGCACGGAGTCTGGAATTGTTCCCGGTATATGGCAATAGGCTCACCCCCTATTACATCACTCAACAAAAATAGTGAAAAGTGGGTGTTACATTGTACAGTGGCATAATGTGAACCTCTGCCTACCTCTTCGGGGATAAAAGGCGTGATGTTATGTATTAATTCTAAATTACAAAATTGTATAGACAACTATGATTACACTTTTAAATACATAATCTTTACCAAACACGTCACACCACCTCCTACAGTATAATTAAGAGAAATGAGAAACAATTTATTCTCACACAGCAATACTAGCGATTAATATCCATCAGTAATTTATAAAGGTCATAGGTCATCCTACATTATTCATACGAAACGAAGCCTTAAATGTTACCTTATAAGCAGTTGGTTTAGTCGCCAAGTGAATTAATCCTCTTAAGTAGTACAGACCTTAGTTAGCAACGATTACTCAATAAGATCACGTATTAAACGATTACTAATGAAGTGATATTACTTATATAGGCTTGATGGAGTATTCAAGCCATTCATTGATTACTCGTGTTAAGCATGGTTCTCCAAATATAGGTCATGTTGTGTATATGATTTGTCTGGACATTTAAATATACTTAGAAACTATCATTCCCATAGGCAGAGACTATGAAACGCCAATAGCCGTAAAAGTCGAACTTCTGTTGACTTTTTTTTAAGGGGGGAAAATCATCGAATGACTGCTCCCGCCTGGGTGAGGCGGTAGGGAGTGTCAGACTCTTACTGACTAAAAACCACCCCGTTCCTTCTCTTGCACGTCGAGCCGGAGCCCCGGTTACCCGTTAGGTTCTCCGCGACATCTTCTGTTGACTTGCCAATCAAAGTTCGGCTAAAACCATATCTATAGAAAAAAAATCTGTTTTAAGCTAAAAATAGACAGTTGTATCTTTTCAAAGATTAATACGCAAAATCCTGATGTATAACTAAACTGAATCTTCATCTATCTCAGCCTTGTCAATATTGGATCTTATTGCGATATTCTTTCCAATTCTTGTCTATCAGTCGTCCATTTAGTTATTCACATTTCTTTCATTGTGGCCTCCATACAGTCGCCTCCAGTTTTTGGCCCTCTTTAACGTATTCAACGACATTATACACAAATTTCAGATCCCTATTGAATACTTACACTGCTTCAGTGTCAATCTTCACTCTAACCTTACCAACGGTACCAATACCAATTTGTGCCAACGGTTTGGCAGGAAATTGGATTGGCTCATGTCCCTACGGATATATCGGTGTGAATTCAAAATAATCTAATTTTATACAAGTAAATGTACTTATATTTGTTTTAAGATATGTATCTGCGATGGTAACAGAATATTTTGGTATGAATATTAAAGATACTCATGTCCGCTACACACCTTACGATAATCGATAGGAAAATTGTGCAGTTTCAACTGTATAGTCGGACTGTACAGTTAAATCGTAAGGTGTGTAGGCCGTATGGACCTACGACTTAACTGAATCGAAACATGAGGGTAGTTAAAACTGCAGTTTATCGTAACGATTATCGTAAGGTCTATAGACTGCATTATCTATGTAGAAGTTCTTTTGAATTATCAGAACTATTTGGTCTATTAAAAAAAGTTTCTAAAGAGTTATTAAAGAGAAATTACCTCGAATAAAAATACGTGCGTAATTGAAAAATACTGTGGGCCTTTTTCCACCAGTCACCCTACAAGGCCAACTTAGGACCAAAAATATACCTAAATTAGTAGTTTAGTCGTCACAAAATATGTTCAGAATACCATCAGAGCCTAATGATAGACATACGCCCGAATACTGAAAGACTACTCAATTTTAAGTCGCACTTAAGTATAGTTAGTTCTGTCACTACAGTCTTTGTAAAATGACAAAGATGGCACGATATTTAAGTACAACTTAAATTTGAGTAACTTTTCAGTATTCAGTAGTAAATAGTTCAGGACCTTCTACATAATGTCAATCATTATCTTCACCTAAACATACGTCCATACTCCTAAGATATGACGTATAAAGCACTACTTACCATTTGCATAATAGTCAGCCATTTCTTATACTTGACAAGGATTGCCTTCATTTTGGGGCTTCCCTCGGCAGACAGGAGGTAGTAGCTGTACATGATAACGTGCACAGCGTTGTTTATCATCGGCGAGAATGAAGTTATGCCTCCTGCAAACAGAAAACATCTTAAATGTAATATTTACAGAAAAAATGATGCTATTTGAACGTTTGTGGAAGGTTTTTCTAGATTACAAGTTTGAATCAAAAACTGGTTTGATTGTCTCATCATTGATATTAAAATAATCTGTGATTAATGATTGTGAATTTGTCACTAAATCGTTGGACTAGTGGTTGCGAATACGAAGTTGGGAGGTGTAAGTTTGGACTCATAAAAAACGTTTGATAGCATGCTTAAAATACCAGAAGCACTAAATTAATGACTTATAATAACAACGATATGGAGGTAAACGATAAAGAAAATTAAATAAAAGTTTAACGTCTAGACTCAATATCTAATTTTCCACCCGCAGCCATGATAACGATATTAAAAAAGATTCCGTGATAAACTCGTGGCATTGAGAATAAATTATGTAAAATAGAAAACAACACAAGTTTACAAAGGTGCAGACTGATTTAATAACAATTTTGATCCAGATTTTAGCCTTCACAAACTGGTTAGCCAGAACTTCAATCTAACGACTTTACAAGTGGTTCCCTTGTAAACCAATATGCTGATTTAATGGTGCTTCGAAGACCCAGATCGAGTCTCCTATCTTAGGGAGGGAAGGGACTAAGATCCACCTTCTCGTGGCTGTAGATTAGGTACCTACTTTAAGTGTTGAAGCGGAGAATTCTGTAAAGCCATTTATTTAGATCCACTGTTTTTCTTTATTTGCAAGCTGTTTAGAAATAGATAACACTATTGAAATCGAGGATAAAGAGAATGATATAACGAGGTGTTTCTAAACCTATTTTGACGACCAATGGACCATCATTGTGATATAACCTAAACGCATTTTAATAATGATACGCATGTTACTGCAAAATAATAATTCAGTCGACACAAAAGAAGTTCAAATCACTTTGATATAAAGTGATCAAGTACCATTGGATGAAGGCAGAGTACATTCGCAGTGAAAGTAAATTGATTGATTGAACCATCTTCTCAATACTTCCCACGATACTTGTTAAAATGTCAGGCCATAGTGAGTGGTAAAGTTTGGAATGATAAGGAAATTGGGTCAAAATTTACGGGAGTAAAAACGGACGCAATTCATTCGACAGCATCGATGCAGGGGGTGTAAAAGGGTGCTCTTACCTAAGGGTGCTTGCTTAAGAGAGTAAAGAGGGTCTTTATTTAAATCGTCTTGATAAATATAATGGTTATGTAATGATAGAAACCTGAAAGATTTCCTTAGGAAAATTCTTTAGAACGCCTCTAAAAACGAACTCAACTCACATGCATTAGGCCTGTGACCAGCAAACCAACGAGCGCAAATGAGTCTTAACTCTAAAAATATGAAAGTCCTGCCAAAGTGCTTTTTGAGCTTTAAACCTTTCTCGGAACCACAAAGACGGGTCTTAAATCTGACCTTAATTCGTAGATAAACCCTTGGAAAGCCGAAATCGTGATTTTGTTCCTCGTTCTACGTGGTGTTAAAATCAATCGGGGACGTTTCCAATCTCGGGCGATACCTGACCCTTTTTATCAGAAAAATGGTCCCGAATCACCCCTGTAACGGTGAAATTATCGCTTGATTTGTTTCAAGGGCTAATTTAGGAGTGTAGGTGGATATTTTGTGATCAAGTTTAAAATAATAGCACCGTTTATTTTTGTAAGTGAAATGTTAGAGGTCAGCATTAGAGAAATTCTTTGCGAAATTTTCGAGAAGTCTAGAATTAGATGAAGTATTCGACCACGAATTTATTTGGTGGAATTCTAGTTTCTCATGTGTTGAGTATCATATTTAATACGGTTCTAAATTATACCAGCAGTAAACAAATGTTATTTCATTTTGGCCCACCTGGCGTAATTTGCATGCGCTCTTAGTAAGATGTCCTATATTGAAATTACAATCACCTGATGTAATACCCCAGCCGTCGCTTCCTCGAAAGTAACACGGAAGAGGAGGAGAGGATTTTCTAATGACAAGGGATTATGAACTTTATAATTAGCATTTTCGGGACCGATCGAAGTTGCCTTTAGAAGTCTGCTTTGGTTGATTCTTGAGTGCCTGCTTATAAAGTCCAATATGCAATGGCTTGCAAAATTTCGTCTTCATTTGCACTGTCCCGAAACTTCTGGGCAAGACATATCTGTTAGCAGTGAAGTGGGCGGGTGGGTGCTTGTTTGTTTACTGAAGCTTGTACCAAAGCACCTTTGTCGTCCAAGGAATGTTTGTTTTGTTCATCCATTAGTACACATTGCTCCTGAGTACCAGCCAGATACAATGCGCGAGCTATGTTGGGCGTTGGTTTAAAATAGGCACGCAACCCGTGTCGTGTCTAGCTATTCTAATTATAAATGTCGCTCATTTCCTTATCTTTTGAATAGGTTACGTCAACCTTATCTCGTATTTCTATTTACATTCACCGTAATTATTACTTACATATTTAAAGAACCGAAAAAATCCGCTCCATTCTCAGCCATTCAACATAGTTATCGAGTCAAGATGTTTCCTTTCAATTAGATGACTTCGCGGTTAGAAACCTTTCATTTGATTTGGCTTCACTGCAAATTAAGTGTTATGAGAGCCAGTCGACAAACACGAAGAGTATCCAATGCACACACATTATACGGTGTTATACAATAACATTTAATATGATATCACCGTCTGAAAGGTCTCACGCGAATCTAGGATTGCTCAAAAATTCACTCTCTCTCTTGGTTTATAAAGTTTGTTTTAGGTTGTCAGATATGCGGTCAGAGCCCAACCCATCACTTTCACTGCCTGACCATCGCTATCTTGGTAATGCTTGTCCAACGATAAACTACTAGATATTGTTTAGGGTCAGTTTTATCAGTGAGCGTATGGGCAGAGATAACATCGAGATGTAATCACCTGTCAAAATTACGGAACTTGCGAATCGGAGCACGAGGTTATGGATGGAAAGTTTTTTATTTGGAAGATCTGTTACACACTGTGTCTTATGTTTTAATTACATTTCCCGTCTCAGATCTACTGGAAGAAAGTCCAACAGGAATAAGAAGCACCTATGTACACAAATTTTGTACCTATTTCTATATCCTCTGTGCTGTTTGTGTGTACATAAATTATTAAAATAAATAAAATAAAATAAATGAGACAAGTAGCTTATAGTAATCAATCATCAGCTGATTTTTTTAAATACTGACATTTCTTTACGTGATTTTTATTAAGTCTTACGTCGTTTATTTATTACTAGCTTTTACCCGCGGCTTCGCTCGCGTCACAAAAGGATAAAAAGTAGCCTATGTGACATATACCAATACACACAGCGCCATCTATACCAATACTTTAGTTTTTCCTCAGGAATATCTCCGGGTTAAAAAGTACCCTATTATTTAATCCGGACTTCAAACTTTACGTCTGCAAAAATTCAAAGCAATCGGTTTAGTAGTTACGGCGTGAAAGTGGATCAAACAAACAAACAAACAAACTCACTTTCCGATTTATAATATTAGTAAGGATGAGTTTAAAAGGCTGTATTGTAGACATTTATATCTCACCTAACAATCACCGAGCTTATCCCGCTAAGATCTTATTATCACTTCAAAGCGCTCTGCCAAACCACAGTTGTCGCGTTGGCTTAGGTCTTGGCTTATGCGAGCAAACTACCCCTTTCTACATTACGGGTAATGGGCACCGTATATGGGTCACGAAGTCATCTCGACAGAGAACACGTGGTCATGCCTATGCATTACACTTTCCATACTATTTTCAGAGACCTCAAGTAAAAAAGAGTGAATTGAGAGATTTGTTATTAGTTTATAGGTAAAAAGATCTTAAAGGTTGTCTTCAACATAGGACCCGTAGTTTCCAAAAATGATAGATAAATCCTCGTTTTTAACTTTTTAACCCTTTGAGTACCGTCATTTTAGACACAATTAAAGAACAATAGGTTGCGGCCACCGGCGTCCTCGCGGTGTTTGACAGTTTAATGCCACTGTACAATGTAACACCCACTTTTCACTATAAGTTATGAGTCCCATGTAATACGGGGTTAGCTTATTGCCATATACCATGCTACTACTAAAATAAAAAAAAATAGTACTTTATCTGATCCGAGAATCCAACACATGACCCCTTGCCCGGCAATTGCATTTGCGACCACGGGGTCAAAGAAGCATCTCTTATTTATTACTATTTTATTGCAATAATCGTGTAATTCTATTAATTATTATCTTTAACTGGTCGAGTACCGGTTTTATAGACACAATTAAAGAACAATAGGTCGCGGTCACCGGTGACCGCTTGGTGTTTGACAGTTTAAGTCATAATGACAGTTTTGGGTCAAACAGAAAAAATATGTCCGTCTTGGTCCTTTAGTATACCTATATTTTCTTTACTACTTTAGTTCCACAAGTACCGTAAAATGGGGTGAATAGGGATCGAGAGGTGAATAGAGACAGAAGAGGGGTGAATCGATACTATGAAGAATTTCCCAATATCTATCTCTATTTACCCGATTTTACCGTAGCTATTTTGAAGAATGGACAAATACTTAATCTGACTTTGAGAAACATCCATGCTCACGATGAATATACTAACGATTCCTTCAACTTTAATATCTGGACTAAATATCAGTGACTCAAGTTCCTATGTCACATCATAATTTCGATGATAAAGGCCTCGATTTGCGGTCGAACGTCACACTGATATTCAATAGTAAAGTGACAAATGCACATTAATCTACAACAAACTTACAAGATAGATATTTGACTTTATACCAAGGAATTAAGATTGAAAATGTATTGTAGATTTGTCAGAGTAGAATAGCTTGATATGCAGTGATTGTAAGAACAGCAACACGATACTAAATTGTGACTAATTAAACTAAAGATAGTAATTTATCTGTCAGTTCTGTTTATAATTAGATGTAAAGAGGAGCTTCGAGGCTGTCAACCTAATGGGTTAATTGCAGTGTTCAGGAATTGATGAGGTATCATTGATAGTAGCTTGGAGTTAGGAACTTCTATCATAGATGGTTATAGAAGCACTTCGTGGATTTTATCAGTGGTTTAACATAATACTGGCATACTTATGAAGAGAGTAACCTATGGAGCTTCTTGCTCGTTCTTCTCCATAAAATCGAAACCTTGGAATGAGCAAATAGCTACACTTTAATTTCTTTTTGTTAACGTTCAAAGGTGCCTTCCTGGTCTGATTGCAAATGATTTTAACTTGAAGAATTTCGTTTTAAATAAGCACATTGCGACAACATTATTGAACTTTAACAGCCTATTTTTCGGAGATAATGTGCTATTTAATTTAAACCTTTCAGTCTAAAGTATAACATCGATAAATGTGAGAGCAAGCGAAGCTATTCGACTGACGATCCGTCTCCTCTCATACCTTTGCAAGATTGTAGGTCCATCTCTCATGAATTTATGGCTTTCACGGTTAGAAGTACCGTACCTTTATTTAAGGGTTATTGGCTAAAATAAACATTACTAAGTATAGTAAAAGCTGATACGAATGATAACAGGTATCTGTAGGTAGGTCCCGAAAGTGCGGGGCACATTATACTAAGTGCAAACATTCATTTCCAAGGTTTTTATATCGTTGTAGTTTATATTATGAATGTTGGATTTACTTTGAGTAATTGTTGTGCTTTGTTTTCTATAGTACATACATACATATCGCCTGTGTCCGACAAGCAGTATAGAAGTAAGAAGTCGTTATGATATTATTATTTCATCCTACTTAAGTTCCCGTAGATAAATAACTCTGAATAAGTAAAAAGTAGCTAGTATTTCATCTTGAATAACATTTAAAAAATTCGTCGTGAACGTTTAAATAAAATATGAAATGATTTACACAACTGAGTTTTAAATAAATCTCTACAAATCCGAGCCAGGTTCAGGCCTTGCGTACATTTGCAAGAAATAGAGAAAAAATCCTCAACATCGTTGGTGAAACAAAAAGAATACTTAATACTGTTTCTATATTTAGCTCTGGTGCAAACGAAAGCCTCTGGCTTTCATGTTTTTAAAATAAAACCTCCATGTTTTATTTAAGGGCCGTCCCTCCAGCGACAACATTCAAATGCTTTATAAACAACGTTTGACTGCGATGGAGATTGATTTAAATAAATTATGGTTTCGTGTAGGCTATGATGTCAATTAGTGACTTTTTGTACATTTTCGTCCATTTCTTTGATGCTTTATTAGGTTATCTTGATGAAGTAAGAATGGAAGTGTTTATTCTTGCTCATGGTATTGATAAAGATAAAGGTATATACTATTACTGCATAAATCATCATAAATAGACCGACCAATCAATGTACTATTTTAAAGGGGCATCCCAAATTTGACTCTGCCTTTGAATTCCTCAAATTAGATACCTTATTGAACTATGTAGAAATTAGGCACTACAGCTTCATAGTATAAAGTTCTCAGCGTCATATTTACTTGAAGTGTTCGTTGCTCTGCAATTTTCTTGTCAGATTTCAACGCTAAGACATTAAAGTATTAAGTTTCTGAACAAACCAGAGGCGGTGCCTTGCGGTAGTTTAGTCTAAAGTTTGACGTTTCAGATTCTGTAGGGCTGAAAATAGCAATTATTTTAACTAAGCGGTTTGTTTATAATAATGCAGTATGTTTAGTAAATTGTAGTAGCATTTTAATTAAATTAATTTGGTCCTTATGGACACAACACTTATCTTCAGAACGGAGTTTATTTTATATTTGTAAATAGCGACCCGCCCCGGCTTCGCACGGGTGCAATTAGAAACTTCTTTTATTAGTGTTTCTCTTCTATATTATGCATATATTATACATATAAACCGTCCTTAAAAATCACTCAATCTATAAAAAATACCGCATCAAAATCCATTCATTGTTTTAAAGATCTAAGCATACATAGGGATAGACAGACGGCGGACAGCGACTTTGTTTTATACTATGTAGTGATTTATATCTCTTATACACATCTCATAATACTTATGATGCCGATACCATGTTAGATACCTTTTGTTACACCGTCCATTCATAATTATTTTTGCTTAACAAACAAAAACACTTCTAACTCCCAAGTTCTATATCTCCATTCCTAATTTCAATTTTCAATCAAATAAAGTACATCCCTGTGAACCTGAGAGCTATCCTCTATCCAACCCACCTTTGATCATGAGATTACATTCGCTCAGCTGAACATGCTGATCTTCAAAGAAACCTCGGAATATTCCAAAGCTTTTCACTGACGTAATTGAATAATAATGTCTTAATAAAAGGTCTCATGCGATTATGACAAAGTAATACGGGTATATTAGACCGATGTCCCACCTTTATTAGGTTAAGGAATTTAATATTAATGGCTTTTGCAGGGTTAGCAAAATTTTTGTTTAAGTTACATTTTGTTTTGACTTTGAAGTGGATAAAGGTAGGCTCGATGTTTAGATTTCCCTTTACACTGAAATCAGGTGACAAAATGTCCAAGGTTTTAACATCATCAGCAACAGCTTATAAATGCCCACTGCTGAGCAAAGCCTCTTCTCACATGGAGAAGGTTAGAGCATCACCACGCTTGCTCAATGCGGGTTGGTGATTTCGAACTTATAATTAGAAATTATAAGCCCAGGTTTCTTCACGATGTTTTCCTTCACCGTTGGTCAGTGGTGTCTAAATAATCTTAGAAAGTACCTTACATATAACTCGGAAAAGGTCAAATTGGTACTTGCCTTGGCAGGTTTCGAACCTGCACCTTCGTGCATGAGAAGCAGGCGTCTTCAACCTCCGGGCCACCATGACACAACGAAGGTTTTACATAATTGAAAAATACCATGACATCGCAAACCTCAAACCATTTTAGAATTTTTTTGCCATCTCTTAAGAGACAAGGGTGAATATAATTTCGAAGTCACATCTTATGATGGTATTTGCTCCTCTAATAGAGGCTCCAGATCACAGTGACTGAACCAGTACCGTCTATCATGTATTTGTACATGTATAGGACAACCGCCATTAATCCCGTTTTTATGGTTATTAACAACCTCTAAAAATAGTTTGGCGTAAACCCCTATAACCACATTTCGTGTCTGTAGCCAATCAAATCTGGTTTATTAATATTGTCGCAAATATAATATAAACCTGGTAATTATGTATTGTGTGCTCGATGACGTCACGGTTTAGCCTCGAACATTATGTAGAGTATAGAGGTATTTTTATAGAAGGTACTTAGGCTGTTGTAGCATCAAATGGTACTTACGAGGTTTCTTTCGCGAAATGATATAAGGATTTATGACTTTCGTATTTATATTTAAGTGCGATAGAATACAATCGTGTGTAAGCATATTCCTTTTAGAAGTCTTGTTATTGTTGTAGTACACAGAACGAGGTTTGTATGAAAGTTGAAAAATTGGTACGGTTACCTGTAATTCAAAGAATCACCTGTCTAGTTGTAAGAAGTCTGTGTTACCGTTACATCTATACTAATATTATAAAGCAGAAATGTTTGTTTTTTTTTTGTTTGTTTGAACGCGCTAATCTCCGAAACTACTGGTCCGATTTGAAAAAATATTTCTGTGTTGGACACCCCATTTATCGAGGAAGGCTATAGGTTATAAAATATCACGCTACGATTAATAGGCGTCGAGGAGAGCTAGTAAAACCGCGCGGAAGTAGCTAGTAGTCGAATAAAGCAGAATTAAGATTTTTAATTTATGATAATTGTTAGTAAAAAATATTTTTGATCATTATCAACTATTCTCGTAACTGAAAACCTTTCGATAATGATAGAAAAAACCTTCAAAAATATCTTAGACGCCGAATTTTGGTAGCTCAGTATCTAAGTCTTGGTCATGTCATCAAAACTTCAAAAGTTATAATAAGTTAGTAAAGCAGGTTGATTTACGATGAAACTTTAATCTTGGACAGGTGAGGTACTTGACTGATTATCCTGATACTCCAGACTAGTCTTGATTGATTAACCCTTGCTGTCATTCTGTCAGGTAGGCGGACAGAATTCTGCCAACTAGAAGCTTATTAGTAGATAGATGTGCTCATATAAAGGAGTAATATTTGTCATATCAATTTGTACGTTCGTTGTTACTTGAAGTAGGAGTTATTAATTGTCATGAAAGGTTTTAAGTTGATTGCTTGGAATGATCTCATTTAATGGATAGGTAACTTTAAAGAATGCTCGCCTATTTTTCTTGTTTCAATTCTGTACTTATGTTTCTGGCTTTCGTAACTAGCTAGAATATAGTTTTATTAAAAACGAAAGTTTTGACTTCCAACGGGGTCACAAGGGGCCCCAACAGACAATTTTTATCCCGGTACCTTCAAATTTGTAAATATTTTAACCATTTTCCGAAATACTACTGTTAATACGCACTAGACGTAAATTCTCAGAAATAATGCAGACTTCCATTGTTGCATTTTTCAGTGTATCTTCATAAAGAATCCAAGTGTGTCGCAATGTTATAAAACAGAAAAACACACCCTTTGTAAACAACATTAACTTCATACCAGCCAGGCCTCTATTGACTATGTCGTATATCAATTTGTGTGTATAATACTCGTAAACCATATCACAAACATTCTTGTAAAATGTTGGAGCTATTTCTAGCTTTACATTCTTTAGCTTTTTGACAATAAGACGGTACTTTGCTACACTGCTATCAATTTAAGGGAAGGCCCTTGTCCAGCAGCGGACGTCTTCCGGCTGTTGATGATTATGATGAAGACTGCTATCAATAGCACCAGAGCTTATAGTCCACCTGATGATACACAGTTCTGGAACTACCTCTGGAGGCACCACTATGCCTTATAGAAAGTAACTACTCAAATAAGTTTATTTGGACCATCATTTTGAGAGCCTAGTGATGACTTCAAACATGAAATGTTTTACATCGTAAAAGCGCTATCCCTAAAATATTTTCCTAACTCTGTACATTACGAACCGGAGACCTTTTACTTGGTAACCTAACTTTATACCAATTTCCCAACCCGCCAAGGCAGTTGTTGTTAATTCAGATGAAATATTCAAATGAGTCCCCTGTAATGAAACAAAGTTTTGGGAGATCGTGCGATTTCCAAATTATGTTTTGCTTAGGGGTAAAATGTTACTTAGTTGTACCAATTTTCCCGCACAAAGGTCTAACATGACTTTAACGTCTGTGTTTCCGAAATTGGTACGCATGTGTACATCTGTGCCAACCTGGAATATTTCCTTTGTTATTAACGCTAGTTTTCATACATCAAGATAACTTTAGATTAAATAGGGACTTGTAACAGCTGAATTTTGAAATTACAATGACATTGGCATGTCTAACTCTTTGGGACTAATTCTACTGCTACAAAAGCACACAGTTATGGACATAAGATTCTATACATGAATCTTTTCAAGTTTTGTATGTGATTTAAAAACAAAAAATCGAGGTACAGATCGAGATAGAATAAATAAACATGAAATAAGGACAATCAGATTGATTTGCCTCAAGCCATTTGACCTTCTGTAGTTCATTATTGTTTTTGCTCCTATTTGTCCTGAAGAAATCTCCAACGTTGTTGGAACAATTTTCTTTCATTTCTTTTTCATCAGTTTGTGTCATGGACACAATGTTACGTAAACAGTCGGTGACTTCATGGTTATTGATTGCATTATTTATAGTAACATGCACTGTGTGCTTGTTGTAACACATTACTGTAATTGTTAAGATTACGATTATTAAATATCTATTATCTATATAACTATTATCAATTTACGGTTTCTCGTCTAAACTACTGAACTGATTACCATTAAATATGACTCAGGAATTGACAAACTATAACAGTCCACAATCAAGGAGTATGATTTGGTCCTTTGGTCCTTGATCTCTTTTGTCAATTTGCACTACTCGTACAATATCCCTTCTCTACAAAATAGGTACCTACGTAACGTTCAGCTGAACGTCATTAGCAGTGGTTTCATTAATATTGTCCATTATTATCTGCACGTGTGATTGGCAAGGCTTAATAGCCACATGTTTGTTACCAGCCACGTGACAAATGTATTTCGCAGTTTGTATCACTTGGGATTGACCTACCTAGATTTTCATTATCTCCGCCTCCTCCCACTGGGCTAAATGTTAATTAAGAGGGATAATTCATTAGGCACCTGCCTTACAATTTACCTTTATGGGCTCTGTAAACGTTTATTGTGGAGCATATTCTGTTTATCTACTTAATACTTGTGTGCGTGTGAATTTATTGCCGTATTATATACCGCCTGGCTTTTTGGGCATGTTATATATCTGCTGAACCTTACTTATTGTATGTTTTGTCGACTGATAGATTAGAAAGGTGGCCAGTATCTTTGATTCATACAAAACCTTCCTAAAAACATCGGAACCTAAAAATAATAGCCACGGACTTGTTATCAGTCAGTTAGTTCAGTATAAGTTTTAAAACAGATTTTTGCTCTCGAACACGATATTGCACTACCTCCAATTGTTTATTTCCCCGACATTGGCTACCCGCTCAATTCCAGCTAATAGTCCAATATTGAACGTTCCATGAAACGAGGGCAAGACCTATAAGTCAGTAGTGTGAGTATTTCCAGTTATGGTATTTGAATGAAAGTGGGACGGGCGATTTGTTAGGGGTTGTTACTTTCAGGGGTTTGCGTTTATTCGCGAAGGATGTACTGCCTACTGTTTTGCTTTTAACGGTTCTTTTCTTGAGATGTTATCAGTTTATGATTAAAGTAAGCAACAAGCGTTGTGTTTTGAAGATTACTTAGGTCCTCGCCTTATATAGTGCTTTTTTTTCTAGAATGTTAACTTTAGTATGTTATAATGAAACAAAATATCATCAAGAAATATTTAACCACAATAAATTCCTCGCCTAAAAAATGTTGTGTGGCGTTCCAACTAAGATTTTAAACACGCCAACATTTTCGTGGGTGCATTTTTCTGAGTATTCACATGCCGTGCCTAAGTAAAGGTCAAGTTTTACGTGGGCCGCACATGTTTCGACTAATGATCAACATTTTTCTTTAATTATTTACACGGACACGGTCTTATACTACACAACTCATTAAAATGATCTGATTACCATTTGCAGTCATTAAGTATAGAAAATTGCGCAGAATTTTGCTCTTAGAAAGGTCGAGAATGTTCTCAGAAAAGTGCTATTTCTATTTAATCGTGATTCTATGAAACGCAATTACAATTTAATTTCTTTGATACTAAGGCTTCACCGGAATCGTTTTGAAGGTAAATAGAGAAGGAGGCATCGTTATTAAAGAAGGGAAATTTGCGTGTTTCGTATTTATGTTAAATGTCAAAAAAATTTTTGGACTACTTTCTGAAGAAAACTGTCAATGAACATTGCAACTTCGTGAGTCGATCATTTCATTGAAGATAATTATTGAAAAAGTATATTGTAGTCGTTACTTTATTAACATTTACAAAATACAGCTCTATAGATTGCAAGTGCCAGACTATAATAAATGGAATATCTCCAATAATGCCGGAAATATCTGAAACGGCACTAATCGTCTAATCTCAAACGGAAAGACCAGAGCCAGTATTGTTGCCACTAGTTTCAGATAGCGCATTGTGCTTTTGTTACAAAGCTCCACTTGTTACGGAGACCGAGCTTAAAGCTTTTCACAGAATTTCATTTTATAGAGAAGCTTAGTTATGCTAGTATAGGTAGTCGTCCTAGGAAAGAAATCCTTTGGTTACTACTTAGTGAACCAATGCACGACTGACACTATTGGTCGCAAAAAACCAAAATTGGACATTAGGTTCCCATTATGTTCCATGCCTCTTAACCCTTTGAGTACCGTCATTATAGACACAATTAAAGAACAATAGGCGTGCGGAAACCGGTGTCCTCGCGGTGTTTGACAGTTTAAACTACAGGAAAGAGCATGAAGTGTAGAATAGAGGAGACCTCGTATAGAGATTTGCCACGGGAAAAGAACAAAATGAGTTTTTATGATTGTACGCAGTCCCCGGTGGAAGCTAGATACATTTTTTATCTGTATGGAGATAAAAATAGCTGACCTATATTCGCAATCGAACGTTATCGCAACAGCCTCACGCTTGCTTTTCCTTTGAAGGGGTTGGTCGCGGTGTTGAGAGCTGTCACTTTATGCTATTAATGCTATTAATAGACTTTTATCATAGGGCGCGAATTCCATTCTGTATGTAATTTTAAAATTATTGAATTCGAACCCAATATGGACTTTTTCGAAACAAATTCCGAGGGTATCGAGATCTTAAAACTTTATCAATAGTGGCGAACAAAGAGACAACATCGTCTAGCAAAAAAGTTATACAGTTCAAATGGACCGATTCCTGTGGTTTTGTGAAGTTTTCGAAACACTATTTCAATGGCCGTAAGCCGGGGGCGAAACTGTCATCATATAGATGTCAGTTTCGAACGGCTTATCAACACAGCCTATACATCAGGGATCTCTTACGAAAGGTACAACCTCGTTTAATTTAATATTAAACTTTATCTCACATATTTTAACTTAAGCCAGCACAGATGTGGCTTGGAACGTTGCCGAGTCTAAAGCGAATCTGCTTAGTCAAGCCTTTAGGCACTTGTGGATACTAAATTTTATGCTGCCGACCTCACCCCTAATATTTAGGATAAACTTCTGCAGTACTCTAAAATTTAGAAATTCCATTTTCATTTAGACTCCTTTTAACTCCTCAAATGGGTTCTTTCATATTTTTTTATAGTGGCATAAACTATTTGTTTCTTAGTCTCCACTCATTTGTTGATAATATAGATGATATCATTAGTCTGACAACTATAGATAGACGAATATTATGCCTCAATCTTGTTTCAGGTGTCTTAGCAAATTGAATTTGAAATTACACTACGCTAAACCTTACAAGATTTTCTCAGGTTACCAATATCTGATTCAGAATTAATCCTAAAGCTACTAAATCTGACTAACAGAGCTATTATATCAAAGTGTTAATTTCATCAATGGATGGAATTCCATCAGGGCTTTCCACAAATTCCTATATAGCCGGCAACGTACTTGTAACTTGTTTGGTGTTGCGGTTCATGCGCGGCACCGATTGCTTACCATCAGGGATCCGGCTGCACGTTTGCCGCCCTATGCCATAAAACATACTTAATAACCAGGGTTGCCAAACTGTGGGGAATTCCCCAAACTGCGGGGAATCTCAAGTTTGTTGGGGATTTATTGGGGATTGGCATTATGTGGGGAAAATGCGGGGATTTTGACTTCTTTTGGCATTTGACACAAATTGGAAAATATTTCATCGTTTATTATCGATAACAACATTTTTTAAAATCATAAAGCATGAAAGCTGGAGAGAATATGGAAGATTTGAAAAAATATCAAAATCGAGGTACATTTTGCAGCTATTGCAGATTTCTATAAAACATGCTAAGAATTTTATATGGAATTGACGTCGGACATTATTAAGATATTTGATTTCCGAGATCCTTTATTTTCTATTATATCTGTTTCAAATCCATTAGAAGCTCAACAGTTTCAAATCCATTAGAAGTTCAACAGTTTCAAATTAAAACAATCAATATTATTTAAATAATTGATTATAGTTTTATTTTATAAAAAACTTTTGAGGGGAATTTGTGGGGAATCAGCGGATTTTTATTCCCCAATTTGGGGAATTCGATCAGGAATTTTGGGGATTTTGATGAATTAGCTTTGGCAACCCTGTTAATAACAGTTCATTCGATTGCTGTTATAGAAACACGGAAAAATGGATCGGGATTTCAAAAAGCTTATTGGACTACATTTTGAGCGCAAAATCTTTTATGGTAAATCCGTGACTAGGGTTGACAATTGTTTTATTGCTTTGCATGTTTAATGTTATTTTTAGGACTTTTAGAGAATGTTCTAACGGTATTTTTGTCCTGTCGTTTTATTATTTCGCGTGGCCATTTTTCGCAACTATGTCAGCCTATTTTATTTAATAGACCAGTTAAAAAATTTCGTCTCACACGCATAAGTCAAAATATAATGCTTAAAATATTTGGTCAAAACTAGGTTCATGTGGTCCAAAGTCAAAGCATTTATTTCAATTAAATTTTAATTAGGCAATTTAGAAACGTCAAAAATTTATATGTCCGTTCGTCTGTCTGTCAATAAAGCTAGATGCTCGTACCGAAGTATAGTTTCGAATGAAGAAGAATGAGCAAGAAACTCCATCGTTACTCTTTTAGTCCGTTCAGTAAAATTTTCTTCAAAATATTCAGATGTTTTCCCAAAAAGACCAATACTGGGAAAACATTGGCCACCCCTAAGTAACTCGAGCGGTGCGACATTTGACTTTACGAGCGATTAAAAATGGTTGAATGGAAGTTATCGTAAAAACGCCATTTCCACGTTTTACGACGATTTAAGTCACTTTCATTTCGCAACGTTTATTTTGAACTGGATTCTGTTATTATGGACATAAAGCATTATTTCATTAACACAGCGAAACTAAGTTGGCGCTGCAATCGTATTGTTCGAGTGTCTTCATCAATAGGAACCCCGCTGATACAATTAATGCTATTTCTTTAGACCCATTACATAGTTGTTTTATTTGTAATTACCTATTTATTGGTTCGTTAGTCCAATTGTTGTCAATTTTATTGTAATCGAATTACTTAATACGATTTGTACGGAATTTGCAATGCGTGCCTTTGGAAATGAATTTGATTATAAAGAGATTTAGGTCATTTTTAATTCATTACGAACTTCATGTAGATAAGGTGTTGCTTATTTCTTATTTAAGTCCGGCCATGCTTTGGCACGAATGGGCCGGCGCAACCGGAGTTATACCACGGCAAACTGACGTGAAACAACGCTTACGTTGTGTTTCGTCTTGTGACTTGGTTACCGGTGGCCCATTTAATCCCCCCCCCCCCCCCAATCTCCCAAATCCCAGAATTCCCCACAATACTCAAATTTCCAATTCCCAAAAGGCCGGTAACGCATTTGTAACGCCTTGGTGTTTCGAGTGTCCATGGGCGGCGCCGATTGCTTACCATCAGGTGATCCGTCCGCTCGTTTACCGGCTTTACCACATAAAAAAAATTAGGAGAAAAGTCGAAAATAACTCACTGTTAATGTTTATTAACATTGCTCAAATTTGTTCTTCCACATATCATAACTGTACAAAATATTCGTCAGCTGCATTTGCTTCATGGCTAGAAGATGGTAATACCTTCATTTCGTACATAACATAACATAACATCACGCCTTTTATCCCCGAAGGGGTAGGCAGAGGTGCACATTATACTACTGTACAATGTAACACCCACTTTTCACTATTTATGTTACGAGTCCCATGTAATAGGGGGTGAGCCTATTGCCATATACCGGGCACAATTCCAGACTCCGTGCTACTACTGAGAATATTTAAAAACCCAGTAATACTTTGCCCGACCCGGGAATCGAACCCGAGACCTCTTGCCCGGCAGTCGCACTTACGACCACTCGGCCAACGAGGCAGTTCATTTCGTACACTATACTACTTAATCTGTCTTCAACATTTGAGGAAAACTAGGTGAGACGTTATAACAACATTAACCTTAATAAACGTAAACGTCTTCATGCAAGAATAAATTGCATGCGATTTTTTTCCCAAACGTTGACGGCGAATTTGCGAAAATCACCTGATGGAATTGGTTCACCCGCACTGTTCGGTCAAACGACCTGTGTACACGCGATACGTAAATAAAACGGTTAAATAATATATTTACAATGTAAAGAGACGTTTATTTTTTCATAACATACACGTTTAGCGTTAATTCTCATGGGTAATGGCTACTGACGCGTTTTTGAGTGAGCTAATGTAGGGCAAGATCTTGTTGTGTGCTGATCTCGAAAGTAACCTTTTAACTTATTTCGACAAGCTTGTTGATTAAGGCAGTTCATATTTTAAACTTTATTTTGCAGTTATTTTTCCTTGATACTTTGTTACATACTCCTATGAGATTTTAATCGCCTAACAAATGTGATTTTGTCTATTTAGACAGTCTAGATGACTGTAAAGGGGGATTCAGTTGAGAATTTTGTTCCTTTCGATACTTATCTCTATTAATGCCACGAAAAGATTGGTATTTTTTTATGGCATAATCCACACAGGCATAATACCGCCGAAACGTACATTGCACAACATCATCACGCCTTTTATCCCGAAGGGGCAGGCAGAGGTGCACATTATATTTATGTTATGAATCCCATGTAATAGTGGGTGAGCCTATTGCCATATACCGGGCACAATTCCAGACTCCGTGCTACTACTGAGAGTTTTTTTTAAAACCCAGTAATACTTTGCCCGACCCGAAATCGAACCCGAGACCCCTTGCCCAGTCGCACTTGCGACCACCCAGCCAACGAGGCGACATTCAGTATTAAAAATAAATCTACACCTCTAATCTTACCCAACAGTTGATGAAATCTCATAATAAAATTGTACTATTTTATGATGCCAACATTTGTAGCGGAAAATTGGATTTCCACTCACGCTCAATCAGGGATATATTTGTTTTGCGAATACATATTTGTTCTTCCGGTAGATACAACTATTCACGCTGATTGCATGTTTGTCTTTTCATGAAAGGATTTCTGTGTACACATGATATATGGGCACAAGAGCTATATTTTGGAGATGTTGTTCCTTCGTTTTCTTCAAGATATTTTTGTACATGAATGACGTACATCTCTGAATGTAGGGCTCATAACGTGACGTCATCTGTCAAATTTACTTTCTTTGTAATATTATTATAATGACGTCACTTTATTGGATGGTACGTTTGTCATAATAGTATGAAATTGTTTCTCGTTTTCTTATTTGTGACTTGTTCCCGATGTTTTGCTATTGAATTAGATATCAAGGTTAGTATTGATACGAGTAATTTCAAATAAAAGTGCACTGTTTTCAATTTGTTCTAATTGCCTTGTTGAGCGGTTGCTTGCACGATTGTTGGGCATAAAATCTTCAATTTAATTTATAGGTTGAATATTAAGACCTAATTGACTTTTCTTTTTAATGTAACAAGAAGACTTACATTAAAAAGCGCGATTTCTTATAATGGGAATTTTGAAAATAGCGTACTTACCCCCAACATATTTCAAAGCAGACCACACGATGATCAAGGTGCTGACATGATGGTAGACGTGGAGAAAGGAAGCCTGCCGATCCTTCTTTCTTAATATAAAGAAAGCAGTCTCAAATAGTTCCAGGAGCTTCAACATAATCGTCCACCAGAGGAACCGGAGCATTCTTAAAGCTTCAGGGTTCATGGAGTAGTCTGGTAACATGCAGCCGAAGTGGTATGTGGTGGTCCATCCTGACGTCATAATCTGGAAAAAGATGAAGAAGATTTTCGTTAAATAAAGAACTAAAAGACCACTAAAAGATAAAATGAATAGGATCATAATAATAATATAACTTCATAGGCTATCAAATAGTAATCACATTTTTAATGCCAAAAAACACCACGAAAAAAGAAATATTCTCCAGCTTTATAAAACTAGGTAGATAATGTAGTCTGTAATATTTATAAGGATTTATGAATATTTATTTTGTAGCTGGCAACAACAGAGAACAGAATAAACAATATCCAATGTTTCTCATTATCCTAAAATCATAAATTCTAGATTCTTTTAAGAGTTGATGGATCACTGTTCCAGACGAAATTTTATTTGGTTTTATACCGGCGTGGATAATATAAAACTAAACTATAATAGCATCAAATTGTACTGATACAAAGGTGGTTTCCTTTGAATTGGAAGTTCGTAAAGAGCTCCTTAGTAGAGTTTGGGTCGGCTTGAATGATTAATGCGTTTACATTTAACACATGAAGTGCGGGTTCTTTAATGAGGGTCTCTGCTGAGTCAATGTTGGCACTCAGGCCGTACTTGACGAACGATCTGAGAGAATAATTTGCCCTGTATAGGTGCCGAAACCAGACAAGTGGTCGGTAGTCAAAAAAGTCTGGTGATAAGCGGTAACTGTCGAGCTATACCTAATCCCAGGCTATTATACATAGTACTACTTCTAAAATTCTGTACTAAAAATAGCTGATATGTTTAATAGGACCTAGCTGCAGCGAAACCAAAGGGTCCTAATAATAAGGTCAAGTTAATATTTCGTAGAATGTAGGAAGGCTGTGCTAAACTTATAAATACTAGCCGTAAAATGTTTAATGCCAGTGCTAATAATAATTGGGTAATAAAATAAAGTACATCAATATTTTTAGACCTTAGTAAAGCCTTTGCTGTATACTGCATAACGACTAAACCAACGAGACATTATTTAATGTTTAAAAATAATTAGCATACCTATTTATAATTATAACACAACATTTCTATAGTATTAATTTGATATCTAAATTTAGAAGACGTTAAGTTCAAAATGACTTCAATTCCAAAGAAAAAACCTAGACATACTTTCCATTAAGTATCTTGAAGCCACGTTCCAAGTGGCCGGTAATTAGTGCCTCCCCATTTGTTCTAGTCAGCTGCAAGGAAAATACTCCCGAGACAATGTGAACATAAAGATTTTATTTTTGTTTTGTCCTGGACAAGAGCCTGACTTAGCAGGCACAATTTGTTTAGGGAAAAATCTCCAATAAAGATACTCTTGTCTTAGGAAGGTAGATAGTCTTAAATCAATCTATAGATGATGTCGTATTATAAATTACAGGTTTTTAATAATAACCAAGTTGAAATGAAGCTGTCAAATAAAACTCAGGAAATCAAACATAAGTGTATTATTTTTTTGTATGATTAAAATCATAATCATCATCATCATCAACAGCCTATAAATGCCCACTGCTGAGCAAAGCCTCACACAGAAGATTTGAGCATTAATCACCACACTTGCTCAATGCCGGTTGGCGATTACAAACTTTGTTTTATCACGATGTTTTCCTTCACCGTTTGTCAGTGGTGTCTAGATAATCTTTCAAAGTACATATAACTCGGAAAAAGTCACATTGGTACTTGCCGTTGATAGGTTTTGAACCCTAATGCATGAGAAGCAGGCGTCTTAAACCTTAGGGCCTCCACGACATATTAAAATAAGGTGATAGAAATAGGTAAATTTTTTGATTATAAACTCCTTAAGCAATTTAGATGCAATTTCGCGTTTAACACAGATTTTATATTGTAAATGGCTGCTTTGCCTCCTAGTCAAATAATGTCGACAGTACAATAGAAAATTTATTGGTACAATAATAGTTTAATAGTTAATATTTCAAGGGACAATGTTATTGGTTCGGCAATACGAACAAAAGAAAAGTTTAGAATACTTATGGCAGGGCATAATCAATGGACGTCCCTGTCTATTGTTTCGTTCGGGAAAGGTTTAATATGCGAAAATATTGTCTTTTCGGCTATCAATATTTGGAATTGATGTGTAGGTTGTGAGTTTATATTCGATAACTATGTTTGTCCGAATTATATTATTGGCAATCCTTTGGGTATTGTAAGTAAATGTTATGGTATTATAAAACTGTGTTCTATCTAATATTTTCTGTTGTTGAATGATTTAATGTTGAGTGTTTAGGAAAACAGATAAAATTATACGTTTTCGATTATAAAACCAAAACCAATATGGTATTAACAATGCATGTGTTTTTTTATGGCATTAGCCGATAAACGAGCAGACGTATCACCTGATGGTAAGCAATCGGCGTCGCCCATGGACACCTAGAACACCAGAGGCGTTACAAGTGCGTTACCGGCTTTTTGGGGATTAGCAGTTTGAGGATCGTTGGGGATTCAGGGATTGGGACATTGGGGAAGGGGAGGGTAATTGGGCCTCCGGTAACCTCACTCACACGACGAAACACAACGCAAACGTTGCTTCACGTCGGTTTTCTGTGAGGCCGTGGTATCACTCTGGTCGAGCCGGCCCATTCGTGCCGAAGCATGGCTCTCCCACACTTAAATGACGAGCTGAGAGGTGTGACTAAAACGTTTATGTTTTCATTCTCAATGCAATTTTTAACATTTTTTTCCTTTTATGTTTTTTTTCTTATTATCCTACCTAGATTGTACACGATTAGACCATAAACATAGCAAGGGTGTACAAACACAATGCGTTGGACGTTGGACGTTCCCACCTTCGCAACCGCTCTATATGAGTCATTATTATGACTAATCTATTGATGGGCAAGCGCGATTACGGGCCATAGAAACAGCGGTTTTTTTGTACATGTGCAGTTAAAGCGAGATAAGGGAAAATGTGTCAATGAAGATAAAAAAATGAATTTTACTAATATTATAAATGTAAAAGTTTGTGTGTGTGTTTGTATGTTTATAACTTAATCACGTCAAAAGAGCTGAAGGGATCGGGTAGAAATTCGAAACAGATAGATTATTATAGAATAAGACATAGGCTTAGCTTTACATCAGGTGATCTGTCTGCACGTTTGCCTCCTATTCCATAAAAATGGCTACTTTTTATCCCAGAAGAACGAGGACGAAACCGCGGACAGAAGCCAGTAAACAGTAAAAGATATGTAGGTACAGAAGTCTTGTGCTTATTTTTCATTAATGAGAACGAATTGTTATAATAGAAAATGTTTTTTTTTATTGTTTTCGCAAACTCCTGACGTTTCATTATGAGTTTTGCCAGTGACATCTAATTCTAAATATCCCTGTACCCAGTCACGTATCTCTTATAAAGTTTGTGTAAGTTAGAAAACTCATTCGCTCTGACGCTCAAGTACTTTTTTATTTATGGCCTCTCCTAAAAACATCATGTGGAGGAAAACATCAAATATTCAAATGTAACTTATCAGGCTTGTGGTTATCTATAGGTAAAAGTGTATCTTTATTATACCCTCTTTACATAATTTCACGCTCCTCATCGTATTGTAATTGGAACCTTATTTCCAACTATCATATTACAATTTCTTGATACAAATATGTAATTACAGCAGAGTTTAAATTCGAATGTCCTAATTATAATTTTAGAAAAAATACAAACCTTCATCTTGACACATTTACAGACACTTGACCTACTTATCATGCAATTTTAAATTCAAAATTAAACCATTATATTCATTTTTAAAATATTTCGACGATTTGAGAACCTTCCTCTATTTCGAAGTCGGTTAAAAATGGCTGCTCCAAATGCTTAAAAACAGCGGGTGGTGTCGCCCGCTGTTTTAGTTGCCTCAGAAATTCTGTTGAATGAAAGTACGGGCGTGGCTTCTACTCCATAACACGTTTCATCTCATAAGTCGTAAGATTTTAAGGTGGATGGATGATGATCTCAAATGCCATTTTGTCGCTAGATGGCGTAACTTCCACAATTTGGAACATTTTCACGTTTTACGCCTAACTTCGAAATCTTTAATAGATAACTTTATTGTTCGCGAAACCTAGGGCATTAACTTGATTTTTTAGATAGTCGTTGTGCTTGTTATCTGGTCTCATACAAAGATTACTACAAAATAAAGATTTAGCCGCTTCACTTTACTGTTTACACACACATGCAAAGTAAATAGTAGTAACTTTCGACACCACCAGATGTCGTTATACTATAAAAATATTAATTTACATACTTGAAATTATGTTCCCATCTATTTCTTATATATAATTAGTATAATAATTGGTCTAAGTATACTTTTGTTTCTAGACTCGATATCTAGCAAATTATTCATAAAATTGATTTTAGGTAAAATAGGTACCTACACTGTACACTATATACTATACCCCTAGACCCTACACCTGTCGCGGAGAACCTAACGGGTAACCGGGGCTCCGGCTCGACGTGCAGGAAAAGGAACGGGGTGGTTTTTAGTCAGTAAGAGTGTGACACTCCCTTCCGCCTCACCCAGGCGGGAGCAGTCATTCGATGATTTTCCCCCTTAAAAAAAAAAAAAGACCCTACACCTAAAAAATTGTTGTAATGTGACTGAACCTAAATTGTAATGTGTAAATAGTGACTTTACTAAATAAATAAATGAAAGACTATTTATTCCATTGTAAAGCTTTTTATTGTACCTTACTATAAATTAATAATTTTATTTAGTAAAACTAAGTTAACATTTTCATAAAATAATCGTTTTATTTACTCTCACTACATTTACTTAGATAGTTTCCATCTGGATTCAAACCATGGAGTCATACCACCATACAAAGATAACATAATTTTTTAATTGTTTTGATATTTACTTAGTTTTATAATTTTAAATTTAGTATTATAAAGAATTATTATGTATGTAGATCAATATAAATAACATCATAAGTATATATAACGGCACATGTAAGTTTGCAAGTATCTTACATTTATTTATTTCAATTAATTAGTATAACATTACAGTCATAAAACTAACAACAAGTGGTTGCTAGCTAACCATAACATTTATTTATGTTTCAAGAATACATGTTTATTATACAATTTTGAACTTAAATAAATAATGTTTTACAATTGAATTGTTAGGCTGGTACCTAAATGCATGAGGCAAACTTATATACACAGAAAAATCTTATGGACTAACAAAATAACACAAACTATACATCGCACAAGTGGTTGCTAGCTAACCATAACATTTATTTATGTTTCAAGAATACCTATTTATTTTACAATTTTGAACTTCAATAAATATTGTTTTACAATTGAATTGTTAGGCTGGTACCTAAATGCATGAGGCAAACTTATCTACACAGAAAAATCTTATGGACTAACAAAATAACACCAACTATACATAGCTACGTGCAAAAATAGCTTATTAATTATTCTATAATGTTCACACTGCTGAGAATCAGGCTACACAAAGCAAAGTGCCGGCTTGGATTCGAACAATCAACTCGTACCACCATACAAAGATTCTTATATATATTATAATAAAATGTCTTCTTTTTGCAGTCACCGCCGCCACCGCCGCGCCATATCAGTCTTCTGTTTATCGCTTTTTACTTCCATTTATAATTTCCGTGCAATCTGAATCAAATGCTGGAAGACGCAGTTTTCGCTGCAACAAATGAATTTACACAGTTTTGTTAGACTATTCTTACTGAACCCACACCTCAGAGCCCTGAGAAATAAGTTAGGAAATGAATAAGACTTATATTTTTATACCTTTTAATTCCTTGATGTCCAGACATTTAGCATTTTTCTCAACTCTTCTCAAAATAATTTCTGGCAGTACACATCTTTTAAAAACTGTCACCAACTTCGGCATCATAGTACTGATAAATTCCTCATTCTGGTTAACTTCTATGACAGTCAATGGTTGGGTGACTGATATATAGCAAATGAAGTAACATTTATTCATTTTGGTAATTCGCAATTGACCCTGGACCTAGAATCAAAATAATAATAGCTGTTAAAAAGAAACAATCCAAGAAATACATTATTTTTATACATACATACCAAGAAATAATGATATTTGATAATAATGAAATAATAATAATGATATTTGATAATAATGATATACTTACTTGATAATAGTAATTATGCTTTTTGTTCATAACTAAAACATCATTTTCCAAATGAATAGGAAAATTTCTATTTTCTGATGCTTATCGAATATTTTGAATATCTGTAAAAAAGAAAAGTTTTTAGGCTTACGCTACTGAACCCTATTTAAAATATTCACGCGACAAAAACTAGTTATTTGTATATTTTTATTATCGAATAATTTTACCATCAGGGCTAGCTACTAAGAATCCAAATTCTTCATTAATAAAAAGTCCTGATGGCCTGACTATTTGCCATATTATTGCATAAACATGCTCTATGCAACATGTTCATTTTGTTTTCCATACATCATATCTTTAGTACAAATATTATTTTTATAGAGAATGCATTTCACATGATTGTGACATGGTGTGGCATTGGTTGGAGTGTAGCAAAGGGTGTGCAAGGAGTTTAGGACTTTTAATTATTTTTTCATCAAAAATGATAATTCTTATAAGTGGCTCGGTTTTTCATTTCTATCGTTTAGTATACCTAAAAATAAGATGACTATTATCTAGGCACTTTTTATCTAGATAAAAGGCTTCAGGTTCGCCTGAAATTGAGCCCTAAAGGTCAGTTGGGGGAGTATGTAAAACACTTTTTGGGCACCCCAACACATTTGGTTAGGTTAGGTTAGAACTGTGACCCTCATAAGGCCTAGATAAAAGGCATAGTATAAAGAACACAGTAGGTTATCTAAGGCCGCCCGCCGAGTTATTAGCCTACTCTTGCGTTGATCCCCAGGGTTGTCACTTTTACTTTTAGTTAATATTTTCGAACAAGCAGCACTTGATCTAAATTTATGAAATGAAAAGCATATTATGATTGAATATTTTATCAATTTATAAATTTAGTAAAAATAAAAAGCTTATAAAAAGATTATTAACTTCTTAAAATAAACTTTAGCTCTATACATAGTATTCAGAAAGTATACATTTATATGGAAAAATGCGACACGGCCACGCTCTTAACAAATCAGATAAACTGTGAAATAAACAATACAATACCACATTTTCTTATAATATTTAAGTATAGTAGGTAATTACATTTCTGGTTGAGTAGGAACTATGAAGAATGATAAGAGTAAGAATAAGTAAGTAGGTATCTCATCATCAAGTACCTACAAATTATATTATGCTAGAAAAAGTGACTAGCTTACCTTTCCTGTTCAATAGGTAATCTGAACAGAGACAGTTCTAGAATCGATTAATTATTAAGACACCCAAACACACAGCAATACGTTCTTCTACGGTTATCAGACATTTTTTATTTCATTTAACAGTGCCGAAAAGTGATGCACGCGCGAACCTCGTGCAGTGTTAGCCCTGCCTGGCGCACTGAGAAACGGGTCGAGATTTTGTTAAAGTGTGCGTGCGTCGACGCATAGATACTATGGCGCACACATATAAGCCGCGCGCGGAGCATTTGTATGAAGATAACCTACTTTGTTCTTTATACTATGTAAAAGGTGTCCAAATGATTTTCGCTTTATTATTAGGTATACTAATCAGTGAAAATGAAAAACTAGCCATTTATAAGAATTTTCATTCTTGATGAAAATGAAAAATAAAGTCCTAAACTCCTTGCACACCCTTTGCTACGCTCTGACCGTGGCAATACGACGTTTGCATACCTAAAATGAACAAAGTGACAATCATTATTCTGCAATTTGTTAAAACTTTCTCAATACATAATAGGTACTAACCTTATCGAGCATAACGACCTTTTCTAGAACATAAACCAATGAGTATCAAATAAACTTCACTCACGTAAATCTGATTTGAAATCCTATAGTAATCTGATTTCTTCACTATAGATCACTAAAAGAACTTTCATGATGTCTTATGAATGCGGCTTGCACCTTTTTCCTTGAATTTTGCGGCCCTGAATACATAGTATGTCGTATACACGCAAGTTTATTAGTCGGGTTCATTTTAGGCAGTTCAGTTGCAATTCAATCTCAACATCAAATGTATCTTATTTATGAAATGTTTCAAGAAATTTGTAATAGCAGATCTAATCTAACACCACCATCAAGTTGTCAAGTGCAGTCAAGTTCTATTAAGCAGTGTTGCCAATTGCCAACACGACTAATACAAAATCTGGGAGACTGCTACTGAATTAAAATGTCAAAATTATTCTAAATACTATAAAACTATGCTAAAATACTGTGCTAACATTCTTCAGTGTGAAATAAAACATCTTTTAATTTGAATCTTTAATAATCAAGAAAATTCGAGTAAGGAGCATTAAGAAACATTATAATACAAGTATCCGTACTTGTTGTTATATGTACTAGTGTTTATTAATATATTTTTTTAAAGTAATAATAAACATGGTAAATATCCCGTTTAAGTTGTAATGATACTGGTGTTTATTGTTTCGTGTGGATTTCATGACAAAGTCTCTTCCGAGCCCCTTTTCTTTAGTAAATAAAGCTCGTAGTAAAGTTTCGTTGCTAAATTGGTGTACGGATTCTTAAATATTATACCAAAAGGTTAAATTTTGCGTTGAAGTTATAGTAATACCACATTCTATTGCCATTTATTTTTTAATTCAAAGTACGATCTTTTAAAATGTATGGTACAATCTTCCAAAAAAATAAAGTTGGCAACCCTGCTTGACGCACTTTGTGTATGTGTATACATGCTAATAATACTAGTAAAATAAGCAATTAAGAAAAATTTAAATGGTTTTCTGTATATTCACTAATGTTGCTGGTTTCACATGATTTAAATATGATTTAATCAATAGATGTACGTAGTACCTACGTTTCATTATTGTGTAGGTAGCTTCGCTAATCACCTGATTTATAACTTACTTATACATCAAATTCTATTCTCTGATTTTATTCAACCCAAACCAATGGATTAGTACCTAAGAGTATCAGAAAATGTGTTATCAGTATCTTCTTACATACATTACAAAGATTTTGAATCTGCAGTCAAGGAATGTAAGTGTGTACTAGTACAGGCAGGCTGCAATCACGGCGTCCTGACCTATCGGTTGACGCAGGTCCTCACCAGACCAAGGACACATCGCAGAGATATTTTTTTCACTTTATGTAAAGCATTAATTCTCATCCCATTATAAAAAACATTTTATCAATCGTTAATTTTAACTCCGTGGGTAAACCCGCGCGCCCGGTGCTAACTTGCTAGAAACACAATATTCTGGAAATGATTCGCAAGTTGTCAAGATTCAAGACATCACGCATGGACGGAATGGCAACAGCGCACGCGCTGCTTCTTGACCGGCAACGTCGCATTCCCGCACGCGTCACGTCACATTGATGCTTGTTCGAATTATCGGACAGCGCCATCTATTATGAATGTTTACCAATTGTAAACTCGGAACACAACAGCAACCAAATTTCTCGGTGGTTCTATAAATTTCTATCAGATGGCGCGATTCAGGTCACTCACACATGCAAAGACTTATCGTTTTTTATTCGGTCTAATTCTCCTAGAAATACAATTTTTTAATAAAATTTGGGCTATACACAAACATAATACATTATAAAGTCTCATTATAGTTCCTTTTCTTCTGCAGAAACTGTTTATTTACGAAGATTTCCGCACCTGAAAAATGTATGGCGAGGTCTAACTAGGCATCCACCTTAAGTTAATTTCGTTGGAATTTCTAGTGTCACGCCATGTTGAATTCAACGGGCAATAAGTACGATTAATTATATGTTTAATGTATTTTGGTGATAGCCTAAGAAAGTTGCCGATTTTTATAGAAGAAGTGGAATAAATATTTCGTCATCATTGGTAGAATACGTCCACCACAGATCGAAGAACTTCCTTAATGGAGTGGTTACACGATCTCAACGCTGAAAGGGATCGGAATTAACAGAATTGCACACACATTTTTACAACTATTACTTACTCTATTATAGACCTTATTTCCGATGTTTAGAGACTACTTTTGTATGAACAAATGTTCTGGATTTTTCATAATCGGGGATTAAGAGTTTAATGTAGTTTTAGTAACCTTTATGACTTAGACAATGATTTAAGTTAACAATTCATTGCTTTTCATATTTTAAACGTAAATTAACATGATTTTTATAGTGATTGTACAATGGCATTGTCTGTTCATGGTATCGGCAGCTGTCAGGTGCGTGTGCGCATATAGTTGAGCATTTATATTAATACTTAATTTAAATTAATGACTTTTGTGCTCGATATTTAAAAAAGTGTTTATAAAAATATCAATCTTCTGGGAAAGAAATAAATAAAAAAGAAGAAACCTGAAGCCTCGAAGCTCAAATTATCGGAGTAGTATAACTAGAGTCTGTATTTCCTGAAGGGTGTCTTCAAGGCCTAAGCGAATAGGTTGTTTAGAGGACCGCATAATCTTAAGAGATTGTGATCAGACGTCCGTCCATCAAATATAAAAAAAAACTAGATTTAGCCAACTTCTCTTGTACAATCTATCGTCGAAAACATATAAAACTGTATTCTTAAAATGAGTATAAAGATGAATCTGTCTATTTCACAATATTTATTAGACAGATGTACACTATTTTCCTGCAAAAATATAATACTAACGTTAACAGTTTTATTAGTTTATTTTAGATTCTAAAGATAGCAAATAAAAAAATTATGAGCTTCGCGAACCGTTTATCTGGTGTATAAGAGATAAATATAGAGGTATAAACTTGTTATGATATAAACATTGTTGTAGCATCGTTTCCGCCATATTGTAGTTTGCAATTTGCAATTAGCAAGAAGTACCTATATTGTCGGTCTTAACACGTTGGCCGAGTGATCGCAAGTGCGACTGCCGGGCAAGGGGTCTCGGGTTCAATTCCCGGGTCGGGCAAAGTATTACTGGGTTTAAAAAAAATTCTCAGTAGTAGCACGGAGTCTGGAATTGTGCCCGAGACTCATAACATTATTCTTCTCTTTAGAAATATCTTTAACGAACACATAAATCCACAGTTTAACAATAGCTTTAGATAAGCTACTGGGAAAGCCAGAATGACCCCAAACAAACTTGGCCATAAAGCAATTACTAAGTAACATGTCACAAGTGCATTAATCCGTAATAGAATAAACATGTTAGAACAGATGATAAGTGTACGGTACCCGTAATAGTATTGTATCATACAATCATTATCAATCATCACATTGTGATTCCACTGCCAAGACGCTAGGGTTAGCATGCGATGTGGTGTCGCGGGATATTAATGGTACAGCTAATATAGATATTATATTTATACAATTACATTTTTAAGATGGCAGTTGGTTACGTGTCTATAGATGTATATGCTTCATAGTTGTGATTATTAGTTTTTTTTCTTCTCTTATAACATCTTCTGATTCACTTCGTTGCGGGAACCAAGACAGTTATTCAGCGTCAGACTTCAGTGTACCGGTGTTTTCATGGTTGTATCTATTGTAGATCCTGGCTTACAGGAGTTGCAGCGGTTTTGAAAGGTTGTGGCGGGCTTGTCCCATTAAAAAAATAGTTGTAATTATTCATGTGTATATGGCATTTGTGTAGTGTTAACTAAAATTATGAAAATTGTCTTGACTGCACAGGTTAAAATGGCTGGCTATATGTCATAACACTTTACTCGTTTACTCAGTTACTCTCTATTCCAAAAAAGACGTGTATTTACTAAGTCTACAAGAAAAGAAAACAATGAAACATAAAATAATAAAACGGGAGCCATTCAAACTAGAGTAATGAAAAGTATAACGCCATTCAGTCTCTAAAGCCTTAATAATACCACGACAAATTGACCCAGCTTAACTGTTCATAATGTACAAAAATTATTCAAATACAAACGTTTGAACAGCCTGACTGACACACAATGGCGATCGCTTTTCATCTCAGTGAAAATGAACAAACAATAGAAGAATGAACAATCCTTCTGTATTACGAGTACGTACTAGCTGTGCCTCAGACTTTGTCTGCGTTGTTGTTGTGGCATATATCCTGATTTTCGTAGTGTTTCTTTTAAAGAATACCTCAGTAACTTAATTTAAACTCTCAAACATCGAGCGGTCACCGGTGACCGCAACCTATTGTTCTTTAATTGTGTCTATAATGACGGTACTCAAAAATAAACTAATTATAAACACTGGCCTTCTCACGCGTCCGTGCCCTCTCATGAAGAAAAGTCCCTCTGTGACTCAAAACTACTTGGGACCGATTTTTCAATCGTCAGTTAATTTTTAACTGTAGAATAAAATGTTTAAAGTTATGTCTCAGTTAAAATTTATCTGATGATGGAAAAAATTTCTTATTATTTCACTTGAGTATTATTATTATTTCATACATCATTATTTTAGGTCAGTAATTGGAACACACAAACCGATAGAAAATAAATTTTAATTTAATATTAAGATTTATGGATACCCTACACGTACTGGGCGGTATGAAATTGATCAAATTGACACTGCGTGACCCGTACGTAACACGGGCCGGGCGGGAATATCCGGTGTGACACACGTGTGTACATCGCAAATGTATATGTAATATGTATGTATGTATGTTATTGTGTGTTATATGTGCGTGTATGTGTTAGCCACTGCCTACTTTCTCACGAAAGGGTTATATATTGTTTGGACATTTTTTAAATGTTTTCAATTTTTATCATATTTTCCCACATAAGTTAAACTCATGATGGATAGGAAACGATATATTTGTATATTGACCAGTTGCGCGTCAGTAATTAGTTACCATGGCTTCGACTCGGAGTTGGAACAAGGTAGTTTTAAGACAGCAAGAGTCTGATACACCCTCTCATCCTAACAAGGGTGATGATATTGCCCTCAAATAAACATATTTAAACACTTAATATTAATTAAGTGTTTAAATATATTGAAATCGGAGTCGCGGAGAACCTAACGGGTTACCGGGGCTCCGGCTCGACGTGCAGGAGAAGAAACGGGGTGGTTTTGAGTCAGTAAGAGTCTGACACTCCCTCCCACCTCAACCAGGCGGTAGTAGCCATTAGATGATTTTCCCCCCTTAAAAAAAATATATTGAATTGTTACGCAGTCTCCAAAATAAAATGTGCCGTTGTCAGGTGCTACAAATTCATGGCCTCTATAATACATTTTGTTATTTTTAAGTATCTACCTGATAGATGATCTATCTGACAGTCCGTGACTGTGCACAGCCTCTACATAATAACCAATTACCCTCCCCCCCATCTCCAATCCCTGAATCCCCAACGATCCTCAAACTCCTAATCCCCAAAAGGCCGGTAACCACTTGTAACGCCTCTGGTGTTCCAGGTGTCCATGGGCGACGCCGATTGCTTACCATCAGGTGATCCGTCTGCTCGTTTATCGGCTTATGCCATAAGAAAAAAAAACATAGCTAGTGAAAAATCTAAGCATATATTAAATTTATTTAAAATACACTTTATGACCATACTTATATTATTGTTTTCCAAGCTATATAGGGGACGAGAAATGCCCGATAAATTGATAAGAATAAAAATATCGTACACTGTGAAGTCATTGTACAATGATAACACAAATGACGTTGCAATTTTCGCAAAATGACTTGTTTATTGTTATCTGATAACAATTGTATAAAGACAAAGGTCTAATGCAGCTGCATGGACAATAGATACTATCTTCTTGATTGCCTTCTTATATTGATGGATTGATTCATTTCTGCTAATTTATTGACAAATAAACATTTCGCTCTAAAAACATCGAAAGGAGACGGATACCCTTTCATACAATTTTGGGCCTAGATGTAAAAAGATGAAATTAGTGTCAATTGATAGCTACTATATAAGCAAACAATCACTGAAAATTTTGCACATTTTGGCAATCTGAGAGCCGAGGTATAAGAGATTTAAGAAAAGTGAGGTTATAACAATATATACACGGTAATAACCCATTTTTAAAGTGCGATTGTTGTTAGTGTATTGCAGCGACTAGTCGCTATACAACAATTTATACAACGATCCATGATGTCGATCAATATCCTATTGGTAGGCCGTTCGTAGAATCCAAAATAACAAGTCCAAGTTCAACGTTTAAGCGGGGTTCTCGGTGTCCAGTATGGTAGCAAGGCAAGGGTCATAGAAGGAGGAAGATCACAGGTCCGTAGGAAAGCCGGGTCGAGGAATAATAATTATCAATAAAAACAAAAACAAAACGGGAAGAAAACAAATGACACTCAGAACGCACACGCACAGACGATACGAAACGAATGTCGAGTTAGCACAGATTAAAAATACAATAATCGATTAGTAAATGTGAATTGTCTAATATTAATTATGTAGATAACTAATTACTTTTAACTCTTAATACTCTAATTCTAATAGATTTTATTATTTTAATTAAATAAATCAACCGGTGAAAGCATTTTCGTAAATAGTATGAACTCTGTAACGTTAATCGATTACAATTGAATCGATAATTCGTAACCCTAACATAATTATTGGATTTTTCATTTCCCAGATTGTAAATTGAATTGATTTTTTACAGTATGAAATAGAAAAAAAATACCTTTTTTTTAAGCCATAATTCAACTTATTACAATTGGGCCCACAAGTCCCAGTCTCCTTTCCATGTGTAGAAAGCCGATAAAGTGAATGAAGAATCATGCGTAGACATGTTATTATGTACCCTAAATTTGCTCGTTTTAGAATCAAACACTTGATAATACACATTTTGGATCTGATATAGGAGTTAATATAAGTCTTCCCACATAGGTCTTCAACCCTAGTCTTAGGGTGATACAAACAAAAAAGGTCCACTTATCATCTTTAGAATCTTAGATTTTAAACGTACCTAAAGTTTAACACGATCTTCATTATAACAGATGCTTCCACATATTCTATTTTCGCCCTGAATTCTCTTCTCCCATAAATATAAGGATTACTCACCCCCCAAGTGACCACAGCATTGGAAACTATCTGCACCACATTGTACCACTTGATGAGACTCCTCAGTTCATATGGTCTCCTGTTCTTCATGTAAGTAGGTAGAATCAGCTTGATGGTGATCAGATATGTAGCTATGATTGCAGCCAGGGGTTTCGGAGATGTCATCAGAGCCCAATCTTTGACTCTTTGATCTGGGGACAAGAAATTAACACTGAAAATATATTAAAAATGTTCACGTGTATCATGTACAGTTGGGTTTTTGACTTTCTCATAGTTTGACGGTACTGCTGAGCAAGGGGTCTTTGCTCAAGTCGGATCGAGCAGCAAAGTATGATATGGTTTATTTTATATTTTTTTAATTCTCAGTGATAATAACATTGAGTCCAGTTTATGTCTATGTAACAAAAGAGCTATAAGATTGCTACTATTGCATGAAGTGCAGTGCATAACATAACCCATGAAAAAGTAAGTGTTACATTTAATATATTCCTTAAGGAAATAAACAGTGCAGTATTATGTTGTCATGATATAACTAGGTATGCAAATCATGTTCACACGACATCTTTGTTAGCACTCCACTCGGATGTAGCCATTTATGCAATCATTGAATTGTATTGTTTGTGTAAGGATCTGACACATAGCTGACAACTTTGTTGTGTGTATGTTCGTCTGTGTTATAAGTAGAGATGTCATAGGCATGCTAAACATGCATACTGGAATGTGGGAGAACATCATTGTACCTAGTAGGGTAGGGAAGGGATGTAATATACGTATCCTCGCTAATCTGCGATTAGCCACCGCATCCGGGTGAACCGCAGCACTCTCTAAATTTTCATTGACCTAACTGCTATATCTAAGATGCTTGCCAAGCGTCGTGATTATGGCAAGCCCCTGAAGAGATAGGCTTTTGTTCGACAATGATTGTTATCCGACTAATGATGAGATTGGAATCTGCATACTTTACTACAGATTTTTATTGCAATGGTTCAAATAAAGTAATTTAAGCCTTGACCTTTGAAGAATAAAAGACAAGTTATTTTGGTATACCATTTCTGTAAGATATGAGTATAATATTCCCTTTGATATGAGAAACTATAACAAGCGAACGTCGTGTTTTCCTCAATAAACAGTAGACGATATTATTGTTTGTACATCAAGTTTCCCACGAAGTTTTGTTGCGTGTAAACTGTTGGCTTCCATATTTTTAACTTCCCGTCGCAATGTCACAGAGTTTATAGTTTCAGGTCTTCGTAACTACATAATTGAACCCTTATCTTCAATTAGGTATTAAGATAAATGTGATATCTTCCATACCACTCTTTCCTGTTTCATTTAATTCTCATACTGTACTTTATACTTTCACAGAAATTATCAAATGTTTGTCTTTATCTTTTTATGACTATTAATTATTAATTTTATTTGATATAACGGAAATTTATTTAGAATGTCTTGTCGCTGTGTTATCGTTTCTTTTGTTAACGATTGAATTATTGTTATTGTTTTGTTGTCTATTGTATTTATTATTGAGCTAGTCTTCGGATTTTCTAGGATGTTTACTGAGCTATTTTCAGAACCTGATTATTATCGAAATCCATGTATGCTCCCTTGACTGTATCGAACTATAGGATCCCACTGTTCCGAATTTTAACAGGATCGCCAGGCACTTAAAAGCGACACACTACTATGAAACCACGCCAAACTCGCTTGACCCAGGAATCGCAATCTAGTTATCCGACCACTAGAACACCGGCGCAGCGAACCGCAAAATAGTAACAGACAAAAATTAAATAATCACAGTATTATATTACATACATTAAATTAACCGTAATATCTAGGAAGAAGTCAAACAATTTAATCTCTTAAACACATCAGGTACATTCAAGATGTATTTCACTTTTTCATCGTACAGATGACTTCAGTCTGGCTGACCTAGATTTCGTAATGCTGCAAATTGCAGCTTTATTATATCAAGTGCTGAGTAGGAATGAGGGTTCCGTAGTTTATTTAGACTTCGTTTCGCTTATATTTTCGAATAGGCAAAGGAATGAACTTTGCCTCTGTGAACCTCAGAAATCTTTAGGTTTCACCGATTTTCTTTTTGCTGGTTTTCTTAACGTAGTGACGGACTTAATTGCTTGGTTTGTGCCCATTACGTATGTTGTTAATTAGTAATAACGTTCCTACCCTTTCTACGCAACCCTAAACTCCATGTAGGGTAGATAAGACAGGCTTTACGCTTCGCTACTGTCTTTGTGAATATTTATTTGTTTCTAATAAAAATTCATTTACACTTTATTAAAACATTTTTCAATAGCAAATTGTTCATCTACAAATTTGTTCTTAACAAAAATTCCACAACTTTTTGGTTGTATGACAGTTGTCATCAACCCCCCACAGAACCCCAATACAGTCAATGCGCAAACGCACGATTTACTCCCGTTACTATTAGTATCAGAATAAATTAATCTGTACCGTCCACTATCATTGCATCAGGCGCAACAAAGAAATATTAAATCATATTCATCGTGGTTTTGCAACAGTGTAACTTAGGTGAAAGGATATTAATGATATAATGTCCGTCCGTCTCAGCTTTTGTTACCGCAGTTTGGCCAATTTACTATCAATTTGAAACACTTTAGTGCTACATCGTGATTGAAAGAACCTAGAAACAGAATTGTGTTTAAATGAAGGCTCTCCAAGGAGACCTAATTTAAAACGATTCTGGTTTAGTGATTAGAATCTAATGGCGATAAGACTGTAATTGCTGACACGAATGTCAGAGTAATGAGGATTGAAGAGGTCAAGGATTTGAGAGTTTTATTGATTAAGGTTAGATGGAATGAAGAATAATGTTAACAGATTTCATGTAATTAATGAGAGTGGACTGGTAGATTTGTTTTTTTAAGGGGGGTAGATCATCGAATGACTGCTCCCGCCTGGGTGAGGCGGAAGGGAGTGTCAGACTCTTACTGACTAAAAACCACCCCGTTCCTTCTCCTGCACGTCGAGCCGGAGCCCCGGTTACCCGTTAGGTTCTCCGCGACTGTGGACTGGTAGATAGCGAGCTTAGACTTGTCCTCTAGTAGACTTAGCTGCAGACTATTTAGCTATAGAAAGCTATAAATCTCCGTTGTCCAAAGTAAGCTAGAAGAAAAGCACTGTTTATCTTGTCATCAAGTGATGATAGTGTTTGGATCTTCCACTTATTTTAAATAAAGTTGTATACTAACGGTCTACTATAAAGTAAAAGCAATGGGCAACGACACACAACACACATGATTGCACATTTCCTTGTTTCAGCATCTCGCTACACCATATGTTCCATTTACTTTGTTTTGCCATCTTAAAATCGTGACTAATTTTGTCCAACACCGTACTCTTGGAGAGTTATGGGAGATCAGATAATCGCAGAAGATCAACTTGAAACAATGATTAAATACATGTAGAATCTAAAAGTTAAGAAGATAAAGGAGACTTTTTTAATTCTATTAGACGTGTGAGTTTATCAAACTGTCGTTAAAATTTTGGAAGATTTTTTTCTTATATTTCTGTATTAATCTGGCAATAGAAACGATTCTACAATTTCTTATTACTAAAACTATTGTTAAAATCTCTACGTAGTAGAAATAGTCTTTAAGGATACACGTGTTTATTCCGTGATAAAAAGTGAGTTAAATATTATGTCACTGCTGTGATAAAGTAATTTCTTGTGTATCTTTCATGATTTACAGGACAAATGCTTACATATAACACAAATTTTACAGCTAAGATTCTTCCACGAACAAGTCCCATCTATAAGGAACGATCAATGAACTTATTAAGTCTAGGTTTTCTGTTCCTATTTTCCAGTAGTTACCATGGTAAAAGCTATATAGTCTGATGTGCAGATAAACGATCGTGTTGTCGTGATTGTGGGCAGACACGGAAAACATTTGAAGTTATTATGTCCCGTTATTGTGAGCCCCTGAGACTTCAATAATAGAACTTTAGTTTTTCTACTATGTCGATCTATTATTGTACGATGGGGGAACTTGTATGAATACTAATAGGACAACCTTCATACTAATGCTAGTAAGACTCAAATATTGGTACGGTTGACTCGTGATAATTGTTCCAAACATGCTCGACTCCATCAGACCCCACGAAGGGGCCCCAACAGAGCCGATGCCGATTCGGAGTCGCGGAGAACCTAACGGGTTACCGGGGCTCCGGCTCGACGTGCAGGAGAAGGAACAGGGTGGTTTTTAGTCAGTAAGAGTCTGACACTCCCTCCCGCCTCACCCAGGCGGGAGCAGTCATTCGATGAAACAGACGACTGCTCGACTAGTTTCATACCACTCTGGGTCTCTTACGACCTGTTTGTAAGACACGTTTGAAATAAAAAAATCGAGACAGTATAGTATAAAAAGTCATTTCAATCGAATAAAAATTAAGGTAATAAAAGATACTATTTATAATAATCACTATAGATACTAAATGTCGGCAGTTTCTGCTCTTTATAAAGCGGTGGTTGACATTTATAAAAATGCGGTGCCATTTAGTGAAATGACAGATTTCCCTCATAATGTAGCAATTTGTAATGTTCGCGTATCATCGCTCGATGTAACGACTTCAAAAGACGGTTGTGGGTGTTTAATGTATTGGAAAAGCTTTTTATCTGTATGTATGACTGACTGTTCGTGTACCATTGTCGTTTATAGTCAATGTACAGTTGCAAAAGACTGGGCAATTCCAGGCTCCTTTACTAGATACTTTCAGAGAAATACTCAATAAATTTTTCTGGAAATACCTCTTGCTCAACAGTTAATCAATAGGTATAAAATAATCATTAAATCTTTACTTGTACTTCTCTGGCGTTGCGGGTATTCATGTGCAGCAATTATCTCTTGTCTACACATTTTCCCCGCATTCCGTAAAAAATACCTTCATACTCCAACTATAATGCTCACTGCTGAGCAAAACCCCTACACGGAGAAGGTTTGAGTTTGAGCATTAATGACCACGCTTGCTCAATGCGGGTTGGCGATTCCAAACTTATAATTAGAAATTATAAGCCCAGGTTTCCTCTTGATGTTATCCTTCACTGTTTTGTCAGTGGTGTCTGAATAATTGTAGAAAGTACCTACATATAACTCGGAAAAAGTCACATTGGTATTTGCCGTTGCTAGGTTTTGAACTCGCACCCTCATGCATGAGAAGTGGACGTCTTAAACCTCCCAGCCACCACGACACTACAAAAAATGCCTTGTATTTATTTAATATTAAAATTACCTGCTCTCTCATAAAACACAATATCGTAGGCTCTCCGAATGCTATCCATGATCACGTACACACGACACGACACTTCCCACCGCTAAGGAGTTTGAACCTGTATTGAATAATACACATTTTAATATACATTCATGTAAATACTAAGACTTTGTGTGCTAATGATCGTTTATACTGTTCGTTTTTAAGGACATCTACATGCAATATATTTTGTTTTAGTAAAGGTCAATATCCTTTCACGAAGGCTGAAACTTGATATTTTTTTGTTTTTGTTTTTTATTAAAAACGGTGTTTTTAAAAACCGTCCCACACTAGGATTTTCTCCTATATCGTGGGTGCGTTTACAAACATACAAGTTCACATATACATCATACCCAGACCCGGAACAACAATCTGTGGATCACACAAAGAATTGTTCCGTCGGAATCGACACGAGGAATCGAACCCGCGACACGTTGCGCGGCAGCCAGTTGCCCAACCACCACGCCAACCGTGCAGTCAATTATATTGGTGATCCAAATATCATATTCTATTTGCTTAATGTTCAATATTAACAAATATATTTTAATTTATTTCCAGTCTAAAGAGAAAATGACCCGAGGAGTTAGAAGAGGCTGCGTGCGGCTGAGGGCAGCTGTCATAGGCATCGATGATGAAGACGATTCCACCTTCACCATCACTGTAGACCATAAGACTTTCCACTTCCAGGTAATGTTTGAATTTCAACTTTATATCGTTTGATTAGGTTTCAATTTAACATAAACTTTAGAGGCATAATCTTAAAAGGTTACACCACTCAAAAGGTTTATGTTATTGGCCTCATTTTGGAAAGCCAAATCCTTTTGTCGGACTATAGAAAGTTCCATGTTCTCTACAATAATCTGAAATGAAATAAATCAAACATATGTGCATCTATAAGACAGGAATAAGTCCTAATCAGCCAAATCATGTTATTATTACAATATGGAAGTTCTTCAAGAAGGGAGTACTTGAACAGGTTTTTTAAGGGTTGACAAGGTGCATGTAATGCCCCATGTGTTGCAAGCGCTCATACCACGGCCACGGTAACCACGTACCATCAGGTGGGCCGTGAGCCATTTAGCCACCGTCGTGGTATAAAAAATAATATTAGACAAAAATGCTGTACTCACATTTTTATGTGAATACTAGTGGACAAATAGAACAGTTTCAATAAGAAAATTTAGGAATGTTAAAAACTTCAACTAATTTCATTCTTTCCACGTTTCCAGGCCAGAGACGGCTCAGAGAGAGAACGATGGGTGCGAGCACTGGAGGACACTATAGCTAGACACGGCAGACGGGAGAGGTGGTCGCGGTGCATGCCCGCGCCCAGACACAGGCACGGAGACCTGGAGAGGAGGATATCCGAGGCTGACGCGTATCTACAAATTATGATTGAGCTAGTTTCTGTAAGTACTTAAGACCTTTTTTAAAATACCAGCATAAAACCTATACATCCTCTGATGTTTCGGGTATTCATTCATTGGCAGCGCTGATTTTATAGTTTATCTTATTGATAACATAGATAACCATCAGGTGATCCTTTTTCTCGTTTGCCCCTATGTTATCAATAAGATAAACTAGTCAAAGCGTACTTTAGGTCGCGTTCATAACTCACTACTTTTAATTTTAATAGCCTCATGTCGGAATACTGAACCGCTACTCAATTTTAAGTCGTGCTTAAGTATAGTTCTATCTCTACAAATTCTTTGTAAAATGACAGAGATGGCACGATATTTGAGAACGACTTAAAATTGAGTAACGTTTCAGTATTCCGGCATCAGTTCTACATATTTCGACTTTGACACATGGTTGTCTTACAACAGATAATAGCGAAGCGACAATTACTTTGTATCGTTACATATTTTTATTTTATTTATAAACTAAATCTCCGCATGTGATAAGACCGCCCGTTGTACTCAAATTACTATTACAATGTAAACAAATTCATTAACATACATAACATCACGCCTTTTATCCCCGAAGGGATAGGCAGAGGTGCACATTACGGCACTCAATGCCACTGTACAATGTAACACCCACTTTTCACTATTTATGTTATGAGTCATATGTAATAGAGGGTGAGCGAAATGCCATATACCGGGCACAATTCCAGACTCCGTGCTACTATTGAGTACTACAAATTTATTGAATTAATGTTTATTGACAATTTGTTTCAGAAAATGAGTGTCCGCGTGTCGGAGCTAGCTGATCCACACGAAAAGAATAAAGGACAAGTTATATTAGACCATTCCAATGTAAGTATGACAATATCACTAACTCATAGCATACATAACATAACATCACTCCTTTTATTCCCAAAAGGGTAGGCAGAGACGCACATTACGGCATTCAATGCCGCTGTATAATGTAACACCCACTTATCTTGTTATAAATAAATAATAATTTAATGTAGCAATATAGAATGAATAACTAAAATGACTAGAATAATTAATAAGTAAGTTGTCTTCGTAAGCTGAATACAAGCTACATAGAATTTTGAAATCTAACATTCTAGAATTTTTGCTGAACTGAGTGGAGTCTAAAACTCCTTGTTCGGATGTCTCACCCAAAAAACTATAATATTTTAATATTTTACCATACTTAATATGGTAAAAAGTCTAAACAATTACTTTGAGCACGACTAGACAAAATAATACATCATAACACCACGCCTTTTTGTCCCGAAGGCGTAGGTAGAGGTGCACATTAAATACACTTAATGGCACTGTACAATGTAACACCCACTTTTCACTAGTTATGTTACGAGTCCCATGTAATAATATGATAAAATGAGAGTGAGCTTATTGCCATATACTGCGCACAATTCCAAACTCCGTGCTACTACTGAGATCTTTTTAAAAACTCACCAAATCTTTGCCAGACCCCTTGCCTGGCAGTCGCACTTGCGATCACTCGGCTAATGAGGCACTAGACAAAATGCAGTACCAGTTATATAATAAAACTTTTATTTCAATTTACAGGTCATGCTGGACAATATAAAACATTCCATTGTACTGCTACAAATAGCTAAGGTAACTATTTAAATAATTACTTAACATACCACAATGATATAATAGATGGGCGTAATAAATAAACGATAACCAGTAAATGAAGTTAAAGGAATGCTTTCGTGATGTCTCTGGCGTTGTTTGTGTACTCAGGCTTCTGCCGGAGTATGGCGTGCCTAGCCATAAGTATGCCGTGACCTTGACATAGATTTCTTTTCTTTTTTTTTAACTTTGTCCCACATTAAGATTTTCTCCTGTGTCGTGGGTGCGTTTACAAACATACAGTTACACGTACACATAATTATGACACCCTTATTCGAGCTTCTTTGTGCGTACTGCTAAGAAGTAAAATTCTCCTTAGTTATTTACTTATAAAAACTTATATTAACAAAACATTATAACCGTTTATTTTATCTGTACCTAGTACCTACATAATAAGGCAATGGTCCAACTACTACGTTATCGCACTAACTTTGCTCATCTCTCATGCAAAAATGATCTTAATTACCGTAGGATTAAGGTTCATAAGCATAAAACTTAATCTAATTGTTTTCTAAATCAGCATTTTACGAAGCCACAATCTGAATACCAAAAACCATTAGAAAGATACACTATATTACCAGCTCATCACAATGAGGCCAGAGTTTTAACATTTGGAAATTATTTTGATCTATAATGAATGACGAAGTGTCACAGTTAAGAATTTTGTCATTTTGACCAAATACTGGTCACATAGCATACGTCACATCAACAGCCTATAAATGGCCACAGCTGACCAAAATCCCCTTCTCGCACGGAGAAGGTCTGAGCATTAATCACCACGCTTGCTCAATAAGGTTTGGCACTAAGCACTCGTGAAATAGTTCATACGTACCAAAACGTCATTAACATATTAAAATAAATGATTGTTTTCTTACAGAACACAGTAAATCCAGTAAACGGAGTCTATACGGGACCTACAAACCCTTCACAATCACATATCAAACAAGGTATTTGAGATTTTTATAACAATCAATGAAGACATTACATACAGAAATTTAACTTTGTTTTTCATAATACAACATAGGATACAAACATGGTGCTAATGTGAATATTTTAAAACCACGCGGTATTTTGTGTAGCTACAATACTCTTCTTTAAGCTTACTCTAATTAGTTTCCAGTCACGCCAGGGAATCATAAGTATCGCGCCAAAATAACCCGGATACTACGTCCGAATTAACATAAAGCGCCTATATTAAACAGAGGAATATATTTTATCCGTCTTCTCTGGGGTCATTATTACTCTGAGTACAATACTTCAAAGTCGAATTCACTCTAATTTAGGGACAGAAGTGCTTGAATAACACTACACATACAAATCGCCGTGCTGTGCAAAAACATTTCTTGCTGTATTTCGCTACAATTCGAAATGAACCAGCATGTTCTGTCTCTTGCATAAATTTACCAAAATATAGTCCTTTTTTTCTCCTTTATTATTACATATCTTCTGATTTATTTCATTGCGGGATTCAAGACAGTTACTCATGTCCCTGGGACGCGCCGGACACCAGTGTTCCGTTGTTTCCATGGTTGTATCTACTGTAGATCCTTGCTTACAGGAGTTGCAGCGGTTTTGGGAGGTTGTGGCGGGCTTGTCGAACCACAATGTTAGTTATCGTGTGGTGTAGACAGATTAAAATACATTTGTCATCTCCACTACTCTTCCCATGGTTAGGACTACCTATTTAATACAGACAAGGCTTCTGCGCTTTATGATAAGCATGAATCTTTTACACTGCGTTCTCAAACTCGCCTACTAAGTGTGGAGCTTATGAGACATGCCTTTTAAGGGGCACATAGTGTAGCAGTAGACTGTCACTGTCATGTTAAAAATCTTCATGTTATTTGAAATACTAAAATTATAAATGTCTATTGCTCGAAGTTGTCATAGATTTGATATGAAAAAGCAACTTAAATCATGTTGCTTCTGCTACGTCTTGCGCGAGCGATCTAGAAGCGAATTCGGTGCGGTACAAAACAATAAACTGTCGAACCTATTGAAGTGTCCATTGACATTACGCCCGTGGGTTGCGGTGCGGAGCGGCATGAACTGACGCAGCCGCGATCTGTTGGTTTGATAATTTCGGTAATATTTCGATGCGGTGCTGTCATATTTTTGTTTGGTAAACAAAAACGAAGTGAAACGGTTCGCATGCACGTAGGGCATAGCCGCCGCGTCGCTCCACATCGCACTGAATTTACGAATCACTGCTTCATAATCGCGTTCTCTTCCAGATCGCTCACGCAGAACGTAGCGTTCTCTATTAGACACATTTGTTATTATATAGTATGTAAACTGTATCCTTTGCTCTCAGACGCGAAGCTGTCACCTCGCGTGGAGCTGGGCGCGGAGTGTCGCGAGCTGGCCACGCCCACACATCCACTCCCGCCACTTGAACACCTGGAAGCTCCTCGTAAGTACATTTCAGAAGGCTTCGGCGAGTGAAGCAATTGCAAACGGCGCTCTGATTGGTTGATTCATTCGAGATGGCCAATTAGAGCGCCGAATGCGGTTCGATCTCGTTATACGTAAAAAAATCTCGTACTAAAGCCTCCGTATAATGTAATTTGCTGTTCCTAGAAACACTAATAATATACGGGGATAGACACAGTTTTTCTTTAAACATTATCTTTTAACAACATTGAAAAGAAACAAGTTCAAAATAGATCCAACAGATGGCACTAGGAGATTCTATAATGACGCAAAATGTCTTCGTCCCGCTAGAAAAATGTGTCCAGATTAACAGGATAAAACTAGGTGATGTACAAACAGAAAAATCATAAAACAATCGTATAGTGTCGTAGTGGTAGTTTTTGGGCGACCGTGTGCTACACAATGATTATGTGATTTACAAATTTATTAGGGTCCTAAATTGAACATTTGAATTTCAACATCGGAACAAATACGTCACCGGTACAAATGTTTTGATGAGGTAGGACGGCAAACGAGCAGGAGAATCACCTGTTAAGTTAGACTACATGAATTGGCGATTTGAGGTATATCATCAGACTTTTTACCCCTGTAGGGATAGACAGAGGTGCACATTACATTGACGATTGGTTGTCTTTGCTCAATTTCTACATTACATTAATTCTATAGTTATAATATTTGACTGCCCCGTTGGCTGAGTGGTCGCAAGTGGTTCGATACCCAGGTTGGGCAAAGTATTACTGTTTTTTTTAAAGTCACAGTGGTAGCACGGAGTCTGGAATCGTACCCGGTATATGGCAATAGGCTCACCCCCTATTACATGGGACTCATAACATATATAGTGAAAAGTGGGTGTTACATTGTACAGTGGCATAATTTGCACATCTGCTTACCCCTTCGGGGATAAAAGGCGTGATGTTATGTTGTGTTATAATATTTGGCTATTTAATTCAATATATTAATATTATATGAAATATTTCCATGCGAAGCGATGTCCCTGCTGGTGCCAGACACGTCGTACTCGTCGTCGGAGGGCGAGGATGACTTCTATGACGCTGATGACGCGCCCGCCGACACTGTACTGCCGGGACCAAGGTTAGTGGAACATAATCGATATGACAATTTGTTTATACATATTTCAGGTTTATGCGATGACGTCACGGATATACGGTTTATAGTAATAAGTAATCTAACATTTTTGAACTGAGATCGATTCTAAAGATATTGTATTGAAATCGGTTTTTAAATAATTAAGGTTCTATTTTTCAGCAAAATCTTTGTTCCTGTGATATTTTGATGATGTTTCTTATTATATGCTAGCAAACTCGGCGAACTCCGTTTCGCTCCCAGATGGTTTGGTTTTATATCATTTCATTTGGTGATTAAAAGTGAATTTTCTTGCAATAAACCTCACGGAGCCCGAGACCTTTCCAACGCATGCAAAACCGTAGAAATCGGTTCGTGCGTTCTGGAGTTATAGCGTCAGGAAGGAAAACCCGACTTATTTTTATATTATACACTAGCGGACCCAACAGACTTTGTCCTGCATATCCACTTGAATGTATAAACAAAAATTAATTCTAATTAGTTTAGCTGTTTAGGATAAATAACCTAAACATCGACTGCAGCGCCATCTGCCGGGCTGATTTGTGAATCTAAACCCCTTGAACACAGACAAAAAAAATCATCAAAATCGGTCCAGTCGTTTGACCGTTTGACCAGAAGTTCAGTGACATACACACTCACAGAAGAATTATATATATAAAGATATGTAGTTGCTTATTAACTACGTACATTTTATATGAAGTTAATTAAATTAAGTACTTGGCAAAAGGACCGCAGAAGGATCTACGGACAAGGGTTTACCTACGCCTATTTTATTTATTTGAGTGATTATTGAAAGACATACTTCTGAACATATACTTAGTATTTTTACGAAATGAGTGTCTTATAGTAATCCAATTCTACATTAAGGACTGGATTAGGGGACTAACACAGCGTTGCATATCATAATACTATACAGAATATGACTAAAAGAGCAAAGTATTATTATTTTTACCGCGCTATCGATGTGAGCTACATTGAACTTATCGCCCCCAATATATTTTTAAATAAACGTGGTTTAATTTGACTGCACGGCTGGTGCGGGGGCTGGGCAACCGGCTGCCGTGCAACGTGTCGCGGGTTCGATTCCCGCACGGAACAACACTTTGTGTGATCCACAAATTTTTGTTTCGGGTCTGGGTGTCATTGTGTATGTGAACTTGTATGTTTGTAAACGCACCCACGACACAGGAGAAATCCTAATGTGGGGTTTTTAAATTTCGAGTTTTAATCAATTTTGTATATTTTTAGATATTGAAAAATATACCTTAAAATGTCACATTCTTAAAATCTTTATTCAACTGTCGTAATGACTTAAGTCAAGTATTCGTATAGTTTTAAATATACAAAATATCTCAATCGACAGTGAGTTAGAAACCTTTGTATTTGAACACGACAACGATACTGTTTCTATGTCCTTCATATTCTTATGATAACTTCAGAATATTATTAAGGAAATATCAAATAAGTAATTCCTAATAATTACTCTCATTGGTTGAATGGTTCTCAGTGCAAATACCGAGCTAGAAGTTTCGAATTATATACTCGAATCGACCAAATATAATTGAGTATTTTTCAGCAATAGACACTATTTATTTATTTTTATTTTTTTTATATTTGGTGGACCGATGTTTGGCCACTATCTCGCCTAGTGGTAAGCGATGATGCGGTCTACGATGGAGCACGTCGTCCCATAAGACTATTATTACATAGGACTCATACTCAAACTGACGATAGAGAAAAGCACTACCCTCTACTTACCCCCTGACAAAACAAAAACTATAGCCCATCTGACAAGCCTTCAGTTACACGTTACTGTAACAAAGTTCACGTACCGACTTCAGGTGATGTCGTCGCCCCACGACCCAATTAACAGCAATGCATATTGTATGCGTTGCATGCATACTAATGCGGCTTTAGTGACAAGCCTTTTCTTTTATATTCACTGTTTTATTGATATGGCGATACTTTATGCTATTGGGAAGTTATGGCAAACATCCATAATTGGATAGTTTCTTGGGTATCAAATTTTACATCTAATACTAATTAGATGTATTAGACTAGTTAGATAATGAAAAAATATTAGACTCGTATTTTTTATTTTCTCGATTTAAGTTGCAATACTTACACAAAATGGAGTTAAGTTTAGGAGTGGGTGGTCGTTACGTCATAACGCGCTACAAAATGTGACACGCTGTGACGTCACACGATATTTCAAATGAATATATCGTCGAAAGCATTTAATTTTGTGAGAAAAGAAAAAATACGTGTCTAATGTTTTAAAATAATCTACCAGACGGACATTAAAATAAAATTTAGGAAACTAGCCTATTATGTCACGCCGTTGTATAATCGAAATTGTAGGGAGATGTGTACATTTTCTGGGTAATACCTAATTACACTGGTTATTTGGTGAGTCCCATGTTACAGAGGGTGAGTCTATTGCCAACTTGCTATACATTGTACTAATTCCAACGAACCAAATAAAACTCCATGCATTATTAAGAATTATCTATTCAATGTATCAAAATCTGAAAGTATACAATTTTAAATTTGAACAATAGACAAGTTGTCAATTTTTGAGAGTTTCACGTCTAAGTTGCTGACTGTATAGTTTGAGGTACAGACTTTAGTTCTGATTATGGAAAATGAGATTCCTATTTTGTATTTAGATAAATTCATGACGCGTATTTTCTGTATGACAGTAACGCCGCTTACAAAGAGGACTATATAGTAACAAACCGGAAAAAAAGCTAAAAATTGTATTTGATACCTTTATCCTTTAATAGGAAAATAGAATGAGATCATTGCCCCCGTAAACCCAATTCACGTACTTAACTACCTACTTTACTCTTTGAATTTATTTGGTCGTCTTCCGTAAACATCAATAAATATGATAATTTCTCAAACTTTTACTATACATACCTAATAAATGTATTTACCATTCCAGTCTTATTGGAAAACAACATCCAATCATAGAAAGACAATAAAAATGAGTCTATTAACCTAACTAAATCTAGCCGTTATCATAACACGAAGTAGGTTACGGGATAGTTGATAAGATAGACATCCATTGCTGGTTCTAGGTCAACATATAGCTGTTACTACTGAAATCATCGGTCAATGTACTGCGTGTGTCGGTTCACGGTCGTTCCGTATGATAGTGTGCGTTTGAACTGGATGTGTAGAGCTAGCTTCTGTGTTAATAGACCCGTATAGGTTTGGAAAGTTTGCCGATATGTATTTTATTGTGTAAATACGTTTATTAGGTGGTAAGTGACAGTTCTCCTTTTTCATATGAATAATTCAGGTTAAAACACCCTGAAGTGATTGAACTTCTCTACTAGAAAGTTAATCAGTTGATTTTCATAGTAGAGGAGGAGTGTACTGTCCCCTAATTCGTCTATCACTACGATATTTCATTGAAATTGATTCGCCTAGTCGTAAAAGCGTAACGAACACGCTGTTGATGACCAAAACTCAAGACCAAAGTAACGAAACCATAAAATGCATATTCATTAATTTAGTTCAATTTTTATAACTAGATGGCGTTGCCGCGATTAAATGCAAGCTATGGTTTCGTTACATCGACTTGCTTAAGATGGTCATTTTTTGTATGTACTGAGTTCGAACCAAAAAGAATATAGCTCTAATTATAAACCAGCAGTTCAAGCACTAATTACGGAGTTTCAATTTAACCCCTATTAGTAGCTACAGTAGGTCAACTTTACTTCGCCACTTCGGTAAAAAACACACGCTAACTCACTTTCGTAGCAAAAAATAAGGCTTTTGTCACGTTTACATATAATTTTTGATTATAAGTTTGAAATGTTGAAATCGCCAACCCACATTGAGCAAGCGTGGTGATTAATGCTCAAACCTTCTTAGGTCTTTGGTCAGCAGTGGCCACTAATAGGCTGTTGATGTGATGTGTGACGTGTTGAAGACCGGGATATTGCATTGTATAATGGACAGTGTAGAGAGGTAAACCTCTACCTATCCCTTCGTAGATTGTCGCGGAGAACCTAACGGGTTACGGCCCGACGTGCAGGAGATGAGGAGAAGGAACGGGGTGGTTTTTAGTCAGTAAGAGTCTGACACTCCCTCCCGCCTTACCCAGATGCAGGGAGCAGTTATTCGATGATATGCCCTTAAAAAAAACCCTTCGTAGAGTAAAAGGTGTATTTTGTTACCCATTTCACACTCTAATGTATATTGTTTCTCACACACTTCGCGTTTAGTACCTAGTACGCATTTCAATCCATTACATTACATGACTCGTTACTTACGTGTGTTCCTGAAAGCAAACCAGCGTTGTACCGCAAACCGTAAACTTTAATGTTGTGCTGTATAAGTTTGTGATTCAATAAGCCTTTGGGAGCAGTTAACACATACGTATATGAGTTACATGTGTGTATGTGCGTATTATGTTCTATACATAGTTCACTATTTCGAGGGTAGTCGTGTTCCGGAGTGCAATTTCCGGTTCGGGGAATACATTGGGTTTGATTATGGATTTTCTATTGTTGACCGTTGTGTTAATTTGTGTCTGTGTTCTATTATATTGAATACGGCTCGGAAAATAGGGAGACTGATATTGTTACCTCTCTTCACTAAATTCTTAACTTATCGATTTTATTTCACAAAGTTTAGACTAATATCGAGTATTAATTTCCACCGTTAGTTGACCCTTTTCATGGGCTCGTACACAAAACTGCGATGCGATGCGAATTCGCAACGCAGAAAAATACGATGCGATTTCGTGCGACAAGGCGTCTCCCAGGGTGACCATCGTTCTTCGCCGACCGTCAACCGTACTAAACGTATTTTAAATTTAAAACTAGATCGTGACATGGATCGTAAAAAGAAGTGTACACGTCTGTTATTGCTTAGGAGAAACAGGAAAAAGAAACAAAGAAGATTTTGGCAAGATAAGATTTTGGTGCGCGATGCGAATCAATTCGCAAGTTCTTGCGATGCGACGTCGCATCGCAGTTTAGTGTAGTATATAGGCTAGTTTATTTTTCGTTTGTTAAATAAAATCATGCTTGCCTCTTGCTCCTTATTTACTCTTCTTTGCATCACCCAAAGGTCACACTGGTAGAAAATGCCTGCGGCATTAAGACCACCTATTTCTGCATTTTGTAAATAAATATATCTTTAGAAGGGGCCGACAAAAAGTATATTCTACTCCGGTCTTAACATACGGCTTATGTATGTTATCTCCATATAACTAAATACCCAAAGTCCCGCAGTCCATGCATAGTAATTAGCTTTACATCTACGAGATATATTCTGATAGCTATAATAGTATTCCCCTCACGGACTTGCGATATGATTTAGATACCAGTCCGCAAACCCTTTGGATTATTCGCAAACATAATGTGTACAGTGGTTCATATTGAAATATACGGTTATTGAAGACCTTTCTTTGTTAAAGGAATCGAAAGTTCTAGAAGTTAACGGTGGTGTTTGGGTAAAGTAACATCTTCATAAATCTAGGTTAATTCTAGTGGTTAATAATTCGGAACATCACATGGTCTCTCACTAACTTAATTCCCACATGTAACTCTTATTAATTAAGGTTAAAGTTTTATTAATTAAATTACATGTTGGACTTAAATATGTCAGGAAATATGATATTGCATTGAAATAAACTGTAAGATGTCAAATTAAAAAAAAATGTTTCTGGTGTCCATGGACGGTGTTAATTGTTTACCATCAGGTGATCAGTCGGCCTGTTTGCCTGTTATAATAATAGTTTTGTTGTGTATTATATTTTGTTAGGAGATTTGCATTAAAACAATTTTCATATGTATATTTCTTGCTTAGTTATCCATCAATATTGAATTAAATATGGCAAAAGAAATCCTTATGTTCATTTTAAATAACCCCCCCAAACTTAGCTATCCTGTCGAAGGTTAAAGAGCTCTTGGTAGCGGAAGAACTGTTTAACCCTCGGTCAAGTTTATTGGGAGTTCAAGTGGACAAATACCCTTCAGGGTAAGGTCGTTAGAAAAACAGACAAGTTCGACATTGGACCTTTTTGACACGGAATATATATGATTGGGGGTCATTGGGTCCATATAGGCTGATATGATGTTTTGCTCTTCTGTTTAAGTGATCTTTTTATAACTAAGTTTTGTAGTAATTATAATACTATAGTTTAAAGTAAACTTTGGTCATAGTTTTGTCCAGTACTTTCAATACAGAGACTGCACAATTGTTGTCTGTTGATATAATTACTTCTAATTTGGTACTTGCCTTCATCAAAAATATTTCGACTGTGCAATACAATAAAATATGAAAAAAAACCACACTTTCATTAATCGGTTTTATGACCAACTTAATTTTACTATGTTTCCAGCAAATTTTTAAGAAATAAATAAACTGTTTGACGCTAACAAAATGTGTCGTCACAATACACAATCTCGTACAAATTTCATAGAATACTGTCGTTTATAACAGTTCGAAAATAGTATTGAATTTAGTCAAATTCTACCTACCCTAACCTAACTAGTCAGTTAGGTAGCAAGTACCCACCCAATCATTTTAACCAATACGAAACGTCATGATGCTATACAAAAGTACCTAACTGTATGTTGAAATGTGATGTTATCAATTCCTGTATAATCGTTATTATGTCAAGTCTGTTAACTATGTATCTATGAACATTCGATATTATACCGATAATCTCATAAATCCATCAACCCGTGGGCGTGTAAACCTACGCTTAATTTTAATGCTGCAAGATTTCCCGAAGGTACCCTACATTGTTGTGCATTCTGTGACGTAACGAATTCAGTACCACAGTGTTTGAGGGTCTTTGGCACTGCACCGAAGCTCACAAAGCTAGTTTACCAGTTTTCAACTCTGTTTCAAATGAGATAGAATCGAAGTCACGTTGGAAACGGACTAGAGAAAATGACTACGTCATTTTGCGCTATGAATTTCAAACCCTGAGGTTTAAATATCGATTTTGGACTAAGGATACTATTACGCTAGATTTTTTTTAAAAATAGGTCTTTTTTGTTCTAATGTCAAAATATTATTTTTTTCAAATAGACCAAGAATGCACTTTTGAACGTCAACAATAAATAAAAGTGAAGCTAATTACTCATTCCAAGGTGTAGATTCCTATGGAGAAGAACGAGCAAGAAACTCCATAGGTTACTCTTTTCCAATCAGGTTCACCATACAATTCTCTAGTTACATAGTTTTATTGGTTCGGTTGTGCGAGAACAATGTGATGAATCATGAAAAGACAAACGAAAAATTGTAACTACATTCCAATTTATGTCAAATCTGTTAAACGTGTAGGCGAATCATTCGACACCCGCGGAAAGAATTAAGAATTACACACAAGACAATCGGTGAAGCATCACCGATCCATGGTAGATACAGTGAAACCTGGTTAAGTGAGACATCAAGGGACCTGCAATGTCGTTTCACTTATAGAGGTATTTCACTTACCCAGTGTCTCAGATATACAGGTATAAATAAATATCTGTCTCATTTACAGAGGGTTCCATTAATAGAGGTGGACTTGGAATTACGTGTGGAATTTGTGGGTAGAATAAGAATGAGTAAACAAACAATTTTATCTCAGTTACAGAGGTTTATGCATATAAAATTTACTCGCTGTCTCAGTTATAGAGGTAACTATGATGATAAATCGAAAGAACAAATCCCAGATATAGAGGTTTACCTCGTCCCACTAACAGAGGTTATTCAGTGCCAAAGTGTTGGGACCTCAGCATGAGTTCCAGTTATGGAGGTTTCTCACTTATCCAGGTCCCACTTAACCAAGTTTCACTGTATATAATCATCCATCCTGTGCGTACTGCTAAGGAATGGAATTCTTTGCCAGAGTCTATATCTCCTGAAGGGTATACCTGGGTGTCTTCAAGGCCCGAGTGAATAGGTTGCTTATAGGACGACGTGCTCCATCGTAGACCGCATCATCGATACCACCAGGCGAGATAGTGGTCAAACGCCGGCCTATCAAATATATAAAAAAGTACTTACCTTTATAATTACTAACACGAAATGAAAAAGAAAATACCCACACAATAAAATGTCAATACAATCTATTGTAATGTGCCATCTCGGTCCTCAAGTCGTGACGTTTCTCCTTGAGCTCGACACTTCATATCCGCTCCGCTAAACACCATCAATTCCAAGTGCAAGGAACCCTCTATTATTGGTATATTTTCACGGCTATATCGCCCATTCAATTTCTAGTAAGAATAAAAATGTTTTGGCGAGTTTCGTTGTTTTGTTTCAGTGATGTTACACATTAATTTTGATCTAAATAACTTGACTATAATGTTTAAAATGGAATGTCTTACAACTCGATGCGTCTAATGCTGGAACAACGGCCTCTCCCTTAGTCCTCCACGAACTCGATAACAAGTAAACTGATTTTCATCTTTTCGTTTTCGTTTCTATAAAAGAGTATTCAACAGATAAGCCAGCTAGGAGAACTAGACTGCCTCGTTGATTGAGTGGTCACAAGTGCGACTGCCGGGCAAGGGGTCTCGGGTTCGATTCCCGGGTCGGGTAAAGTATTGCCGGTGGAATTGTGCCCGGTATTTGGCAATAGGCTCACCCCCTATTACATGGGTCTCATAACATAGTGAAATTGTTAAAAAAAGATTTTCCCCCCTTAAAAAAACTGTATAGATATTCTCTCAAGTCTCTTATCCCACAAAAACAGTAGCAAATAAGCAATAACACGCAACAATTAGCTGCGAACGTGCCGAACATGTAATTCCCTTTACTCGTAATTGTTGCTAAGGAAACCAACAGGCTGTATCGTAACATAATACACGTAATTAGGGCTCGACAGATGTGTAATTATAGGACCTGCATGTTCCTATACATTATGTAGGAAGTTGCCAATGATTGCGAAGTAATTTGCTAATAAATAAGATGGTAAATGGATAGAAGAGTAGAAAAACTAAATGGCAAGGTGAATAGGGGATACCTTTAAAATGTATTGTATTCGATTTGTATTATAACTTTCATGAGACATACTAAATTAATAATTATGTTTTTGGCTTACTCACGTATTACGAATAGCAGCGCGACCGTCGCCGCGTCGCAGGTCGCGAAATGCTGCTCTTGAATATGAGCCTCTAGCATGGCTTGAAACTAGTCGAATTCCTCGACAAATAATTACGTGAGTAAGCTGAAATCATAATAATGTATTGCATTAGTTAGAATAATAAATGCCAATGTTTTGTTTTGGTTAAGTACTTATGTTAAAAATCTTTATGGTGTTGGCGGACTTCTGAGAAAATAAATAAAAGGGTCCGAATAAGTAAAGGCTTCAAGAAAACCAACGCTTTTAGTGAGATGCTATAAATTATAGTACTCTAACGCCCCAATACTGGGAGGCTACTCAATTTTAAATTGTACTTATATATCGTGCTATCTCTGTCATTGTACAAAGAATTTGTAGCGACAGAACTATTTAAGCACGACTTAAAATTAAGGAACGTATAGTATTCGGGCATAAGAGTTCTAAATCTAAATTATCCTTCACATTATTCTCTCAAAACTCAACCGATCATCTTCACTTAACCATTTTAGACAAACCTAATACAGACTATCTCATAATGAAATCTAACCCCAATTCTAAAGAGATGATTTATATCTAGAATTAGCCAAATATTTAGCCACTACGAACATTAGCTAGATATGAAATTGGGACGGTCACGGCATATACGGTGAGTACGGGCGAATATAAACTGTATGACAAACGTAATAAAGGTGTTCTAAATATTAAAACAGTAGCTCTATGTAGTGCCTAAGTTCTAGCTAGGTTGAACCGACACTAGGCATCGCGTGTTCAGTTAAATTCACGCCTGAGTAAATGACCGCTGAAATTTATGAAAAAAAAAACTTCGTAGAAAATGTATCTAGTGTATTTAGTAGGGTTCTCTCCCTACTTTTCTTTATTAGTCAAATATAAACTGGTCTTGGCAAAAGAAACAGAGGCCACCAAGTCAGGAGATGGCAACATGACTTGAAACTGACAACGGGACCATTTTGGTTGAGAGTGGCTAGAGACAGAACGCACTGGGAAGAATTGGAGGAGGCATATGCCAAAAGGCACACCGAACTTTGGGACGTCTTGTAACCCTATGTTTAAGAATAAAAGGCTATTATTATTATAAACTGGTCTTTATAGGGCCTACCCTATTTTTGGTTACCATAAAGCCCTAGAGTGAACCTCTCGTTCTTCGTCCAATAGGGAATTGGCAAGTATCACACCATTGGACGTTCATTATTTGACAGCTGCTGTGATTGGACAAAAATTCTCCTTCCCACATTTGCGCCAGCTGGTCAGAAAACAACCCCATTAAATCTTTAGCAGCTTCGGCTGATTGTCAGCATTTACCATCTCTCCTCAACCTGTTTAGGGTAAAACTATTCTTGGTGCTATAAAAACTTATAATAGGGATCAATAGCTGTGTCCGCGACTTCGTCCGTGTGGAATAGTGATTTACAGTTCCCCCGTAGATGATAACGTGATAATAATGTAGCTTATGAATATTCATGCAAAATTTGAAGTACTTTTTGTGTTTAAACAGACAAACATTCTTTAAACCATATTTTTGGCTAGGATATCGATTGTAGATCATGCCCGAAGCATTCGTTTAATAAACATTAAATATACAGTTTTCACTTTCCTACCATTTTTTTAAATGTATGTTCACATGACGACAAAAAAAGACGAAGGTCATTCCAATTTTCTAATGGTTGTAACACCTAATATTTTAATGTGATCTAGTACCTACAATATTTTTGTAACCTTTTAACATATTATTATTTCTAATCAAATAATATGTCATATCACCTAAGCGTTAAAGTCGAAAATGTCACACCGAAATAGCTTAGTACATCACCTAATTTTTATCAATCGATCTTCTTTTAATGTCTTTTTAATACAAGATGTCATTTATTAATGTATTCCAAATTATGTCTACTTACAATATTCAAGAATAATCGCTTTTTATTTGTGTTTTGTATTGTTTTGCCAGTGACCTTATCAATGAGAATGTTTGAACCACAATCTGACAATGCGTAGGTGGATGAATAAACTTATTGTGGTTTCTTAACCTCAAAACTCGGCTCTTTGGAATCGCTTTTAAATATATTCTCATTTCCCTTTAACTAAAAAAGTATGATAATAACTTCTTTAATTTTAACTGTACTTATTTAAGGGAAATTATATGTGCGGCAACAAAAGTTTTCTTTAGCACCTGCAACCTAGCGTCTTTTTTTATATGTGAGCGACGAGTTAATAGAACAGCTTCAATTATATTAATTCATCATCTTTACTATTCCAACAAAATATCAAGAAACCAGCGTCAATTTACGAGCGTAAATTAATATGACTCCGAGCTACCGATAAATATATTTTACTTCTGATTTGATAACTCAGCGACTAATGTTGACTGACTGCACAGCAATTTTGGGCACCCCGAAACATTTGGTTAGGTTAGGTTAGAACTGCGACCCTCACAAGGCGCGAGGCGAGCGAGCGTAGCGAGCGGTGCCGCGGTAGCGGCCGCCGAGCGTTATATCACTAACTGCTTTTCAAATCTTTTCATACCATTTAGCCGTTTATATTAAAAATATTAGTTTAAATGTTGCGTCATATTAACAGTAGCTTGTTTTACAATATATGGTCGCTTATAAACCATTTATTAGACGCTAAAAGTTTGTCGCTGACCTATTAATTCATTAGACAACTAAATATATTTGCAGACGAGAATGACATTTTAAAGAAGCTGCCTTAATTAGCACCCCTTATTTAATACTTATTATAGAGTAACGATGGAGTTTCTTGCTCGTTTTTGTTTTCATTGGAAACTTGGAAACTACACTTTAGGACGAGCACCTAGCTTCACTAAAAATTCAATTTGACGAATCAAAATTGCCTAAGCAAGGATTAATTGAAATAAATGCTTTTTGACTTTGACTTTATTTCAAAGCTCTTCTCTCTTCTTCTTCACAAAGTCTTATACTTCTTATACTCTTCTTATTTTTGTGTTGGATAGTCTGTTTATCGAGGAAGGCTATAGGCTAAAAAACATCACGCTACGACCAGTAGGAGCCGAGCAGGACTGGTAAAAACGCGCAAGAGTCGCTAGTATGATTAATCAAATCCTTATAAGTAAATATAGAACCTTTATTATAATACTTCCAAAGATACAACCGTTTCTCGATTGAAACGTTACGAACGGACATTGGAATCTTAGTAAAAGCCCCTTGGGATACAGACAACTAAACACAAGGGACCTAACAAATCAGACCCTTATCTTTCAAAATCACGAACAACAGTAAAAAAAGAGTAAAATATCTTACAAATATTTATTTATTTCTTTCTTCCTTCACAAGACATAGACTTAATGCCTTAATGCATTCTCTGACATTGAACCTCGACCTCTCGATTCCACCGGAGTGACACCTCGGCGTCACAGAAAGCCGACGTAAAGCAATGCTTGCGTTGTGTTTTGTCGTGAGGTTACCGGAGGCCCAATTATCCCCCTCCCTTTCCCCAGTCCCTGAATCCCAACGATTTTCAAACTCCTAATCACTTAGTAAGGCGCCAGTAACGCACTTCTAACGCCCCTGGTGTTTCAGGTGTCCATGGGCGACACCGATTGCTTACTATCAGGTGATCCGTCTACTCATTTCCCGGCTTATGCCATAAAAAAGTCAAAGGGAAATGCAGAGAAATGAAGCGGTTAATGCGAAGCCAGAACACAATTTAAAAATAATAGTCTCAATAATATATCTTTCGGTAGATTCGGTAGATTTAATCATCATTGAATCTCATTTCCATCTACCAATACCGTCTGTTACCAAAAATATAATTAAAATTTCCTTCGTGATTCTTGTCATTTCTGATACTTGTCTGAGTGTTCATATTTGAATAGTATGGATTCGCCGGTCAGTAATTGGAAACGACGTAATAAGTATTTCGTCTGACAATTTACTTATTGATTGGTTTCTAAGTGTTCTAAATATAGAACTAAATGAAGGTTGAATAAATACAATATTTTAAATAGAACATGACTGCACGGTTGCTCCGGTGGCTGGGCAACCACCTGCCACACAACTTGTAGTAGGTTCGATTCCCGCACGGAACAACTCTTTGTGTGATCCAAAAATTGTTGTCTGGGTGTCATATTGTTGTAAACTTGTACACACACCCACGACACAAAAGAAAATCCAAGTTTAAAAAACTTGTTGACTTTGCGGTAACAAGCACTTGAAAGGTATCGACATCGACCTTTTTGTTTAGGCAATCACATAGCTTGGATTTTGAGTTTTTCATCACAGGGCTTAAAATTCAGTACTCTTTGTTCATAGGAACCTTAACCTACAATGATTTATGTATTGAAAACTTCACGGTTGTACAAACATATCATGCACACAAATACCAGACAGGACAAAGTCAAAATCATTTATTTCAATTAAACCAGGAAAGCACTTTTGAACGTCTAAACAAAATATTGAAACATTAAAAACGTCCGTCTATCGGCCAGTCCTCTCGTTAAACTTTGCTCGTTCCAAAGTTTAAATTTCTTTGGAGAAGAACGAGCAAGAAACTCCATAACATTGCTTCCGAACATCCGTGACCATCTAAGATTGGTATGAGAGCAAACATCTGTACCCTAAGTGTTTAACGAAAAACAAATTAACCGCGATCTAATCTAAATTAACACCTATCTACTTTTATCTTAATCGTAATAAAATGGAATGGATAGTACAAAGGGCTTTCCGAGTACATCTTAAACGTCTAGCCCAATTTTGATCGCAATTAACACGATTTTATCTTAAGCTCTTAAGTTAAATGAACTGTCATCCTTTTATGAATATTAGGTACTGGTTCGTTGAATTCTCAAATAAGTTTCATTGGAATTACAGCTATATTTAAGAAGTGTATAAGTCATGCTTAGCGATTTTGTTTAATTATTATCGTTAGACGTATTAAATTAATTTTGGTTTTCTCACGTGAATTTTATTGTTTGAGAAAACTCTTCTACTTTCGAGTCAAATCGGGACTCTTAAACACCGCGTACGTACGATAATCGATATAGGGCAAGTGTAGCTTTTACATTGTACTTCAAAAATTGAAATTTAAGTTTCAAATATCAATTCCACTGCTAACTTTTTGAATAAACATTAATACAATAGAAGATAGATTTAAATGCATTTTCTTTTATACTGTTTCAATGACCGGTGGGGCGTTAAACTATATATCACAGGCTTTTAGGGCCCTTTTTGTGTGATTGAGTACTGGGTGTGTACCTTTTGTCTACGTAATAAAGTCTTATTTGTTTAAACCTCGTTTGGACTGACGCACTTCTATTTGTGTTTGCTTTGGCAAATTCTGCATTTGTAGATGGCGTTAGGGTTGATTTATGGGTTTAAGGAGACAAGTATGGCTGACTGGAAACATTTAAGTTAAAGGCTATGTTTGTCGTATATGACAAGTTGATATTGCCATGTTTACTTAATGTATCATTAATTTGTATTGTATGTATAATATATATGTGTTCTTATTGCTTCACTTTTTTTGTGTATGATTTTTTTCTAAAGGGTGCATTTGCTCGGTCTTTGAGTTTTTTCACTAATTGAATACTGTAATATCTATACATGAACACCTGTAATTGGCTTTCTGATGCTATTTTGTCACCATTTGTTTTCTATGTGTGCCTGTTGGTTTTCCAATATATAAATGTTGCAAGGACTGAAGATAGAATTCACCAGCCCTGATAACCTACTGCTGGATTAGGCCTCCTTTGCTTTAGAGGTTATACCATTATCTGCACGTTTAGTCCTAGTTTATCAAAGACCGCTGTGGTCCGGTCTCTGTTGATTGTGTAGTTCTTTAAACAATTCTTATGATACCCTCACGAAAAGTGAAGGTGACTCGTATATTCTATTCTATTATCATCACAGTGTGGTTAATACTGACTAACTGTTTTGACTGCACGGTTGGCGCGCTGACTGGGCGATTTCCGATTTTTATCGATTCTCGCTCTCTTTGTGTGATTTTCTTGATCTGTTATTCCGGGTCTGGGTATCATGTGCATGAGAACTTGTATGTTTGTAAACGCACTCACGACTCAGGAAGAACTCCTAGTGTGATAAATAAAAAATACACAAACTCCAGTTACCTAAATCGTTAATCCTAAGTTCCTTCCCCACAGGCACGCACTATACGAATGCTGTATCATTGTCTATTTGTGTCCCAAATATTTTTTTCAGTCGTCAGCAGACTTACTACTTTTAGATCCAGGCAGCGACTGGACGATTAATCGCTTCTCGGAAGTTATCCAGTAAAATAGCGGTATTTTTACCCAGTTATGCGATCTGGATTACGCACTATCTTGATTAGATTTTTGAAACAATTCAAAGTTGAAATAAAAACAAACATTGTTCATTCATTTATTTATTTATTTACTAGCTTCTGCCCGCGACTTCGTACGCGTACCATCCTATTTTTTCCCGTCCCCGTTCGAGATTTTCGGAAAAAAGTAAAAAAAAAAATTTTGGTTAAAAAGTATCCTATGTCGGTCTCCTGGCTCTAAGATACCTCCCTACCAATTTTCAGCCGAATCTATTCTGCCGTTCTTAAGTTATAAGTGGTGTAACTAACACAACTTTCTTTTATATATATAGTTTTGTGTATACAACTTAAAAGTAGTCTTAAACTTTTTATTTGAAAGATTAACACATTTAAAACTGTTGACATTGTTTCTTTTCACAATAAAACATAAACGTAACGTAACTTACTTTCAAAAGAGTACTTCAAGTAAAGGTCCTTATTTATTTGTCGCTAATCCTATAGGTAAGTATAAGTACCTATCACAGACCGTAATCGATGTTTTACTTCGAAAATCGTCTTATCTTTACTTAATATTATAAATGAGTGTTGTGAATAAAAAGTGAGTTTGTGTGTTCCGCTTTTACGCCGTAACTACTAAACCGATTTTTGCAGACGTAAAGTTAGAAGTCCGGATTAAATAATAGGGTACTTTTTATCCCGAAAAGTTTGATATTTCCGAGGGAAAACAAAAGTATTGGTATAGATAGCGCTGTGTGTATTGGTATATGTCACATGCTACTTTTTATCATTTTGTGACGCGAGCGAAGCCGCAGGTAAAAGCTATAGTCCATCTGTTTAGGTAATTAACTAAAGGTAAACAAAGAAAACCACGTGACACAGAGATACTTAACCTACTATTACTTCAAATATTTCTCGTGTTTTAATTTTAACTAAATTCACTTTAAAATCGTTCATTTGTCATACACACACATACAAGTACAAATGCCTAAATCGTACAAGAGCCTAGCCTATGGGTGTATTTCATTTTCATGTTTAAATAGAAACTATTCTGAATCTGATGTACGGATTTCTTTCTTGTACGGATATGTGTCTTTAGGCCAAGTTTCTTCAATATATTTGAACACATTGATTACAAACGATGAATAACCTAAACTTAAATAACTTAATAACAAAAACAAAACAAAGAAACAAGATAAATTCAACAAAATAGGAACGCGAGCGCAAACGACGAGAGAGCTGTCAATGGCGCCTGATTAACCGACTAAACGTAATACACGCTACTTTCATTGTCGCGCTACATCTTAGTTGTACTCTTTAATTTGACAACATTATTTTGGTTCGTTCTTATAGAAGGGTTTTGGATACCTGGGATTTTAGGGTCTTTATGGTGTCTATAGTAATGAAATATTATATTATTTAATAAATGTTATTAAATTAACATCCTCAAGCAGATATATATAATATTTACTAAGAAATAAGTGAAAAGGAACAGAAACATAACATTTAATAGAGAAAACTGTCGTAAAAAGGGAAACAATTTTATTTTCTTATGAAGTATTTTGAATCATGGAAATGTCAACTAAAAAGAACTCTTTTTATGGTTTGTTTACAAATAGTTAACTACCTAAACAGACGGAGTATAGTTGTAACTATTTTACGAATTCGTATCAAAGCAATAATCAGTGCTACACAAAAGTAGCATGTCTGCAAAGACTTTATACGCTTTCCTCGGCTCCGTCTGTAAATTACGTGAAAGTAATTCAGTTTGTTGTCTTCCTGCCTGCCAACACTCGCCAGCTCCTAACTCAATCTAGGCTGGGCCTATATTTAAAACTGTTTCAGTGACTAACCTTATTATAACATAACATAATATCACGCCTTTTATCTTCGAAGGGTTAGGCAAAGGTGCACATTATGCCACTTAATGCCACTGTACAATGTAACACCCACTTTTCACTATTTATGTTATGAGTCCCATGTAATAGGTGGTGAGCCTAATGCCTATTGGTTCCTTTGTAAATTAATAAAAAATCACTCAGCATTATACAAGCTAAACTCTTATAAATATACATTCCGTTCCAAATAGACTTATCCACATTGATTGAGGCCATTAAAGTCTTACGAATTAGCAGTAAAATCTTATATTTTATTAACAACAGCAATTTGTTTGGTAGACAATATATTTTTAGAAGCCACAAACCCTTAATTTGATCGTAACGAGTGTTATGAGGCCCATTATAAACAATGTAACTAAATCGTTCGAAGAATTTGACCGATTTTCGCCCGTGTCTGCGGATATGAAACCTCTCTCATTACAACAGTTATATCATTTCGCGCTGTTAAACCATCTTTGAGGCAGTTTTTATTGTAAAATATTGTTGACAGAAGTTTAATTAAGTTTATTCTTTTTTTTTTTGTAAAAGTAAAGCTTCCCCTTTCTTACATGTAAAACTACATATAGAGTATTTAATTTATTTTATTTTTAATTTATGCGGTATTTCCGAACCGCTACGACCTTCAAACCTTCAAGAAAACAGCGTATTCCTTTTTCAAAGGCCGGCAACGCACCTATAAATGCTCTGGTGTAGCGGGTGTCCATGCGCGGCGCTCATCGCTTACCATCAGGTGATCTGTAAGCTCGTTTGCCTCCTATTCCATATAAAAATGGAGCTGCCTAAATTAAGAAAAGGACCGATGGAATGTTCCATTTTCAATCAGTTTATAATATTCTTCTGAAACTTTGAAATATTATAAGTATTTTGTTCTGGTCATAGAACCGTACTCGTTTGAAGTCACAAAATAAACATGTAAACATTGCAGAAATATAAATATCGATTTATTTCATCTAGTACTTTTATAGTCTATTCATTGTTTTCAATTTGAAAAAGTTCTATCGGCTTGCAATCATTGCCCAAAGTGCGCTCCCGTTGCGTAAGTTGTGCTGAGCTCGCGGGTCAATGACCGCTGAGCCCAATCTGATAGGTAAGGGGAGGCTTCAGCGGACTTGCCAAGTAAAATCCGATTCGATATTTCTCTACGTCTATAAAAAGAGATGGTTCAACTTATCTACAAAAATATCGTAAAAATGCTCCTAAGTCTTTGTCCTATCCCTTATTTCTCCTATTTTAGAAAAGTGTTGGTTAATAAATATCTTATAGACAATAACAATTATGAAACTCCTTGATTTTGTTACAACAAATAAAAAAATGTTTCCGCCACCTGACGTAACAATTCATAGAACACATTGTAGAGGAAGCTCACATTTTTTCTGAGTTGAAATCCATCTACTAGTACAGTTAAAAAAATAGTGTTTATTGTAAAATTCGAACACTAACGAATGTTTATTTATAAACAAAATTCGGATGCGGCCGTACGTTGCCGTCGATCGCCGCAGCGATGCGCCGACGCGATGCGGTCAACGGGCAAAGACCAGGGACTGAAAGCGGTTAAGGTATAACGGTACCGTACCGGTATAAAATAAGTGTACCGAAATTAAAGCTATACCGGTATTTAACCTTTATGCGATAACGGTACCGAAAAACTTAGATTTGACCGTTGCGGGACGTAAAGCTAGGGGTGTGCGGGGTGTGGTGCGATGCGAGGGGCCCCACGCCTCGGAGCGGAGCAGCGGCAAGCGAAAAACGCGCGCCTGTAAACCTGTTTATTCGTGTCACTGCTGCAACTACGCTACTGTTGTAAGATTTGTGTGTACCGATTTGTGTATAACTATATAATAGTCGTGTAACTATTAACTATGGGGCTATATATACCTACGAAAAACCAGTCATTGGGTATCGTTCGTTAGGTTAGGTACTTACCTAAACTTTGATTACTTACTAGGTATATTTATATGTTCATAAGATGAATAGGATTAGGTACCTTGTAATTTTAACTACAATTATTATTAGTTAGTATTCCAGATCGTAATCGTGATCGATTAGGTACGAGATTATTTTTACCGACTTCATCATAACTGCACATTTAAAATATTTTTTTTTTAATTTTTTATTTATTTACAGGGTTTTTTCTTAATAGAAAACATCACCCCGATTATTGAAAAAAAAAAAAAAACAAAAAGAACACTTACAATTTAAAATTTAAAATAATTATTATCGCATATTATAAAAAAGGTGAAGCATGTCACAGACCACAGATATAGCTGTAATATATTTATATAGAAATTACAATCCCACATTCATACCATAGGTACCACACAAAATCTTTTCCACTTTCGTATATATATACGGCCTTAAGCCTCCGCATGTTTTGTAAACACACACCCTTACCTATACCTACACACAGACCGGCCGCTACCGGAGCCCCGGCGTCCGCGCTGACAAAATAGGTAATTACCTAATCGGGACGACTCGCCTCGCTCGCTCGACGTACATATTTTTATTTTAGTTGATTCGTTAATTATTGAAATTGATTTGATGTTTACTGAGTAAAGTTGATTTTTTAAATAGGTTGATTTTTTATTAACTTAAAAGTCCGTATGACTAATACTTAATAGTTATTTTTTGTTTTATAGTTTTTACCTTTTCCTTCTTTTAGGTTTATTTTTTTAAGTCAGTTTTTTGAAACACAGTTTTTATTTTTTTATTTAATAGTACCAAACGCTTTGATTATTTCAAGTAGTTCCAAGCTTCGTCGTCGAATGTATATTATAATTAAAATATGTAATTTCGGACAAAGTGGTCGTAACTTGTTTGTCCCCAACGTCAGTACCTAAGTCGTTGAAAATGCACCTACCGCTGCGGACACTGTGCACTCTGTCCACAGGCATGCGGCAAACGCTAATCGGATGTTTGACAGCGTGGGTCAAGCGATGAGGTTGACAGACTATTCATGGAATGACGAGTAGGTATTTTTAAATTTAAATCAAATACTCATTAATAATATTAGTGATGTTCGTTCTTCCTTAGGCTTAATTCAAAGAATAGATATCCCCGTCAACCCTACCGCTAAACCTACGCAGTTAACATGCGCAGCATGCTCGTGGCTAGGTTGCACACTTGCACAGCGTGCGCAACGGTAGGTCCACGGCTAGACTATAACACCATTACAATAAAATAACTATAACCCATAACGTCCCTAAACAGTTATATAATACATATACTTACTTAATTAGGTATTCAATTTAGATTGTTTTACCAATGCTGAATTGATGATGCCAATGATTCAGTAACAAAACTTTCTTACTTAATACATATACATAATTATAGTAACATGTTATTATTTATTTTTAGGGTAACCATGGAACAAATCTTATGTATCATTTGTCATCCAAACATCCCACTGAACACAATATAGTAACTGAGAGGAACCGTTTGATGACTGATATCACAAATAAAGAAAATGTTAATACCGACGAAGGGGCTAGTACAAGCACATCTGGTGGTGCGGTCCATGGCCCTCTACGGCGCTCCTGTGTGGGCGCCGAACATGCTGCGGCGTCCTGCTCGGACGCTGCTCATGTCACAGAGGGTCATGGCGATCCGAATGATCCGCGGATACCGCACGATCTCCGGGGAGTCGGCGAACCTCCTTGCCGGATCACCGCCGTGAGATCTGGAGGCGAAGGTGCTCGCGCGCGTGTATCGCATGCGCGCGGAGGCACGTCGCCGGGGCGAAACTCCTCTGCCGCGCCAGATAAGTGCGTGGCGGGATGAGCTCCGGCGCGATCTCATGGCGGAATGGCAGCAACGACTGTCGCAACCGAGGGCTGGGCTCGCTGCCATTGCAGCGGTAAGACCCCTCTTTGAGGAGTGGCTTGAGAGACGCTACGGCGTCCTCACCTACCGCCTGACGCAGGTCCTCACCGGACATGGAAGTTTCGGGAGGTACCTGTGTCTGATGGGGCGGAAGGAAACGCCTGGGTGTTATCACTGCGAGGACCGCCCTGAGGACACGGTGGAACACACCGTAGCGGAATGCCCTGCGTGGGCTGAGCACCGCCGTGCCCTCAGGGACGCAGGCCATGATGCGGAGCGAGGGGGACTGGGATGCCGTCTCCTCCTTTTGCGAAGCAGTCATGCTAGCTAAGGAGGAGGCGGGACGCGTGAGGCAGCGAAGCGCTGCCTCCTCGCAACCCAGCCATCGCGAAGGACACACCGGGCGTCGGGGATCGCGGGACGATCTCCAGCCACCGTAAGCGCGGGCCTGCGGACGGCGCGTCGCGTTCCGCGCGCGCCTCAAAGAGCCATCAGACCACCACAGATGGGGCCCAATAGGGTCGATGCCGATTCGGAGTCGCGGAGAACCTAACGGGTAACCGGGGCTCCGGCTCGACGTGCAGGAGAAGGAACGGGGTGGTTTTTAGTCAGTAAGAGTCTGACACTCCCTTCCGCCTCACCCAGGCGGGAGCAGTCATTCGATGATTTTCCCCCCTTAAAAAAAAAAGCACATCTGGTGACCCTGCTCCTTATAGCAATAGAATTAATTATTTAAAAACCCAATGTATCAATTTGGTGACTGTACATGGTAGACCATTCTCCATGATGGACGACTTAGCTTTTAGAAACATAATTTCATTGACTTCCGTCACTCAGAGAGAAGCCCAATGTTTAAATTCGCATTCAATAAAACAATTTATGTCAGTGGGTGGGTTACCTATCAGTACTGATAGTTATTTTTTATGAAATAGTTATTTTTTGCTTTTTAGTTTTTACTTTTTGTTTGCTATTAGTTTTTTTAATTTATGATGTCGGTTTTTTAAACGCAGTTTTTTTATCATTTTGCCACTTATAATTCACATAGGCGCAAAGTTCTAATCAATACAAATTATACAAGCCCAAACACTAGGTAGTTACTATAAACCGTTGACGAGTTCTCTTAACAATTACAGTTCTTCATCATCAGACCCTTAATGATAGTCCTACTCCATCTAGGTGTAAAGTTCTCATCAATACAAATCAATCAAGCCCAAACACAAGGTAGTTAATATAAACCGTTGAGGAGTTCCTTTGACTGTCTGTCGGCTCCAGACCCTTTTCAAATTGTAGTATTTAAAAATCCTAATTGATAACAATAGACATATTAGTTATTACTTGCCCCTACAATTTTCGAAAGTTCTCCTCGGTTTTTTCCTAGGCTTCCATTATCAGATCCTGACTTCAATGAAAAGGACCATCTCGGGAGTATACATTTTCAATCAAAACAAGAATTCTGGAAATCCGCGCCCACCGCGGTAGAAATAAAAAACTTTAGGCATTTAACCAATTTTTGACAAAAATGTCGTGAACATATATACCTATAAGGTAAAAAAATATTATAACACACTACGTTATAATAAACTATAGTAATGAGCTAATAGCATAAAAAGTGTAATAATATAGTGTAAAATAATACGCACGCAGCGTCTGTGTGTGAGCGTGTCTACTGGCGTTACATCGTCGCCGCGTGCCGTACGCGTCGACAACGAGTAGGTAAGATACCAGTACTTAGTACTCGTTACGTGTCAACTAGAAATATGTTATTATAAGATTACATAAGTACATATGTTATTTGACATTGTTATCCCAATTCAACTCAGCACACCATAAAATAAAACGCGAGACGCATGTGATTGTGGCCAGAAAACACGCCAAACTAATGCAATGCGATGAAATAGGATAGATAAACTAGCGCGGTCAATATCTCTCTCATATCTTTATTATTCAGGTTAGGGTACCGGTACCGAAATATACCGGTTTTCATTTCATACCCAAAAATAACGGTACCGAAATTAAATTTCGATACCGAAATTAAGCGGTAACCTTTATTTAACGGTATGACGTCATACCGCAATTTAAAGGTATCGTAATTTTTCGGTTATTCAGTCCCTGGCAAAGACTAACTAGGTGCAGACTGTTTTACGTAATAGGTTAAATACAAAATGGACAAAAGCTATAATTATTTTACTTGTTATTTGTTCTAATTACGCATTTATGTACCTTTAATAGTTATTAAACGTGTTTCCTACAAAAGTAGGTACGTGATTAGAATCACGTGTACAGGATAATTATTCAACACATAGTAACACTGTCTGACTAAATCAATAAACAGGAAAAAGTCAATACTTAATGCTGTTTATTTAGATATAATTAGAATGTGTTTACCTCATTTTGTACATTCGTCTCACAACTGTTTGTAATTTAATAAATATTTAAAATTAGATTATTAATTTTATGTTACTACGAACGATAACTTGTTTATAGAAAACTGGACCACTATAAGATGTATAATTCAATGCCACAACAGAAGTTATAAATGTATTGTTTATAAGCTTCTAAGCTATTGTTGATCCGAGTTTCCGTTCTTTAACCTATTGATAGAGTTCGGAAACAAAGAAGCGGGAATCCATAATAATATCGGTAGCCCCCTCTGTTCTATTTTGGTCTACGTTCATCTCGAACGGTAGCACTTCAGTGGCCGTCAGTACGTGCCGGGCGGCACACCTCTGCGACTCGGCTGTGTCGCGCGACGCGATCGATACGTTCAACACGACTCGACTACAGTACGCGATTATCCGCCGGTCGTCGCATTAAACGGCACAATAACGTACGTCGCACAATTACACGTAACCGCGAGTTTTCACCCCATCACTCATTCTGTAACGCATGTTTTTTTTTATCTGTGTGTGCGTGTGGTGTTCGTTTTTTATTTTTGAAATGTTTACCTTCCCAGTCCTTGATATTGTTCTTCGCTAAATTTTGGGAACGCAAACCGTGTTTGGTTTTGTTTTTGTGACTTTCAAATCTATTCTGTGCATTTTTGGAGGATTGTCGATCTTATTTTTTGTTCGGTAAGGTTGGTTTGGGTGAAGCGGTAGTTGAACGAGGAAACTGGGCTCATTAGTGAGGAAACTGCTTCCTTTTCAGTGTCTGAATGTTAAGTTTTTTTATGTAAGTAATATTTTTTGGTTTTTTTTTTGCTTTTATATATCTTCGTAATGATGCAGTTTTGATCTCTACGGCGTTAGACGGTTAGAAGTATCTCCTAGCACCCTCATGTCATTGGGGGAAACTTATTATTCTAAGAACGCACCGTCCCCTTATCTTTAGCGACAAACATCTGCAAAACCCTTACTTCAACCCTCTTGACGATATTATTGAAACCCTTCCTAAGTAAACCTTTACTTAAATAGCTCCTGAAAACCCTATTTACATTTCAAAATGTCAATTTTATAACGATAATATTGCTGTACACATTTCTTAACTGTTTCTCGGAAAATTATAACTTGGAAACCGTATTTGATAATGTTTAAAGGTCCGGTGGGACCTCTATAAAGATTTTCCGGACAAACCCGAGGTCTGAAGGCAATAAACCCTTCGTTCGAGGGTGGCATGGCATTTAATATGTTTACACAGCTATTTAAAGGGACGAATGATATTATGGTCGTTTTAAATGTTTAGATAATGAGTCTGTTGATAGACTGTAGGCTGATAATAATTATGACTCATATACAATTATATTTATTGTAAAATGTTACACAAAAAAACCATAATTAACATATTTTAGAACGTAATTTTAACACTATAGAGTTGATAATACACTAACATGATGAAATTCCCCCATTTTATGAATTCACCTAGTTCTTTAATTGGTGACGTCATGGAAAATGCGGCCATGTGTATCGTTTACGTTTTTCTGGAATAAGTGCACCGCTAACATTAGGAAAGTATGTCGACTCTTTTTTACTTACGACTAACGTATCGCTTGCTACTTCACTCGAGTGATATTTAGAAGTTTTTTTTTTCAAGAAGGCCATGATCATGTATTTATGTCGGAATTAAAACAAGCTAATGTTTAACACTAGTCAAAGAATCTTTAACAATTATGTCGATAACTTGAAAGGTGAATAAGATAAAAGGAGCTGTCAATTAAAGTCTTTATTTAGTTAATAAAGTTAAATTTGATACTATGACGACTTTACTCCAATTAGAAATTGAAACCCAACGAAGACTATATAGCAACATTTACATTGCAAAGCAAACAAACAGATAATGAATATATTGATAAATAAATGAAGAAATATACGAAGACATTGTGTTAATCAAAGAAAGCCTATTAAGTACCTTCGTATTAATTAGAGTACGTGGTATTGGGAAAATGTATACAAAATAGGTTTCGGTACTAGAATATTATTGAGGTAGAAACTAGTAGAAAGTAACCTATGATACAGATATAGACAGATGGATAAGTAGGTAGAGGACAAACGAAGTAAGAATGGACAAAATTTATGACAAATGAAATGCAAGAGAAAGGAGTTTGTGATGAGTTTTTTTTAAGGGGGGAAAATCATCGAATAACTTCTCCCCCCTGGGTGAGGCGGGAGGGAGTGTCAGACTCTTACTGACTAACAACTATCCCGTTCCTACTCCTGCACTTCGAGCCGGAGCCCCGGTAACCCGTTAGGTTCTCCGCGGCTCTCCGCGTAAGATTGTGATAAGTAGCATGACATCTAAAAAGGGGAAAATAGGAAAAGAAGACATAATATACCGACTTTATGTAACCACCCATTTAGCGCCGCTGTTCTTGATTGAGTACAGCGAAGGACAAGAAGAAGAACTTAATCCCTGAATAGGAAACTGTCGAATGGCAATAGAAAGTCAGTGCAAAGAAATATTAGTATAGATAACTACAAAAACATAACATAACAACACACCTTTTATTCCCGAAGGGGGAGACAGCGGTGCACATTACGGCACTCAATGCCACTGTACAATATAACACCCACTTTTAACTATTTAGGTTATGAGTCCCATGTAATAGGGAGTGAACGTATTGCCATATACCGGGCACAATTCCAGACTCCGTGCTTATACTAAGATTTTTTTTTAATAACTACAAGAAGTAGTCATAAATATAGATCAAACGTATACACCTAATCAATATCTAGTTAAACACCAATTAACCTTAAAATAAGGCTTCCATTCCGTGACATTATTGTTTGCGCCAGATTGATTTGTCTGTGGACGACAATCATCTTACAAATCTATCTGTACTGTATCTAATCCCAACTTTCTTGGAAGCAAATACATTATTTCAACAGATCCATTACCCCTTATTCAGCAAACTTAGAAAGGTGGTGAAGATGATTTAGTTTCCTACTCCGGGAGAAGTAGTTACGGTTTTTAATTTGCATAAGTCTGTATTGGGTCGCTCTGTTTATCTCTTATTACAAACCGGGGATTTGGATGCCCTAACGGGTTGCCGGGGCGCCGGCTCAAAGTAGGAGTAGGTGGTTTTAGTCAGTAAGAGTTTCCCTCTCGTCTCATCCAAAGCGGGGGCAGTAATTAGATGATTTTCCAGCCTCAAAAAACCCTTATTACATGACAGCAATATAAGAATGCCTACCTTTAAACTGTCAAACACCAAGCGGTCACCGGTGACCGCGACCTATTGTTCTTTAATTGTGTCTATAAAACCGGTACTCGACGAGTTAATCTATACCGCATATCCTTTTATATACATACATACATAAATAATAATAATAAACAACATACATACATACATAAATATCTGTACTCCTTGGGGGTAGCCAGAACGCCAATTGCTACGACTGTTATCCCTTTACGTATCAATATTATTATAAAACTAGCTTTTACCCGCGGCTTCGCTCGCGTCACAAAAAGATAAAACGTAGCCTATGTGACTACCCATCCCTTCACCTACCTTCAGTTGAAAAATCACGTTAAGTACCTCCGTTTTGCCGTTTAAGACAGGCAAACAAACAAACAGCTGTTCGCTTGCGTGGAATTCGGTTATAACGCGCGTTTTAGATTTTTCCGTGGGAATGAGAAATTCTGCCGCGGTAAAGCCTTGCTTTTCCAGGACTCAAACTACCTTTATACCAAATTTCTTCAAAATCGATTCAGCCGCGTGAAAGAACAGAAGAAGTTATTTTCGCATTACCACAAATACCTCCTCCCATTTTAATTTAAAAGACTTCTATTTCCTATAAGGGTTATATTTGCAACGCTAAACCAAAACTGAGTGGTAAACTATATTATACGTTTTATTATCGAAAACCTAACTACTTTAGACATCTACTTAGAAATAAACCACTTCACTAATCTAACCTAACTAATATAGCTACTGTATCAATAAACGTAAACAATGAACAAAGCGTCTTAGAACGACGAAAAAAATTACTATAGTACATTAAATACTAATATCTACCTAGAAAAAATAACACTTGACTAATCAAACCTACATAGCGAACAAATAATAATAATAATCATAATCAATATAAGCGCTAGATGCGTGCACTAAAATATGGCTGATACGGAAGCTCGGAACCTATACTTTCGCCGGTAACGAAACCATAGCGCCATCTAACTCGATCCTAACGCCATCTATCGAGCGTTGAAACAACAGCGTACAATATATTTGCTAATTGTTGAGTATTGTTGCCACTATGGTTTCGTGTAGGCCTTTAACAACCTAAAATCTATAAAATACGCAACTTAATGTAAAATGGTTGGAACCAAAATTTAAAAGCGAAGAATACTTAAAAAACACAACGCTATTCCACATAGACACCAATTTCGTGTACCTTTAACAACCTAAAATCTATAAAATACCCAATTCAATGTAAAATTGTAGGAATCAAAAATTAAAAGCGATAAAAATACTTAAAAAACACAACGTTACCCCGTTTTACAAACACTCAGCGCACTCTATCGCCAAGTAGCGTAACTACTACATTAGTAGCGTCACTAACTTTGTGTACCTTTAACAACCTAAAATCTATAAAATACGCAATTTAATGTAAAATGGTTAGAACCAAAATTTAAAAGCGAAAAATACTTAAAAAATAGCGTAACTACTACATAGACACCAATTTCATGTACCTTTAACAACCTAAAATCTATAAAATACACAATTAAATGTAAAATGGTAGGAACCAAAATTTAAAAGCGATGAAAGTACTTTAAAAGCACAACGCTACCCCGTTTTATAAACACTCAGCGCCATCTATCGCCAAGTAGCGTAACTACTACACAATGTTACCACGTTGTGTTTTTTAAGTATTTTTACATATAAAATAGCAAATAAATGAGTCGAAAAGCGCACTGAATAAGTGTAGATTAACACCAAATAACCGCTATAGATTAAAGCGTGAAATTTCCAATTAGTAGGTAATTCGTTGAATTGTTTTAGATGGTACAAAGCGCCATCTACAGGAATACACACAGCGCCATCTATACTAATATTTTTGTTTTCCCTCGGAAATATCACATTTTTCCGGGATAAAAAGTACCCTATTATTTAATCTGGACTTCTAACTTTACGTCTGCAAAATTTCAAAGCAATCGGTGTAGTAGTTACGGCGTGATGGTGGAACAAACAAACAAACAAACAAACTCACTTTCAGATTTATAATATTAGTAAGGATAGTAAGGATATTAGTAAGGATAAGGATTCCTATAAAAAAGCATTATTTAAAAGTTCAAAAATATTTATAAAATATGAGGTCCGGATACAATGTTTAGAGTTTAGACATATGCTGATTATATTATCTACGTGTACGTCCGTTCCCAGTGGGTTAGTTATCTTCTACAATTTTTTATTTATCTGCTTTATATTAGCAATGTTAACAAACAAACGGTTTGTATATCACATAGTTTCTTTGCATCAAAATATTAGCATGTCAATTCTCACATCCGCTATTATCTAAAGGGTGGTATTTAATACTTTAACTGTAAATTCCCTTTTATCAATCAAAATGTCAACTAAATTTGCTCATCAAATAAATCAATTAAACTACCTCTATACTGTTAGATCTTTAAAGCTTAACTGTTTTACTGAATGACTATCTTTTAACTAAAAATAAATTTAATAGGTAATTCTTCGAGTGCTACAAAATCTTAACCTTACCTAACCCATAATCGTGATAAAAAAACAAAACCTAACTTAACCTAATATTTAACAATTTGTATGCAAATCTGTATTTTTGTTTTAGGGTTAATTTTTTGGAATGCAGTGGGTTATTATTGGAGAAATTTGGTTTGCTTAAATTTTTAAATAGAGGTGCAGTTAAAAAATTCGCCTTACCCACATGATTTTATATCAATTTCTAGATAGTGTTATCGCAGTGTCTTAACTTTGAGTTTGTTATTAACTGAATTATTCATGTAATTATTCTAGGCTGTTTCCAAAAGAAAATGTTAGAAAAATCCAGCTAAAGATGTCGGCTAAAAAGATTTCGGAATTCCATTTCTGCCTGGAGTTGCGCAATGGTGTACATTTACTTACTCTTATAGCTTATTTTAATATAATGTCATTGGCAATAATTTACCTAAACTAAAATATAAATAAATAAATGTTTTATGTGTCTCTGTGCAGCTATTCTCAGTTTATGCTGTAACCAAGGAAAACAGAGATTTGTCATAATACATATATTATGTGCACACAGATTAAATACGGTTGACAATGACTAAAGATATTAAATAATTGGACTGCCTCGTTGGCCGAGTAGTCGCAAGTGCGAATACCGGGTTCAATTCCCTATTCGGGCAAAGTATTACTGAGTTTTAAGAAAAATCGCAGTAGTAGCACGGCGTCTGGTATTGTGCCTGGTATAGCAATAGGCTCACCCCCTATTACATGGAACTAAAACATAAATAATGAAAAGTGGGTGTTACATTATACAGTGTCATTAAGTGCCGTAATGTGCCCTTCTACCTACCCTTGGGGGATAAAAGGCGTGATGTTAAACATAACATTAAATATTAATTAATATGTATAGAAACAAATATTGTGATCAAATTTTTCTTAATTATTACAATAATGTAGTCATTAGTCGTATGCTTCGTAAATTAAATAACCTTGAACTTTACACGCATAATGTACTAGTTTTGCGAGTTTAAAACGAATTTAATTACGCATTTATTTATATTTTTGTTACTATTATGTAAAGTCCTTCACTTTATTGGTCTATATTATTACAAACGTTTGCCTCTTCTCACACGGAGAAGGTATAACGTAACAATATTATTATTCTAATTAAAATAAGCACATTTATCCCAGAATCAGAAAATTCCGTCGTGTATCACCGGCGTGCTTCGGAAAGCATGTAAAGCCATTGGTTCTGCGTCAAGCTGTTTCTGACCTATCTTCGGTCGTGCGGGTCTACCATAAGGTTCAGAGAGTGCACCTGTGTCAGCACACACTTGTGCACTATAATGTCTCCTGCGCATTGGACTTTTTTTAAAGGGGGCAAAATCATCGAATGACTGCTCCCGCCTGGGTGAGGCGGGAGGGAGTGTCAGACTCTTACTGACTAAAAACCACCCTGTTTCTTCTCTTGCGCTTCGAGCCGTAACCCCGGTAACCCGTTAGGTTCTCCGCGACTCCGAATCGGCATCAGCCCTGTTGGGCCCCATCCATGGTGGTCTGATAGCTCTTAGAGGCGCGCGCGGAACACGACGCGTCGTTCGTGTGCATTGGACTAGTCTAGTCATATAGACTGACAACCAAAATCGAAATCGATCAACAAGAGGTTTTATTCTATTATTACTATAAAGAGATTTTCTCATCACCACGTGAGCATCAGCTGACTTGATATACTTCAAATGATCGACAAGAATTTCCAATTTAACGGCTTTACTTATCCTTGAAAATGTGATTGAAATGAAACAGCTTGTAGCTACTGGTTCTATATTATTAACTAATCAAATAAAAACTTGAACATTTCATTGTCTGTGTTGCAAATGTTGTTTGTATTGTGTTGTATGAACCTGTGATATTCAAATTTCTCTTCTTTACTTCGTAATGTAAAGAGGTATTGTTTGTTTGGTTGATTTGAACACTGAAACTACTAAACCAATTTGCAAAATCTTTCATTATTGGAAAATCGACTTTACAGACAGCAATATAAGCTACTTTTTATTCTGACATTCCTACATAGGATCGGGACGATTCTACGCTAAAATAACTAAACTTTATCCAGAGACAATAACTTATAAATAAGCATGAATTAAAATTACACCTTTGTTTATTTATTTGTGTAAAACAATGGCCGTATCAATATACAATACTACAAAAAATCTGACCAAGATATACACCCTTGTTCATCGACCTCTTAACCAACGAGAATAATATTTAAAAAATAAATTTTATTAGAGATTTATGCCCGAATACTGAAACGCTACTGAATTTTAAGTCGCGCTTGAGTATAGTTCTGTCACTACAAATTCTTTATAAAATGACAGAGATGGCTCGATATTTAAGTACGTAACTTAAAATTTAGTAGTCTTTCAGTATTCGGACGTATGTAGAATGTCAATAACCTCATCTAAACCTAATTGCTTGTTTTTACTATTCCAACTCAATTACTGTCAACAATTCTTTGTCTCAAATATCCCTTTGTCCTACCCAATTACCGACTAATGTAATAAGTCAGGTATGTGATACAATTCATTATATTCAAACTTAGGTAACAATTGGTAAAGGCCTCCAATTTGTAAACAATGCGTGGAAGGTAACACACACATATAAGCATAAAGATATTTGTGAAATGCTACGAAGTTGAAATAATATCAAACTACTGAGTTCCGTCGGCGGATTTATTATTAAATAGTTTTCAGACTAATTTCTCGCTACACTTAATTGAAATTTCTTTACGAAACACAACTGTTAGGTAGCTGGAGAATTTTGTAATGTTGTTTGGTAAAGGAATGAGGGCACAAAAGAACTCTTTATCAACATTGATTAAATACTTACAAAAAATTGTTCAATATAGAAGTGCCTACTCGAAGTTTACTTCAATAGATTTTTTACTTTATTACAAAATGTAAAAGTTGAAAATCTATTAACTAGGCAACCTAAAAATTCCTAAAAGAAGAATCCAGTTTTCGATAACCTCACTGCAATCCCCAAACCGAGAATGGTTATTATTGGACATTTTATTCTTAAGAAGGTCTCTGATCAATTAAACTGTTGACATACATATACCGACTGATGTTGATGATGATGATGATGATCTTAAGGGTATCTTCAAGTTCTTGCAGCTACAAAGCACATCGCTTTGTAGACCATCTATCACTTCGCGATTCGCGTGGATACCAGTAGGGATTGGACGTAGATAGAGTGAAATTTAAAGTGACGCTAAAGCAATTTGTAATAGTGACGGCTCCACGTGGTGTAGCTTGCAGAAATTGAATTAGTTTTGATAAACTATTATAGACTGAAATGGTGAACTGCTGTTATAATATCATGGAAGACTTTTCATAAGTTAATCCCAGAACACAAGACCATGAGTTCTGGGATTATCTTAACTGACACTACCTTATTTTTAGGATAGAAATGATGATCTAGCAAATAATGTTCTTGAACACTGTCCATTAGAAATTTTTCTATTATAACTTTCGTGAGACATCCTAAATGAATTATTGGTCTTACTCACGTAATGATTTAATTAGGAACTCGACTAATTTCATAAGCTTTTCTAGAGGCTCTTATTCATGACGCGGCGACTATCACGCTTGTACTGCGTCGCAGGACGCGGAATGCTGTTCATGAATATGAGCCTCTAGCTTGGCTTGAAACTAGGCGAGTTCCTCGTCAAATCATTACATTAAGAAATTATTCGTAGAGATTATCCGTCTCATCTGCTTGTCCCTTTAGAGAACAAAATACATGACATTTGGTTTCATAAGCCATATAAATGTGGAAAAGGTAAAATCCAAACCTAATGATGTACACAGGTTTGCCTTTACGTTGTATACATTTTTTTAGGACTGAAAGCTTCGCCTTACATACGATGACAAGTTTTATTAATAGAGAGTTATAGATGTGATTTACCGTCGACAACAATTTATTTATGGCTCCTTTTTCGAACCTAGTGAAACTTCAAATCTGTTATTTTGTCGATTAAGCCTTTATAATGCGGTTGACTGTTTAAAATCGATCAATTTTGTCATATTTAGCTGGTCTGTCTTTATCCTTATTCAAATTAACCTCGTTTCCATTTTTTTTTTTAATTTACCCCACTGTAGTATTTTCTCCTGTCGTAGGTGCGTTTACAAATATACACAATGACACCCAGACTCAAAACAAGAAACAACAATTATTCCTTTAACGTGTTTAATTCCATCTAAGTCTGTTTCATCTCAACACAAGTTCTTATTAGCACAGATAATCTAAAATATTTTTTCAAGACAGTCAGTAATGTTTTGCTAGATACTACATCCAATATATGTGACGTCTTTGTATCACCTATTGTATTGGATAACGCTTTCACACGCTCGACCGTTCCTTACCTATCTTCCATTCTATTATTGAGTAGGTAATTTTCACATAAAACATTATTTATTGATCAATTACTAGTTTCATCCATCACGTTTCGATTCCTATTTATATCGTGCGCACAATAATTTATATGTTCCTAATTAATGTCTGCGTCTACATTCATTCTTTATTATTTTCGTTTATTTTTAGATTTCTTCGTCACCTTGAATCAGCTATGATGTCCATAATGCAATTTCGCAAAGTGATGTGTATTGCCTTAGCGATATTAATATTGCCAGGGGATCAGAACCTATGCGTTACGATTTAAATTAAAACTCAAAAGCTCCTAACATGCTCAAAATATCCTCATTGAAAGAAAAAGCTATAAAATAAGTTATAATTCTTCTTGTCTTCTTTCTTGTTAAAACCAATTTCTGGTTTTGTTAAAAGTCTTTAAACCAATTTTATTTCTTCTCAGATCATTCATACTCAATATTTAAATAAAAACCTCAAAACAAACTAATTGAAGTCGAAGACTCTGTGCCTCGAAGTGTAAATACTGATGATGTTAAACTTTAGAAATATAACAAAACTGGTGTAAAACGTTTAGTGATAAAAGTGCATTTAGTATGTCTTAAGTTTCATTCTTAAACTGTGGTTTTGGATGTAGTGGTTCTTATAGTGCACGATGCTCCGTGCCTTGACTTCTAGAAGGTGGTCCTTGCGGCGGGACAGTGGCAGGTGAGGTCTCATTATTACCTAGTTTATCGTCTGTAGAATTTGTGTTTTTTGCTTAATGTGTTAAAATTCTTCTCTCATCATCACAATTTTTAATACCATTAACTTTTTGAACATTTTACGGTTTTCTGGTGTAAAAACAAAAACATAGTTTACTTCTTAAGCAAACGTTTATGTGTCCTTCAACATTCACTGTCTCACAGCGTGCTTGTTATAATTTAATAAAGAGAATATTAATTACATTAGAAGCGAATTCTCTAATTATACTTAAGTAATTAACTTGAAACTGAATAAGATGTAGACCAAACAATTCTGTCGCCTTAATTAATCTCTAATTTGAAAGCCAAATCGCCAAGACCTTACGTATAAGACAAAAGGGTGGCAGTTATTTGGTCCATTCAAATCCATTTACTTGTTAACCTTGGGCTTAATTGACATACGTAAGCCTACCCTATAGAGTCGTACTTGAAAAAATTGGCTCTACGCCATAATCACTACGTTGTGATCTTGAATTCTTGTCCCATTCAATACTTTCTTCTTTAGCGACGCTTACATAGAAAAAGTTATCTAGTTTATCTATGTATGCGTACTTAAATTGAGATCGCTTAGCACTTTTATTAGTTTACTGGCCACAAACTCAATCGCTGATTTTTTCATAAGGTTATAAAATCTTGATATACCACCTATTACATGAATACAAGGAAATATTATTCCTATGTCAGTGCCTATGCCGAAATAAAGTTAATATTTCCACGAAATTCTGAAACTGTTTACAATATACACATAAATTGTGAACTTGGACAGGAGATTAGTTGATACTGCCGCTTTTACTTGTCATCTTGCTAATTTATGTTCTAAATGAGAAATAGGAGATTTCACGGCTGTTGCGTTAAATGCTGATGGTTTTTGTGTTTCTGCTTCATTCGGTTTAGGGATTGTTAATTTTAGTACTACAACATAATAATTATTGTCATCACTGTCGGTTTGTTCTACTGCAGCGTTTTCTTTTTCCAAGTCATGATAAGCTTTAAGTTCATTTTCAGCACTAGATTATCGAAATATGACGAGGACATGGAAAATCAAATTGGTACTGTAAAATGATATGTAATGTTTTATTAGGTCTAGCTAAAATATTCTGTACTTTGCAACGTCCACAAGGACACTTTGAATACATGTTGCCAGTGTTACAACACTGTTCGGCAGACAGATTGGCGCTGTAAAATTATGTTGTAAGTGCCAATTTTTATGTCTGGCCACATTTACGACACCCGTGGGCGTAGGTTTGATGAGGTTTTCTGGCTAATAGGCACAGGAAGTTTTCCATCTAAAGTACTTTATGGAGTAATCGTAGGTACTTCTGTTGAAATTATTATGAGTACATCCTAAATTTTCTCACGAACTACAATGGTGTGTTCTGAGGCTGTAGGATATTCGGTTTTATCTCATAACATTGTTTGTTGTGCACTTCACATTATACCTATATCCTGATGACATAACCTAATTAAATAATAATCATGTTCAAATTTCAGCAGATAATGCTTTGACTGTAAGCAAAAATAAAATTCCATTTACTTGTCCCTAAATATTTGGAGCTCGTTCCTTTCACCGCAATTCTGTTAATCACAAAATTCGCCAGATTAAAGAGGCTTGGCTAGAATAATTAAAGTTTTGATGGATTAATTCAGTCCCTCCGAGATGTGGAGTAGGATAAATGTTTTATTTTTAATTAAAGCTATTAATCATTTTCATCTATACGTCATGTGTTGGATCCTTCTCACTTATAGCTAAAGTAGATTGAACATTATGACATTCAATGTTATTGGAGCGTTGAATATGTATTGTGACATTTTATATTATTGTAATCCATCTAAACTCAGACTTGAAAAAACTTCTTTCACCGTTATCCATTTTGTATTCAGACCGCTTTCGGTTCCACAAAACTAATTTTACCTCTCCTGTACTTGATACCTCAGAGTATTCCTTTTGTATTCTGCAAAAACTCTCCAAACATTTCGATATCCAGCTCAACGGTACGTTATTTTTAATTTCAATAAAGTTTTGCCATTAGACCTTTGTTTTTCTTAGCTGTTTTATCTCCCCTCTGAGGATTACCTATACAGCGAGAATAGAGAATATTTATTGTCTAATTTTATATAGAGAAGGTTTTTCTTTCATATTTTGTGTTGGTTTATGTTTAATAATCGTGAGTGGAACCGCTTTTGGTGAATAAGGCATTCCATAAACGACGCATCGAAGACATAACAAAAAATGACACGTACGATTGCTTGCTAACTACTTTAACAGTCTACTTAGATGTAAACGATGATTATTTAGTACAACAAAATTACACAATGGCTATGGCTGTACAAAAATTATAATCGATGATGAAGTTACGATCGCTGTTGTAACAGCAATGTGAATTAAATAAACGTTAATAAACACTAAGTAAACATTAATAATGCGTTTCATACCAGTTGTTAGCTACCACAACATAATATGCCTCGTTTGTAAATATCCTTAAAGTGGCGTCTATTGATCGTACTTGTGGCAAAGTTATTGGCATCAGTTTGTACTTTGAAACTCCTTCGTCCTTTCGTAGCTTAGAGCTTAGGCTCTAGGGATCTCCAATTGTAACAAGTAATCACAAACTTAAAGTTTACAAGATATGTAAGGGACTGTTGGAAGAAAATTCAGAAACGTACATAAATGTAAAACTATTTCTAGCCGATTGATGTGGTAAAATGATCGAATTGTAGTTAGAAGTACGGCAGAGACAAATACTAGGCGAGGAACAACGTAAATACAAGCAAACACAAAGCCTAGCCTAGAATTAGCAAACATTCTCCCAGCAATTGTACTTGACATATTACAGAGCTAAATCCAAGAAGTACATTGTTTAGAACACACCACACAACATTGTATAATATTAACTTCCTATGCGGTTGGTTTCGAACAAGGCAAGCGTACTTAGTTTTAATAATAAATTGGGCTGATTTAATTCGACGTTCAACCCACAGATTGTGGTAACATGGATTCGTTAAACAAGCTCAGTTTATATTATGAAAGCAAAGAGCATTTGGTCTTGTTTCTGGATCATATATGATGTGTGTAAAGGATAAGGTAATTATAGTGCGTGTAATAAACATACCTTTTATTATGAATGTGAAATGGCTGCCTAAGCTTGTCCGAAAATCACACGGTTATACGCTGGTCGAGGTAGGGATTTTGGTGTTAAAATGTTAGCACTAGATTCTTGTTTGAAAAGGATTGATTTTTCTGTTGTTTTTGACTAGTATTTATGCCATTATAGATAGTATTTATGCCATAGTAGATTTGAAACCTTAAGGAAGGCCACAAAAGCAACTAGTTTATGAAATCCCTTCACGAACTCATCATGTATTTCAAGCAGAATTAATTAAATTCTCCAAAGATTCGCTACGTAACTTACATACAAAATTACTGCTTCAAAATACTTGTGTTTTGAGAAATCTGTCTCGAAATATTCTTGCATAAATTTGACGTTTTATCTCTAGAGGATGCTTCTTCGGCTCTCTTACATTCTAGTGTCTCATTATTTTTTACAAGTTAATGTCAAAGGTGAGCCTGTCAAGTGTTTTCTTCTTTAGCAGAAAGGCTTTTAGCTTCACATCGTCTGTGAGATCTGCCGGCTTGAGATATTATGCTATTGTTTCTTCTTTTATTGTCTTTTTAAAAAGTTGTAACGTAGTCGCTAAGTGTCTAAAGTCGTGAAGTAGTGAAGAAGTCATGTCTTCTATAATGATTGATTAATGACCATTACTTATTGGTTTTAAGATTGTCTTAACTAATTCTATTACCGCTTCTGAATCGGTTACATTTTTCCCATTTCCGACCTTTTGATGCTTATATTTCGTTTTGCCCCATTTTAGTTAATTTCCCACTCCAGGGCCAACACTGTTATTTAATCAAGTACTACAAGAACCTTTCAATTCATTACGTTGGAACTCCGAAACTCTAACCCCAATTAACACATTTCTTAGACCCTAAAACTAGGCACGTACAATGTTAGAAAAGCCTTTAGGTAACTTTGAATATTCTGTTCAATTGTATATTTGGTAGGTTCATTCCAAAGGCACGTATTCTCTAACTAAGAAGGTTAGGATTATGTTTCACGCGATCCCTTCCAAGTGATCGCTTACGTCACGTTCGGTCCCCACAGGAACCCTCCTAAAAAATACTTGCGTAAGAGTGTTTTTGTTTTGGCAAATTTTCCCTCGAGCCGTAGCCGAAGTTCAAGGTCAATTTCGCGTAATCTTTATGGCTTTTATGGAAAATATCTTATATCTTCATATTAAGTTTTTCAAATATGTATAGCCGTTCCGTCCATTGTTATGGATGGAAAATAGTGGTACAAATGACATTTGGTGGTTATGGTTCTCATGAATTTTTCATCAGCAGAATACTTGACCAAAATTTTAGAACGAATTAAGTAACCTTAAGAACTTTGTCTATAAACGAGTATCTTGGGACAACTCCGCTGCCAAGAAAAACTTGTATCGTTTATCATATTGAACTAAGGCGGTTCTTAGGCGTACGAGAAACGCTTTGGGTAACAAAATGGTTTCTTTGGAAATTTTAAGGTTCTTCTGTTATTACGTTTGTAAATCTGATGTGAGTACAATCCTTACTTCCTTACTAATATTATAAATCGGAAAGTGAGTTTGTTTGTTTGTTTGTTCCACTTTAACGCCGTAACTACTAAACCGATTGCTTTGAATTTTTGCAGATGTATAGTTAGAAGTCCGGATTAAATAATAGGGTACTTTTTATCCCGAAAAAATTTGATATTCTCGAGGGAAAACAAAAGTTTTGGTATAGATGGCGCTGTGTGTATATGTCACATTGGCTTTTTTTATCCTTATGTGACGCGAGCGAAGCCGCGGGTAAAAGCTAGTACTTAAAAAATTCACTTGCTTTAGGTACTTACACAAAAATGTTTAATACTATCTTTCTAACCTTTGAAACTTTCTTTAGACGTCCTCAATTGTCAGCTGATCTCGACTATTTACCTTAGCCAAATAAATAACAGTTGACCTAATCACTGATACTTTCCCAACACGTGAACTTCATGGATCTATTGTTAAAGTATTTACTGATGCACTACTTGAAACGGTCGTACTAACGGTGCCGCTTCACGGGTGCTGATCTCGAACAACAACTCTCGACGCACGCTCGTCACAGACACGACACGAACACGATACGGATACAACACGCTTCATTGACGATAGAGTTGCTAGAAAAAGTTCGCAAAAAGTCTTTTTGCAGGTTATATTTTAGATAAGGAGGTATCAGTGCAAAAATGATAGAAGAAAGTTACCTACATATTTCAGAAAATGTAATGTTTAAAAAAAATAAAACATAATGAATAAGTGAAAGTGAGAACCTTTATTACTCTTTTTTATCTAAACGTGCAAACTAGAAATAAGCAGTTAATTCATTTTGGTATAGACGACGCGGAACTTGAAGCGAAACCAGTATATGCTGGGATACAAAACCATATAGGTAGGTATTACCTATTGAAGAAAATAAAGTGTCCCTCTTGACGAATATTATTTAAAAAAAGGAACATGTTCCTCTATTAGATCACACTCTGCATATAAATGTTGACGTACCGAGACAATTGTACAATTGTACACGTTACTCAACTGGATAATCGTTCTACACTTGACCACTAAACCCACTGTTACCCCACGTCAAGATGATATGAATGTTTCAGATCATGGCCAATATACAATATAGTGGACCCTACATTTTTGCACACCAGATGCCGCTAGTGTGAAACTCTTGTTCTTCGCCCAATAGGGAATTATATGGTCTCACGCCATTTGACGCTCAATATTTGACAGCTGCTGTGATTGGACAAAAAACTTTAACTCCCATTTGTATACACACACCAGCAAATTAGGCTACCCAAAACCGTCGTTGGTTTTATTGAAATTTAACTTTAACACAGAGCAATAAAGCTGAAATAGAAATGCTAAAATGGAGTAATTTTTTGTACTGTTGTGAATGCTCTCATAGTTGGGAACTATGCTTATCAAAAGATTAACGGCGCATATAGATAAAATGTTATATATTGTGCAACAGACAAATGTGAAATGAACAGTAATCTATATGGCACTAAACCTAAAATAGTGTTTTCGCAATACTTACCAGTCACTTCTTAATTATTACATGACTATAAACCTGGTGGAAAAAGAAGGCAGGTCAGTACACAGGTGGCTACCTCTTCAGGGATTCACAAACCTGACCTTTACCAGCAGCTAATAAAATAATGACGAGAGATGACTGAAATGCCTCTAATGAGAAACTCTCAGATTTTAAATGAAGCAGTCCCAACGGTACGCAATTAGGTGCGCATTAATTAGTCACATGACCTTAGCTCCACCGACCTCTCTAATTTGCTCTTTCTCTGCGTTAAGTCTTTTCGTCAATTTGAAAGTCATATTCTGTCATAAAATTGACTAATGTAATGAATTTTACAAGATTAACTAAAAATCGCGGGTTACTCACGTGAATATACTGAAAAAAGCTAGTTTCTATTACTTGAGCTCGCTCTATTACTTAGAGTCTAGGTTGCGGCGATGTCATGCCAGTAGACTGCGCGCACGCTGCTCATGAGGAAGAACCCCTCTGTGGTTCGAAACTAGTAGAGCTTTTCTCAGTATATTCACGTGAGTAACCCGCGATTTTTAGTTAATTTAGTATTATAAAAATTTTACAAGATTGTTGGCATAATCCACGATGATCATCGGGTGGATTCTATTGGTGCTTTAAAATTAAATAAATCAACCTCTTATTCTTGGAACCTCCTTTATCATCATCTCGGTACAAGTTAATTAAAGTACATGTTCACATTTCTTTTTCTTTAAACTCCAATGTAAACAGCATTATCCGATTTTTTGTTATATTGTTGTTAACATGTCGAACAAACGCAAATGGTACAACGGTTACACAAAACATATTCAACGTTTTTATACAAAGTAATATTTATAAAACATTTATTGTCAATATGATATACCGTTTTCCAACCAACCGTTATTGGCTAGTTATCCAGAATAACACAACGGGTGGCAGAGAAAACGTTATTCATATAAAAGGCTATAAATAACGTTGGAAAGGTTAATATAATACAGCGGTATTTATATTTAAGAGGCTGCTAAATTTTGCGTAACAATTTTTGGTATTTGAAAGGGTAAATTCATGAATGGCCAGAATTACTTTGTCTTCTTTGCCGAGATCTTGAATACCATTTTTACCGTATTAATAAATAGAAACAGAATTTTCTTAAATTATAAAGTTCTTTTTCGTATAATTTGTCTTGATTCTTGTGTTTCTTGGTTCTGGTCTTTAACTTGGTTTTAGTTCCAGATTATGCCAAGTGAGACCTCAATTACTCCAGTATACATTATCGGATACATACTATGATGACTTCAGCCATGTGGCGAAATGCGAATAATCCATGTTATATTATCAATGGCGTTTCTGCTCCAGAAAAATAATATTAAGAGTAGGAATCTACCGTCAGTGGCTTCTTCTATATTTCACAGGTTGGTCTTTGTAAAAGCATGATCTGTAATATGACTCATTAACAACATGAGCTTATTTCTTCGCAGTGTGCATAACAGATGATAAAGTGGCTACTGTCTTCAAAGCACGACACACATAATGTTACGTTTTTAATGAAAACACGAAGAAAGCAGACAACGTCTCAATATTTGCAGAGAAACACGACAACGTTTCTAACAATTTGTGTATGATGACGTCATTCATGCAGACAGTTCATAACAAATTTATAGCAGTACATTTGGCACGGCAGACGTTATTGTCTAGTTGAGCACGCATATTCTTGGCAGTCGACGGGTAAATAAACAGTGGGTGTGAGCATTGAGTTGTTTATCCAGTTATTTTACTTATTGGTGCATCATCGTTTCGGAATCGGAAAACAATCGTGAATGGGTGTTCCTAGAAAAAGTTACATTGGGCAGAAAATTATTTCCCCAACTGACTTGAAACTGACCATGGCCTTTTCTCGCTTATTTGAAAGTTATGAGTTAAATAGTCTTATTCTACCACAATTTGGTCCACAAAATTAATCGTCAGTTGCTAGTTCCTTGTCCATTTAGCCATAAGTTATCTTGCTGTACATCAAATACAAATCGTGATGGATGTTAGCAACGATTCTATCTTCACCATGCACTACAACTGCTTCTTGTACCATCGACCTACATTTCGAGAAATAACAATAAACATCTTCAATACTTCAATCTCGATATACAGTTTTTAGACCAATATTATGAATCTCATATAATGGAAATCGCTATCACATTTCTTTCTCGTATCCATTTTCTATATTACAAACAATATTATTTTTCCAATCTGTTTTATCATATCGTTGATGGTAATGTTTTTGCGGGAAATTCTCTCGCGTATGTTTTTGTTTACGTCCTACCTTTACCTGTTATTTTCCAGATTTTATATCTATTTTTAGCTCCATTATGAACTCTAAGGACTCTAAATATGACTGTGTTGAAAACTATTGTAATGTGTCCATATCAAAAGAAAATAAATGCCATGACTTCTTGACATTACAACGAAATCACTTCAATAACTCCAAATAAAAGTTTAATAGTATTCTTACCAAGTCAAATAAAAACATTGGAACTAGTAATCCGAAAGTAAAATAATAGAGTTTGAAAGAAAATAACCTTGAGGGGTAACATGAGGCGTGTTTCAGCAACAATGAACGTGAACGCCGCACTAGGGACAAAGTCAAGTTTAATCGATACCCTATCTATAATGTAAGTTAACAATGACCCTGGTAAGCAGCTGATATATCCCACATAGTCCGTGCAACCACCATAACATTGAAACTATCGTGAGAAACTACAGCAGTTTTCACAGTATTACTTCGATATAAAAAACCACAGTTGGTATGGTTCCCTGGCTTATTCGTAGAAGATGTGTATTAAGTTATATTCCTGTTGTTATAAACAATAAGTACAACAGTAGAACGAGAATCACTGTTCTAGCAAGGTAATTTTTGGGGTCGGCAAAAATGTGTTTGAGAAAACAACCCTACTAATTTTTTTTCTACTAAGCAAAAAATGTCTTACACATTCTATTTTGCAGCAAGCCAAGTACGTACCTAGATATTTTCATCAGAATGATTATGTGAGGATCTTATATCAATTTCAAACGAAATTTGATATAATAGTGAGTCTTTTCTTTCTCTTCTATATTCTTTTCATCATGCCATGTCATTCACCTGTAACAGAAACCCTTACTTGATAAATTATTTTCTAACTAATGCAATCTATATGCTATATGAACACAGCAAGGTTTTACTCGAGTGCAATCAATACGACACGCTTTATGTACGCTGATGATGACTGTACCTACCGATAAACTCCCACGTGGACAGAACAACGGTTTAATTAAAGGGAGATCGTTTCCATCAATTGTTAATACACCTGCAGCGGTGACAGGTCGTTTGTCAAAAACAATGGGGCATGGACCTCGAATATTGCTATTGAGTATGTTGGATTAGTAAATGTCATGCGTTTTATATTAGATAGGTCAATTAGAGTAGCACTTACACTAAATAACTGACAAAATATGTTCAGTGTGGTGGAATTTAATAGTGAATACAATTTTACTTCAGCTGGCCCTAATATTGAAACCTTAAAAGAACTTCATCTTGTCAAGAGTCTCATAGTTCAGAATAAGATACGTTAATTTTTAAGTAGGTGCGCGTACCTGGCATTTTTCCCATATAATCTACAAAAACACAAAAATTAAACATAGTTAACGTAACAATGGAATAAAAACTTACCCGTGTGCCATGTATAATTGTATAACGAGTATGTCTTGTTTGAATTTATTTTCCCCCTCTCTTTAGAAAGGTCGTGTACAGCCACAAGGCATAGACCTTTTAAATATTTTTCTTTTTCTTTTCCGACATCTTTGTCGTCAGTAACAATAAGTTTGGTAGCTTTGAACTCCTTCTTTCTTGTTTTAATGTGATTAATGGTTTTTGGACCAACTTTCATTTTAGATCATTCGTCCTGAATACGTTTACCGTTTTAGTCTGTTTTCTTGTCATTAATATTGAGTTTGTTTTAGTTAATCGTTGGACTAACTACGTCAGTAGTCTTAGTTGAAATAAAATCAAGGTTCATATCAATATTGAGGATTTTATAATTAACACCTTACCTATCATAATTTTGTCAAGCTTGCTAACTGAATCATATATATCATACTCAGCATTTATACTTCCATCACCACAATCTACGAGGTAGTATTTTTCATCTCCTACTTTGATCGCTACAATTCCCTGGAGGGAATTGTAATTATTACATTTCGAAAATATTCTGTTCCTAATCCGAAACAAAAGCGCTTAGTCACATTAGCTTTGATTCCTATGTGGGCCACATCGATATATTGCGTAGCATTGTTAGTAGCTGACGGTTGAGGCCACTGCAGTAATGGGCCAGCCTTGCCGATCAAGGCCAATGCTAATGACGTCATTAGGTTTTTGGAATATCAAGGATATAAGTAAAAGAGTCAGCGGTTTCCTTGAAAGTGTCTATGACAATATATGTTTATTAACGGTCGGAATAAGAAGTTTCAAATTATTTGATTGTTTCAGTAAATGTCGGTAGTATGTACGTTACTTAGCTTTTGGTGACTTAAGCTTTACCATTGCTTCTCCAGCTTTTGATCCTTCGAACTGAATGTGAACTTTGCCTCAGATTCAATTCAGTTGACAAATAAAATCTACTTATGGGAAAATACACTCACACTTTGAAGACATGAAACAAAGCCCCCTTATCCTAGTCCTAAGTCAAAACGATTTAATTAGAAAGTATCTGAATGCAAAATACAAACAAACCATCTAGATTCTAGATAGCAAAGCAATCCCCACTCTACAACAACTGGCATTGACCATGTAAACCTAATCTAGTGTTTATAGCATAGAACTAAGTCACACACCCACGAACAAGGTCACAACACTATTCCACTTGACTCCTAACTAACGGATTACTCTCCACACACCTATAAACTGAAGTGTTAATGGATATTGTTCGTAGTTTTAATTAAACTTGTTTGATGCATTTTTAAGTGTGTTTGTATTTACTACTAAATGTATTATTTATTGTCCTGAAGGTTATTTTCTTTTTCGATCACTGACTGAATTTTAGTGTTCTACATTGTTCTCGCACAATCCAAACAACAAAACTATCGTAACAAAAACGTCTCGAATAATTCGTCGTAACAGATAACTAGGAGTTATTTTTGGCTCCCTTACTAATTATTGAACCCAAATTTTGGTTAACTCATACTTACATACATACTAACCTCACACCTGTCTCCTTCGGGAGTAGGCAGAGACTATGGAACGCCAATTACCTCTTACATCTGACAGAAAAACCTATAATTATTTCCAACATAACTGATGATAATAGGGTAGATGCCAAATTTTTATTTTAATGTCCGTCTGGTAGATTATTTTAAATCATTAGACACGTATTATTTTCTTACAGAAACGAATACTTTCAAATTGATTTGAAATGGCGTATGACGTCACTTCTATGAACATTTTATACGTAGAAATGACGTTTTAGTCCCGACTCCTCAATTTTGATTCGTTTTATCAAAGTATTATTTTAATATACGTGTCTAATATTTTTTCATTAACTAACTTACGGACTAATTAGATGTTTAATTTTCATACCCCGTCATCATCCCAATTAAGTCGGTTTGTTCTACTTACCCATTGGCGATAGCAAGTGTAATGTCACTCTATTGATCTGCCACTTACACGTGTAACATCAGGTCTTGCATCCATTAACTGTGACACTAACGCATAGCGGAGGTCAAATGCTGGTCCAAGGTCAAGTACAAGGACAGAATCCAAGGTCATGTCATTGCAGACAAGTATTTGTCGCTTTTGTTCTATCTGCTCCATTTGTTTATCTTTAATCAATTCGTTTTAAGTTTTAAATGTTTGTTTTTCTTTTTAGTGGTTTTTGATTAAATAAGGCTTCGTGAATTAATGTGGTCATTGGTATTTACTTTTGTTTACTTCTTTTGGGTTGATTACACTTCGCAAAATATAGTATAAGGTATGTTCGCCAAAGATGGCCCGCTTTCTGAGACTTCTTCTGAGAGAGAAAAATATGCAGTTATGGTTACTTTTTTCGATATCTTGATTGTCAAATAAATACATTAGAACCTCCAATATGTTTCTTCTCTACTTTATTTATCTACAAGATTATACAAGGTTTGAAATACGGTGGGCCTTATTAGGCGACTGTACCTTAGTCATTTTTTTGTAAAGTAGGTAATTCATTTTGGGTAAGATAAAGAGGTAGTAAAGAAGATATTTAAAAGAAACGTAAGATGTATTGGGGTATAGAAAATGAATAATGCCTCTAGATGACATAAAAGACAACTAGAACCTCCTAAATGACAATGACAACTAGAATTACTTATCAGAGTTTTTTCTAAGGGCCGAAAATTATCGAATGACTGCTCCCGCCCGAGTGAAGCGATAGGGAATGTCAGACTCCTACTGACTAAAAACCACCCCGTTCTGCGATTCTAAATCAAAGAGTTTACCTTGTGGATTTATGTAAAAAAATAGATGTAGGTCATTCTTTCCATCTGCACACTCGTCAAGCTTTATGTTATCTCTTAATTATCAACTTCTATGGAACCTTACATGTTTATAAGTAGTGTGTGCAAAGAATCTGTGGGCGGGAGCGGGAATACACTAAGTTATAACACACCATTTCCAAGTACTTCAGTAATGAACTTGGATAAACATGTTCAAACAAAAGTATCTTTATAACGAGCTCAAGTTATTAAGTTATTTCTACCACGCTGCGTAATTTTACCTTTCAAACTTAATTAAAATCTCCTTTAATCTTTTATTTAAGGTAATCTATACCTATACATACAATGAAATCGTAGGAAAGTGAAAACTGTACATCGAATATTTTTTTAAAAGAATGCTTTGTATGTGATCTACTGTCGATACAGAAACAAAAAATTACATTTTTAGATTTTTTGTATGTTTGTCTGTATGTATGTGCTGCATGGTTTCACTTCAAATTTTACATGAATATTACTAACAGGCCAGGTCAACATATAGGCTACATATTATCATGCCATTAATAACGGGAGAGGAGCTATGAATCACTATTCCACGCGGACGAAGTCGCGGGTTCAGCTAGTTAAAGGAATAAAAAAAATTATGAATGTTAATCATTGAATGAAGTTTACAAAGATGTATACAGTTTATCAAGACCACGTTTTTCACGTTGACGGTATCACTACATACATGATGTGAACAGAATGCTCCCAAAACGCTGACAGAAAGTAATCATTTTTACAAATTTAATCGTTTTTGTTTTCGTTTTTTCATACATCATCAGCTTAAGTCGTTAATTACAACTATTATTACATAAAGAAAGTATTCGTATCTGTAAGAAAATAAAAAATACGTGTCTAATGATTAAACTATTTGAATACCGTCATTATAGACACAATTAAAAAACAATAGGTTGCGGTCACCGGTGTCCTCGCGGTGTTTGACAGTTTAACTCGTCGAGTACCGTATTTATAGACACAATTAAAGAACAATAGGTCGCGGTCACCGGTGTCCTCGCGGTGTTTGACAGTTTAATTAGGAAAATTAGGCATCTACCCTATTATAAAGGACAGTCATTTATGGATACCTTACTCTTTAATTAGTAATAAATGAATATGAAAGTAAGAATTTGAATAATTATTCCCAAAGTCGTATTTCAAAGGTCTGAAATATTTCAGACTGAAAGGTTAGACGCAAGGACCCTAATCACGTAGGCGTTTAGACAACCGACAATTAGCTGTGCTTTACAAAAGGTACTTGGAACAATGAATCTTGTTCGTATTTAACTTTGTAATTGGATTGTTTAAACATGAAATTAGAAGTAAGTTATAATAATTTTCCTACTTATAAATGGACGTGTAGTTATGTACCAATTATACATGTCTTCGTCAAATCGTAGCAAATATTACCATTACCGCCTGACTGCATTGCATTTTACTCCTGTATCGTGGGTGCATTTACAAACATACAAGTTCACATACCTACACATGACAGCCAGACCTGAAACAATAATTTGGGGATAACGCAAAGACTTGCTCCGGGAATCGAAGCCGTTACACGTTGGAGGGCAACCGGTGGCCAGACAACGTCTATCGGGTCTGTCGTGGAAATTGTCTGTCCTGCTGGGCCTTCTGAGGAGGGCACTGGACACGGGCACCGAGTACCCTTATAGTAAAGACAGTATTGATTATATCTGGTTTAACGAACAAACCTCACCTCTCCCCTAAGCGTTATAATATAAGTACACTTAATTTAAACATTTCACGAATCAACAGTCTTGATTTATTAACTACCTCCGTCTTTGTTTTCATGAACAAGCAACATAGTACTCAATTAAAATCACGAACTTTCTAGAAACAACGTAAACATAGCCTCTTATTATGTAGAACTTCATAACGAACAATTCGTGACTTGTAATCACCTTGGGTATGTGATAAGGAGTAATATAGCTGTATGTAATGTAGGGTAATATAGAAGTAGGACGAGGAAATGGGTACAGTCATGTAAAGTGATGTAATAATGCCTAACACTAAGTTGCAAAGCTTTTACTTAGACGTGTAGTTCGCACCTGTTATTTTACTGATTGCTGCTGATCTACAAAAAAGTTACATAAAACTAGGCCTGTTACGGTCGCTTTTTCAATAACCACATATATATGTCCCCAAGCGGTCACCGGTGACCGCTTCCTACTAACTACATTAAAAACCTTATTTCCAATGTTTAGAGACTACTTTTGTATGAACAAATTTAGGGGATGATTTTCAACGGGTATGTTTGTTATAAATGCAGAGCGTTACCTTAATCCCAAATATGAGGCATAATGTTGTAGACCTTTTAGACTTAAAAAAAAACTAAAAACATGCTGAAAGTTAAAGTTAAAATTCCTTTTGAAATCGTAATTGTGAACACTACCATTTTTCAAATTGGTTAAAATCATATTTTTTCATCAACTTTAAATATAGTTAGTTCTGGTTCTGAGGTTATTAGATTTCTCATTTATTTCATGCAATTTATATATTTTTTTGTTGGATTTAATCCATTGCATTTTATTTATATAACGATTTTTATCGACTACTATACTTCCGAAGTGACGATAACACGTCTTGATATTATTGAATTAGGCTGAAAGATGGCTCTCAGAAGCACTGTTTCATAACTTCTTTGTACAGGACATTTTCCACAGTGCTTTATTTATTTTGACAGTTCTAGGGTAACACAGAGTGCTCTAGAATTTATGATTATATGACAAATAGACTATGCAACGTTTCTTCATAATGGACGTGATGTTTGTCATATTACGTCCATGTTCTTAACAATAATTTTATGTTTAAGGTATTTTAGTTTTATTGGCCGAGTGGTCGCAAGTGCGACTACCGGGCAAGGGGTCTGAGACCCCGAGATTCAATTCCCGGATCGAGCAAAGTATTACTGGGTTTTTACAAAAATCTCAGTATTAGCACGGAGTCTGATATTGTGCCCGGTATATGGCAATAAGCTCACCCCCATTACATGGGAATCATGACATAAATAGTGAAAAGTGGGCGTTACACAGTACAGTACTGTACTTATTATTGCTGTACTTTTTATATACAATAGAAAGTCGTGATGTTAGGTTTTATGTTGTACAATGTAACACCCACGTTTTACTATTTAAGTATGTTATGAGTCCCATCTAATAGGGGGTGAGGCTTGATGTTATGTTATGTATTTTTGTATCCAACGTTTTAATCGAATTGTTTAAGTATGGAAAATATTATTAAATCAGCAGTCACTTTCTGTCAAGTGTTGAACACGAACTTTTCCAAGCAGAGCCTAACCTAATTTTATTTTTGGTTGGCTATTCTCAGAGAATCGATGCTGCCTCGCATTGAATTCGTTGGAGTACGAGTAGCCAGAGTGAATTGTAGATTTGCCTGCCCTGGTCCATCTTTGGTATTACTGTCAATTCTTAGCAGCATTGCTTAATATAGGGTGGTTCTTAGAGTCAGACAGTCGCACGACTTTCAAGAGTATAATCTTCCTAACATATTTTTTTTATTTTATTTATTGGTTTACCAACCATTGTACTCATATTATAGTGTTACAATGACTTAAAGGTAGAAACTATATGCGTAAGAAGGTTGTACAAAAAAGCCTTTACCTGTTCGTCTATGCGTACACCACTGTAATAAAACTTCAGTCAGCGTGATTTTCAGGTCTTCCTATTAAACCATATATAGAAATGCACAATGCAGCACAAAATGCTAACAGGAAAAAGTTCCATTATGGCCATATGTATCCTCATATGATAGGTACTGGTCATCCTGTGTTGTTGAATGATAATTTTCCTCTTACCATTATAGACAATCCATTAGATCTTTTTTGAGAGAGAAAATCATCGAATGGCTTTTCCCGTTTTGAGTGAAGCGAGAGGGAGTGTCAGACTCTTACTGACTAAAAACCACCACTTTCCTACTTCTGCGTGTCGAGCCGGAGCCCCGGCAACCCGTTAAGTCTTCCGCGGCACCGTATCGGCATCAGCCCTGTTGGGCCCCATCTGTGGTGTTCTGATGGCTCTTAAGCTTAGATTTTACTAGACGTCAATAATTCACCCCCAGCGTTACGTATTGGACACAAGGTCTTTCATTTGGCCTTTATATTTATACATAAGACGCCAAAAAGTATTATTTACAACCCACAAATCTGCTGACTTGTATATTAATGGTATTTGCATGTTTTGGCGGCCCATCGTGATTGGTTGACTGTATAATATTGTATAAAGCAGGGATTTTATGGCCTATCCGTATCAATCTTCCTTTCTTATTGGATTCGCATCTGCCAATCATAATCATCCGATGATTATGTTATACGGATTCGTAGAAAACATAAATATTATGTTCGTGGATAGGTGTGAAAGACGATGTTATTTTAAGTGTGTGGACGGGAAGTTTTATTTAAATATTTTACAGTTATATGGGATGAATTTCCTATCGCTGTTATTAAGTAAATATCACTTACATACATCTATCAACCACAAATGAGCAGTGCCAAGATGCTCTTTTCCATACTTCAAAATTTTGACATGTTTGGTATTAAACTTATTAACTTAATTACTAAATTTAAACCGAGTCAAATGTGTCTGAAGAATGTGTGTTAATATTTTTGTTAGGACCAAAAGACCAATAATTATTTTACCTCCTTTACCAGAAAAAAACAAAACACTCATTATCGATCCTCTCAACGTCTCTTAAACCCTTCTCAACAACCTTAAGATCCCACCAACTTCATCTCCCAACCAGAACGTATTACATCCATTCTAAATACACGTTAAAATCCTGGTCCTACCTTAATACATAGCCTACAACCTGCTGTGACCTTGCTCGTGTAATTAGGTTACATGTTATTGGATAACATTTCCATCGAGGTTAACGACTGCCTAAATACGAGGCCAGATTACATTAGGACGTGAAACTGTATATATAACGTTGTGTTATTTGATGTTATACGAGTTGTAACTGAAAAAGGAAGTGTAATAACTACATTTTATTGCACTAGCTATTTGGCTACTGCTCGGCCCCTATTAATGGTAGCGTGATGTTCATAGCATATAGCCTTCCTTGGTAAATTGACTATCTGACACAAAAATAATTATTCAATTTGTGCCAGTAGTTCTGGAGATTGGTGCGTTTAAACAAGTAAACTTTACAGCTTTGTAATATTACTAGCTACTTGGCGCGGTTTCACCCGCTGCTCGGCTTCTTTTGACCTTACTGTGATGTTTTATAGCCTATATATAACCTTCCTTGATAAAGTCACTTTCCAAAACAAAGAGAATTATTCAAATCGAACTAGTAATTTCGGAGATTAGCGCGATCAAACAGATTACTCTTATCTTCGGCTTTATAATATAAGTTAGTATAGACAGGTTTACAACCTAGGAAAACAGTCACCCTTTAATAAATGAGCCTCATAACGTAACGGGTGATGAATAGGTAATACAATGTTTATATTTTTTTACGGTGGGAACAACGGTGAGGCGGTAGGCAGTGTCAAGACTCTTACGGGCTAAAAACCACCCCGTTCCTACTCTTGCATTTCGAACCGGAGCCCCGGCAACCCGTTATGTCCTCTGCGGCTCCGTATCGGCATCAGCCCTATTGGGCCCCATCCGTAGTGGTCTGATAACTCTTTGACATTGTTGACATCTCTAGCTCTGATTAAAACGTGTGACGTTAAATGAAAACTATAAGCAACATTTTATACATTTATTGTAAAATCCACCGTTCGCTATGCAAGGTCCACTTGGTTATCTGCCGTAAAGCGTATTATTGATTGATGATCAAATGTCTATTGATGAAAATTCCTGAAACCTAAAAGACATTGGAACGTCGCCACAGCAGGTTTTCACCATCATTGTGATGAATATCTCTCCATAATACTTTACTCAATCATCTTGTAAACTTTAGTACATTGTTAATTAATTGTAAATGAAAGCTTAGTAAATTATTCACCATTTCCTACGAATACCATTATATTTTAAGCGTCCATATTTCTGTACTCCCGGATTGAAACCGCAGCGCCGCTGAAAATAGCTGTTTGTATACAATTCATGCCTTTAATTGTGCAGCCTGAATGTTTAATTACTCGAGTATTTCAGTCATCTGAATTCAGTTCTGTTAATTAATGCGTAAACATTGCCTGTTGCAAATTCTACAGTGGAGCGGTAATGAAACTATTTTTATTTCAGATCTTTTTATTTTTAATATGTGAGTTGTAATTCTTTGTAATAGTGTTCAGGTGGCGTATTATGACGTCTCAGAGCCAGAGTGGTTCCGCTGAGGGAACGAGATCTCGCTAGACGACTTGTATAGCTCTGTTACTTTCCCTTAACTCTTTGAGTACCGTCATTATAGACACAATTAAAGAACAATAAGTTGCGGTCACTGGTGTCCTCGCTGTGTTTGACAGTGGAAGTGTGCTGACTTTAGGACGTCGTATTAACCCCGCTATATGATTTTTATAACGATGATATTGATATAATGAATTTTGAATAACCATCTCCATTGTCATCGTCATCAGTCGTAAACCATTCACAGCTAAAAGGCGTTGGGGTTTTCATTCCTCTCACATTTGAAATTTTATTATATTACTACAAAAAAATCAAATGTCTCCTTACGCAGTTTATGAACATCTACTTCAATAACACTAACCAACATAAAATCGCGCCTACACGTTTTAATGTATGCAGATTTTCCTCAAAGAGAGATTTACCCTCTTTGCAGACATATTACCTAAGGGTACAACCACAATCTAAACTGATATAAACTTGAGACGTAATTCTGACTACACTTTAAAAGGTATAGCTCAAACCTTCCTACTCCCACATTTAACCTTTGCAACCCCACGCTTGCTTCAGGCTAGGTTATGTTATAATCATGTATTTACTCTTCCAAAACATCATTAAACCTTGGATTGAAATCACAATTCCAGACTCCGTGCTACTACTGAGATTTTTTTTTAAACCCAGTAATTATTTGCCCGAACCGCGCATCGAACCCGAGACCCCTTGCCCGAGTCGCACTTGCGACCACTCGGCCAACGAGGCAGTCAGCAGGCACGAAATAATAATATCTGCAATGTTATATACAGTGTTACTGGGTTTTTCATTAAATTCACAGTAGTTGGAATTGTGTCCGGTATATGGCAATAGGCTAACCGCCTATTACATGGGATTCAGAACATAAATAGTGAAAAAGTGGGTGTTACATTGTACAGTGGCATAATGTACACCTCTGCCTACCCCTTCGGGGATAAAAGGCGTGATGTTATGTTATGTTATATACAGTATGTAATATAACACGTTAAAATAAATTAATATAGTGCATTGTTCTGTTCTCTGTCTTCGTGTATTAAAGTTAATTAGTATTCGTGCAAAGTTACCACACGTGAAACTGTAATTATGCGATCTCGATTTTTTCACTAAAATATTTTCAGTGTTAGTCATTCGTAGTTGTTTGCTATTTATTTTTAATAGAGTCAAAACTTATGATGTAATATTATTCAGTGAATGATTAATTATAAGTATTTGGAGTATAATTACATTTTAATAATTGTGAATGCTTAAACTGGTGGTTAAGTTATTTATTAAAAACATATAATCATATAAATGTCAAAAACTTAAATATGAAACCACGTTTTAGTCCTTTAAACGAAGTTTAGAAACTTTTTATACATATTATCGGCTACAAAAAAACCAAACGTAATCTCATTAAATTACAACCGTTTTACAACCATCAATCCTTTTCCTAAGCGCCCATTAATCCTTTGCGACCGGCAATTTTTTAGCCAAGTGTCTTATTACATTTTTTTCCGTAATAGTCGTTATCTGTCGCCTTACACGACGTACGGAGGCAATTTCGTTTTCAAAATTGAGTTCTAAGTGTCATTAATGTTAGATGAGCGCTCACATTTGGAAGTTACACTGTCACGCGAATTTGTGACGTCATAGGACACTGACGTATGATTACAAGGAGCGTTTTTAAAGGCCAAAACACATACCGGCGTTGCGGCGCCGCGCCGCTAGAATCTACAGCAGCGTCACTGCCGATTTAAGCGGCGGAGCTCCAGCATAGCAGAGTAATGTCTTTTTAATGTCGCGGAGAACCTAACGGGTAACCGGGGCTCCGGCTCGACGTGTAGGAGAAGGAACGGGGTGGTTTTTAGTCAGTAAGAGTCTGACACTCCCTTCCGCCTCACCCAGGCGGGAGCAGTCATTCGATGATTTTCCCCCCTTAAAAAAAAAGGTGTTTTTAATAACAAATAAGCAATAACTTTTTCACGATGGTCCATAGCAGAGACACGTCTATCCACAATAACAAATCACGACGAACTGGTTACCCTACCGAACGACAATAGAACGTTCTTTTTCACGACGCCGCAACGCCGCAACGCAAACTGCCGATTTTAGCGTGGCGGCGACGCAACGTGGTTATGTGTTTCGCCCCTTATGGTTTTAGTGTACCCAAATAGAGTGAGAGGACCGACTCTATTTGAGTACACCAAAACCCTGTTATAAAATCTATCTCTATGTTGTGATCGCCAAACGTTCTCATACAGGTTGATTCGCAAAACACATCAACTTCTGTTTTTTAACTTCTATAAGTTCTAAATTTGTGATCCAACTTGAATTAGAATTACATTCCAATGATGCTAAATGTTTACCGTGAATTGTCACCTGCAATAATCAACCGGCTGCCGCGCAACGTGTCGCGGGTTCGATGCCCGCATGCATCGACTCTTTGTGTGATCCACAAATTGTTGTTTCGGGTCTGGGTGTCATGTGTATGTGAACTTGTATGTTTGTAAACGCACCCACGACACAGGAGAAACTCTTAGTTTTATGGTCGTCTGTAATGACCTCATTACTTTATAACTAAAGTTGTATTCTGTATTGTTACAGCGCTAGTCGCACTTGCCAGGCGGAGGGCGCGCCGGAGCAGGACTCCGCGCAGCCCACCGTCGACCTGCCACGCACCCGCGATGGAGAGATCGACTATGATGGTGAGCAAACATGACATGACCACACCTTTATCCCATATAGATGGTTGGCAGGCCACACTGTGCGCTTCTCACGATGCTTTCTGCCTCGCACAGCAAAACTGTGGAATGATCTGTCGTCGGCGGTATTTCTGAACCGATACGACATTCAAACCTTCAAGAAAAGAGCGTACTCCTTTTTAAAAGACCGGCAACGCACCTGTGACTCCTCTGGTGTTGCGGGTGTCCATGGGCGGCGCTGATCGCTTACCATCAGGTGGTCCGCCTCGTTTGCCTCCTATTCCATAAAAAAATTAACTGCATCATTCATCACCATGCCACTAACTGCTGAAACTACAGTAGGTACAGAACGACACTTACTACGATCTTTGCATGCAAATTGGACATTTCCTTTTCTTCTTCAATTATGTCTTTTGATTGTTATTTGCGTTGCGGGTTCCAAGACCTTGCAGCTGCTCGCAAGCATTCTACTCTTTTATTTAAGGCTGTTTTGAGTAACCATTATAATCTTCTATTAAGCTATAACAGTTCTTCCCATCCGTGCATATGAGCGGCTGGAGAAGACATAGTTGGAGGTGGATCACTGTGTTGCCCAATTTCTTACTAGCCACGGCAACTTTAAAAGCAAATTGTTCTCTTTTAAACTTATTGATTCACCATGGTGCCAATGTTCGACAGAGGAGTTGCAATACGAGCAGTCGGCACATCACATACTCTGTGATCTCTGGCAATATGAACGTAATACCATGTAAATAATTTAAATGTTTCGTCAGGTGTAGCTTGTTATACGGACCTTGTGGAATCTAGAACAAATTTCGTTTAGGCGCTAACCATTAGAATATGCAGCCGTTTATGCCAGTGTGATCCAAAGAATTCAGTATATTAACTTATACATTACCTACTAAAAATTCCCTATATCCCATATGCAATTATGTGTCAGATTTCCAAGAACATTTTGCGTCCATTCCCCTCACTCCTCACTCACGCTTCCAAGGAATATCCTATGACACAGTCCCTGCCCACCAGCAGTGGAGTTTATGTGGCTTCAGATTAGCATACAATGCTTTGAACAGTGGCTATTCGCGAGTATCATATGTCATACACACATATAATGACGTGGTAGCCCTTTATTGTTTAATGTCACATAAATATTTTAAGTACCCATTATTTTCGTCCGTCAGTTGTGTGCTTTAGTGCTTCTGTTAATATGTTCGGTATGGTTAACTGATCTAAGTAATCTTGATTGTTGTGTGTGTGTTGCTAATCATCGAGTTTTCTATAAAAGGATTAAGACCTCTAAGGTGTTACTCATTGTTAAAGTAATAATTAAAATCAGATCAAAAGTACATCAGTCTGTCGTCGATATTTTCAGAGCCGTATTATCCCTTATAGCTCAGTAATTTAGTAGTTCTACCTGTAATTTTCCGGGAGTTTTGAAAATCAGCAATTTTATACATTTTGATGCGCTATTTTTGATTTCTATTCTGCATCTTTGTACGTGCACCGCTTGCGCCGCCATCATAGAAAAATGGCGTCCAAAAACAGAATTACACAACAAAATTACTCACAGTTTTCTACAATTTATGTCTAGACAGCTTTTTTTTAAATCATACCGATTCGGGTTCCGATCGAGATATCGGATCAACTACATATGTACAAGTAAACTCTTCTTAATTTAAAAACACAATAACTTACCACGTATCTTTAAAACTATATTGCATTCTTGGAATTAAGCGAAACTAAACCTTTTACCTCTAGCTGAATGATTTATATTTTTTTGACAGCGCTGTACGAGGACGAGTCGGACAGCGACCTCGGGTCTATGGAGAACCATGGATCCGTGGTCACCCATCTCTTGTCACAGGTCAAGATTGGAATGGATCTCACTAAGGTAAAGTGACGCGTCATTATTATTCAGCTGCAAAAGTGGACTTTTATAGTAACGTCAACGGTTAAAAGTGTTCGGCATTTCTGCCTTGTTTCCCGAGTCAAGGGGTCTCGGGTTGGATTCCCGGGGCGGGCAAGATATTACTGGGGTTTAAAAAAATGTCAGGAGTAGAACGGTTCAATCCCTATTACATGGAACTCAACATAAATAGTGAAAAGTGGGTGTTACATTATAAAGTAGCATTAAGTGCCGTAATGTGCACCTTTGCCTACCCCTTCGGGGATAAATAGGCGTAATGTTATGTAATGATTTTCTTGTTTTTAGGTTGTGCTACCTACATTTATACTAGAGAGGCGATCGCTTCTAGAGATGTACGCAGACTCCTTCGCGCACCCTGACCAATTTGTTAAGTAAGTCTTATCAGTTTTAACAGATTCCGCTGAACCTTTTAAAACTAGAAACTTCTACTAAGCCGTACGGATTTTTGTTATGGATTCCTAAAAAAATATAACTGCGACAAGCAAGCAAACGGATCACATTCACATAACGCCTATTGGTAAGCAATCAGCGCTGCTCATGGACAAACTGCATTAACAAAATAATGACATTTGAATAGGTATTTAAGATTCGAGGATGGGGCCGCCGCTAACCTCATTCAGACTGCGAAATACAACGCAACCGTTGTTTCACAGGAGTGAGTGAGGTCGTAGTATTCCTCCGATCGAGTCGACACGTTCGTTCCGAAGCATGGCTCTCCAACTTAGATTAGTAATGATAATTTGAATTCATATAACTTTTCAGGATAGTAGACCAGCCGACGCCTCGCGAGCGCATGATACAAGTAGTGCGTTGGTACCTGAGCTCATACCACGCCGGCCGCAAGTCCCAGGTCGCTAAGAAACCATACAATCCCATACTGGGAGAGGTGTTCAGATGTCACTGGGACCTGGACGGCATGCCTGAGAGCAATTCTAGTAATGATAAGGTGAGGATTGTATTTTAGTACGAGGGCGGGTCAATAAGTCCGTGACTTTTTAAATGAAACACAATTTTTTAGATAAAAAGTTATTTTATTTTTCAACGTAGTCTCCTTTGAGCTTTATATACTTGGCCCAGAGTTTCTCCAATTTTTTAATCCCTTCCGAAAAATATGTTTTGTCGAGGTCTTTAAAATAGGCGTTTGTTTGTGAGATGACTTCGTCGTTGGTGGCAAATCTCTTTCCACCGAGCCATTTCTTTAAGTTTGGGAACAAGAAGTAGTCACAAGGGGCTAGATCGGGAGAATAGGCTGGATGAGGGAGCAATTCGTAGCCTAATTCATGGATTTTTGCCATAGAAACTGCACATGTGTGCACTCGTGCATTGTCCTGGTGGAAAAGGACTTTTTCTTGGCCAAGTGCGGTCGCTTTTCCTTCAATGCCTTATCGAATCGACCCAATAAGTTGCTGTAATATTCGTCATTGATTGTTTGTCCTTTTTGAAGGTAGTCAATGTGGATAATACCGCGTGCATCCCAAAAAACAGTCGCCATGACTTTATTGGCTGACAAACCCACCTTTGCCTTCTTTGGCGCCGATTCACTCCGAGAAACCCACTGTTTTGACTGCTGTTTGGTCTCCAGTGTGTTGTGGTGGATCCACGTTTTGTCCACGGTTACGAAACGGCGCAAAAACTCGTTCATATTGCGATTGAACAACGCCAAACATTCCTGCGAAATTGTCACACACTTGCGTTTGTGGTCGATTGTGAGCAAACGCGGCACCCATCTTGCGGAAAGCTTTCTCATACCCAAATAATCGTTTAAAATTGAAACCACTGAGCTATGCGAGATGCCTATGGCTTCCACAATCTCTCTCACTTTTAATCGCCGGTCTGCTAAAACCATATCGTGTAGTTTTTCAGCTGTTTCGGATGTGGAGATCTCAACTGGGCGTCCAGAACGTTCAGCATCTTCCGTGCTGGTACGGCCACATCGGAATTCAGTAAATCACTTTTTTACCATGGAAATGGATGGTGCAGAGTCCCCATAATATTTATCAAGCTTAGCCTTGGTTTCCGTAATGGATTTTTTCCGCAAAAAATAATGCTTAATGAGCACACGAAATTCACTTTTTTCCATTTTCTTCTCAGTCAACGCGGTAGTCTGATATTAACGGCTGTTAAAAACAAACTAAATGTCACAGCTTGTTCAATTTTTGACAGGAGTCATCTGACAGATGACTGTTGACGGGAGCAGTGTTGCCATTTCAATTAAAAGGCGGAAAAATCAAAAAGTCACGGACTTATTGACCCGCCCTGGTATTTATTGATATTGGTAATATAAGGTTCATATTTGATTGTCACATGTCGGTGTCTTATGTTGTTTAATTTTGAAGTCTGTTACGTCCATAAGTATGTTAGTAATGTTAAGTTTAAAGTTGAGTTTGGTTACATAATATGTTAAAGGAACGTCTATAACAGTCGTCCCGAATGAATCGAACCAATACTGTGGTATACTAAGAGCCAATTTTTCAACCATCAGTTAATTCTTAACTGTTGAATAAAGTTGACAGTTTTTAGTATGGAAGAATTGTCAAATATTCAAAGTTATCTCTCGGTTAAAATTGATCTGAGCATTGAAAAATTGGCCCTAAACCTAATAACATAGTATCATGTTCAGCGAGTTGTGAAGTGCAAAATTTCAAATAAATCTAGTCCTTAACCTAACTAAAAGCAGAGCCAGAAGAAAGGAAAGGCAAAAAACCTTCTTATAATAACTTAAAATTCTGCTTATATAAGTATAACTTAATTCTATTTAACTTAGACGCGGAGAACCTAACGGGTTACCGGGGCTCCGGCTCGATGTGCAGAAGTAGGAACGGGGTGGTTTTTAGTCAGTAAGGATCTGACGCTCCCTCTCGCCTCACCCAGGCGGGAGAAGTCATTCGATTATTTCCCCCCTTAAAAAAATCTATTTAACTTAAGTACTCATTATCAGAATCTTTATCACTCATACTCACAAACTTCGACCCGACCTCCACAGCAAGAAGTGGGTGACGGGCCAGTACCGTGGTGTTCTCCAGACCAGCTATCCTTCGTAGCAGAGCAAGTATCCCACCACCCGCCAATATCAGCGTTCTACGCGGAGCATGTGAACAAACGTATACAGTTCGAGGCCTGGGTGTGGACTAAGAGCAAATTCCTCGGCCTCTCCATCGGAGTACATAATATTGGTAAAGGAACTGTCACGCTGTTGGATACCGGAGAAGAATATACGCTTACATTCCCTAATGGATATGGCAGGTGAGATTCACCTTTAAAAACAAACTGAAGAAGTAAGCTTTGGCTTAACCCATAGATCCCCAAGCGGTCATCGGTGACCGCTCTCCCCTAATATTACATTACATTATAGACCTTATTTCCAATGTTTAGAGACTACTTTTGTATGACCAAATTTAGGGGATGGATTTCAAAACAAACTGAAGAAGTAAGCTTTGGCTTAAAACCTTTTTGACTAATATTAAAGCATTTAGTGCATAGAATTTCTTCTTAACGATTGGTTTTTGAATTTAAAGCCGGAGCAGTATTGAAATACTGACTTTATTATCTTTGTATGAAATTTAAAAATTCTTAATTATTTTTGACTGCCTCGTTGGCTGAGGTCGCATGTGTGTTTGCCGGGCGAGGGGTCTCGGGTTCGATTTCTGGATTAGGCAAAGTACTACTGGTTTTTGTTTTCTAAAAATGTATCTGTCCCTATGTATGCTTAGATCTTTAAAAGTACGCAACGGATTTTGATGCGGTTTTTTCAATAGACTAATTCTTAAGGAAGGTTTATATGTATAATACATGCATATTGCACCCGTGCGAAGCCGAGGCTTGTCGCTATATTTAGTAGCTTTATTCTCTAAAAATACACTTCGACTTCTCTTAATCACCATCACCTTCTTCATCCACAGATCAATACTAACAGTCCCCTGGATAGAGCTGGGTGGCTCAGTGGTCATAGAATGCGTCCAAACTGGCCACAAAGCCAATATCGAGTTCTTGACCAAGCCATTCTACGGCGGCAAGAAGCATCGAGTGACGTGTGAAGTATTCGCTGGAGCCGACAAGAAACCCTACTATACTGCACAAGGAGAATGGAATTCCAGAATGGATGGCAGATGGACTGACTCTGGTGTAAGTAGACTTTTGGATATTAATTTTTACATAAGACATACACATTCAACATTACATTATTCGTTTTCATTAACCACTCTTAAAGTTAGGTGATACTTAGTGACATCTTGGATCACCGACACCTAACAGTAAAAGTAAGGTGTTAATCTAGGTGCTCCCTTACGATGAGACTTTTAGTTTAGAGATGGTTTATGGGTGGTCGCATAGTAAATACAGCCATAAGTGAAACAAGACACTCATTTAATTATTATTAGATTATCATTAGATTGATGACTGTTGATAAAGCGAAAGAGGTATGTAGGAATCGTAGTAATTGGCGTTCCATAGTCTCTGCCTACCCTCATGGGAGACAGGCGTGAAGTTATGTATTATGTATGTATGAAACAAAGCGTTATCAACAACACGTCCATTAACCACACATTGATTCCTCCCCAGCGTTCAGAAGTCCTATTCGAAGTGAGTAGTATGAAGGCGCGGCGCAAGCGCGTGGCGCCAGTGTCGCGGCAACAAGGCCACGAGTCGCGGCGCGTGTGGCGCCACGTGACGTGCGCGCTGCGCGGCGCCGACTGCGACGCCGCCACGGCCGCCAAGCGCGCCGTCGAGCAGGCGCAGCGGGACGCCGTCAAGGCCAGGGACGCCAACGGGGAGAAGTGGAACACGCTGGTGAGTTTACTACTAAATAGATGTCTAATTCGTCCCGCCATCTCCTTTTGGGCCTGCCGCGACGTCTATGACAATGATTGGCCACAAAAAGCTTTACATAGAGAGGAGTGGAAAGGGTCATTGCTGAAAATAATAATAAATAAATAAATAATAATTTCTGCAAATTGACATATAAAAGTTTTGTCTTGTGGCTACAAGGCAAAACTTTCACACGTCAATTTTTCAAGCGAACGATTAGGCCGACATTTTCCGCCGACACAGCCGGTTGGCTGAGTGTAGCTTTGCACAGGTTCGATTCCCACACGGAACAACACTTTGTGTGATCCACAATTTGTTGTTTCCGGTCTGGGTGTCCTGTGTATGTGAACTTGTATGTTTGTAAACGTACCCACGACACAACAGAAAATTGTAAATTTCTTACGTTGTTTAGAACAAAAAGAAATTAGAGGAAGTTAAAGTTTAGCGGTCAAAATAGTTATTTTTTGATATCCCCAACTGATATTCAGCCTCCATAAGACCAACTTGACTAAAAGTAGATTGACTTTTGGTCCCTACTGTAAAACCTCATTACGTGAATTACGGGGGTTAAGAATAAATGTAGTGCTTGTTGTAAAACACATTTCTCTCACTACATTGTAACGTAGTGTCTTACAATATCTGACCTTAAAATCTCCAGAATATAAGTTTAGGCATAGTATAAAATCATTAAATGTAATATTATTTCGTTTCAGCTGTTCAGTCCGAAGGGCGACGACGGTTGGGAGTATATGACGCCGCTGTCCAAACGTGTTCCCTCCGCTAAGACGACGCCACAACACAAAAACGGTGAAACGGCAGAGAACACTAGATAATCTACTCAAATACCAACCTTGGACTATTAGGATAAGGTAGAAATTCCTTTGTCACAGCAAAACGGACCTTGTAGGGTAGGACAATGTTCACAGTGACGCACTGTTCCAATGACATTACACTTCGGGTATCTCCGGCAATCGTCGGGCGTGAGAGAGAGATGGGGACATCTGTCTTCTTTTTCTATTATTCGAAGTGTTGTGTCGTTTATTTTAGGTATCGGAAAAGTTGGACCGTTGTTGTCTCTTTTGCCATAATTTTACGGTTTTGGATGTCGCGCATGCTATGGGGAGTAAGGAATAATAATAATTGTTACTGACATAACGTGGAAAATAAATGATGCGTTCACAATCTAACAAAAATCTTAATAGTAAAGTCATAACGTTTATAGTACAGTAAGAAAGACAGTTTGTGTCTGTTGAAAGAAAGGGACACAAGAAATGTTTAAGTGAGACAACAATACACTTACAGTCCTTACATTCTTAAACATAGTTACTTGGGCTCAAGTCTAAACGAAAAATCGAAGGTCAAGTTTTAAAGGATATAACTCATGTGTATGTAGTGTTTTTACTAATATTAGTAAATACTTAAAACCCAAACAAACTTATCAATTATTTATAAACTACATTATAAGAAAGCCTATTAAGAGAAAATATATACTTGACAGTAAACACTGTCAAATACTTTCTCATAGTCCAGTCCACTATACTTTTATGAATAAGAAAATAAAAACTATCGATACATGACCATCGATATCGATATTTCTAACCTTCGAGCATGCGCGACACTATTTATACTAAGTTTTATTTTATAATTAATATTTTCTTATAAATTCTCAATTCTATATGGCCTATGATAGTTGATTCAGCAATAAATAAATGGTTATTGTAAATAGTACTCTATTGCTATTCATATTGCAACGCTTTTTGTAAATTTTTGTTCGTCTCGGACACGCGATACGCACGATAGAGCCAAGGACTTAGAAATAATATTGTTACATTCATAAGTACGTATACTATACAACAAGCAGATCAAGCTACCCCAAAACTATTTTCTATCTTTTAGCTTTGTGTTAAAGTTGAATATTATATTCAACAATTAATTTAAAATGATTTCAACCTTCTTTGTTGGGTTAACGATGTAACGACATTGTCTTCAAGAAATCTTTACCTGATTTTCAACTTTATTACTTTGTATTCTTTATAGTAGTAGTAGTAAGTTTTCTTTATAGTAGAATTTTCTTTTTAAGGATTCTTCAAACGATTCCCAGCCTTCTTTCGTTGTGTGTAAAGTTGAATTTCATTTAAAAGATTTGGTCAACCTTATTTGTATTAAAATTGATAATGTTTTCAAGAATTCTGTAAAGGATTTTCAACCTTCTTAATTTATGTTTAAACTTGAAATTTGTTTAAACGATTAGGGGTAGGTTGATGTGCGTGTGTAACTGTCGGGTGAGTTATACAGTAGTGGGATGGTTCGCGAATTTATCGAGTATTAAATTATTATCAAAGAAATGTTATTCTAGTGAATAGTTGGATTTAGACGGCAGCTGTAGCGTTGAACTTCGTATTCTCTGTATAACATTGTGGCATTTCAACATTCTGCCAAGCGGTTTTCGCCTTTATTTCTTCAAAAATAAACTGCTAATTGAACTTTGCAAAATGTTGCGAACAATGTAATTATTATGTCTACGCAATAAGACTCAAATTCTATTGAAAAAATAAGTTATAAAACTAATGTAATTTTAAATTAAGTTAGGCCAATATTTGCAGTCCTTATAACACTTACTTCTACGCAATAAGATTCAAAATTCATTATCAAAACCTTGTAAAGTTTGTTGAAATGTCAATTGTTTGATACATGAGTATGGTTATGTAAAATATGACAAGTTTTCTGTAAGATTATCTTCGTCATCATCGGACCTGCATCGACATTAGCAAATACATTGACAATCATGTTTTTATCAATGACGTTGAAAAAATGGCGGACACAGTCTCTTGAAACGACTGTGGAACCAGTGCCTTTAGCCAAACGTCACTTTAGCGCTTGTCTACAGAGAGAGTAGAAAACCAAATGTATGGTGATGACACTGACAAGTGTAAAAATTTACGTCAATAACATATAATTTTGGTTTTCTACTCTACATGTAGACAAGCGCTAAATGACATTTAGCTACAGCTGCTGGTTACTATAGACTTACAAGCAGAATATATACACATTGACACGAAGGACATCTGACATTTTTTTCAAGTCTGGTAACGTGGTAACACATTACTTTACAAAGTGTGGGAGGGCCATGCTTTGGCACGAATGGGCCGGCTCGACCGGAGTGATACCACGGCCTCACAGAAAACTGACGTGAAACACGCTTGCGTGTGTTTCGTCATGTGAGTGAGGTTACCGATGGCCCAATTATCCTCCTCCCTTTCCCTAATCTCCTCAATCCCTGAATCCCCAACGATCCTCAAACTTCTAATCCCCAAAATGCCGGCAACGTGCTTGTAACGCCTCTGGTGTTCCAGGTGTCCATGGGCGACGCCGATTGCTTACCATCAGGTGATCCGACTGCTCGTTTAGCAGGTTATCCGATAAAAAGAAATACACACGCACACATAAATACATCACTGACATTTTGGTGCTTCAATCATTTCTAAGTGACATTACGTCCGCCCTCTTTTCATCGGTTTTGGTTTTTATCTCTTAACTAGCTTCTGCCCGCGACTTCGTACGCGCAATCCCATTTCCCCCCCCCCCGTTCCCATTCGTGATTTTAGGTAAAAGTAAAAAAAAAAAATTAGATAAAAAGTATCCTATGTCCGTCTCCTGGTTCTAAGCTACCACCACGCCAATTTTCATCCAAATCGATTTAGTCGTTCTTGAGTTATAAATAGTGTAACTAACACGACTTTCTTTTATATATATAGATACCTGTAGTAACTATAGAATTGTAAGGAAAAGGAAGTTGTTGGATGTGCAATTTTGGAACGTATTGTTAAGGTATGTAAGGGTGATTTTGCATTGAGTATTGTTACCTAATATGGATTTTATGACCTTAAGACGCTAGTGACGTATTAAAGGATACTATAGCCTATCATACTTTTTAATGGGGAGGGGGAATCATCGAATGGCTACTCCCGTCCTGGTGAGGCGGGAAGGGGTATTAGACTCTTACTGACTAAAAACCACCCCGTTTCTGCTTAAGCACTGCAAACCGAAGCCCCAGTAATCATTGACGTTCTCCGCGGCTCCATATGACATACATATACTTAGGCCAACAATTTATAGATCACACAAAGTATTGGGTACTTTTTTTTAAGGGGAGAAAATCATCGAATGTCTGCTCCCGCCCGGGTGAGGCGGGAGGGAGTGTCAGACTCTTACTGACTAAAAACCACCCCGTTCCTTCTCCTGCATGTCGAGCCGGAGCCCCGGTTACCCGTTAGGTTCCAAGTATTGGGTACTTAACAACTAGTCAAATTTAATACTTTTTTTTAACTGTCAAAAACGACAGTTTTCTACGAATTTTATACGAGATTGTGTATTGTGACGTCACTTTTTTTAACGTCAAACAGGATACTTATTTCTCAAAAAATTGCTGGATAAATATAAAAATTAAATTGGTCATATAATCAATGAATGAAAGTGTGATTATTTTTTAATTTTTTTTTGTATTGAACAGTCGAAATTATTTATTTTTGATTGAGGAAAGTACTCAATTGTTCAATGATGGGAAGTACACTTTGCGTTACGATCTGTATCGAGTGGTGTATAATAACTCAATGCAACATCACTTAAAAGAAAGTTGGCCCGATAGTACGAAGTAATGTAGATTCAATGTAAATCTCTCATACAAACTAGAATCCTTGTAAATTGTGTACTTTTTATATGCTACCGTAGTTGAGAGGTAGTGCTACTCTCGCGTAATATCCCGAACATTCTGATTCTATCATAGAATTTTATTCGACATTAGCAAATACATTGACAATCATGTTTTTATCAATGACGTTGAAAAAATGGCGGACACAGTCTCTTGAAACGACTGTGGAACCTGGGCCTTTAGCGCTAAATGGCATTTGGCTACAGCTGCTGTTGGCTCGAGTGAGTAACGGGTTACGGAATCGATCTCGCCACTCGTAGCAAGCGATGAATTATTAAGATATTTTATTTATAAAAATTCTCGGTGATATAGAAAGGCTAGGATCGTGCTTGGTACATGACGGTAGACTCACCTCAATAGTTAGGACTCATAATTGGTGAATAATAGATGTTACATTATTGATGCCCACTGCTTATTCATTTAGGAATAAAGCCGTGATACTACATTTAAGTTAAGACCGCTTCACTCTAAAGTAGATGACATCATAACATATCGTTCAAACAACGGGATATTACTCTTTCTGCCTACCCATTATTCAGTTGCCGTGACGGCTCGCCCACCTATATTGCGATGTCCACGGGACTCTAAACTACACCCTGTTAGTCGGTAGGTGCTTAAATTTCTAAGTCCGTCGTCTCGTCGGTTCAAAATGTTAAAATTTAGCGAAAAGACTGACAAGTGAACGAAATCAGACGGAATCGACGGTCGCGAGCAAATATTATGAATTATTCAATCACATAGACTTATTTAATTACATAGTTATAACTACCATGTTGTATATTTAAATAAAAAATTAAATTATTTTGTTGGTTTTTGTTCTGTCTCTCCCTTATCCCTAATATTGAGGTGTATTTTTCTTTTTTATTACTGGGTTTTTAAAACAATTCTCAGTAGTGGCATGGAGTCTGGAAATGTGCCCGGTATATGGCAATACACTCACCCTATATTACCGTAAAATGAGGTGAATAGGGATCGAGAGGTGAATAGTGACAAAAGAGGGGTGAATAGATATTGGGAAATTCTTCATAGTACCAATTCACCCCTCTTCTGTCCCCATTCACCCCATTTTACTGTTACATGGGACTCATAACATAAATAGTGAAAAGTGGGCATTATTTTTACACACCAGACGGTGCTAGTTTGGTCCTCTCGTTCTTCGTTCAATAGGAAATTAGCTTGCAACCATTCGACGTTCAGTATTTGACAGCTGCATTGATTAGACACAGACCTCCTACTAGATTTGCGACGACTAGTGAGCAAAACACCTAAAAATGTATTTGTTACCTACTTCAAGAGTATGTGTTTCGTCGTGTGAGTGAGGTTACCGGAGACCCAATTACCTTCCCCTTCCCCAATCTCCCCAATCCCTGAAACCCCAACGATGCTCAAACTCCTAATCCCTAAAAAGCCGGTGACGCACTTGTAACGCCTCTGGTATTCCAGGTATTCATGGGCGACGCCGATTGCTTACCATCAGGTGATCCGTCTGCTCGTTTACCGGCTTATGCCATAAAAAAAGCACCACCTAGCTTTGGCAACATTCGATCCGCCAAAATAATACTGCCTTCTTACTACACCGTTTTTAAAACATTATTTATATTTACATAGTTTTCATTTAAAAATAAAACAATGCATTTCGAGAATAATAATTATAATTCACAAAATATTTGGACTAAAAAAATCTCAAATGACTTCAATTGTCATTTCGGTTGGTGGGTCATCGAACTTTGACCATTGTGTCACTGATTCGACCTGTAAAATTAATGTATAGCAATTTTCACATAAACAAAAACTACTTTTAGAAACTACAAATAAGCTTCGCCTAAGTGTAACAAACACTTTTTTGAAATCCGAATTAAAATTGGTTCAGCCATTCGTGAGATAATCGCGCACAAACATACATACAGGTCAAAATGAGAACACCCTTTTTTCTTTTTGAAGTCGGTTAAAAATAGACTGTGAAATTGTAACAGAAAAAACTTAAAACCCAGTTGCAATGTTATACCTACTTAAATCAATGCATTTGTTTGTCTACGTGTGGGAGAGCGATGCTTCGGCAGGAATGGGCTCGACCGGAGTGATACCACGGCCTCACAGAAAACGGACGTGAAGCAACGCTTGCGTTGTGTTTCGTCGTGTGAGTGAGGTTACCGGAGGCCCAATTACCCTCCTTTTCCCCAATCTCCCCAATCCCTGAATCCCCAACGATCCTCAAACTCCTAATCCCCAAAATGCCGGTAACGCACTTGTAACGCCTCTGGTGTTCCGGTGTCCATGGGCGACACCGATTGCTTGCCATCAGGTGATCCGTCTGCTCGTTAACCGGTTTACGCCATAAAAAAAACGTCTTATATAAAAAAAAACAAGAATAAATACTATTTGAAAGGCCACTGACCACTTACTAAAGAAGGACCTCTTCTCACACGCCGTGCCCTGTATGAGTGTCGCAGTTGGTGCCGTGAGCACCCTAAAGTTGACCTGGTCAAAGTCCATAGCCTCATATAGGAAGCGCGACTGTCTGTCACTCAGGATCCAGAGGTTGCCTTCCCTATCTGCCTGGAAGTCGAGGTATTCTTCATTGTAAGGTAAGCAAAGCTTTAATTTTATTAATTTTGGTTGAATTTTAAGAATTATATGTTGGAGGTATATTTGGTAATACGCAAAGTTTAGGGAGTTGATGGCATGGCTATTCTTGATATTTGTTTGAATCTCCTTATTTCCCTGGAATCTGCCCAGTTGGGCATATACACATTCTTGATATAGGAACTATTTAAATGTTATGCTTTCTTTGTGTTGACTTTTACTTGCCAAAACTTAAAATAGGAAGACTATCAAACTAGGGAGAACCTTTGCCTAGCCTCAAAAAGTAACTTCTTTCATATTCATCCTACAATATTATGTAATCCATTTTATATTGAAAATACAAATTAATCCTTATTATAATATTATAAATCAGAAAGTGAGTTTGTTTGTTCCGCTTTCACGGCGTAACTACTAAACTGATTGCTTTGAATTTTTGCAGGCGTAAAGTTAGAAGTCTGGATTAAATAATAGGCTACTTTTTATTCCGGAAAAAATTAATATTCCCAAGGGAAAACGAAATTATTGGTATAGATGGCACTGTGAGTATTGGTATATGTCACATAGGCTCCTTTCATCCTTTTGTGACGCGAGCGAAGCCGCGGGTAAAAGCTAGTTAGGTAATAAGATCATACTTTGACGTCATTCGGGAACTCCATCAAGTTGCAGTCGCTGAGTATCAGTGGAGTATTGGCGTCATTAAACTGTTTGTTCAAGTTCCAACATCCTAAGCCATTTTTGCAAACCTGTTGGAGTAGATAGAGGGTTTATAATGAGTAGGATTTTACCTTTTTTCCTTTTTTTAAAATCGTTGCCCCACACTAATTGACTTGAAGATTGACCGATAGACTGGTATTTTAAATAATCTGTTTGAAGTTCAAAAGTGCCTTCTATTGAAATAAATAATTTTACTCTCTTTAAATGAACCCAATCACCTGTGTATAGAACAAGACGTTAGTGGACGGGTCTATATCGCAGGACGTCGCTTGAGAATTTGGACCTCTATCACCGATTATCTGAAAAAACAAATACAAGTAGAATACAGATCATCGATCTTTTTTTAGGGCTGAAAATCATCCATTTACTTCTCCTCCCGCCTGGTTGAGGCGAGAGGGAGTGCCAGACTCTTACTGACTAAAAACCACACCGTTCCTACTCCTGCACTTCGAGGCAGAGCCCCGGCAACCTGTTAAGTCCTCCGCGGCTCCATATCGGCATCAGCTCTATTGGGCCCCATCTGTGGTAGTCTAATGGCTCTTTGAGACGCATGCGGAATGCGATACGCCGTACATTTGGGTTACACACGACTACGCTCGGGCAAAGGTCATTGTTCTTTTAAGGAGGGAAAATCATCGAATGACTTCTCTCGCCTGGGTGGTGAGGACAAATCACGGTTAGGAATAAGTTTCGAACAGTATGAATATTAAGAATAAAACGTAAAGAAGACTAAAAAAACTTGTAATCTCAGGCAACAGGTAAATCCACTCAGATATGTTGATAATGTCCTTAACAGACCCCAGAATAATAAGTTTTAATTGTTTCCGATTTAAATGATAGGTACCTCGACTCCATTGAAAATATCTTCTTTGGGAGCATCCTTATTTCGTAGCAGTCTCGTCGACATCCTGAATTGCTTCGTACTCGAAGTTGGGTGCAAATATAAGTCGCAATAACTGAAAGTTCAACTTATTTAAAATCTCATAAAATTGCGACTGAGTATGGAACTAATGAGTTCTTAAGTTTACCATAGTCATAATATCAGATAATACATGAAATGTCAGTTAAATAGAATTGAGCAAACTCTTCTGTGAACGCAAAAATAACAGGTGTGATTGTAATGCTAATTCTGCTCCAATTACCCACAAGTCCATTCAGAAGGAAATACGCAGTCAAACAGCTGGTGCTAATATTTTGGGAGTCTGAAACCAGTCTTCTAAGACCATTCGTACGACTATAAACAGTATTCAGTCATAGAAGACTTACCCATCCTTCTTAGGTTGTGACAACGTGCCTGATGAGACCCCGTCACTCCAATAGAAGTCAATACCCCCTACTTTATAAACCCCAGCGTGGGGATCAAAGTGGAAATAATGGTTCTCTACCCTCCACGCGTCGTTATCATCCATGCTGTACACGATTATAGCGTTGGACCCCATGTCTGTTATGTACGCGTAAGATTTCGCACAATTCTTGCCGACTATTTCGACTGCCTAGAATGAAAAAAGGAATTAGTGCATTGATGGGGTTTGTGGCGATTTTGATCTTCTAACTCAAAAATATTTGGGTAGGTATTTGGTAATTTACAGCTTATGTTTATATCTTGTTTAAACAGCCCTAATGTGAATGCTGAGCATGAAGTTTCAAGTTTAATTCTCAGGCCAGGAGGCGAAAAACTGTCATTCCTCGAATATCTCTAATGTGAAAGAGGTAGACGCCTAATACGCAACGACTCAACGAGTTCTTCGATACTTACAATGCTAGTCAACACCGAAGAGTCTCTCAATACATTTTCATCCAGGACGAACTTCTTAATCAACTCGTCTGTCTTCAGGTTGAACACCAAGACAGATGGCTGCGTCACTTGTTTCACATCCACTGTACAAGTTACAGAGCTACAGTTAGGAAAGAGAGGACTACCAACTCCTATCTAAAAACTTGGACTAAATTCCCGAATTATTGAATCTGGAGAAGTTGTCAGATTTTTACCTTAAAAACTTTATTGTATCGCATTGTTCTATGACTATTTCCGACTACCTACGACTCAGGGGCGTAGCTAGCGCCGTATCTGCCGTATCAATTATATAGGGCTCCTGAACTACGAGGGGGCCCAAAACGTAAGCAAAAATTAATATAATCTTCCCAATGTTTGATTTAGTTTAGTAATCTTAAAAGTGAATTTAATCAATTTTTCCCGCGTAAAGCAAGCGTTCAAAAAATGGTTGGCACTTACACAGAAAAACTAAGTAGTCATAGTCCGATAATATGGGCCGAAGGAGTTGTCTGTTCCGATTTTTATAGAAATTACGAGTATTTTATGCAATAAAATCTGTTATGAGAACGCTTTACCTTTCAGAGGGGCCGCTAAACAATATTTTATACGGGGCCTCGCCAAGGCACGCTACGCCACTGCTACGACTACCAGTAATTTTGTAAAGTTTCATCTGTGGGACGCACCTTTATGCCAACACTAATAGTATTATTAGTATTAGATTAAACTTCATTCTAAACTTACTCGACATATCACTGACTCCATTATCCACAACCCAGAGACGGTCACATTTGTCTACATTCACCCTGAAGGTGGACACCACCGTGCGATTGGAGACCACAGAGCCATTTTGGGCTAGACAACCTTCCTGCCAGTTTGGGTACGGGTGCAATGGCGCATCTTGTGTCCCATTCAAGTATACGTAATTTAAGGACGCTGGAATGCCTGGTAGAGAAATAAAGTGCATTGTTATGTATTTAGACTAACATCAGGGATAGTACGCAAATAATACCTTTATTTTTAAGTGTGAGAGAGCCATGCTTCGGCACGAATGGGCCGGCTCGACCGGGGTGATACTACGGCCTTACAGAAAACCAACGAGAAACAACGCTTGCGTTTTGTTTTGTCCTGTGAGTAAGGTTACCGGGGGCCCAATTACCTATTCCCCTCCCCTTCCCGAATCTCCCCTATTCCTGAATCCCCAACAATTCTTAAATTCCTAATCCCCAAAAAGCCGCTAACGCACTTGTAGCGACTTTGGTATTACGGATCCAGTCCATGGGCGGCGCCGATTGCTTACCATCAGGTGATCCGTCTTCTGATTTACCGGCGTTTCACATAAAACAAAAATTAAAATTTTCAACTGAAACCTAGCGGTAGACATCTTCTGACTAATGATGATGGGTATAATTTAAGAGAGCCTATGATTATTTTCCTGAGACTCTCAAATGGTATCAAGTGGTGGTTGGGTGTATAATAATAAATAGCTTCTAGCCTGTTTTCCACCGCGGTATGGTATAAACAGCTTGTCCTTCCATCTCGCTAATCCAGTAGGCATGTTGTGTACGGGTACGTAAGATCCGTTAGTGATAGCCGACTCTCTTTCTGAGCCTTTCCATGCAAAATCCATAGTCTTCCATTGAAATTTAGGTGGAATCAACGTACAGCATGGTGTAAGAAAAATGAAATAATTAGGGGTATGAATAAATATGCCATGTTGTTCAGAATGGGGTTTTAGATTTTTTTTCTTATTTTTAGTTTTTTATATATCTTTTATATCAAAAATTGTGTTGTAATCATTTTACTGAACATTGTTATGACGTATGAACGTAAATGATGTTATCAAAATGACACAAAGAGTTAAGTTTATTTTATGATATTGTTGTTATCAGTGTTCAAGTTTTGTCCAAGATTTTGTCCTAAACACAACTTATATTATCCAACAGACAACCTCGTAAAGGTCGCAGAGAACTGCTAACTTCAATGCAGAGGAAGCGTATTAAGAAAAAAAAAACCATTTATTACGGCACGACACACAACAAGAATACAGGTGTGATACAGGTACATACAAAAAGCCCATGTGCGTCGCAGCTCAAAAGGCTGGAGCTCAGATTAATACTTTGGCCCGGGCACGAAGGCTCGAGTCCACTGCGCTGATTTTCAGCACCAGCCCTTAGCTTAGTACGTAATACGTACAATAAGTAGTACTTAGTGAATGAATAGATATAACGTGCAGGTCACGTCCAACCAACTGATCTGAAACTCATTTTTTCGAGGTCCTGCTATTAGATGATATTAATAATGATGATGATGATGATGACTATAAAAATGCATGTTTAAAATATCTATGCAGTCGTAATATATTTGTAAAACATAAAATCTTTGGCTGTTTAGTCGTAAGTCATTGTCATTGTACTGTTGGAAAAACTAAACGTAAAAAAATTTCAAAATGCGATCCAGCGACGAATACTCGTAATAAGTAGTATCTTTAGCATCAAATTCATTTTGTCTAACTTACATTCACTTACATAAAATGAATAGAGGATATGATTGATATGCTTAAAAATATAAAATGTAATGGAATGTTACACAAATCAACCAGACCAGATGTCATTGTCATATGACATGACAGTAAAGCAAATAAAATGTTGTTCAATACGGTCCACTTTAATAATTGAAAGAATCCATTGAATGACGTGCTGAGACCTTGGAGTGTTGTTATCAGGAAGTGCATTAGTGTATTTACCGAAAAAATGTCCACGCAGAATGAAGAAACGGTGGATATTAACGGTGCGGCGAACTCAGAGCCGAGCAAAGAAAAACGCATCGGTTGCGCTCATTACAAACGTCGTGCAAAGTTCGTGGTAAGTTTTAGATCATAAACAGAAGTGTATTGATTGATATTGGATGATTAATTAGGTTTTTATGTGATTGCCGTGAACTAAACAGTCGATAGTCTATATATAAACGTAGAACGTAGAAGTCTCGAGATACTCTAATGACATGCGGATTTAACTAACAAAGATAGTGTCAACGAACTGGAAGACGCAGGTCACGCTTTATTTTTGCGGCGAAATAAAGTAAATATTAGAACTGATTTTGATACAATACCCCTATCTTCTGTCTCTCTAACCAGTGAACTGTATCAAATAATAGCATGTGTATATTGTAGTCAAGTTATAAAAAGAGTCCTTTGTTTTCAAAAGTTCTTGACTTCAATACAACACATGCTAAAAATATCTTAGAAACAAGTCATTAATTTATTCAGCACAATTTTTGAACAGCTTCTAACTTAGGATCATTCAACAATAAACAAAAAGAAGATTGTTTTTCAATATATTGCATTTACCTTTTTGATTACTAATGAATTTAAAAATCGATTTCCTTAGGTTTGTTAATCAACTTTAATTTAAACATTATTAGGTTATGTGTGTAACAATAGGTCTTATAAAAGCTGAAGGCTGCCTGTATTAGGTGAGTCATTTACCAAGGAGAGTCAGAAAATATTACAAAACAATAAATAGAAGCTCTCTGAAGAACTCTGCTGCTAAGCTGGTTCATCCACTGTACAGAGTAGCTAGACAGTTAGTTTCCTACATTCTTTTTTAGTAGGTTGGTTAAAGGTATTGCTTTTCTATATAGGTCAGGAATGAATCTACGATGATAGGAAACAAATCCAAGGAATGACTGTTGGAGTTTTTGGTATGGAAAAATCCAGTATGAAAAAAATGCTATTTATTTCAGACACCATGCTGCAACAAGGTGTATGTATGCCGCTACTGCCATGATGAGAATGAGCAGCATTACTTCAACAGGAAGTCTGTCACAGAGCTGATATGCACAGAATGTGACAAGAGACAAAAAGTTCAGGAGGAGTGCGAGAACTGCGGTGTGCGGTTTGGAAAGGTATGTCGTGTATTTTTTATATTGAATATTATCCCATTCTATTATCCTCCTATTGTGTTGTGTATACGTTTATAAACAGAAATTCTGGAACAATAAATTGTAGTTAGAGTTATTGCTCAATCAAATCATTAAAAATGCTACCAACTATAGTCTCTAATCTTACACTTCTTATACTATTATATAAAGCAGAAGAGTTTGTTTTTTGTTTGTTTGTTTGAACGTGCTAATGTCCGTAACTACAAGTCTGATTTCAATCATTCTTTTTGTGTTGGATAGTGCATTTATCGACGATGGTATAAGCTATAAAACATCACGCTACGACCAATAGGAGTTGAGCAGATCGTGTAAAACCGCGCGGAAGTAGCTATTAACTATAAAAAAATAATTGAATATGCTAATATTGTAAATAATAATAAATTTTATGCCTACTTCATTCATATAAAGATGAATTGCACAGTTGAAGTGGAGGTTGGGCAACCGGCTGCCATGTAACATGTAGCATGTTCGGTTCCCTCACGAAGCAACTCTTTGTGTGCTCCACAAATTGTTGTTTCGGGTCTGTGTGTCATGTGGATGTGAACTTATATATTGATAAATGCATTGTCAACACAGGGGAAAATGCCAGAAAATGTTTTAAAAAAACACCATATTATTATTGCTTACTTATTGTTTTTACAATTCTATATTCTTTGTATGTATAACTTCTTGTATAACTTGTATGTAAAACCATCAAGATCAAAGCGATGTCCAAAAAATTTTACTTTAACAACATGAAATTGAACGGCTCTTGAAAATTGCAATGCCAGTTATCATAGAAGCGTGCTGCTTTAGTCTAGTCTATTTGCAAAAAGAAAAAAAGAATACACCACAATCATTACTTCTGTCCAATAAAAAAATATCTATATTTTATCTGACGATTATAAAAATAAATATTGTGTTCCATAATTCTGAGAGCACATGTTAACAAATATGGTGAAATTCAATGACCTGATGTGCAATAATATTTTAACTCTAAAGATTAATTTTGCCCAAATAATTCCATATTCTGTGATAACAGGCATTACAATTTTTAAGAGGCGTTAAAGTTGTGATTCACAACTTGTTGTTTCGGATCTTAGTGCCATGTGTTTGTGAACTTGTATGTTTATAAACGCACACACGACACAGGACTAAACTAAAGCAGCACTTTAACATACCAATAAAAAAAAACTAAATGAAGCCGACACTTCCTAACTCACTACTCTGAGAAGAAATGACGAAACAAACTCAGAGGTCCGTTTTTTTTAAAGTCCAGACAAATATAAAAAATTATATGTGAGAACTAGCTGTTGCCTGCGACTTCGTCCGCGTACAATAATTACTTCTGGCAGATATTGAGTCTTTTCCAAGGTTTTACCTGCATACCGAATTTCAACCCAATCAGTTTAAAACTGACAAAACTTCATCCCCTATTTAATCCCCTTAGGTGGAAGTGATCAACATCCATTCTTAGCGGATGCCTAGGACATAACATCTTTCTGCATGCCGAATTTCAGCCCGATCCATCCAGTGGTTTGGGCTGTGCGTTACAGATCACTATGTCAGTCAGTCACCTTTGAGTTATATATATATATATATTTAGATATGATTCTGTCTTTTGTGATGTGTGAGACATGTTTAGGAATTTCACAAATAGGTATAGTTAATAACATAACATAACATCACGCCTTTTATCCTCGAAGGGGTAGGCAGAGGTGCACATTATACCACTGTACAATATAACACCCACTTTTCACTATTTATGTTATGAGTCCCATGTAATAGGGGGTGAGCCTATTGCCATATACCGTGCACAATTCCAGACTCCATGCTACTACTGAGAATTTTTTTTTAAACCCAGTAATACTTTGCCCGACCCGGGAATCGAACCCGAGACCCCCTGCCCGGCAGTCGCACTTGCGACCACTCGGCCAGAGAGGCAGTATAGTTAATATGAACTTTATATTGTGTGCCACGTTATATTTCTGACTCTTTAGAAATACGAATGTTTTGTTTCATTCTGTAAGTTATACAAACAGAAGTAGTATCTTATCTACTGTGGCCACTATATTTTATTGCCTTATTTGCTTTGTACGAGTATACAACACTGAGACTATGCAAAGCCAATTGCTATGATTCTTACATACCTCTTTTGCTTCCTCAACAGTCATCAGTCTTTTCATGCATGTTCATCGGTTAAGGGTACTTTTAATTTGGCCATTCTTTAATATAATTCTCGCCAATCTAGTTGATATATACTTTTTTTATGTAGTCCATAGTATCTGCCATCACCCATGGGAGACAGGCAACATTAATTGTACTGCTGTCTTTTCTAGGCTGTATATGATACAAATACTATAGTAAGAGTATTCTTCTAGTAAACATATCAATATATAATCAAACGTGAAACAACGCTTGCGTTGTGTTTCGTCGTGTCTGTGCGGTAACCGGAGGCCCAATTACCCCCTCCCCAGTCTCCCGAATCTCCGAATCCTCTACAATCCTCAAATTCTCAATTCCCAAAATTTGAGGCCGGTAACGCACTTGTAGCGCCTTGATGTTCCAGGTATCCATGAGTGACGGCGATTGCTTACCATCAGGTGATCCGTATGCTCGTTTACCGGCTTATGCCATAAAAAAACATTTCATGGTGGATGACGGTTTTCTAGCTCTTAGGGTCGATTATCAAATCAAAATATATCAAAAGGATTTCCAAAAATTACTAACTATAGCAGATGTTTGTCTACGTCTAAACTATCATAGGTCAAATCTAGAGTCAGGCAATTAAATATTTACAGGCAAAATTATTGTATAGTTGTGTTACTATATAGTGCAGAATTGAATGAAAATAAACTACCAAGTAGTATAGTCCAACACCGTTTTGGAGACTCAGTTGCCAAAGAAAAAAAAATCTACCAAGTAATGACACTATCATTAACATATTTCAACTTTTACTTCTCATTTTTCTAGAAAATATGTTTGTTTGAGAATGTCATATTATCAAGATTTGGCAAGATCACCACATTTATTTGGAATATATATATATAGGTCGAGAACATTCGTAGGAGCTGCGAAAATTATAAAGAATTTATTTTATTACATGAGTCATTTGACAAATACGTTAAAACTGTAATATATCAAGCTATTAATCTTTAAATAAAATCGACTGTATGGCCCTACTTTAAAGTTTAAAGTCCATTACAAAGCTTGCCTTCTAGGACGCCCCTTGCATATAAAACAAAAGTTGTGGCATGTTTCGTGTAGGGCAGCCCCTTCTATACAATTTCCAGCACGCCATGCGTGTTTACGACTTAATCAAGCCGTCATACCATACTTTATGTACAATGTTTTTTTTTAAATAGGAATTTTAATTAAGTGTTGTACGTTTTACATATTTATGTCTGCGCGGTTTCACACGCTCTGCTCAGCTGCTATTGGTCGTGGCGTGATGTTTTATAGCCTATAGCCATCCTCGATAAATACACTATCCAACACAAACCCAATTATTCAAATCAGACTTGTAGTTACGGAGATTAGCGCGTTCAAACAAACAAAAAACAACTTCCACTTTAAATAATAGTATAAGATTTTTAAAATATTATTATTATACAATAAGCTTTCGTATTGCAATATTGACAAGTAACTTTTGTTAGCAGTCTTTCTCAGTTTTTTTTTCTAAAGCAATTTTCTAGCTCTTATACCTCGATGTGTTGCTAAACTTGACAATAACCTATACTTTATTAGAATAAGAGCAAATTTTTGAAACAACAGATAATTCCCCACTGTAGAATAAAATTGACATCGACAGTTTTTAGAATGAAAGATTTTTAGATTTGTGAAATATCCAAAATGATTATTCTGATAAAATTAAACAGGCGTTGGATAAATCGGCCCTAATAAGTCTAACAACTTATTGGTTGGCGCAGTAGCTGGGCAACTGTCTGCGAAATGTATCACGGAATCGATTTCCACATGATGGTTCATGTTCACTCTTTGCGGGTATCCTTACTAATATTATAAATCGGAAAGTGCGTTTATTTGTTTGTTCCGCTTTCAAGTCGTAACTACTAAACCGATTGCTTTGATTTTTTGCAGACGTAAAGTTAGAAGTCCGGATTAAATAATAGAGTACTTTTTATCCCGGAAAAATTTCATATTCCCGAGGGAAAACAAAAGTATTGGTATAGATG